>OU342683.1:5015000-6265000 GCA_910589285.2 Mythimna ferrago | reverse complement strand
GAGTCTTTAAGACAAGAGTGGTTAGGTTAGGCAATCGTGTTCTATTCTCTACCACATTGTCGCTTTCCATTAGGAGTATTTCACCTCAAAAATAACAATAATTAAAAAAAAAATATGTTTCATAAATTTTTGCATAATGGGTATGCAAAAATTAACGATACATATTTTATTATTAGGACTTTTTTTATTATTCTTAATTCAGTTCGTTGTGGTTCCAAGGTAAAACAATTTTGCGGATTTACTGGTGTTCACCACTGGTGATTTTGGCTTGTAAGAGTTATATATTGAAACTTCATGCAACACACAAGTTACTCTCTGGTCTCGTGATTGTAACCGCGACAGCTGAGCGTGAATTCCCAGACTAAGCAAAAATCTTATTAGGGCTTCGATTAAGAATGATTATTCTGTAGCAACCCGGAGTTTGGAAGTTTGTGGTGTGACATCTTATGCCTCGGAATTCACATAAAGCTGTTGGTCCTTGATTGTCTCTCAGGTGAAGTCCCACCTGCGTTTACGCACTTGGCTAATCTCTGTTGAAATTGACCACCGTGATCGAAATTCAACTCCTGTAGAGTTGCAGTAGTCAGAAATGGGGTATCGGGCTTGTCCGATTATTATTGTCCCCGTAGCAAAAACCGGATTATTATCTGCGCAGTTTCGCTATTTGGAGAATTTGATTATGAAGAACTATTAATATTAATAATATACTATCAAGAAAGAGGCGCGTGGCGCGGCTCCCCGCGACGGTTACCCTCGTGGGTCACACACAGCGACGGGGCATTTTTGTATGGGACCGCGCAGCATAGTCGGCCTTATAATGTTCCCACTGTTGGGATTAAGGCCTGCTCTCTAGGAGAGGGAATGGGCCGTAATCCACCACGAGGGCCAAGCGCAGCTTGGTGAATATCACATCTCTTCGTATTGTTGGTACCAGGACATGCCGGTTTCCTCACGATGTTTTCCATCACCGTTTTGAGAGCAGTCGTGATGAAATAAATTACACAAAGCAATGCGCCTGGCTGGGTTTGAATCCGCGACCTACAACTCATAAGTCGGGGCCGTTACCACTCGGCCACCACTGCTCACAGGACCGCAGGCGCCCCCTGAATGCTGCTTCTTTTATTTCTTGAATGTCTTTGTTCTTTTATTTCTGATAACGTTCACAGTTCACAGAAAAAAAAAAGACGTGTGGCACTCGGGGACTGCCGCGGTAAAGCATAGCATTTTTATCAACTCATGCAATTATAATTATTTATTTATTTTATTTATGCAGTATTTTTTTTCCTTTGTTTTTTTTTTCTTTGATATTAATTGAAGTTACACTTTCACACATTGAATTGAATTTTGATTGATTGTTCACTCTTTTGTTTTCTTATCGGTCACCACGCTCAAAAAACAAATGAGTGGGGGGTGTTAGGTTATTTTCGTTACGGAATTTCTGGATTCGGTCTCCACGCTCAAGGCCCGCGATAGAAGCTATGCAATAGCTTAATAATAAATGGTTACAAATATAAGCCTGACAATACTACAACACCCTTCTTCACTAACAATACCGAACCATCTGTCCTACAGTTACTGACACATGCTATATCCCGTAAAAACATTTTATATACAAACAGTTTTGTATTACTGAAGCAAATGGAAGCACGGTTCCATTTGCTATAGTGATAAATTATGCTACCACCATTAAGTTGAAAGTATTTATGTCGCAGCTTTAAAGAGAAAGACGACATTTGAATAAAAAACTGCAGGAACAGGTTTTTATTTTATCGTGATTTTATCTTTCTTAGATAATGGACCAGTGACTTATAGCAAACTAGCTTCTACCAGCGGCTTAACCCGTGTTAAAGAAAAAAATTGGGCAAGTGTGAGTTGGCTCGCTCAATGAAGGTGCCGTACAAACAATTACCTAGGTATATAAATAATTCAATTCCTGAATCCCGAGTTTCGAAGATTTTTCCGAATCCACGTAACAACAAATTTATATTGTTTTTAGATTTATTCCTATACCTGCGCAACCTTACTTCATGCCAAATTTCAGGATTGATACTTTTTTTTGTGACATAAATAACCGTATCTTCTTCGTTCATTAACTTAGAAGTTTGATTTTTTCACAGCTATGAGACCTTGCTTTTTGGCAAATTTCATGATTCTAGGTTAACGGAAAGTATCCTATATATTTTTTCCTTGAGAGTGTCTAAATATACGTTTTTTTTTTGCGACATAAACAGCCATATCTTTTTTTTTTCGTTAACTTGGATGTTCGATTTTTTCACAGCCTCAAGGGACTGCAGATTTGAGTAAATGGTTTTAATGTCAACTCGATACCTTTATGCGTTCCCGAAATAAATGATCTTGACAGACAGACAGACAGACAACAAAGTGATCATATAAGGGCTCTGTTTTTTTTTCTTTTGAGGCTCGGAACCCTAAAATTATCTTAGGAGGCCATACTCCCGGAATGCTCAGTATCCCATATGCTAATCTAGAATGTGGTCTGCTCTTGCGCATATAAACATAAGGGTATTTTATTTGTAAAACACTAACAGCCTTGCAGGACTACTACTGACATCATAAACAACAACTTTTGTTCAACGACTTTTTTACAAAACATAATACATTTACCAAAAACAAATCTTCAAAATAGAACAAAAGTTGTTTTTTATTATGTCTGTAACATAATCCTGAGAGGTAGCTAGTGTTTACAAATAACTCTATAGGGTGCTCACTGCTGTGACTCACGCTTCGGCTTTAGGAGAAGAAATGAAATAGTCCCCTCAAGCGCCAGGGGTTCATTGACCCGGGAAATCGCACTGTTTACGTAAATCCCCAAAAAAAAAAAAACTTTTTTTGGATTTTTCTAGTAAAAACAAATAATAAAATATATTTATAAGAATGTGTATAGAAACCAAAATTTTCGATCAAATAACTTTTATACTAACTTGGGGAAAACACGAAAATTAAGCATTTTTCAAGGACATCCAAGTTGTACAGACGTATGTACAATGGGCGCTCGAGGGGTTAATCTTATACGGAACAGTTACAGGATCACAAAAACAAGCTAGATCTGTGACAACATAACTATCATGAAACACCTTTTTATTTAATGAATTTCAGGACCACGAGTAATAACTGGCTACATTGACAAATATATTTTTAATTTCAATATTCACACAACGAAAATTGTTTTCCTCTGAATGCCATTTTTCAGAACTTCACCGCGACATACACATACGTTAAGGTATGCGCTAAGTGAAATGTTAAGTGAGGAAAGTAACGTCTTAAGACGTTAATGAGATTAAAACTGTGTATGAGAGGCCTGGCTGATTAAATATATAATATATAGTATATGTATACACTAGCTTCTGCCAGCGACTTCGTTCGCTTGTAAGTACTTTACTCCCTTTAGGGGTTTATTTTATGTTGGGCAAAAATCATCCAAATGACATCCCCCGCCTTTGGGCGGAGCGGGAGATAGTATCAGACTCTTACTGACGAAAAAACCCACCCCGTTCCTTTTTGCCTTTCATACCGGGGCTGAGCTACCTGTCGGAGCTAACCCTGGCCCCAGTGGCTTCGACCCAGCTTTTTTTTTATGGTGGAAAAAATCATCCAATGACAACCCTCGCTCTTGGGCAGAGCGGGAGATAGTGTCAGACTCTTACTGACTAAAAGCCCACCCCGTTCCTTCTAGCCTTCATACCGGGGCTCGAGTTCCCTTTCGGATAACCCTGGCCCCAGTAGGCTTCGACCCAGCTGGGGCCTGCTGTTGCTGACAACTCCTTGAGGCGCGCGGGAACAGTGCGCGCCGTCGACGACTTGGGCTCGGTCCGGACGGTAACCGGACGGTCGGACAGCTAGCTACATACAGAAGAAGAAAGGTAAAATGCTAAAACAACATCAAATCTATCAACAATAAAAAAAATAGTGACCACCACCTCACCTGATGGTAAGCGATGATGTAGTCAACGATGGAATACGCTTGCCTAGAAGTAACCTATTCACACTTGACTTTGCCACACGAACTGTCCTTTGCGTCTCGCATCCATCGCATAAGCAGTTGTGCTTAAGTGGCAGTGGGGACTTGGGCAGGGCACATTGCTCGTAGAACAGACGGTGGATAGGGCCGTAATGTTCTGGAGTGGCGATCACGCACCGAAAAACGCAGCGTTGGAAGGCCTCCCACATGGTGGATCGATGCTTTGGTGAGAATTGTGGGAATAAAAAATTGCGTGGTTCCAAATGCAGCATCCTTTGGCCAAATCTACACTTTAGACTTACCTGCTAATTAATTATATACTTTTTCTTCGAACTTTAACATCGGACATAACCTCCAAACAACCTTTCAACAAACATTTGACCTCACAGGAAAATTATTATGTAAAACTTCCAGACACCAGTTAAAAATGATTACAGAAAAATACATTTTTTTATCACAACTCGTATAAAAACCACAGCTAATCTCGTTAGGTGGCGTAATTTTTTTTGAAATATTACCACCATCTTGTCACGAGAGCATTCATTTTGTTGACTTATTTCAGCCATTTTGTTATTCCTGTCCAATGGAATTTAAACTCTATGTCTTTGAGATAAGATCGGTTTTCGAATGAGAAGTGTTTTAGGAGAATAGAGCCCTCATGTGCACGAAGTGACTGTCGTTTTATAAAGTGCAATTGTGTTTAAATAAGTGAGAATTTCATCTCAGTAAAATAATATATTCTTGCGTTGACGTAGGTATATTTTGAAAGTCAAATATTATGCATGATTGGTGGTGAGTCTTCAAATTCCTATCAAGCTCATAACATTGATATTGATATCTACTATCAAAAAGAAGCTATGTTTCTCTATCATCATCATCATCATTTCAGCCGAAAGACGTCCACTATTGGACATAGGCCTCTCCCAAGTGTCGCCACAATGACCGGTCCTCGTTCATTTCGCAGCCATCGAATTCACCATCACCAACCTTTTTTTTTTATGGTGGGAAAAAATCATTCATTGACATCCCTCGCTCTTGGGCGGAGCGGGAGATAGTGTCAGACTCTTACTGACTAAAAGACCCACCCCGTTCCTTCTAGCCTTCATACCGGAGCTCGAGCGCCCTTTCGGATAACCCTGGCCCCAGTAGGCTTCGACCCGGCTGGGTCCCTGCTGTTGCTGACAACTCCTTGAGGCGCGCGGGAACAGTGCGCGCCGTCGACGACTTGGGCTTGGTCCGGACAGTTACCGGATGGCCGGACAGTGAGCTACCCATTGCTCACTGTCCGCAAGCCCGCGCCTACGGTGGCCGGAAATCGAGATCAGAATCCCGGCGGCGGCGGCGGCGATAACGCCGTTGCCTGATGCGTTCGGCCTCCTCCATTGACCATCACCAACCTGGTGACGATGAATTCGATGTATACAATGATCGATCCACCGTATGCGTACGTGTACCTGTACCGTAGCGATACGCGTTCGCCACTCTAGAACCCTTCGGCCCTTACGACCGCCTGTTTTGCGAGCAATGTGAGCTGCACACTGCCACTTAACTTTGGCGATTCTTCGGATCTTATAGTAATGGAAAAAAGGTCAGAAGAAAAAATTGGCGTCTCTCGTCTTCATGTTCCTATAAAGATTCAAGTTTCATGGATTCAAAGCAATTTATTACAAATAAACTATTTACAGGTACTTTTGAACTGTCAAAAAGTCAGTCAGTCATGCTCGCTATGGAGAAGAATACGCAAGAAACTCCATCGACCCTCTTTTCAATCATGTTATGTATTAGAAATATTTCTGATACTTACATGTTTCTTGCTGAAGCTAATATAAGATTGATATCTATATTATCAAAGTATTCAGACGCCAGAAAATCTGATCATCAGTCTATCCAAGGAGTATCGTGTTGCCGTTGCTGGAAAATCATCCAATAACATCCCTCACTCTGGACGGAGCGTGAGGGTGTGTCAGACTTTTACTGACTAAAAACACACTCCTGTTCCTTCGTTGCCTTTCACCATGACCGAGTTTATCTTTCAGAAAAAAACTCTTGACCGCAGTAGGCTTCGACTCTGCTGGTCGAAATCTACAAGGTAATAATCGCTCCATGTAATTCTCCGCAGATATACTGGATGAAGACTTCTTTAGAAATAAGCATCACCTTTATACTATTCTTCTGTTTCCTTCTTCTTTTCTTTTATTTTCATGTGTGTACGTAAATAGTTAAATAAATAAAAAACAGCCAATGTAGGTAGCTTTTTATTTGGCTTCGACTTCGCCTCTGCAATAGCCGATATTCACGCGACGAAAGTCACAGTAAGAGTTAGTTTTAAATATGGAAATAACAAATCTTAGTCTCTAAGAAATGATATTGTCTTGGATACAACGATGAAATTCATCCAAATAGGTATAAGAATGGAGGAGTACCTTTTCCGGGGTAGTTTGTTAGCAGTTTAACATTCTGTATCGTTTAGTTACACAATGTTAATTTGCATAATGTTCTGGCTCGGTACGCACTTTAATATAGTCTCCGTTTTCCGAAATTCAGTTGAACAGGTTCCAAATAGAAGTGACATGTAAGTAATGAACCTTAGCGTTGCCGCACACAGGCCACCGGCTACAACCGCAAAACGCCGCCAACCGGTATATTTCTTGTAGGTTTCATAAATATATGAACTCACCACATACGGTTGACGCCGGTGGCCGTCACACGCTACAAATTGCCCCTGCTCGCTTCTTGTGATCCATGTGTGTGTTACAAAACGCCGCCGCGTGCCATTCGCGCATTTAAATCTTCATCGACAGAGTCTATTATAATACTGCGCGCTTGGGTTGAAAAAAGTAGCAGCGGCCACAAGTGGCTTGTGGTCTTCTAACTTCTTGGGGCGGCGTTTGTGGGCATGTAGCACATGTGCGGCGACACTTAAAAAGGTTTTGACATGACACAGCTCAACACCGCGTTGGTCGGCGGCGACGAAACGCATTTTGTGACGCTGAACCGCGCGGTGACGTGGCAAGCCCGCTATCTGCGGGTCCATTTCATGTTCCGTGATCCACGCGTTAATGCCATGTATTGTGTGCCACATATCAATATGTACGTGATTTAGGCATCAACGGATTACATACAAACCAATGCAACATAAGATCTGCTTTACCGCCTGCCGCATCAAAGCGTGGCGTCGTGCGAGAATTGCCTACATTTTTAATTTACTGCTGTGCAAAGACTTACCCCAAATTCTTCCAGGTATTCTTGAGCCTCCTCGAACCAACCCTAGTGATAAGCATCCAAGTCTTCAATAAGGAAATTAGGAGAATTGTTTAACAGGATTAAATTGAAAGACATCCTCAGCCATCAAAAGATACATCTAATGTAATTACTCGTTTCAATAGAAATATTTACGAACTAACTTTAGTAAACTTTTCAGAAGTGGTTTCATTCTGCTAGCTACAGCTATGAGCAGACTTTCAACTCATAACTTCTCTTTATTTTCCCATCCTCGTCGCCAATGTTAGGTAGGAAGCTACGGAGGTGTGAATAGAAAGACGGAATGATTCGCACTAATGTATTAGACAGTTGTCCTTACTATACGGCGCAGCCACATCTATAACTACATATACATACATAACAATTTAGTTCCTTGAATTTTTCCACTAAACTGTCAATATTTGTTTTTACAAGGAACGCTAAGGCTGATTTGAGTTGCCTTGTACATGGGAGGGTTTGGAAGAGGTCTTGGCTTAGCAGTGGAAAAGAATAGCCTATAATACCCTGTTGATCTAGTGGTTAATGACCCTGACTGCAATGCCGGAGGTTGTGGGTTCGATTCCCACCCAGGACGAATGTTTGTGTAATGATCATTTGAAATTTTATAGATAAATTACACCCAGCCACAGATGTCTGGGTGTAATTTATCTATAAAATTTATGTATTTAGAAATATTTAGTATGTTTATCAGTTGTTTAGTATTCATAACACAAGTTCTGCTTAGCTTGGGACTATACGGCGTTATATGATAATTGTAGTACCTACATATTATTATTATTTGGACCACACCTATTTTTTATTCAATCTTATCTTATTCTTAAGATAACTGTTGGGACAAATAAAGTCTAGGTATACATAACATGAATAGTATGTCAGCAGGACGAGAACATGCATCTTTAAAATGGGAGAAAAGGTTAGGTAGCTACATTGTGTAAACCCGACAGCTGTCACTCGCACCATCTTATAGCAATGGTAGTGCTAAAGTGATCCTATAAGGGTACCCTTGTTGCCTTAAGTACGGAACCCTAAAAAAATTTGGGAACCAGTGATCTATAGCTATATCTACACTAATATAATAAAGAGGTACATAAAGTTTGTTTTTATGTTTTTTTTTGTTTGTAGGAGGTAATCTCTGAAAGTGCTGGTCGGATTGCGAAATTTTTTTCACCGATAGAAAGCTGCTTTATTCCTGGGTGACATAGGCTATATTTTATGTGTGCGGGCGAAGCCGCAGGCGAAAGCTAATATACTCATAAACTCGTACACACATAGTTCTCCAAACATGTACTACCATCTGTCACTCCGCATCAAGTACGAGAAATGGTGTTCTTGCGAGTGTTATGTTATATTCAATTATAGAAGTAGGTCAACGTGCTTCGTTGAGGAGATGGACTAGTAACTTTTACGAGGTGACATATAGTTACTGTTTTAGCGTGTTCATGATTTTTATTTACTATAACTTCTCACATGTCTCAAGATACCGCATACGTTCAGAAGACAAAATGCTCGAAATATCAGCCGAACACCACATGTTCATAATTTAAAAAAATGGTTTAAAATATCCTGATACTCGGGGCATCCTCAAGGTCTATATTTTACCGAGACACCATGGTGGCGCGACCAGTCGCCGCTACCAACAAAATGTATACAGCTCTATAGAGAGTTACTCACCTTGTGTCCGTTAGCTTGCGCAACCAATTTGGTGGCGCGACCAGCTCGGACGTGTGGCGACGAGTGTCTGTATGGTAGCTTGGTAGCTTAGGAGCTAGATAGCCCTAAAGGGGATGCTCCGAGTGTCAGGATATTTTCCCAAGGTAGCGCACCAAATAAAGCTAGAACTACCTACATTAGACCGACGCCCACATGTAACACGCCTGATTTGTACGTAGAACGACGTCGCGTGGCGTGGATCAAGTGCAGCTCTACAAGTCTAGTTTCCAAATAATTTTTAATAATTTTCAGATCGGCAATACAGATCACATTCATTGAGCGTACAGCTAAGGAGTGGAATTCCCTGCCAGAGTCTGTGTTTCCTGATGACTTCAACCCGGGAATATTTAGGGCAAGAGTGAATAGGTTTCTTAGGTAAGCGTGTTCTCTCGTCGACCGAATTGTCGCTTTCATGTGAGATAGCGGTCAAGCGCGAACCTATCAACAATAAAAAAAAACATATTATCACAGCCATTAATCACTCCAATAAATAAGGCGTGTAATAATCCACGACTAGACATACGTCAATTCATCTTGATTAAGATCAAATGATCAGTTTTCCTAGACCCCAAATACTTTATCCTGGTTAGCGGTAAATCTTGTAGTCCAAAATCAAGACTCTTATTTATGTTATTGGTTGGAATAATGATAAGACAAAACCAATAAATTAAATCTCTTAAGAGGGCCCTACTCGATCCGTCTATCTGAAACGTGAGCATGGTTAAGCTTGTTGATCTAATGCTATTCTACGTAAAGTTTGGAAAACAGGCAATCCTATAAATGAAAGATAATGCCTAAATACTCTATAGGCATAAGGTAACTTCCGTCACTCACTCGAATATTATTTCACAAACTTTGTTTCAGAAAATAGATACTTACATGTTTTTTTTTTAAAAAAAACCTTAAAAGTTTTTTGAAATATTTTCGGTATTCAGAATCTCAATCAAATGTATTGCACGTTTGATTTATTTATTTCTGTAAACTTATTAACTTTACTTTTTTAATTTAAAATTGTTAAAACAAAAGTTTTGTAAACAGCCAACGCTATGAAGGAGCTAAGTTATTTAATACAGGCATCATCATACTTAAAAGACTAATTTAAACTACTTGTTATAGAAATAAAACATTTTGTATTATGAAGGGCCAAAGTTCAAGTAAAATAGCAGATTTCCAGAGACATGATAAGACAATTTATGTTTTAGTTTAATTAGAAACAGAAATAATGACGACAAGATATAAAAAGACGTGTAATGGCGTCATAATCACGTAAGAGCTGTTGTATGGAAATAGTATTATGGGTTGGGCGCTCTTAAACCAAAGCATAAGGAAAAAACAAAGAGCCCAAAGTAAACGTAATAATCCTAATAACAAATATCCACAAAATCTTCCCATATATTATCATTAAGTCCTCTGCTATCTCGCTCGCACTGAAGCTATTTCCCCCTGTCAAGTGAGATAAAAGATTCAGCAAGCGAAGAAGGATTACTAAAATATTACTAAAAGCTCCGTGTCCCAGGTTTTATGTTAAAATCTGTAAAACGTTAAAATGCGAGGATTGTACGAACGTGTTGAGTTTTCACTCCAAAATGGTATGTTTTTATTTGAGTTTTTATATTTGCATTCCATTGAATAAGAGTAATTGTATGAATAAAGTTTGTGAATACGATTTTTTTTTGTTGGAAACGTGTTAATATAGAGCGGTAGTTTGTAAATAAAGTGTGATTTACATTTTTTGGCGTTTTTGTTAGGGAATTGTGTGTAATAGTTTGGAGTTTTTGTGTTTGCGGTCCGACCTACACTGTCTGTACTGTACTGTATTATACAGGGTCGTTTGTAAAACACTAACGGGAGGGAGAGAAACGCATATTGTTAAAAAAGTTAAGAGTTTACATGTGGATGGATGGAGCGGGAGATCAGGCCAAAGAAAAGATGGATGGATTATGTGAGAAGCTATATAAAAGAAAAGGGAGTTAGTGATAGCGTGACGAGTGACAGGACAGAATGGAAGAAAAAAACGTGTTGCGCCGACCCCAAATAAAACGGGACAAGGGCAGGAAGATGATGATGATATGTAAAACACTAACAATCTTGCAGAACTGTAGTACTTGAAGATGTGTTTTTGGTAAAGGAATTAGTAAAAAGTCATAGAACAAAAGTTGTTGTTTATGATGTTAATAACATAGTACTGAGAGGTTGCCAGTATATTACCAAAAAACCCTGTATATATACTAGTCAAAACAAAATAAGGGCCACCACGTTTTTATAGTATTCTAATGAAAATTTGAGGTTCAAAGGTTGATTAATGATAAGACTGGATAAATTAATTGATTTTTATTGTAAACAGCATAAAATAATGCAGGACTTTATCCGAAAAAAAAAATTGCTCCACTTTTTCTAAAAACTAACATTTGTACAAACAAAAAGTAAGGAATAAAAATTAAGTGAAAAATAAACAAATTGGGTATTGGTAGTTTTGTGAATTTCCTCAATATTTTGTGTGCCCTCCTCATTTTCTAATGCACTCTTGAAGCCTGGATGGTACACTCTCCACCAGGTGTACCAGTTTCTTGAGGAATTTGTTCCCAGTTTGATTTTAGAACGTTTATTAGCTGTTTTTCATTGTGCAGAGGTTGGTTTGTGCTTCAAACACTGCGTTTTAGTTAATTCCACATGTGTTCAATGGGATTGAGATCCGGGCTGTTTGCAGGCCAAGGCAACGTCAGTATACCAGCCTCGTCTAGGGATTCCCCGGTGGCCCTAGCTGTATGAACGCGAGCATTATTTTTATTTCATTATCGACATTGTGCTCACATGATAGAAGCAACAAGTAATATGTAACCAAGCATTATATGTAACACATAATATGATTTAAAAGAGTGTCCATGGAGTTTCTTGCACGTTCTTCTCCATAGAGACCTACTCTTTGGAACGTACAATTTAGCTTCACTTTTCTTGGACTGACCGACATTTGACTATTCAAAAGTGCCTGTAAATGGTCTATTTGAAATAAATGTTTTGATTTGATTTGATTTGATTTGATTTGATCATTATCGTGCATCAGACGGAATCTTGCGCCGATTCTTTATGCATATGGGACCACAAGGGGTTGTATGACCTCCTCGATATAATGTTGAGCCGTAATTGTGCCTTCGTTGAGAATTACCAACTCGGTTCTACCTGATATAGAGATTCCTCCACACACCATAACATTGGGGCCCCCAAATCTGTCACTTCCATGGATACAAACATCCGAAAATCGCTCACCTTCACGCCTCCAGACCCTAATGCGACAGCCATCACTAAAAAATGTAACTTTGCACTCATCCGTAAACAATATTGAGCTCCAGTCACTCATAGCCCATGCCAGATGCTGCCTTGCGAACGATAATCGGTTTGCACGATGAGCACTTGTCAATGGAATCCGCACTACGCGTCTCCTGGAGAACTGCTGGTCCTCATGTAACCGATTTCTAATCGTTTGATCACTAACACGTGTACCCGTCGCCTGCCGCAAACGGTTTTGTAAGGAGCGGGCTGTAATGCAGCGTTCTCTGCGCGCAGTCAAACGCACGTAGCGGTCTTCCTGAGAGGTGTTTGCTCGAACTTTGTCAGATCCCTGTCTCCTGGTTAGTCTCTCAGTCTCTTGGAATCGATTCCAAGTATTCTGATTCGCTCGCCAAGAAAAACCCAGATGCAACGCAACAGAACGCTGCGAATGACCTTCTTGAAGCAATGTTACGGCCCTAGTTACGGTTTGGTAAGACCATATGTCGTTGGATTCTTGGCATAACTTTTTTTAAATGCTAATTCAGCCTCTACTTAAACAAAACTTAACTATTCTTCACAGAATCGTCAGTTTGACCGAGTTAAAATCCGTTTTAAAATTGGTTAAAATTCAGTGGCTACACTAAATTATCAAAAACTACCCACTTTACACAGTTAAGCAGGTAGAACACTCAAAAAATTTTTGTAAACGAATAAGGTAACACTACAAAAACATTCAGCTACTTGAGAACGCATAAAAAATAAATTATCGCTGTCGTTGTTAAAAATAACAAGTGGCCCTTATTTTGTTTTGACTAGTATATAATAATAATAATAATAATAGACCGATTAGCGCGCCGTGCAATGATAGTCGATATCACCATCCCGCATGACGAGAATCTCGAGAAAGCTGAGAAAGAGAAACAAATCAAATATCTCGACTTAGCACACGAGGTTGTCGACATGTGGAATGTGGACTCGGCTATCATTGTGCCGATTGTCGTAACCGCCAATGGTCTTATTGCCAAAAGTTTCGACGACCATCTGTCGAAGCTGTCGTTGCGCGGTTGGATCAAGGGCCAGATACAGGAGGCAGTACTCCTCGATACAGCTCGCATTGTGAGGAAGTTCCTGTCTCTGGAGCTCTAACCACCGTTAGCTTGGACCCTGCTCCCGACATCGGTGGACTACTGTTTTTATATTTTTAAATGTTTTTATATATATATATATATATTTGTTATAAAAATATATTTAAAAATATCAAAAATATGTATTATAAGAAAAATAAAGGAGATAATAATAATATTCCACACTATCACACAACGCTGTCTAGTCCCAAGCTAAGCAGAGCTTGTGTTATGGGTACTAGACAACTGATAAACATACTTATATATTTCTAAATACATACATATTATAAATAAATTACACCCAGACACAGAACAAATGATCGTGCTCATCACACAAACATTTGTCCTGGGTGGGAATCGAACCCACGCCCTCCGGCATAGCAGTCAAGGTCACTAACCACTAGACCAACAGGCCTGTCAAGTGATAACGTGACGGTAAACAGGACAGAATGTAAGAAATAATGATGTTACACCAATCTCAATATATAAGTGTAATAGGCGTGCCTCAAAAATTCAGGCGCCAGGAAAACATCGTGAGAAAACCGGCATGTCCTAGAACCAAAAATTCGAAGACATGTGACATTCACCAGCACTTACTAGGCCTGCGTGTTGGATTACGGCCCATTCGCTCTCCTAGAGAGGAGGCCTGAGTCCCATCAGAGGGAACATTAAAAAAGCTGGTGATGATGATAGGCGTGCCTCAAGTTGAATTCACACATTTTGTATTTGCTGAAGTATATGTTATAAGACGGCAAATGGAGTGACGGTAGGAAGCTGGTCATTTGCCATACTTACACTACGGTTACCGTAAGGATGGGTTGAAGACATCCAAAATGTCAGGCGGTTGAGACTTGATTGATCTCGTATACACCGTTGAAACAACTAATCAAGGTATACGTTGAAACGATGGAGGAGTTTTCCTAAAAAGTGGTAATTGTAAAATCACGTCAATCATCGAGATAAATGAACATAAATGTATGAATGAGTGGATTTTTTTCGAGATTTCAGCGTTTGTCGTATAGTAAAAGTTGTTCATATGGATGAGTACAATGACCCCTTTTGAGGAAAGCCCATCGTTTATTTCAACATATTATTTACTAGCTGTGCCCGCGACTTCGTTCGCGTGGACTCTGTAGTCCACGCGAACGAAAATCCTGTGATTTTGAATTTATTTTTTCTAAAATAAAAGTAGCCTATGTTACTCCTCGTAACATCAGCTACCTGCCAAAAAAAGTATCGTCAAAATCGGTCCAGTCATTTCAGAGATTAGTCCGGACAAACTGACAGACAGACTGACAAAAATTGTAAAAAATGTTATTTTGGTGTATGTACCGTATATATTCATATGCATGTAGTAAAAAGCAGTTATTTCAATATTACAAACAGACACTCCAATTTTATTTATATGTATGTATAGATGTATAGATAAGGAACTGGAATAAAGACTCAACATAGAGCCGAACAAAGCTGTCAATGATGATGATGAATTTATGGTTACGATACAAAAAAAGTTATGATTTTATGCAAGTAACTAAGTTTGTTGGCTAACCTGTAATTTTGGTCTAGTGGCTGATAGTCCCTGAATGCTATCGGAGGTCATGGGCTCGATTCCCACCCAATACAATTGCCTAATGATGAACGATCATTTGTTCTGTGCCTTGATGTAATTTATCTATAATATGTATGTATTTAGAAATATATAAGTATGTTTATCAGTTGTCTAGTAGGTGCGCCTACCAAGCTCTGCTTAGTTCGGGACCAGATGGCGATGTGTAATAGTTGTGGAATAGATTCGAATAGACTTTAAATTCCGTTACGTCTATATGGTATCTAACATGCATTTTATACATAAATCTGAAACCATGAAAATAATAAATTCAACAACCGACATACGCTATCACTTTTCACATCACCCAGAAATCCATAAAATGCAACTACACAAATACGAACGACTCTCACTCGAACGACTTTTGTCGACTCACTGAATGTTCACTAAGTTATGTGAAGTGAGAATGTTGTGAACAAGAGTAAGGCTAAAATAATTTATTATTGTAAGTTGAGAGCTTTAAATTTGTTTATATTTGTTTGTGGGATATTTTCAGAGGGTTCCTTCTATTTGGCAGAATCTTGATACTCCGATTTTTATTTGGCATAACTCACATGGCATAATCTTATTTAATCGAATATAGAATCGAAAATCGAAATCGAGCGTTAAAACCATCTGTGACGATAAGCTCGCGTGGCGCCGCCCAAACCCCGCAGCGCCGGAGCCGTGACAGAAACAATGCTTGCTGCATGTTGCATGCCTGCTTGCATGCTGCATGCCTGCTGCATGTTGCATGCCTGCTTGCATGCTGCATGCATGCTGCATGTTGCATGCCTGCTTGCATGCTGCATGCATGCTGCATGTTGCATGCCTGCTTGCATGCTGCATGCATGCTGCATGTTGCATGCCTGCTTGCATGCTACATGCATGCTGCATGCATGCTGCATGTTGCATGCCTGCTTGCATGCTACATGCATGCTGCATGCATGCTGCATGTTGCATGCCTGCTTGCATGTTGTATGCCTGTTTGCATGCTACACGCATCCAAGCCGACAATATTTTTCAAAAAAAAAAAAAAAAATCACTTCTGCCTTTTAATGACTATTGATATAAAATGTATGCCAAAAGACGATTCTGACTGTGAATTTTCTGCGATATGATGGTTCTGCTTTTTAATTATTATGGATATAAACATTATGCCTAAAGATGATTCTGACTAACAAAATTATGAGTTTTGAATGTATGACAACTGAGTGTATGCGAAATGATTTTCTGCGAAATGAAGTTTATGCTATCCGTTGTTATGCAAAACAATATTATGACGTAAAAAGTTCTGCTATAAAAGGTAGACCCATTTTCAGAAATGAAGATATCCGCAGGAGAACCAAGGTTGCCGACATAGCACGAAGAATCGCCAAACTTAAGTGGCAATGGGCAGGGCACATTGCTCGTAGAACAGATGGCCGTTGGGGCCGAAAAGTTCTGGAGTGGCGACCGCGCACCGGAAAACGCAGCGTTGGTAGGCCTCCTACAAGGTGGTCCGATGACCTGGTGAAGGTTGTGGGAATCCGATGGATGCGGGATGCACAGGATCGTGCATTGTGTCGACGCTTGGGGGAGGCCTATGTCCAACAGTGGACGTCTGTCGGCTGAGATGATGATGATGATGTGGGATATTTTCAGGACTTCTGTGGCTGCCCTCGGCTCCATAACACCCTCCCGAATTTTTATATATTTTATTATTATTTATTTATTCACAAAATCCACAGCTCTTTTACAAATTTTACTTATGATAAACTAATGTTACAGCCAATTAGGAATTTACAATTTATTATCCAAACATTTATGTCTCAGAAACCAAAATAAAACGCTAGTACGCTCCAAGTATAGAAGTAGTGTGCAGTGTTGAAGTGAGTGTGAAGAGTTCTAGCGGTGTATGAATTACTGTATTAAATACTGTTATTAATCACCAATACTATTCGTATTATTGATTAATTCGTCTTCTGAATGCTCGGTTGAGTGCCGCCTCGGACGCAATGCCAAACTTTTTCCACTTCTATCAAAATGTACACTAATATCATTTAACATACGCCTAACCTGGCTATCATCATCATCATCATCATCATTTCAGCCGAAAGACAACCACTGTTGGACATAGGCCAGCCCCAAATGTCGCTGCCGCCACGATGAACGGTCCTGTGCGTCTCGCTTCCATCCGATTCCAGAGAATGTAACTGCTGCGACATCCGATCTCCGGAGGGGAGTAATGTAGCGACATCTATGGCGCCACATAAGAACTAATCCTGCATCGTGCTATCAAAGTTCTTCGCGCGATTTTAACATATAGAACAGCTCGAAATTATCTATCAGGCAGTTGCCCACCAGACTATAACACTTGTATGGTCGGAGGATCCTCTCTTTTCAACGAAGGTTTGCGGGGCTTTACTCTCTGTTCCGCTTACCTCCAAATAGCTATACTTTCGTATACTTCCAATATAACATTCATGTGACTTCCACCCTTAGTAGTAACCCAACGTGTTAGAAATACGACTAGTAAACTCAATCCGTGTACCTCGTAAAACAAAAGGTTTAAACTGAATTAGTTTTTAACCATACGGGTTTATAGGTCTATACGCGTTGGAATTTTAAAGGTAAACACGCCTTAGTTATTTATAACTAGATTGTTTTTGTTAACTAATGGATTGGGTTCGAAACGCCATACTACAAAACACAGAGGTACCCAGCTTAAGTGGTGCTGGGCTACAGGTGTTAGTCGCATACAGATCGAGCGTTGCCCCCATAAAACACAAAATTGTAACGCAGCGTCGGGCCTTACAGCGTGACACAAAGATCTTCGTGAGCCACGTTGGAGATAGCAGGTCGATTTAGATGTATTTTTTAGGAATTGGCAAGAAATTACCATTTAAAGCCTTTGCCCAACAGTGGGACAATACAGTCGGTAACGAAGGCGTGAATTGTGAGAGGCAAAATGTTTGTATCACTATTTCTGCATTGATCTGTGACCAGCTTTTGTCACTGACTGTCCTTTCGTCTGTAAAGTCGATTTTCAGTTGAGTTCGTCTTTTTTACACGGATATGTAGATTATTTGTTTGATTTACAGTGGAGGTATAGACTAGATAAGGTTAAATACAAATTTGAAATGTATACGAGTATAAGACAACGGCGATAATGGCCTAGGTTAGGATAGGGTTGGGATGAAAACAATTTAGGTGTCTTCAAGGCTAAATTCACTCTAGCCTTGAAGGCAACTAAATTGTTTAAAGACTTCATAAAAAAATAGCAATCGGTCCAGTACTTTCAGAGTTTACCACCTACAAACAAAAAAAAAACAAATAAATAAAAAAACAGACTTTATCTCTTCTTAATATGTAGAAGTAATATGTAGAAATTTTTTTTTTTTCAAGAATTCGACAGATAGTGTTAAAAACGTCAAAAATGCGATTCTTTATTCAACAAAATATTTTTTGCTTGATTTGTTAAAAAACATTATAAATTAACCAAAAATAAATCACATTATACTTTGCATGTTTTTCAGTTAAGTTTCAAACATAAACATAGCAAAGTAATCTACACTAATATTATAAAGAGGTAAAGTTTTTTTTATGGAGGTTATCTTTAATAGTACCTACAGCCGCCCAAGCCAATGTTACGACCGTTTCGTTTCGATTCTCTTGCGTCGAACGCCTCGAGTAGGCCATGCCTCCGATTCCTTTGTTCTGGCTGAGCGTTGAGATGACGTCGGCCGATCCGATTGCTAAAATTTTTTCACCGATAGAAAGCTGCTTTATTCCTGAGTGACATAGGCTATAGTTTTATGTACGCGGGCGAAGCCGCCGTCAGAAGCTAGTTTTTTATAATAAGGTTTCAAACTTGGCCTGCAGCTTCAAAGGTATAGTTACAACAAATAATTTTATGCTCTAACAATTAAGAAGTTTCATTAACACAGTTTAGTTTTTTCCTACGCGACAACCCATACAATAGAAAATATCAGAAGACATATAATATGGGATGTCTTTTGTCATCATCGTGGAAATCACAGACACAATAGAAAGACAATAGGTGCGCGAACGCCGGCGTTCGCTTGGGGTTTAATGAATTAATCTAATAATAATGTTATTTTAATTTATTGTTAGTTAATTTATTAGTTGGGCTGTGAAAGAGACGCATGAAAAAAGATTACATGCCGCTACATGTAATCTTTTTCCATGCGTCTTTGATGAGAATGATAAGATGGATATGTGGTGTGACGAGAATGGATAAAGTGAGAAATAAGTATATTAGGGAAGTTTGAAAGTGGCGCCAGTGACTGAAAAGTTGAAAGGGAATCGTTTGTCTTGGTATGGTCATGTGAAAAGAAGGGATGAAACGCATGTTGCTAAAAAAGTTATGAGTTTACATGTGGATGGATGGAGGGCAAGAGGGAGGCCAAAGAAAAGATGGATGGACTGTGTGAGATGTGATATGAAAGAAAAGGGAGTTAGTGATAGCATGACGAGTGACAGGACAGAATGGAAGAAAAAAACGTGTTGCGCCGACCCCAAATAAAACAGGACAAGGGCAGGAAGATGATGATGTTAGTTAATTTATTAGTTTTCTTTTTTGTTTTAGTTTTTATATTGTAATGACAATTTCCAGTTTTAAACCAAATTATAATAACTAATTAATCAATAAGACCTACTGTAAATGCTGTGCATACCTGAAGTGACATTTTTACTCAGGATGCCCTCGTAAATGTATATTGTAATCAATGTTTTGTAAATAAGTCGTTGGTGTACCTATAGAAATAAATAAATCATCATCATCATCATTTCAAGAAAATGGCGGCCAAAACGACCAGCGGTGACAGATCTCGATCCTGCCCCTCTAGCCAAGTTACAACCAGTTTGTGTCGAATTCCGTTCTCTAATCGGTAACGCCTCGGTGACAGCAATTGTAGAAAACAATAAGTTGGTAGCCATGTTGACGCGCCTGAGTCGGCCGCTCATTCCACAATGTAGCGTTTGTCTAACAAAGGATGTAGCGTTAAACATTGTAGAAACACATTTTGAACGATGTGAACTTGGCTACGAATTGTCTATTCGTTTGTTCTGGCCACGCGACTTTACGTTGAGCTGACGTCATTCCACAGCCATCATTTGACAGCGTTAACGATTGCAGAATAATAACTTGGCTAAGCGTGCTGTGCTTCTCGCGTCTATCGAATTCCTGCGACCGGGTGTGTTACATGATTTCGAAAAATTAAACCTCGAATGTTATTCCGACACCGTAAGTTTACAAATCCGAAACACGTTACAACGATTCCGCGCTACCACGAACAACCAGACACCGTAGTCATGTGATCTCGAATAACCAAATCTCTAAATTACCATTTCGAATTAAAAAAAAAAATGTTTAGACCTTGTTTACTTTTATTGACATTGTTTATTTTCACAATTTTTTTTATGTTGTGTGGTTTTTTAAAATTATTTTTACAGGTTGTGCACCGTTTTTAAGTTGTAATTTTCGCACATAATGTAAATTGTTTTTTGAATAAATCAATTAAGACTAAAATCATGTGAAGGAAGCTCTTTCGATTAGATTGTTTTTTATAAGCTCATAATTTCTCATCAATACTTGATACTTCATTGTAATTGATACTTCTAAGCTTATCTCTATAATGGCCTCGTTATTAGTTTCACAAAAGAATCCCCAACTATGTCCAAGCTCTTATTATTCTTGTACAATAGAAATACTGTGTGAAGACATATAATAGTCTCCTTTTAATTTGGTCAGTGAGTTTTATTGGTTTTCTTTTGTATTTACTTTTGTATGTCCAATAGGTCAGGAAATGTATTGAGAAGATGGTTTTAGGCATGCTTCTAATTCAATAGTTAGATAAATTGGGTTCATGAGAAATTGATTCGCAACCTAATGATGCTGTCTGTATGATACCAGAATAATACATTAGGCCAACTATGCAAACAATACACTTGCTCAGAAAATGCCTCTTATTGCACTGCACTTAGGTACATAATGGCCTTTCTTACCAAACTCTGACATTTTGATTACCATTACGCACTAGTGCTATAATGTAGTTAAAACCTTTTGTTCAATCTCTCCCCCGCCTAAATGTCATAAACTAATTATCATAAAATTATTTTATTACATTTATCGTATCAGGACGGGCGCAGGTCGTCCCCCATGAGTCGCCGGTCAACCCCCATTTATTCATTGCAGTGAGTGTATTTAAAGGTAAAAAAAAGTATGGTCGCGCATATGAAAACAGATTTTTACCGCCACAAAGTTTACTAGTTTTAAAGTTATTTTCTTCACAAGTGTATTGAAAAACATCGTATGATACACGTGAGTAAATAATGATTACCATTCTCGGCTCTCTTAAGACCCTTGCCACGGCTCGGGTCTCAATATCGCCTCGACGGTAATCACTAACATTACACACTTATATCATAATATTCTATTATTCACAAAAGTGGCACATATAAAGTCCTTCTTCCTACCCTTATCTCATATTACTTCGGGTCGGCGCAGCACGTATTTTTCTCCCATTCTCTCCTGTCACCCGTCACACTATCACTAAACTCCCTTTTCTTTCATATCACTCCTCACCATTCCATCCATCTACATTTACACTCAGTTTTTTTTTTAGTAGTTTCATCCATCCTTTTCACATGACCATACCAAGACAAACGATTGCCTTTCAACTTTTAGATACTGGTGCCACTTTCAAACTTCCTCTAATATAGCGAGCAATGCGTAGCTCGCCGTCCAGCCGTCCGGTAACCGTCCGGACCGAGCCCAAGTCGTCGACAGCGCGTAGTGGGTCTTGATAGACAGACAGACGGACAGCAAAGTGATTATATAAGGGTTTCGTTTTTTTCCTCTGGACTACGGAACCCTAAAAATCGAAAAGAAACTATTTTACAAAAATTTCCGTCACTCTTCTCGTCCCGTATAAGTGAATGACAAAGCCCGTCACCCCATTTGTCGGCGGAGGGTAGTTTTACACTTGTTTCGAACTATAATCTCATTAAGAACATGTTTCTCTACCCTTAATTATCAAATTCCATAGACAATAGACATGGCTGCGAAAACTTCCGTCACCGAGGTTTATTGTTCATTGTATAAGTTGATGGTTTTTAATTTGTTTAGTGTCTTATATAAATCTTTTTAAATTGTTTATTTCTGACAATAAAGGAACCATTATGCGTGACATGTGAAGATTTATTTTTATTGTTGATAGATTCGCGCTTGACCGCTGTCTTACCTGATGTAAAGCGACGATGTGGTCGACGATGGAGTGCGCTAACCTAGAAGTAACCTATTCACTCTTGACTTAAAGATTCTCGGGTTGTAGCCATCAGGAAACACAGAGTCCGGCTGGGATTTCCACTCTTTGGCTATACGCACAATGAATGTACTCCCAATTTGATCAGGGTTCCGTACCCAAAAAAAACGGTAAAACGGGACCCTATTACTAAAACTCTACTGTCCGTCCGTCCGTATGTTTGTCCGTCTGTCACCAGGCTGTCATGCTACCGTAATAGCTAGACAGTTGAAATTTTCACAGATGATGTATTTCTTTTGCCGTTTTAATAATAATAATAATTCATTTATTTCAAGCACTACATATCGACTCATATAAAATAATAAATTAAATTTTAAAAATATACTTAGTCACAATTAAAACACAAGTAAAATAAATTAAATAACACAAGTAATAATCCGCACAATAAATTAAAAATTATAAGCATACCACTACAAAACAATTTGGGCACGAATAAAATGCTTTCAGGATGTTTGAGTCCTGTTTATTTACAATGACCTCTAGGATGCTGTTAGTACTACCCTAGACCCTGTTCAGCAATGAAGCAAGCCGCTTCCGCATGATCGCATGGAAGCCGTCTACCCGGCTTCCGCAAACATACCGGAGGCACTACAAAACCGGGGTAACCCTAACAACATCCTAAATCCATTGTTATATTGGACACGCAGGGCCCTGAGCGATCGCTGCGTATAATTAACAAGAAATACTAAATACAGAATAAAATAAATATTTAAGTGGGCCTTCAATTGCGCTTTGCATTCCAGAGCCAAGGCACAAAATAGGTACAGAAGACAATCTCATGTATGTATTTCACTTTTTATAACTACGCTCGGTGGACGCACACTAATAAGCGTTTGAGCTGAAATTGTTCGACGAGTGATCCGAGACGCAACCGAGACATCATGTCTGTGAGCGGTGTCTTTGTGTGCGTTGCTCGAGCGCGCTTTGTATGTAGATTGACTTTTGTACCTATATATTTTGTGGCCATGGTGACTCTTTCTCTAATTTCGAACAATCCTGCCTTAGCAGGCATAGACCTTAGACTTGGACTAAATTGACGGGATATCTATATCCCGACAATTTTTCTGACAGTTCTTTGAGACGCGTGGAAAACAACGAGCTGTCAATACGGGTTTAATACTTATCGCACGGCGAGCAACTCATTGCTCACCGTCCACAAACCCAAGCCTACGGTAACCGGGATCCCCCTATGACTCCCTATGCCCTGGCAAACTAAATAGATTCTATATTTACTTTCTCTTCAAGCCCATTCGTTTTTGTACCTACCTGGGCAGTCCGATAAGTACTTAGCCTCACCGCCCGATGGTGCCACTACCGTAAGAGAAATTTATTATCGTGTAGTACATCCTTATAGACGTCTTCTGTCAAAATTTCAGCCATATTGGATTTGTAGTTTTGTTTTAACCGCGTGTAGAAGCGGGCTTGTCCGCGGATTTTAGAAAAATGGAAAAAGAGCAATATCAGTCGGTGATTCGATTCTTGTTTTCGGAAGGGAAATCACGCAGCGAAATCAAAGAGCGCTTGGATGCTGTGTACGGTGACTCTTCTCCTTTAATGGCGACCATCAAAAATTGGTCTAATGAGTTTCAATGTGGTCGCACGTCAGCTTTTGATGAGCCACGCCCAGGTGCCCCAAAAATGGCTACCGCGGAGGATAACGTGACAGAAGTCCATGATCTCGTATTGGCAGACCGGCGATTGAAGGTGCGTGAGATAGCTGAGACAGTAGGTATCTCAAAAGACCGCGTGGGTCATATCCTGCATGAAATATTGGTCATGAGAAAGCTGTCGGCTCGATGGGTGCCGCGTTTGCTCACTCCGGACAACAAGCGCATCCGTGAGACCACTTCAGAGCAGTGTTTGACACTGTTTAAGCGCAATCCGAAGGAGTTTTTACGTCGTTTCGTGACCGTTGACGAAACATGGATTCACTGGTACACACCAGAGACCAAGGAACAGTCGAAACAGTGGACTTTACCCTGCGTATGTGCTCCGAAGAAGGCGAAGACTGTCCCATCGGCCGGAAAGGTGATGGCCACCGTTTTCTGGGATTCACAAGGTGTGATGTACATCCACTACCTGGAGAAGGGTAAAACGGTCACAGGGCTCCACTATGCCGAACTATTGGGCCGATTCGACCTTGAATTTCAGAAAAAACGGCCCCATTTGGCGAAGAAAAAACCACCTTACACCATGACAACGCACCGGCTCACACCTCCGCCGTCGCCACGGCTAAATTGGTCGCATTAGGCTACGAACAGCTGCCCCATCCACCGTATTTTCCAGATTTGGCACCTTGTGACTTCTTTTTGTTCCCAAACTTGAAAAAGTCACTCGCCGGGCAGAAATTTGAGTCGAATGAGGAGGTTATCGCCGCCACGGCGACCTACTTTGCAGATCTCCAGATAACGTATTTTTCAGAGGGGTTAAAGAAGTTGGAGCATCGCTGGGTCAAGTGTATCGAGTTGAAAGGAGACTATGTTGAGAAATAAATCGCCACTTTTCCAAAATTTTCGTTTTTCTTTTGTAGGCTAAGTACTTATCGGACTGCCCTCGTATATCGTTAGCCAAAACCAACAATACATCATTAAACTAATCGAACGTGCACCTTATCTCTTTAACTTCGCATTATAACTTTCCTGAACAACGTAAATGTACATTATGAGTTTTATTATCATAAGACTTTTTATCATTTCTCTTTATACATAGGAAAAGTTTGTTTTTAAGTATATTTGTAAAAGTCTCTATCAGACACAATTTACCCAATCTGATCAATATATGATCAGATTGGGTAAATTGTGTCTGATAGCAACTATCGCTTTGTTTTATTGTATAAACTAGTACTTGACTTTTTTTTATGGTGGGAAAAATCATCCAATGACAACCCCTGCTCTTGGGCGGAGCGGGAGATAGTGTCAGACTCTTATTGACTAAACGACCTACCCTGTTCCTTCTAGCCTTCATACCGGTGCTCGAGTTCCCTTTCGGATAACCCTGGCCCCAGTAGGCTTCGAGCGATCCCACCTGATGGTAAACAGCGATGCAATCGTTGGTAGAGAGAAGATTGTACAAAATGCATACCCCAAGAAGATGAAATGAGGGTCAAAAGTTTGGATGGAGAAACCTATTTTTACACAAAAGCCAGTCCGTAATAAAAGAAAAAAACTACTAGAGACGAAACACTAAACGAAAATATAGTTAATTAAGATTTTATTACGATAGTGGCCCATAACACAAGAGTCAGATGTTTCGGTCTTTTAGACATTAATAAGCAATACCTGATGTTAGGACGCTTATGACTTTGCTAAGCTTCTCTAGATAGATGTTCTCAGAATCTCCTTTATTAAACAAGATGCTTCCATATATCGGGTCTTGGTAGCTTTATTGCCATGTAAATGGTACAGGCTTTGCTTGCTGTTTTAAGGTTTTCAGAGTAAATAAATACATAATATACTTAGGTTTTTTATTTTCTTTTGTTTAAATATTTTCTTCGGTACTCCTCTTGCAAGTACGAAAAGTAAGTGCATAATTTAGGGGTTGGGTTCCCGGATCGGGTAAGACCGTTGTATGTAGAAAAATCTGTATGAGTACCTACATAAAACAAAGTCGTGTTAGTTACACCATTTAAACACAAAATAGATAGGTACAGAAGACAATCTATTCTCATGTATGTGCTTCACTTTTTATACCTACGCTCAGTGGACGCACACTTTGTGTAGCGTTCGAGCCGGAACTGTTCGACGAGCGGTCCGAGGCGCTCCGAGATATCGCGTCCGTGAGCGGTGTCTATGTGTGCGTTGCTCGAGCGCGCTTTGTATGTAGATTGACTTCTGTACCTATATATTTTGTGATTTATAGCTCAAGAACGACTGGACCAATTGTAATGATTTTTGCTTTATTAGATTGGTCTTTGCCCTTCATAGCAGAATAGATCTTAAAATATCGACAACGCTCACGTAAAACTAAATTAGAAAAATATCCAAATATATCTAAAAATAACAGCAATTGTCAAATACAGTAGTCTCAATCATTGATCTGATTCAATAAGTTTAGTTAAAAAATATAATCACTTCATTCGTTGACTGATAGGCAGTATGAAGTTCACCGATTCAACTACGAGTATAGTAAGAAGCTCTGCTTAGTTTGAGGCATTGCGTGAAAGATGTGGAATATTATTATACAGTAAAGTAGGTTGCCATGACCAACCTGGAAAACTTCTAAACAGACTCCGCACCCATGTTGGGCGCAGCGAAGACAATTCCGACCTTCTGTGTTTGTGCGGCGTCTCTCCACAGACCATGTCCCACCTTCTATCCTGCATCACGTGCCCTGTAACCTGTTCACGTTGGGATCTAATGACAGTATCAGTGGACAGCATTGCCATTGCCGAATACTAGGTCAAGCATGGAATTTAATAAGTTTAGTAAGTATGTTCTCTTGGTCTCCACTTTCACGCTGGCAAAAGTGGGTTCACAATAAAACGACATTCTTCTAAATACATCCAGTCGTAAATAGACTTAATTTATTTTCCTACTGAATCAATAAATAATAAAATACTGTTGCTACTTTATTTTAGGACATCAAACACCTACAGCTATTATTCTTTAATCTCGTATTACACCAAAATAAACTAAGGCACTGCACAGACGGAGCAACTTTAGTTACCGCTATGTCAACGTTTTAAAGTAATCGCAGTTACAATAAGGACCAGTTTAAAAGAAGAAAAGCCATTGGACGCGTTACCGATGCTAGTTGCGGAAACCAGCAACTAGCACCAGCACCCCCACAAGGGGTAGTTATGCATAACCGTTAGTTGCGGCAACTTGGAATTGATTTTCATCGAAACTCGCAGCCAGCAGCATCTGCACAGTGTCTCAAAACTATATGAATATAGTAGTTGAAAACAGTTAATTGCGATTTCCCTGTTACCTACCGTAACTTAGAGATACTGCACAAATCTAGTCACGTTTGTGTCTTGTGTTAAACACAAAATATTAGTGGATATATACTCCAACAATATGGAATCAACCACTCCCTGCTCAGACGTAGACACTATATGTGTGCATTTAAATTAAAAAAAAATAAAACAAAAAAATTAAGTGTAGATAGCTTTTTTTTAGATAGAAAATCATCCAATAACTTCTCTCGCTCTGGGGTGGAGCATGACAGCATGTCAGACTTTTACAACTACTTCTTTCATCTGTTCCATGCTAAAAGGAATGCAAGCAATGGGCAGGGCACATTGCTCGCAGGACAGATGGCCGTTGGGACCGAAAGGTTCTGGAGTGGCGACCGCGTACCGGAAGACGCAGCGTCGTAAGGCCTCCTACAAGATGTACCGATGACCTGGTGAAGGTTGCGGGAGTCCGATGGATGCGGAACGCACAGGATCGATCATTGTGGCGACACTTCATTCATTTATCATCATCAAAGTAGTTAGTTGAAGATACAATAAGCAACATAAACAAAAATATTCATATAATTGTACTGCGTTACGCAAACGGACGATACCTAGTTCCTATGGTGTGCTGTATCGGTAACAAAAAGTGTCGACGTTTGCGGAATGCCTTAAATACAATGTTTTGATGTTACTAAACCCGACTAGAGACTAAAACACAATTTTCAGAAGGTTGTTTATATTTCATTATCGTTTCTTAGTGATCGTTCAAGAGTTAATTCTGTACCAACACTCGCGAATACAAATATTTATGTTTGTTCTGGATAGTATTTTGTTTATTTATGATTTTAATTGTATTGTGGATGCGTTTTAATAAAATTTGTAAGATGGAAAGACACACCTTCATTCTTTGGAGGTATGCGGAACAGAGAGTAAAGTCCCACAGACAGACAGACAGAAAGTCCAAACTATGAAACGGAACCCTTATGGGATCACTTAGTTGTACGTCTGCCTACAACTAAGTGATCCCATAAGGGTTCCGTTTCATCGTTTGGACTTTTCAAGGTACGGAACCCAAAAACAAAATAAGAATATAGTCAGTGTGAGTGAAATTATAACAACAGGAAAATTATTATAGCTATCGCCACTTTCGTGCGAGTCGCTATGTCAAAAATAACACAAAGGAACGGCCTTTGTAAGGCGTTCGTGGAACACTACAATGGCTCAAGTCAGTCAGCGTACTAGTACTGCGCGCGGTAACGAAACCATAGCGACTTCTAATTCGACGCCAACGCCATCTAGTTGTAACAGTGGTACTATTACGCGGTTTAGTGGCGGAATCGTTTTTACCAATAGACATAGTAATTCATGTGGAAGGTATAGGTGTATATAATAATAATAATTATTATTTTTATAAATAGATAATAATAATATTATTAATAAATAATGTATTATTTCAGATGTCACGATTCATGTACATTTAGCTACTCTACAATACAAATATATTATGTTGCTAAAGTACTAAACTTAAATAAATAAATTGGTTTTATGTTTATGACAATTTTAAAGATTTTGCTAATGACCTAATAAATTATAAAATTAAATGCTGACATTCTATAAAAAAAAATATTATCTATATAGCAGTTAGTTATGTTGCCGCAAAAAAATGTATCTATTCGCCAAACTGATTACGGTATTGTTTGATTAATTACAGAATTATCAGCAACCATTACCCCTGCTGCCGCAGCAAGTAAGCAGTTTTGTTTATTTTTTTATATAATATAAACTAGTGCTTGACTGCGATCCCATCTGATGGTAAGCAGCGATGCACTCGTTGGTGGTGAGGCGCAGCAGTTTATGAGGAGCCTATTCACTCTAGCCTTGAAGACACCCAAATTATAATGGGACGGGAGAACCGCAGCAGACAAATTGTTCCAGTCCTTCGATGTACGCGGTTATAAACGACGAAGTAAAACGCTTAGTCCGGACAGTAGACGTATCAACAACATTAGCGTGGATTTTCGCCATACAATGGGTTGTCCGATGGTGGAAAGGAAATGGCGGAATCAAGTCATGCAATTCCCGCGCACACTCTCCAAAATGCATTCTGTAAAATACTGAAAGGCTGGCTACCGTACGCCTGTTCCATTCAATTTACAAATTTTTGTTTCACACTAGTTGTTACCTGTATACTGAACTATAAAAAAAAACATAAACAACAGCCTGAAATCATCTTTAGTAGTTGCCCAAACCAGATATAACACCCGATTGGTTGGAGGATCTTCTCTTTGTGATAGTGTTGTCAAAATCGGTCCACCCGTTTCAGAGATTAGTCGGAACAAACAGTTAGACAGAGAGGCAAGAATTTAAAAAAATATGTAGTTCCGATTTATAGGTTTCGAATATACTTACTCATATATTTAGTAACAAAAAAAAAATGTAATATTACAGACACTTCAATTTTATTTGTAGGTATATATACCTATATTTATATTATAATTTTATTTAAATATTATAGATAATTACTAAAACAATACTAAATCACGTATGATGTTAGTAAGTTACTTAAATAATGCGAAAAACATTGACATAAATAAAATAAAAAATTAAAACAAAGATGGATCAGTTTTTGATACTAAAGGGCAATTCAAATTAGCCTAGTTAACCATCGCTATTTTAGTTTTTTGTTTATTTCTTTGGAACTTCTTAAATCAAGGTTTTTATAAATGACAGACTTTTCAGCAATAATACCAACAACAGTACCAGCAGCCCTAGAAGAAGCAACAGTAAACTGTTTTTCTTTCTTTCTTTCTTCTTTCTTTCAGTAGCTGTTCCAACAAAAACCGCCTCAACAACAGTTCCAACAGCAGCCGCCACAACAACAACACGGACATGCCCATCAAAGAGATAATTGATATATAAATCTTTATTTATATACAAGAAATTAGACTAGAAAATCTCTAACAAAAGACAATAATTTAAAGAGTTAAAAAGATCCAATTCTTTTTTTACCATTATAGTTTGTAAATAATCAAACAAAACCAACACCTCGTTTGTAACTTCGATCACAAATACGTAATATTTCCAAGCGTGAAAGTGTAGAAAGAGTGAAATAAATTGCAACTCGGCGTACACTTGTGTCGCAATTTGTGTGGCAGTCGAAATGTTTCCACTTTGTAAAGTTTCGCATGATGCCCGCTCTCAAATTATTTCGTAGCGGATTGGTATCATTATTATTGTATGTGTGACTAGCTTTTGTCCACGGCTTCGCCCGCATACTTAAAATATAGCCTAAGTATGTTACTCGGGAATAAAGCAGCTTTCTATTGGTGAAAACATTTTAGCAATCGGACAAGTACTTTCGGAGATTACCTGCTGCAAACTTTACTTCTTTATAATATTAGTATGAATAATGTCGGTTATTTTCTAGACAGATATTATAAAGAGGTAAACATACTTGTTAGATAGATAGATAAAACATTTATTTATCAGCACTATTAAATTGGGCTTGCGGACAGTGAGTTCCCGCGCGCCTCAAGGAGTTGTCAGCAACAGCAGGGACCCAGCTGGGTCGAAGCCTACTGAGGTCAGGGTTAGTTTCGAAAGACAGCTCAAGCCCCGGTATGAAGGCTAGAAGGAACGGGGTGGGTCTTTTAGTCAGTAAGAGTCTGACACTATCTCCCGCTCCGCCCAAGAGCGGGGGTTGTCATTGGATGATTTTACCCACCATAAAAAAGCACTATTAAATTATTTAAAAAATTAAACATTTGCACAAAAACTGAAAAAAAAAACTAAAGTTTTAATTTTCCCAATACCTAACTAAAATTATTTCAGAGAGCAGTGGTGGCCGAGTGGTAACGGCGCCGACATACGAGTCGCGGGTTCAAACCCAGCCAGCCACAATACTTTGTGTAATTTATTTCATCACCACTGCTCTCAAAACGGTAAAGGAAAACATCGTCAGGAAACCGGCATGTCCTAAAACCAAAAATTCGAAAACGTGACATTCACCAACCTTTGAATAGTTTTAAAGAAATAGGAAAAGGTATTTTTGCAATGGAAATACGAGCAATTGTGGCTAGGAGGCAACGGCCCTAACTTGTAAGATTATAATACGCCGTCGGGTTTAAACCCAGCCAGGCGCATTACTTTGTACAATAATTTATTTCATCACCACTGCTCTCGAAACGGTGAAGGAAAACATCGTGAGGAAACTAACAAGTCCTTATTGGACATCCCGTCACGGGTTGGTGCACTAAGCTGGCGTGATGGATTGAAGCCCAATTCCTTTCGTGGCCTGAGTCTTAGCAGTGGGAACATTATATGCCTAATTACTATTATATGGTATTCTACGTTATGCTGAAGGAAATACCTGGTTTTGTGGAACAGTACGGAAGTGAAAACAACGTGTAATAAGACGAATATTATTCACTGAAAATTTTACTACTCACGATTTTATTGATCATATTTTATTTCATCACTAAAAATATACTGTAAACCAATAAATCATCAAAGAGAATGGCTCATTAATTTTAATTGGCGCGTAACATATATTTTATTCAGTATGACATAAAACATGTATTCTCTCACCCTTTCAACACAAAAATAAATTCGTTACTCTACAAGCAATTTTGAAAGAAGCCTTCTTTATCCCCAAAGCGGAGTGAATCGTTAGAAAAATTGTTTTTGAAGCCTTTTTTTCACACGGTATAAAAAATTGCTACAGGAAAAAAGAGGTGACAATTTCCCGCAAAACCCATTGAGTTTAGTTCCGTTGCTTTTTTTCAGAATGCAATAAACTTGTCAGAGACAGTCTGGTTTTGATAGTTTCTTATTTTAGCCTTCACGTTCATAAATCATTGAAATAATGCGATTTTGGCTACTTGATTTTAAACGACTTTCGGGAAACATATGGACCAAGGGCTTTTAGAAGGGCATTAGAGCGAACAGGGCAACTGAAGGAACACAGGTGGGTTTAGTCAAGAAAAAGTCTAACACTTCTACTCGCTCCACCCAGAAGAGCGATAAGATATTTGATAATCAGCCATCCCAAAAAAACCAGATTGCTACGACACGTAGCTGATGTGTTGTCACCACGTCTTACTGTCTACGGTCGCGTAGCTTTATTGACGCGTTTTTATGATTTTACGCTAACTTACTTTTACGCTCACAGCTTACTTACAAAACTATGAATCTCTGTCGACAAAGCGGCAACGACACGACACCGACAGCACGTTGCCGCTGCCTATGGCTTGCTACAATACTACGCTTGCTACAATACTACGCTTGCTATGATGCTACACTTGCTTCAACGCTATGCTTGCTACACCACCACGCTTGCTACGACGCTACGATGCTACGCTTGCTTTGATTAACGCTTATGACACAATGAAAGAAAGAAAGAAAGAAAGAAAAACAGTTTATTTACGCGTTAAAGACGCAATCTTAAAAGTAGGTAACATAACAAAACATCAATAATAATTAATAGGGAGGATATGCGTCTCCTCCGCGCAAAACGGCCGAACGCTCAGCATAAAGCTGCGGCCTCACGCATAATGCGTTGAGCTCACAGCGCTGGTTTTCAGCGTGGGCCGGTCGCTGTGTCGACATAAAGACGCTGGAACGGTGCAGTAAATAAACGTAACTAAAAATAAGTATAGAAAACTAATAAATATAAATAAAATAAATAGATAAGGTGACAAATACAATTTTATAAAGTGGCAACACCACGATGCACCCATAGCTCAATTTGTGCAACTTGTCTTAGTAATCTGTGGTAATTTCATACACTATGGCAAAAACACGATTACGTGATTGGACGAATTGGACGCGACCGTGATGTTGTTGACGTCAAAAAGGATATGACTGCATGGTGACGACAAGTAAAGTAAATGGTTTTTGAAATTCATCATAGTTCAAATACTTGTTCCTCACTGCGATGGTATAATTCAGTGAATAATGTTTTTAGTATTTGTAACGAGATAAAAAACAGATGAACTCTTGAGAAGCGGACACGGGGACAGGTAAGGTGTATTTGATTCACTCCCATTCACGTAGCTTCGTGGAAAATTCCAGGAACAGTTGGCTAGGAAATAAAATAAACGGGACGAATATTGTATAAATAGAAAAAATTGTATAAATAGAAATGAGTACCTAAGCCTGGAATTCGGTAAATATATGAATTGCCAAGTCAACAAATGAAAATAATTTTAAATAAAGAAAATAAATAAATTAGTAATTAAATTTATATACATTATATTATGTGTGATTTATTGTAAAAACTGTATGAATATTATTGAAAAGTATAATTAATATTTATTTTGTTTGTAGGTTCTTAGCCTGGAAAAAAATAAAAATAGTATTATAGAAAATAGTGTGACTATGTACACTGACAGCAGCGAAACACAAAGAATATGAGGGATAAGCCATTGAATGTCAAGCCACAGCACCGCTGAAAATCCACCCATAGTACTGCAGGCCATGACCCATAAGGTGACAAAAAGTTTACTGTTCTGAAAGTTGTGCTAGCAAGAGTAACTTTTTATGGTTATATTTAAAGGATTGTAATGATTTCAGGCCTCGCACCGGTGGAGGAATGTCATTCCAGACCTTCATGGCAGCGTACTTGAAGGAACCCTTAAAGGCCGCAGTCTTGTGTCGCGTCACTGACAGCGGACCGACCACAGAGCGAAGACCATACTTGTAGTGAGTTTGTCGCCAAGTAAGTTTGTCAAACAGATAGCGTGGCTTTTGGTTTGTTACAACGCCAAATAGTAAACTAGCCAAATGCAGCTTACGCCTTGCAGCTATTTTCAAGATCTTCAGTTCATTTATGTACGGAGTCACATGACTTCTACGTGGAATATAAACACAAAAGCGAACACATGCATTCTGGATGCGCTGAATCAGTCTATCCGTTCTAGCAAGCAAACATGGCCCATACACAGTGTCACAGTAGTTTAGTTTAGATAAGATCAGGCTGTCAACAAGCAGTTTGCGGAGTGGAATGCTAAGGTATTTTCGTATCCCGTACAAAACTTTTAATCTGTAGAAACAGTGTCTTAGTGCACTTTTTATATGCGCTTCAAAGCGCAGCTCTGGCTCCAGAATCAGCCCCAGGCTGCAAGCCTGCTCCACACGCTCAATTTCCTCTCCCCCAATGCTTACTTCAACGCTGTTTCCTACAACACCACGCTTTCTACGTCGCTACGATGCTACGCTTACTTCAGTGCTATGCTTGCTACAACACCACGCTTGCTACGACGCTACGCTGCTACGCTTGCTTTGATCAACGCTTATAACCACGGAACAGTAAAAACAGTGGAAGAAGTAAGTAGGCGTGTCACTGTCGCCGCTAGTAAGAATCGCGTTGCACACTTGCTGTTCAAGCGCCCTCATTCTCTAACTAGACTGCGCAACATAATAATTAACGAAAAATAATATTAAAATGCCTTATTGTCCCCTATTGTACTTTAAAACCATAGTCTGACTAAAAATCTAACTCATGGAGGTGTATCATACCACCGAAAAGTATTATTTTCGGATTTATTTTAATAAAATGAAAAAATAAAATTACGTGAAACATTGCGCAGGATATACAAACAAAACTAGTCCTTAGTAACATCACTACAAAGTTGATTTTCTTTTCTCGGTTATTAGCTTTTCTGGAATATTCGTTAGTCTACCTATACTTTTGACGCTATCCAAATAGTGCGTGACTTTATCGATAAAATCAATCGATATGTATAATATGTATTACATTGCCTTTTTAATATATATATTATAGTTTAATAGTTTTTCTAAGTAAAACATACAGATAATTATTAAATTAATAAATTTAATAAAATAAAAATTGTGGTATGATATTTGTGATGTATTTTAAATAAATTTGGTTAAAGAGTTAGGAACAACATAGGGCGTTTGAATTATACTTAATATTCTTATGTTTAGCAGTGGGCGATGACGATGATTTCAGCTGAGATGATGATAATTGATGTACTATGCAAATAAATACCCTTTTTACTACGTTTAAAAATTGCCTTTAATCATATTAATTTCATAATTTTAATACTATCACACTATCGCATACAATTTTTTTTTGCATGATATGTTTTAAATATGTTTTCATACAATCGATGCATATTTCGATCGAATAAGGTTACTTCCCTGAGTAGCAGCGAGCGCATTCGCGTCAGTGATACGCCATTCAAATACCAATCTTATTTTTACGTTTTTACAGTTCATACTGAATATTATATTCTGAACAATGCCATCTAGCGACGAGTGGCAGTACTTGGTAGTCAAAGATGTATTTCTTTCTTGTTTTTGTCAATTTGATTTATAGACTTTTGAAATTAAAGTTGCATTTCGTATAATTTTTTTTTTTGCATTTCGTCTACGCCCTGTTTTTGTTTTCAGCCAATCATATTTTTAGGTTTGCAGTAAGAGTAAATTGTAAATGTATGAGTTTGGCGACACCGGTTCTGGAACAAACATTTTCTCAAGCTACTTCCACTGTTTTTACTGTTCCGTGCTTATAACACAATGCTTACTTCAACGCTATGTTTCCTACAACACCACGCTTTCTACGTCGCTACGATGCTACACTTACTTCAGTGCTATGCTTGCTACGACACTACGCTTGCTACATCGTAGCATCTCATTGGGGTTTATAGAGTTCATTGCTAGGTAAATATAACCTATCATGTAGATTTTTTAAATTAAACTTCGCTTGCCGACGTCGAGCAATGGATGGGCGAGACTTTCGTGGCTAGTAAACTACGTTTAGTCATTGGGCTCAGCAGTCATTTGTAGATCTGTGACAGTCGTTACAGATTGCCTGAAGCTAGAAAAGTTGATCTCAATCTTGCTAAGAGGCTGTATTGTAGAAGTCAGATAAGCAGTTGCTCCATGTAGGGATGGCGGTCCTCCCTAAAGAAGATCGATTTTTAAATCGTTCCAATCAAAGTTTAAAGAATCGATGAAGTAATATACCGACTTCTAAAAGATCAGCTAAAGACAGATTCGTTAATTGCAAAAATAGCTTAAATTAAATAGGTTCTTTAAGCGTTTTGAGATTGAATCTCAATTTCAAGTTTATGATATCGATTCACAAAATTGATAAGTTTTTTAAGACCTTTAAAATCCCTAGCTCCATGTAAATGCCTGGTTACATCCACAACATGTAACCAGTCATTTACAAGAAAGTTTTTCCTAGAACCTTACTAATTATTTTAAAAGCACTACGTACCTTGTAACTCAACATTTCTATCTAAGAGAAGGGAACAATAAAGCAATTTGTAGTGCTAACAATGGTGGCAAGTTAATTACGTCTCTCAGACGTGCTGTACTACGTCCTGTAGACGTGTGTGCCCAGACGTGTTGTACGTCCTGTAGACGTGTGTGCCCACGTACGCAGTGGCGGATTAAACCAGCGCGGGGCCTGCAGCAAAGTCGACCAAGGGGCCCCTGTGTAAACTTATTAATACTCCTCATTCTTATCTGTGCTCCATCGGTTTAGGTAGTTAACTATAGGTAAACAATCTTGATATGTCTTTTTATTTAAAGTAAATCGTATAAAAGACGTACAAAGATTAATTGAATTTAGTTAATTACATAACATCGGTTTAGGTAATTTACCTCATTGCAAACATTTTTATATACATTTTTAGACAATTTTTTCGATAAAAGACATGTTAAGATTGTTTCCATTTAGCCACTACCTAAACAGATGGAGTATAAATCATCAATAACTCCGTGGATTCTAAAAATTGGAAAAATACGTGGAAAGTACGGTAATGAAGGAAATCTAAGAGATGAAATAATCAGTTGTATTCGAATTTCGATATATTTATATAGTTTGACTAATTTTTTTTTGCGTTCAAGTACAGGATTCTTAAATACGCGTGGCCCCCGAATACGCGGGGCCTGTGGCATTTGCTACTCTTGCTATATGGCTAATCCGCCACTGGTTGTACGTCCTGCAGAAGTGTGTGCACGGTATGCGGACTGTTTCTTGGTAAGTTATGTAATTGTGCTAAAAGTTTATTAGTCGGCATGTAAATTTCATTCATACTATGATGACTTGTACTAAAATTAATTTAAATTAGATTAAAATAAGTGTGCTCCTTCGTTTGAAATTTCCTGCCACCATTCGTGTAGACTTGCGTATGATGAGCAGTGGGTAGCCCGCCGTTCGGCCGACTGGTAAGGACCGAGCTCGAGTTGACTTCGTGTAGTATTCCACGCGCGCTTCAAGGAGATGTCAGCAAAACCATCGGGGCCCAGCAGGGTCGAAGCCTATTGGGGCCATGGGTTCGCTTCTGAAAGGAAAACACGGGGTCCTAGAACGCAAAGGATAATTAAAGGACGGTGGTTTTTAGTTAGTAAAAGTCGTACGCGCCTCGCTCCACCCAGAACGGGAGAAGTACTTCGATGATTTTTTACCCAAAAAGTATATTAAAAACTACGAAATTAAAATGAATTTAAATGGAAAATTAAAATTTTAGATTAATGAATGACGTGAAAACTTCTATGTTTTTGCAGAATATAATCCCAATCCATATTAATCAAAATTTAAAAAAGTAATGCTCTTCAATACATTACATGTACTGTCGTCAATTTCTATAAAGTTATATCTAGTTTTTTTGAGTTTGTAATTTATATAACTTGTCCCGTTCTGCATGGAGCGCGATAAATCCAGTGTTAGATAAACCCACCTGTGTTCCTTCAGTTGCTCTTTGCGTTCTAGGGCTGCGGTCACTCTGCAAAATGTGGGGTATTGATTTCTGGAAACGAAATATGTTTGTCTTTTTTGTTAGGGAAATCATGACTTTTCCCGGGTGGAGAGGGAGGACGTTAGACTTTTACTGAATATAACTTTCGTGTTCCTTCAGTTATCCTTTGGTTTCCTAAGCCGTGGTAACTCTTTGGAACTATCTCGCAGAGCAAAGTAACACCTGATTCCATAACTCATCAACTAACAACATTAAACTGCCCTTTCCAATAAATACAAAGAAGACAGTAATATTTTACTTAATATTCATGAAGACGAACTGTGAACTAACATCAGGCTAAAGATCAGTCCGGATAGTCAGGTTCAACTCAATAAGATCAAAAGCCGATACAGCAGTCGACAAGTTACTAAACTTATTCAAGTAACTTAGTCCGCTAAGAAGTAGTTCAGTCACAGACCCTGAGATTTGCTTCATTGAAACCGTTTCTCATTAAAAAATTACGAGCTGGTCTATTTCCACGGTGGATATTTAGGGGGTTTCAACCCGACCCGTCTATCGTGAACCTGAGTATGGTTGAAAAGCTTGTTAGTTCATCCAATGCAATACAATGCGATTTATACTAATATACAGAATGTTTCAAGAGAAAGGCTTAACTGTATTACACTTTACATTACAGATTATTTTTTTACATTTATAGTACTTTACATTACATTAATATAGTAGTGAAAAGTCGAAAATTTCAAAAGAAATGTAACATCTGACTGAAGCTGTAGTGGATCGCTAATTTCAAATAGCAATGACTAGCTTTAACCCGCGGCTTCGCCTGCGTACATAATATATAGCCTATGTCACTCAGGAATAAAGCATCGTTCTATCGGTGAAAAAAATTTCGCATTCGGACCAGTGCTTTCAGAGATAAACAAAAAGACAAACTTTAACTCTTTATAATATTAGTATACAAGTAACATCATCATCATCATAAAAGTATAGATAATATTTACTATTTTTTTTTTTTTTTTTTTTCTTTTTTTTATTGTTGATAGGTTCGCGCTTGACCGCTATCTCACCTGATGGAAAGCGACGATGCGGTCGACGATGGAACGCGCTTACCTAAAAGAAACCTATTCACTCTCGACTTAAAGATTCCCGGGTTGTAGCTATCAGGAAACACAGACTCCGGCAAGGAATTCCACTCCCTAGCCGCACGCACAATGAATGTTCCCACTGCTGGGACACAGGCTTCTTGTCTAGTAGAGGTAATGGGCTGTAATCCGATATAGCCCAGTGTGGGTTAGTGGAAATCACATGTCTTTAAATTTTTGGTTCTAGGACATGCCGGTTTCCTCACAATGTTTTCCTTCACCGTTTTAAGAGCAATGGCGATGAAATAAATTCCTTAAAATAAAGCATCTGATTGGGTTTGAACTCACGACTTTCTACTTGTAAGTCAAGGCCGTTACTACTGCGCTACCACGACTCTAACTAGTTTAATTACTAATAAATATTCATCTAGCTAGAACAACAAATTGCAAAGTTTGTCATTGAATTTACATAATAATAGGCTTATTTATTACAAATACCTAAGGGAATGAATACAATGATGTACTTGAATTAGAATTCATATCTCATACTTAGGATTGTAACTTTTAATTAGGTGTGTATTTCTTTTGGATATTAATTAATACTCAAGGCTTTTACGTAATTAATTCGCTTCTTTTTTTGCATAGTTTTTTGATCTTCATCGTCATTATTTGAAAAACTGGCGATTACTATTCAATTTTTTTTCAAATTGATAATAACTAGTGCTTGATTGCGATCCTACCTGATGGTAAGCAGTGATGCAATCTCTTGCCTTGAAGACACTCAAATTGTTCCAATCTTTCGACGTACACGGTATGAACGACGAGGCGAAACGCTTAGTCCGGACCGTAGAGGTTTCAATAACGTATGGGTGGTACTCGTCGTACGTCGAGTTGTCCGATAGTAGAATTGAGATGGAGGAATCAATTCATGTAATTCCTGCGCGCACTCTCCAAAATGCATTCAGTAAAACACCGAAAGGCTGGCTACCCTATGCCTGTGCTCAAGGCTTTGAAGGTTGGACCTAACCAAACCTGGATCACCAATTAGCTTCATTAGATAGTGCTATTTATAGACCTCCATTTTGGTTGAAATTAGACATATGCCCGAAAAATAGTGGGTTGGGCAAATTGCTCGTAGAACAGAAATAAGATGGTCGATGAGGCCGCATAGTTCTATTCTGATCCCGATTTCCGGCCACCGTAGGCGCGGGCTTGCAGACATTGAGCAATGGGTAGCTCGCTGTCCGGCCGTCCGGTAACTGTCCGAACCAAGCCCAAGTCGTTGACGGCGCGCACTATTCTCGCGCGCCTCAAGGAGTTGTCAGTAACAGCAGGGACCCAGCTTTTTTTTTTTTTAATTGAGATAAACTAGTGCTTGACTACGATCCCACCTGATGGTAAGTAGCGATGCAATCTTTGATGGTGAGGCGCACTAGTTTATTAAGAGCCTATTCACTCTAGCCTTGAAGACACCCAAATTATAATCGGACGGGAAGACCGCAGCAGGCAGACTGTTCCAGTCCTTCGACGTACGTGGTATAAACGACGAGGCGAAACGCTTAGTCCGGACCGTAGAGGTTTCAACAACGTAAGGGTGAATATTCGCCGTACGTCGGGTTGTCCGATGGTAGAATTGCGATGGCGGAATCAAGTCATGCAATTCCTGCGCACACTCTCCAAAATGCATCCTGTAAAACACCGAAAGGCTGGCCACCCTACGCCTATGCTCAAGGCTTTGAAGGTTGGACTTAACCAAATCTGGATCACCAATTAGCCTCTTTGCACGCCTTTCCACCGAGTCCAAAGCTGCCAGGTGGCATTTTGCAGCACCAGCCCATATGTGACTGCAGTACTCCACACACGAACGGACCTGTGCTTTGTATAACATTAAAAGCTGTCCCGGTGTGAAGTACCGCCGGACCTTTGCAAGAACGCCCAGCTTCCTAGCAGCTACCTTGGCTTTGGACTCAATGAACCGCCCAAAGTTAAGGTCTGAGGGAATTTCAACCCCCAAGAGCTGAAGGCGGTCGGTGTACTCCAGGGATAAATTCCGAAAAGTAGGAACCAAGGTGCACGGGCTCCTTTTGGCAGTGAAAAGACACGCTTGTGTTTTGGCGGCGTTGAATCCCACTAGATTGGCTTCACCCCACTTGGAGACTGCCTGAAGTGAGATATTCGTTCGCTCTACCATAGCCTCTCTTTCGGACCGGATTAGCTCCCTAGATTAGCCCGAGCACTGGGCAGGTATCTCTCTACAACTGTGCTATCATCTGCATACCCATAGATACCGGGCTCCAGCAGATTGTTGCATTGCGTTGCAGCTGGGTCGAAGCCTACTGGGGCCAGGGTTATCCGAAAGGGAGCTCGAGCCCCGGTATGAGGGCTAGAAGGAACGGGGTGGGTCTTTTAGTCAGCAAGAGTCTGACACTATCTCTTCCGGTCCGCCCAAGAGCAGGGGTTGTCATTGGATGATTTTTTCCCACCATAAAAACAAGGCCGGATAGTTCTAGACTTGCGACCACGTAACCTAAGACGCAGTGTTGGATGGCCTCCTACAAGGTGGACTGATAACATCGTGAGGGTCACGGGAATCGCATGGATGCAAGACGCACAGAACCAGTCGTTATGACGACACTTGGGGGAGGCCTATGTCCAACAGTGGACGTTTTTCGACTGAAATGATGATGATGTAGAGCCAAACACGAACTGAAACAAGATGATTCAAACATATTGTTCTAGAAATCATTTATTGTCCTTACAGCGAAGTGAAATTTCCATTCGGAGTCTGTATTTCCTAATAGCTTGTAACTAGCTAGCCTAAGGATCTTTAAGTCAAGACTAGATAGGTTTATAGGCATGCTTGCACCATCGTCGACCACATCATCGCTTAACATCCGCCCAGGGCCTCAAGTCTGCTATTACAATAGTGTCAGAATGGTCTATCGTTGATTTCATAATTGTTGATTTTGACAAGTTTTGGTAATCTACTATAGTACGAGTATAATGGCGTCATTATGACTTTCCAATGGTCAACCACTGACACTCCATTGAAAGAAATGGCTTAAAATGGTAATCTCGTACATAATGACAAATGAATATCTGACGTATGCGGTAATCTGCAAAAAATTTGACAGTTCCTTTGATCAGTGACCTACCATTACGACGTCATTGCGCAATTAGTGCTTTTAATAAGCTCGATATTGTCATTCTACAACAATTCTATTACAAGACCACTGACCGATCAATGATCGATCATTATGAATTTATTAGCAGATTACAAACTTTTAGCAAAATGACAATGGGCTCGTGTTGGAATGACGAATTTATAAAAATAGCAGACTTAGGCCCTTGATAGTGGTCAAGCGTGAGCCTATCAATAAACAAAAAAACATATCTCTACATTTTCATCAAATTCAATCCCCATTTCTCTCAAATCAAATTCTTACAATAAACCAAGTGAGATGTTATCGAGATCTCAAATGAAATCTGAATCGGTTCCCAATCAGTCACGTCGATATCCAGTCGAAAGGAGAACACATTGTTTGTGAACCGAGACCAATCTTTTGTCAACCAAAGGGCCAATCTTTTTTGAATCGAAGGACCAATCTTTTGTGACCAAAGGACCAATCTATTGTACTCTCAACAAAAATATAGACTGTTTTTAGTAGACAATTGAATTGAGTTCCAATCAATTATTGTTAGTTTTAATTTATATGGTAATTTGGGAGTGGAACACATGGCGTTGCTGTTGCTAGTTAGATACGGATATAGTATTGTCTATGATGGTATTAATTTAGATTGAAAGTGCTATTACATTCTTGGTGTCGTGAACTATGGCCGCAAGTTACTTGACTAGTTCATTATCGTCATCATCATATCAGCCGAAAGACGCCCACTGTTGGACATAGGCCTCCCCCAAGCGTCGCCACAGCGACCGGTCCTGTGCGTCACGCATCAATCGGATTCCCGCGACCCTGACCAGGTCATCGGCCCACCTTGTGGCAGGCCTTCCAATTCCAAAAAAATTCCTTCCGGTATGCGGACGCCACTCCAGAATCTTTCGTCCACATCGACTATCTGTCTAACCATCTGTCTTGACCAGTTAGTTAATGTCAAAAACTATATAAGCATTTATCAACAAATGTTTTTTCAATGTAGGTACAGTTTTGATTTTTTTTACGAATAATAGAATCGACTTCCAAAAATAAATCAATTTTAATTTCGGAAGTTGGTTTTACTAGTTTAGTGTCTTCGTTTTCTGACATTGATTTCCGAAATTTAAGGATATTCTTGTTTTCTTTTAAGTTGAGTTCCCCGAAACTAAAACAAAATAGTGAGTATGATCAACGGTAAGATACCTAAAGAAATGACAAAATGTCAGCATCGCCGTTTCCTTGTGGAGGCGATCGGCGGCGGCGATCTCTCGCGCCGGGTCTTGGTACAGGCCAAAGTCCGGAGCGTGAAGGAGTGACACAGGCGGTTGCCTCCTTCCGCGAAGCAGTAATGCTAGCAAAGGAGGAGGCCGACCGCATCAGGCAACGTCGCTCACGCCGCAACCGCCGCCGGGATTCCGATCCCGATTTCCGGCCACCGTAGGCGCGGGCTTGCAGACGGCGAGCAAATGAAGCTCGCTGTCCGACCGTCCGGTAACCGTCCGGACCAAGCCCAAGTCGCCGACGGCGCGCACTGTTCCCGGGCGCCTCAAGGAGTTGTCAGCAATCGTAGGGGCCCAGCAGGGTCGAAGCCTACTGGGGCCAAGGGTCTATTTCTGAAAGGTAGGCTCGGCCTCGGTATGAAAGGCAACGAAGGAACGGGGTGGGTTTTTTAGTCAGTAAAAGTGACACTATCTCCCGATCCGCCCAAGGGCGGGGGATGTCAATTCGATTATTTTTACCCACCGAAAAAAAAACCTTCTTTTTTGTAGTCGGTTTAAAACAAATTTGATACCAATCGCTTACAACTTATGCCAAATGTCTATATTTTTAAACAATTTGTTGCATAAAATATTATGTCTTTTGCATGCGTCCAAAAATTTATTGTAAGTTTTCTAAGAGCTAGAAGCAACTGAGTAAGTTTTATTTAGCTATTAAAAAGAAAGTTAAAAATGTACCAGATAAAGCTTATTAAAACTTAAATGAGTTTTTTAATGAGAAAATTTAAATTTGTTAATAATTCAGAACTTTTTAACAATTTTGCTCAGTATGACATTCTTGAATGATAATTTTATTTGCACTACAGTTCATATCTGCTTGATTTTTTTTTTTTTTTATGATTTAACTTGAATGTTTTTTTTTTCATCATCATCATCATCAGTCTTTTTTAATGTTCCCACTGCTGGGACTCAGGCCTCCTCTCTAGGAGAGGGAATGGGCCGTAATCCACCACGCTAGCCTAGTGCGGGTTGGTGAAGTCCCATGTCTTCGAATTTTTGGTTCTAGGACATGCCGGGTTCCTCACGATGTTTTCCTTCACCGTTTTGAAAGCAGTGGTATTGAAATAAATTACACTAAGTAATAGGCCTCCCAGGTTTTGAGCCCGCGACCTACAACTCGTAAGTCAGAGCCATTACCACTCGGCCACCACTGCTCTCTGTTTTTTTTATTTATATTATTTTATTAATATTTACATGTCTAAGATAAAATTAACAATATATTTTTCAGGGCAGTCATTTGGCGATTTCCAACAAAAAAGAAAAAAAAATGGCGGCCAAGTACAATAGCTCCATTTACAATCCTGTCAATGCTCTCACATATTATTATCTTTATTATACAAAAACAGAACTATCAGCACTAATATGAATACATTTAATACAAAATTATATTATGTTCCAATTACCATTCAAAGTTCCCATTATTCATAAAACTTGTCATCCACAAAAGCTTGTCAAATTATACCGCCATATTCATTTCAATACCGAGAAACACTATTCAGAAGCTTTTCAGTTATAGTTCAATAGAATAGTGAGGGGACAAATACAAAGTTGTCGATAATAGAGTGGGATATACGGAATTATCGATAATAATTCCTACGATATCGTCAGTGAAGCGCGACGGGGATTGTTGGGCTAATCAATATTAGTCGGATTCGATGCTGAATACCAATAGCATCCTGTTTGTAGACCGTACCACTGTCACGTAGAATGGAATGGGATTTGGAGCTGTGTATTCGATTTAATTATCATGTATTTGTTGTGTAATGCCATATATTATATAACATAAGTTTTAGTATTTGACAAACCCTAAACATGAGTCTAGTATTTTTATGTAAAGAAACTATGCACAAAATTTCGTAACTGTATCATGAAAAATCACAAAGTTATAAGCTTGATATGGCAGCAAAAATACATAGTCACCGGACCACCAGGGCGACTGACAGGTTGTTTTGCACTACCACCCAGCTGTTTGCTGTGACCCGCCACGACGTGTGTCACTCTTAGTGTCGGTGGTGTCCAACTTGTGACCTTTTATATAATTATTTTTGGGAAAAAATATAACATGATGTAAACACTATTGGAATCCATACAGTTACTGATTCTGAACAAACTGTATTCGGGTTTCACATAAACAAAAAATATTCTGTACCTCAGAGGTCAACAACAGTATGCGGCAAAAAGTAAATTTTACAGGAGAGGCAAAAACGCGCGGATAGAAACTTTAAATGTGTTTTTGACATAGTTCCTTTAAAGATATTGAAACAAACTCAATTGTATTTTTTATAATTATAAGATGGAATTATTATGTATTACACACAATTACAATCAAGTTTAGAACAACATTAAGTGCGCGTAAAGCTGAGGAGTAAACAATATTATCATCATTTTAAGTCCTATACCCGATATGTTTTTGCCATATGCGATTGGATATTTCTCTTCCTAGATGTCGTAGGACCTGATGCCCTGGTGGTGTCATTACGTAAAACTGGTTCTTACGATTTTAACAGTGCAAAAAAACGTATTTTCAAAAAAGTGGAGTTACTATTGTTTACCTCTGAGGTACAGTATTGTTTTAATATATCGGCAACCTTGGTTCTACTGCGGATATCTTTATTCCTAAAGCGATCACACAAAGAAATTCCGAGCTTAGTCCCTACCATTGCCCTGGAGTATGTTGCCTTGGGACATTTTTTACTTCTCAGTGGGCAAATACACTGGCAGAAAATGGTACACAATAAGTCCAATATATTTTATCAAAATATACAAATTATGTGGATGGAAGGGCTATGCTCGGAGTTTCCTTGCGTGATCACATCAGAAATTAAGATATCCGTTGGAGAACTAAGGTTACAGACATAACCCAAAGAATCACCAAACTTAAGTAGATGGTCGATGGTGACGAAAGGTTCTGGAATGGCAGCCACATACCGGAAGACGCAGAGTTGAGAGGCCTCCCAAAAGGGGGGCTGATGATCTGGTGAGGGTCACGGGTATCCGATGGATGCGAGAGGCACAGGACCGGTCATTATGGCGACATTTGGGGGAGGCCTATGTGCAACTGTGAACAGCTGAAATGATGATGATGATGATAATAAATTATGTGCAGTATTCTGAAATCCCAAGAATTTTTTTTTTTTGATGTTTCATATTTGAAAACAGAAGTTATCCTCTCTAAAGAGAACTGGTAGTAATATCAATTAAATAATACAGTGTAGTGACGTCATAAGCTGACTGAGCAGTTGAAAATCCAATATAAATCTGTCGTGTGCAAATTAGTTCAATTCAATTGGATTCTCTCTAATATACCCGTGCACTGGTATGTTCAATTAGTTTGCAGTGACTCTTGAGGTTATTGAAATTGCTATAGATATTGAGATTTCGATAATATGCAAATAGTATTGAGATTTAGAATTTATGTCATGGTAAGGAGTGCTGGGCAATATAGAAATACTTATTAATTTAAACTTTAGGTGGACTTATTCCAACAAGATATTAACACCAGTTAACTAAACTATAATATAATAAGATCTGTGAGGGGATTGACTTTGTTTTTGCTCAAAAATTTAAAAGGTTTCTATAAAAACAAATTTAGAGTAATTTTTCTCTCTCCCACTATCTTTCTCTCTTATTTGCATGCCTGTCTATATTTATGTTTACTATTAACTACTTTTCTGTTTTAACAACTTAAAATAGCGCAGAGTTAAATATAACTCTTAGAGTGAGTTTCACCATTTAACTATAACGATAACAGAGCCGTTAACAGTTGTCAAATCGTCGAATTGACCAATAGGCGGCCGTTTCACGGCTGGTTATGGTTTGGTTATCATTATAGTTAAATGGTGCAACTCACCCTTAGTATATTGTGGCAAACGTGGTTGGTTACACATTTATAACTCTTAGTATATTGTGGCAAATGTCATAGGTTACACATTTATAACTTCTGCATATTTATAACTTAGTATAAGGTTTGAATGTCCTATAATCGTTATTTTTCCCAAATAAATAAAATAAACGTGTAATTTTTAGCTCAATCGGTTGAAGATCTCTGCTTCAATATTGAGTTGCAAGGTTTCACCCGAACAAACATAGTTAAATACATACATTACAAGTTAAATACCTATAAATTACTAGTGGTTTCGCAGACGTCTCCTGTTCAAAAAATGGCACGTATTCAGAAAAACAATTAAGTCCCAATTTTCTTTTATCTGATGTAAACTAGTAGTTGACTGCGATCCCACCTAACGGTCAGCAGTGATGCAATCGTTGATGGCATGGCAGCGAAACCTACCGGGTATTTTCAAACTATTCAGAAATACACACAAAACGACTAGCTATATCTACAAAACAAAATACAATGAAATACGTTTCTTTTGCTTTTTGTTATTTTTATGTTGATTATCTAATGCGGAAATGTATTTCCTAAGTATTTATTATATCAATACATAAAGCAAAGCATATTATGTTACTTGACCAAGGCTTACATTAGTGGCAACATTAAGAGTTTAATTTAGCCAAAAGTCCATGTGGTCAAGAAAGCAAAAAAAAATCATAGTCATAATTATTTACTATCGTAAAAAACTAGTCAATTCAGTTTCTAATTAAGGCGATTTTTTTGCGCTATTCAGACTGATTATTAGCATGATTTGATAATTCTTAGTAAATAATTTTGCAAGTATATATCGCACTGATCAGTGTGATATATTAATTAAAAACTGAATTGACTACATTTTTTACGATACTAAATAATCATGGCTATGATTTTTTTTTTGCTTTCTTGACTACATGGACTTTTGGCTAAATTATATATTCTAAATATATACTTAATAATTTCACCAACAATTTTCTCGCCGTCTTGCTTGGAAGACGTGACATCCAGCAACAGTCCAACACGCACTGGAAACCCACCAAAGATTGTGGCTCATCCTCTCTCATAAAGAGGAGGCCTGAGTCCCGACAGTGGGAAACATCGGGAGGCTTAAGATGCTGATAAAATGAGTAGGAATGCACTCTGCTCTCAAAGGTGGCATGGCATAAAGAGACAGTTTATGAATAGATCAAATGCTTTGATTGAAATACCGTGCGAAAGCTCTCAAAGGGATTCAAAACAAAATAACTTTGAGAGGTTTCTCGTTCATTCGGTCCACATTTTTTTATGAAATTTTATGATTCTCGACATTTTTTTTAAGATACCTTGTTCAATTTTTAAATAGGTACAGTCACGAGCAAAAATATATATTCAAGAAATAAATGTAGGATAAATGATTTTTAATTACGTAATCAAATAGGTAACCTAGAATAAAGTGTCGTAAACGAATTACTGCATGGCTGAAGGTAATATAGATAGAAAAGGTGACAAAGTATATATCTTATTGCTCGTGACTGTACATAAAATTATGCTAATCATCATCATCATCATTTCAGCCGAAAGACGTCCACTGTCGGGCTTTATTTTATTTTTGGATAATTTAAGTTAGTGTTTCTGTAATTTCCTTTTATTCCAACGATTAAGCCTATTTAGGTTTAACTGGTTACGATACATTTCTAGAATTTTTATTTTTGACAGTTTTATGTTATCTACAAACTAACATTGGATCTATAATCAAGGTGGATAATATAAATGGTTACTATTATTATTATAAGTACTTCCTATCGGCAAAAATATCAATCTTTCACACAAATTATATTTATCATAGCTCGCCGTCCGGACGTCCACTAAAGGCAGAGCCCGAGATAGATAGATAGATACATTCTTCATTGTACACCAAACAAAAAAATTACATCAGGAACTTAAAATTAATAGGGTGTCACAATGGGCGGTCTTCACCAGGCGCGAGACATCGACGGCACGTAGTAATCCACGTACGCTTAATAGTCTCTCTAATCTACTCCAGATTCGCGTTGGGCTGATGCCTGGTAGGGCCACGGGATTTTTTTAAGGGTTACCTTTTTTTTTACGGTGGGAAAAATCATCCAATGACAACTCTCGCTCTTGGGCGGAGCGGGAGATAGTGTCAGACTCTTACTGACTAAAAGACCCACCCCGTTCCTTCTAGCCTTCATACCGGGGCTCGAGCTGTCTTTCGAAACTAACCCTGGCCCCAGTAGGCTTCGACCCAGCTGGGTCCCTGCTGTTGCTGACGACTCCTTGAGGCGCGCGGGAACAGTGCGTGCCGTCGACTACTTAGACTTGGTCCGGACAGTTACCGGACGGCCGGACAGCGAGCTACCCATTGCTCACTGTCCGCAAGCCCGCGCGTACGATGGCCGGAAATCGCGATCAGAATCCCGGCGGCGGCGGCGGCGAGAACGCCCTTGCCTGATGCGGTCGGCCTCCTCCTTGGCGAGCATCACTGCTTCGCAGAAGTCGGCGACCGCCTGCCACTCCTCCTCGCTCTGGACCATGGCCTCCACCAAGGCCCGGCTAGAGAGGTCGCCTTATAAGAGTTACCGGAAAGAGTGGTACTGAAACGCAAAGGGCACCTGAAAGACACTTATGGGTTTCAGTTAGGCCATTGTGGGCTGACTGCCCAACAAGTTTCCCGAAGGAGTATCTTTCCAGCCACATGGTGAAATACATTTTAAGGCTTGTTTGCCATATTTCCTATGATACCAGCAGATAGTTTCGCCATCGTGATCGGCTGGAGAAACTGTCCTGGAGCGCGGCATTCTCCTGCGAGGGTATCTCGGTCTACGTGTAGGATGCTGGCTCATTAGCGTTAGCGTTGAAACTTTCTTCGATAGTTCCTGTAATTGAGACAATAAACTGTCAATGGCAGAAACGGTTGGCGCCTGTTCGATGGCGCAAACTGACATAGGTGAGACCTCAAGTATCTTGTCTGCTAATTCGGCTACTTTGTCCAAGGGGATACTTGCCCTCGCTCCACCCTAGAATGGGAAAGGTCATTGGATGATTTCCCACTTCAAAAAAAACACATAAATTATCATCCCATTTTTTCCCTTTTGTGTGGTAGCACTCACCTTTGAAGTTACATAAATCGGATTTATATGCAACGAAACTTCGTGTCGCTTCCAATCACCAAACTTAAGTGGCAATGGGCAGGGCACATTGCTCGCAGAACAGATGGCCATTGGGGCCGAAAGGTTCTGGAGTGGCGACCGCGTACCGGAAGACGCAGCGTTGGAAAGCCTACAAGGTGGACCGATGACCTGGTGAAGGTTGCGGAAATCCGATGGATGCGGGACGCGCAGGACCGTTCTTTGTGGCGACACTTGGGGGAGGCCTATGTCAAACAGTGGACGTCTATCGGCTGATATGATGATGAAACTTCGTGCCTCTAGACTCTGGGATGTATGTGTCTGTGCGTCGTTGACTAGTGAAGGAATGAATGAATGAATTTATAACTTCACAAATTCATGACTCGATGTGACTGAGTTCATCTTTGTGAACGCCGAAACAGGAGTCAAGATGAGGACACACGTGGGCCACGTACGGCGATCTGGACGCGTCGGAACTCATATATTTTATATAGCAACTAGACTTGTAGAACTGCATTAGATCCAAGCCATGCAGCGCTTCGTACCCTGCGCCGATCCAGCGATCCCAGATATATGTACGTCAGAAGATGGCCGAGGTAACAACGTGTCTGACCGCGAAACCGTAGTGTTGTTCTACGTCTCAGACGTCAGACGCGTCATTCTTGAGTTGCTTGGTGTAACTTTGACTTTTAGGTACCTTCAATTTTGGTCCTTACTTGCCTTATTTTGCCGGAACGGTAAAATTATTAATAAAAAGAAAGTGCATCATAGCTTCAAGTCAAAACAAATAAATTTCCATACGTAAACACACATTACTGTCAGTACAATTCAGATCAGTATGAATCAAATAGCACAATTTAATAGTCCATGTTCGGCTGTAGTGTGTCGTCCATTTTGAATCGCAAATTATCGTAAATAAAACGCAATAACAACGTTAGTTCGGATCACGTTAGGGTTGTCAAAAATGTTTACGAAATTTTCATGATTTGTGTTTTGATTATAGTAATGATTTGTGATAAAGCATTTTCAAATTATATTGTCATATAAAATGGTTGGTATTGTCGTCGTGTTTTGAAAAATAAGTGTTTCTACTTTCCAAGAGGTATATTGATGTAAGGTGATTCATGTAAGATGAGAATGTAATGATGTGGGTTGTGGGGTGTAACGTAAACAGATAAATGATGAAGTGAGAAATGAATACGAGTATATTAGAGAAAGTTTCAAAGTGGCACCAGTGACTGAAAAGTTGAAAGAGAATCGTTTGTCTTGGTATGATCATGTAGAGAGGAGGGATGAAACGCAAGTTACTAAAGGCATACATGTGGACGGATGGAAAGGGAGAGTGAGGCCGAAGAAAAGATAAATGGAGTTATGTGAGGAAAGAAAACTAGAGAAAGGGTTAGTGATGACGTGATGGGTGATAGGATAGAATGGAAGACAAAAACCTATTGCTCAAATAGGTTGGATTCTAAGGCCTTACCATGAGCGCTTAAACCAATCCATTTGACGACCTATACTGAACTGTTAAAAAAAAAGATGGAGCTAAATAGAGTGTACAGCGCGATTTCTCTTTCTCGCTCGCACGTCTGACATTTTATCACACATCATGATAAAGCCGGGCAAGAAGACGATTACGATTATTGTAGTAAAAAAGAAACAAAAATATATCACTGCATGAACATAGCAGAAAGTTAAGAAATTAAATCAAAAACAACGGTGCAAACTCTCAAATGAAATACTTTCAACACGGTTCCATTTAAAGTAACTCTTACATTCGCACGAATGTCAGCGTTTCTTTCTTCCTTGAACTAACAAAGTTATCTTGCAACCCATCTTTCATCCCTCATTTTTTCCTGATTACAATCACCGCTGGCTTTGTTACAAGGCTGAATGCGGTAAATCCTTGGGTTATGACAAATGTAGTGACGTCAGGAGCCCGTTTCCGGTTCCTACTTTATTTTTACCGTCTTTTTTTTGTAATATATTTGAGTAGTTGACAGCCCTAGTTTGTGTAATGACTTGGTTTAGTTAAGAAGCTTAAAACTTTTTGAACAGGCTTATTTTTGGGGCAACTGCTAGATAAACCTTTATTTTTTTGTTTTCAGAGGAATAACTAAAAAAACCTCCTGGAGTTATAGGGAAAAGATCAGGGATTATGGTATTTTTAACACACTAAAACTCCGCACATAGAATGGGCTCTATGACCTCATAGAGACCACCTCAGAACTCCTCCTCTGCAATGCCTATTCGAGTACATCCCTGTAAAATGGCCTCTCCTGAGCCTTGCTATGCAGAAAGTCTGACAACACGGTTGGTAACACTCGGTTGACACACAAAATCTTTAGTAAATATACCTAGAAAGACCTAACATAGAGGGACAAATTGTCTTTTTCACAGAAAAAAAATAAAATAATTACTAATGATATATTTCCGTTCACCTCTATTGGTTAGATCTGGCAGCGTATGCTATCTCTAGGCATTAGTGTCCGACCGAATGTTCGGTTTCAGTTCGGCAAAAAAACGAGTTTCGAGTTCTGCCGAAACTACCTACGTCCGAAACCGAAACTGCACTCGGGAGTTCTCACGCTGTGATCGGTCATGTTCTGCTCGTTAATTTTCTTCCAAGCGAGCAAGCAACGAAGACAGTTTGCCGTGTCCACGTGCCCAATCATGTCATGACTGGCTTGTGTTTGCAGTTCGTTTTGTCTGTATTTCCTGATAGCTACAACCCGGAAATCTTTAAGTCGAGAGTGAATAGGTTTCTTCTAGGTAAGCGCGTTCCATCGTCGACCGCATCGTCGCTTTCCATCAGGTGAGATAGCTGTCAAGCGCGAACCTATCAACAATAAATAAAAAAACAGTCAAATGGGGTGAATAGACACTCAGGGGTGAATAGAAACAAAACTTCAAAGGGTATTTTCACGATAATTAATTGAATATTTTTTGCAGCACTTAACTATATCAATTTATTAATGAATTGTTGTTTTAAAAAGTCGATGCTTTGTTAGAAGCCGATAATATGATATCAAAGTGAAAAACTAAGCCAAAATGTTGTTTCTATTCACCCCTGCATCTCTATTCACCCCGTTTTCGGCACTTCCAAACTAAAATCGAGCGCAGTAAAATTCATGATAGTCAACGAATATAAATAACTAAATTTAAAATGCATAAAAAAAAAAAATAAGGACTGCCTTATTATAATAATATTTTCTTTATTTTTCACTAAAAACATGATCCTTGTAAGGGAGTTTCGGTTTCGGCCGAAACTGAGACTGTTGCCGAAATTCGGTTTCGGTTTCGATTGAAAAACCAATTTTGGTCGGACACTACTAAGCATATCTACCTACGTAATTATGTTCAGTACGTCGAAAAGAAATTTTCCTGAAATCTTTTCATAATCACCATTTCCTCGTTGCTATCATATCTGGCCAATAGCCAAGACTAACATTTGCGAACAGTCCTCGCCTTCATTAGTACGAGCGAATAATTAGATCAAGATTACGTACATATGGCGAATTTTCAATATTGGAGACGGTAAGGTTACTGTTTTTTCTTTTTCTCGTAATTATGATACTGATATCATGTTGGAGAAAAAGAAAAGAAAGAAAAACATTTTATTTGCCGGAAAAGGCGCCAACTTAAGACTAGCATGAGGAACTAGTGTTCTGCCACCGTAGGCGCGGGCTTGTGGACGGCGAGCAATGGGTAGCTCACCGTCCGCGAACCTAGGTCCAAAGGTAACCGACCGGACCGAGCCTAAGACGTTGACGACGCGTATCGTATCACGCGCGCCACAAGGAGTTGTCAGCAAACCATGGGGACCCAACAGGGTCGAAATCTGCTGGGACCAAGGATCTGTTTCAGAAAAAGGCAACGAAGGAACAGGAGTGGGTTTTTAGTCAGTAAAAGTCTATCTCCCGTTCCGCTCAAGAGCACGGGATGTCATGGATGATTTTCCAACCTAAAAAAAAAACTTAAGACTAATATATAACAAAAACTAATGGCCCATGAAGTTGGAGGTTTGAAACCGGGTAAGTACCTATGTGATTTTTTCAATTATAGCTCCTATTTTTTTAAGTTTATAACATACATGTGTATATTAAACATTATAATTTTTTTTATTATTATTATTAATAGGCTCGCGTTTGACCACCATCTCACCTGATGGTAAGCGACGATGAGGTCGAAGATGGAGCACGCTTGCCTAGGAGTAACCTATTCACTCTTGACTTCAAATAAAAATAAGTTGGTTAACAAAATAACAAAACAAGACTCATCACGAACTAAACCGAAGTATTTACAGGAAATTGGTTGAACTATCTAACTTTATTACAACTACGCGTAATTCTAACTAAAGTACCTACTAGAGTAGTTCCGTAAACTTCAGACCAGTAATTTTAGAGTAGGGAACTATTAGACAAGTCAACATTAAGTTTAATGAGTATGGAATACACGGAATCTATTTGAGTATTGGAAATTACTTTAGAACCTGCACAATGTACCTACTGGCGTAAATAATAATAATTATCAGTACAAGATTTACATGATTAAACTCAAGTGAATATTTTAAGTGACAATGAATATTCAGAGGATCAATTTACATAAATAGCAAATAGTTAGACGCTTCTCACCTTTCAATCGTTTAGTCGGGAAATGACATTTTCTTTATAAAGGGATACTCAATAAACTCGTTAAAAATAAAAGCCCGTTTTGACATTTAACTATAACGATAACCAAACCATAACGAGCCGTGAAACGGCCGCCTATTGGTCAATTCGACGATTTGACAACTGTTAACGGCTTTGTTAAACCCTTAGGGTGAGTTGCACCATTTAACTATAACGATAACAAAGCCGTTTACAGTTGTCAAATCGTCGAATTGACCAATAGGCGGCCGTTTCACGGCTGGTTATGGTTTGGTTATTGTTATAGTTAAATGGTGCAACTCACCCTAACTGTCCCCGCACACTGGCCTCAAAAAAAACGCTAGAAGCGGCCAAAAAGAAAGCTAGAAGCGGCTGCAAAAAACAGCTGAAGCGCGCGACTCCTTTTGTGTCCAGTGAAGCTTGAAGCCGCTTCAAGCGTTTTTTTGTGGCGGCACCGCCGCAAACGAGCCACAAAAAAGGGCCGCCTCAAAATGAAGCTTGAAGCGGCGTTTTTTTGAAGCCCGTGTGCGGGGACAGTTAAATGCATCGATAAGATTATATGTACTACGCACTAAATTGTGCGTGCCGAACACTCACTTCAATCGACTCAGGTGTAATGTAGTCCCTACCCTTGAACATTACACTATATTGAACGAAACGCGTAAGTGTACACTTTAGTACAGTAGTAGTCACATATAGGTACTACATTTCTCCATAACTCTCCCGTCGCAGGTCTGCTGAAAAGATAATTTTTCGAAAAAAGCAGTATCTTTGTACTTTTCACAATTAGTTCAGAATCGGTTACTTTTTATCATTATGCGTGCAGTGGAATAGTAGACATCAAAGCAGTGGCGTGGCGTTGGGCACATACGCTCACTTCCACAGCATCAGGCCAGCGCTCCTCTAGGATTCCCAAATCCCATATCGAACAAATTTAGTGTAGATAAAATCCTTAACCCTAAAACCGCCAGTGCGAACCCTAGACATAGTCTAACAGATGGCATTCGGGCCACAAAGCTGCGCTATCCTGGATGCAGGGGTACAATAGACCGACAGCGCGCGCGAGATAATGTTTTTCATAACGTTACCCGGCTTAATGGAGGATTCGGTAGAAGCTATGAGTGTTTGTAAAGCTAAGCGATTTGTGACAGATATGCGATGCTGTGAAGTACATTAGTATCATCTTTTTTATTATTTTTGACAGGCTCTTTGGCCACTATCTCATCTGATGGTAAGCGATGATGTGGTTGACAATTCACTTTTAACTTAAAGTTCCCTAGATTGTAGCTATTGGGATCCTAGTTCCAGGGTGGAAATTGGACTCCTTAGCTGTACACACAGTGAATGTGTTCCCAAAACATTTTAAACATATAGATGGAATCACCGCTAAAAGTTGGTGAGCATATTGAAAGCGAATTGGCAGTAGGATGATCACACTATATATCACTAATATTATAAAAACGAAAGTTTGGGAATTGGGTGTGTGTTTTTGTGTGTATATTTGTTACTTCATGAAGAAAGAATGCTCAAATGACTTGACGGATACTGATAAAACAAAGAGACTCGAGTAGACCATATCTTGGAATAGCACATAAAAAACTTTTTACAATACACTTGCCCAGAAAGTGACTCTTATTGCATTGCACTGCATAAAGGCGCTTCTTACCAAACTGTGACTTTTAGATTACCATTACGCACTCGTGCTATAATGTAGTTAAAACCTTTTTGTTCAACCTCTTTGTACACAAAACAAATTTTGAGTACGAAAAAATTTTGCATAAGTTATTGCGTTCAATGGTATAAATTAGTATCTTATTTACTTATTTCATGCAATTTTGACCATTTTAACTTGTACAAATTTAATTTAAAAAAAAAACATTTTAGTCCCTATTAAAGATTACCGTTCTCAGCTCTCTTAAGACCCTCGCCGTGGCTCGGGTCCAAATACCGCCTCGACTGTAATCACTAACATTACACACTTACATTATAATGTACCATTATCTCGGAAGTATGTAGGACAATTTTTAGGTCAATTTTCTACTTCCAGGCGGGCGAAGCTGCCGCCAACTTGTAGTAAATAATCGAAATAATATTAGGCCCATTTAGATTAGGCATTATAAAGCATGCTTGGTGTTTTAAATTCAGTTAACACAATGACAATAACAGAAACAGTGGTACAATGATGCATAATTCTGTCAGCAAAGTTGGTAACGTCTGTTTCGCTCAAACTCCAATTATACTGTCATCAAGCTATAAGACGAATAAAAGCAATTTGAATATCCTATCTCTGAACCAATACAAAACATGAATAACGAATGCGTAGTAGCCATGTTATGTACGTTAATATTTTACTGACATTTTCATATCTTATGTATAGTCTGTCTAATAAATCAACCGACTTGATAATTTTGTATAATATTTAATCATTTAAAAATACTTATATTCGATACTTTTCATAAGGTTCTTCTGTTAGTAAACAATGATCTCTATCTCTTAATCAACCTTGATTATTGAACCCGAGTTGACTACATCAGATTAAATTAAATCCTAGTAATTACCCAAGTCGTCTAACTTATTAGACAGAGACTCTATTTACGAAACTATCATGTTTTTTTACTAGTTCCTTTTGGTACCACTATTCTTTAGAATTTACTATTGACAAGTTTCAAAAATATTTCAGTAAAAATAATATTTAATACTAAAAAAGGAAAAACTGACTGACTGACATGTCGACATAGTCGAAACGTCATGACCTGAGACCATGAATTTTTGCACAAGATTTCTTTTTATGGCGCAGGCGCGCACTAAAGAGAGGATTTTTTTTAATTCACCCCTAAGGGCCCTCGGCCCCGGTATGAAAGGCAACGACGGAACGTGGTGGGTTTTTTAGTCAGTAAGATACTGGCACTATCTCCCGCTCCGCCCAAGGGCGGGAGATGTCATCGGGATGATTTTTACCCACTGAAAAAAAAGGAGGGTCAACTTGACCACACTTGGTCAAGTCAAATTGACCCTTACCGACCGAAAGACCGTACAAATCGCTACGCATCGCTTACACTGGCTCACAACCCCAACGTTTTCAGTGACTCTCATTTTATGCAATGAGTCAACACTTATCCTGCGCACAATGGGAACTTTCAGCTGGATAACGGTTTTTAGTTTTGATTTCTAAACCTTCTTTTGTGTGATATTAAACGAGGACAATACGTGTTCTGAACAAATGTTCAGTTCCCATGGAGAAGGGATCATTCTTATTATGTATGTATTCTTATCAGGCCTATACGAGTACATATTCTTTGAATGATTCTGTTATGAAATGTGGATATTATTGATTGAATTTAACTTTTTGTGATGAGTAAGTATTCTTGGGTATAAGGAAGTATGTATAATGAATGGTTTTCTGTCTACCTGTAAGTTAAATTAAATAAGTTTAAGTTAATTTTATTATACTCTATCTTTTTAATCTGATTTTCGCACTCACTTCTTGGTGAACTATTCCAACCCGCCCACACATCTCCAAAAGCATATGACCCCCTCTATAACCGAATATCGGTGCTCGCAGGGTTCATGAACGTGTTTCGCTGACGGAAAGAACACGTGCGCGATTGTTTCTTCCGACTCCATAATGTATAACTAGCTTTTGCCCGCGACTTCGTCCGCGTACATAAAATAAGTTACTCAGGAATCTATCGGTGAAAAATTTTTAGGAATCGGATCTTCACTTCCAGAGATTACCTCCTACAAACAAAAAAAAAAGACGTAATTATAATTATTTATTTATTTTATTTATGCAGTATTTTTTTTTTCTTTGATATTAATTCAAGTTACACTTTCACACATTGAATTGAATTTTGATTGATTGTTCACTCATTTGTTTTCTTATCGGTCACCACGCTCAAAAAGCAAATGAGTGGGGGGTGTTAGGTTATTTTCGTTACGGAATTTCTGGATTCGGTCTCCACGCTCAAGGTCCGCGCTAGAAGCTATGCAATAGCTTAAAAAAAAAACTTTACCTCTTTATAATATTAGTGTAGATTATGCTCTGCAATGAGGACTGCCTGTGATGCTCGATTGTAGAAATGGTTTTTAATAAGTAGATACTGTCCGGTGATGGACCCGCCATCAGACGCAGGCTACTTTTTTCTAGTCGCAGAAGATTTGTCTGGCTGTCCTGTTGGTCTAGTAAGTTAGTGGCCCTGACTGTTATGCCAGAGGTCGTGGGTTCGATTCCCACCAAAGACAAATGTTTGTGTGATGAGCATGATCATTTGTTCTGTGTCTGGGTGTAATTTATCTATAACATGTATGTATTTAGAAATATATTACGTTAAAAAATAAATCATTGGACATAATCAATTACATCATTGTCAATGGGAAAAATGCCTAGAACACTGGCAGTATAGTCATATTGAATAGGTAAGTACACTTATTTTGTGCATTGTGCACTTATTATTTTAAATGTTTGTCCTGTATTTTTGTTTATTTGGTGTACAATAAAGATTATAATAAATAATAATAATAAATAAGTATTTATATCAAACAGAATTTACAGAAATAGGTTTTCTAACTGTTAATGAAAGAAGGAACAAATAGAAATCGTCTAGGACGGCCGAAAATAGAGATTAATTTCGCCTGTCTGTTATTGACTTAAATATAATTTGTTTACCATTTAGGTAAACAAAATTTATTTATAGTTGGACCTATTCTATCTCTAACTTTATGTACCCGTAGTTACCTACCTAACTAATAGTAGTTATCTACGAATTTGGAAATATTATGAACTTTATTTAGTATCTTATCTTTTATTGTGAAGGAAAATCTTCAAATAACTTCTCCTGATATATACACATATTAAGTTATTTATTTGTGTAGTTGTTTATAAGTGTGTTGTAGTTCATTTTGTCTTAGATGAAAAATACGTATGTCCTCAAAACATGACTTTTCTTTATTTTGTTATAATGGATAACACTCATAAAATTAAACAAGTTTAAGCATTAACGTTTAAACTTGAAACATTATTTTTTGTGTCTATCTATTGTAATAATTGTACTCATATACTTTCTCTTCTACCTCGCGCGCCTACAAGAGATGTTAGCTGTAGGGGCCCAGCAAAGCCGAAACCTATTAAGGCCATGGGTTTACTTCCGAAAGGAAAACCCGGGATCCTAAGGCAAAATGGAATACAGATGTGGTTTCAGTCAGTTAAAGTCTGACACGCCTTCCTGCTCCGCGCTAGATCGGGAGAAGGAATTGGTTGATTTTCCCCCTTAAAAAAAAAACATAAATTTTAATGTTTTTTTGTCCCTACCTCAAAATATTATAACAAATTCAGGTCAGGCAATCTCCATTTCCAATTTTAACTCCATAGCCGCCGCGTACTTTTTAATTATTTGCGTCGGTAAAAGTTTTTCGGGTAAAAATAACTACTCGCGGTTACCATATCAATTAGAAGTTTTAATTGATAGGTACAGACTGTGATTAATCCTGAAACGAAAACAAACAAGTATAGGATTAAAGCTGATTTAATTTCGTGGTGCTTTATTTACTAATACACATAAAGTGAGAAATGAGTATGTTAGAGGATTGGACACGCTACGATCGCGGGAGTATGTCCTCTTTTTGAGGAATTGCTCAAGAAGCACCACGGTATCCTAACCATCCGCCTGACCCAGTTCATCTCCGGTCATGGCCAGTACTGGAGGTTTTTGTACCAGATTCAGATGGAAGGAACACCCAGGAGCTACCACTCAGAAGGACATGTGTGGCATACGGTGGAAGTCTGCCCCGCTTGGGCAAAGCACCATCGCATCCTCGTGGAGGCGAACCGGGGCGACCTCTCGCACCTAGCTCTGGTTCAGGCCAAGGAGCGAGAAGGAATGGGAAGTGGGCGCTTACTGCTGTGAAGCAGTAATTCGAGTAAAAAAGATGGTCGCAACCACGAGGGAACGGAGTAACTATTCATTACGTTCCGAGGAAACCTATACCTTAAAAATGACATTACTATGATGATTGCTTTTTCTTTTCTTTTCAGTAATGTTAACGTACGTCTGGCAATTTGAGTATTTTCTGCGGCCTACCCAAATGTCCTTTCTTTGGTATTGTTCGTCAAGTCGTAGAGCTCCTTAGTAGTCCTGAGTTGAGCTTTTCGAATACTGACAAAATAATGCTTACACTGATTGGACAGGTCCACTCAAATCTGTATGGTTCTTTCTTCAAAAGACCATCTCAGACAGATCTGCATGGTTCTCATGTGATTTGACCATTACATATTTACTGTATGGACTTTAAAAGAGATTTTGACCCCTGAGTTTGTTTCGGTGTTTCTTCTCAGGGTAGTCAGATAGGAAACACCGGCCTCATCTAGCATAAACTGACGAAAAAAAATTGACGTGTAAAAGTGTTTTTTAAATCTATTTACAAAATAAATATCATTTATCATTCAATATCCCATAAATTCCATTTCGTTCATCACCCTGCAGCCCGTGGCTATAACCCTAAACTGCCACCGTTTAGCCGCAAACACCTCGACTTCCTTTATTTTATACGTTGCTCGTAAATGACAGTCCTCAGAGTGCCTGATAATAGTATACGAGTGTTCCCGACATTTTGTACTGATACAATTTCAGAAGATTTTCTTCAAGTAACATGTAGGATTATCTGTATTCGGTATTATTCTCATTTTTTTCCGTAAAAAAAAAAAGAAAATACTTTGACAATTATATAGGACGATACGAGCTCTCATCATTATTTTTTTAAAGTTCTACACACATTAAAAACAGAGTAAATAATATCAGTATTGACAGACCATAATCACACTTCACACTAATATTATAAAAAACTAGCTGTGCCCACGACTTCGTTCGCGTGGACTACAGGATTTAGAATTTTTTTTTTTTTCTAAAATATAAGTAGCCTATGTTACTCCTTATTACATCAGCTACCTGCCAATAAAGTCCCGTCAAAATCGGTCCAGCCATTTCAGAGATTAGCCCGGACAAAAAGACAGACAGACAGACAAAAATTGTAAACAATGTTATTTTGGTGTATACCGAATATATATTCATATGCGTGTAGTAAAAAGCAGTTATTTCAATATTACAAAAAGACACTCCAATTTTATTTAAATGTAGGTATAGATGTATAGATGAGAATAAAGTAAGTTGGAATATATGTATGTTTGTTTGTCATTCCTTCACACTCAAACCGTTTAAAGCAAGGGGATGAAATTTGGCACACGCACAGACAATGTCCTGGAGTAGCACATAAGATAGTATTTATAACGGGGGCTTTATTTGCTCGCTTTGCTCGCTCATTCTAAGCCCCGTTATCCTCTTCGAACCTAAACTCACTATCCGAATGGACGTCCCTAAATTCCTGGATTGTATGTATAATCCTACTGACCAAATTATAATTTAAATTCTGCCAGTCTTCTGGATACATTTACGGATAACAGCGATGTGAAGGAGTACTTCGATGCCTGAGTGTACTTTGTGTTTTTGTATTATATTTATGTACTTACCTCGGTTTTAGTATAGTTTATTTAATATTTAAGTTTTTTTATGTACATATATTATGTAAATTTTAGCCAAAACTAAAAAATTGATAAAAAAATTTAAAGATGATACCTACTTATCATATTTGAAAAAAATACCATTTTGTAACTTTTCTTTTTTTAACATTTTGGAAAAATCAAGACTACGTATCTCGTCACAGTTTCTGCATACATATGATAGAAAGTAGGGATGTTACGGAGGTGGTCTTATCGGAACCGAAGTCGAAACCGGAGATTTGAAATTGGTTTTAACGGAACCGAAATCGGAGCCGAAACCGAAACCGAAATCGGAACCGGAGGTCAACCATGGATGGAGTGTAGGAGACAAATGAGAACCTATGTTAAGGCCGGGTCAGAAAAATAAATAAAACAATGCTATAAATATTCTGTTCCTTAATATCGATTCGAAAAAATACACAGTCAGAAAATACAAACCATACTCATAACATTACAAGAGAGGTATGGCCTGCTAGGCACGTAACGCACGGTGCGCAGCTCGGCCGGTGATCTGGTATAACCTCCGCTTCGGATCAATCGGAGCCGAAGCCGAAATCGGAGGTGTGAAATCAACCGAAAGTTTCGGTATATCGGAGCCGAAGCCAGAACTCCGTAACATCTCCAATAGAAAGCTTATTAACAATATCGTTTTGTCGTCGTCGTCATTGAAAACAAAATTCCACTCACGCGGCAACTTTTGTAGTTCCCATTTTATCTCTGAAACCATAATCTTGAAAACTTGATATTTGTCACGTACGTTTCTCTTGACTCCTAAAGTGTCGCCAAGAAAATACATTCGCACCCTTGAAACAGGGGTTGAAATTTGGTTAATGCTCATGTAAACAAAGTCGCGGGGAATGACTGGTATCGTATAAATGTTCCACACGTTTTTAGGGTTCCGTAGTCAACTAGGAACCCTTATAGTTTCGCCATGTCTGTCTGTCCGTCCTCGCTTAATCTCTGTGACCGTTAGCACTAGAAAGCTGAAATTTGGTACCAATATGTATACCAATCACGCCGACAAAGTGGTAAAATAAAAATTGGAAAAAAATGTTTTATTAGGGTAGCCTTATAGATATGTAAAGTAGAAAGTGATTTTTTTTTAATTTCAACCCTAACGTTATATATAGGTATTTAAAAATGAATAGGGGTTTACTAAAATCGTTTTTTGATAATGTCAATAATTTCGGAAATAATCGCTCTAAAAGTAAAAAACAATGTGTGTGTCCCCCGTAACTTTTGAACCATAAGTTTAGACAATATGAAAAAAATTTGAAAAGTAGAACTTTTGGACTTTCTAGGAAAATCATTTTGAACTTGATGGAAAGAACAGTTTTTGTACAAAAAAGACAAAAAGGTTGTACAAAATAATTTCTGGACTAAGTTTGTAGTATAATCGTAGATTCTTTGGGTGAAGAAAGAATCAGCCATCTGGTCACGCAGTGTCGATCAGACGGCGTGAAATTTCCTTGAAAAGGAGACGCGCATTCAGACCTAATGACCCAAGCGTTTCGACTCCAAGCGGCTCTAAACTGTTATTACCAATAAGGTTACCGTAATTTAAATCATTACTTATTAAAATGTAAAAGTATTACCTACTTTGTTGTTCGATTTTCGAAATTCAATTATTTGTGACGGATGTACGGAGTGAGTAATGGGTTAGTCGCTATCCGGTATAGACCGAGACTGAGTCGTTGACGGCTCGTAGTGTTCTATATCGATGTGTTCCACGTAGGGGCCCAGCAGGGTCAACGCCCACAAGGTCTACGAGCAATTCCCGAAATAAAAACCAGGGCCCTAGAACCCAAAGGACAACGTTCTGAAGGACACAGGACGGTTTTAAACTTGAACTACATTGGACCGACGACGCACACGTGTAATTTTTACGTAGAACGACGTCGCGTGGCGTCTATCAAGTGTAACTCTACTCTAAACTAGACTTTAGTTTCCATATAAAATTTATGGAGACCGACGCGCCCAGATCGGCGTGTGTGACACACGTGTGAGCAGTGTAGTTCTACCTTTACCTTCTACCTTTAGTAAAAATCTAACACGTATTCTCCCTCCACCTTAGAGCGGGAAAAAATCAATGGATGATTCTCCACTTCAAAAAAAGGACAAATCGAGCCATCAAATTACAAAACCACATTTTAACCATTACAAAGAATCGAGCCCTCTACTCCTCACGTAACATACTCTAAATATAGACAGTCCAGACACCTGGTTTAAAACTAAGCTTTTGAGTGTACGGATGAAAAGCACTTTTGTTAGATGTAATTTAACCCTTGAGTGTCCTATAAAAAATATATTATCTAAATTACCGACATTTATTAATATAGCTAGTATAATACTTGAACTAAGATCCAATAGAAGAAATCTTTTCCCTCACCTGTTAACAAATGAGGGGTAATTGCTGTCAAAAATGTAACAACTTTTATTGTTTAACATCAATCTTTATCAAGCCCAAGTTCAATAGTGTATGGAGTAATGTTCTCATCTTTGGGATGGATCTGCCAAATACCAGCTTGATGCGCTGGAGTCGATCGAGAGGCGAGCCAAGAGAATCATCGGCAATGATGCACTTGTAGAGTCGAAACTCCAAAGCCTTGAGCATCGCCGCCGAGTTGCTAGTCTGTCGGTTTTCTATCGTTTACATTTCGGGGAGTGTGCACTGGAATTGCACAATCTAATTCCGCCAAGTCCGTTCCATCATCGGATCACACGACGTACAGCGTTGCGCTACCGGTACATGGTAGACATCCCACCCATACGCACAATACGTTTTAGGAACACATTTATTATGCGTACAGCCAAGGAGTGGAATTCCCTTTTTTTTATGGTGGGAAAGAATCATGCATTGACATCCCCCGCCCTTGGGCGGAGCGGGAGATAGTGTCAGACTCTTACTGACTAAAAGACCCACCCCGTTCCTTCTAGCCTTCATACCGGGGCTCGAGCGCCCTTTCGGATAACCCTGGCCCCAGTAGGCTTCGACCCGGCTGGGTCCCTGCTGTTGCTGACAACTCCTTGAGGCGCGCGGGAACAGTGCGCGCCGTCGACGACTTGGGCTTGGTCCGGACAGTTACCGGACGGCCGGACAGTGAGCTACCCATTGCTCACTGTCCGCAAGCCCGCGTCTACGTTGGCCGGAAATCGGGATCAGAATCCCGGCGACGGCGGCGGCGATAACGCCGTTGCCTGATGCGTTCGGCCTCCTCCTTTGCGAGCATTACTGCTTCGCAGAAGTCGGCGACCGCCTGCCACTCCTCCTCGCTCCGGACCATGGCCTCAACCAAGGCCCGGCGCGAGAGGTCTCCGCCGCCGATCGCCCCCACGAGGGCACGGCGATGCTCCGCCCAAGCAGGGCACACCTCGACTGTGTGCTCCACCGTGTCCTCCGGGCGTTCCGCACAGTGGCGACACCCGGGCGTCACTTCTGCATGAATCGAGTGCAGGAAACTCCCGAACGAACCATGTCCGGTGAGTACCTGCGTCATGCGGAAGGTAAGGACGCCATGAGGTCTTACCAGCCACGCCTCCCTGCTGAAGTCTGTGTTTCCTGATAGCTACAACTTAGGGGTCTTTAAATCAAGAGTGAATAGGTTAATTCTAGGCAAGCGTGCTCCATCGTCGACCACATCATCGCTTACTATATAATAATAATAAAAAATTTAAAAAAATATCATTGGCACCAGATTTAGCTAGGCAACCTATTCGGAATGTTTTAATTATAATAAACGCATTATCTAGCACATAATATTTATCATAATCGAATAACAGATGAGGGAAGGGACTTCTTGTACGGATCTCGTACTAACTCGTAACTTAGGTTTTAAGGCTTATAGTCCCTTGAACCATCTGGCCGAAATTAAATGGACGCAACTCTCGCACCGGCTTAGGCGGCAGTACGCATATCTGTGCATTTATTTGCGGCCAGCAGCGACCGAAAAGCGCGCGGCTGACCTTTAAATCCATTTTCTTTGCGAAATATTGATTGATTTAAATATGCAATGTTCACTTTGGAGAATATTTAACCACCAATTTTTATGTGTAAAAATGTTTCTAAAGATCTAAGCCGTTTCGAAGGAGTAGGGAGACAGTTGCGAAATTGCTAAATATTTTTTTTAGACGTATTAATAGCTCGAAAAAATCAAATGTTGATAATGTTGTTCATGAATCTATAATAAACATATATTTTTTTCAAACCTATAAACCTAGCCGTTACCGAGGAGTAGGCTTCAGAAAGTCACTGTTTTATGGCACTTTTCGGGCGCTTGGGCCTTAAATAATTCTCCTAAAAATTCCTAAAAAGACACTCTACCATTTTTAAAGAATCGAGCCTTAATTCCTCCGCCTCATGATCATATTATCCTAAATATACACACAATATTCACAACATGAGGAACATAAACCAAACTCCGCTCAAGACTGATGCGTCGATTTACGCTTTAATACGCTCTATGACTTCGTTCGCCGTACAAATCGGGTGCGGTTGTAAAATAAACGACTTCAGTGACATCCCGTAAGGCGGTTATCACACTGTCACGCACCCCGCAGCGTAGTGCGTGAATAGCGTCTTAACGTTGCTTGTAAGTATCTCCGTTTGTATAGAAAACACGCACAGTCCAACACACTGAAAATGCATCCACGCGCGTTCATGCAGTTCACGCACTTACATGCGGAAACATGCAATCACGCGTGGGTGCGAGGCGACACGCAAGGTATAGCACACTGAGTTTTTTTTTTTATGGTGGGAAAATCATCAATGACAACCTCCGCTCTTGGGCGGAACGGGAGATAGTGTCACACTGTTACTGACTAAAAATCCACCCCGTTCATTCGAACCTTCATACCGGGGCTCAAACTGTCTTTCGAAAGTAAACCTGGCCCTTTGACCTGGCTTCGACCCATCTGGGCCCCTGCTGTTGCTGACAACTCCTTGAGGCGCGCGGGAACAGTGCGCGTCGTCGACGACTTGGGCTTGGTCCGGACAGTTACCGGAGGGTCGGACAGTGAGCTACCCATTGCTCACTGTCCGCAAGCCCGCACCTACGGTGGTCGGAAATCGGGATCGGAATCCCGGCGGCGGCAGCAGCACACTGAGTCTCGTAGTACCGTGTGTGATTTTGTATGAAATGAGTGTGTGCCTGCGTGAATTTACAAGACGCACCTACGCGCGTGAGTGCGTAAAAAACCCACATGATGGTGCAAATCTGCACTTCCGCAAGTACGTGCGTAGGTGCGTTTTCACGTGCTACGCTGCGTGGTGCGAGGCAGTGTGATAACCGCCTAAGATAGGTCGCCGGGAAACGGTACAAATCGACCGGCTAGGGAGTGTTAAGTGTCCCTTCACTTAACGGTAAGCTTTCGATTTGAAGTCGATTTAATGTGTTTATGTTTAAGTTTTAAGGCCGGGCAGTGTTGTAACTAACCTTTTATTCGACCGGGGTGAACTTTTATAACTGTCCCCTTAATTTTTTTTTTTTTTTTTGTTTATGGGCTAGATGACTATCTCACCTGATGGAAAGCGACAATATGGTCGACGATGGAACGCGCTTGCCAAGAACTCGAATCGACACTCTTGACTTAATAATCCCTAAATGTTAATGAGTTCAAAGAATAAAAAGAAAAATTACAAGTTTATAAATAATTACGCATGACGTAATGCTTCAAACATACCACCCAACACTATCACTTTCCATTTACATCTTGTGGGCCCTTTTTTTTTTTCGATGGGAAAAATCATCTTATGACAACCCCCGCTCTTGGGCGGAGCGGGAGATAGTGTCAGACTTTTACTGACTAAAAAACCCATCCCGTTCCTTCAAGCCTTCATACCGGGGCTCGAGCGCCCTTTCGGGTAACCCTGGCCCCAGTAGGCTTCGACCCGGCTGGGCCCCTGCTGTTGCTGACAACTCCTTGAGGCGCGCGGGAACAGCGCGCGCCTTCGACGACTTGGGCTTACTCCGGACAGTTACCGGACGGCCGGACAGCGAGCTACCCATTGCTCACTATCCGCAAGCCCGATCTTGTGGGCCCTCAGCACCCATGGAATCAGCTATCCTGGTAGGGTGCGTATAGACGCACAGTGTTGTGTTTAACAAAACTGCAAAGAAAACAGAACAGTAATATAAAAAACAATAAAAAAAGTTAAAAACAGACAAGTCATAAGACAATACTATTAGGGTAGTTGCTTATTTAATAAATACAATACTCAGTCATACATTCATCTCACAGAATTTCATACACTCTGACAATCGTCTTCCATTCTTCCCCAAACATATCAAAATCTGTGTTCTAGTCTAGGAGAGGACTCAGCGCAGAGAGTGTCCGAGGTATACTATTAAGCTTTGGATCATCAAAACTTGCACATGGTTTGATAACTTCTGCGCCCCTCCAGGGCCTGAGCCCCAGCACCGCCGCTGGCACCGGCCCTAGTTACGGCACTGATTGGTAGGGTTGATATAATGTGGTAATACACTAGTGACGTAGCAGGAATGTAAATGTTATTACGAAGTTAAGTAGCGACCTGTTCCAGACCAAACACCTCCATCTTTGATTTGATAATAAACTAGCTACTACTAACGGAATGACGGTGTTGAGTAAGTACTTCTCCTCATTATACAATGTGTTGTTTTTAATATCTCATAACTCAAGGTTTATCTACACTGATATAATAAAGAGGTAAAGTTTTTTTTTTGTTTTATGTTTTTTTTTTGTACGAGGTAATCTCTGGAAGTACTGCTCCGAATGCTAAGATTTTTTCACCGATAGAAAGCTGCTTTATTCCCGAGTGACATAGGCTATATTTAATGTACGCTGGCGAAGCTGCCGGTAAAAGCTAGTATTCTATAAAGAAAACTAATACTAAAAGTCCTACTACTAAAAAATGCATGGTTTGGAAGATATCATCAACCATAATTAATTTAAGTCAACACCCGTATGACAAATCGTTACTTTTGAGACCTTGCCAATCATCGTTGGAATTTAAAGTAGTTAGCAAATGTAGCAGCAAATAAAAAATGACATTAGATACATATATATATTCACGCTATCATATTGAGTGTTTTACATAAATTATCGTGAATTCATCGAATCATTTTGTATAGATGATGAAAACAAAAAAAAAATCATATGCCAGTTAATCAACTGGCATATATATGATTTTCTTTTTTGAAAGTTTTTGAAAGTATCCTTTGATATGGTCTTGTTCATACCCTAAAGTTATTGGGATATCGAAAAAATCTCGTTGTATATTAGAGCTTATATCTTATTCTTTAGAACATGCCCGCAGCCCATTTTATTTACCCTTATATTCCTTTTCATCCTGTTTATAGACGAGTAATTTTCTCCATGTAGAAATTGTACCAGTGATACAGTACTATTGAACAAGTCTCCAACTTAATACACCAGTGTATGTATTAATCGATAATGTACAGAACTGTAGTAATATTAAATCGGATTATATTTAGATACGTAAGTATAATGAATTAACATGTTAAGTACTTCAATCAACTAAGCCGATTACTGTTTACTGGTAAAGGTTATAATCAACCTGATAATCGTTCTTGCAGTTGGGACTCAGACTTCTTTTTAGAAGAGAGAATGGCCGTATTCCACCACGGGAGCTCGGTGTTAGTGCGTGTCACAATCGTGTCGAATCAAATTTTTGGTTCTAGAACATGCCAGAATGGTCCAGTGTAGGTTGGTGGAACTCACATGTCTTTAAATTTTGGTTCTAGGAATTTTTTTTGTTGGAAAAATCATCTAATGATCAATATCTGTTTACAATATCTACCGCTCTTGGGCGGAGCGGGAGACATTGTCAGACTTTTACTAACTAAAAACTGAATCCTGTTCCTTCCTTGCCTTCGTCTCAGAGCCCCAGGACGCACCCTGTTGTGCCCCTACGGTTTGCTGACAACTCCTTGAGGCGCGGGGAAAAATACATGCCGTCGACGTTGTGGGCTCAGTCCGGACGGTTAACGGTCAGACGGCAAGCTATACACCCCTACTTTTTAATTAGTACACAAAAAAATGGGGCTCTATCTGTACCCGTCACTGATCATATTTTTGTAGTCAAAAGTAGAAAAAACCGAAATCCTAAAATTGACCACGAAAATGTAAATTCACCACAGAATCAATCATACATAACAATTGCTAGTAGAAAATACTGTGGGCAGTGTTTTTCCTTAATAATTGTCACTTATTCATTCATTAATCAATAGCCTGTACAATATTTCCATAAATTGAGTGACATTTTGGGACATAAACCAACGCTAATAACTTTGCTGTTTATGAATAGAGTGCGTCTACTGAAAGCATAACCTGGAGTTTTTTTTTAAATTAAATTGGCAACATTGTTTTGCCGAAAAAAATCACGTCAAAGTCTATGGTAGCAATTGTCATTTTTTGCAAACGGATATTTATTTTTCAAGAATAATAGCTTAATTATGGGAAAAACAATAAACAGTAAGGTGTAAAAACTGCTACACACTATGGTTAATAAATTCAAACAAAAACAAGAAGAGAAAGAAGGTGTTTTCTATGAAAACCAACAATGTTTATATACGATTTCTGAATTTTAATTTAGTATGACGTTATAAATCTTGATCCTTGTCGACTAATCTGACATATAGCGAATCTCCTAGTGGACAAAACCATCGAACAAAGAAGGCTTTTGGTGAATCGACTTATTCATAAACACATGCTAGTGAATGGTAGAATGCGTTCAAAAGCAGTTGAGATGTAATGAAAGATTTGCCTCACTCTGTCTGGTAGTGCATCAAAGTCTTCAACTGAAGTTAAAATCGCGAAAGTGAAGGAAATAGTGACTGAAATCCTAGTTCAAGTTTGAGAGAGATGGCTGCTGAACTTTTTGTGTCTCACGAGTCGATCCGTATCATTTGAAACAATCACTGGAGTATAAAACATGTTCCCACTTGACTAATCCCAAAAGATCTGAATTTTCTCTATGCTAAAACGAATCGATTCCAACAATCTTGAAACACATTATTAGTGTTGGCGAGACGTGATGAAGTTGAAATCATGTTGACTATTTTATTTGACTATCGCGGTGTTGTGCACTTGGTATTCTTGCCAGAAGGCCAAATGGTACATAAGGAATATTATTTGAATATTATATAGCGACATTTGAGAGATCAAATAAAATAAAATAATTTGGAATAATAACTAACATTTTGTGTGTTATTGACCTTTACCATACACCCACCAAATAATTAAGTCTACACACATATTTTTGACTAGGATTTAAGTTCTTATACAATTATTATACAATTGTCGTAATAAAAAAATACTCTAGTATCAAAACTTTTTTCTCCTACTATTTCAATAATACCACAATCAAAATTTTTGGTTGTAACCTCTTTTTCTCAGGTCACGCTTTCATTAGGCGGACTCTATTATTTATTGAGATTTTATTTATAAAATAACAAGGGCTTTTCTAGTAAGCCCTATAAGTATGTGTACTAATTAAAAAATTGTGGTGTATAATATAATATAAAACGTTTATTTTCTCATCACATAGTTACTTAATGCTAACACGTTACAATTTACACACCACGGTATAACTAAGTGAGACTGGTGCCTGAATTAGGTTTCCATAAGAACATATATTACAGGTCACTAGGTTCCTCCTGCAGCCACACAACTGGGTATAATCTAAATATTGTTTCACAAATCAGAGAAATTATTAAAAAAATTACATCGATAAAAACAAATGAAGAAAAAAAATGGAAATAACAAAGAGAGGTTTGAGTAACCAGGGAGTGCGAGAAGGAAATATTTATGATTGTGCTGGTGTGTGGTGCTTGTGGAGTGGAATGGTGCTTGTGTAGAAGGGAATAAGATGTGTATGTGTATTGAGGTTGTGGAGCTATGGGTCTAGGTCTAGGACATGCCCAATTCCTTACAATGTTTTCTTTCGCTGTTTTGGTGATGAAATAAGTTACACAGAACAAAGTGCCTGCTCAGCTTTGAACTCATGACGTACTGCTGATCGTAAATCGGGACTGTTACAACTAGGAAAAATAAGTCTCTCTTTTGTTAGTCCTAAATCATTTCAATTCGTGGAAAAAATACGGAATACGATTATACGAAAAAACATTTAGGTACCCACAAAAAAATTTACTCCCAGTATAATTATTCAGTTTTTAATAAAAAACGAAGATTTCTAAGCATCGTCACATCAAAAGTTTTCACGTAGAAATTCTAATTTTCTTTCATTTCAACACTGCAAAACGCGCAGGGGTAAAAAAGACCCCGCTGCAAATTATTATTAATTATTAAAACTGTAATTGGTCGGGCTCCGTCTGCCTTTGCTTCCTCAACCCTTTGACCGCTCACCGTATGAAGCTTTCAAATAAACCCGGGGTAATATTTACCCCTAATTAAGGAATACGTTAATATATTTGCAATTTAATTATCGTTTGGTGTTTTATTACTCGTAATATAACCGGGACAGTAAAATGTGTTTTCTATTTTGGCACATAGTTTTTATTTTGTGGTTAGCATACTATTTTTTTATCCGACTGCACCAGAAGGAGGGTTATGTTTTTATTGTTAGGTGTATATATTTATGTATATGCATAAACGGCTTGTTGCATTTTACCTTCAGAGGTCTCCTCAGATTCGTCTTCGTTGTAAGAGTGACATTATAATATACATCAAATTATAAAAAAGTTGAAATAGTACATCTCTGGCGCCGAAATGTACTGTTCTCAAATATTTTTTCCATGATAGTCACGCAAGTTATGAAAATAGGGCTTGAGGAAATTCCAAAAGTTTTACTGACTAAAATATGAGACAAAGTTGACAGTGTCAATAATTCCAACCGCAAAAGTTACCAAATTTTCGAAAACAAATCACTTTAAGCAGTCTAATGCAGTTAGTAGATTATATCTTAATTCAGTCATAGATTTGACGTTTCAGTTTTTATTTGAACTTTTCAGTTGTGTTTTTATTGAATAATGTCGCGTGTTTGTGATAATTTGTAAAAAAAACAATGTTCTTTTTAAGTAGGATCCCTGTTTTAATTATCGGTTCGATCTAACATCGTTGTTTTATTTAGAAATTGCTGTTGTTTTCGTCAGTATTTCGTAATGAAAAAGGGACCGTTTTCCGACCTCGCCAAAACCTTTTAAAAGGCACTTAAATTGAAATGTAATTGATGTAGTTACCGTAATATTGTATAACTTTTTCTCAGAAAATAAATAAATTGGTGTAACATAATAAATTATTTTCTTTCTGTGTTTCTAACAAAATTACTTTTTTGACTGTTTTAAATGGTAAATCTTGTGTGATCTTACTTAAATTGTAGTTTTATGTACAAAACATAGCGAATATATTTACCTATTCATAAGTGTTTTTTTTTATTTCTTTGATGAGCACGCGTCAGAATAAGTAGAGAATGTATGACTAATAAATGGTAAATTACTTCTTAGGCCTTTTTTTTCAAATTATTTGGTTGCGTTTCTAATAAAACTGTTAGATTAAAACAATGCTCTTTACAAAAGTGGAAAAACAAGATATTATTTACTAGCCTTTTTTTTTTTATGGTGGGAAAATGTCATGCATTGACATGCCCCGCTCTTGGGCGGAGCGGGAGATAGTGTCAGACTCTTACTGACTAAAAGACCCACCCCGTTCCTTCTAGCCTTCATACCGGGGCTCGAGCGCCCTTTCGGATAACCCTGGCCCCAGTAGGCTTCGACCCGGTTGGGTCCCTGCTGTTGCTGACAACTCCTTGAGGCGCGCGGGAACAGTGCGCGCCGTCGACGACTTGGGCTTGGTCCGGACAGTTACCGGACGGCCGGACAGTGAGCTACCCATTGCTCACTGTCCGCAAGCCTGCGCCTACGGTGGCCGGAAATCGGGATCAGAATCCCGGCGGCGGCGATAACGCCGTTGCCTGATGCGTTCGGCCTCCTCCTTTGCGAGCATTACTGCTTCGCAGAAGTCGGCGACCGCCTGCCACTCCTCCTCACTCCGATTATTTACTAGCCTGTTGTACAGAGCAAAGGCTCCTTTCCTTTTTTATTCTATTCTTCTACTATTCTTTAAAAGGCTGCTTTTCCACTCACCTATCGTCAACATCGAGCATGGTTGCTTGCTTGTTCGGCAGATGTGGTCTGCCCAGTTCTATTTTGATTTAGCGGCTGAATCAAAAACAGAAATCGCAAATTCTACGATTTCTATTTGGGAACAAAGTTTATGGTTCCATAAGCGGCCTGTGATTTTGACTAAAACCTAATAAGATAATTCAAATTAATTAATTTCAAAATTGAAATTGAATAATTTGATGATCATGCTTAAGAGTGGCAAACCCGAGATACATATCAATACAACCGCTCTTACGTGATTATGACGTTATTACACTTCATTTTTCAAATACTTTTTTATTGCGTTGGATAAATTCATAATAATAATATAATATTTGCTTGCACGCCATGAAAAATGACAGACATATCGTGAGCCACTTTTACTAAAGATCTTGCATGCATTTATTAGTTTAATTCTGTATGCATACACACACGTTTGAGCAAATAAATTTTCTTGTTCTTAAAGCAACAAGCTTTAAAGCCATGCTTGCATTGAAGATAGACGAGTGAGAAGGCCCGTCTTAAAAATTCGAATTTTAGGTTAATATTCTCTACCTGTTCTGATGATAAGTAAAATAATATTAGAAAACAGAGTTCATCATAATCATCATTTCAGCCGATATACGTCCCCTGTTGGACATAGGCCTCCCCCAAGTGTCGACACAAAGAACGATCCTGTGCGTCTCGCATCCATCGGTTTCCCACAACCTTCACCAGGTCATCGGTCCACCTTGTAGGAGGCCTACCAACGCTGCGACTTCCGGTACACGGTCGCCACTCCAGAACCTTTCGGCCCCAACGGCCATCTGTTCTGCGAGCAATGTGCCCTACCCATTGCCACTTAAGTTTGGCGATACTTCGTGCTATATCGGCAACCTTTGTTCTCCTGCGGATATCCTCATTTCTGATTCGATCACGCAAGGAAACTCGTTACTCTTAACTCTGATAAGTAAGTAAATATTAGAAAACAAAGTTGTGTGTCAGTTATTTGAATAAATTGCTGTCAACCCTTTCAATGTCTTTGCTCCCAAATACAAGCATTATCACGTAGCAGTGTGGACACAAATACCTTGTGGACACAAACACGGCGACGTTATCAGGACATTTGCCTTCTTCCTATTAGTTGTAACAACATGGCTTCTACCTCCTGCCGAAATTAATGTCGTTCCCCGTCATATTTGACAGCTTGGCCCAAGTTATGTATTAGTAGAGGATACGGTTAAGAACGACCTTCACCGGTTTGTTTAATGGATGAAACGTATTTTATGATAAATGTAGTATATTAAATAATATAACGCGGGTGGGTTGCCTGAGAAATTCCTGGCCAAACAATTTTTTTTTTTTTTGAAAAATGCACCGGTGTGTTTAACGAATAAATTTAATACTAACCGAAAGAGTGAAGCCTTCAGAAGATAAAAATGTTGGGTTGCCTATTTGTTTTCTGGCATAACTATAACCCATAGTTATAAATAGGTATGTATAAATAGGTATGTATAAACAGGTGTGTTTTTTTTATATACAACAAATTCTATTTCAAAATAAACACTGTTTCATTACGAATACTATGTTATAGTGTTGTCTACAAAAAAATCTGGTATGAATAACGGTTGTGCATTTTTCTAGAAAAAAAGTAAATTTTCAATTTTTAATTATTAATAGTCTGGCCAGGAATTTCTTAGGCAACCTACCCGCGTTATATTATTTAATACACAAAATTTGTCATTAAATGCGTTTCATCCATTAAACAGACCGGTGAAGGTCGTTCTTAATCGGATCTTAGACTATATATATAGGCGTTTCGTTAGCCAATGTTGGTACACATTTTACTTATTAAAATGTAACACTGAATACCTGATAGAGTAAGTAGTGGTACAGCTATAGCTTCCATGAAGGTTCTATGGGCTTTTTTAGGGTTCCGTACCTCAAAAGGAAAAAAACCTCCTATAAGATCACTTTGTTGTCCGTCCGTCCATCCGTCTGTCTGTCTGTCAAGACCCTTTACCCCGGAAACGCGTGGAGAATAAAATCATTAATCCAAATTGCCACCATGATTAAATTTTTAATCATTAATCTGATTAACTATTTGCCAATACTACTATGTGAGGATTGGTTCATAGAGTAGACATCTATGTAATTAGATGAGCTGTAGCCACCGAAACTATAGCCCACCACTTTCGCTTTCACCCGTAGAGATAGTAGCACCAAACAAGCACATCAGGGGCAGGACGGGTTACCGCCTTCTTCTTACATTTTGGACCACAATAAAAACCATCGAGCCCCACAAACAAACGACTACTGACCCCAATTAAACCACGATGACGCGTCGTGACGGTACGGACACGTGCGTCGTAGCACGCGGACATTTGAGGGTTAACTCGGACAATTATGAATTATTATTGGGGTTTAAATTAAATGGTCTGTCCGAGGGGTGATTTACGTAGATGGGATGTATGGAAATTTTAACTAGTGCAGTTTTTTTTTTATTATATAAACCAGTGCTTGACTGCGATCCCACCTGATGATAAGCAGTGATGCAATCGTTGATGGTGAGGTGCACTAGTTTATTAAGAGCCTATTCACTGTAGCCTTGAAGACACCTAAATTATAATTGGACAAGAAGACCGTAGCAGGCAAATTCCTTCGATGTACGCGGTAAATTAGTATGACGCAAAGATATTTTGTGGCAACACAACTAACTGATTGAGAGATAACATTCCTTTTTATAGAATATCAGTATTTCATTGTATTATCTTTATATTAGGCCATTAGCAAAATTATGAGATTGTCATAAACATAAAAACCAATTTATTTATTTGTAAGTTGATACATACTTTAACATAATTTTAATATAATATAATGATAATGGAGAATTACTAAATGTACACGAATCGTGACATCTGAAATAATAATAATTATTATTTATTAATGATGTTATTATCTATTTATAATAATAATTATTATTGCTATTATTATATACACCTAAACCTTCCACTTGAATCACTATATTATCTACTGGTAAAAACGACTCCGCCACCGAACCACGTTTTAGTACCTCTGTTACAACTAGATGGCGTTGGCGTCGAATTAGAAGTCGCTATGGTTTCGTTACCGCGCGCAGTACTAGTACGCTGGCTGACTTGAGGAAAGTAGTGTTCCACGAACGCCTAACAAAGGCCGTTCCTTTGTGTTATTTTTGTTATAGCGACTCGCACGAAAGTGGCGATAGCTATTATAAGTTCAAATATTATAATTTCAATTAGTACGACTAGCGTAATAGTCAGTCACTCTAAGTTTAATTATTTTTTAGGGTTCCGTAACTCGACAGGAAAACATCGAATATAGGATAACTTTGATGTGTATCATATGACTGTCAAGACTCTTTATTTCGGGAACGCGTAGAGGTATTGAGTTGAAATTTGAACCATATACTCAAGCCTGCGAGCCCTTGAAGCTGTGAAAAAATCTAACTTCTGAGTTATCGACAAAAAAATAGATACGGCCGTTTATGACGCAAAAATGTGTATTTCGAAAACTCTTAAGGGAATCAAAATTTATAGAGTACTTCCTGTTGGCCTAAAATCCTGAAATTTGGCATAACGCTAGGTCTTTCAAGGGCTTTTTAATTGAGAATGTCAATAAAGGTCAAGGAGGGTCAATATACTATAATCCAAATTTATCTGGCACCTACCTTTATATGTATAGATGGTATGATATGCCAGTGGCCATACATTTGACCTTGATAATATGTTGTTGTCGAGCGATCGACTCAGGCGTGTCAACATGGCTGCCAACTTATTTTTTTTTCTAAAATCGCTTACGCGTCGAGGCATTACCGATTGTAGAAAGAGATACTTGGAGAAAGAGATACTTGACAAGGCCCAGGAGCATCAGCTTTTAGAAAACCTCATAGGTGCTTATAATCATTTGATGACTAGAAAAAGTGGCGAAGTGTGAAAAGAGAAATGCACACTAATCGACCAACAAATAAATAAATGTCCTACTTACCATACTGCGTCCCAAACTAAGGTTTTCTCTTGTAAGTACTATGGAAACTAGGAACAACGAAGGTACCACAAACACTCAGACCCAAAACAAATACCTGTTTCATCAACAAACATTTGTGTTGCTGCGGAAATCGAACCCGCGACCCTTAGGTCTCAACCGGCGCTCTAAACTACAGCAATTCGTTCGCAGCGTCGTCGGGTAATGAAAAAATGCCTATCTCGGCACCCACTGTATATTTCTCATGGTGCTCGAGCCCTCGAGCACCCACGGAGTCGGCGCCCCTGGCTAGGCCTAAAGGTAAGCCACAGCAACGCGTACGCAGGTGGAAGGCTCTTAGATGGATCGAAAACATTATGAAGTCGATGGAGTTTCACTCACTAGAGATTATATCTTCTCGAAGCGATGTTACCATCAGATGGAATCAAGGAAAAAAAAAAAATCGCACCGCCGCGCCGTATCCTCGTGAGAGCGATCGGCGGCATCAATCTCGCGGGCCTTAGTCCGGACCATGGTCCGGAGCGACGCGTGGGGTAACAGCCCTCACGCCCCCGTCGCCGCCGGGATTCCTATCCCGATATCCGGCCACCGTAGGCGCGGGCTGGGGCTGGCAGACGGCGAGCAATGGGTAGCTCACCGTCCGACCGTCCGGTAGTGCGCCTTGTCAGCAAACCGTAGGGGCCCAGCAGGGTCGACGCCTACTGGGGCCAAAGATCTGCTTCTAAAAGGAAGATTCAGCCCCGGTACGAAAGGTAACGAAGGAACAGGAGTGGGTTTTTAGTAATAAGATATCTAGCAATCGAAATCATTTGAGCAAAAGTTTAATACTATTACAATAATTACTGAAAAGCCATCCTCAATTTTCAATCCGAAAGCAATTCAATTATTCCGTTTAAAACAACAAACCAATTAAAAATCAATTATTAAAATCAGCTTTCCAATAAACAAAACATGTTTACAAAAAAGTCGTGACCTGAAATTGTCGTACGTTATTCAGTTAAGCTATGAAATATACATGAGAATGGAATTAGTCGGAATAAGGCGCGCCGCAAATGATGGCTGTTTTACATTTTTATTACAATGACACTTTTCTTTTACGTCAGATTAAACACGCGTTAGGTATGTTCGCATGATTACATTCGGCTTAACGGGAGGTTAAATACACGTTATTTGAAAGGCGAATATTACATACTAGCTTTTGCCCGCAGATTTGCCCGCATACATAAAATATAGCTAAATAAAGCATCTTTCTATCGGTGAAAAATTTTTCGCAATCGAACCAGTACCCCTAGCCAAGTTTCTAATCTGCCATAGTTAACGCTTGTAGAAAGCTTGAAATGTACGGGAATGACGTCGTCTCAACGCTCAGTCACGTGGTCAGAACAAAAGAATTGACGGCAAGGTCAACTCGAAGCGTTCGACGCAAGCGAAACGGTTGTAACTTGACTAGGGGGGCAGTACTTTCAAAGATTACTCCTACAAACAAAAAAAAACAAAATTTACCTCTTTATTATGTAAGTGTAGACTAGCTTCTGCCAGCAGCTTCGCGCACGTCAAAGAAGAAAATATATTATGCCCACAACAAAGTTGGAAGAGGTTAGAAAGGAAATACTTTCCGATTTGTACTACAACGAGTGTCGCCGCTTGTCGCCCATCACTTAGCTTCACTACAGGCAATAAACAAATACGAACGCACATTACGCAATTAACAGACCACGCACACTGGCGGTTATCACACTGCCACGCTTCCCGCAGCGTAGTGCGTGAATGCATGTCTTAACGTTGCTTGTAAGTATCTCCGTTTGTATAGAAAACACGCACAGTCCAACACACTGAAACTGCATCCACGCGCGTTCATGCAGATCACGCACCTACATGCGGAGAAACACGCACTCACACGCGTGGGTGCGGGGTGACACGCATTTTATGCCACACTGAGTTTCATAGTACTGTGCGTGATTTTGTATAAAATGAGTGCGAGCCTGCATGAATTTACAATACGCACCTACGCGCGTGAGTGCGTAAAAAACCCGCACGATGATTGTTGGGGAGCACAGCGATCTATGTATATAGTACTAGCTTATGCCAGCGGCTTCGTCCGCATGATTTTGTTAAGATTTAGAGATTTATGATTGTATATTTTGTATAGAATTGTATTTTGATATGAAAACTAATTGGATGTAAATAGTGGATGGAGATAGACAGAAATTATGAATAATTACCCCGAACACTACCTCCACCCACCTACGAATATACTTAATAAGCTACCTCAAACATGATTGGTGGATTAGATTTTTGTGTAAGTTGAACACTACCACTACCTCCACCCATGCTCGAGGAGCATATATATAGCCGCCTCACGGCCAAAAATTGTCAGTCGTTTTCATCGCCTCCTCCGAAGAAGAACAAATAAATCAAGTTGAAGCCTTCAATCAAGTCTTTTATTCACTTCCTCGGGAACCCATCCACCCCTGCGCCTGAATATCTTACAAAATTGGTCCTTCGAGCCGGATCGTCCCCAGGAAGCTGAAGGAGTCCTGAAAAACTGAAGATTACTGAAGACTACTGAAGACTTATTTCAAGTTCGCACGTTTGAAGACTCAAGATCCAAGAAGCCCAGTGAAGATCAACATGAGTGAACGTAGCGCTATGACCACACGCAGCAAGTTACGCAAGTTGGAGGAGGCGATGAACAAGCGGCGAGCCATGCAGAGCGACTCGGGAGTGCCTTCCGAAATGGCACCGGGGTCACCTTCAATAGCGCCCTCATCTGTTCCTGCGCCGGCACCCGTGATTCCATTGGTGGGGCCCGGTAGAGTTATCGACTATAGTGATGCTGTCACCCCAAGGGAGTCGGAAGTACAACGGAGGCGAGCAGGTTCAAGAGCAAGCCACGTCTCTTCGAGAAGCGGACAACGAAGCGCCGAGTATCTCAGGAAGAGGGTCGAATACGAGGCTGAGAGGGAGTTGGTGCGCTTGAAGGAAAACCTCGTCAGGAAAAAATTGGAAGCCGAGCTAGCCGAAATAGACGCCGCAGTCGACGAGGAAGTGTCGTCAGATGAAGAAGGAACAACCCGTCGAGTAGAAGAGTGGATCACTCGCACAGCACCTCCAAACCCAGTGACCGCGCCCGCGACCTCGCGCGAAGTATCCGAGTCCGCGCCCGCGACCTCACGCGAAACAAACGTGCCCGCGTACGCGCCCGCGACTTTGCGCGATATGCCCGCGTTCGCGCCCGCGACCTCACGTGATATACCCGCGCCCGCGACCTCACGTGACATACCCGTACCCGCGACCCCGCGCGAGGCACCTACGTTCGCGCCCGCGCCCGCGACCGTGACACCACGCGAAGTGCCCGCGTACGCGCCCGCGACTTACCACGGACTCGCATTAACGCCCCAAGTTTCAGCGCTCCCACATCAGTGTGCGCCCGCGACCGTTCAATTCAAAGACGTAGCGCCCGTAACGCCTAATCCAAGTGCCAGTGTACCGCGAGTGCAAAAAGGAATGCCCGAATGGGATCAGATCACCACGGAGGACACAGGAAGAAGCCTGCCGCGAGACAGAAAAATAGACCAATTAGCGGAGGCCATATCAAACTTAGCTCGTCCACGGCCAGTACCTAGACAAGCATACGAACTGCCGTTCTTCAATGGGGACCCAGCGGATTGGATTTCATATCGAAACATGTACTGGGATACGACCGCCATGTATAATTTCAAGCCGCACGAAAACCTGGCGCGCCTGAAATCCTCACTGCAGGGAGAAGCCAAGACGGCAGTGGAAGACTTGCTGAGAACGTCAACAAACCCCACGGAAATAATGAAGACGTTGGACGAAGAGTTTGGACATCCGAATTTGATATTGGAATGCGCATTGAAGAAGGTGCGAACGTTACCCAAAGTAACGGAAAGCGGTCGCGAGCTAAGAAAGTTTTCGTCGACAGTTCGAAACTGCGTGTCGCTGTTGAAAAATGTGAACGCAACGGGGTACCTGAACAACCCACAATTGGTGAGCGAGCTACTAAATAAGCTGACACCTGTACAGAAGGCACAGTACGGAGACTTCGCTATGGGCATAGCTGCATCCCAAGGAATAGACGTGAGGGTGTCGCCGAGTCTCGAGATATTGTCGGACTTCCTCAGTCATCTCGCCCGCGCCACAAGCTATTATGTGCAAATGGAAGTGAACACTACCTGTCCTCCAGTTAATAAGCCGCAAAAGACCGCAGCAAAAGTCCCTCCATATCGCAACGTGCAACGTTTACACGTTCAAAGTGACGACGTGGCTTCGAAGACAAAGGAGACGCGGTGTACGATGTGCGAAAGTGACCACAACCTCACCAAGTGCGAGAAGTTTGCGAAGCTAAGCGTCGACGACAGATGGCAGCACATAAAGGATAACCGTTTATGCTTCAAGTGCATAGTGAAACGACATGCGAAGAACTTTTGTCGAGCGAACAAGTGCCCATCATGTGGTTATGCGCACCACATATTGTTACACGCAGAAAGAAAGACCACCGAAAGCGTCACAAACGTGAGTGAATATCACGGAAAATCACTCCTTAAGATATTGCCAGTGAGTGTGACTATTGGAGATAACACGCATGAATGTTACGCACTGCTTGACGACGGAGCGACGGTATCACTGGTGGACGATTCGTTAGCAGAGAACGCCGGAGGCCAGGAAGAACCTTTAGTGTTGAAAAGTGCTCGCGGACAAGAAATTTCCGATAAGACATCGCGAAGAGTGTCAGTGTCAGTGCGTGGACCAAACAATAAAGTGCATACAGTGAAGTGTCGTACGTTCAAGAGACTGGACTTACCTGCACAATCAGTGCCGGCTGCGTTGCTTGCGGAGCACGCTCACCTGCGCGACTTGGGCTGCGAGGGAATGTTTGGAGCCAAGCCGCTGTTGTTGCTGGGACAAGACAATTGGGAGTTGCTAGTCGGCAAGGAATTACGCCGAGGAAAATCTGGTAAGCCCGTTGCTTCCTTGACCGAGCTAGGGTGGGTCGTTCATGGGCCTGTAGGCAAAGGACATAGGCCGGCTGAGGAGTCTGTAAATTGTGTCGCTGAACCATTTTCTGATTTGCATGCACTTGTACAGAATCAATTCCAATTAGAATCGATAGGAATATCTCAGACACCTAGGTCACATAGAGATAATGATAGGGCTTTAGAGATTTTAGATAATACTAGCCGTCAAAACGAGGATGGCCAATGGGAAGTAGGGTTGTTGTGGAGGCATGATAGCCCGCAGCTCCCCGATAATTACGCGAATGCTCGCCACCGCTTGGCGGGGATAGAACGGAAGTTGAAGCGTGATCCCGAGTACGCGGAGGCCTATATAAAACAAATAGATAGGTTGATTGATCAGGGTTACGCCCATAGGTTGGCGAGCGGTGTCCAAGATCCGGTTTGGTATTTACCCCATTTTGGGGTAAAGAATCCAAACAAACCGGGGAAATTACGTTTAGTCTTCGACGCTGCGGCCACGTATCAGGGAACATCCCTGAATGACAACCTATTGGCGGGTCCCGACCTTTTGAATTCCTTGTTAGGTGTCTTATTTAAATTTAGATTAGGACCGATAGGGTTCATGGGAGACATTGCAGACATGTTCATGAGAATTAAAATAAGAGAGCAAGACCGCGGAGCTCAATTGTTCTTGTGGCAGTCGGGAACGGAGAAGGAACCCCAGACTTATGTCATGAGCTCAATGATATTCGGGGCGGTGTCGTCTCCGACCTCTGCGATATACATTTTAAATAAGAATGCATCGCGATATGAGGAGGAGTACCCCGATGCGGTAATGGCAGTGAAAACCAAACACTACATGGACGACTATCTTGATAGTGCTTGGTCTGTCGCTCAGGCGACTAAATTGATTAATGATGTGACCCATATCCACGCCGAGGGCCAGTTCCACATACGGGGGTGGGTCACGAACTCCCAAGAACTTAGGAGTAGATTACAAGTAGACATGCCAGAGCGCATATCTCTGGAGAGTGGGGATAACGCGTACGAAAGAACTTTAGGCATGATCTGGTCACCGGGAACCGACCTCTTGGCCTTTGACCTCTCCTTTAAGAAAATACCCAAGGCCATCGTGGAGGGGGAAATAGTACCAACGAAGCGCGAGTTTCTAAGATTTATAATGTCGGTATTCGACCCGCTGGGTTTCCTGTACCCATGCGTCATACAGTCGCGCATTTTAATGCAGAGAATATGGCGTACAGGGATTCAGTGGGACGAGAAACTTGGCGAGGCAGAGGCCAAGACTTGGTTCGAGTGGCTGCACAACTTAAAACACCTTGAAAGGGTGACCATCCCGAGATGGTATGGCTTAAATTTAAACGAAATAGAGCTACATGTTTTCGGGGACGCGAGCGAATCCGCTTATGCCGCAGTCGCTTATATAGCGGGAAATGATGAGCTCGGTAACAGGCGGGTTAGCTTTGTGTTAGGGAAAGCCAGGGTGGCCCCTCAAAAGGTGATTTCGATCCCACGTCTGGAATTGCAGGCGGCAGTATTAGCCTGTAGAATAGCTTCCATAGTAGAATTAGAGTTAGGGATTAATGTAAATTGTAAATATTTTTGGACGGACAGTCAAACCGTCCTCAAATGGATAGGGTCCGACGCTACAGACTTCCAGCGGTTTGTGTCCCATAGGCTCTCAGAGATCGACTCAAGGTCAAGGAGGTCCGACTGGCGCTGGGTTCCCTCGGCGTTAAACCCGGCCGACAAAGGCACCCGATTGGATTGGCCTAATAACAGTAGTGAATGGCTTTCGGGTCCGTCGTTCCTTCGCTGTCCACAGGAGCAATGGCCGACGGCTTCCGGGAGCAGCGTAGTGGCGGAGGAGGACCTGGAGCGGGTGCAACAAATAAACGCAATGACCACACAGGCCGACCCTATATTGGCGTACGAGCGGCTGTCAACGTGGACACGCGCCGTGCGTGTCGTGGCGCGAATTGCTATATTCGGGAAACTTTGCCACAAACGACGCGATTCAGCAGCCGTCACCGTGACAGACCTGCGAGAGGCAGAGCTACACCTGCTGAAACTTATTCAAACCGAGAGCTTCCATGAAGATATTAAAGCCCTACAAGAAGGTCGACCTCTACCAAGGAACAGCAGAATAAGAAGCCTAGACCCCATGTACTACGAAGATGGGCTAGTAAGAGTACGCGGCAGACTGGGCGCCTGCAGCGAGCTAGTCTTCGGAGCGCGTCATCCAATAATCTTGGATGGGAGACATGCCCTCACGCGCCTTTTGATATTAAAATACCATGTGGCCTCCCTGCACGCCAACCAAGAAACAATAGTAAACAATGTGCGGGAGAAATATTGGGTGACGAACCTGCGGTCGACCGTCAAAGCCGTAACCGCAAGCTGCCAACAGTGTCGAATTAAAAGAGCGACACCTACAACACCAAAGATGGGAGACCTACCGCCAGCGAGACTCGAAATAACTCGTCGTGCTTTCGTCCACTGTGGAGTAGATTACTTCGGCCCTATGGAAGTAGTCATCGGGCGGCGCCGAGAGAAGAGGTGGGGCGTGTTGTTCACGTGCCTCACCACACGGGCAGTACATCTAGAGCTGGCTGCATCGCTGAGCGCCGACTCTGCAATACTGGCGCTTCGGCGCCTAATCGCGCGCCGTGGCTGTCCCGCGGACATGTACTCAGACCGCGGGACAAACTTCGTCGGGGCACACTCCGAGCTTCGTGCCGCTCTGCGTGAACTGAATCAAGACCGTCTCGAAAGCGAAGCAACTGGCCGGGGCATAGCCTGGCACTTCAACCCGCCTGCTGCGCCACACATGGGTGGCTGTTGGGAGCGCCTGGTGCGATCAATAAAAAACGCACTGCGAGCAACTCTAAAGGAACGGGCGCCGCGCGAGGAGGTCCTACACACCCTCCTTGCGGAAGCTGAGCTGCTCGTGAACAGCCGACCGCTCGCTTATGTGAGCAGCGATGCTGAGCATCCGGTGGTGCTGACACCGAATCATCTCCTGCTTGGCACAGCCGCGGGAGATGCTCCGTGCACACGTCGACATGCTGTCGACCTCGATTCGCGACGCATGTGGAGGCGGGTGAACGCGCTGGCCGACCTCTTCTGGAGGCGTTGGCTGCGCGAGTACCTTCCAACGTTGCAGCAACGAGGAAAATGGTGTAGTGATGTGCCAAACGTAAAAGTGAATGACGTAGTGATTATTGTGGACGACAACAAACCGCGCAATCAGTGGACAAAGGGAATAATTACTAAGGTGTATCCCGGATCAGATAATGTTATTAGAATCGTGGACATTAAAACCAGTAGTGGTGTTTTACGACGTCCAGTTGTAAAGGTCGTTGTGCTCCCTACCGACGGGACTGTAATCGGCTGAACCCTCTTACGGAGGGTGGGATTGTTGGGGAGCACAGCGATCTATGTATATAGTACTAGCTTATGCCAGCGGCTTCGTCCGCATGATTTTGTTAAGATTTAGAGATTTATGATTGTATATTTTGTATAGAATTGTATTTTGATATGAAAACTAATTGGATGTAAATAGTGGATGGAGATAGACAGAAATTATGAATAATTACCCCGAACACTACCTCCACCCACCTACGAATATACTTAATAAGCTACCTCAAACATGATTGGTGGATTAGATTTTTGTGTAAGTTGAACACTACCACTACCTCCACCCATGCTCGAGGAGCATATATATAGCCGCCTCACGGCCAAAAATTGTCAGTCGTTTTCATCGCCTCCTCCGAAGAAGAACAAATAAATCAAGTTGAAGCCTTCAATCAAGTCTTTTATTCACTTCCTCGGGAACCCATCCACCCCTGCGCCTGAATATCTTACAATGATGCAGATCTGCACTCCCGCAAGTACGTGCGTAGGGGCATTTTTACGCGCTACACTGCGGGTTGCATGGCAGTGTGATAACCGCCTTAGATCGCAAGTTTGCTATTGATAGTTGAACTGGTTGAACTATGAGCATTGATCTACTTTGTCGTAAGCCTGCCCCACAAGGCCATTCTAAACTCTTTCATATGTTCTGTGATTATGCCGGTGATAAAGTAGCATTATACTGGTGTAAGAATTTTAAAAATCGATCCTGTAGTTTTTGAATTTATTTACTGAATACTCTCTTAATAAACCAGTGCGCCTCACCATCAACGATTGCATCGCTGCTTACCATCAGGTGGGATCGCAGTCAAGCACTAATATGTACAATTGTACATATATTTAAATTAAAAAAAAAAAAAAACGAATATAGTAAAATAGTAATGTCGAGTCTCGTCACTATCATACTCTGTGGATATCGAAGAAACAAAACCAATTAAATGTTACAAAATTAAATATACAAACAAACAAACAAACTTGACAAGCATTCATTTCAATTACACAATTTACAAGCTCTTTTGATTTGTCAAAAAGTTTACAAATTGTCACGAAATAAGTTAGAGAGTTATTTTCGTATCGTAATACTCAGAGGCCTGTAGGGAAGAATGGGCAAGGAATTCCTAATCCTTGGTTACTATGGCATAGTCGGCCTTATAATGTTCCCACTGTTGGGACTCAGACCTCCTCTCTAGGAGCGGGAATGGGCCGTAATCTACCACGCGGGCCCAATGCGTGTTGGTGGATGTCACATGTCTTTGAATTTTTGGTTCTAGAACATGCTGGTTCCTCACGATGTTTTCCTTCACCGTTTTAAAAGCAGTGGTGATGAAATTAATTACAAAAAATGCGCCTGTCTGGGTTTAAACCCACGACCTAAAACTCGTAAGTCAGGACGGTTACCACACAGCCACCACTGCTCTTGGTTACCATGCATACACAAAATATACACCTGTATCTAAATGAATTCTTCTTTACGTGTGTCTGTCACTTATCTCCTCCTAAACGGCTGGACCGCTTGGGATGAAACTCTATGTGTGTTTGAATGGGTCCCTGAAGATAAACAGCGAATAATCTACACTTCTACACTAATATTATAAAGAGGTAAAGTTGTTTTTTTTTATTTGTAGGAGGTAATCTCTGAAAATATTGGTCCGTTTGCCAAAATTTTTTCGCCCCAAGAAAGTTGCTTTATTCCTGGTGACATATTTTATTTATGCGGGCGAAGCCGCGGGCAAAAGCTAGTTTTCTATAATTTAAATGAAATTATACTATATTACGAAAAGAATATATATTTGTTATACACTTTATTGTCAATTACATCAAGAAACCTATGTAAGATAAAAAAAACTTATATCTCAAACGAATAACGGGCGGCTTTATCGCATAAAAAAAACAAAATCCTATAGTTATAGTCTGTCTAAAAAGTCAACGATTTGGGAATTTTGTATAATATTTAATCATTAAAAAAACACTTATATTCGATACTTTTTATTAGGTAAACAATGATCAAGATCTCTTGATCAACCTTGATTATTGAACCAGATGTAGTCAATACAATACATCAGATTTCACTTCTATTAGTAAACAATGATCAAGATCTCTTAATCAACCTTGATTATTCAACCAGTATTGACTACATCAGATTTCATTTTACCCTAATAATTACCCAAGTAGTTTGACTTTTTAGACAGACTATAAGAGCTATACTTGACCGGGACACCATGGTAGCGCGACCAGTTGCGTCGCCATGGTTTCCCGGTGAAATATAGCTCTAAGCTACCAAACTAGACACCATATAGACACCAGAGTCGCCGCACGTCCGAGCTGGTCGCGCCACCAAATTGGTTGCGCAACCAAACGTACACCAGGTGAGTAACTCTCCATAGAGTTGTATATATTTTGTTGGTAGCAGCGACTGGTCGCGCCGCCATGGTGTTCCGGTGAAATATAGACCTAAGCTACCAAACTAGACACCATATAGACACCAGAGTCGCCACACGTCCGAGCTGGTCGCGCCACCAAATTGGTTGCGCAACCAAACGTACACCAGGTGAGTAACTTTCCATAGAGTTGTATACATTTTGTTGGTAGCGGCGACTGGTCGCGCCGCCATGGTGTCCCGGTGAAATGTAGACCTAAGCTACCAAACTAGACACTATATAGACACCAGAGTCGCTGCACGTCCGAGCTGGTCGCCACCAAATTGGTTGCGCAACCAAACGTACACCAGGTGAGTAACTCTCCATAGAGCTGTATACATTTTGTTTGTAGCGGCGACTGGTCGCGCCGCCATGGTGTTCCGGTGAAATATAGACCTAAGCTACCAAACTAGACACCATATAGACACCAGAGTCACCACACGTCCGAGCTGGTTGCGCCACCAAATTGGTTGGGCAACTAAACGTACACTTGAGTAACTCTCCATAGAGTTGTATACATTTTGTTGGTAGCGGCGACTGGTCGCACCGTCATGGTGTCTCGGTAAAATTAGCCCTGCGTTACGTAGGACAGGACATTAGTAATGAAAGGGGCACAAGGGCCAAGGGCAGGAAAATGATGATATGTAATTAAATCATACGTTTTATAACTTTGATTGAGACGGACGCATTTCACCTTCAAAGCTCATTTATTTGGTTTCCTCTAAGAGCCTTTAAATATTCGCATCTAACCGAGTGTGCGAACATTTCACTTTACATTTTAATGAGTTATCAACAATTTTAGGGAAGTATTTATCCGATGTAACGAAGCTTTTACCTAAGGTATATGTACTTATAAATATTAAATTAACCGGTACACACGGCACAAATGACGCCTGTTTTACATTTTTATTACAACGACACTTTTCCGTTTACGTGAGATTAAACTCATGTCATGATTGCCTGATTATTTTGTGAATATTTTTCGAGTAAAAAAGACCAATCTGGGTCTTATTATAATGTTTATTTATTTAGAGGTACGCGGAATAGCGTGTAAAGTCCCGCAAACTTCCGTTAAAATGGGAGGATCCTCTGGCAGCGATAGTTTATTTCGTAGGTACTGTTATATACCTAATTATGTTCTAATCGCGCAGTAAAGCCGCGTTTTCACTAGGACACATGTCGCGCAGACATATCGCCCAACATTCACGTGGTATGTCTCTGCAACTTTGTGGGACAATGTCGCTCGACATTTCCCTTGTTCACATTGGCCAGTCGTGATCAGTATGTCGCCCGAGGAGGTAGTGTTGTTCAGTGCAGCTTACATAATTATTCGGAAGACAATAGCAAAACGTAAAAAAAAGAGGTGGTGGGCCCGAGAATATTTGCTACAAAGGGAAAGTTCAAGTTTAATAAACGCAAATCGCGCGTGTCGACGCTCGCAGAGCATCGACTAGCGACAAGTTGCGCGACCCGTAAAAATCCCGCGCGACGTCGGGCGACATCGCGCGGGACACGTGAATTTCGTGTCGAGCGACAGAGTCACGGAACAAATGTCCCCTAGTGAAAATGCGGCTTAAACCAATATCGAGACTTTATAGACGTCGCATGGATGTCGCAATATGTGTCATTGCCAACTATTAAATTAAACAGTATTTTTAATTGGCCAAATCAAGCAAAACTACTATTTATTAGGCAATAGTAGGTACTATTGACTAAGACAACAGTCAAAAGTACTATTGCCAAATGAATCAGGTAAAATTAATTTTGGCTTCAGTAAAATCCATATGATGTTAAACGCGTTTGTTTTAATAATTAAAAAAAACTTTTTACAAAAAAAAAACCGTAATTTTTTTTTGTTAAAAAGTTTTTTATTTCACACTTTTTAGTTGCAATACACTTACAGCCAGAGTACCTTTTTCTCATGACAATTCGAATTAACTCAAACCCTGCTGCATTGTTTTATTATGAAGTTCCCGTGTCTACATTCCGGCTCCATCATCATCATCAGATCAGTTCGACAGTAGGTACCTTATAGCCAAAGTGCATCTCATGACAATTCTAATAAGCCCAAACACGGGTAGGATATATTGATTAATTACGGAGTTCCGGTACCTATCTTCTAGCTTCATCATCATCATCATCATCAGATCAGTTCGATAATACCTTATAGCCAAAGTGCATCTCATGACAATTCTAATAAGCCTAAACACGGCTAGGTCAATGTATTTGATTAATTACGGATTTCCAGTGCCTATCTTCCGGCTCCATCATCATCATCAGGTCACTTCGATGATACCATTTTCAACATACCTATTCAGAACCATTCATTTATTTGTATTATCGTAGTCGCATATTATGTTCATTGTGATATCTATGTAAGTGTGAACTTCCGTTGGCCATTTCTGGTCTTTTTCACCAGTTCCACTTCATCAAATGACATTTTTTGACTGTAAATGCTTAAGCCTTTGATAAAAATACCAAAATAACTATATGGTTGCCTATAATATTTGAGGAGTTCCCTCGATTTCGCCAAGATTCCATCATCAGATCCCGACTTGGTGACTATGGGACCATTTGGAAAGTATACTCTTACCAAAAAAAAAGAATTTTTCAAATCGGTTCGCAAGCGACGAAGTTATGCCCGAACATTCATAAAAAAAAAAATACAAACATCCGAATTGAGAACCTCCTCCTTTTTTAGAAGTCGGTTAAAAAAATACGAAACTTTAAATTGTCTCTGGATAACCCACAAAAAAAAACTATAAAAATGATCCCAAAAAATAAAATTACTAAAAAAAAATACGTTAAAATGGTCCCAAAAAAAACCACAGAAAACGAAAAACATTCAGAAACGTCGTAATGAACGGCAAAATTTGCATATTCGTAAACGTTCAATCACAACTCCTGTCTTAGTGCTCGTTTACGTCGCTTAAGGCGTATAGTCCCTTGAACCATCTGACCGAAATTATGTGAACGCAACTCTCGCACTCGCCTAGGCGGCAGTACACAAATCTGTGCATTTATTTGCGGCCAGCAGCGCCCGGAAAGCGCTATAAATCCATTTTCTCTGCGAGATATTGATTGATTTACATATGCAATGTTCACTTTGAAGAATATTTAACCACCAATTTTTATGTGTAAAAATGTTTCTAAAGGTCCAAGCCGTTTCGAATTAGTAGGGAAAAGTTGCGAAAAGTTGCGAAATTGCTAATTTTTTTTTTTTGACAAAAGTGTACGAAAAAATCAAATGTTGATATTATTGTTCATGAATCTATAATAAACATATATTTTTTTCAAACCAATTGACCTAGCCGTTAAGGAGGAGTAGGCCTCAGAAAATCACTGTTTTATGGCACTTTTTGGGCGCTTGGCCCTTAAGGAAACCTTGTGCAAAATTACACGCTCCTAGTCCCAGCAGTTTCGGCTGTGCGTTGATTTGTCAGTCAGTCAGTTTCTCATAAAAAATAATATAATAATAATAATATTCCACAACGCCGTCTAGCTTCAAGCTAAGCAGAGCTTGTGTAAACACAATTAGCTCTGCCAGTACTCATAAGTACTGGACAACTGTTAAACATACTTTTTTTTTTTTTTTTTACTGATAGGCTCGCGTTTGACCACTATCTCACCTGATGGTAAGTGATGATGTGGCCGACGATGGAGCACGCGTACTTATATATTTCTAAATACATTCACCAATTACATTGCGCGCGGTTGGGATTTTCACTTTTCACATCTCCGTCTCAGAAAGTTCTATTACAGAAAAGGAATAACAGTGATTGGCAGGAGAAATAAATCTCGGTTTCTTCAAGTGTCTTTTTACACCCGTTAGGTAAGGAACAAAGGCCATAAACACAAGAATAGTACACACACTTCCTAAAAACACTTACCCGAAAAACTCGCAATAAAATCTTCACTCCTCAAGCACGCCAATCCGCCATACATTCTTAACGGCCCGATCTTGACCTTGGTCGTCAAGCGACAAGCGCACGCGACTTGTCAGTGGTGACAGCGCGCTAGCGATATGTCAGGCCCAAAGATTTTATATCTCCTACGGATGTCAGGCCCTACAAGTTTCCACTCGTTTAAGACCTATTAAATATGACTGACAGGCAACAGGAGACAATCTGACAGTATCGTTAGTTTCTTTCATACATTTTCTGCTTAATTAACAAGCTTTTATCACGGACCCGTGACAATTAGGGAATTTTTAACGAATGCTCATACATGTAAATCGGTTCTATCATTTTAAAGTTATGGTGGAATAAAGATACTCGCAAACATACATACATGAACCCTGAAAACATAACACGCCTTTTTTAGGCAATCGTGTAAAATTGCATAAAAATGTGTTTAACAGTCTTTTAACGCAGGTCCTCTCGAACCAACCGTATCCGAATACATGGTTGTTACTGGAGATCACTATTTGCAGAAACGGCACGAAGAAACGCTTGTTTACCATTCTGGTTGAGTCGCAAAACGATTCCAGCCGGACTTGCGGGGAAACCTATGGGTAGCTCACAGAGCTGTCAAGAAAATTGATGAGACCCGCTAGAATCGCCTGCCGCTTTAGGTGTAGCGACTGGGAGAGTCAGACGTTTGCTGACTAAAACCTACTCGTGTTCCTTCAGTTACCTTTAGCATTCTAGGACCGCGCTCACTCAAACCACAGAACAGATGAAAGAGGTTAGAATGACCTTGTTGGCGGGGCAGGCGTCCCACAAAGTAGGGCAATGGTCATAGTTCAACAACCGATAGCAAACTTGCGATCTAAGTGTGCGTGGTCTGTTAGTCACGTAATGCGCGTTCGTATTGGTTTATTGCCTGTAGTGGAGTTAACGGGTGTGAGACAAGCGGCGACACTTGTTGAAGTACAAATCGGGAAGTATTTCGTTTCATCCTCCGTTCGTTCGTTCCTCTTTCATCTTTTCTGTGACTCAAGCATTCCAACAGCCCAAACAACTTCTACAATATCAATCTCCACAATCGCTGTCGCAAGACGCAAATCGCTTGAGCATAGACTGCAACCAAGCGGTTAACTATACGTATATAATCTTCAAACCATTATCATGATAACAGCGCGTTTCATTGTTATTGTATCCGTTAAGTACAACTTTCCTTTGTTATTTTATCTGTGGTGATCTGTGCTATCATTGGCCTATCTATCATCAGGTTTTTATGTTTGTTTTTGCTGTCGGTACTTGAGAAAGGAAAGGTTATTTTGATTGTGGACGAAATGTGTGGTGTTAAGGCAACTCAATCATTTGATTGTTTGGAGGGTTAAACTTTTATGTTTAATTGAGTTAGACTGGGACCTAGAAATAGAATAAGCAGGCAGATAATAAGATCAAAATTCTGCAGGAGAACCAAGACTACCGACCTAGCGCGAAGAACAGCTTAACTTATGTGGTATACTGCTCGCAGAACCGATGGTCGATGGAGCCGTTTTTGAAGTGACAACCATGTACCATCGCGGACATTTATGCTTGATCACTAAAAAAAAACATGGCGGCGCCAAACCAAACCCTTTAAAGTTTTCGTTTCAAGTGCAAGCAACAATATAAGACATTTCCGCCTGACCACCGCTAAGTTCATTTTTGCTTGCACTTGAAACAAAAATTTCAAAAATTTACTAAGAGCCTATTCACTCTACCCTTGAAGACACCTAAATTATAATCGAGCGGGAAGATCGCAGCAGGCAAACTGTTCCAGTCCTTCGATGTACGCGGTATTAACGAAGTCATTTAAAGAGGAAGAATAAAATTCAACAGATAAATCATTATACAAAATAAAGAAAGAAAAAGTGTTTATTCACGTCAAACATGACGCATACCATAACAAAATAAAAACAATATCGACTAAAAGTAGCACGTAAGATATGCGTCACATCCGCGCAAAATGGCCAGCGCTCAGCAAAATGCTGGGGCTCATGTAAAACAGAGCCACAGCGCTGATTTTCAGCACCAGCCGTCGTCGACGATGAGACGCCGATCGGTCAGCAATGATTGCAATCAATTAAAAAATAAACAAATTAAAACTTAAAATAACAATAGATCCAACAATAACCTTACCTAGTTATACATTAAGCATAAAATAAAGATAAAAAAAAAACACAAATTGACTAACAAACAAGAACTAGTCGATTATTTTGATCGATCAATGACCGGTCGAACTAAAAACTAGAAATTGTTAGTGCGCAGTCACATAGTCACATTTTGAGTCTGTGGTAACAAAAAAAGATGGCTGTTCGATGGATAACTACGGCAAAGTTACGTAATTATTATGCAAAAAATAAGATTCCTGACCTACGCAACTTACGCAATCGATTTGTTTGCTTATATGTGTTAATGGGTGAATTAAGTTGTTGAAATGTTGAGTTTTAGTGAGTTGTAAAGAAATTTAGGAGATGTTTGAGTGCGCATTGTAAGATATTCAGGCGCAGGGGTGGATGGGTTCCCGAGGAAGTGAATAAAAGACTTGATTGAAGGCTTCAACTTGATTTATTTGTTCTTCTTCGGAGGAGGCGATGAAAACGACTGACAATTTTTGGCCGTGAGGCGGCTATATATATGCTCCTCGAGCATGGGTGGAGGTAGTGGTAGTGTTCAACTTACACAAAAATCTAATCCACCAATCATGTTTGAGGTAGCTTATTAAGTATATTCGTAGGTGGGTGGAGGTAGTGTTCGGGGTAATTATTCATAATTTCTGTCTATCTCCATCCACTATTTACATCCAATTAGTTTTCATATCAAAATACAATTCTATACAAAATATACAATCATAAATCATCTAAATCTTAACAAAATCATGCGGACGAAGCCGCTGGCATAAGCTAGTACTATATACATAGATCGCTGTGCTCCCCAACAATCCCACCCCCCGTAAGAGGGTTCAGCCGATTACAGTCCCGTCGGTAGGGAGCACAACGACCTTTACAACTGGACGTCGTAAAACACCACTACTGGTTTTAATGTCCACGATTCTAATAACATTATCTGATCCGGGATACACCTTAGTAATTATTCCCTTTGTCCACTGATTGCGCGGTTTGTTGTCGTCCACAATAATCACTACGTCATTCACTTTTACGTTTGGCACATCACTACACCATTTTCCTCGTTGCTGCAACGTTGGAAGGTACTCGCGCAGCCAACGCCTCCAGAAGAGGTCGGCCAGCGCGTTCACCCGCCTCCACATGCGTCGCGAATCGAGGTCGACAGCATGTCGACGTGTGCACGGAGCATCTCCCGCGGCTGTGCCAAGCAGGAGATGATTCGGTGTCAGCACCACCGGATGCTCAGCATCGCTGCTCACATAAGCGAGCGGTCGGCTGTTCACGACCAGCTCAGCTTCCGCAAGGAGGGTGTGTAGGACCTCCTCGCGCGGCGCCCGTTCCTTTAGAGTTGCTCGCAGTGCGTTTTTTATTGATCGCACCAGGCGCTCCCAACAGCCACCCATGTGTGGCGCAGCAGGCGGGTTGAAGTGCCAGGCTATGCCCCGGCCAGTTGCTTCGCTTTCGAGACGGTCTTGATTCAGTTCACGCAGAGCGGCACGAAGCTCGGAGTGTGCCCCGACGAAGTTTGTCCCGCGGTCTGAGTACATGTCCGCGGGACAGCCACGGCGCGCGATTAGGCGCCGAAGCGCCAGTATTGCAGAGTCGGCGCTCAGCGATGCAGCCAGCTCTAGATGTACTGCCCGTGTGGTGAGGCACGTGAACAACACGCCCCACCTCTTCTCTCGGCGCCGCCCGATGACTACTTCCATAGGGCCGAAGTAATCTACTCCACAGTGGACGAAAGCACGACGAGTTATTTCGAGTCTCGCCGGCGGTAGGTCTCCCATCTTTGGTGTTGTAGGTGTCGCTCTTTTAATTCGACACTGTTGGCAGCTTGCGGTTACGGCTTTGACGGTCGACCGCAGGTTCGTCACCCAATATTTCTCCCGCACATTGTTTACTATTGTTTCTTGGTTGGCGTGCAGGGAGGCCACATGGTATTTTAATATCAAAAGGCGCGTGAGGGCATGTCTCCCATCCAAGATTATTGGATGACGCGCTCCGAAGACTAGCTCGCTGCAGGCGCCCAGTCTGCCGCGTACTCTTACCAGCCCATCTTCGTAGTACATTGGGTCTAGGCTTCTTATTCTGCTGTTCCTTGGTAGAGGTCGACCTTCTTGTAGGGCTTTAATATCTTCATGGAAGCTCTCGGTTTGAATAAGTTTCAGCAGGTGTAGCTCTGCCTCTCGTAGGTCTGTCACGGTGACGGCTGCTGAATCGCGTCGTTTGCGGCAAAGTTTCCCGAATATAGCAATTCGCGCCACGACACGCACGGCGCGTGTCCACGTTGACAGCCGCTCGTACGCCAATATAGGGTCGGCCTGTGTGGTCATTGCGTTTATTTGTTGCACCCGCTCCAGGTCCTCCTCCGCCACTACGCTGCTCCCGGAAGCCGTCGGCCATTGCTCCTGTGGACAGCGAAGGAACGACGGACCCGAAAGCCATTCACTACTGTTATTAGGCCAATCCAATCGGGTGCCTTTGTCGGCCGGGTTTAACGCCGAGGGAACCCAGCGCCAGTCGGACCTCCTTGACCTTGAGTCGATCTCTGACAGCCTATGGGACACAAACCGCTGGAAGTCTGTAGCGTCGGACCCTATCCATTTGAGGACGGTTTGACTGTCCGTCCAAAAATATTTACAATTTACATTAATCCCTAACTCTAATTCTACTATGGAAGCTATTCTACAGGCTAATACTGCCGCCTGCAATTCCAGGCGTGGGATCGATATCACCTTTTGAGGGGCCACCCTGGCTTTTCCTAAGACAAAGCTAACCCGCCTGTTACCGAGCTCATCATTTCCCGCTATATAAGCGACTGCGGCATAAGCGGATTCGCTCGCGTCCCCGAAAACATGTAGCTCTATTTCGTTTAAATTTAAGCCATACCATCTCGGGATGGTCACCCTTTCAAGGTGTTTTAAGTTGTGCAGCCACTCGAACCAAGTCTTGGCCTCTGCCTCGCCAAGTTTCTCGTCCCACTGAATCCCTGTACGCCATATCCTCTGCATTAAAATGCGCGACTGTATGACGCATGGGTACAGGAAACCCAGCGGGTCGAATACCGACATTATAAATCTTAGAAACTCGCGCTTCGTTGGCACTATTTCCCCCTCCACGATGGCCTTGGGTATTTTCTTAAAGGAGAGGTCAAAGGCCAAGAGGTCGGTTCCCGGTGACCAGATCATGCCTAAAGTTCTTTCGTACGCGTTATCCCCACTCTCCAGAGATATGCGCTCTGGCATGTCTACTTGTAATCTACTCCTAAGTTCTTGGGAGTTCGTGACCCACCCCCGTATGTGGAACTGGCCCTCGGCGTGGATATGGGTCACATCATTAATCAATTTAGTCGCCTGAGCGACAGACCAAGCACTATCAAGATAGTCGTCCATGTAGTGTTTGGTTTTCACTGCCATTACCGCATCGGGGTACTCCTCCTCATATCGCGATGCATTCTTATTTAAAATGTATATCGCAGAGGTCGGAGACGACACCGCCCCGAATATCATTGAGCTCATGACATAAGTCTGGGGTTCCTTCTCCGTTCCCGACTGCCACAAGAACAATTGAGCTCCGCGGTCTTGCTCTCTTATTTTAATTCTCATGAACATGTCTGCAATGTCTCCCATGAACCCTATCGGTCCTAATCTAAATTTAAATAAGACACCTAACAAGGAATTCAAAAGGTCGGGACCCGCCAATAGGTTGTCATTCAGGGATGTTCCCTGATACGTGGCCGCAGCGTCGAAGACTAAACGTAATTTCCCCGGTTTGTTTGGATTCTTTACCCCAAAATGGGGTAAATACCAAACCGGATCTTGGACACCGCTCGCCAACCTATGGGCGTAACCCTGATCAATCAACCTATCTATTTGTTTTATATAGGCCTCCGCGTACTCGGGATCACGCTTCAACTTCCGCTCTATCCCCGCCAAGCGGTGGCGAGCATTCGCGTAATTATCGGGGAGCTGCGGGCTATCATGCCTCCACAACAACCCTACTTCCCATTGGCCATCCTCGTTTTGACGGCTAGTATTATCTAAAATCTCTAAAGCCCTATCATTATCTCTATGTGACCTAGGTGTCTGAGATATTCCTATCGATTCTAATTGGAATTGATTCTGTACAAGTGCATGCAAATCAGAAAATGGTTCAGCGACACAATTTACAGACTCCTCAGCCGGCCTATGTCCTTTGCCTACGGGCCCATGAACGACCCACCCTAGCTCGGTCAAGGAAGCAACGGGCTTACCAGATTTTCCTCGGCGTAATTCCTTGCCGACTAGCAACTCCCAATTGTCTTGTCCCAGCAACAGCAGCGGCTTGGCTCCAAACATTCCCTCGCAGCCCAAGTCGCGCAGGTGAGCGTGCTCCGCAAGCAACGCAGCCGGCACTGATTGTGCAGGTAAGTCCAGTCTCTTGAACGTACGACACTTCACTGTATGCACTTTATTGTTTGGTCCACGCACTGACACTGACACTCTTCTCGATGTTTTATCGGAAATCTCTTGTCCGCGAGCACTTTTCAACACTAAAGGTTCTTCCTGGCCTCCGGCGTTCTCTGCTAACGAATCGTCCACCAGTGATACCGTCGCTCCGTCGTCAAGCAGTGCGTAACATTCATGCGTGTTATCTCCAATAGTCACACTCACTGGCAATATCTTAAGTAGTGATTTTCCGTGATATTCACTCACGTTTGTGACGCTTTCGGTGGTCTTCCTTTCTGCGTGTAATAATATGTGGTGCGCATAACCACATGATGGGCACTTGTTCGCTCGACAAAAGTTCTTCGCATGTCGTTTCACTATGCACTTGAAGCATAAACGGTTATCCTTTATGTGCTGCCATCTGTCGTCGACGCTTAGCTTCGCAAACTTCTCGCACTTAGTGAGGTTGTGGTCGCTTTCGCACATGGTACACCGCGTCTCCTTTGTCTTCGAAGCCACGTCGTCACTTTGGACGTGTAAACGTTGCACGTTGCGATATGGAGGGACTTTTGCTGCGGTCTTTTGCGGCTTATTAACTGGAGGACAGGTAGCGTTTACTTCCATTTGCACATAATAGCTTGTGGCGCGGGCGAGATGACTCAGGAAGTCCGACAATATCTCGAGACTCGGCGACACCCTCACGTCAATTCCTTGGGATGCAGCTATGCCCATAGCGAAGTCTCCGTACTGTGCCTTCTGCACAGGTGTCAGCTTATTTAGTAGCTCGCTCACCAATTGTGGGTTGTTCAGGTACCCCGTTGCGTTCACATTTTTCAACAGCGACACGCAGTTTCGAACTGTCGACGAAAACTTTCTTAGCTCGCGACCGCTTTCCGTTACTTTGGGTAACGTTCGCACCTTCTTCAATGCGCATTCCAATATCAAATTCGGATGTCCAAACTCTTCGTCCAACGTCTTCATTATTTCCGTGGGGTTTGTTGACGTTCTCAGCAAGTCTTCCACTGCCGTCTTGGCTTCTCCCTGCAGTGAGGATTTCAGGCGCGCCAGGTTTTCGTGCGGCTTGAAATTATACATGGCGGTCGTATCCCAGTACATGTTTCGATATGAAATCCAATCCGCTGGGTCCCCATTGAAGAACGGCAGTTCGTATGCTTGTCTAGGTACTGGCCGTGGACGAGCTAAGTTTGATATGGCCTCCGCTAATTGGTCTATTTTTCTGTCTCGCGGCAGGCTTCTTCCTGTGTCCTCCGTGGTGATCTGATCCCATTCGGGCACTCCTTTTTGCACTCGCGGTACACTGGCACTTGGATTAGGCGTTACGGGCGCTACGTCTTTGAATTGCACGGTCGCGGGCGCACACTGATGTGGGAGCGCTGAAACTTGGGGCGTTAATGCGAGTCCGTGGTAAGTCGCGGGCGCGTACGCGGGCACTTCGCGTGGTGTCACGGTCGCGGGCGCGGGCGCGAACGTAGGTGCCTCGCGCGGGGTCGCGGGTACGGGTATGTCACGTGAGGTCGCGGGCGCGGGTATATCACGTGAGGTCGCGGGCGCGAACGCGGGCATATCGCGCAAAGTCGCGGGCGCGGACACGTTTGTTTCGCGTGAGGTCGCGGGCGCGGACTCGGATACTTCGCGCGAGGTCGCGGGCGCGGTCACTGGGTTTGGAGGTGCTGTGCGAGTGATCCACTCTTCTACTCGACGGGTTGTTCCTTCTTCATCTGACGACACTTCCTCGTCGACTGCGGCGTCTATTTCGGCTAGCTCGGCTTCCAATTTTTTCCTGACGAGGTTTTCCTTCAAGCGCACCAACTCCCTCTCAGCCTCGTATTCGACCCTCTTCCTGAGATACTCGGCGCTTCGTTGTCCGCTTCTCGAAGAGACGTGGCTTGCTCTTGAACCTGCTCGCCTCCGTTGTACTTCCGACTCCCTTGGGGTGACAGCATCACTATAGTCGATAACTCTACCGGGCCCCACCAATGGAATCACGGGTGCCGGCGCAGGAACAGATGAGGGCGCTATTGAAGGTGACCCCGGTGCCATTTCGGAAGGCACTCCCGAGTCGCTCTGCATGGCTCGCCGCTTGTTCATCGCCTCCTCCAACTTGCGTAATTTGCTGCGTGTGGTCATAGCGCTACGTTCACTCATGTTGATCTTCACTGGGCTTCTTGGATCTTGAGTCTTCAAACGTGCGAACTTGAAATAAGTCTTCAGTAGTCTTCAGCAATCTTCAGTTTTTCAGGACTTCTTCAGCTTCCTGGGGACGATCCGGCTCGAAGGACCAATTTTGTAAGATATTCAGGCGCAGGGGTGGATGGGTTCCCGAGGAAGTGAATAAAAGACTTGATTGAAGGCTTCAACTTGATTTATTTGTTCTTCTTCGGAGGAGGCGATGAAAACGACTGACAATTTTTGGCTATCGTGGCCTTCGCTGCGTCCCCGGCTGGGGGCGCGGCAAGCGGTGTCAGGGCTTCGCCCTCTGACCGCAGAGTCCTACCGAAGCCTGCCACAACAGGCTTGTCGCTGGGTTGCCTAGTGTCGGCATGGAATTGTAGAGCGTGGCTCTATGTGTGTTTTGCTTGTGTGTGTGTACTGTAGGCGCGTCGCGACGCTGTTGTTCGCAGCGTCGCTTCTTCACGACATACTGGCGGTCAGTCACCGCCAGGTGAGACCCCTAGGGGAAGCCCGGCGGGGGACGACCAGCGACAGTATGCCGGCTTGTTACTAACCTACAGTAGGAAGTGTGACCCCCGTCTAACCCGCTTCCAGAGCTAGCCGGTTACGGTTCAGACCGCAGGGACGACTTATGTGTGTGTGTGAGTGGCAATGTATTGTGTAACACTACTCAGTGCACGTGCACCGAATAGTTAGCTTGCGCTGCCCATTCGGTGCGTGTGTTCGGTGTGTGTTTAGTGGCGAGTGAGTGGTCGATTCGCGCCGTGCCTATATTAACTTAGCACACGGCGTTCATCGGGTGCGAGTACGAATGTAGAGTCTTATTGTTTGAGTAGGCCGCGTGTAGACTGGTACGGCCTACCCAGGCGTCAGTCCGGGAGGGGTGAAGGTGGGGACTCGCTGCCCGCAATCAGATCACGGGGGAGTCTTCTCGCGTCAGGGGGGCGCGCGTGCAAGGGCGCCAGGTGCTTGACGTGAGGCCAAGCTGAGGCGTCGGCACGCGCGAACATTCCCTTCGCGAGGCGTCGCACGAACTCATCCAGGCTCTCAATCCCGAGGTCGCGTTCGATGACGTCGCTCCTCACATAGCGGGGAGCGTCGACGACTCTTCGCAACGCAAGGTGTTGCTGCGCGCGGAGTCTGTCGCGGCTCGTCTCGCTAGTGAGGGCGAACCAGGCTGGGGCGGCGTACGTCAGTACTGGGCGAATATACGCTTTGTATATGCCCAGCTTGACGCGCGCCGGGAGGCGGGACGAGAGCGCTGGCTTGAGTAGGTTACGAACGACTCTCCCCTGCGTGACGACATTGCGGACATGCGGCCCCATAGTAAGCCGTCGGTCTATGGTCACGCCCAGGTACTTCGCCCGGGGCGTCCATTCGACCTCGGCTCCGCTGAGTTTCAGACGTGGTGGGAGGCGCACTGATCCTGTGACCAGCGCCTGCGTCTTACCCACGTTCACCGACAGTCGCCATTTGGCGAGCCACTCCGGGATTTGGTCTAGCGCGCGCTGCATCTTCGTCGCCGCGTACCTGGCGTTCATAGAGGTGGTGATGTACGCGGCGTCGTCGGCGTACAGCGCGAGCGTGGCGTCCTCTGTCGTCGGTATGTCGTCGGTGTAACGTGAGTAACACGCCGGCGAGACGCAGCTCCCTTGAGGCACGCCCGCTCGGATAGGTCGAGGGGCGGAGAGCGCGCCGTCGACCACCACTCTGAAACACCTGTTAGACAGGAAAGCTTGGACCACTTTCACGACTCTACGGGGCGTGGTAGAGGTGGTTAATTTATAAACTAACCCCTCATGCCACACGCGATCGAAGGCTTTTTCCATGTCGAGGAATACTGCCACCCCGTACTCCTTCCTATTCATTGTTGATGACAGGAGGTGCAGTACCCTCGACAACTGGAGCGTCGTACTGTGCTCCGCCCGAAACCCGAATTGTTCCGGCCGCGGAGTAATGTGCGGGGTGAGGTGTCGCAGCAGGAGACACTCGAACACCTTAGAGATGGTGGGCAGCAGGGTGATGGGCCGATAGCTTTCCGGCTTGAGGGGATTCTTTCCCGCCTTGGGCAGCATTATGACGCGCCCTTCCTTCCAGGATGTGGGGAAGACCCCCGTGCGCAGTATCCCCGTGAACAGGCGCGCCAGGGCCGCGACCGTGCGGTACGGCAGGTGGCGCAGCGCTGTATTGGTGATACCGTCGGCACCGGGGGCCTTGCGAGGCTGCGTGCGTAGGATGGCGCGTCTCACTGCGCCGGGCGAGAAGAAAATCGGGTCCTCGTCGGGGGCTATCGGCGAAGCGAAGTAGTCTCTAAGGTGTTGCTCCACCGCTGTGACGTGGTCGAGTTCGTTGGTCGGGTTCGGGCTGAACTGACGCTCCAGGTGCTCTGCAAAGACCTCCGCTCGGTCCTCAGCTACATACCTGAGGGCCCCGTCGTCGGTTTGCAGAGGGCGCACCGGAGCTGGGGTATTCGTGAGCTGGCGGCACAGTCTGTGTGTCGCTTGCCAGTCACATGCTGCTCCGTCAATTTGTACCTCCCAACTCTCGGCGGCTAGGGCCTCCAACTCGGCCTTTACCTTTGCCGCGAGACGGTTAAGCTGCGTTTTTATGGTGGGGCAGCGCAGCTGTTGCCACTGCTTGCGTAGGCGCCTCTTCTGGGCGACCATTGCTTTGACTCTAGATGGTAGGGGAGGCTGGAGCCCTCTCCCTTGCGGCTGCTGTATGCAAGTCGCCTCTTCTAAGGCGCATTGCACGCAAGCAGTGACGTCATTCGCCAGTGCGTCGACGTCTGCGGCGGTAACGATGGGCCGAGTTGGCGTGGTGGTCTCAAGCTTTTCAGCGTATTTGGTCCAGTCTATAATTCGACGTGGCGCTGTCGGCTTCTGTCGGGTCGGCATCCCCGATAGGACGACGAGTACAGGATGGTGATCTGATTGTAGCTCGTCGTCAATGACCTGTTGTGTGATCTGGCAGTGTACCCCTGTATGGACCACAATGTCCAACACGTCGGGCATGTGCAGCCGGTTTTCCGGGTAGTGGGTTGGCGTCTCAGGGCCGGACACTGTGTATCCATAGGTCTCCGAGTCGTCGAAGAGCCGTCTCCCCTCGTTATTTCCTTGCAGAGCGTTCCATGCCGGGTGCTTGCAGTTCATGTCGCCGGCGAGGATAGCTGGCGAGTCGGCGTCAAATAGTGTGGCCCTCAGCTCGTTAAGGTCTAGTCGAACTGAGGGCGGCTTGTAGCAGGCATAAATTCTGAGGTCCTCGCCGGCTACGTGCAGTTGCACGCCCAGCACGTAGAGCGTGTTGTGCGACGACGAGGGGATTTCCTGGTGGACGACTCTCCTTTTCACTAGTACCGCCAGACCACGGTATCTTGTGTTAAGTGCCGACCTTTCATCCTTCCTATAAACGAGGAAACCCGGGAACTCGGCCCTATCTTCGGGTCCCAGGTGCGTCTCGTTTATAAGCGCCACGTCGATATTTTGTTCCCTCAGGAGATGGCGGAGTGGGGTGACTTTGTCCCTAAGGCCGCGGGCGTTCCAGTGCAACACCCTCAACGACCTATCCATGACACAGGGTGAGTAGTCTGGCCAGGCCGTCGAGGATGACCTGCTCCGGGCTCTGCCCCTGGCTGATGGCCTTAATTAGGTCCATCAGCAATTGGATGGCGCAGGTCGTGAACTCAGGTTTGGTGGCCCCCCTGGGGGCAGTGGTGGTGGTGGTGGGGGCAGTTGTGGGGGGGCGCTTGGTCGCCTTGGTGCTGGCGCCAGCTGTTGCCCCCTTCTTGCCCTTCACGGCCTGCGTTTCCCTCTGGGGGGGGGCAGGGTTAGGGACAATCACTTGTTGTGTAGTGGGGGGATTGGGTTGGCCTCCCTTTCCCCCACGGTTCCGCTTCCTCCGCCGGGAGGAGGTGGCCTCTCCGCGTACGGTGGGCCCGTTTGCTGCCGCCATCAGTGAAGCGCCCTGGTCCCTTTCGTGGGCCTGGACCTCCGTCTGCGGTTGTGGTCTTGCTGGGCGTGTCGAGGACGATGTGATGGCGACAGTCCCCGCGCGCCTATTCTGTATCTCCCTTTGGAAGATTGGGCACCTGACGTGGCACGCCGGATGCGGGCCACCGCAGTTTGCGCAGGTGGCCGGCTCCTCTCGCGGACGTGGGCAGTCTCTCGCGGTGTGCCCCTCTCCGCATTTGACACAGGCGAGCGGGCGGTGGCACTGGTGTGAAGAGTGCCTAAACTTTTGACACCGGTGACACTGGGCGGGCCCACGCTTTCCACGCCATGCTTCAATCTTAACTCCCCTCATAAACATAAACACTGTGGTGTCATAGATACGGCGCACATCCTCTGTGCGCCGTAGCACGGCGTGGAATACGCAGCCGGGTTTTCCCTGGCGCCCCCGGATATGGCGCACGTACTCCGGCTCGTAGCCAAGGGTGCGGAGCTCCTCCTCAATCTCCTGAGGGTCAGTGTCCGCTGGTAGCCCCCTGATCGCTACTTTGAAATGTTTCTCCGCTGGTAGGGAGTAGGCGAACCAACTCACTCCACTCTCCTTCTCCAGCGCTGTTAGGTAGCGCTGGACCAGCCGATACTCCTCCTCTGATTCCGGCGTAAAGCGCACGCCGGTGCCATAAGGGCGGGCGTTAGGCGGCCGGCCCAGCTTGGCGGCTATTTCCCTGAAGTGGGACGCCCAGTTTGGGAGCTTCTCCACTACCAGCGGAGGAAAACGCGGCTTTCTAATTTTATTCGCTTTGTTCCCCTTTGCCGAGTTCGAATCGGACGGGGCGGGGGCGGCGGTGACACTGTTTGCACTTATTAATGTGGGTTGGCCACTTACCTCACTGTGCGTTTCCTCCGTGTTCTGAAGGGGCGAGCGCGACCCGCAGTACCGCTTTGCTCCTTCAGTAGCCTCGTCCGAGCTCCTCCTGCGTCGTATGGGCCTGGTCACCATCTCCAGGTCATCCATCGACGGGGTTGGGGACAGGGGAGTGTCCATCCGTGTAACGTCGCGCACTTCACTCTCACTACACGATGCCAGCGAAATACTCGAGCCCGCGCGCGACGACGTGGCTGAGAGCATCGCTGGCGAGTCGTAGCCGGACGTACGCGGCGGTGCGGGCGCTAAGAAGAACGGTGGTGTCATTGGTAGCTCGCTGACTTGCGTGTTCCTCAACCTTGGGTCCCTGGACACGGACGCGGCACTTAGGTCCGGTCTGCCCATGGGCGACGAGCGCACCTCGTTATGTAAAAACGTATTTACGCCACTGGATGTACGCGGGGCTCCGCTGTGGTCTCGCTGCGACCCGTCCAAGTATTGAACGAGGGGAGGCGGGGCGGGCGCTGGGTGCGCGCGGCGGTCGCACGGAGCAACTGTCTGGCCACAATTTTTGGCCGTGAGGCGGCTATATATATGCTCCTCGAGCATGGGTGGAGGTAGTGGTAGTGTTCAACTTACACAAAAATCTAATCCACCAATCATGTTTGAGGTAGCTTATTAAGTATATTCGTAGGTGGGTGGAGGTAGTGTTCGGGGTAATTATTCATAATTTCTGTCTATCTCCATCCACTATTTACATCCAATTAGTTTTCATATCAAAATACAATTCTATACAAAATATACAATCATAAATCATCTAAATCTTAACAAAATCATGCGGACGAAGCCGCTGGCATAAGCTAGTACTATATAGATAGATCGCTGTGCTCCCCAACACGCATAGATGACAGATACGGTCAGATGAAATTGGCAAACCAGCAAGAGGTATAATAAAGAGGAATATCAACAAAGGTAAGGGTGATAAAAAACCAAATTTAGAACTATGTAATTAAAGTCAATAAGAATAAATAAATTGGAATAAATATAAAATGGACAGAAGAATGTACATACCTACACTTAATAAAATATTATTACATATTACAGATATTTGAAAAAAAAAAAAAAATTGTTGGCAAGTAACCAATAGAGTCAAAGAGGTGATTAATATTCCGGACCAGCTAGCAAAACAAATAGTAGGGGCTTGAGAAAAAATTAAGAAAATATTAAAGCTTTGTCTACCTATGAACACACCAAAGAGAAAAACTGGCCAAGTGCGAGTTGGACTCGCGCACGAAGGGTTTCGTACCGTATGCAGGAAAATTCGGCAAAAAAAAATTCGTATGTTGTTTTTTTTTTATGGTGGGATAAAAATGGCAGCCCCCCATTTTATTATGTTTTTAGTGTTTGTTGTTATAGCGGCAACAGAAATACATAATTTGTGAAAATTTCAACTGTCCAGCTATCGCGGTTCTTGAGATGTATCTCAAAACCGCCCGGTGACATACAGGGTGGCCAGAACATAGACGAGACGACGAAATTTACGTTCGTGAAATTATGACTTAGCTTTTCAACTTTAAATAAAAAAATTAAACAGGAGACTTCATGGTTCCTAAGTAGGCTTCGAGAGGAGAGGCAACCGAGAGTGAGAGAGATAACAATAATTCGGTCTCTTATCCTCTCAGCCCATTGTTATTGCAGGTAAAGGAGTAGCGCCTTCGTTTACAACCCATGGTGCACAAGAAAAGATCACGCGAAGTTTTTGAATCTTAGCTTTCCTTCAAAAACTGCGAGGTAGAAAATTCTTAAAATTAGCCATCTGACGAATACTTTGCTAACCAAAAATGACTACAAGAAAAGCTAAGCATCAAAAACTTCGCGCGATCTTTTCTCGTGCACCATGGGTTGTAAACGAAGGCGCTACTCTTTTACCTGCAATAACAATGGGCTGAGAGGATAAGAGACCGAATTATTGCTATCTCTCTCACTCTCGGTTGTTTTCATAAATTAACCTTAGGAACGAGAAAATAGGCAAAAAAAAATCGTCATATGGCTTATTTTAAGAATTTTCTGCCTCGCAGTTTTTGAAGGCTGATTTAAGCCAAAGTAGCCCCATTAAGTGCTATTTTTTTTTATGATTCTGAAAGCTGAGAGTCTGGCGCATTCTTGAAACCTACTTAGGAATCATAAAGTTTCCTGTTTAAATTTTTTATTTAAAGTTGAAAAGCTAAGTCGTAATTTCACGAACGTAAATTTTTCACTTTGGACCAACTTTTTCAAAACTTTCATCGCAGTTACGAAGCTGATTATTTTATGCATAAAAGTACTACTCATGAAGATTCAGTAGCAAAAAAAAATCTCGACAAAGCCATGTACTTTTTTTTAAATTTTTATTGGTCTGGTCGATCATTCTCAAAAAATCAGAAAAATATTCATAACTCGAAAACTATGAAAAGTCGCGGAACATATATGGGGGTGACTCGGATACCCCACGATACGAGGGACCTAAATTTTATTTTTGGACGTCAATGTTCTGGCCACCCTGTATAGACGGACAGACAGCAAACTCTTAGTTATAGGGTCCCGTTTTTATCGTTTAGGTACGGAACCCTAAAAACGTTATTTCTTCGTAATAATGTGATACAGTACACGACACGTTCCTGTATCACATTATAGAAAGAACAAAGGGAATCAATTTTTCATGTTATTGCTTAAGCGTGACATGTTCCGACGAATAGAGGACGTGAGTACTTGGAAAAGCGAAGAACAGAGCGATTTTGCGTTACTACCCGACTGCGATAAAAGGAGAGAGACAACAGAAGAGAAGAGGAGGAGAGGGAGGGGGGAGGGGGTTGGTTGAGGGATATGTTTCTCGAGTGAATGTTTTTTTATATATCCGATTTAGACAGTGTCGGATAAGCCATGTAGCAAGAGTAGCAAATGCTATAGGACACGCGCATTAGGGGCCCGAGCGTTCGGAGATCACGCTGTTGAACGTAAAAAAAACTAGTCAAAGTTTTAGAATTATACCACCTCCGTGAAATCTAAATACAGTTGATTTCTTTAGGGCATCCATTATAAATAAATCTCTTAAAATTCCTCCATTAATTTACTTTTCACCGAACTCATCTTAAAATTCACCGGGTTATTGGTGTCCATTGTAATTTTCACATAGTCACACAAAATATGGAGTTCAAATAGTACAAATACCCTAAAAGCCTTGTTCAAGCTTATTCTTAACAAGTAGGTACTCTATTAAGAATAAGCTTGATCTAGGCTACACATATTAAAATTAACTAGCTTTAACCAGCGTCTTCACCCGCGTGAAACTTGGTCCTACATTCACACACTATCTTACATTAAAATTTATCAAAATTGGTTCCCGTGAACATTCAACGAAACGTAGAAGAACGCAAACTGAGTACTTACTCTGCGATTTTGGCGGTCTCTCCGGTTCTGTGCCCTTAGCTCTCGCTGGAACGCCCATACCAATCTGCTCCGACTTTCGGTACCTCGGGTCGCTTATCCAAAGAGATGGTGAGGTAGACCGAGACATAACACATCGGATCAATTCAGGATGGATGAAATGGCGACAGGTCACTGGAACAACTTGTGACCCACGGATGCCCCTCAAGTTGAAGGGTAAAATCTACAAGTCCGTGATAAGACCTGTCATACTGTATGGATCAGAATGTTGGGCTGTGAAAAAAACGGATGAAAAAAGATTGCATGTAGCGGAGTTGAGAATGTTGAGATGAATGTGTGGTGTGACGAGATTGGATAAAGTGAGAAATGAGTATATTAGAGGAAGTTTGAAAGTGGCGCCAGTGACTGACAAGCTGAAGGGGAATCGTTTGTCTTGGTATGGTCATGTAAAGAGGAGGGATGAAATGCATGTTACCAAAAGAGTTATGAGTATACATGTGGATGGGTGGAGAGGGATAGGGAGGCCAAAGAAAAGATGGATGGATTGCGTGAGAATGATAAAAAGAAAAGGAAGTTAGTGATAGCATGACGAGTGACAGGGTAGAATGGAAGAAAAAAACGTATTGCGCCGACCCCAAATAAGATGGGCCAAGGGCAGGAAGAAGAAGGTTCCCGTGAACATTCATCGTCATCATCATCATTTCAGCCGAAGGATCTCCACTGCTGGTCATAGGCGTGCCCCAAGTGTCGCCACAACGAACGAACCTCCGCGTCCCGCATGCATCCCGTGAATTTAGTCGAGTAGATTCACCAACGATCCCGAGTCCAAATCTATACTTGCTTATACTTAGACTTATATGTATTATATAATTTAAATAATCTAATATTAATGACGACACAGAATAAGCATAAAATACATGATATATTCAACTCATACTTATACACAGTTATAGTATTATAATATTATACATACATAATAATAAACCTAATTAAATGCAGCAAATTAGATCTACAATAATATCTATTGAACACCGTGAATTGCTAATTAGCCCTCTTCCTCTCTCCTACATTTTGCTGTGCCCGACAGGGTCCATATTGATCTATGAAAATTTTCAAAATCATATATGTATATGTATCCATATGTATGGATTGCAATAAAGTATTGAGTATATTATAAAAAGGTAAAGTTTATTTTTTTGGAATATGTTTTTTTTTTTTGTTCCTCGGTAATCTCTGAAAGTACTGGTCCGATTGCTAAAATTCACATTCTAAAGTTTTCACCTATAGAAAGCTGCTTTATTCCCGTGTGACATAGGTTATATTTTATGTACGCTGCCAAAGCCGCGGGTAAAAGCTAGTCTTGTATAAATACAGCTTTAAACCAGGACTTTCACACGTGATCAAACTTCAATGCATCCACGACTAATACCTGTGAGAGAAGCATATCACCCTTTTTGGTGCATATTTGAATGCATATTTTGGCATTTCGATAGTGCATAAGATGTCTAATAATTATATATGTAATACACAACCATGATATAATAGAATTTGAAATAAATGAATGACTTTTGGAGCATGACAGAGCACATTATGCAAATACTTTCTTTTTTTTTCACAAATACATTGTGATATTTCTTCCCACACGATAGTTTATATTCAGTTTATTTCATATCTTCTAACAAACTCTCATGTAAAATGCATGCTCCTGTCTCGACACTAAAGATCGCTTTGACATTCACACTATATTTTATTTGATAACATAAATACACGATAGAATTCAATTTATTTGTTAGAAACAGACGTCTGGGGGCCCATTACCAAGAAAAAGATGTTTAGTACAAATACATATAATATTTATTGTTCAATGTTTACAAAGCGTTACGTATAATGTTAAAAATGTGAAGAAGAAAGAATGACTCGAAGTGAATTTATTTGAGTGATTAGAAAAAAATAATCATTTCTAAATCATTAAAGCTGATGTGGCTCAAAAGGCTGCCCAACTTAAATGGGACTGGGCAGGACATGTCTGCCGCATTTCTAACGAGCTGTGGGCGCGTATAACGCTGGATTGGTGCCCAGACACAGCAACGCGGGGGCCGAGGCAGACCACGAAGGAGATGGCGGGAAGACTTGGATGGCTTCCTTAAGAACTGGTATGAGAAAGCGAGGAACCGTGATCGTTGGAAGGAGTGGAGGGAGGCCTTTGCCCAACAGTGGGACAGTGTGGGCTAAGTAAAAAAAAAATCATTAAGGTTTACTTTAAAAAACCCTTAACCTTTCGAATAGCGTGATTAGAGACACAATAAAAAGATAATGAGAGAGCGAACACGTTTGCTTGGGGTGTAATGAATTATTTAATTCATTTTAAAATGCTGATCATTTTACAAATTATAGTAAAGAACCAAACCAGACCGGATGTGGCCGGAAAGACCTCAGGGCGTCCTTACCTTCCGGCATGACGCAGGTCCTCACCGGACATGGCAAGTTCGGGAGGTTCCTGTTCCGGATTGAAGCGGAAGTGACGCCCGGGTGTCGCCACTGTGCGGAACGCGCGGAGGATACGGTGGAGCACACAGTCGAGGTGTGCCCTGCTTGGGCGGAGTATCGCCGGACCTCTCGCGCCGGGCCTTGGTTGAGGCCATGGTCCGGAGCGAGGAGGAGTAGCAGGCAGTCGTCGACTTCTGCGAAGTAGTAATGCTCGCAAAGGAGGAGGCCGACCGCGTCAGGCAGCGGCGCTCTTGCGGCCGTCGGGATTCCGATCCCGATTTCCAGCCACCGTAGGCGCGGGTTTGCGGACAGTGAGCAATGGGTAGCTCTCTGTCCGACCGTCCGGTAACTGTCCGGACCAAGCCCAAGTCGTCGACGGCGCGCACAGTTCTCGCGCGCCTCAAGGAGTTGTCAGCAACAGCAGGGGCCCAGCCGGATCGAAACCTACTGGGGCCAGGGTTATCCGAAAGGGAACTCGAGCCCCGGCATGAAGGCTTGAAGGAACGGGGTGGGTTTTTTAGTCAGTAAGAGTCTGACACTATCTCCCGCTCCGCCCAAGAGCGGGGGTTGTCATTGGATGATTTTCTCCACCATAAAAAAAAGACCAGACCGGACTAAACGTTTTGCCTCATCGTTTAAACCGCATTGACCGCGTACGTCGAAGGACTGGAAAAATTTGCCTGCTGCGGTCTTCCCGTCCGATTATAATTTGAGTGTCTTCAAGGCAAGAGTGAATAGGTTTATAAATTAGTGCGTATTACAATCCCTGAAGCTATGACACAAAATGTTGAATACAAAAGACATCGAATAGGTTTTGACTTAGGTATAGATTATAGGAAAACCTATAACAAGTCTATGACTCAAAAAACTGTGCAAGTGGGAGTCGGGCTCGTGCACTGAGACTTGTACTTCCGTGCAAGCTTACTTATGAAAACAGATGAATTCCCGAATTGAGTTACGAAGGCTTATCCGAATAGCAAAAAGATTTTTTTTTTTTCCCTTGTGTCGAAATACAAATTTTTTACGACATAAACGGCCGTATCTTTTTTTTTTATAAATCAGAAGTTTTATTTTTTCACAGCTTCACGAGATACCTCTACGCGTTCCCGAGATAAAGGGTCGTGACAGACAGACAGACAACAAAGCGATCATAGAAGGGTTCCTTTTTTTCCTTTCGAGGTACGAAACCCTAAAAAAAATAAGAATAGTCAGTATGACTGACTAATTACAGTAATCGTACAGAATGAATTTCGACCATTGGGAATATTACTAATATGATAGCTACCGCCACTTTCGTGCGAGTTGCTATTTCAAAAATAACACAAAGGAACGGCCTTTGTTAGGCGTTCGTGGAACACTATTTAGCTTAAGTCAGCCAGCGTACTAGTACTGCGCGCGGTAACGAAACCATAGCGACTTCTAATTCGACGCCAACGCCATCTAGTTGTAACAGAGGTACTAAAACGCGGTTCAGTGGTGGAGTCGTTTTTACCAACAGACAAGTGATTCATGTGGAAGGTATAGGTTTATATATTAATAATATATTATTTTATAAATAAATAATATTATTAACAAATAGTAATTATTATTTCAGATGGCACGATTCACGAAGTACATTTAGTTATCTATAAAAATGAATGCCCTATTTCCTTGGTCACGGCATCACGCGTGAACGGCTAGACCGATTTCGCTATTTCTTTTTTTGTTGTGTTTGTGAGGAGAAGGTTCATAAGAAAAAAAAAGAAAATTAGGGTAGTGTAGGGTAGAGTAGAGTAGGGTAGAGTAAAGTAGGGTAGGGTAGAGTAGAGTAGGGTAGGGTAGGGTGAAATAGGGAAGAGCGGGAGCGAAGCCATGCGTTCAAAAGCTAGTTCTACAATACAATTAAATTATGTTACAATTAAATTGTGTTTATAAATTTATGACAATTCTATCATTTTGCTAATCCACATCTACACTATTATTTTTTTGTTTGTAGGAGGTGATCTCTGGAAGTACTGGTCCGAGTGCTAAAATTTTTTCACCGATAGATAGCTGATTTATTCCTGAGTGACTTAAGCATATTTTATGTACGCGGGAGAAGTCGCGGGCAAAAGCTAGTGGCCTAATAAATTATGAAGATAATAAAATTTAATACTGCGATTCTGTAAAAAGGAATGTTATTAAGGGGCATGGCAGTGCCCCCGCCAAGGCGAGCAAAATAGTGGCACGGCCGTACCATTCTTTTCTCGTAACAGTTCAGGCCACTTTCGACCCCCTATAATTTTGTTGTGTATTAAACTAGAAGCCTGAATTCGGATTAAACAATCTAATTTAATTTTAATACGTATTTCTTGTGAGATAGCTAAGTCAATATTTTTATTTAAAACGTAATAGATTTGTAATATTGACATGGTCACTGTTAGATGTTGCAAAAGGACCCTCAAGTAGGGACTGAATAAATTAACCGACTTGGTATTACATGGAGTTAAGAGGCTTGGTTTTTTTACAAGTTGTATTTTTGATGGAATTTCTATAACAATTATGAAAATAGTAACACTTAGTAATGAAATAAAACAAAGATGGAGCAGTTCTTGATAATAGAGGGCCTACTTAACCATCGCCATTTTATTTATTGTTTATTTCTTCAGTAAGAAGTCCGAATAATAAGTAAAATAAATTATAATTCGGGGTTTAACCATGCTCACCTAGGTCTAACCAACTCGGCTGGGTAATGTTAAAAATTTGTCTAATTAATTAGTGAAATGAAAATCCAAGGGCATTTTAAACATTTATTATTTAAAAAACATACAAAGGCGAACGTAATCGCTTGAAGAGCATAAACTTAATAGCTTTAATAGCAAAAACTAATAGTGGTGGTGGTTATTAAAATTGAAATTATTTATTTAAGCAAGATAAACTGCTGTGACATTTTTTAATTTCAAAATTTTCCTGCAGCTTTGCATGAACACTTCTTTGTAGCACATTTTGTTTTGCAATTACACCTTTTATAACCCTGGCCTCCTGCGACTGTTCATTTGCAAGCTCTCGGAAGCTTTTTTTCTGGTGATATATTTTCGATATCAATCAGTTTATTATGACACACACAAAACTGATTCCTTGAGAACATTTCCTCAATAGTACCACGTTCGTTTCCTAGCCTATACAGATCATCAGCTTTTTCTATAACTGCCATAAGCACGTTCCGAAACTTGCCTCTTCCTCTATCGACATCTGGTATTTGAACTCTTACCGTATCTCCAACAGAACATGGAGGAAATTTTAAATTAGATAAGGCTTCCATTTTTATAGCTTGATTTTTTAAGCTCAATCGGGCAGATATAATCTATGTTCATTTATATTTTGTTGAGTAGTACAAATTTCACACAAGTTTATTTCTTGTGTACTTGTGCCTGGGTTCATACATCTACAACACTCCATTTCGGCGTTCTTTTTGGCCGTTTCTTCTGAATTTATTTCTAGTAAAACTTCCCTTTCACCTTCTTTTGTATTTAAAACTTATGTTTCGATTTCGTTTCTCATCTCCTTGTTCTGTAAGTGGTAATTCTGTGATTCCAGCTCTACATTAAGTAAATCTTCTTGAGATTCTTGTCTAGATTCTGGTCCCTCTTCTTGGGATTTTGGACTAGATTCTGTTCCGGTAGTAAATTCCGTCAACATTTTCTCGAGCTTTTCCTCAGTGTGAATATTGGCAAAAACTTCTTTTGGAAGAGAAGACGACGCTAAACCCACCTTGACATCACTACCGAACATGGCGGTATAAGGAGCTCGTTTTATTCCATCGTGGAATGCCCTATTTTTCATTAATTGTACGAACTTCAAACCTTCTGACCAACGCTTACAATACGTCTTTGTGGATGAACAATGTCATAAGCATATTTTGTACGTCTTGATTTGCTCTTTCCACACTACCTTGAGACTGACTATGGCGAGGTTTGCCATGTACTATTTTCAGACCACTCCACATCGAGCACAACTCTTCTATTACATGATTTGCAAACTCGCGGCCATTGACTGATTGAAGAATTGAAGGTGCGCCAAAAATACAAAATATGTCCAAAAGCTTATAAGCGACTTCTACGGCTCGTTTAGATGTTAACGCGCGCAGCTGTACAAACTTTGTCAAATGATCTTGATAGACCATTATGAATTTGAAGTCTCCATCAGGGTTAGACTGCATGTCAATAAAATCAACAGTGACTATTCATTTCTGTTGACAGCAATGGTTTGACAACAATTCCTTTTTTGGCAGACTTTAGCTTTTTTTGGCATAGTCGTAAATATAATTTTATTACTTCTTGAGTAACATTTTCATACTTTTTTTTTTACATTCTTTTTCCATTCGATGTTTTCCTCCATTTCCAATAGCCAAATGAGTTTCATGCAAAATGTCGAACATTTCATCGTTGGTCACGTAATATTTAATTGTTGTCTCACTTGAAGATAGAGGAGCAATCAGTTTCTCGACGCCACTTACCGAGCACAAATCAAAACGCTTCAATCGCCGGTATTGTAAAGTAGATTTCGATTTAGCTTCTTTTGCACTTTTCACCGAATTAATTATTTCCAAATACTGTTCGTTACTGAAGTAAAAAGAATTTAACCCTTTCGCTGAGAATAACTCTTCAACTTTTGTATCTAATCTAACATTACCCAGCCAGAGTTGGGTAGACCTAGGTGAGTATGGGTAAACCCCGAATTAAAATGTATTTTACTTATTATTCGGTCTTTGCCCAAGAGGTTTGGGTAATACTAAGTTAACCCGGGTAAACCTAGGTTTACTCCATCTTCTAGCATTACCCGTAACATATCGACTTCGCAGCAAAACACGACACCCCGTCACTTCGTGTGTAACAACATAACGTAAGGTCATATATTAGTTGAGGTTTTTTAATATGTATTAGTATTATTTTGTAAGATTATTATTTGAGGATTTTGCCTGATAATAAAGAATTATTATTATTAAAACCAGTCGAAATTCTCCAATTAAATGCTCCTTTCAATTATCCAATCAAACTAAAGTGTAATCTCAGGAAGTAGATTCACATGAGCTAACAACTTAGCATTCGCTAACTATACATAGCATTTGTAACTAGAGCCTAACTAACGTAACCTAAGGTGGAACTATTTATAGAACGTTGCAGCTTCATCAAATTAGTGCTGAAGTGTTTGTCATGCCAAAGATTTGAGCAACTTCGTGTGTGAGAGTCATTTTGTAGAGTAGAGGTGGAATTTATTGTGTACTAGCTGTGCCCGCGACTTCGTTCGCGTGGACTACAGGATTTTGAATTTATTTTTTCAAAAATAAAAGTAGCCTATGTTACTCCTTATTACATCAGCTACCTGCCAAAAAAAGTCCCGTCAAAATCGGTCTAGCCATTTTAGAGATTAGCCCGGACAAATAGACAGACAGACAGACAAAAATTGTAAAAAATGTTATTTTGGTGTATGCACCGTATATATATTCATATGCATGTAGTAAAAAGCAGTCATTTCAATATTACAAACAGACACTCCAATTTTATTTATATGTGTATAGAAGATTCCAGATAGCGTTGTCGATACATGGGTCCTGGCTGAATTTTTTTTTATTATTGACTAGATTTTGCCCGCAGCTTCACCCGCGTAAGACGTGGCGATCGACGTACGAGCCTGTACCGAGGTTTTACAATCTTGACGAGCCGCAAGCCGAGCTATTGTAATGATATACCTGTGAGCTTTACCGACGAGCCATAATACCCCGGTTCTACTCGCCCGTCGATCAGGGCCTTTAGGGTCTGCACGGTCTCCCACGAAGCGGCGAGCCTTCTGGCTGGCCTACCACCGTGGGATCTGGAGGCAACAGTCCTTGCACACATGCACGATATGCGCGTGGAGATGCAACGCCGGAGTGAAAGTCCGCTGCCGCGACAGGTCACGGCATGGCGGACAGAGCTCCGGCGGGATCTCATGGTCAAATGGCGTCAACGACTATCGCAACCCAGTGCTGGGCACGCCACAATCATGGCGGTAAGTCCCCCTCTTTGAGGCGTGGCTGGAAAGACCTCACGGCGTCCTTACCTTCCGCATGACGCAGCTACTCACCGGACATGGTTCGTTCGGGAGTTTCCTGCACTCGATTCATGTGGAAGTGACGCCCGGGTGTCGCCACTGTGCGGAACGCCCGGTGGACACGGTGGAGCACACAGTCGAGGTGTGCCCTGCTTGGGCGGAGCATCGCCGTGCCCTCGTGGGGGCGATCGGCGTCGGAGACCTATCGCGCCGGGCCTTGGTTGAGGCCATGGTCCGGAGCGAGGAGGAGTGGCAGGCGGTCGCCGACTTCTGCGAAGCAGTAATGCTCGCAAAGGAGGAGGCCGAACGCATCAGGCAACGGCGTTATCGCCGCCGCCGCCGCCGGGATTCTGATCCCGATTTCCGGCCAACGTAGGCGCGGGCTTGCGGACAGTGAGCAATGGGTAGCTCACTGTCCGGCCGTCCGGTGACTGTCCGGACCAAGCCCAAGTCGTCGACGGCGCGCACTGTTCCCGCGCGCCTCAAGGAGTTGTCAGCAACAGCAGGGACCCAGCCGGGTCGAAGCCTACTGGGGCCAGGGTTATCCGAAAGGGCGCTCGAGCCCCGGTATGAAGGCTAGAAGGAACGGGGTGGGTCTTTTAGTCAGTAAGAGTCTGACACTATCTCCCGCTCCGCCCAAGGGCGGGGCATGTCAATGCATGATTTTTCCCACCATAAAAAAAAGGCCTTTAGGGTGTTTTTAATGCCGTGCGGATTTCATCACGCATAAAGGTTTACTCCAGATGCTGAAAATTTTAAAATGCAAAAAAAAACGCGTCCCGAGTGAATATTCCACGCATTACAATAAATACGTGTATGAAATGGACATTTGCGGGGGTTACACGTGCGGAGCCATCCCGCATGTGTGATGAAATTCGCACGATATTAAAATTACCCTTAGGTTAACTATCAGGAAACACAGGCTCTGGCAGGGAATTCCACTCCAGTGAATATCTGACTAAAACGTTTTGAGAGTATGGGTGGAATGTCCATCATGTACTGGTAAAGCATTGCCGTACTTGTAGTGGTGCGATAATAGAACATTATAGAATATTACAATAAAAATAAACCAACAAAAAAAAAGTAATATTCAAAGGTTTTATATTTTTGTAATTTCTAACCACTAATCAATTGCCGCTTTTTTATTCAACTTAAGGACTCGAGCTGGTACAAAAATATAATAAAATCAATCTACCTATCGTGGTATATACCAAAACTTGTTATATACAACCCTATTATCTAGACTAATATTATAAAGAAGTAAAAAAAAATAGTTCTTTATTTTTTTATTTTTTTTGGTTGTAAGTTTTTTTGAAGTACTGGTCCGATTGCTAACATTTTTTCACAAATAGGAAGCTGCTTTATTCCTGAGTGACTTAGGCTTTATTTTTATGTATGCGGGCGAAGCGTTGGGCAAAAGCTAGTAACTTATAAAATCCGAAGGCAACCACGGTAGATGACATTACCAACTAATTTTAAAACTGTTGTAAATAATAAACTGGGTTATACTGAATTATGTTTTATTTCTAGGTTTAGAACCATCGTAAAAACGTCTACCCATTTCTAGGACACGAAACATAGACAACTCGGCGTTTTCATAGATCATCTTACACAACCCTAGGCCATAGGTCATAGACTATCACAACACAAACTACGTTTTCGTTACACTTATGTAGTAAGTCTACTAAAATATCACACTATAAGCAAGTTAATGTTGGTATCTAACGACAGACAAATACTACAGACAAACCAATTTACCTGGAAAACAAAATCTAAAAAGAATCCCACTAATTCAATCATAAAACAATTACTAGAATCTGTGGCTAGAATCAACACCATCAGTTAATTAGTAATTCAGACAGCTACTGAATCCAGATGAGGTTCAGACGTGTGCGTGACCTAGGTGAATGATCTTCATTAGGTACGCAATACCCACGCAGTGCCTGCGTTTAATTACCTATAGAAATACATGCCAGGCTTCTAAGTAACAAGAGCATATGATTGTATGTATATTGTCAACAATATGTGCTTTTGTCGGTCTCCTGCTTGATATAATAATAATAACCCTAGTAGTAATAATGGACCCTGCACCCGACACCAGCGGATAACTATGTCTTATATTTTTTAATGTTTTTTTTTTTATACCATTTTGTAAAAAAATAATTTAAAATGTAATATAATATGTGTAAAAAATGAATAAAGGAAATGATAATAACAAAGGCCTGATCCAGAAAACAGTACTCCTTGACACGGCGCGTGTAGTGACGAGATTCCTCTCTCAGGAGCCCTGACCACCAGAAGCTTAGACCATACGCTGTTCTCGACGCTGGTGGGCAATTTTTTTTTTAATTTTTTTATGTTTTTTTTTAAGAAATTTCTTTAAATATAAATAATGTGTATATATAGAAAATGAATGAAAATCATAATAATATCACTTTATTTCAAGTTTGCACTCATATAAGGGTTAAATGGAAGAAAGCAGAAATTAAGATTTCTCTACTCTGCCCTACCAAGCCAAAAAGTAGCATCACATTTTTTTCGAAAATTCGTTTTTTTTTCATTGAAATCCCCAAATAGCTCCGAATTTATTTTTTAATTTTGGCAGGCTTGCGCTTGACCACTAGATTTTACCTGATGCTAAGTGATGACGAAGCAAGTTTATCTAGAATTAACCTACAGACCCTTAGGTTTAGCTATCAGGAAACAGACTTCGGCAGGGAATTCCACTCAGTTGTACGCACAATACCTGTGTTCCCAAAACGTTTTGTTGTGTATCACAAAGGCTACCCGAAAAACCCGTATCTTTATTGGACTATTCAAGAAAAAAACCATCCGTACTGACTTAAATATAATTGCTAAAGTAACTTGGTTTGTTTATTTACGTCTTCATTTCAAGCCTAAGCTGCCAAACCGACCGACTGGAATTTGACTTAGGACATAGTATAAGACTGGAAAAGGAATTGAGATACTTTTTATCAAGCCGGTGAAGCCGCGGTCTAAACCTTTATTGTTCTTTACAAAAACTGGAGGCACGGTAGTGCCCCTGCCAAGTCGAGGAAGGCACAGCCGACTACCATACCTTCGCTTTTTTGAAGCCATTGTGGACATTTACCTGAAAGCCTGTGAACTCTCTGTCATCAAGAGGGTATAACAAATCTATGTATTAATTAGGGAATAAATAACATGCAAATTGAACTTTTAGTTCCAGAACTATTTAATGTAAAATTAAGTCAAAGTTCCTTATTCTGATCACTCACTCAGTCCCCGATGGTCAAAACTCTAAAATACTTCTAGGATATACACAAGATTTATATTTAGAACACAGTGCAGTTGGTGGATATTATAGATTTAACTTTTAAGTCGTTTTTTACGGTTAGACTTTTTTTTTAAGCCTATAACTTAGCCAGTCTGGAGTAAGCGTTTCGTTCGTCGTTTATACCGCGTATTTCAAAGGACTGGAACCTAACAATTTGCTTGTTGTGGTTTTCCTGGCCGATCCGGTTAGAATGAGTGGGCTTTTAATAAACTAATGCGCCTCACCATCAACGATTGCATCATTGCTTACCATCAAGTGGGATCGCAATCAAGCACTAGATTATACATTAAAAAAAGAGAAAAAAAAACCAACACGAGTGTTAGAAACGAGTACTTGATAAAGTCTCTAGAGGTACTTTATAAGATTCCATTATAATAGCCCATTTATTTTACCTTCACCGAGTTAAGCCATTAGAATAATTTTGTAAAACAAATTGAGCTAATGTCAACATTAGTACTATTAAAACACTCCCTGGAAACCTATTTTGAATAAAGATTTCCAAAGATTTAAATATCTAGTGAAAGACATTAGAATAATCTGAAATGGTGAATATATTTTCTGACTTTAAGTTAGTATCATTAAAGTCGAAATGTTTGAAATTAAATTGCGGTGAAAAGAATTGAGAATAGTATTTTTTGGATTATACAACGAAACTTTCAATGAGGCATTTTTCTAAAGCGTAAAAAATGTAATATCAGAATAAGTAGATGGTTTTTAAAGTAGACATTGTCATGGCCCAGTGGTTAAGACCGGGCCAGCACCAATATAATGACATTTTCAATGCATACGTATTTTTCTAAGTTTATCTAGAACATTACTGACAGCCGTTGGTCCCGGTTGTCAGAGGCCAAAAAGTCTTACCATCAATCTATCCAAGGAGTTTCGTGTTGGCCAGATACTGGGTGGTGGAGGTTATCAGACCTCCACAACACAGTATCTGGGCTGTCGCTTCATGTAAAGTACTGGTATCCAGCCATATCCAGTTAGACTGGAACTGGACTAAAAAAAGTCTAGCGAAATACTTATGATTTAAAGTAGACACCGTAGTGGGAACGATGCGCTAATCCAAGTCGCATTTGACCGATTTTTTTTTTATTCCAGCATAACATTTGGGAGATAAGTAACCTTACAAAATAAAAGAACAAAAATTTCTCTTTTACTTGAAATCATTGTGGAACAAGGTACAGCTCAGCACACACGATAGTACAGTTTCGGGGCACAAAAGCCGAATTTCAGACTATTATCGAATTTTTGTTCACAGTCGCGACATAAACAAGTCAGTAATACCGACGCCATTGAATTTGCAGAAATTTTATTCATTCGAATGTTTAGGTGGACACGATAAGCGGTGGATTTAGAGCTATATTTCACCGGGACACAATGGAGGCGCAATCAGCGCCATCGTGGAATCCGTAAGCTACCAAACTAGACACCATACATACACCAGAGTCGCGACACCGCACCGACACAGTATCAAAATACACCTGGTAGGGGCGTCACTGGCGGCCGGACTGCCGGATGAGTGAGACACAATACAGCTCTATAGTAATTAGTGATGCCGCGACCAGCATGGCGGCGTGACCACTCCAGTAACATTCTCTGCACGCGTCCGAACTGGTCTCGCCGCCAAATTGGTTACGCAACCAAGTGAACACCAGCCCCCATGTTACAACCGTTTCACTCGCGTCGAACGCCTCGAGTTGGCCACGCCTTCGATTCTGCTCTGTACCCCTAGCCAAGTTGATAATCTGCAATAGTTAACGCTTGTAGAAAGCTTCAAATGTACGGGAATGACGTCGTCTCAACGCTCAGTCACGTGGTCAGATCAAAAGAATTGGTGGCAAGGTTGACACGAAGCGTTCGACGCAAGCGAAACGGTTGTAACTTGGCTAGGGGGGCTGATCACGTAACTGAGCGTTGAGATGACGTCATTCCCGTTCATTTGAAGTTCTACTAGCGTTAACGATTGCAGATTATCAACTTGGCTAGGGGTACAGATGAGTAACTCTTTATAGAGCTGTATACATTTTGTTGGTAACGGCGTCTGGTTACGCCGCGATGGTATCCCGATGAAATATAGTCTTTAAACACTGCAACAACCGGCTGAAAAAATAATCTATTGAACATGGAATCCACGTAACCGCTTGATCTGTTGTTCTAACTACAATCCAATCATCTAACAAAAACCTATAAGGATTTCTTGCACCTAACCGGGTGTTTCTTACAAAAACTAGACATTATTGTACAATTTGACGTATCGTCCGGACGTTAGGCCAGGCTGTGGAGGCCTCCAATATTGGGAAACACATCTATCATGCCGGATGGAGGGTGCATCCAATTTCGTAGTTATTTTCGCATCTAGTCGCGGTAATTGATCGAGTGTTTAGTTGCAATAGTTAGTACTTTTCTTTGGTGACACTATTTTATATAATCTATCTTACATATCTATATATCTTACACTAATGTAATAAAAAGCATTTGTTTTTTTGTTTGTAGGAGGTAATCTTTGGAAGTACTGCCCCCCTAGTCAAGTTACAATCGAATTCCGATCTCTAATCGGTAACGCCTCGGTGACAGCAATTGTAGAAAACGATAAGTTGGTAGCCATGTTGACGCGCCTGAGTCGGCCGCTCGTTCTACTATGTAGCGTTTGTATAACAAAGGATGTAGCGTTAAACATTGTAGAAACGATTTTGAACGATGTAAACTAGGCTACGAATTGTATATTCGTTTGTTCTCACCACGCGACTTTACGATGAGATGACGTCATTCCCATACGTTTCATCACTTTTCGACAGCGTTAACGATTGCAGAATAACGACTTGGCTAAGCGTGCTGGTCCGGCTGCTTTATTCTTGAGTGACATAGGCTATATTTTATGTACTGCGGGCAAAAGCTAGTATTAAATAAGTCTGTAGAAGTTTTTAGCTGTACGCGCATCACGTAAAATGTACGAAATCGATGTAAAAAATTGTGTGTAATTTGATGTAACACTTAGGTTTTGTTTCATCGTCATCGGTTGACTATATCGAAAGATATACTACGCAAACCCCAAGTAACACGGGATTACATCAGGAAGATGATTATGATGATGAGAGGCCCGAAAGGCAATCATTCTATGTAACATAACTGGCTTTTGAATTTAAGTTACTCAGCAGACTAAGGGGACTTTAAATGCTTTTTCTAAGAGTGCAGAATCATTTTTAAAAACATATTGTTACGCCATATCTCCGAGAAAATAACGAGTAGCACGTAATAATTAAAACGCATTGCTGTTCGAAAGATCTAGAATGGTTGTGCGTAGCCAGACTTAGAAAAATCTCGAAACATCCACAAACTACCTACAACTATTAGTTAGGTATGTATCTACCGACAAGGGAAATGGTACTCTCCTCCATTAACAATAGAGTCGAAATTCGCATGAAAGTGACTCTCAGTGTATCGTGCAATAAAAATGATTTATGACTTCGAGAAGCGATTCAATTGTTCTGGATGTCGGTATCTAGAATTTTCTTGGCTCCGCATATAAATACGAGCCCCCGGCCGGAAGCGAGTCAGTTGTGATTTCGACTGCGATCAAGAGCTAACTACCCTAGTACTTGAAGTGATTTTATCTAACGACCTAAGCGATAGTGTAACGGTACTCTAGTGTTAATTGCGATTCGGATTATTGTCGACTGGACTATTTTGATATTGTTTGTGGTGAATAAAGTTGTCTGTTAGTAACTCGGCATTTGATTACCCACGTACGTAACAATATAATACTCTACTATACCTTCTAATATAGAAATGCAAGGATTGTGTAGAATTGGTTGGCATAATCCTAAAGAAAGTTGATATCTGTTCTCAGAAAATGTTGAATCTGAAAAAGATTTAAACAGGATTATTTGTAAAACACTGCAACCTCTCAAGACTATACCTGTACCTCAGAGGTAAACAACAGTTTGTGCCAAAAAGTAAATTTTACAGGAGAGGCAAAAACGCGCGGATAGAAACTTTAAATGTATTTTTGACATAGTTGCTTTAAAGATATTGAAACAAACTCACTTGTATTTTATATAGATGGAATCATTATATACACATAATTACAATAAAGTTTAGTAAAACATTAAGTGTGCATAAAGCTAGTAAACAATCTTATCATCATTTTAAGTCCTATACCCGATATGTTTTTGTCATATACGATAATACGATTGGATATTTTCTTCCTAGATGTCGTAGGACTTGATGCCTTATACCATTACGTAGATCTGGTTCTTATGATTTTAACAGTGCAAAAAAACATATTTTCAAAAAAGTGGAGTTTCAATTGTTTACCTCTGAGGTACATTTGTACCATTATAAACCACAATTACAGAAATTCTTTGGCTTTTAAAAAGTTATCATAATATTTCAGTTCATCAGATTTTCATACAAAAATAAAAATATTTAAATTGAAAGTTCTAAATATTATGAAGTTATGCGAAGCAAGCGATAGTTCAGTAGCCGAGCGGAGCGGGGTTCGGGCGGCGGGGTTGCTTGATGAGCTTGCGTCGCGTCACACAGACGTATGTAGGTAAGTATAGCAAAATACAGGGTTCAAATATGTTAAATAGAACAACGAAATCTTAAAGGTTGGTTTTTGGTAAATGTGTTACATATGTTTTGAAAAAAGTCATAGAACAATAGTTGTTGCATAAGATGTTAGTAATTGCAGGGTTGTTAGTTACGTCTGTATACCTTTCTTTCAAGATACGTTATCTAATCACAAATGCCGTTTCGAATACTAATGTGGTGACTGGTTACGAGTATCAAAATAGTTAAAAATTACCAACACATTTTTTTAGATAAAGTACAAAATACCATATAACTGAAACTGATTTCGTCCAGACAACCTTTAATTACGAGCTAGTACTTGAAATTAATTAAAAAGTATACGAGGTACTAAACTATTGAGCGAAAGCTAATTAATTTTGTAGTAATTGATTAGGATAATTGAGGTGGCAGATAAACTGTCCAGCTATAGAATAAATTCAATAACTATTTACCAAAAAAGCATTTGTACACTATAGATATATTGTATTTATAGTTTACAGGTACATATTTGTATACGTTAGGGTTGCCATACGTCCCGATACGTCAGGACATGTCGCCGTTATTAACAGTGGTGTTCCGACGTCTCGACAAGCTATAAAATGTTCCGAGAAACACAGTCGAGCGCAGAGCTACAAGTTTTTAAAAATTAGACGAACGCAATCGCTTGGAAGTCGACACCGAGGAAACTATTCTTCAATGTAAAAATAATTTTCACATGAATTGTTAAGAATTTTTTAAATTCATTAAAGCTAACTGACAATTACCTACTGTTCTAAATAAAATCATCCGATAAATATAAAAAGGAATGATGTCAATTAATTGTTATTTTATCCCTAATAAGTAATAAATGAATACAAATAATCCCAAATTGTTTTAAAGTTTTCTTTTTATAATTTGTGATGCGTTAGCTTTGCTATTGCCCGTGTTTACCGACAAACACAGTAAATACTGAATAATAATAATAAAGCCTTTTTTTATCAATCTTATAAAACATATTTCTTATCTACTAAACGAAACTTCTAATATTGACAAAAACTGAAAAAAGAGAACCCCAAATTGTAATTGTCCCGACTGGGTCTTGGGGATTTATGGCAACCCTACCACTACTACGCACTAGATTAGGCGTCTCGAACACTCACTTCAGTCGACTCTGGTATAATGTAGTCTGCACACCTTGAACATTACACTATGTTCAACTAAACGCGTAAGTGCCACAAAATTCGCTTGACTTCGCGAAAAAAGTATCCTAGCGCTGTGTTTTTTACTGATAGACGAAATAATAACAATGTAGCGCTGCAGCGAACATTTGTTGTAACTTTTCAGTATTTTGACAAATAGTTTCCATAAACATGCTTGTCTATCACTAGAATATAAATCGATGTTTATATACAATAAAGTGTGCCATAATGATTAATACTTAATACTGCACCTTCTATGACTTATCTCCGCATTACCTAAAATTGAGTGGTAGAAAATACCTTACGACAATAATTCCACCTCTGTACTTTTGTTTGCACAAAGAAATAAAAAAAAACTTTGCCTAACCTCGAAGAAGCTGACAAAGTCTCAACACAATATCCCACAAATATTCCAAAGCGCCACAGCCAAAAAGTAACAGAGTGCGCTAATAAAGTTACCACAGCGCAAACCTTTGTGCCAGTATACCAAGTAGCTCAACAACAGCCCATAAATCACACTTGACCTATTCTCCAACATACGCACACCATAAAACACCACGTGCGACCTAATAAGTTGTACGATAAATTCACCCTAGCCCACCTCTCAAATCTGCCGAATAAATACAAAATCGTTGGATATACTGGTGTTTAGAAAACATAGGGAGTGCGATTTTGGGAGCAGCCTGCGATAAACTTAACATATTCTATTAAAACTACTTCCCATTTTATCGTTAGTCAACATAAATACAGAAATTGAGTTTCCATTCCACCCTGGAGCGGGGAAAAATCATTAAAAATTTCTTATGTCATAAAATAATGTCTAAAGTATTTCAATAGGTACATATAATAACGGGAATGTTTCGAACCATTATACTGCACTCTAAAAGCAACATAGTGGTAATGTAGCTTGAAAGGCTGCCCAACTTAAATGGGACTGGACAGAACATACTCGTACCTACCGCATGCCCGACAAACTGCCAGGCGGTCGCCTCCTTCTGAGAAGCAGTAATGCCAGCAAAGGAGGAGACCGATCGCATCAGGCAACAGTGCTCACGCCCCAGCCGCCGTCGGGATTCCGATCCCAATTTCCGGCCACCGTAGGCGTGGGCTTGCGGACGGCAAGTAATGGGTAGCTCGCTGTCCGGCCGTCCGGTAACTGTCCGGACCTAGCCCAAGTCGTCGACGGCGCGCACTGTTCCCGCGCGCCTCAAGAAGTTGTCAGCAACCGTAGGGGCCCAGCAGGGTCGAAGCCTACTGAGGCCAAGGCTCTGTTTTCGAAAGAGAAGCATGGCCCCTGTATAAAAAGCAACAAAGAAACGGGGTAGGTTTTTTAGTCACTAAGAACCTGGCACTATCTCCCGCTCCGACCAAGGGCGGGGGATGTCATCTGTACGAGTTATACCCACCGAAAAAAAATATGAAAAACTGTGGGCCAAATTAGCACAAAATTGATGCCTTGTGACAATGAGATAGCGTCGTGATAGACCACAAAGAAGATATAGAGGGACGAACTGGATAGATATCGACGGTACTGGAAGGAGGGAGTGTGGAAGCGCGAAAGTTGGAACGAGTGGAAAGAGGCCTCTGCCAAGGATTGGAACAGAACAGGCTAGCAAAAAAAAACGGGAACGTACATGTGGGCAAAAACAATTATTTGAATATTTTGATGAGGATTTAATTCGATCACTTCCAGCTTATTTCTTTTGAATATTGCAACATCCTGTTGAATTTATAGAAGGGTTTCATTTGATAACTTCCTTTCGAATTATTTTAAAATATTGTTGAATTTATAAAAGGATTTCATTTGACAACTTCCTTTCGAATTATTTTAAAATATTGTTGAATTTATAACAAATTAAATGACAATTTCCTTTCTAGAAAATATTACAACATCCGGTCGAATTTGTGAGGATTTAACTTCCTTTTTATTTCTTTAAAAATATCAGAGCATCCGGTCATATTTAAAATAAGAATTTATTGTGACAATTTCCGTTCTATTAATTATTTAAAATGTTTTTCTACCTTCATAGTGAATTTTTATGCTTGTCAATTTCTGAGTATAAATACCGTTGTAATGTGATTAGAAAGGCACTTTTTGACCAACCATGGAATAAACAACTTGAACTGAAGCAATGTATTTTTTTATTATCACTCTAAAACATTTCCTGATATCACTGTGACTGTGTATTTTGTGTGACGTCAACTCCGATGGCGATCATGCGCCGACATACACAAAATGGACCCGTATGTTTATAAAGTTAAGTATCGACTAGACTTCCGTATTTTCTTGTCATTCTCGCTATAAACAATATTTATTTGAACAAATAAATATTGTCAGCAAACAAGATACGAGTAACTATAACTTGTAGTTATTTATTTATTTACACATAATGTTATCTTGCTGTTGCCTTTATTGGTTGTCGTGTAGTTTTTTTACTTCGTAAATATAGGTGGTCAAATCTTGAAAGATTATTTTATGTGATTATTACCTTAAAACCAAGAACCCATTTTTATTTCACGATCCAGCTGACACATATAGGTATGTAAGACATCAAACATTTACCAACTTATACAACATGTTATTAGAATAATGCACAAGCCTATACGAGTACACTCCTGTACAGATAGTAATATGAATATCGATGCTGATGACTACATTGGTAGCGCATTATTATATTAATCATAATTATAATAATATTCGACAACTATCACACAACGCAACAAGCTTTGCTTCTTCTTAGCTTAGCTTAGCAAAAATAAATAATGTAAAGTATTTACAGGTTACAACAAAACTGTTGTTAAGTAGCAACTGGATGGAAATCTGCAAGCTAAAGCACCCACTTACTATCCCGAAATAAATCGAAAAAAAAAACAACACAATGTCGTCAATAGTACACACAGATATATACGCCATAACAAACACTCCTTTGTAGAATCTTTTCGACAAATCAGACGCTATTCGACTCTAAGAAACCAATCAATACAGACTCCAGACTTGAAGCTTGCATAGAACAAAAGATTCCCTGTAGGGTACCAATAAGCCACAGCCAGATGCAGAAAAGGCTTTTGCAGTAGCAAAGGCAATGCATCCGAATGCGGAAACCACTTTGTATTCAACCGGGAATCGATCCTATGGCCCTTGAGATGCAAATACAGTGACAAGATTGGAACTGGAACGCCGTCATTTGTGTCTTTAGAGTACAAATGATGAGTAGAGCGCAAAGTAATCAAAATGATTTTTTTTTATTGTTGGTATGTTTGCGCTTGACCGCTATCAATTATTTAGCTGTACGCACAATGAATGTGTTCCCAAAACGATTTGTTACGTACGCTTGGTGGTCCGATGATGGAACGGGCTAGGCGGAATTAGGCTATGCAATTCTGACGCACATTCCCCGAAATGCAACTGGTAGAAAACCGACAAGCCAGCGACTCGGTGTCGATGCCTGAACTTGAAGCCTCGACTCGACGAGTGCATCATTGCCAATGATCCTCTTGGCTCCCCAAACAAAAGAAAAGAAAAACAAAATATACAATATATTTTTTTTTATTGTTGATAGGTTCGCGCTTGACCGCTATCTCACCTGATGAGAGTGATAAATAAATAAATAAATAAATATATATATATATTATAAATAAATATATATATTTATTTATTTATTTATCACTAACGAGTGTTACAAAATAAAAACTTAGAAATAAAAATTGGTGCACGTAACCTAGTCCTATAACACACATATTAGGCAACCACAGCTTATGCATAATCGAGTAAACATGGCTCTAAATATTTATATATAAACAAAATAAAAGTAATTGGCATAATATAACTTATAGAAAAAAAATAAACAGTCTTTATTAAAGGTTAAAATTATAGAAATAAAAAGTAATCTAAATAGAAGTCAGCAGATTCAACGGTGTTTTCTCATCCACTTTATAGACAACTGGTGACCATCAATATCTGCTTCACACGGGTGTTACATATCTTTCGAATTCTCGGGTTTTCTCTACTATAACATTCACTTATCATAAAAATAAAAAAAATTCAAAAATGTCTCCATACAGGGTTATTTGTAAAACACTAACAACTTTGCAGGATTGTATTACTAACATCATAAACAACAACATTTGTTCTATGATTTTTTACAAAACATAATACATTACCAAAAACAAACCTCCAAGATTCCGTTGTTCTATCTAACCATTTCAACTCTGTATTTTTTTGGACTCACCTACTCCTCCCCCGCACGGTCCTCGCTCCTGTCCGCTATTATACTATCGCTTGCTGCGTATAGACTTCGTAACATTTAGAACATTCACACATTAACATGAACATTTTAGAATGTTTCTGCACCCAGGACAAATGTTTATGTGATGAGCATAATCATTTGTTCTGTGGCTGGGTGTAATTTATCTATAATATGTATGTATTTAGAAATATATAAGTATGTTTATTAGTTGTCTAGTACTCATAACACAAGCTCTGCTTAGCTTGAGACTAGACGGCGTTGTGTGATAGTTGTGGAATATTATTATTATTATTATTATTCAATTTAAATATTTTTATTTTTGTATAAAATCTGATGAACCAATGTATGATACATTTTTAAAAGTCATAGAACAAAAGTTGTTGTTTATGATATTCTTAACATAGTCCTGACAGCTTGCCAGTGTTTAACAAATAACCCTGTATATTGGTGAAAACCACATGAAAACCTGATCAGTAGTTTTTGAGTTTATTGTGATCCTCATCGCGTCTATATGTATGATAGACGCGATGAGGAACTTTCGCCCTGTGCGATAAGACCGCCCATTGTGCACTTATTCTTTTAAATGTTTGTCCTGTATTTTTGTTTATTTGGTGTACAATAAAGATTATAATAAATAAATTAATAAACGTTTTTTACATTATAAAACAAACTTCTTTGTTAAACTTATCCGTTTTAGCTACGTAAGAATAAAACTATCAATAAACAACACGATTATTTAACATCGTAACTCTTATCCTACGTAGAGTAGCGTTTTGTAAGTAAAACAAATACATATAGCATAAACTAAGGCCCGTATTTAGTGAAAGGTTAAACAGAGATAACACACCACCCAACGACATGTGGGTGTATAAACCAACACCCACTTGTCGTCAGAAATATTTAGCTCCCTTGTAATAAGGGACAACATTTTTCTCACTTAGCACTTTCACAATAAACCAAAAACATCACCGTCGTCGACTACCCGGAAAAGTTATTAATTAACACAACCCTCGTTTAGAAAAGACTCCAGTACCTATTTAATTTCATTACGTAGAAATGAAGTTTACGTAACGATTCACAACACACCTTAGATAATTAAAAAGTATAAGATTCAAGATTCATTTATTCATTCAGTAAGACACAGGTACATTATAAGATCTTATTTAATATATTGAGGGCGCTATGTTTTGCCTCTAGGTCGTATAAAGTGACAATGCATGCAAACGAGAATTGAATACAGATTTATAAACTAAAAAGAATTAAATAATTTTGATCATTTTTCACATTATCAATTTGCAATCACAAATAAGTCATAATTATAATTACTGAAATTATACCAATGAAAAGTTTTTGATATCAGCTAGCAGGTTCCATATTCATTTATAAGTGGCGCAAAACTTACTTTGGACATAATATTTCTTACTAACATCTGCCAACGAGTCCGCTCGCGTGAAAGTAGAAAATTATACCCAGGAAACTCCTGGGTTAAAAGTGTCTTATCTTTTATTCTAAGACACGATCAACCCGTGTGCAAAATTTGATAGAAATTCGTTCAGCCTTTTGAGCGTGAAGGAGCAACAGATATTGCCATGATGCCTTAAATAGTATATCATTCCAGTAAGAGATTTGGTGATTTTTGGAAAAGTACCCACAAACTTAATCCAAGGTTGGGCTCTCCGGAGAGTCGGTCGATGTCGGTGGTGCGCATGAGCCGCGGGACATAGCCTGTGCTTTTCAGCGGCATTTTAGTGTGGTTTCGCCGCTCGGGACCGCGTCGCAGGTTCTTGCTGTTGAGGACCAGTCTGGGGATGTTAACGTCAGATTCTCTGCCAAGGATGTGGCCCAAATTATAAAGAATATGATAAGAGGCAAGTCCCCAGGTCACGATAGCCTTAGCATCGAACATCTGAAGTACGCGGGCGTGCATCTGCCAAGAGTCCTTGCACTATTATTTAACTTGTGTCTCAGTCATGGTTATTTACCCGATGATCTAATGTGCACAGTCGTAGTGCCAATTATCAAAGACAAGACGGGTGACTCGTCGGATCTGTCTAATTACAGACCGATCTCGCTTGCGACTGAAGCTATAGCTAAGGTGCTGGACAGTTTGCTTAACCAACAGTTGGGAGGGCACCTCCATTTGCATGATGCTCAGTTCGGTTTCAGACCCGGGTTGTCAACTGAATGTGCTATCTTCTGTCTCAAGCAGACTGTGCAGTACTACACGGACAGAAACACACCAGTATATGCATGCTTGTTAGACCTTTCAAAAGCCTTTGATCTGGTGTGTTATGACAAGCTATGGCAGAAGCTACAATGTGAAACAGATGTGCCACATGAGGTTGTATCCTTGCTCCGGTACTGGTACAGTAAACAGCTGAATACCGTTAGGTGGATGGGAGCGCAGTCGGACGTGTACAGGTTGGAATGCGGAGTGAGGCAAGGGGGTTTATCCTCGCCTCGCCTTTTCAACCTGTACATGAATCAGCTGATCGGTGAACTCAACAGCACTAATATTGGTTGTTCCATAGACGGAGTATGTATGAACAACATAAGCTACGCGGATGATATGGTTTTGTTGAGTCCATCTATCAGTGCCTTACGTAAACTTTTGCGCATTTGTGAGTCATATGCGGAGGCCCACGGGCTTAGGTACAATGCCAAAAAGAGTGAATTCATGATTTTCAAAGCCGGTACCAAATGTTAGTCTTCTGTACCTCCTATCACTCTTTGCGGCATTCCTTTAAAAAGAGTGTCGCATTTCAAGTACTTGGGCCACTGGGTCTCTGACGATTTGTGTGACAATCTGGACATTGAGCGAGAACGCAGGGCGCTGTCTGTCCGGTGCAATATGTTGGCTCGCAGGTTTGCGCAATGTACTAGACCAGTTAAGGTGACATTATTTAAGGCATATTGTCAGTCGTTTTACACGTGCAGCCTGTGGACCGACTTTACGCAGCGGGCATACAGCGCACTGCGTGTGCAGTATAACAACGCTTTCACGATACTGTTGGGGCTTCCGCGGTTTTGTTGTGCCTCGACTATGTTAGCTGAAGCGCGAACGGATGATTTTTTCGCGATCATAAGGAAACGGAGCGCTTCACTATTGAATCGCATACGAAGCAGCTCGAACGGTCTCCTGAAGGTGTTATCCGAGCGGTGGGACCTGTCCCTGACACAGAGGTGGATGCAGCTTCATGTTAGCGGCCCTCCTCGTGTATTTTGACATTTGTGTGTGTAATTTCACTAATTTTATGATTGTGTGTTATTTTATTTTTTATTGTAATTTAATTTAATTTGTATTGTATTGTATTTTATTTTATTTTATTTATATTTTATTTTTTTGACATAAGATTTTATATAATTTTGATTATTTGTAATGTTTTATTTTAGAATTTAATTTGTATTGATGAAATGTATCTATGGACTACGTCTGAAATAAAGAAATTGAATGAAATTGAATGAATAGTATCATTAAAAACAGCTTCTAGATACCTCATGTTAACATTATACTTTTAAACAGTCATCGAGTTGAAGTATTAGGCATCGGGGTGCTGCGTTGTCTCTCTCCTAAGAGGTGACATATTATCAGACTTTATAGGAAGATATTGTGTTGACATCGCATCGGTCATCCATCTTCCTGCCCTTCTCCCGTGTTATTTGGAGTCGGCCGTAACACGTTTTTTTTCTCCCATTCTGTTCTTACATCCGCCACGCTATCACTGACCTTTTTTTTCATAACACTCATCACCTAATCCATCCATCTTTTCTTTGGCCTCCCTCTCCTTCCATTCACATGTATATTCATAACTCTTTTAATAACATGCGTTTCAACCCTCCTCTTCACATGACTATTCCAAGACAAAACGATTCCATGAACTTTTCAATGATTGACATTAAATAATAATAAATAAAAATAGAAGCGCTCTATATTGTAGTTTATACTCTAGTTTGTGTCAGAGAAATAGCTAGCCAATTTGTTGTTTGTGATTGTCAGGTCCAAATTACGTTTTGCTATGTTTTGCTCATTAGTCTGCGTTAGTAAAAACACTGGCTTTTTGAAATATAACAGTACCGTAGTTATGTTTCCTGTTTTTCACCACCTTGTATATCGTATTTTTAGTAAATAAATTTATATTATTATCTCGTTTGTTACTTATTAAATTCATTTTTATATATTTATAATTTATTTAAAAAATATTTGAACTTGATTCACTATGTTTTATTCGTACAATCGTTGATGGTAAAGCCCTAGTTTTCAAGAGCCTTTCGACTCTAGCCTTGAAGACACCTAAATTATAATCGGACAGGAAGACCGCAGAAGGTAAATTGTCCAGTCCTTCATTGTATGAGTTATAAATGACGAGGCGAAACGCTTAGTCGGGATCGTAGAGGTTTCAACAACAGGAGCTGATCCCTCGAAAGTACATAAAGAGTAGGTGTTAGGAAACGAAAAGAGACGAAGGAGATGGATGTTAGTAAAAATAGGAGACTATGATGAGAACCACCTCCTTTTTTTGAAGTAGTTTAATTCATTAAATGCCAGCACTCTCTCTCACATTATCTTACTATTGTATCTCTAATTACGGTATCCGAAGGGTTAAAAAATAGATCACGCATGGAAGACGTTCTAACAAACATTTTCTCATCACACATACATTTTCCGATGTTGCCAGTCTCATCAATGTCACAAAGCATCGCAGCTAGTTCCAAGCAGAGTTATCAAGACGTCTGTCATTAGCAGACAGGAAAGGTGTTGTTAGTCGTACAAAGGTGTAGAACAAAGACACCTTACTTCATACTTCGATGGGCTTGTATTGTCGTGTGGGCCTTTGTCTTTGTAAGTTCTGTGTTCGAGATGCTTTGGGTATGAGGACTTTTTTTTAATTGGGATTTCTTCAAATGGCTTTTGTTCTGATGATTCCTAGATTTTCGCGGATTCATAGATTACTATTTTTATTGTACCTTTGTGTAGATAAGTATAAAGTTGACCGGTCTATAAAGTCCTCTCATATTTAATACTAGCTTTTGTCCACAGCTTTGCCCACGTATGTACATAAAATATAGCCTATGTTACTCAGGAATAAAGCAGCTTTTTATTGGTAAAAAAATTTCAGCAATCGCACCAGCACTTCCAGAGGTTACCTACAAACCAAAAAAACTATTAAAATGGAAATTTAATTCAATCATTTTTTTTTAAGAGTAACCATGGAGTTTCTTGCCGGTTCTTCTCCATAGGAAACAACCAATTGGATCTGTGCACTAGCTTCTGGCGTTTTAATAGTACCCATGTAGGCTTGTGTGAAATAAAATAATTTTGAGTTTGGCTGCACAATTTGACGATTAATTATTATTTTAAGTGGCTACAATATCTGTAGCCTGATTCACGTAAAATCAAACAAGCCAAATTTCGTTGAAGTTTTATAGTCGTTCGATCGAAGTCCTATCCAAAAGCGGTATTCACGATCTATCGACTTATTTCCAGTTACATTAATAAGTATTCTACCAGGATAATGTAATACAGACTTTTTTTTAAATCGACGAATTTCAAACGACTTTAAAATCGGTGTCGTTCAAACTCGATTGATGGATGTGAATACGGAAATGGTCTAAACGATTAAATCGCTACGATATCGTTACGGTTTTCATTACGTGAATCAGGCTACAGATGTGGCGAACACGTGAAAATTTAGGGAGTCTAATGTATGTCCAGCAGTGGACATCTTTCAGCTGAAATAATAAATCCGCCTGTATCACCAACCACGATAATGTGATTGACATCATCATCTTCCTACCCTTATCCCGTTTTATTTGGGGTCGGCGCAACACATTTTTTTCTTTCACCCGTCACGCTATCACTAACTCCCATTTCTTTCATATCACTTCTCACACAATCCATCCATCTTTTCTTTGGCCTCCCTCTCTCTCTCCATCCATCCATACGTATACTCACTTACAACTCTTTTTACCAACATACGTTTCATTCCTTCTCTTCGCATGGTCATAGCAAGACAAACGATTCCTTGTTATTATGTTATTGGCATCAAATAAAAAATATCTTGTACAAGAATAGGGATGTGTTTTTTTGATCTGGGACGAAAAGCTCCGTAAATTTTTCATCCCGAACCAAAAAAACACAAAAATATCAATTGCCATGAACGACAATAAAAATCTACGTTAATGTCACCCGAAAAAATGTAAAAGATTTTAATTACTTCAGCCTGCCGTAAAAAGCGTTAATCAAACAGGTATCAGACGTTATAAAAAGGTGAAATTTCTTTTGTAACCTTAAAAATTTCTTTAATCTGCGCCATCGCATAGAAATTTGATTAATAATCCCCGTGTTGGGTGACCGTGAAAGAAAATTTTATTTTACGGAAGCTTTTAAAAGACGGCTATTTTCTAAATCGCTCGTTACTTTAATAATACGCGAAAGAAATTAATTGTACCTAAAGATTATCAGAATAGGTTGTGCTTAGTGATAAATTGCTGTAATTATTTTATTTCTTAACATGGCTGGTTAGGAACCTAAAACTTTCACAAAATAATGTAACATTCTCCTCAGAGAGGAGAGAGAGGCCTCAGTCCCAACAGTGGGAACATTATAAGGCCGACTATGATATGCTTTACTATGCTAACTACCAATTATTATTAATTTATATCATTATATATTAATTTAATATATAAATTAATATAATATATTAATATATAATATATTAATTTATGAAAAACTGAAAAATAAAAAATAAAGGTACAAAGGTGAACATAGTATATTAATTTATATTTGCACCATTAAAAGTACTATAAAAAAATCATCATCATCATAATCATTTCAACCGAAAGACGTTCACTGTTGGACATAGGCCTCCTATATGTGTCTCTAAAACGACCGGTTTTATGCTTTTCGCATCCATAAGACTCCCGCAGCTCTCACCAGGTCAGCGGTCTATCTTATGGGCAGCCTTCCAAGCTTGCAAAGCTACTTATATAAAAAATGTATACGAACGTGAATATAAATATAAAGAAAAAGAAAACATAATTACACTTAAATGAAAAAAAATAAACAAAATGTCGTTTATACCACATACATCGAAGGACTGGAACAATTTACCTGCTACGGTCTTCCCATCCTATTATAATTTGGTTGTCTTTTTGAATACGCTCTTAATAAACTAGTGCGCCTCACCATCAACAATTGCACTGCACTGCTTACCATCAGGTGGTTCCGCAGTCAAGCATTAGTTTATATCAGTTGGAAATAAATACCTATCCTTCCATGTTTACAGTGAATTTACCGATTCGATTCAATCTAAACCCAGAACTTACCTGTGAGCCAATAAAAAAAAAATCGAATTTGCGACCATGACCAAACTCGATCAGCAGTACCAATTTCGTGTGCTAATAACACTAACACCATACTGCGAATTGCATCTCCCTTTTACCTTTATTGTCCCATTTATGGAACATTCTATTACGAGCGCTCGATATTGCCTTTTTATGGGACGATCTTCCTGCAGTGAAAATTTATGACACCATGAGAATTTGAACGTTGGGAATTTACGACTGTGTACAGAATACAACCCCATGGTCACGACGAGATAGACAAGGGCACTAATTATTTTCCTTATTATGTAATTATTTTTTGTTATGACAATATAAAGTTTGAATAAACTCTTGATTATTACGTGGTACTTTTCGTTTCGGAAAATTAAGAAAGCCTTAGAATTTTTTACTTAGATCGAGAATTTTCTATGAGATGGGAAATCACTTTGGGTAACTTCTTCCATTCTGGGTGGAATGAGATGTCGTGTCAGACTATTCTAGACGTGATGATGTTGGCTTTAAGTATTCATTTCACAATGAGCCGGGAGATAGTTTCTAGGCACGGTTGTCCACAATAAGTCCAAAGATAAAGAAGAGCTTCTTTCCTTTTTCTTTTCTTTCTTTCTCAACCTCACTTCTTATATTGACAGACTTACAGCAAACGTCACGGCAGTCTATCAAAGCATCATACGTCACACAACGCTTCGTCTCGTTGTCAAACTGGTTTCCGTACTATTGACTTAGCCGATGTATTTTCATTTAAACTAGCTGACCCGGTCAACGTTGTTCTGTCATATAAATGCTTTTGCCCGCGCAGCTTTACTCTCGCTCTACCCTACTCTACCCTACTCTACACTACTCTACACTACTCTACCCTACTCTACCCTACTATACCCTACTCTACCCTACTATACCCTACTACACCCTACTCTACCCTACCAAACTTCACATAAACCATCTACTAAATAGTCCAAACAAAGCCTAAACATTTGGTTTGGATAGAAGAGCCCGTTCTTGAGTTTTAAAATTACATCGAAAAGTGGCATTGATTTTTATATAATAGCTTAACGAAAAAAATAGGAGGTGGGGTAGGAGGGTTAAACATAACCTACGACCCATTCTCAAACCTACCAAGTATACCTATACAAAAAAATAAAATAAAAATCGGTTAAACTGTTTCGGAGGAATTCGATTGCAAACACTGCGACACGACATTTTTGCATATTACTCGTAGATTTAAAGTATTCTACAATTATTCCTCGAAACAAATCTCAATTTCAATCTAGATCCGATTACATTTTACACAAAATCTGTGAAAGTATCGAGATTTGTGCCAGAATACAGGGGTGTGGTTTTAATTAAAGCCAAAGTTACTGTTGACAGGTAAACGGTATTTTTATGTGCCATTTGTGGTTCAACCCTTTTGAGGTCGATGTACTGCCCACTAATGGTACGACTACCTTTATGTTACTGTAATTTGAAACAACAAAACACGAAATGAATAATAAACTTTTTATAGTATATACCCAACATATTAATTTAGACTTCATGTACAAAATTGGTACATAGGCAGACTTAATTTAGGGACAGTTTTTCTAACTATTTTCAACAAAGTATTATCTACCAGTCAACCATTGGGTTAAAAAAGGCAACACTGTGGATGTTTGCACAATGAATAAATGATGTTTTAAATGGAAAAATTAAATTAATTAAATTAAGTTACTTATTACATATTTATGCTAAAATTATTTAAGAGTACTTAAAATATAAGAATTATGACGAAGACTAAACTAAGACTAAAAGGACTTCAAGTAGTAGTGCCGAATTTTACGCTTGAAGGACTTTCAACTTTTTAAATATCAAAACATGTAACTGAAATACAATTGAACACTCTTATACAAACCAATCAGAAAATTATTTTACAACCATAACTGATATTTTATTTAAATGCACTTAGGTAGTGTGTTTTTTTAACAAATTAATTATCTTAACATAATATTATCTTTATACAAATATTATAATTATAGATAGATTCGATAGAAATAACCCAGTACATCCAATATGTCAAACTTTTATGAGAAGAATTTGTTGTGTACGAGTTAAAGTGTCACATAACTAGGATAAGCTGGTTATAACACAATTTAACTTAGTCTTTAGGTTGTGTTGTTTCCGAAACGGTTAAAATAAAAAAGAACAACGGCCCTACCGCCAGCCCTTAAGGCGATCCTAAACTGATCTGTTGGAAAGGGATGGAGCTGTATAGGGTGTATAGCTCCATTCCTCTTTCTCGCTCGCACGCATGACATTTTAATACGTCATAGTCCCTGAAATATACTGGAATCCATGAAATCCTTACGTAGATAAATGATTAAAGCTTTCCTTACACTGATACGCGGATGCTACGTGACGCGACTACGGTTGGAAAACTCAATGCGACTGCGGTTGAGAAGCGATCTGATGCGGTTCACGCGAAATCAACGCGACGCGGCGGTCTAATTTTATATTCGCGCGAAGTCACCGCTTCAGCCGCTATTAATATAAAACCAGTCACAGTAGCGCAAGAGTTCGCCGCGCGAAAATGTCAAACAACTGATCGCGGCCGCTACGTTTCGCTCGTCGCCACACCGCACCCACGTGCATTCATTATTGATTGGTTGGTTGGTTGGTTGTTAGTAGGCCATCCAAAAGAGTATCTGTTTTTTTTGTTCACGTTGAATCTCCTACGTAGGACACCGCGGTAGTGTGCCTTTAAACACGAGAACCAGTTACTCTCTATTTACTCTAGTATTTCTCGGCCTTTTTTAGGGTAGGAAATCAACCAATTACTTCTCCCGCTCTAAGGCGTTTTAAGGTGTTTAAGGTGTTTTAGTTTTAGTTTCCTTTTTGTATGTGTAATGGTGTACAATAAAGCGTATAATAAATAAATAAATAAATAAGGCGAAGCGGGAAGGCATTTCAGACTTTTATTGTCTCAAACCACACCCATATTCCTTCTTTGCATTGCGTTCCAGGACCCCGGGGTTTCCCTTTCGGAAGTCAACTACAGGCCGCACGCGTGAGGGAACGTACATCCTCACGCCCCATCCATCACGATAGGAAACGTGTCGGGGATTGGGAGTCACGGAGCGATTTCCGGCTACCATAGGCGTGGGCAGTCCAAGACCCAGCCCTCGACGGAACTTAATGTTCCACGCGCACTTCAACGAGATGTCAGCGAAATCGTAGGGGCCTTACATGGCTGATGCCCGCTAGCGCCATGGGCTGAAAACGAAACCCGTGGCCTAGAACTCAAAGGGCAAGTGAAGGAACAAAGCAAGGTTTTTGGCATCGACTTATATTCTGAGTGTGTGAGTGATAGATTTCATGGAAACTATTTGTCAAAATACTGAAAAGTTGAAACAAAAGTTCGCTGCAGCGCTACATTGGCATTATGTCGTCTAACAGAACTATTATTGCATACAGCGCTAACATAGCTTCTCAAGGATACCTGCTACGCGACCAAAATGTCTTAAACGCCATAAATATTGTGGCACTTACGCGTTTTGTTCAACATGGTGTAATGTTTAAGGTCTACAGTCGAAATTACACTTAAGTCAACTAAAGTGAGTGTTCGTCACGCCTAATCTAGTGCGTAGTACATTATATATCGATAGTTTTTGGTCAATTAAAGTCTGACGATGCCCCAACTCCCAAAAAAAAAGACATACAAAGCAAATCTAGAAACCAGTCTAACTATTAATAAGAATCTCAATGAAAAAGTGGATCAATAAGTTAACATTACTTGAAGAAAAAACAACAAAAAATATGTTCTCAAAAGTAATAACATCACGCTCAACAAACATGAAAAGTATATTACAACAAATCCCATCTCGAAATAATTCCCTAGTCACTCGATATCTTCAAACGCTCGAATTGAACTCTCATATCACATGTTAAGGAAAAAAAAATCGTAATAACAGATATCTAAGTTTGACGTAATCCGTGCATTATTGGATGGATACTCGTTAAGCGTGACGGATCTATGTCAAGCGGGATCAATGATAAGCAACATTTGAAAATAGTATTCCTTTTTTTGTGCGGACTTGGTGAAATTGAATTTGGAACAACTTTTTATGTGAAGCTTTTTTAACCGACTTCGAAAAGGAGGAGGTTCTATGTTCGGCTGAATGTATGTTTTTTTTTAAGCTATTGCATAGCTTCTATCGCGGGCCTTGAGCGTGGAGACCGAATCCAGAAATTCCGTAACGAAAATAACCTAACACCCCCCACTCATTTGTTTTTTGAGCGTGGTGACCGATAAGAAAACAAATGAGTGAACAATCAATCAAAATTCAATTCAATGTGTGAAAGTGTAACTTCAATTAATATCAAAGAAAAAAAACAAAGGAAAAAAATACTGCATCAATAAAATAAATAAATAATTATAATTGCATAAGTTGATAAAAATGCTATGCAATAGCTTTACCACGGCAGTCCCCGAGTGCCACACGTCTTTTTTCGTATTAGATTTAATTTCCAATTGATGTATTTCAAATACAAAACTTAACCAACTATAATTACAATAAAACTAAAATATAATAATTAGAACGTTAAATTAATTAAAACTAACCAAATACAAGCTAAAATATAGCGTCAAAAAAACTCCTCCGCATTCTCCACTGTCTACTGCTAAAATGCCTAACAACTTGAGGGTATTGCCACTTCGTATGGTAATGCTTATCCTCTGTCTAAGATTTCTAGCAGCCAGGATCACGCGAAGTGTCAATTAGACGTTTAGACAGATCTTTGTAACATTTGTAGGTAAGCACTTGGACCCACAATCCCAGAGTTTGAATCCCCAACAGTTCGAAAATATAATTTCCCACGAACTTATTATATTTCCGCCGCTTGAGACTCTTCGCAGCCGCAGCGGCAGCACCAGCAGCTAAGAATTTGGGATGGCGCAAGAGTATTGACACAATATCCTCGAGTTCTGAAAGGGAAACCCGTTATCCTAGAACGCAAACTGAAAGAACATATATAAGGTGTATATCATGGCGGAAGTCCCCTCTTTGAGGCGTGGCTGGAAGACCTCACGGCGTCCTTACCTTCCGCATGACTCAGGTCCTCACCGGACATGGCACGTTCGGGAGCTACCTGTTCCGGATTCAGGCGGAAGAGACGCCCGGGTGTCGCCACTGTGTGGAACGCCCGGAGGACACGGTGGAGCACACAGTCGAGGTGTGCTCTGCTTGGGCGGTGCATCGCCGTGCCCTCGTGGGGGCGATCGGCGGCGGAGACCTCTCGCGCCGGGCCTTGGTAATCCGAAAGGGAGCTCCGGTATGAAGGCTAGAAGGAACGGGATGGGTCTTTTAGTCAGTAAGAGTCTGACACTATCTCCCGCTCCGCCCAAGAGCGGGGATCATGGGGTTGTCATTGGATGATTTTATCCCACCATAAAAAAAATATATATAAGGTTATAGTCAGTAAATGTATGACACGTCCTTGATCGAGAGAAGGCATTAGATGACATCCCACGCCAAAAAAGAAGTTAGAATTTTAGTATGCCTCACCGTAACTGTAAAATAAATAGACGTTGAAAAACCAAACCCAATTATTATGAAGGAAGCTTCAATTAGGCATCACATTGTTACAAAATTTCAAAGGTTCTGATGTCTAAAAGAAAGACAATTTAAAGACCTAATAAAATCAGTTGCATCAAAGAATATCAGACAAAGAATAATTGAGTTGAGAAAGTGCTGAATGGCATCGTAAAATCTCAAGAATACCACACCGGGGAACTTGAGATTTGGAAACATTTGGAAGCAAACTTTAGACCAGAACTGCAACTGAATAAATGTAAACTCAAAATTTTATTCAGAATCAGAATGTTTATTGGTGAAACATAGGTATTTTCATCAAGGACTTAGGTTAATTATATAGGCGCTATGTTTTGCCGTGTTGGCTTACAAACATTGAGAGAAGCAAAAATATATTAAAAGGAACTAACAGAAGCAACAAAATTAAACTATATGCTATGCTTATGCTTGTAATAAAGAAAAACCGTCTTTAAAATTAGAAGCTCTACTAAAAATACATCAAATAAGTTTAAGGATTCGCCAGTTTTACCGAATTGCTATTAGTTTATCCTACACACATTCAATATGGGCAATCGATGCTGAAAGAATGTTACTTTATCCAGAATCACTCTACAGTGAATGAGTTTTGCAATAGTCAGGGTTGCCAACTTAAAAAGAATTACGCTATTCTTAGAAGGATGAAATCAAGTACATTCGTAAAAATTCTATGAATTCATAGTTATTTTACCGCAACTTTAATTATAAACAAAATTTCTTCCAGTAAAAATGATTATTTTAGCATACTACATTTTAATATTGCGTTTGTAAATTATACGTCACTTTGGGTATTTTTGTAGGCCTTTATCTACCTAGCCACTTATAGCCATCTAAGACCATACCAACTTTAGAGTGAGTACATGCTACGCCATGCTCAAAATACCCTCCCGTATATCCCCGTCATCGAAGACTTGTTAAATAATGCTCTATTGTAATCGAGTTGACGTTTCATCCCTCACCGCGACCCGACGACGTTATTAATCGATTCTTTACGAGAACACAGTTTTATCGAGAGGTGGGCCAGTCGCTATTTTATGGCTGTGTTTTTTCAAATAATTTGTGAAACTTTTCATGTCTTAGTTTTTATTTTATACTTAGTTGTTGCTGTTAAATGTTTAGTTTAGGTCTTTTCAAGGTTTCGTTTTATTTAGTCTAGCAAGTTTATTGTTGGTTTTGCTCCTGTTTTAATAGGTAGGTAGTTTATTTCAAAAATGTTTTATATTAAGGGCCAAGCGCCCGAAAAGTGCCATAAAACAGTGATTTTCTGAGGCCTACTCCTCCGTAACGGCTAGGTCAATTGGTTTGAAAAAAATATAAGTTTATTATAGATTCATGAACAATAATATCAACATTTGATTTTTTCGTGCAATTAATACTTTTGTCAAAAAAAAATATTTAGCAATTTCGCAACTTTTCGCAACTTTTCCCTACTCCTTCGAAACGGCTTGGACCTTTAGAAACATTTTTACACATAAAAATTGGTGGTTAAATATTCTTCAAAGTGAACATTGCATATGTAAATCAATCAATATCTCGCAGAGAAAATGGATTTAAAGCGCTTTCCGGGCGCTGCTGGCCGCAAATAAATGCACAGATTTGTGTACTGCCGCCTAGGCGAGTGCGAGAGTTGCGTTCACATAATTTCGGCCAGATGGTTCAAGGAACTATACGCCTTAATGATTAAAATAGCACATAGCTACTTCGAGAGATGAACCCCGGGGCCTTAGAACAAAGGCAAAGAATGTACAGGATTTGAGGATTGGGTTTTAGTCAGTCAAATTCTGACACGCCTTCTCGCTTCGCCCAAGAGCGGGAGAAGTCTTTGTATAATTTCCCTCTATAAAAAAAACTACTTCGGGGTATCTATTTTTACATTTGGCAAGTCAATGTTCAATTGTATATTGATTTAAATATGATTGACGGTCGTAATACTCGTACATATTTATTTACGGAATATCTCAGTTCATCTTACCCAATTGAGTGCCTATTTCATGAAAGAGCCTTGATTATACTTCGAATCACTATTCTACCTTCCAGTGGGATAAATTTTGGCTTTCACGCAAAGACAGTAAACACTAGAATAAAATCATTAATCATATATTTTAGCATATCGTCATTCTAGCCAAAAGACATGGATGTCTTTGTCCAATTGTTGACAACGGGACAAAGACCTCACCGGAGTGTCGCCACAATGACTGGTCCTAAGCATCTCGCAACCGAAGTTCACACACACCACACACATGCCGGAAGAATTGCCAAACTTAAGTAGCACTAAAAACGCACATTGCCCACAAAACAGATGGTCGATGGGGCGGAAGATTCTGATGGAAGGAAGAGAAAAAATAGTGGTCCACCGGTGTCGGGAACAGGGTTAGAACTCCAGAGACAGAAGCTTTTGGTTATTAGGCCATCATGTATTTTGTCACCGTTTCAGAGTATTATTATTGTTTATTTTTTTTATCTGATATAAACTAGTGCTTGATTGCAATCCCATCTGATGATAAGCAGTGATGCAAGCGCTGATGGTGAGGCGCACTAGTTTATTAAGAGCCTATTCTCTCTATCATTAGATTAATTATTAATGGATGAATGTATTTCTATTAGTTTGAACAAAAATATCTACATTACTATAATGGCAAACAATACACTGAAATACTTTTGTTCCACTTCCCATCAACAAGGAATTCTAGCTTTTATGTTTCAACTTCACCAAAGTCACAAGAGAAAATATGTTTTGAAATATTATAGTAGTTGCTACTCCGGAATGGATGGCTTCATTTGTTACGTTCAAAATAAGCGGCTGAAAGTCTGGGTATGCTAGCAATAAGTACTGTAATTTGTTATTTTGTGGTCTATTCAAAGGAGACAAAAAGCTACATTCAAGAGAAATAGTTACCCCTGGGCAAAAATCTAAACTAAAATTAAGGGAAATAAATTGGTTTGTTGGTAGAAGAGAATCTCTGAAAGTACTGATCTACTCGTATTGTTTAATTTAGGGTTCCCTATCTCATTAGGCAAAAACGGAACCGTTATAGTAGTAGTATTTTGTTGTCCGTCTGTACGTCTGTCTATCTCTCTGACTGTCATAACCCGTTTTCTCAGGAACGAACTTTTTTTAATTATTATTATTGATAGGCTCGCTTTTGACCACCACCATCTCACCTGATGGTAAGCGATGATGTGGTCGACGATGGAGCACGCTTGCCTATTCAGTCTTGACTTAAAGACCCCTAAGTTGTAGCTATCAGGAAACACAGACGTGTTGGAGGTATGAAGCAAAAATTAATATTAAATATAATAATTCATCGGATTCCCACTACTCTCACCAGGTCAGCGATCCTCCTTATAGATTTACTTATTGCCAACTTATTTTTTCAGCTTACACGACACGTAATTACAAACTAACACTATAATCGTTTGCTGAACTTACTACAATAAGCAAAGAGCATAGTACCTATATATCCTTACAAAAATGATTCCTACATTTTGACTACAGATTTAATATCTCTGTAATCTTCGTGTGTTATACGTAATAAAAAGCAACAGCAAATAATGCGGGATATAAATTGCGTATGTTATAGCTCTGAATATAAAATTGTATCCGAGAATAAATCATATTAGGTGTTATCCTGCGTTTAGATAAAACATTAAACGTCTGTTTATATCATAAGATACGTTAGGGTGTATGCAAACTGGGGGAAAAAAGTTGCCAAATTTTCGCAAACATGTTCACAACGTTTTTATAAATAAGTCTCTGTTCCGGCAATATTCTTTTATGGCTGTTTAATATGCGGTACGAAAGGTATTAAATTCTCATATTGCTTGATAATGGGCGATGGGATCAACGTGTTCTTCAGATTACAACGTGCCGGAAGGAGCTTCATGGGTAGACTCGACAGAAGGTAGAATTGCGGCTTATCAATGGTTGTAATGTAAATGCGCTAGATGTGCTCAGCCCAGCCCCCCTAGCCAAGTTACAGCCGTTTCGCTTGCGCCGAACTCTTCGTGTTGACTTTGCCGCCAATTCTTTTGTTCCGACCACGTGACTGAGCGTTAAGACGACGTCATTCCCGTACATTTGACGCTTGTAGAAAGCTTCTACAAGCGTTAACTATTGCAGATTAGCAACTTGGCTAGGGGTACAGCTCTTGGGCTTTGTCAAATTCCGATTCTACATTCGGTTACGATTGTCAAAATGGTGTTTTTAATATCGTGCCGTTTCGATCACGCATGCGGGATTGCCTCGCACGCGTATCCCCCGCAAATGTCCATTTCATACAAGTATTTAATGTAATGCGCACGCGGGACGCGTTTCTGGCATTATGAAATTCTCTGCATGCGGACCAATTCCACATGGGTGATAAAATCCGCAAGATATAAAAAACACCCTTAACTGTACATATTTATTCATTCATCATCATTATCATTTCAGCCGATACACGTCCACTGTTGGACATAGGCCTCCCCCAAGCGTCACCACATCGAACGTTCCTGTGCGTCCCGCATCCATTGGTTTCCTGCTACCTTCACCAGGTCATCGGTCCACCTTGTAGGCCTTCCAACACTGCGTCTTCCGGTACGCGGTCGCCACTCCAAAATCTTTCGGCCCCAACGGCCATCTGTTCTGCGACGCGTTTCTGGCATTATGAAATTCTCTGCATGCGAAGCAATTCCACATGGGTGATAAAATCCGCACGATATTAAAAACACCCTTAACTGTACATATTTATTAATTAATAGCATCAAAATATAAACATAACAAACTTAAAATATTAACAACTTATTACTGTACATATTTAGTTTTGGAGTGGCAACCACGTACCGAAAGACGGAGCGTTGAAAGGCCTCACACAAGGTGGACCAATGACCAAGTGAGGGTCGCTGGAATGATGCAAGACGCAGAGAGCCAGTCATAATAGCGACATTTCAGCGGCATTTTTAAGTGTCTGTGAGTACATAAATAAATAAATGATGATGAGTCACGGTCGACCTTGGTTCGGACGGACCAAATTCATCATACCAAGTTCGAGTGTGTGTAGTACGACATTAGACCTCTGTTAGCAGAAAAAGATGACCATATTACTTGTGACACATACTAAGGTCATTTTTACATAGCATTGATACGATGACAACAAGACGAAAATATGCATCTTTAAAGCCGCGTGCAGACATCGTGAGGCGTGCGTTGCGAATGGTTCGCCTCATATGGCTCGGACGAACGTGTGTGCTCACAGTGACCATTCGCGACATACGATCGTTGCAAACGCCGCCTCATTGCGAGCCGTGCGCTCCGTGTGGATGGATAGCGTGATATCGTCGTATAATGTATTCCCATAGTGTAATCGTTTTGTTCATTCTTATATATTCTTATATTCTTTATTGTACATAACTTTACACATTATACATAGTAAGAAAGTCGATGTATACAGGCGAGCTTAACCCAAAATGGGTTTTCTTACAGCAAACCTTAATATCTCATTAGCGTCTTTTCTTCTTTTCTCTTTTTTAATCACTATATAGGCCGCAGCTGCAATCTGCACGTCATGCCTTGTCGGAGCCATTTTTCTACTGACGAACACCTTGCATGGTTGTTTGCGTGCTCAGCTTGAGCAAGTGTCGTTCGGGCCGCATGCATAAATGTACCGTCATATGCCTCAGCATGCGTGACGAATCATTCGCGACGCATGCCTCGCGATGTCTATACGCGGCGAGATGAGAGAAAGGGATAGGTAGCTACATTATATGAATCCGACAGCTGTCACCCTCACCATCCTACAACAATTGTAGTATATCCTACTTTCTAAATCCACCCTAACACACGTCGCCTTGAAAAATTAAACAGTTTTATTTATTCATAGCCATTCCAGAGTAAAAGGTTATGGTCTGTGGTCATACATATTGTATTAGGATTATGAGTTTTTGTGGCCAGGCCCGAACCGTGCGCCGTGTTATATTTAATGTCTCCTGATTTTGTAATCTCTGTGTTTTGAATGGGGATAAGAATTATTTAATATTTGATTAGGTACATGTGTACAGGTTATTGTGTCTTGTTAATTGTGGAGTTTGTTTGAGATAGGGAGATGATGTTACAATAAATGTTTATTGTGTTTTGAAAGATAAGGTTACCTTTTTCTTTACGTGAGTTTAGTCAAATAAGTTCCCTCGCTATAAAGGCTATACAAGGTGTCGTTTTGAAGCTGCAAAATATTTCAGGAGGTAATTATGTTAGTAATTCTCGACCCGAATCAATAATAAAATAAGTAGGTAATTTTTTTTTTTTTTATAACCGCGCTTTTTTTCACACACACAAACACGGAACAATAAAGGTCGTTTTCACACACACTAACTCGCAACGATAGTTTCATAAATAATGTATCATCCAATCATCATCCCGCACGCCACACCCTAGCCACGCCCCCGCGGCCATCGATCAATCGATTTAGTTTAGAGTAATTAAAAAATTAAATAACAAGTATTACTGATTATTGACCAGGTATCGTTTTTTTATATGACTATTTATGAGTTTTACTACAACCTCCTGAAATATTGTGCAGTTTTAAAACTGCACCTTGTATTTCACTGGGACACCATGGCTTCGCGACAAGTTGCGCCGCCATGGTGTCCCGGTGAAATACAGCCCTAAGCTACCAAACTAGACACTATAAAGACACCAGTACCCCTAGCCAAGTTGCTAATCTGCAATAGTTAACGCTTGTAGAAGCTTTCTACAAGCGTCAAATGTACGAGAATGACGTCGTCTTAACGCTCAGTCACGTGGTCGGAACAAAAGAATTGGCGGCAAAGTCAACACGAAGCGTTCGGCGCAAGCGAAACGGTTGTAACTTGGCTAGGGGGGCAGAATCGCCACACATCCGAGCTGGGCCCTAAGTCTGCTATTTTTATAAATTCGTCATTCCAACACGATCCCATTGTCATTTTGCTAAAAGTTTGTAATCTGCTAATTCATAATGATCGATCATTGACCGGTCAATGGTCTTGTAATAGAATTGTGATAGAATGATAATTTCGAGCATATTAAAACCAATAACTGCACAATAACGTTCTAATGGTAAAACACTGATCAAATAAACTGTCAAAGTTTTAGCAGATTACCGCAAACGTCAAATATTCATTTGTCAATATGTACGAGATTACCATTCTATGTCACTTCTTTCAATGGAGTGTCAGTGGTTGACCATCGGAAAGTCATAATGACGCCATTATATTAGTAGATTACCAAACTTGTCAAAATTGACAATTATGACATCAATGATAGACCATTCTGACACTATTGTAATAGCAGACTTGAGGCCCAGGTCGCGCCACCAAATTGGTTGCGCAACTAAACGGACGCCAGGTGAGTAACTCTCTAAAGAGCTGTATACATTTTGTTGATAGCGGCGACTGGTCACGCGACTATGGTATCTCGGTGAAATATAGCCCTAAGTGTAGCGACAGGGAGCAACTGTTGATAGTGTTGTGTTATAAAGGACTAGCTTTTGCCCGCGGCTTTGCTCGCATTCATAAAATGTAGCCTATGTCACTCAGGAAGAAAGCAGCTTTCTATCGCTGAAAAAAAAATCGCAATCGGACCAGTACTTTCAGAGATTACCACTTAAAAGTAATTTAGATTACCTCTTTATAGTAGTGTTTAGTGTATGTATTATTAGTGCTGATTATGCTTTATAATAATCATCCTCAATAATGTTCCCACTTCTTCCCAGAAGTTTGAATTCTCTATGAGAGTGATTGAACCGTAATCCACCACACGGGCACAATGCAGGTTGGCCGATTTTCTGACAATAGTTTCCTTTAGCGTTATGAGAGCAGTGTTAATCTTATAATATAAAAATGAATCGCAAAATGTGTTGGTAAGCGTATAACTCAACAACGCCTGGACCGATTTCGCTAATTGTTTTTTTGTTGTGTTCTTTATTATGAGGAGAAGGTTCTTATGGAAAAAAAATGAAAAATAGGGTAGTGTAGGGTAGAGTAGGGTAGGATAGAGTAGGGTAGAGTAGGGTAGGGTAGGGTAGAGTAGGCTGAAGTAGGGAAGAGCGGGAGCGAAGCCGCGCAGGCAAAAGCTAGTCAAATATAAATTAGATAAAGTAAAGCGCCTGCTTGTGTTTGAACCAGTACGACTCGTAAGACGGAGCCATTACCCCAAGGTCATCACTGTTCTTACCGTCGCTGTTTTGCGTCTGGATCTCTTTTGTAAATGAGTTTAAATGTTTGTAGATGCACCCACGATATCTGAATAACTTCTAGTTTAAATAAAAAATACGTCAGAATCGCAGAATGCGAAGAGGCTGAACTATTTGTTTTTTAGGGTTTCGTACCTCAAAAGGAAAAAACCGGCCAAGAGCGTGTCGAACCACGCTCAGTGTAGGGTTCCGTAGTTTCCCGTCCGTCACAATAAGTGTTCCCACTTACGAGTTTAAATAAAAAAAATACAAACATCCGAATTGAGAACCTCCTCCTTTTTTAGAAGTCGGTTAAAAAAGGCTATTTTATTTGTTACGTTGACATGCTAAGTACGGAACTCTAATAACTACAGAACCCTAAAAACGGGCCCACAAAGGACAGTGATAACTAAAACAGTATGCAAGTAGTAGAAATTTCAGCGATTGTGCACTCGTAAACTTACGAATATATTTCAGAATCAACGATTTTTTACCACGGTAGGTCTTGAAAGCACGGAAAATCTTAACATCGACTTTTAAAAAGATGACGTCATTACGCAACGTCATCTATCGAACCATTTATGACCTGGTTTTTACCTTAACATTTTGATAGATGTACTTAATGAATTTTAGTTTTGTTCTAAATTGCCTTAGCATGTTCCTGATAGAAGTTTTATATAGTTATAAGATAATACCGCCAATGCCAAGGAGAGACCAACCGAACAATTCGATAATACCCGACCCCATCAACTCAGGAAAAATCCTAACAGCGCGAACGCGAAATAGCCCAGCGCCATCTCTCGGGGAATTGGGTTACTAATTAATACATAGGTACCAGAAGAAGTTTTCGGTGGTAATTTTGGATTGCGAGAACCGATTTTAATCATTCTTTTTTTGTTTGAAAGAAGATACTTTCAGGATAATAAAATATGTAAACGAAGTTAAACGAAATACTTGCATATACGATTATACTACAAACTTAGTCCAGAAATTATTTTGTACAACCTTTTTGTCTTTTTTGACCAAAAATTTTCTTTCCATCAAGTTCAAAATGATTTTCCTAGAAAGTCCTTATAAAGTTCTACTTTTCAGATTTTTTTCATATTTTCTAAACTTATGGTTCAAAAGTTAGAGGGGGGACACACATTGTTTTTTACTTTTGGAGTGATTATTTCCGAAATTATTGACATTATCAAAAAATTATTTTAGTAAACCCCTATTCATTTTTAAATACCTATCCAACAATATATCACACGTTAGGGTTGAAATTAAAAAAAAAATCACTTCCTACTTTACATATAGGGGGGCTACCCTAATAAAACATTTTTTTTCCAATTTTTATTTTACCACTTCGTCGGCGTGATTGATATACATATTGGTACCAAATTTCAGCTTTCTAGTGCTAACGGTCACAGAGATTAAGCGAGGACGGACAGACGGACAGACGGACAGACAGACAGACAGACGGACAGACAGACATGGCGAAACTATAAGGGTTCCTAGTTGACTACGGAACCCTAAAAACGGACCCTTATAGGATCAGTTTGTTATCCGTCTGTCTGAATGAATGCGTGGATCTATCAAGTTGAGGTTTGCGGTACCTTGAAGCTGTGAAAAATCAAACTTCTGAGTTAACGAATAAAAAGATACGGCCGTTTATGTCGGAAAAAAAATGTATTATACTCTCAAGGGAATCAAAATTCATAGGGTACCTACTTCCCGTTGACCTAGAATTCTGAAAGGCATGAAGCAAGGTTTTACAGCACAAGTATCGGAAAAATCTGAAAACTATACCTATAATTGTAATTACATCACAAAAAAAACTTTTTTTTGAGTTTCGGAAATTTTTATTCGTAACTCAGTACTGTTTTTATAGGTAAGTTTGTACGGAACCCTCAGTGAGCGAGTCCGACTCACACTTGCCCGGTTTTTTATAACAGATTTCTACTACCACGCAGGCAAAACCACTGATAAGCAACTAGTGACTGAAATAATCACCACAAATAATACATCAAGAGAGAATATTTTGTTTAAATATCAAAATACTGATGCTAATGATATAATTACCAAATTAAGAGCCTTAACTCATCAAACAGATTATAATTAGCAGCATTTGACAGACGAGATGAATTTATTACGTCTTTTATTAATTTACCTACTTTAGTATTAATTAAGCCAATAATGAAGATTTCAAATTGTCGATTTGTGGAACAGAAGTGGCAACGGCCCCTTTTTTTGAGGTAGGAAATCATCATATAGCTTTTTCCGCTCTGGTTGGAGCGAGAGGGCGTGATAGACTTTGACTGAGTAAAATCCACACTTGTTCCTTCAGTTACCCTTAGCGCTCCGAGGCCTCAGTAAGTGGTAACTGCGCCGTGGTCGTAGGTTCAGTCCTAGGCAGACTCAAAATTATGCTGAATGGCTTAGAAGCTTGCTTCTTCTTGATTTAAACTTTAACAGAAGTAGACTGTCGATTACCTGTATGTGCAGGGTACCTATTAAAAAGTTTTTTACCGCCACACAATTAGGAAAAATTACCACAACCTTGAACATTGTAACTGGTATGGTTGATGGTAAACGATCAAAAGGCTGCAGCCCAAATTAATGGGCAGATCAGTTCCTCTCCACACTGGACACCCAACTGGGCGTCACAATCCATGACGCCAAAAACCATCGGCGAAACACCATCAGTCAGAAGCTAATCCAGAGGGAACTTCACGACCTTCAGTAATGAAGAATACCACTCGAGGAGAGAAATTTTAACAAGAACATTTTTTTGGACTTATTTTTTGCCCGCGACTTCGTCCGCGTAGATAAAATGTAGCCTATGTCACTCAGGAATAAAGCAGATTTATATCGGTGAAAAAATTTTAGCAATCGGACCAGTACTTCCAGAGATTACCTCCTACAAACAAAAAAAAAGAAAAAAGAAAAACATTACTTCTTTATTATATTAGTGTAGATGTAGATTATAATTTATTGCGATTTTTCTTTTGATTTAATTATTTCTTTTGTCTGATTTGACTTCTATTTATGTGTCAATATAATTTTCATTTGTTGGTTTGACATCTTTTTTTTTTATTGTTTGACATTCTTGAAATAATGTAACGTATTTTTTTACAACTTGTTGACTTTAATGTAATCTGTGTATATGATAAGAATCCCTTATCAATAAACTACTATGACTATTTTCATCGCCAATGCTCTAAAAACGGAGGAGGAAAACATCGTGAGAAAATAATGTATCACTTAAATCCTATATTACGTATACCAGAGCTGTAGATACATCATAGCAATCATGTGATGAGGAGGGATGATACTCATGTTACTAAAAGAATTACGGAAATACATATGGATTGATGGAGAGGGAGAGGGAAAGGATGAATTGATTGTGTGAGGAATGATATGAAAGAAAAGGGTGCCAGACAGAATGGAAGAAAAACACGCGTTACCAATTAATATGAGACCAGAGCAAGATGAAGATGAGTTGTGAGTATGAATAGGATTACGAAAAAATGTTTCAATAGGCCTGTTAGCCTAGTGGTTAGTGGTCCTGACTGCTATGCCAGAGGTCGTGGGTTCGATTCCCACCCAGGACAAATGTTTGTGTAATGAGCACGATCATTTGTTCTGTGTCTGGGTGTAATTTATCTATAATATGTATGTATTTTTTTTTTATGGTGGGAAAAAATCATGCATTGACATCCCCCGCCCTTGGGCGGAGCGGGAGATAGTGTCAGACTCTTACTGACTAAAAGACCCACCCCGTTCCTTCTAGCCTTCATACCGGGGCTCGAGCGCCCTTTCGGATAACCCTGGCCCCAGTAGGCTTCGACCCGGCTGGGTCCCTGCTGTTGCTGACAACTCCTTGAGGCGCGCGGGAACAGTGCGCGCCGTCGACGACTTGGGCTTGGTCCGGACAGTTACCGGACGGCCGGACAGTGAGCTACCCATTGCTCACTGTCCGCAAGCCCGCGCCTACGTTGGCCGGAAATCGGGATCAGAATCCCGGCGGCGGCGGCGGCGATAACGCCGTTGCCTGATGCGTTCGGCCTCCTCCTTTGCGAGCATTACTGCTTCGCAGAAGTCGGCGACCGCCTGCCACTCCTCCTCGCTCCGGACCAGCACTGGGTTGCGATAGTCGTTGATGCCATTTCACCATGAGATCCCGCCGGAGCTCTGTCCGCCATGCCGTGACCTGTCGCGGCAGCGGACTTTCACCCCGGCGTTGCATCTCCACGCGCATATCGTGCATGTGTGCAAGGACTGTTGCCTCCAGATCCCATGGTGGTAGGCCAGCTAGGAGGCTAGGTAGGCGGCCCGCACCAAGCACAAATGAGCTAAAATAAACTGTTTTATTCAAATCAAAGTAATCATATTTAAAAAGATGCTATAATCTTAAAAACTGGAGAACATTAAAATTAATTCCCCAAAAGCGGACCAAAAAGTCCAAATGTAAATGGTTATATCACATCGAAGATATTAAACATTTTATAACAATTCTGTTGCTGAGTAGATGGGCAGTAAACCTGTGTACGTGAAAAAATACAGGGACCGACTTGGTATTGTTAGGACCGGAGATAATAAAGTCGGACTCGCATACGAAGAGTTCCGTAAACAACTTTTTTTTTGTACAATTTATTTTTAGTATTTGTTGATAAAGCGGCAAAGAGACGTAACATTATCTGTGAAATTTTCCACTGTCTAGCTAGCACGGTTCAAATAATATTGCACGCCCTTATACACCCCAATTTAAAAAAATATTTCCGTCATAATTCAAACTGAAATTTTATTTAAAATAATAATAATAACGTGACGGCCAATGGCTTAATAGCCAAGAGCCTCGACCAACATCTGCGGAGGCTCTCGTTAGGCAGTTGGATCAAGGGCTTGATCCAGAAGGCAGTAGGTACTCCTTGACACGGCGCGTATTGTCCGGAGGTTCCTCTCTAAGGAGCCCTGACCACTGGTAGCTTGGACCCTGTTCCCGATGCCGGTGGGCTACTATTTTTTGTATTTTTAAATGTTTTTTTTTTTAATAATATCCTTTTTTATAAGAAATATTTAAAAATATAATTAATATGTATAAATATAAATAAATGAAATAATAGTAATATTCCACAACTATCACACAACCTCGTCTAGTCCCAAGCTAAGCAGAGCTTGTGTTATGAGTACTAGACAACTGATAAACATACTTATATATTTCTAAATACATACATATTATACATAAATTACACCCAGACACAGAACAAATGATCATGCTCATCACATAAACATCTGTCCTGGGTGGGGATCGAACCCACGACCTCCGGCATAGCAGTCAGGGCCACTAACCACTAGACCAACAGGCTTGTCAAAATGTACTTAGGTAATGATTTTAATGACATTATTTATTCTAATTGTAAGCAAATAATATGATAATCGACGCAACACATTAGAAGCGGATCGGTATTGGTATCTGCGCACGATTCACTTTGTCGCACGTAACACAAACACTCTAGTGACTCAATCAAGACTAACAAGTATTTTTCTTTTTTCTCGCTACGGGGCGAGGCCTGCACACACCGAGACCAGCACCACTCCGGAGCAGCAGAAACCACACCCACACCCACATCCCTCAAAGCAAGTGTGCGAGGGAACACCGGGGTGGTTTTAGTCAGCATGAGCCTGACAAAGCCCTCCACTCATCCTAGGGCAGAAAACATGTATGAGATTTTTTTAAATGTAACTGAGTACCAGTATTACCGTATGTAGCGACATCTGTGTCACTACACAAGATATATCCTATCCTACATCACGGTATCAGGACTTATACAACCGTCTAAAATCAACCATCGGACAGTTGCCCAAACCAGACACAACGCCAGTCTAGTCGGAGGATTCTTCTTTCTCAACGGAGGTATGTGGGACTTTACACCCTTTTCCGCATGCCTCTAAGAGTGTTTTTAATATCGTGTATGTTTGATCACGCATATGGAATTGACCCGCACGCGTAACGCGCGCAAATGTCCACTTCATACAAGTATTTATTATAATGCGGGCAATTCCGCATGCATGATGAAATCCGCACGATATTAAAAACACCCTAAGGCGATTATCACGCTGCCACGCACCACGCAGCGTAGTGCGTGAAAACGCTCCTACGCACGTATTTGCGGGAGTGCAGATTTGCATCATCGTGCGGGTTTTCTACGCACTCACGAGCGTAAGTGCGTCTTGTAAATTCACGCAGGCACGCACTCATTTCATACAAAATCACGCATGGTACTACGAGACTCAGTGTGGCATACCATGCTTACGACGCGCACCCACGCGCGTGAGTGCGTGTTTCTCCGCATGTAGGTGCATGATCTGCATGAACGCGCGTGGATGCAGTTTCAGGCCCGTATTACAGAACATCGCTCAATACTCAAACATTACTTAAAACTAGATTCAAGCCATTTGATTGGTTGAAACTAGATTTAAGTAACGTTTGAGTTTTGAGTGACGTTCTGTAATGCGGGACTCAGTGTGCTAGACTGTGCGTGTTTTCTATACAAACGGAGATACTTACAAGCAACGTGGCAGTGTGATAACCGCCGAAAAGAGTAACTTTTTTCATCGTCAAATCCAGCCCTGTACAAACGCACAATGTTTCATACTTTGTCGTACAAAACGGTCTTTATATCGAGCGTAAAAGCGGTTTACGACTACATTTTGTAGGGGGAGGTTAGGGGGGAATTTTAACAATAATCACTGGAAATAATGATGGAGCCGAGGAACAGCTTGTAGCTGCGCCATAAAGTGGAAGTATGTTGTTAAATAATAGATCTGTCTGTTTTTATGAGTGAAATAAATATAATGAGATTACAGTTATTTTTCATTAGGGATTGGTAGGCATTTATATGTTTGTATTACGATGGATGCGAGACGCACAGAACCGGTCGTTGTGGCGACGCTTGGGGGAGGCCTAGGTATGTCCAACAGTGGACGTCTTTCGACTGAAGTGATGATGATTATAAAATTTTACTCAGTTATAAAAACCTTATCTCGGTTTTTTTTTGAGGTGAGAAATCATCTTATGACTTCTGCCGCTCTAAGGAGCGGAAGAAGTCATAAGTTGATTTCTTTTTTGTGAAGTGAGGGGGCGTCACCAAAATCACACCTATATTCCTTCAGTTTCCTTTTGCGTTCCAAGACCATGAGTATACTTTTTTATAAGGTTTTTCCTGTATTTTTTTTATGTGGTGTACAATTATAAAGAAAATAATAAATAAATAAATAAGTATATCCTTTTTAGAAGCAAACCCATAGCCCTAACAGGCATCGGCCCTCCTTCAGTTGCCTTTGCTTTTTAGAGCTACGATAACTCTTTCAAACGTTCTTGCAATAGTACCTCCTGATTTGTTTACCACGAGGTACTGACTTTCAAACTACATAGCATGGTACCATCGGGCATTGTGCTAGTCCAACATGACTGCGTATGTTTGCTCTCAACTCTACTAGTAACACACTGAATCATTGCGGTGACGTCATTATGTGAGGACAGTCTCGTATGCAACGATTTTTTTTTACAGAGTTATAATAATAATAATATTCTACAACTTTCTCACAACGCCATCTAGTTTCAAACTAAGTAGAGCTTGTGCTAAGAGTATTAGACAACTGATAAACATACTTATAAATTTGTAAATACATAATTATTATATTATAAATAAATCCCAAGTAACAAAGTTCTCCTGTAGCGCACAGTTTATAGGCTCACAGCACTAGTAGCTCTCTCTTAGTGGTCCCAGGTTTTACTACCAAGCTTATAACAGGTTACACGGGGTTCGTTTGGGTTTATAGTACACCTGTTCTTATAAGTTGACTTATAGTCGTGTAAAGAACGAAATTATAGGCGCAGCAAACGCTAAAATGACCTATAAAAGTTTTGCGTAAGTGGAAATACATTTGAGAAAACATGGTCCAGTAAGTTACACTTATAATAGCCTACAAGAAGTAGTTATAAATCCACTATAAGTGTATACGCCAGTAATAGTAATTTATAGAACTAAACGCATTTAGAACCACTTGCATTTGTTACTTGACCTTATAGGGGTTTATAAGTCAACTTTATGTGCCAGTTTTAAGTGAATTAGTTCTACAGACCACTGTGTGTGTTCTTCTATGAGTAAGTGTACATAGTATTAATGCAATGCAAAAGGCAGCTGAAAGGACTAAAGGTGGGTTTTAGTCACATGTTTCACACTCTTGCTTCACCAAGAGATGTTACTAGGTAGACGATATCGCATGCTCAAAACATTAGATGCCTTATATAAATTGAGGTGGGAAATCATCGAATAAAATTCCCTCGCTCAGGGTGGAGCGACTATCAGACTTTTACAGGCCAAAACACACCTGTTCCTTCAGTTGGCTTTTGCAAGAGCCATGGTAAGTCTTTCTCCTTATTTTATTGAGATGGGAAATAATCAAATAAATTCTCCTGCTCAGGGTGGAGCGAGGGTCGGTAAGTCCCCTCTTTGAGGCGTGGCTGGAAAGGCCTCACGGCGTCCTCACCTTCCGCATGACGCAGGTACTCACCGGACATGGTTCGTTCGGGAGTTTCCTGCACCGGATTCATGCGGAAGTGACGCCCGGGTGTCGCCACTGTGCAGAACGCCCGGAGGACACGGTGAAGCACACAGTTGAGGTGTGCCCTGCTTGGGCGGAGCATCGCCGTGCCCTCGTGGGGGCGATCGGCGGCGGAGACCTCTCGCGCCGGGCCTTGGTTGAGCCCATGGTCCGGAGCGAGGAGGAGTGGCAGGCGGTCGCCGACTTCTGCGAAGCAGTAATCGCAACGGCAACGGCGTTGTCGCCGCCATCGCCGCCGCCGCCGCCGGGATTCTGATCCCGATTTCCGGCTAACGTAGGCGCGGGCTTGTGGACAGTGAGCAATAGGTAGCTCACTGTCCGGCCGTCCGGTAACTGTCCGGACCAAGCCCAAGTCGTCGACGGCGCGCACTGTTCCCGCGCGCCTCAAGGAGTTGTCAGCAACAGTAGGGACCCAGCCGGGTCGAAGCCTACTGGGGCCAGGGTTATCCGAAAGGGCGCTCGAGCCCCGGTATGAAGGCTAGAAGGAACGGGGTGGGTCTTTTAGTCAGTAAGAGTCTGACACTATCTCCCGCTTCGCCCAAGGGCGGGGGATGTCAATGCATGATTTTTTCCCACCATAAAAAAAAGGGTGTTGCGAGGGTCAGCCTTTTACAGGCTAAAACACACCGGTTCCTTCAATTGCCCTATGCGAGAGCCACAGCAACACTTTCGGACATTCCCTAGCGTAGAAGTTTACAAACTAATTTCAGCGAACAAATTACCAAGTTTCAATACAAAGCTAATACTCTAAAATCCCAAAACCACAGCCACCCTATTCACGAGCACATTAGCCATATTGCAGATTGCAGCGATCGATCGTCGAGCTATGTTGGGTTAGCTCTTCAAACGCTTAGCGCTTATTAACTAAAGCTATACCTCTTTAGTCTCGTAGTTTCAAGCGCGGCTGTAGATCGTGATCCTAGGTTCGATTCCCAGGTTGGAGAAAAGTTGTCTTGGGTTTTTCTATATAAGATAGGTACGTATATAAATTTTTATTATTAGTAATATCTACATATAATGTACATAAAAGGATGTGGAGGAGAATTTTGACGCCTGAGTGTACTTTGTCATTTTGTATTATATTTATGCACATACAATTGCCGAAACGGATCTTGAGCGCTCGGCGTCAGAGTGGGGATCGCTTTGCGCATTCCATACATTGGCGAGCCAACCGTCGTCGTTGTTAGATACATGCAGCAACGCAGGGAACGAATGAGGAGTGACGTCTATGACGCGATGGCACGGCGAGCTAATCACTGACACTCCCCGCCCCCGCGTCTCACTTCGCACCACTAATGAGACCGAATATTTGACTTCTGCGCAACTTGAAGCCAGCGCTCAAGATCCGTGACGGCATTGTAGTTAGGTTTTAGTATAAATAGTTTAATTTTTCTATTAAGAATCCTGAAATCTGTAGCAGCCTGGGGTTTGTAAGTTGGTGGAATGTAACCTCCCCCCTACCTCAGAAAGCACGCAGTCGTTTTTTTAGGTGGATAATCATCCAATGACATCTCCCGCCCTTGGGCGGAGCGAGAAGACGTCTCACTTTTACTGTCTAAAACCCACTCCTTTGTTCCTTCGTTGTCTTGCTTTTCAGGGTCGGCTTTTCCTTTCAGAAGCAAACCCGGTAGGCTTCGACTCTGCTGGGCACCGGTGGTTTGCTGATATCTCTTTAAGGCGCGCGTGGAATGCTACCCGCGGTCGACAACTTGGGCTCGGTCCGGACGGGTACCGAACGGTCGGACGGCGAGCTACCCATTGCTCGCCGTCCGCTTGCCCGCGCCAACGGTGACCGGAAATTGCCTGATTTCTCCATGTTGTATCATATTGCCGTGTCAATAGACTATCGGATTACCGTTCCATCGGACTTCCTTCGGTCCCTTTACTCATATATTATATGAGTAAAAGAACAGAGAGTGCACCTATGTTTGCGCACACTCTTATGCACTATATCTCTTGCGTACTTGGCTGATCTGTTGAGATTGTCCACTCAGATCGAAATTTTGTCAGGAACATTATTATTTATGTTTTTACTTTGAAATACTTACTCCGGACCATAGAGGGTGCGGACTAAGTGTTTCGCCTCGTCGATCAAACCGCGTAAATCGATGGACTGGAACAGTTTACCTGCTGCGGTCTTCCCGTCCGATTACCGTCAACAATTGCATCACTGCTAGCCGTCAGGTGGGATCGCGGTCAAGCTCTAGTTTATAACAATAAAAAAATGACTGGACGCTTAACATACATTTGTGCTAAAATATACAGGGAAATTATTGACCTGGGCCTCAAGTCTGCTATTACAATAGTGTCAGAATGGTCTATCATTGATGTCATAATTGTCGATTTTGACAAGTTTGGTAATCTACTAATATAATGGCGTCATTATGACTTTCCAATGGTCAACCACTGACACTCCATTGAAAGAAGTGACATAGAATGGTAATCTCGTACATATTGACAAATGAATATTTGACGTTTGCGGCAATCTGCTAAAACTTTGACAGTTTATTTGATCAGTGTTTTACCATTAGAACGTTATTGTGCAGTTATTGGTTTTAATATGCTCGAAATTATCATTCTACCACATTTCTATTACGAGACCAGTGACCGATCAATGATCGATCATTATGAATTAGCAGATTACAAACTTTTAGCAAAATGACAATGGGATCGTGTTGGAATGACGAATTTATAAAAATAGCAGACTTGGGGCCCAGCAATAACGATTGCGGCCAGTAGCAAATTCTAGCAGAACCACTTTTTTTTCCTTTTAGGGTTTTGCTTTTTCCTTTTGAAGTACGGAACCCTAATTCCGTACTTCAAAAGGAAAAAACGGAACCCTTATAGGATCACTTTGTTGTCCGTCTGTCTGTCAAGACCTTTTATCTCGAGAACGCGTGAAGGTATCGAGTTGAAATTAAAACCATATACTCAGGTCTGTAAACCCTTAAAGCTGAGAAAAAATAAAAACTTCTGAGTTAACGAAAAAAATGAAACAGCCGTTTATGTCGCAATAAAAACGTATATTTTTGGTTTGACAGAACAGTAACAGCAACAGTAATGGCGAGTTTTGCCTAAAATCACAAAACGCGAGTGGTTTCATTGACACAGCTCCACCGGCCTGTGAGGCTGCGCTGTTGATCTTTGTGCGGCCTCAGTACTATTTGTTTTAGAGAGTTCGCATGAGAGGAGGTTATTCGAGCGCAGGTCCTGTGGATACGGTCCTGTGAAACTCGGAAATACAATAAATGTAGCGAGTTTTATCTCTCCTTATCTTTCCACTTGCCTCTGTCAGTGACTTTGCCTGTGTATATGTAATTCCATATCCTCCATACATTTGGTTGGATTTTTTTTTGGTGGGTAAAAATCATCTAAATGACATGCCCCGCCCTTGGGCGGAGCGGGAGATAGTGACAGATTCTTACTGACTAAAAAACCCACCCTGTTCCTTCATGCCTTTCATACCGGGGCTGAGCTATCTTTCGGAGCTAACCCTGGCCCCAGTAGGCTTCGACCCAGCTGGACCCCTGCTATTGCTGACAATTCCTTGAGGCGCGCGGGATCAGTGCGCGCCGTCGACGACTTGGGCTCGGTCCGGACAGTTACCGGACGGTCGGACGACGAGCTACTTATTGCTCGCCGTTCGCAAGCCCGCGCCTACGGTAGCTGGAAATCGGGATTGGAATCCCGGCGGCGGCTGGGGCGCTGTGAGCGCCGCTGCCTGATACGGTCGGCTTCCTCCTTTGCTAGCATTACTGCTTCGCAGAAGGAGGCGACCGCCTGCCGCTCCTCCTCGCACCGGGCCATGGCCTGTACCAAGGCCCGACGCGAGAGACGCCGCTGCCGATCGCCCTCACGAGGGCACGGCAAGGCTCTGCCCAAGCACCTCCATTATGTGCTCCACCGTGTACTCCGGGCGTTCCGCACAGTGCCGACACCCGGGCGTCACTTCCGCACAAATGGAGGTTGGATTTTGGAAAATCTTTTCTTAGTGCTCGCCTGCGTCATAAAAGGAAGCCTTGTGCAAAATTTAACGTTTTAAGTCCCAGCAGTTTCGGCTGTAAGTTTATCAACTTACAGCCGAAACTGCTGGGACCTCTCTCTCTCTCTGAGATATCTCTAAGGCAGTCAGTTTTCCCTTTTATACAGGGTTATTTGTAAAACACGAACAACCTTACAGGACTGTATTACTAACATCATAAACAACAACTTTTGTTCTATGACTTTTTACAAAACATAATACATTTACCAAAAACAAACCTTCAAGATTTCGTTGTTCTATCTAACAAACGTAGGCAAGCGTGCTCCATCGTCGGCCACATCATCGCTTATCATCAGGTGAGATGGTGGCAAAGAGCCAGCCTATTTGTAATATTTATTTTTTAAATAGATCTAGATGTTAAACATTTTAAACTGACGGGCCTGAATAGTTTTCCTGCATGCCATGGGTTCGCCATCACTACTTTAGGCGATAATAAAAATCATACCAGTAATGTAGCCTAATGGGGCCAGGGTTATCCGAAAGGGAGCTCGAGCCCCGGTAAGAAGGCTAGAAGGAACAGGGTGGGTCGTTTAGTCAGTAAGAGTCTGACACTATCTCCCGCTCCGCCCAAGAGCGGGGGTTGTCATTGGATGATTTTTACCACCATAAAAAAATACCAGTAATGTAAGCTGCACTCTTAGTACCACAAGCTTCTTTTCATTTCTCAAAAATGCTCGATTCTTTTGTAATAGACCACTGGAATTAAAGTTACAGGTAAACGAAAAAAAAAACGTTCAAACAACGTGAAAAATGCTAACAACACATTTAGTTGACATGCCCGCAAAAACTCTGTAACAATTTTTTTTACAAATGGTCCACATACGAGTAAATTTAGTCATGGTAAAGGATATTTCTATTTTCCAAACAAATTCACCTGTCGAGGGCTAAACAAGAACGATGGTTACCCTTGCCCTCTCATTTGTCCGAACAATTTGCACCAACTTTTCTGTCACCCTACTGCAGCGGCCCCGAACCCTCCATGAATTTGATTACGTTGTCTTGAAAATATAATGATGTTATTATTAGAATTTTTAAAATAGTACTCTTACAGATTTGTTAGCATAAGCATAATCAGCTCTATTATTTTCCCCATTGCTGGGACTCAGGCGTCTCTAGAAATAGAAATGGGTCATATTACAGCACGCAGGCCCAGTGCGGAGTTAGTAAAGATTTGTTATTTACATATATAAATACAAATATAACTTTTTAACCTACTTCAAAAAAAGAAAGAGGAATTCTGTTGTATATTTTTTTTAGGTATAACAAACCTAAAAAAAAGTAAAAACTCCTCAGAACTCTGTCATTTACGAACCGATTTTTACAATAAATTATACATATACTTTTTTATTTATAAGTATATACTTCCAGATTGATTTCATTTTTGTCAACAACTAAAAATTGTAACTTAAAAAATTGTAACTTAAACATTGATCAATTGTACAATGATATTATTGCAATTTTATGTAAAGCGGCTGTATCTAGCTCACATCTTAGAGTTAGTACTGTGAAACGAAAGCGTGTTGTGTTGGGCTGGAATAAGCATGTTCGTGGTGCTCACGAGGTTGCTAGGCGCGAATTTCAAACCTGGCTACTTTATGGTAGGCCTATTAACGGACCTATATATGATAGTATGGCGGAGACCCGGCGCCGTTTTAAATCAAAACTTAAATGGTGTCAAAATAACGCTGAGCAAATAAGGATGGATATCCTCGCATCACATCATGCAGATAAAAATTTTTGTGACTTTTGGAAAGGCACGAAAACATTAAACAATAAAGCCACCCTCCCTCTTAGTGTTAGTGGAGTAAGTGAACCGCGTGACATCGCGAACATGTTTAAAGATCATTTTCGAATAGAACCTCTTGCCAGTAGGCTGGGGATGCTCGATTCTGATTGTATCAAGCAAAAGGCTTTGGGATCAGCGGTAATACCATCGTTTACGGCCAGAGATGTAGCTGTCGCTATATCAAAGATGACCAGGGGTAAGTCTCCTGGCCATGATGGAATTAGTATTGGGCATCTGCAGCATGCGGGGGTTCATTTGCCTAGGGTTCTTGCAATGTTTTATACTTTTTGTATAAGACACTCGTACCTGCCGGATGAGTGTATGAAAACCGTGGTTGTGCCAATAGTCAAAAACAAAACTGGCGATGTATCGGATAGTAAGAATTATAGGCCCATCTCTTTGGCTACGACCGTGGCGAAAGTGCTAGACAGTCTGCTTGATCGCCAATTGAACAGTCACATAAACCTGAGTGACGCTCAGTTCGGTTTTAGGCCGGGGCTATCGACAGAAACAGCTGTTCTGTGCCTCAAGCATACTGTTCGGTACTACACCGACAGGAAGACTCCTGTCTATGCCTGTTTTTTAGACCTGTCAAAAGCCTTTGATTTGGTGTCCTATGATGTCCTATGGTACAAAATGAAGACGGAAACTAGTCTCCCTGAAGAAGTCATTAACATTTTTGACTATTGGTACAACAACCAAATTAATATTGTAAAGTGGGCTGGGGTGACGTCCGATGAGTACAGGTTGGGGTGTGGAGTAAGGCAAGGAGGCTTAACCTCGCCTCGTCTCTTCAATCTGTACGTGAATGGACTCATTGAGAGACTCACCAACACCAATGTCGGATGTTCCATAGATGGAAAATACATTAATAATATAAGTTACGCAGACGATATGGTGTTGTTGGGTCCCTCTGTAAGCGCCATTCGAAAACTGCTTGCCGTGTGTGAGGATTATGCCGGGGCTCATGGGCTCAGGTATAATGTAAAGAAGAGCGAGCTCATGGTGTTCCAATCACCTGGCCAGAAGGTCACGCACGTTCCACCTGTCTTCTTAGATGGTGTGTCCTTACCAAGAGTTTCTCATTTCAAGTACCTGGGTCACTGGGTCTCGGATGATCTCTCGGACGGCGAAGATATCGAGAGAGAGCGCCGGGCGTTGGCTGTCAGATGCAATATGTTGGCTCGTAGATTTGCACGCTGCACTAAGGCAGTAAAAGTGACGTTGTTTCGGGCGTTTTGCCAATCCTTTTACACGTGCAGTCTATGGGTCGATTATACGCAGAAGACTATCAACGCCCTGCGCGTTCAGTATAACAACGCGTTTAGGATGCTGATGCGGCTGCCGCGGCACTGTAGTGCATCTGGCATGTTTGCCGATGCACGTATTGATGGCTTTCATGCCATCCTTCGTAAGAGGGCCGCATCGCTGCTAAGTCGTGTCCGTGGCAGTAGCAACGGCATTCTTCGCGTTGTGGCCAATCGACCAGACTGTCCAATATTGAGGCATTGTATTGAGATGCATGTGAAAAAGTAATGTGTCGTTTTAATTTTAGGTTACTAACATAAATTTTTAAGTATAACTACTAACAATAATATGGATCTGTTTTGTATCTGAGGCAAATAAAATTATTATATATTATTATTATAAAAAACTTTTCCCCAAAAAATTACACACTTTTTGGTTTACGTTTAAAATTACTTTATTTATTTATCAATAATAAGAAGGTTTGTATTTAGAGAATATATGAGTATGTTTATCAGTTGTCCAATACTCATAACACAAGCTCTGCTTAGCTTGCGACTAGACGGCGTTGTGTGATAGTTGTGGAATATCATATTATATTATTACTATTATTCGAAAGTCGGAGATATTTAACAAAAAAAACTAAAAAAAGATCTTCATCGTATTTTGGTTACCCTACTGTGCAGTTCATCATTTCTTTGACACAAATATTTACTTTGCTAAATATTTTGTAAACTATTAATTTCCTTAGATTATTGTAAATGTGAGGACTATGTTGATTGCTTTTTCTTTTCTATTCAGTAATTTTAACGTATGTCTGGCAATTTGAGTATTTTCTGCGGCCTACCCAAATGTCCTTTCTTTGGTATTGTTCGTCAAGTCGTGGAGCTCCTTAGTAGTCCTAAGTTGAGCTTTTCGAATACTGACAAATGCTTACACTGATTGGACAGGTCCACTCAAATCTGTATGGTTCTTTCTTCAAAAGACCATCTCAGACAAATCTGCATGGTTCTCATGTGATTTGACCATTACATATTTACTGTATGGACTTTAAAAGAGACTTTGACCCCTGAGTTTGTTTCGGTGTTTCTTCTCAGGGTAGTCAGATAGGAAACACCGGCCTCATCTAGCATAAATTGACGAAAAAAAAATTGACGTGTAAAAGTGTTTTTTAAACCTATTTGCAAAATAAATATCATTTATCATTTATCATTTATCATTTATCTATTACAATCCTTTCAGAAAATTTGATGGAACCGCGAAAATATAATCATCTCTCGGAGATAATTTCACTTTCATCTTTTATCAAGCAAATCCCTTCAGGTTCTTATAATGTAGAATCTTAAACATAATTGAATGCCTTAGGTACAATCTTATTCTGATTGTAAGGGATAAAGAAATATTAATGCTCTTGTTTTTAACCTTATTTTACATCATACTATATCTTTTTTTTAAGGTGCGAAATCATCTATGTTTTAGGGTGGAGTTTCAGAGTTTTAATGACGATGATGAGATGTTTTAATGATTTTTCTTCACTTGCCCTTTGCGTCCAAGAACCACGAATAACCCTTTCAGAAGACAACCCATAACCTTCTTGTCCGGTAAAGACGAAACCCAATTCACCGACGGTTTGCAGTTTTCCACACGTGGCTCATAAAGATATTGTCAAAATCGTAGGTACCTAATGGAGCCGATCCCCGCCAGAGCCGCAGGCTTTATTAAAATAAATATCATGGTTCTTTAACGCAAAGGGCAACTGAAGGACCTATCTGGGTTTTATTCAGTAAAAGTCTCCCTCTCGCAAAAAAGCAGCTATGGATATGAAAATTTCACGTCATGGTATTTCCATCATATCAAAGGTCTGTGTACGTCAAATGAATTTCGAACCCCGGCGTTATTCTTTTGTTTAAATATCATCGGAAATTCTCGTAAAGAGCCGTGTATTGTGAGAAAATCTTTTATGGCAGTTTTTATTTTTCTACAAATTCCTTTGACGAAATACCAAAATGGCTGTGATACTGGCTTTTGATTTTGATTTGAGATAGAAATTTCGCAAAATATAATCGAAGCTATATTTTTCTTAAGTTTATTGAAGTTACATTAAATGCTCTCTCTAATTCTAAAGACCCTTTGTGATTACTTTTTTTTTTGCTGTCACATAACGCTGTCTAGTCCCAGGCTAAGCAGAGCTTGTGTTATGAGTACTGGACAACTAATATAAAATACATAAACTTGTATACATATTTCTAAATACAAATAATAACACCCAGACACAGAACAAATGGTCGTTTTCAACACACAAACATTTGTCCTGGGTGGGAATCGAACCAACGACCACCGGCATAGCAGTCAAGGCCACTGACCGCTAGACCAACAGGCCAGTCGAATATGTGAATAAGGTCTATAATTCCATACACAAACTTACACCTCTCACTCTTCTATGAGCAGCAGTATCTCCAGACCTCCTGATTTTCCAGGAGATTTCCTGATTTTGCCAAGTTTCTCCTGATCCTCCGAATGTTTTTAAATAAATATATACCGACTGAACTAAGCGTAAGAAGGAAAGTATTTAAATCTTCTAGTGTACCTAAGCTACGTATACAAGTTCCTTGGAGTCTCCTTACAAAACTACTAACATATAGGTACCCTAATTCTAAGAACTAAGAGTATTTCTGCACTAAGCCACCGATTTACCGATCACCAACTCTTCAATATCTTTTAACGTGTTGTTGTTGCACATAAGAAACTGCCGGTTCTAGTTGTTTTTAAGCTATTGCATAGCTTCTATCGCGGGCCTTGAGCGTGGAGACCGAATCCAGAAATTCCGTAACGAAAATAACCTAACACCCCCCACTCATTTGTTTTTTGAGCGTGGTGACCGATAAGAAAACAAATGAGTGAACAATCAATCAAAATTCAATTCAATGTGTGAAAGGGTAACTTCAATTAATATCAAAGAAAAAAAAACAAAGGAAAAAAAATACTGCATAAATAAAATAAATAAATAATTATAATTGCATAAGTTGATAAAAATGCTATGCAATAGCTTTACCGCGGCAGTCCCCGAGTGCCACACGTCTTTGTTTTTTGTTTTTTTGGTGAGTAAAAATCATTCAGATTTTATCGGTGCCGTAGCGAGTGGAGACTAGAGAATAAAGAAGATCAGTACCCCTAGCCAAGTTGCTAATCTGCAATAGTTAACGCTTGTAGAAAGGTTCAAATGTACGGGAATGACGTCGTCTTAACGCTCAGTCACGTGATCAGAACAAAAGAATTGGCGGCAAGGTCAACTCGAAGCGTTCGGCGTAAGCGAAACGTTTGTAACTTGGCTAGGGGGGCAGATCAGTCTCCTGTTTTTTTTTTTACTCTTATTTCCTGGAATTTGAGATTTTGGTCTGGCAACACTGGTTGGCAGAAACAACAGTACCTGGCATAGCACAGCATAACATAATCACTAATCAGCCTTATAATGTTCCCACTGCTGGGAATCAGGCGTCCTTTCTAGTGATGGAATGGCCTGTAACCACGCGGGCCCAGTGCGGATTGATGGATGTCACATGACTTCGAGCTAGTGTTCAAAAGTCATGCCATTTTCCTCACGATGTTATCTTCACTGTTTTGAGAGAAGTGGCTACGAAATAAATTACACAAAGTAATGCGTCTGACTGGGTTTGAACTCGTGATCTACAACTTATATGGCGAGGCCATTGGCACTAGGCCACCACTGTACATCACCTGCCACGATCCTATTCTTTTAAGATGTAAAATTATCAAACAACTTTTCCAGCTCTGTATGGAGCGAGAGAGTGTATCAAACTTATACCACAAAATAGATAGGTACCTACAGAAGACAATCTCATGTATATACTTCACTTTTTATAGCGTTTGAGCCGGAATCGTTCGACGAGTGATCCGAGACGCGACCGAGACATTGTGTCTGTGAGCGGTGTCTTTGTGTGCGTTGCTGTGCTTATACTGACTTAAACCCAACAGTCTTTCACATTTGCCATTTCTGTTCCCGGGCAATGGTAGCTATCTCAAATAATCCGGGCTGCAATAGGGCTGCGCCCTAGCAGGCATCCGCTTTGAGGGGCCCCTTTAATCGTGCTGACATCTGTTTGAGGCCCCCGTGGAATAATAACGCGTCATCACAACAAAGAAGAAAGGTTGATAAGAAGCATTTCTCCCATCACAAGGAAATACTATACACGTTCACGATCGCGATGCACGCGACGATACGCGCAGAGAATATTTTTTCGTCTAGCATAGACGCGCACAGTGAACCAAAATAAATTTGTATTCATATAAAAGTTTACTAAGTGGTAATATCATTGAGAGTCCAAATTAATATGGTTCATTGAGCGCTTGTTTCAGAAATCTAAACTAATATTGAAAAAATAACAATGACTTTGAATTAATATATTATTAACTAGCTTTTGCCTGAAGCTTTGCAAGCGTACACAAAAATATAGACTATGTCAATCAGGAATAAAGCAGCTTTCTATCGGTGAAAAAACAAAAAAAACAAACTTTACCTCTTTATTATATTAGCGTAGAAGTGTAAATTACGTAAATGTTACATTTAAAAACAGTTGGAGGTAGAAACTTTTTTTTAGTAAAGTTGGGCAAAAAATGAAACCGGGGGGGGTTTCATTTTCCCTTCGGCTCTCGCCTTCACCCTCTGCTCTTATCAACCCTCCTCCTTCAGGTACAATCAAACACTATCAATAATAACTAATGACTTATAAAATTGTACCTACCCTTATAAAATTCAAATGAAATCCTACTCGATGTAATACCCATCGTAACTTTTAAAAACAAAACAATCAGCTTAAAAGACCTCAATAAATAAAACCTTTTTTCCTTGCACTGCAAAAGAATGTTTTAAGGGTGCCCAAGTCGGTCATTCTTCCATACAAACGTAGTATGGCGATTACTGCACTGTTTGTCGGTGTTTCAAAACAATTAGCGATACCTATCTATTAATTATTTCCTCATTATATAGCTCTGTATGGAAACAAAATTGTTTACAATGAGGAAAGTTTCCTATTTAGACAACGATTGCGCATCTTTGGGCGTAAATGAAAAAAATTTTGATCAGCAGTTTTTTCATAATATCCTGGATACGCTCCTGCTCGTCAAATCTAGCTCCCTCATCCTCATCATCTTCCTGTCCTTGTCTCGTTTTACTTGGTGTCGTCGGAGCAACACGTTTTTCCTTCCATTTCGTCCTATCACCCGTCATGCTATCACTAACTCCCTTTTCTTTTATATCATTTTTCACACAATCCATTCATCTTTTCTTTGGCCTTCCTCTCCTTCTCCATCCACCTACATGTATACTCATAACTCTTTTAGTAACATGCGTTTCATCCCTCTTCTTTACATGGTCGATTTGCCTCTAACTTTTTAGTCACTGGCGCCACTTTCAAACTTCCTCTAATACACTGATTCTTCATTTTAACCATTCTGGTTACACGACACATCTATCTCAATATTCTCATCTCCGCTGCATGCAATCGTTTTGTATCCGTCTTTTTCACAGCCCAACTTTCTGATCCATACAGGCCTTATCACGGACATGTAAATTTTACCTATCTGAAGGATAAGTAACGTCTACATCTAACTTGTGGGCTTTATCTTGAGCTCACTGTGATCGTTATAAATCGTCTCACAAATTATGAAAATGCGTCTTGCTCATCACAGCGTTTTTAACTTTCGCAAATATTGTTGGATGAGACAGCATACATTTTAAACCGACGCATCAATGAGTTCAAGCCGCTTGTACACCCTTAAGAGTAATCCTGCCTATAAATATCGAAGTAAACCGAAGTCCGGATTAACAAAGGACGAGGCAACTTCGTAAAACATTTCTTAAGGCTTACAAGTTTTCTAGTTACACCAAAGCCTTTTTATAGAGAAAAGTAAGTATAGAAACTAACGATGTAAGAAACTAGAGGAACTTTTACCAGTAATACCTGAAGTTTTCGATTTAAATGGCATGAAGTAAAGGCAGCATGCAGTGTTTATAGACTAAGCTCTTTTGCCAGCGGTTTTAAAGTTTCTTGTTCTAATAATAAACTATCCCACAGCCCATGAACTAAAAATCTGACGTGAAGTGAATCCTATAATTGCGTTCAATATTTCGCCCACAGTGCAGATGCCAGGACCAGACAACGTCAGTCGTTAACAGTGCATAAAATCCGCGCTGGTAACGACGTACTCCTCAAAGAGATGTCAGCAACGCAGGGGCGTAGAAGGACCGATGCTCGCTAGGGCCGCGGGGAAATTTTGAAAACTCGTAGTCTAAAACCAGAATAAAATAAATATTTAAGAGGGCTCCCAACAACAAACGTGATTTTTATTGCCGGCTTTTTGCTACGGACGGCACCGAAGATTCCGACTCGCATTTACCTACTTTTTTACTATTTGTTGTACAAATTAATATTCCACAACTATCACACAAATGCCGTCTAGTCCCAAGCTAAGCAAAGCTTGTGTTATGGGTAGGTACTAGACAACTGATAAACATACTTATACATATATTTTTAAATACATACATATTATAGATAAATTACACCCAGACACAGAACAAATGATTATGCTCATCACACGAACATTTGTCCTGGGTGGGAATCGAACCTACGACCTCCGGCATAGCAGTCAGGGTCACTAACCACTAGACCAACAGGCCAGTCAAAAATACATCATCTGTGAAAATTTCAACTATCTAATATCACGGTTCATGAGATACAGCCTGATGACAGACGGACGGACGGACAGACAGACAGACGAACGAAAATTGGAGTCTTAGTAATAGTATCCCGTTTAACTTATTGGGTACGGAACCCTAAATAAACACCCGTTTGGTTGAATTTCTCCCTTTTCAATTACGATTGTGGAACTTTTCGCCATGTTCAATATACTCCTACACTTCTAACCACACAATTATCCATTAACCCCAGGAGGTATATACCAAAAACCGCCAAATATTGTGGCACAGTCAACAATGCTATGGCAGAACAATGGTGAATTTTGTTAATTTGACAACGTAACAGCAGAGTACATTGTAACAGAGCGAACAATGATTTTCACATAAACCCGGGAAATGCCTGGAGGCATGGCGAGTCGAGAATATTATAGCTAGCTGTAGCTAAAGCAATATAATTGGACGGTTTTGATATTCGGTACATATCATAAAATTACTGGTGTGAATAACATTTAGACATTATAATAAAATTAATGCACTTTTGCGCTTAACTGTATCTACCAGCAGCTTTAAACAACGGATTTTTTTTTTAATTTGAATGTGGCTCCAGTTAACCAATGAAAATACATAAAATAAATTGTGTGGTCATGTGGACCCGCGGGGCCAAAATCGAGCGGGTCCAATTGACCACAGACTTGCCATGAATTAGTGTTTGACTGCACCCACCTGATGGTAACCAGTGATACTATCGTTGATGGTGCGCACTAGTTTATTCTTGCCTTAATTTTAACCTTGAAGACGCCTATATTATAAATAAAACGTATTAAAAAAAAACAACTTTTGTTAATTTCTTATCGCTTTTAGTTTTAGCTCTAAATACTTTAATACTAAAATTGTTCAAAATTCAATTCAATGTTATAGCGTTTACACCTATACAATTCATGGGTAAAAGTTATATCATGCAGAATTCTGCTATATTTTATCGCCATGGAAAAGTTCTCAGGTAAAGTAGAGCCTTTTTTGATATGGGAAATCATTTCCACTCTATATAGACCAAGATGGCGTCTTTTACATACTAAAACCCACCGTGTCCTTCAATAGCCCATTGCGTTTCTGCGAAGCAGTCATGCTCGCAAAGGAGGAGGCCGACCGCATCAGGCAACGGCGTTCTCGCCGCCGCCGGGATTCCGATCCCGATTTCCAGCCACCGTACGCGCGAGCTTGCGGACAGTGAGCAATGGGTAGCTTGCTGTCCGACCGTCCGGTAACCGTCCGGACCAAGCCAAAGTCGTCGACGGCGCACACTGTTCCCGCGCGCCTCAAGGAGTTGTCAACAACAGCGGGAGCCCAGATGGGTCGAAGCCTACCGGGGACAGGGTTAGTTTCGAAAGACAAATCGAGTCCCGGTATGAAGGCTTGAAGGAACGGGTGGGTTTTTAGTCAGTAAGAGTCTGACACTATCTCCCGCTCCGCCCAAGAGAGGGGATTGTCAATGATGATTTTCCCACCAAAAAAAAAAAGCCCATAGCGATTCAGACCTTTTTCGAAAATTTCCATAGCTCTAGCGGACATCAACCCATAGGCCCTTATGGTTTTGCTGACATATCTTTGAGGTGGGCGTGGAACGACTCGAACTCTGTCCTTACCGAATGTCTGAACGGCGAGGTACTCATTGCTCGTCGTCAGCGAGCCCGCGCTTACGGTTGCCGGGGATCATCCTATGACAGCAAAACGTATTGCCAAAGATTCAATTTCAATTAAGACAGTTTTACTTCTTCCAGTTTACTTTATACTGGCTTAAGAGTCTCAAACAAGCCTCCACCCACTATCCACCATTTTTGGCTCCATCCACTATTGTTGGTTTTTTTTCTTTATATATTTTTGTAACGAATTGTGCGTCTATTCTATCAGAATAAACATGTTTTCTTTCTTTTTCTTTTTCACCACTTCCTAATTCATTTAAATCTTCCGTATTATATACTCCCATAATACTATATCCAATACTCCCATATCATACGTGAAGGCTTGTAAATAGTTCATCGTGATCTACCTTGTCGGTAGGTATAGGTATAGGTATAGGTACAACGGGCTGTTGTCCGCAACTCCACGACTAAAGCGCGTATTTTGCGTACGGGTGGGACAAAATGAGTCACTCGATCCACCCCAGCTCCTCAAGAAAGGCTAGCAGCGCCTTGGTGTCGCTAACCATTTCCCTAAGGTTACTGGGTTTCCGAAGTACTTTGCCCTATATCCAGCGACCACAGGGCAGCTTAGAAGCAGGTGAGCTGCTGTCTCGTCCTCCTCCATGCAGGCTCTGCAGAGCGGACTGTCTGTAACTCCTACCTACATATACCTTGTCGGTATATTTTGTACTACTTTTTGCCCACAGAGTACATAATTATAGCGTTTGTCACTCAGGAATAAAGCAGCTTTGTATCGGTGAAACAAAATTAGCAATCGGACCAGTACTTTCAGAGATTATCTCCTACAAACAAAAAAAACAAACTTTACCTCTTCGTAATATTTATTAGTGTAGATTGTTAGCTGTAAGCCTCCAAAATAAAATAAAATAAATAAATCGTCACCTCATATGACTCGACACAAAAGGAAATACAAGAGTTATCACAAAGCAACTCCTAGATTAATTACTGTCAAACAACAAAAACAACTAATAATACTCACCTTAATTCTAACAACTACGACAGACCCACCACTACTTCCACCCACGTGTCATCACGTAACTACACAGGGGAACAATAAAGTTTTTTCATAACATGTCACACTTCGTGACGAGTGCTTATTACTTCGCTATCAACTCCCACGTAGCTGTCTTTTGATGTAAAGGTTGATGGATGAAGTACTGAGATACATTCGATGTGAAGGAACTAATGTGCGATTGCGTTTGTTGATTTTTTTTTTTTAGCTATCATCGACTTACCGGTAAGGATTGTTTTGAGCCACAAGTGTACAAAATGAGGTACAAACATACCATATCTGTATTTCCCGTAAGGTTTTGAGTACCTACCTCTTAGACAGAGTGGATTTATGAGAAGAGAAAAAAGTGATGATTGGTTTCCTAGGAACGTTTTCCTGTAGCTATAACAATTAAAGTACCTGCCCTTATTGTCCAATCTTTAAAATCCATCCTGTATTCATCCTGTAATCCCTCGTTTCACATGATATTGTTTAAATAATTCCACGCTCTACTTATCGGTTTTTCTAAAAACATCGATGACAAAACATTGTTTAGAAAAAATGTGATACGTCGAAAATTAATTTATAATGCGTAACTATCGAAATTCACTATATTTTATAGTCACTCACTATAGTTTAACGTATCAAATAGGTATAAAATCTCGACAATACAAAGATTATAAAATCCCCCGTAAAACATAAAATATAAACAATTTTCAGTACATTTCAACCGCCTATTGGGCCTTAATTACGAAACCTCGCCTATGGAATAACTTTTCAAATAACAGCCCCTTAAACTTATAATGATCTGTTAGCGATAAGACCATTTAACTTGGACCCTTCTTGCTCTCAAGTTTTCGTGTTGTTTTGAGATAATTTTCAATACCGCGTGTTTCAACGTGTAATAATGGATGGGAGGTATACCTAGGGATGCCAATTTTTTGTGAAAAGAATTTCAAACAGTATTTTAGAAAAATTAACAGTATTTTTTGTTTATTTTTTAAATACATATTTTCTAGAGCTTTTCGCACAACTTATTAACTACTAGATACTTATTGTCTTTTTTTAAAAACTTCACACGCCTCATCACAATTATAACTAAAATAAAAATAAACGAGGAGCTCATTCGATTCGTTCTGTGAAACTCAAAAGAAACTTGAAACTATTATTGAGAACTGTTTTTCTTTTCTTTATTTGATAAAAAAAAAATTGGTTGATCGTCTAAGACACACACCAGACACGAGTAATGTATTATACGGACCCTAGTATAGGTGTTAAGTATTTTGATGCTGAAAACAGTATTTTTTATACTTTAATTTTGTTCAACCTTAAAAAGTATAAAGTATCTAATATAAAACAGTATACTATAGTAGTACTGTTTTTAACAGAAAAGTTGGCAACCCTAGGTATACCACGTGTTTTCTCTAGTTTCTCTGCGGACTTTGCAAAACTACTTAGTAAAGCTTTTCACTGGAGTTTTTTGACTGCCTTTTAACTTCGATGGAGATTATTGTATTGCTATACAGTGTGGCAATGGGGACTTAAAAACACTTTCATAAAGGTTAAAGAATTATAAGTGCTACATGTTGAATTGGTAACAGAACCAAATATCGACGATGAAGTGACAAGAACCTTTATCTACTAGAACATAATTTTACAGGAAACGAAAAAAACGTTTTATTTATTTTAAACGCAAGGTATGAAAAATATTATTATTGGTTATATAGGTTGGTTATCGGGTATATATAATATATAACCAATAATAATATTTTTCATACCTTGCGTTTAAAATAAATAAAACGTTTTTTTCGTTTCCTGTAAAATTATGTTCTGGTAGATAAAGGTTCTTGTCACTTCATCGTCGATATGTAACACTTATAAGAGTGTTTTCAATGTGTTAACCCAAAACACTTATAAAAGTGTAACCGTAACATATCTGTAACAGATATAAAAGTGTTAACAGTATTAATAAGTGTAACAGGTAAACGCAGCGTTGCTAAATTTGCAATTTGCTTATTTAAGGTACTGTAAAATTACTTATACCTACCTATACTAAAACTGATTATTTCAGTTACACATATTAACACTTATTAACACATATAACAGGTTACAGTTTGATTCGGCAAAACTTATTGACAATATAAAAGGTTACAGTTTCATTCAGTAACATTATTGTATCTGTTACATTTAAAAGTGTTTTTCTGTTAAAACTGTTTTAAAAAACAGTGTTAAAACACATTCTTATGGTTACAGTTTGAGTCCCTGATATGACATGATGCCGCCATCCTTTTGGGCACATTATCAGTCGACACCGAAGTAGACGAGTTATTTGACGCCATATTTAGTTTGTCTTTAGTTAGTTGTATATGTAAATATATAAAGACTAGCTTTTGCCCGCGACTTCGTCCGCGTGGAATAATGACTTCCGGAAGAATTTGGGTTTTCCGCTTAGTTATCACCTTTTCCATGGTCTATCGATTACGTGTGTAAACAAACATTTAAAAAATCAAATTGTCTCTCTTTGTAATATTAGTACACATACATCCCCGTAAATCAATTTACGGGGGTAAATTGATTTTTCACCCCTTAAGAGAGAATTTCCAAAAATCCTCTTTTAGTGCTCACTTGCTTCACTGGTGGAACCTACATACAAAGTTTCAAGTGAATCTATAAAGAAATAAAAATTTCAATTTATGGGGGGCAAATTGATTTTTCTCCCCCTAGGGGGGAAATTTCCAAAAATCCTCTCTGAGTGCTCTCTTGCTTCACTGGTGGAACCTACATACAAAGTTTTAAGTGAATCCGTTAAGAAATAAAAAAAAAACAATTTATCCCCCTTTTCTCCCCCGTAGGGGGGGAATTTCCAAAAATCCTCTCTTATTGGTAGCCTACTCCTCCTAACAAACACACATGCCAAATTTCAGCTCTCTACTGCCAGTAGTTTCGGCTGTGCATTGTCTGTCAGTCAGTCAGTAGGTAACGGAAGAGTTTTATATATATAGATAGTACAGCACATTACAGAATTCATCTATCCGATACATCTAGATGACGTTATATTTAAAAGATCTAATATAGAATGGCAGGGCACATTGCTCACAGAACAGATGGCCGTTGGGGCCGAAAGGTTTGGAATGGCGACCAAGTAACGGAAGACGTAGCGTTGGGAGGCCTCCTACAAAGTAGACCGATAACCTGGTAAGGGTTGCGGAAATCCGTTGGATTCGAGACGTAAAGAACCGTTCAATAATGTTAATTAATTAATCAATAATAGTAAAGCTCATTGTGGTGACACATGGGGGAGGCCTATGTCCGACAGTGGACGTCTTTCGGCTGAAATAGTGATGATGATGTCGAATATAGAATGAAAACCTGTAGCAACTCACAAACTTCAGCTTCAACAGACACACGAGAGCAATCACTATCCTCCAATAAACAATAGTATCACAAATTATCAAACCAATAACTTACCAGAGACAATTAGGGTATGTGTCCACAGAAGCGGAGCTAGGTGGAAAGAGCGGTGAAAAGTGGCAATTGTTTCCATTTAAGCAGAGCGACCCCGCAGAGTGTAGTTGAGCTATTGTCCGCTCAACTCCGTTCTGTCCGGCTCGGGGCAGGGAATTCATTTTATTTTGACAGCGACCAGACGCGACACCACTACCATCGTTTCTTGATTGGTGGAATAATGACGGAAAATCGCCAGATATATTTTTTTTTGTAAAAATATTATATTAGTTAGAAAGCCAACAAGCTCTCCGCTCAGTGGAAACACACAGGAAGAATCCTGTGCGTTTTTTAAGTTTCCTTTTTTAAATTCTATAGGTACTTTAAATAGGAACTTTAAAACAAAATGGTATTATACTTCTCCATGACTCGAGAAGTAAAGACCATAATCACCTAGGGCACTTGTCGCGTGTAGCATTACGTCGCATTGCATCGTGCCGTCTCGCGTCTCGTCGCGTAACATTCGTCGCTCAAGCAGGAGACTCCGTTATACTGTTTTCACTGACCGGAGTGGAGATTTCGAGAACCGTGATTGGCCAATTCACAGTCCGCTCCTCTCCGCTCAGCTTCGCCTTAATAGCGACGCACCCTTAAGATCGATGGCAGTACGTCAGCTAGCATCTTGAGGCCATTACTACGATGTACAAGCGCCATAACAGCCGATAAGTACCTCGTACCAGCTTAGTGCATTAGCGTGAAACATGATTGCATGTCGTGGTTATAGTACCTACCTAGGTCACATGTATAGATTTATAGACTAGTTCAGTTTTGTATTACGTATACCTAAAATGTACACTACTAAACCATGTAATGAATTTTAACGTTTAGAATATCTTTTTCGTCCTAAAATAACAGATCATAAACAAAGCAAGACTGCATAACTATGGTTACACTTTTTCTAAAGTACAACAAAAGGCTACACTCTGCTACGATTCTTTTGTAGCGCTACGCATCACAACAGAAAGCTACGCTTTTCGTAGCACTACAAAAACTACACTTGACTACGCATTTCTCTCAGCACTACGCCAGGCTACACTTGACTACGCATTTCTCTCAGCACTACGCGAGGCTACACTTGACTACGCATTTCTCTCAGCACTACGCGAGGCTACACTTGACTACGCATTTCTCTCAGCACTACGCGAGGCTACACTTGACTACGCATTTCTCTCAGCACTACGCAAGGCTACACTTGACTACGGATTTCTCTCAGCACTACGCGAGGCTACACTTGACTTCGCATTTATCTCAGCACTACGCGAGGCTACACTTGACTACGCATTTCTCTCAGCGCTACGCAAGGCTACACTTGACTACGCATTTCTCTCAGCACTACGCGAGACTACACTTGACTACGCATTTCTCTCAGCACTACGCGAGGCTACACTTGACTACGCATTTCTCTCAGCACTACGCGAGGCTACACTTGACTACGCATTTCTCTCAGCACTACGCAAGGCTACACTTGACTACGCATTTCTCTCAGCACTACGCGAGGCTACACTTGACTACGCATTTCTCTCAGCACTACGGAAGGCTACACTTGACTACGCATTTCTCTCAGCACTACGCGAGGCTACACTTGACTACGCATTTCTCTCAGCACTACGCGAGGCTACACTTGACTACGCATTTCTTTCGGGCTGAGCATATCCTTATTTTTAAACGCACACCTTTATCCCTAGTCACTTTAAAACTTTAATTCCAAGATTAGGCTATCACTTGAAACAATAACTTTAATTATATCCAATATAATATCTAATAAGCCAGTGTACAGTAACAACTGATCAATTGATTAATGAACGCCACAGATGCGCGAAGGGAACACTTTGCTAATTAGTTTTTAATGGCAGAAGTTTTGATTTGAGTCCCAAACTCGTGTTTTCATATCATGCGTGTATCTTTACTTAGAACAATATGAGTAGCTAGCATTGTGTTGTAAGAAGCTGGATGACGAGTCTCCAGTTTCATACTGAAGTATAGAATGTAATAGAAGTTTTTTTTTTTTTTTTGGTGGAAAATCATCACCGACCTTTACTATTATATCCCACCGGACCGGCTACAGCTAATTTTTTCTGCCTATTTAAAGAGCCACTTGTGAGTGTACAGAGAACTAATTTTGACTTATAATGCAAATGGCTTTTTTTTCCGATGGGAAAAATCATCCTATGACAACCCCCGCTTTTGGGCGGAGCGGGAGATAGTGTCAGACTCTTACTGACTAAAAACCCCATCCCGTTCCTTCAAGCCTTCATTCGGATAACCCTGACCCCAGTAGGCTTCGACCCGGCTGGGCCCTTAATGTAGCTGACAACTCCATGAGGCGCGCGGAAACAGCGCGCGCCGTCGACGACTTGGGCTTGGTCCGGACAGTTACCGGACGGCCGGACAGCGAGCTACCCATTGCTTACTGTCCGCAAGCCCGCGCCTACGGTGGCCGGAAATCGGGATCAGTATCCTGGCGCCGGCGGCGGCGGCGATAACGCCGTTGTCTGATGCGTTCGGCCTCCTCCTTTGCGAGCATTACTACTTCGCAGAAGTCGGCGACCACCTGCCACTCCTCCTCGCTCCGGACCATGGCCTCAACCAAGGCCCGGCGCGAGATTTCTCCGCCGCCGATCGCCCCCACGAGGGCACGGCGATGCTCCGCCCAAGATAATGCAAATGGCTGCAGTGAAGTGTACAGTACTCTAAAGTATTTTTGCGATCATGTGTATATTATAAGTGGCGCGAGATTATTAGTTTTAGTACCTACCGTAGACACTCGCCAACACTCGCTAGGGCCGACAGCGCCAACATGTCGAATATCAAACGGGCACAAAAGCACTTTGACGGCCGCCAGTCCTGTGTGGTAAATAATTGAGATCAGTGGAAATCATCCAATGATTTTTCCCTTTCTAAGGGGCATATCAGACTTTCCCTAACTAAATCACACCTTTGCTTTCTAGGACCACGTGTTTCCTTTCCAGAAATTCCCCGCAACACTAATGGGCATCGACTCTGCTAGGCCCCTAAGGTTTTGCTGACATTTCTTTGATGAGCACGTAGAACAATATGCGCCGTCGACGACTGGCCCTAGTATTCGCAGTACGGATTTCACGGCATAGAGAATCCGTGCGAGTCCCAGGAAATCAATCCATAAAATAATGTATAATAAAATATTCTTATTCTTCTTGTGGTGTATATAATTTTATGTAGGTATTTTAGTGTGCATAAAGAATTTATTAAATAAATAAATACTCGTATACAATGTGTTGTTTTTGATATCCCTTAACTCAAGGTTTATACAAGGCTGACCTGACGGTGTAGTGGTTAGTGGCCCTGAGTGGTTAGTGAACTGCTCTGCCGGAGGTCATGGGTTCGATTCCCACTCAGGACAAATGTTTGTGTGATGAGCATGATCATTTGTTCTATCTGGGTGTAATTTATCTATATATGTATGTATTTAGAAATATATAAGTATGTTTATCAGTTGTCTAGTACTCATAACACAAGCTCTGCTTAGCTTGAGACTAGACGGCGTTGTGTGATAGTTGTGGAATATATTATTATTATACTCTATGAAGAAAAATAATACTATAAAAGTCCTATAATTTGTGGTCCAAAAATGCATGGTTTAGAAGTGTGTGTAGTAAAGTTTAAAAAAATATGACCCTTGATGGTACCCCAGAGTTATGGGATATCAAAACACGTTTTGTATTTTTAATCTACACTAAATTATAAAGAGGTAATGTTTGTTTTATGTTTTTTTGTTTGTAGAAGGTACTCTCTGAAAGTACTGGTCCGAATGCGAATTTCTTTTACCGATAGAAAGCTGCTTTATTCTTGAGTGACAAAGGTTATGTTTTATGTATGCGGGCGAAGCCGTGGGCAAAAGCTAGTTAAAAATATTCAAATAACACTTTTGTAATACTTTAATCAAAAAAGCCCAACAAAAAATTGGTAAACTCAAGTAAGTATGAGCTTCATCACCTTTACGGCCGACATACTTAGATTTAGGGTTCTCAAGACAAATTGCAGCAGGGTTGTAGGGTGGTTTATTTCCCAAAAAACACCCGAGCTGTAGCCGTAAGAGTAAATTGAGGTCCGTTATACCTAATTTACTCCCTCAGCTATTTACTCTCACAGCTTTACGAGATGACTTGCTCTTACGGGTTTTTTTGAACGTGGAACCGCACACACGGCGCCATCTTTAAAAACAAGTGCGAGTCGGAGCCGCGCACTGAAGGTAGTAAGTAGTAGTACGAGATCCGTAGAAGAAATCTCAAACAATCGCGAACATTTTATGTTTTCAACTTTCTTCAAATACTTACAAACTGAGTTCTATCGTTACTAATAGCTTCTATTAGACTATAAAACACTAACTAATAATTATGAAAAAAAAAAACGATTAAATAACATATGAGAGTAAATTATGGCCATTTACTCACCTCTTTATTTATGCGAAGCAACCCTCCTATTTGCACCAAAAAAAAGGAAGCCACCTATAGTTTTTCAGTTCCTTGTTGGGGCACATTCCTTCAGCTGGTGCTCGACATTCCCAAAAAACAAATGAGGGGTAATTGATGTCATAGATGTATCTATTATCAAATTTTATGGTTTAACATTATTGGCACCAGATTTAGCTAGGCAACCTATTCGGAATATCTTAATAATCGCATTATCAAGCACATAATATTTATCATAATCGAATAACAGATCAGGGAAGAGATTTCTTCTACGGATTTTAGACCATAGTCTGTCTAAAAAATCAATCAACTTGGGTAATTATTAAGTTCAATAAATTAAGGTTGATTAAGGGGTCGGCGACGGATGAATTTCCATACAAACGTAATAGCACGCTCATTTGCAGTTGGAGCATATTTCCGACATATTATATATTCGGTTATAGACAATATTTATCTAGGCATGTTTTGCCATTTGTGTATGTATAAATGTGCGAAATACAATTCGCTTAAATTTCTTTTTGTTTTTTTTTTAAAAAAGAAAGACGTAGGAACCTAGATAAATATTGTCTATAACCGAATATATAATATGTCGGAAATATGCTCCAACTGCAAATGAGCGTGGTATTACGTTTGTATGGAAATTCATCCGTCCCCGGCCCCTTAAGAGATCTTGATCACAGTTTACTAATAGTAGAACCTTATAAAAAGTATTTTTTTTTAATTAAATATTATACAAAAATCCCAAGTCGATTGACTTTTTAGACAGACAACTTACCTATGTGAATAGTTCGATTCCTGAATCGAGTTTCGAAGCTTTTACCATACCGCAAAAAAGTAACCATTTTGCGTCATATAACTACAAAATTCCTTTAAGTACTATTACTATGAGAGCTGGCTTCTTGCCAAATTTCAGGATTTTAGGTCAACAAGAAGTACTCTTATCATCATTTCCCTAACTTTTTCCAACTATCAAGCTTGGAGGTGACTTCAAGTTTAACCGGATACAGCTTCTGTATTTTACATGGAGAGACTGCCTATCAGACCTCTAAAATCTAGTTATGACCCGTTCACCGCCGCTGTGAGCGGTAGCTAAGTACAGGGCGGCGAGCGGTAAGATCAAAAATTTGAAAATGTTTTAAGTACCCTACCAGACGCCGCTCACAGCGGCCCGCGTCTGCTTACTGATTTATTGAATTAGCGGAGGCTTCGACCCGGCTGGGTCCCTGCTGTTGCTGACAACTCCTTGAGGCGCGCGGGAACAGTGCGCACCGTCGACGACTTGGGCTTGGTCGGTTGGCGGCGGCGGCGGCGATAACGCCGTTGCCTGATGCGTTCGGCCTCCTCCTTTGCGAGCATTACTGCTTCGCAGAAGTCGGCGACCACCTGCCACTCCTCCTCACTCCGGACCATGGCCTCAACCAAGGCCCGGCGCGAGAGGTCTCTGCCGCCGATCGCCCCTACGAGGGCACGGCGATGCTCCGCCCAAGCAGGGCACACCTCGACTTTGTGCTCCACCGTGTCCGCCGGGCGTTCCGCACAGTGGCGACACCCGGGCGTCACTTCCGCATGAATCCGGTGCAGGAAACTCCCGAACGAACCATGTCCGGTGAGGACCTGCGTCATGCGGAAGGTAAGGACGCCGTGAGGCCTTTCCAGCCACGCCTCAAAGAGGGGACTTACCGCCATGATTGTGGCGTGCCCAGCACTGGGTTGCGATAGTCGTTGACGCCATTTCACCATGAGATCCCGCCGGAGCTCTGTCCGCCATGCCGCGACCTGTCGCGGCAGCGGACTTTCACCCCGGCGTTGCATCTCCACGCGCATATCATGCATAACCTTGGTTGACTGGTAGAGAATGTCCGCCTTTGTACATTTGTGTTACATGAAGTTCTAATAAATAAAACTGATGCTGTCTCGCTCGCCGCGCCACTCGCCGCTAAGACCGAAATCGTGACCAGCACAAAATAGACAGGTACAGAAGTCAATCTTATGTATGTACTTCACTTTTTATACCTACACTACGAGCGCACACACGTCAGTGCGTTGCGCTGAACTGTACGAGTGAGCTAAGCCGCGGGCAAAAGCTAGTTCTTTATAAAAAAACTAAATACTGTCTTAACTTGCCACTAGCTAAACGCACAACCCGTACGAAGTGAAAAGAAAAAAAAGCCTACATTTTTAACAAAGCCACAGAAAGAATAAAAGAAAAAAGTCAAATGACAGCTATTCACAAAAACTTACACAGAAAGATTCAATTAGACTTCTATAAATATGACTTGTAAATCCCAAGCAATTTAGTCGACCCATCAATTTAGACAGGCGGCAATGCGGCCCAACCTTGTATGGGATCAAATTAATTTCTTCCAAAAACATTTAGGCGTGAGCTCGCCTCGGGGAATGAGGTTGAACTCATCATATTGAAGTTATTTTCACCTTAATTGCTGACAACGGGTTGCTATGGTTTTAAAAATAAAACTGCCTTATTTTTAAATAACAAGATTACACCTTTTTATCGTGATTTACTTTACTAGATAATTAAAGTTAAGTGAAAAGCACAGTAAGGAAATACTTTTCTCTCGTATTTGCATAAGAATATCTTAAAAGGGGGCCCCTTGGAGTTTGCTTCTGAAAAGAAAGCTTGGACCTGGTATAAAAGGCAATGAAGGAACAGGAGTGGGTTTTTAGTCAGTAAAAGTCTGACACAAAAAGGGCGGGAAATGTCATGGGATGATTTTCCACCTAAAATATAAAAGGGGGGCTCTTCCTGATTCGTCTATCATCAACCAAGCATGGTTTAAAAGCTTGATGGTTCTTCCAATGCAATCCAACGCAATGTTTGAACATACTTGTTCCCCTGGATTAATTTCTATATCATGAAGCCGCTGGAAGTAGCTGGCAGATAATATAGAGCAGAGGTTACCTAGTGGTAACGGGCCAGACAGACGAATCGTGGATTCAACCCCAAGTAAAAAAAATTCGGAAAAAAATAAAAAAAATACATCTCTTATTCAACTCTCCTATCGAAAGTCTGCTGAAAGAAATTTTGTAAATTTTAATTTTGGTGTACAATAAAGTAATAAATAAATAAAATTACTAAAAAAGAACGACAAAACTCGAAAAACGATCAAGTGTTACATCTCAATACAGCCGTCGTCGTATCACAATCTGCCGTAGTTATCAGTTTGCGGTTGGCCTGACTCCAATGCTGCGGGGAGCTTGTGCCTGACGGTGCATGAGAGAAATCGTTTTAAATATCTGACATACTACTGCTTTGGTTATACGGCAAGTTGGGGAGTTTTTTTAAGCCATTGCATAGCTTCTATCGCGGGCCTTGAGCGTGGAGACCGAATCCAGAAATTCCGTTACGAAAATAACCTAACACCCCCCACTCATTTGTTTTTTGAGCGTGGTGACCGATAAGAAAACAAATGAGTGAACAATCAATCAAAATTCAATTCAATGTGTGAAAGTGTAACTTCAATTAATATCAAAGAAAAAAAAAACAAAGGAAAAAATACTGCATAAATAAAATATATAAATAATTATAATTGCATAAGTTGATAAAAATGCTATGCAATAGCTTTACCGCGGCAGTCCCCGAATGCCACACGTCTTTTTTTTTTTTGGTGGTGTAGTGTAAATTGACTGAAATGTTGGTAGACTAGACAAGTGCCAGTGACATGACGTAAACTTCACGCACGCCACAATTAGGGCAATAAGTCCCAACTTTGAGGAGTGGCTGGAATAACTTTACAGCATCCTCACCTTCCGCATAACGTAGGTCCTCACCGGACATGGTAAGTTCAGGGAGTTCCTGCAACGGATTCGTGTGGAAGAAACGCCCGGATGTGTCACCATTGTGTAGACCGCCCAGAAGACCCGGTGGAGCGGGGCCGATGCCCGCTAATGTCAACGGATTTTTTATAGGCTTCGACCATGCTGGGGTCAAGCGTTGTACGAAAGAGAGCCCTGGAGCCCTGGAACGATGGCAAAGAAGGAACAGGAGTGGGTTTTAGTCAATAAAAGCCGCCAAAGAGCGGGTGAAGTTATTGGACGATATACGACCTAAAAAACATATGTATATTTAACACCTGTCATTATACATCCGACGATTGGTCTAAGCGGTTGTATGGTGCGAATACATGCATGTCGTGGTATCGGGGAGCAGTGAAATACTCCAATAAGCAGAACAATACAGATGGTAAATCATCCAATGACTTCTCCAGCTTTAAGTTGAGGCGAGAAGGTGTGTCTGACTTTCACTGACTGACCAAAACCATACCTGGGTTCTTCAGTTTCCCTTTGCGTACTAGGTTTCCTTCTCAGAAATTCCACGTGGCCGTAGCCCTATTGCGAAAGTTTATCTGTGTATATTCATTGCATGTACATAAATAAGAAATGTCGGAAGGTTTTAAATGAAAGGTTCTAGAATAACTTATAACCTTTTATTTAAAAAGGTGGGAAGTACTCATTTTACGCGTATTAAATAACTCACAGTTTAAAAATTAAAACACATTAGTTTTCTCATATCCATCTATAACGCATACGTCATTTTGCTCTATATTTATCATAAAGATGTCTCCAGTATTGCAGCGTAGGCGCAGGGTTAATAGCCGATGCGATTGTAAGGGTCTCGTTCAGCTCCAGCCTTTTTGGTGAAGACATGGATGTTGGAGGCCACTGCACCTCGCTTCCTTCAGGAGTTGGAACTCTGTAAATAGATATGCAAATAACTGTCCCCGCACACGGGCAACAAAAAAAACGCCGCTTCAAGATTCTTTTTGAGGCGGCCTTTTTTTGTAGCTCGCACAAAAAAAACGCTTGAAGCGGTTTCAAGCTTCTCCGGACACAAGGTGTCGCGCGTTTCAGCTGTTTTTTGCGGCCGCTTCTAGCTTTTTTTGTGACCGCTTTTAGCGTTTTTTTGTGGCGGCGTTTTATTGAGGCCCGTGTGCGGGGGCGCTAAGAGCCCTTAGGAATCTGTTTGGGATTGACACATAAAAACTATATGTATATAACTAGAGTATCTTCCAAAATGCCTGGACTTAAACGACTTCGACTTGAAAAATTCGTCTTGAGAACCGCGCCTAGAAACAAGTGCTTGTTATATTTTATTACTTTTTCAATTTACAAACTAATATGCGTGTGAAACCTAGCTTTTGTGCTGTTATACGTGTTGACAGGTCCTGTTCGTGTGTGCTACTTCGAAAAAATCAATCCAGGAGATCCAGGTCGACGGAAGAAATTCAGGTCAGTGTGCATGATCCTTACCTAATTTTCCATTTATACCCAAAACCTAATTTGACATCCAATTTGTGTCGCACTTGCAAGGTCACGTACAATTACGCATTTCGACCGCTATCAATACAGTCCATTTTCCTTCATTTTGAGCCAGCTCCCTACTTCTTGGGATAGCTACATTCAATTTATATATTTCCACCCAAGTAATTGGTGTAAGGCGCCACCATTATTTTATGGACTTCATTTTACTCATATGATATTTTTTTGAGGTGGAAAATCAAATACCGTAACTTATGAGTAGGAGCGCTCTAGGTGGAGAAAGTGGGGGTATCAGACTATTACTGACTAAAAAACACCTGTGTTCCTTCAGTGGCCTTTTGCGGTTCAAGGTCTCGGTAACTCTTGCGAACATTCCTGCATACTCATCCAACATACTCGCCTCTTGAAGTAACTTTGATTTTCGGAAGGTTCAACGTACCTAGCTAGAGAGAAGAGGGAAATGACGTCACAATAACATATAGAGACATATACTAACCCGTATTTAGCAAAATTGGTCCACAAAGTAGTCATAGTTTTAATCATTTTGGTCTCGAATAGGGTCGGTATTGGAAACAAATTGAATAAGTAGAACAATTCGTCTGCATGGGAAGCACCTGGTGCGTTCCAAAATGGCCGACCACCTATAAGCTTCGGTAAGTTTCTCCGACCACCGTACTGAAACTCATAGCTGTACACCGGCTTATCCGTAGTCTTCAAAATGAGCTCAGTCTCAATATACCCAGGCAAGTTAAAATATGGTTCCCCATGTAATCTCGAAAGCTTCAATATCGTTGCCCAAGAGATTTCATCATTACCCATGTAAAGTTTTCTAAGTGTCTGAGCAGCTACTTTCCGCTCTTCATCTGAAGGGAAGTCTAAATCATATTCTTGTAATACTGCTTCGAAGTCAATACTCCTCAAAGATTCATCAGTTTCTTGACTAGCGAAATAATATCCTTCTTCGTCATTAAATCCTACTATGACTGGCACTTTGTTGTATTCTCCACTAGTGAGGATATTAAAAGGTGTTTCGGTTAAGAAAGGTTCAACGCCATCTATTGGCTGCTCAGTGCACGGCACAAATGGTATATTCATGAACATCAATTGTCCCTTCTTCCTCGGTAGCTGTGTATAAACTAATTCAGATAGTGATGTGTTCATAAGAACGCTATAAAGTTCATGAGGGTCTTCAACATTATGTCCCAATTCTTTTGCTAATGCGACAGCATTTGCCATTGGACTCCTCTGTCGAGACCACGATGCGATAGACGAGCCACTCTGAATAATCGCTCTATGAAACAGTCCTTTGGACATCGGAGATAGGAGGTGGTATGAAACTGACGCTCCACCAGCACTCTCACCAAACAGTGTAACGTTATCAGGGTCTCCACCAAATGCTCGTATATTTCGTTGAACCCACCTGAGGGCAGCCACCTGGTCTTTCATTCCAGCATTGCCAGGAGCTTCCTTTATGCGTAGACAGAGAAAACCATGGACGTTCAATCTGTAGTTCACAGTGACGAGGACGACGCCTTGGGACACTAGATAATCAGGTCCATAAAGCAAGGCTGATCCGGAACCTTCTCGGAACCCTCCACCGTGGATAAACACCATAACTGGTAGGGGAGTGCCATCCCATGCATGGTTAGGGCTGTACACGTTCAAGGTGAGGCAATCTTCCGACCCCGAAACGTGTGACATTAAATACCGTTGCGGACATCTTATGTGCTCCCTGACAGCTTCGAATACGCCATCCCACTTTGGAGCAGGACCGGGTGCCTGTAACAGAAGTTATAATTTACCTGATAGCTACATTATTGACATAACATTCATTGCGAGTTGCCAGTGATGATATACAGCTCTGAAACGTAGTCGTGGACAATGGGCCTCATCGTAAGACTTAAAAACAACCAAAGGGCCAAAGGATAAAGCAATGCTTGGAGTTTTCGTGCGTGATTGGATCAGAAATGAAGATATCCACAGTTCTCCAAGCTTACGGACATAGCCTGAAGAAACGCCAAAGTGCTGCTGCGCACATCATATCAGACGCACATCACTCGCTTAACAGATTGTCGATGGGGCCAAAAGGTTCTAGGGTAGTGACCACGAAGGCCTGACTTGTGGAAGCCTATGTCCAGCTGTGGACGTCTTTCGGCTTAACCTTTTGAATGTCTTAAGTTACACAGTTCGACATAAGCAATTGTCTTTCTATTGTGTCTCTAATTACGGCATTCGATGAGTTAAATGATAATGATGACATCAATATTGTGGGTATCATAAAAAAACTAGATGATTTCTGTTTAACAAGAGATTTTTTTTAAGGTTGTTCAGTTTCGTCTACTGAACAAGCCCTTAAAGTTTGTGGAGGGCTGTCCCTTACAGCTTTTATATATTAATTATCTATATAAATAAAAACTGGGCAAGTGCGAGTCGGACTCGCGCACTGAAGGTGCAAACTACAAATCCCGAATGGAGTCTCAAAGATTATTCCGAATTGCAATTTTTTTTTTGTGGCGTACGTAACAACAAATTTACTGTTTTCAGATTTTTCCCTATATCTGTGCTATAAGACCTTGCTTTGTGCCAAATTTCAGGATTCTGGGTCAACGGAAAGTACCCTATGAATTTCGATGTTTGAGAGTATCAAAATATACGTTTTTTTACGACATAAACGGCCGTATCTTTTTTATTCGTTAACTTAGAAGTTGGATTTTTTCACAGCTTGAAGGGACCGCAGACCTAAGTATATGGTTTGAATTTCAACTCGATACCTCCATGCGCTCTCGAGGTAAAGGGTCTTGACAGACAGACAGACAGACAGACGGACGGACAACAAAGTGATCCTGTAAGGGTTCCGTTTTTCCATTTGAGGTACGGAACCCTAAAAATTAATGTTGCTAAGCGCAAAACTCGAGAATGGTACGACGAATTCGGCTAATTTTTTTTTCGTGTGCGAAAGGTTTTAAGGTAGGGTAGAAAGGGTAGGTAATCGGAAGCGAAACCGCGGGCAAAAGCTAGTAAATAAATAAAAGTATCCTTCAAACAGTTTAGTAGCGTGCTATAACTTAATTTATACCATAATCTTATTAGTAGGTATTATTTTTGATGTTTGTACACTGACAACCCTAAATCTATCTTCTTTCTTTCAGTCCATCCAAAGGTTGTCTGTAAGAGATACGATAAGACCGGCCATTCTACACTTAGTTTTTTTTTTTCACAACTATCACACTTTTTAATTGCTTGTCCTGTATTTTTGTTTATGTGGTGTACAATAAAGATTATAATAAATAAATATAACCTGGAATCTGTACTTATATTCCGAGCTGGCATAAGGAATGCCAGTGTACCGCTGATGAGAGCCATCTGTCGAGAATTGTCCGGACACCAACGATCCATCGTCAAGTCGTCGTATTGGCGTGGACTGGCGGACGAATCTCGCGGCCCAGAGCGACCACAACACTAGCCACTTTAGTCGAACGTACATCACTAATCACTACACAGTTTCACAATAGAAAAAAACTAGTCACCGGTACTAGTACAGTGAAAAAACTGTACCGACATAGATTTTATTCACATTTACAAAAATACTGTTTATAGTAATAAACAAAAATGAACAGTATAGTTATTTAAAAACAAAACTGAACTGCATTGATACGCGAACGTAATTCACCTCAAATTATTTTTTGTATCTTATCGACCTCCGATATCTAGTGACGTCACTAATTTATAATATGTATAATCGTTGTCTACTGTTTTTATCAGGTTTTAGGGTTCAGTATCCAAAGGGCTAAAACGGGACCTTATTGCTAAAACTCAACTGTCGGTCTGCCTGACACCAGGCTGTATCACATGAACTGTAATAGCTAGACAGTTGAAATTTTCAAACTTTTTTCTCCGTATTAATAAAGGCACCAGGTAGCCGCTTGAAATGTTCACAGAATATTTATTTTCTAAAGAAAAAAGACAGAATATTTATTTTCTACTAAAAAAAGTAAATTTGTCGTTACTTATGTCACAAAAAAAAAAATTTGCAATTCGGAAAAATCTTCGAGAATAGAGATTCGGGAATTGTAGTTTGCAGGGAACCCTCAGTACACGAGTCCGATGCGCACTTGCCCAGTTTTTAATATCGTTTTCGGTGTTTTTCTAAAATGAATTACCTACATTAGTCACATGAGTTCCATTACTCGCCATTTTTACCCGCAGTATGTAAGAACCACTAAAACGAAATAATTCTGTAGTGGGTGGTTTAATTCAGGACTTTAGATGCTTCCAGATTTTAAAAGCAGATTAAGTCTTTGTTTGGTTCAACAACAGGCCTTGTTCAAGTGAATTTATAGTATCACAGGCTAATTGGACTGGGGTCTAGAATTAATGAAAAACCCTCATTCGTACTACGGGTGTTGTAGAAATGTCAGCAAACAAATTAATTGCGTACTGAAGTAATTGTATTTTTATGTACATACTGCTTTTGTGCCCCGTCCCGACTTTGCAAGGGTGTAAATCTACATATGGACACAGGGAACCTACGCGGGTTTATTGTAAACTCGTCACCGAATTTACAATGAATTTATGGAATTTACGAATGTGTGGCAAATCGCACTGTGACGAGTTTACTGGACTCTAAACAAACACATCCACACAACAGGCATCACAGACAGCCCCCTGACCAGAGCAAGCTTGGAGGAGGAGAAGGCAATTGCACATGTGCTTCTTGATTGCACGTTTGTCACTGATACACGCACACAAACCTTAGGATCACAGATGTGAGGGGATTCGGGGATTCTTTTAGACATCTGCCCTGAAAGACCTTTTTTTTTAAGGTGGGAAAAATCATCCAATGACTACCCCCGCTCTTGGGCGGAGCGGGAGATAGTGTCAGACTCTTACTGTCCTTCCTAGAGTAGCACATAGAATACTTTTTATCCCAGAAGTATGTCTGTATGTACCTTGGGATAATTTTAATTAGTAAATATAAAAACATTACATTCCGTCTTCATCAATCTAAAAACTAGAACAAATAGGGATCCCTACATTTATTACGATGACAAACCGAGTTCCGTACATAAAATGCATTAGTCTTTACACTACTTTCGGTAATACCTGTCGACATATGCATTAGTTCAATTGGATTTCTCTCTACGCCTCGGGGATATGAAAATGGTGAAACCAGACTTGACTCAACGTAATTGGTACTGAGGTTTTTAATATTTTTATGATAGTAGGTATATTTTTTCATGTAGGTACTCGTAATATAAGTTTAAAATAATGAAAATGTGTGTGTATTTATAGCCGGCAGGGTGGATGGCCTAATGGTGTCTCACTAGATGGCGGTACTAAAGACACTTCTGCCTGACCACTGCTAAGTTCATTTTTGCTTGCATTCGAAACGAAAATTTCAAAGGGTTATAATTTGGTGCCGCGCCGCAGGATTCAAGCGAAAAGTTTTTTAAGTGATCAGGCAGAAATGACCGCGATGATACATAAACCGGCATTCAGATACCTATGTGATGTAGGCGTATGTCGTTTTGTTTTGTTTTAGTTAGTATGTTTTGAATTGAATATTTTGTTCTACTATGGATCTTTGGTCTGAAAATAAAAATATTATTATTATTTCCTGATTTCTGGTTGTAAAAAGAACAGACTGAGCTCGGAATAACACGCAGCGCTCCATAACGGGCGTAATAGTCGTGGGCAAAAATGCTGCCAGGCTCAAATGGGACTGGGCGGGTCACGTTTAGTTGAGGTGGGAAGTCATTAGATGATTTCCCACCTCAACTAAATCTTTTGCAAGACTTGTGTCAGAATTTGCATTTTAACCGTAAAAACTGTCAACTATCTACTCTTGGCGGGATTTTATGCGGTGCTTTCTCTCTCACATGTACAAAATTAGTCTAAGAGCTTGTTTCACCACCTAACTTACAATTACCGGCACGGATCTTGAGCGCTCGGCGTCAGAGTGGGAATCGTCGTCTTTGTTCGATACATGCAGCAAGCGCAGAGAACCAAGGAACGAATCACGAGTGACGTCTATGACACGATGTCGCGGCCCGCGGCGAGCCAATCACTGACACTCCCCGCCCCTGCGTCTCACTTCACACCACTAAAAAGATCGAATATTTGACTTCTGCCCAACTTGAAGCCAGCGCTCAAGATCCGTGCCGGTAATTGTACTTGGCACATAATTTCATAGAAATTCTGTTCCATTTTTGAATTTATTCGAGAAGTAGTGGCTATTCGGGCATTGTGGAACAGGTCCTAAGAGTTATACTTATTTAGTTAAGAAGTTATGATTTTTTTTTATTTCTTACGGAATGTGTGGCTATACTAAATTGTAATCGCCTAATAAAAACTCTTAAGTATTATACAACGAGTATTTCAAATACTCAAGTATATATAACCAAAAATATTAAACTTTATAGTTACTTTTTTTTAAGAACTTTTTCAAAATCCTTTTTTGAAACGAAATATAAAAAGGAATACTATTGTTAATTTATAGTTATTTTTAGGGTTCCGTAGTCAATTAGGAACCCTTATAGTTTCGCCATGTCTGTCTGTCCGTCTGTCTGTCTGTCTGTCCTCGCTTAATCTCTGTGACCGTTAGCACTAGAAAGCTGAAATTTGGTACCAATATGTATATCAATCACGCCGACAAAGTGGTAAAATAAAAATTGGAAAATAAGCTTTTATTAGGGTAGCCCTATATGTAAAGTGGGAAGTGTTTTTTTTTTTTTAATTTTAACCCTAACGGGTGATATATTGTTGGATAGGTATTTAAAAATGAATAGGGGTTTACTACAATCACTTTTTGATAATGTCAATAATTTAGAAAATAATCGCTCCAAAAGTAAAAAACAATGTGTGCCCCCCCCCCCTAACTTTTGAATCATAAGTTTAGAAAATATGAAAAAAATCTGAAAAGTAGAACTTTATAAGGACTTTCTAGGAAAATCATTTTAAACTTAATGGAAAGAACAGTTTTTGTACAAAAAAGACAAAAAGGTTGTAGTATAATGACTAAGTTTGTAGTATAATCGTATATGCAAGCATTTTCTTTAACTTCGTTTACATATTTTATTATCCTGAACGTATCTTCTTTCAAACAAAAAAAGAATTATTAAAATCGGTTCTCGCAATCCAAAATTACCACCGAAAACTTCTTCTGGTACCTATGTATTAATTAGTAACCCAATTCCCCGAGAGATGGCACTGTACTTTGGGCTATTTCGCGTTCGCGCTGTTAGGATTTTTCCTGAGTTGATGGGGTCGGGTATTATCGAATTGTTCGGTTGGTCTCTCCTTGGCATTGGCGGTATTATCTTATAACTACATAAAACTTCTATCAGGAACATGCTAAGGCAATTTAGAACAAAACTAAAATTCATTTTTTTAACGCCATCTATCAAAATGTTAAGGTAAAAACCAGTTCATAAATGGTTCGATAGATGGCGTTGCGTAATGACGTCATCTTTTTAAAAGTCGATGTTAAGATTTTCCGTGCTTTCATGACCTACCGTGGTGGTAAAAAATCGTTGCTTCTTAAATATATTTGTAATTTTACGAGTGCACAATCGTTGAAATTTCTACTACTTGCATACTGTTTTAGTTATCACCGTCCTTTGTGGGCCCGTTTTTAGGGTTCCGTATTTATTAGAGTTCCGTACTTAGTATGTCAACGTAACAAATAGCCTTTCTATAAACTCATAAGTGGGAACACTTATTGTGACGGACAGGAAACTACGGAACCCTACACTGAGCGTGGCCCGACACGCTCTTGGCCGGCTTTTTATGTTTTTTTTCAGAAACATTTGCTGACACGAAATATGGAAAGGAATAAAATACTCCAAGTATACCTATCTACTTAGAGCATTTTATTAAGCGACTCTTATTACCAATTATTACGCTTTGACGTTCGATGTGCTTATCAGATTAATCTGGCGCTCATTAGGGACAAGATTCACAGTTTGCTACGTCACTTGGGAATATCTTGATTTTAACACGGACTTGAACACATGTAGACATCGTTATTTTCAAGGTACCATTAAAAATCACGTCCAAAGTCATAAATAGCTAGGTACCATGACATTTGTCGATATTATAGGTAAATACATTTAGAATTTAAGATAGACTGATTTATCTAAGTAAGGCTGACAATGCACTAAATATTGCCGAATACCAACTGATCGAAAGTTTTTAAGGAAAAGTCATACCTACTATCATCGTCATTTCAGCCGAAAGATGTCCACTGTTGGACATAGGCCTCCCCCAATTGTCGCCACAACGACCGACCCTGTGCTTCTCTCATCCACCGCATTCCCGCGACTCTTACCAGGGGCCCAAGTCTGCTATTTTTATAAATTCGCCACTCCAACACGATCCCATTGTCATTTTGCTAAAAGTTTGTAATCTGCTAATTCATAATGATCGACCATTGATCGGTCAATGGTCTTGTAATAGAATTGTGGTAGAATGACAATACCGAGTTTATTAAAAGCACCAACTGCGCAATGACGTCGTAATGGTAGGACACTGATCAAAGAAACTGTCAAAATTTTTGCAGATTACCGCATACGTCAGATATTCATTTGTCATTATGTACGAGATTAGCATTCTATGCCGTTTCTTTCAATGGAGTGTCAGTGGTTGACCATCGGAAAGTCATAATGACGCCATTATATTAGTAGACTAGCTGCTGCCCGCGACGTCGTCTGCGTAAAGGCTCTACAGCACCAAAAATACCTAAGATGCCAGTGCCGCTATAGCAATAAATAATAAGTAAACAACTTTTAAAATAGCATTAAAATATAAGTTTTTTTTGCAAGCGAAGCAAGTGAAAAGAGTTATATGGGAATCCTGCTGAGTTCAGTCATAAGATGTGACTGAAGGAATTAGAGAAAATAATGCAGGAATACATTCCAGGACACAAAAGAGTAAAAATACGTACAAAGGTATCATACTTTACAACACTTCCCTTCCGTTGGTAGTTATACTGCCAGGAGCCAAAATGTAAAGAGAGTCAGGACTGGTGACGCGAGAGCAAGCAACGTACAGTTGCCCGTATGAGAAGCAACTCGTCCTGAGGTCGACACCCGCTGCCCTCAGTGTCTGCCCTTGCGACTTATTGATGGTCATCGCGAAGCAAACACTCACGGGGAAATGTACGTGCTTGAACTGGAACGGAAAGTTATGAGGTATGAGGGGAATGCGTGGTATAAATACTGCCTCGCCGACGCCACAACCCGTAAGAATTTCCGCCTCAATGGTGTATCTGTGGAGCGAGAGGACTTTAAAGCGGGTCCTGATACACAACTTCGGAGGAGACAGGTTCTGAAGAAGCCTAATCGGGACACCAACCTTCAGCTTGATGGTATGCGCCGGAAGTACACTTGCTGACAGGGAGTTCAGAAATTCCACGGGATAATGTTTGGCGTCATCTTGCTCGAAAACAGTGTTTACCTTCTTCTGTTTATATTCACTTCATTTTTGTCAGTTGCTGCATCCTGATCATTTTTGGACGTCAAAATGGCCCGCTCATACACCCAATAATTCTGCTGGTGCGGTATACGATTGATGTCCCCGTACACACAGCGAATGAGTTCTTCTAAGCTGGAACCACTCTACCGAGAGACTCTGGAAGCACCACCTGTCCACCTCTCTCTTCTCGTAGAGTGCCTTCACCAAAACTAAGAAGGACATCGGAGAATTCTTGAGCACGTGCATTGCCACCGAGTCGAGCTCTCATATTAATGGTCAGCTTACGAACTCGTGACCACAACGAACGAACGAATCGTTTCAACGAAGCATTCACCTCGTCAGCCCTCGATCCCGGCGTCACTACAGGAAGTGTTTGCCGGAAATCGCCACTAAACAGAACTGTGACACCACCCATCAAATGTTCGTTCCTGCGGATGTCCTGGACGTTTCTATCCACGACCTCAACTGCCTTCCTATTGGCCATCGTACACTCATCCCATACGATCAGAGAGCAATCCTTGAGCACGTGTTCCTTATCGCTGTTACGTGACACACCACAAACAGGCGTTTCGACGCTCTCTAAATCGATGGGAATTTTAAACATGGCATGTGCTGTCTTGCCACCCAGAAGCAGTGTGGCAGCGATTCCCAACGACGCTACAGCAATAGCAATTTTGCCTTGCCTCCTGACCTCTGCAAGTATGCCAGTGGTAACAAATGTTTTTCCTGTTCCACCAGGAGCATCCAAGAAAAACATTTTACCCTGGTTTTGCCCAACGCTTTCAAATACGGTGTCATAAGTTTGTTTTTGCTCTTAAGAGAACAAAGCGACATGGTCATTTCGTATGGTGGTCATTTCGCCCGGATCGTAATTTGTCTCAGCGTTATACTCCCGATTTCCACGGTCTTGATGCGGTTATGATTGGGAAGCTGTTAACCCATATTCGATCAGTGGATTGCCGCCGATAGAAATGACCACATCTTGAAGTGAACTGAAACAGGTGTTCAGCACGCGTTCATCAGTTACTTTGACTTCGTCTCCAGTAGCACGCCTCAAAGCTCTTAGAAAATCTTCAGACAGATCATGGCGATACTTTTTCCACAAAGCTACTGGGTTCGCGACTCCACAAAACACCAAGATGACGGCAAATAGATGACGCATGCGGCTGGGACTGTCACTGACGCTCGCCTCCGCGAGGGTGTCATCCCAATTAGGCAAAAGGCTGCGCGGTAAGTGGGATACTCCACGCCAACAAATGTCCTCAGAAAGGCGAAAGACGTTGGGCCTCGGACAGTGTGAAGTAACAACCGCAGAAAATAGCATTCGCCATTATTCGGATGCACGGTATAAACCCTACCCAATGCGGTGTCCTTGATAATTCCCGGAAAACCTTCCACAGCACCTCCTCGTCGACGTCGTTTAAATACACGTCGGTTGAAGGCACCTCCTCATACGTAAGGGATCTCGCAAACTGGTCGACTTCACAGAGCCTGAAAAATGCCACCATGTAATACTTAACACCGCATTTTTTTTTAATTGTCTTCCTCAACTCTGCTCAAGATTTTGAGCGTTTTTTTGGAACTTGATTTTGTCAAAACGAACTATAATATGAAGAAAATGCACATTACCATCTATGAATTTTAAGAATAACTAACTACTAACCTCGCCGACATGATCAAATTTAAATTATTAATTTCCAAAAACTGTTAACATGTAACTTGATTTGATTTTTATGAAATCTCATAGATGGCGCTGTTTCAAAATTGTCTTTATACTACTAACATTCATTAAACTATGTTTCTTTGCCCAAGTTACTTAAATGGCGTAGTTTTTATAGTGTAAAGCTAGATAATAGTATGGCTTACTGAAAAACAACATTTAAATATGCGTCGTTAGATTACACGCTGTCACAGAATACGTAAAAAAAATAAAGATACACAGCTCCTCCCCCGTAGGTGATAGCGTGATAATATGTAGCCTATATGTTGTTGTCCCGACCTCTTAGTAATATTCATGCAAAATTTGAAGTAAATCCGTGCAGTACTACGGAAGTGTACATAGTACAGTACACTTTGAAGAAATGCCTAACGATTAAACACGATATTGTGGCTAATTTATAAAAGATAGATATATACTATTGAGGACTTGTTTGTAGATCTATTAGAGACCATCATCTTTGTAATACATACTTTTGGTGTATGATCAACGTATGCGAAGATAAGAGCTCGAACGCGCATTTTCATCCGACTTGCTTCAAATTTATCGTCCCTTCTCAGCTCCTATGTATCTTAGCGTTATGTTATATAGCCTATAACCTGCCCAGGAGTATGGACCATAATCGTACCAAGTTTGGTTAAAATCCCTTCAGTAGTTTTTGACCCACGCGTGCACATACAGACAGACAGACAGACAGACAGACAAAAAATTTACTGATTGCATTTTTGGCATCAGTATCGATCACCAATCATCCTCTAATATTAATTTTGAATATATATTCAATGTACAGAATTGACCTCTCTACAGTTTTATTATAAGTATAGATATAGATTACCAAAACTTGTCAAAATCAACAATTATGAAATCAATGATAGACCATTCTGACACTATTGTAATAGCAGACTTGAGGCCTAGGTCGTCCGTTTCTGGTGCGCTATCACCACTCTAGAACCTTCCGGCCTCATCGACCATCCGTTCCTCGAGCAATGTGCCCTGCTCACTGCCACTTCAGTTTGGCGATTCTTCGGGATATGTCGACAACCTTGGTTCTCCTGCGGATATCTTCATTCCTGATGCGATCACGCAAGGAAAATCCAAGTACAGAACTTTCCATTGCCGTTTAGGTAACTGTAAGCCTTGTAAGATTGATTGTAAGCGACCCTGTTTCAGTGCCATATGTCATCACTGGCAACACGCACTGGTCATAGACTTTTGTCTTGAGACACTATTGTATGTTGGACGAGAAGATACCGCCTTCAACTATATTTAAGCTATACTAATGGAAGGAGGCACTAACTTCTGTAATAAAAGTTAGGGGCCTTTACGTGTTAAAATGTTAGACGTGCGAGCGAGAAAGAAGATTGAAGCTATACAATACACCCTATACATATAGCTCTATCTCTTTAATAATTCTGTTTAGGTCGAAAAATGCATAGTGTTAAAGGATCTAATACACCACTCGAAATTCAAACAGTCTTAGTCGATATCGCGTAGTGTAATACGGATCAGACTGTCTTACTCGGAATGAAAAATAAGACGAGTCTGAATTTCGTGTGCTTAATATCGCGTAGTGTAATAGGCACTTAAGAGTCCGTGACCCACGAGTAGAGATGTACATTTGCCGGCAATATTGCCACCAATATTCCAACTTCGGGCAATATTGCCACCAATATTCATACTTCGGGCAATATTGCCACTAATATTCCAACTTCGTGGCAATATTGCCACCAATATTCATACTTCAGGCAATATTGTCACCAATATTCATACTTTGGGCAATATTGGCACCAATATTCATACTTCAGGCAATATTGCCACCAATATTCATACTTTGGGTAATATTGCCACCAATATTCCAACTACACGGCAATATTGCCGGCAACCGCACATCCCTACCCACGAGCTCATTTTCAGGACTTCAAACTGATTTGTAATATTTTGATAAAAATACCCATTGTTAACTGCAAGTTGAACTTTCATTTCCATCTCCGATCACCTTTTAACAAGAGGGAAAAAAGGGAACAGGAAGAATACTTTTCATCTACTTCATCCAATCAATTGTATCAACAGTCAACATAGCCCGAAACTTGAATAAAATCAACAAGGTTGCCACATCGAATAAATTGAAAACGGAAACCATCATACACCTTCAGTTATATAAATAGACTAGCCAACCCGCGACTCCGTCCGCGTTAGGGTCTATACAGACGGAAGGCATTTCAACTGCAATCCAACTGCAAATTGCAGTTTAAGTGCAGTTGACACGACTGCAATAGAACAGCAAACACGATTGCAATAAAACTGCAAACCAAACGTGCGGTCCGATTGCATCGTGTGTGAACTGCACACCGACTGCATCCGAACTGCACCATGCGCGGGAGGGCGGAGCGTACGAGCGGGGTATGGTGCAGTTCGAATGCAGTCGGTGTGCTGCACTATTGCAGTCGTGTCAACTGCATTCAAACTGCACTTAAACTGCAATTTGCAGTTGGATTGCAGTTGAAATGCAGTCCGTTTGTTTAGACCCTTAGAGTCGTAAAGCAGCACAATTTAAAGTTTTTCTTTTGTTTTGTAAAGAAAAGAACAGAAAATACAAGAGAATTACATTTATTCGGGATAGACACAGCACAAAGGTTACAAACACAAAGTAAAAAACAACAAAATCTGAATGCTCTGAGCGTGCTCGTACGAAATGGTGCCAACCTCAACGTTTGCTGGTAATCTGACACCCAGCGCTGGTTTTCAATTGGCACAATTCCGTCCAATAGGTCTAGCCGAGATCAACCGAAACTAAGAGATATCTAACAATTTTAAAATTTGCATTTTGTAAGATAGTGTTATTTTAATACATATTACAACCAGTTACTTGAATTTCACGTATAGATGTACATATATACATAGTTATAAAACCTTTAACTTCATATAATATTTGAGATATGTAGTGTAGTGGTATTTCCTGACACCGCACTCAGGATATTAACACGGCACGAGTATATTTTGAGTTCACGGGTTACTTACCTTAATTTCCGTTGCTTTCAAAACATTTCTCAAGAGCCTTAATAAAGTGAGAGTTATAACTTTATAAGGTGTAACAATTGCTTAAATCTATATACGCACTGAATATAGCCATTATAAATAGAAGATAAAACCGAAAACAAAGATTACAGATGCACTGAAACACTAACAATACAGTGGTAAAGCTGGGGTTACCATCCCGTCCGATTATAATTTAGGTGTCTTCAAGGTTAAAGTGAATAGGCTCTTAATAAACTAGTGCGCCTCACCATCAACGATAGCATCACTACTTACCATCAGGTGGGATCGCAGTCAAGCACTAGTTTATACCAAAAAAAAACACGTCTTAAAATATCAGTCATGCGTGCAAGAAAGTGGGATAGAGCTTTACACATTATATAGCCATCCGTATAACAGTTCAATTTATGTCTTAAAATGGATCACATTATGAGCTCGTAGTTAGCGCCTCTGGTCACATTGCACGCTACACAGACACAGGACGACTACCAGCCACAATGCTAAGCTAGAATTTTTATTTCAAATTAAAACAAACAACATTAGCTTTTGAACATCATTTTCAATTAACTACTTTAGAAAGTATTTAATGCTATCATCTTCCAAACGAACCTCTCCAGCTTCTTAGCTGAAGAAATCTAATTAGTTTTCAATACCCTCTTCTATCTACCTTTAAACCCAAGTTTAGCCTCGCTATAAATACGGACCGCGTTTTTACACTAAGGATCTCTAAAAATATAATATCTACTACCAGTAGAGGCGCGCTGTTTCAATTTAATTAAAAATGCTCCGTAGTTGTACACCCGGCTTATGGTTTATGCATTTTCGTTATAATAGTATTCATTGAAGTAAATGTACGTTAATTAATAAGCATGTGAAATGTTAGTTAAGACTACGTTGAAGACACGCTTGTTTGGCAATTACTAATTTTGCACATGTCGTCCTTAGTAGGTGGCTGCATTTTTGTGTATTCGTCAATTAACTGTCGGTTTTAATTTAATTTTGTATTTATTTTTTATTCACGACATTGTTTTTGCAATGTCTTTTATATTTTTTAGACCACTGACTAACTTAATTAGAAATTTCTTGATAAATTCAATAATAGGTTTCAGACATTTATTAATAGGTTTTTTAAACTTGAAACCTTTTTTAGAATTCCGTACTTAAGTCGGCAAAAACGGAACCTTTATAAGATCACTGCCTTGTTGTTTGTCTGTCCGTCTGTTAAACTTTTTTTTTCAGAAACGCGTGGAGGTATGAAGCTGAAAGTATTACTTATCAAATACTCAGGTGTGCTACCCCAAACAGCAGTGAAAAAATCAAATTGCTAAGTCAACACAATCTAAAGATAAGACCGCTTATGCTGCGTTTAGGCGCATATTTTGAATAGGAAATAACAACTTGTTGGGTACTTCCGGTTGCCCTAGAATCCTGAAAGGAACCAACCAAGGTCTCATAGCACAAGTATGGTAAAAATTCTGAAGACTGTTTTGTAGCTACGTCACAAAAAAAAATCTTTTTGTGGAATACGGCACATTTTCTCTGCCAGACAGGAGGCCTGAGTTTCAGCAATGGGAACATCATAAGGCTGATTCTGCTTTAAACTAATATTGTGATAATGCTGCTGCAATCATATCGTCGTTCAAGGAGATAACACAGTTCCCTCGCTCCTATCAGAGCAGAAGAAGATATTTGATGTTTTTTATTTTTTAAAAGAATAGAAATCACTTTGAAAGCTCCGGTAAGCTACTAGAGCTTTCAAACTCATTGCATACGCTGTTTTTCTTCAAGATACTTACAGGAATAAAAATTAGCAATTCCTTTAAACCCACTTCAAATGCAAGCCAATGAAAGGGAATAATAGAAGACTACGCGTCTCGAAAAACAGAATAAAACCTCTTCCCTCGGACAGCACATTAATTTCGTTTCTGAATAAAGATTCTCAGGTGCTAAGTGCTTTCGCTAAATGGTGCTTGTGAAAACATGGCAGTTAAGGACACCGCACACGCGCCATATGCCACAGCTACAAACGCCGCTACGACAAGCTATATAGAAGCGGCCACAAAGACAGCTGAAGCTACTGTTTTTAGGGTAGGTACTGTTTTTACTTTATCTCAAGAACGCGTGGAGGTATCGAGTTAAAATTAAAACCATATACTCAGGTCTGCAGTCCCTCCAGTCCAGCTGTGAAAAAAATCGAACTTCTAAGTTAACGAATAAAAAAGATACGGCCATTTATGTCGTAAAAAAACGTATATTTTGATACTCTCAAAGATCGAAATTCATAGGGTACTTCCCGTTGACCCAGAATCCTGAAATTTGGCACAAAGCAAGGTCATATAGCTCAGATATAGGAAGAAATCTGAAAACAGATTTGTTGTTACATAGGTCACAAAAAAAAATTTTGCAATTCGGAAAAATCTTCGAGACTCCATCCGGGAATTGTAGTTTGCAGGAAACCCTCAGTGCACGAGTCCGACTCGCACTTGCCCAGTTTTTTTTATCTCTCTCATTCCATCCTGAGGTTGCCTAGTAGGTATTGCTGTTAGCGATAAGACCGCCATTGTACCCATAGATTTAAGTTTATGTATAAGCTATGTATACACGCACGTATATACATGTATACATACAAGGTGTAAGGGACAGCCCTCCACAAACTTAAAGGGCTTGCTCAGTAGACGAATCTGAACAACTTTCCACAAGACGTTTATTCAGAAAACGAAAAAAAAATCCGCCTCACCATACAAAATTATAAACTTGATTGGACAGTTTGTATGGAGAGGCCGATTTTTTTTTTCGTTTCCTGAAAAAAAATTTTGTGGAAGGTTGTTCAGTTTCGTCTACTGAGCAAGCCCTTAAAGTTTGTGGATGGCTGTCCCTAACACCCTTTATAGCACGAAGAATTACCAAACTTAAGTGGCAATGAGCAGGACACATTGCTCGCAGAACAGATGACCGTTGGGGCGAAAGGTTCTGGAGTGGCGATGCGTACCGGAAGACGCAGCGTTGGAAGGCCTCCTACAAGGTGGACCGATGACCTGGTGAAGGTGGCGGGAAACCGTTGGATGCGGGCCGCACAGGAACGTTCGATGTGGCGACGCTTGGGGGAGGCCTATGTCCAACAGTGGACGTGTATCGGCTGAAATGATGATGATGATGATGATAAGCTATGTTACTTTTTTGGTGTACAATAAATTTTATTCTATTCTATTCTAAGACTCTGACGAAGAAGGTTTAAATGCACGAGTGGCGAGTGACGGCTTTTTTTATCGGCGTTTAGTGGCCGATGCGGGCCACAAGAAGCGCACAGCGGCGATTTGTAACGTATGGCGGCCACCGGCGTCAACCGTGTGCTGCGAATCCATATAAAATATATGAAAACTTAGGAAATATGCCAGTAGCGGCGTTTTGTGGTTGCGGCCAGTGGCCTGTATGCAGCGACCCTTATCGTAAAAAATTGTAATGGATTATCTATTCGACTTCTTTGTTCTTTTATGGTTCTTGTGCAGACTTTTAAATTACTTGTAAAGGGTATGTTTCGAAGTGCAGCTTAGAAAGTGTGTCATTAGTTTGTTGGGTTATGAAGATCGCGGTTTCAGAAAGTGTAGGTCACCGAAAAAATTCTTATATACACCGTTAAATTTTAATCCCGTGGAGGGTTGATCCGGTACGCACGTACGAAATTAATTTCTTTAAGAAAACGTCAGCTGAGCGGGTTCAATGACCTGTAGTTAGTAGTCGGCGTTGCGTACAAACTATCTACAGGTCATTGAACTCGCTCAGCTGACGTTTTCTTAAAGAAATTAATTTCGTACATGCATAAATTAATACGAGTTTTGAAAAAAAGTACTTTATTTTTTGATTTTATCTTTAAAAATCGATAGTGTTTCATGTACCGGATCGACCCTCCACGGGATTAAAACGATTAAAATTTAGCGGTGTATAGCGCTTGACTTAAGAACCTACTGTTGGACAAAGGCCTGCCCCAAGTGTCGCCACAATGAACGGTCCTGTGCTTCCATCGGATTCCCGCAATCCTCCCAAGGTCCACATTGTAGGAGGCCTCCCAACGCTGCGCCTTCCGGTACGCGGTCGCCACTCTAGAATCTTTCAGCCCCAACATTTTATCTGTTCTTCAAGCAATGTGCCCTGCCCATTGTCATTTAACTTTGGCGATTCTTCGTGCTACGTCGGTAACCTTGGTTCTCCTAAGGATTGCAAATAAATATTATTCGTTCCTGATACGATCACGCAAGAAAACTCCGAGCATATATGGCCCTTTCCATTGCGCTTTGGGTGACTTTAAACCGTCTAATGAGGCCCATTGTAAGCGACCACGTTTCGGAGCCATATGTCGTCACTGGGCAACATGCACTGTCATAGACTTTCGTCTTAAGATACTGTGATATGTTTTTGCAGTATTGTGCAGCAAATGTATCAAGTCAGCCTTTTTGGCAAGCTTCGTTGAGGTAATCGACACTAAAATAAAATTCTCAGCTCTATTTTACCGAGATCGCGCCTGCTTCAATGATTTCACAATTTGTCCAGTTTCAATTTGTGAATATATATACGAGTAATTAAATCAGACACAATACTTCACTCGAAGAAATACGGAATCTGTGTTTCCAGATAGCTACAACCCGGGAATCTTTAAGTCAAGAGTAATAGGTTACTTCTAGGTAGCCACGCTCCATCGTCGACCGCATCGTTGCTTTCCATCAGGTGAAATAGCGATCAAGCGCAAAACTATCAACAATAAAAAAAATACGCTTCTATTTTTAAATTTCGTATCCAGCAGCTTGAAATAAATCAGGTTTATATTTGAAAGTAACTAAGTAGATATTTTATTTCCGTTCGTATCTTTTCATACTTTCATATTCGCCGTATCGTAACACCGGACGTCTGCCGGTTTTTCTGTAAAAATGTAAGTATGCTTCAGATAGAAGGAAGTTCTACGTCTGAGTGAAATTCTGTGAATCGTTTCGTATTCATGGCAACTATTTTTATGTGTTTTTCTTGAATGCAGCAACTTTGAGAACGTTGCTTACGGATGAGATTTGAAAAAGGTAAGTATCTAAGTATGTAGGTACTGTGTCCACCAGAGATGTTTATTTTTATTACTAGCTTTTATTTAGTTTCACCTGTCCCGATGTTTGTCTGTAATCTTGCACATAAAATTTGATCCACTTTCCAGTTACCGATTGAGCTGAAATTTTGCATAAATGTGTAAATCAGATGACAATACAAAATTATTATGACATGGAGCTGATCTGATGATGGAACCAGAAGGTGGCCTTAGGAGCTCGGTAGTTAAACGACACAACCCCATCGAGTTTGGGCTCGTATGATTCTTTTTGATGAGTATTAATTATATAGCTATTATACCGCTATAAAAGCTGGCTATAAAAAAAATATTTTCATTAAAAACTTGTTTAAGCTGAGAAGTAATCTACTTAATACCTTCTCCCGCTGTAGGCCCTTGTGCATAATTGCACGTTTCTAGGAACGCTCATCCGAAACCTAGATTAAAGATTAGACCTAGTTCCAGTACCTTTATTATCGGTGTGCGTGCCTAGGAACGTGCAATTATTCACAAGGCTTCCCTTTATTATGTGGGCGAGCACTAAGAGGTTTTTGAGAGAGAGAGAGAGAGAGAGAAATGAGTAGGTAGGTATATTAGGGGAAGTTTGAAAGTGGCGAAAGTGACTGAAAAGTTGAAAGGGAATTATTTGTCTTGATATGGTCATGTGAAGAGGAGGGTTGAAATGCACGTTGCTAAAAAGTTATGAGTTTACATGTGATGAATTGGATGGATGGAGAGGGAGAGGGAGGCCAAAGAAAAGATGGATGTAAAGTGTTAGAAGTGATATGAAAGAAAAGGGAGTTAGTGATAGTGTGACGAGTGACAGGACAGAATGGAAGAAAAAAAATGTGTTGCGCCGAAACCAAATAAAACGGGACAAAGGCAGGAAGATGATTATGTCGTATTAAACACGCTTGAACTTGGTATGACGGATTTGGTCCGTCCGAACCATATTCGAGCGTGACTCATGATCATTATTATCATTACAGCCGAAAGACGTCCACTGTTGGACATAGGCCTCCTCCAGGTGTCACCGTATTGACCGGTCCTGTACGTCTCGCATCCATCGAGGTGACCGGTCCACTTTGTGAAAGGCCTTCTAGCGCTTCCGGTATGGGGCTACAATTTTTCTATATTTTTATAAAGTTGTATTTTAATAAATATTTAAAAATGTAAGTTATAAATATCTATTTTAGGTGCTAAATACTTTGCTTAAAACATTTTTCGCCAGCGAAGGAAATCCCCAGATGTGTAAAAGCCAAGCCATAATTCCCAACATCATCAATCAAAAAAAAACGAAAGAAAATTTTTCGAAACACATCAGCGAAAATGAAAGTGCCTATCAACTCGTGAAGTAGCGTATCTCGCCAAATATTTATGTATGATATTTACTTAGCCTTATTTACTTACGAAATGGAAAAGTTTCATTATGTGATGAAAGATAGCATCTCGTCAAATAAAGTTTGGAAAGACTTCTTGAGAGTCACCTAAGGTTGAGAGGACAAATTCGAATTTATTTATATTGCTGATTTTGTTGAAATTCGGAATGGATTTTCGGTGGAATGTCAACACATGCATTATAAGAATATGTTTTTATCAATCTCTGTTTATATAGCAGACTAAAGAAAACACCAGTCGAATTATGTTTATAAATAAAAACTACTATAAATGCAAATTCTACCCAGTATTACGAAACGCCGAAATTGTTTTTATTTTGCAGCTCGTAAAGGCGGGAACGGAAAGGCATAGGTCGACAGAGCCATCTGTTGAATTTACTTTAAATTAACTAGTGCTGCCACTTACATTTTGAAGAAACTTTCATAACGTCATCGTAGCTCTACTGATAATGATAGATGGCGCTATTTAAAATTACTGCTGATCATTAAATTACTTTTATCTTTGTAGATGGCGCTAATAAAACTAAATATAAAAATGTCACAATATATTTAATTTATAAAATTTATTTCGGTACACAATTACAAAATTAACTTAGAAATACTTTTCAAGGGGCTCTCCCAATATTTGTTCAAGCTTTCTGATGGCGTCTTTAGTGGATGTTTCTATTCTGGAGTCACCATCTTCAAGCAGTTCAGCGAGGAATGGAACACTTTCAGCCAGGAGTGGCAACCAGCTGCTGCCCAACTGCGAAGCCATGGCGACTAGGCAGTCTAGGGCTGTCAATCTAGAATGAATAAAATATGAATATTATTATGTTTGTAGAACAAACGATTTTATTTATGAATATTCAGTCTTTCATTATGTTTGTAGCTATTGTTTTTCTTACTGTACTATTTCTGTATTACATTCACAAGACATGTGAAAGTCCATACCATGACAGCTGAGCGAATTGGATGAATCTCGGTACATGGGTAGGCCATGACTTTGAGGAGGAAATAAATTGGGTGTCTTTTTATCCTTGCAAAATTACTCATATTTACACAAATATTAGTAACTAACTTTTGCCCGCAGCTTCGCCCGCGTACATAAACCTATGTCACTCAGGAATAAAGCAGCTTTTTATTGGTGAAAAAATCATAGCAATCGGATCAGTACTTCCAGAGATTACCTCCTACAAACAAAAAAACAAACTTTACCTCTTAATTATATCTGTACCTCAGAGGTAAACAGCATTATGTGCCAAAAAGTAAATTTTACAGGAGAGGCAAAAACGTGCGGATAGAAACTTTAAATGTATTTTTGACATAGTTGCTCTAAAGATATTGGAACAAACTCAATTGTATTTTTTATAATTATTAGATGGAATTATTATGTTTTACACATAATTTTAATAAAGTTAAGAACAACATTAAATGCGCATAAAGCTGAAAAGTAAACAATCTTATCATCATTTGAAGTCCTCTACCCGACAAGTTTTTGTGGGTTTACGATTGGATATTTCTTTTCCTAGATGTCGTAGGACTTCATACCCTATACCATTACGTAGAACAGGTTCTTACGATTTTAATAGTGCAAAAAAAAACATATTTTCAAAAAAGTGGAGTTACTATTGTTTACCTCTGAGGTACAGATATTAGTGTAGAAGTGTAGATTTTCAATGTCTATGTGCATGAAGCTGCTGGTAGATTATTTGCTTAATTAAGGTGAAAGCTTCGGTTCTGAACATGGTCATGATCTCACTAGATATCGTTCAACTCAATATTTAGATAATTTTGTTTTTGTGTAGGAGCATTACTAAGGTAAGGAATTTGTACTGAAAGCGAAATGATTTTAACAAAATACAGTAATTTAATTAAGTAACTTAGCGAAATTAATGTCTCAAAATCCACCTAATTCTGACTGTTCAAAACTAACTATAGCTTTAGTATTACGCTATTACTAAAGTACTTTATGTATCATGAACTAAATATGAACTTTTTCATAAAAACAAATAACACTAACCTGATTTCAGCATCATTATGCCTCGTCTTCAACAAAATCTGATAGTTCAAGAGCTTCCACAAAGAATCATCCGCAATAGCAACGGCAAACTGCGACACACACGGAATAATGTACTCTGTAGCCCTAGCTTTAAGGCTCTGAATGCCTCCCAATGTGTTCTCAAGCTGGTCGACTATGGGTTGCATTAGAGTTTCGAACCTATCTTTGTTCAGGAAACTCTGACTGTCGTATAGGAACACTGTATGAAGTGTTTTGATGATGTATTTGATCAGCATCAAGCATTTGTCTTCTGAGTCGAAGTATAGTTCTTCAGTTTTGCTGTTGTTGCAAGAGTCAAGGAGATCTGAGGCGTTCTTGATGAAGTGACCAGCGAAGAGGACGAATAAGCCTTTTAGTTTGTCAGCGATGGCGCAACTTAATCTGAAAAATGCAGAAATATTTATTATACTTGGGGTTTTTTTGTAATCAGTGTTTCCACGTAAAAATTCTGATCAAATAGGTCCAGTAGGCCACAAGTAAATCGAAACGAAACGACAAGTAAATCGACGCAAGAGAATCGAAACGAAACGGTCGTAACTTGGTTACGGGGGAAAGTGGGCTCTACGCAGTACACTAGGCCAACTCAAAGTCGAAGTGTTACCTACAAATGCGCAAAAAAGAAACTTGACTGTACATACAAGGTGCAGTTTTAAAAATGCACAATATTTCAGGAGGTTGTAATAAAACTCATAAATAATCATATAAAAAACGATACCTGGTCAATAATCAGTAATACTTGTTATTTAATTTTTTAATTACACTAAACTAAATCGATTGATCGATGGCCGCGGGGGCGTGGCTAGGGTGTGGCGTGCGGGATGATGATTGGATGATACATTATTTATGAAACTATCGTTGCGAGTTAGTGTGTGTGAAAACGCCCTTTATTGTTCCGTGTTTGTGTGTGTGAAAAAAAGCGCGGTTATAAAAAAAAAAAATTACCTACTTATTTTATTATTGATTCGGGTCGAGAATCACTAACATAATTACCTCCTGAAATATTTTGCAGCTTCAAAACGACACCTTGTATAAAAAAGTCATAGGTACACTTAAAGATTTTATTTTGTTTTTGAAAAGGGAAATCATCAAATAACTTCTCCCGCTCTGGGTGGAGCAAGACAGGTAAGACTTTTACTGACTAAAACCCACCCGTGTCCCTTTTGCAAGGCCGCGGTAACTTTATCAAACTACCCCCAAAATATAAAACAATAATATTCTTACCTATAAAAAGTAATAGTTCTGTCCTTGTGTCCTTCAATATTAGTTCTTATCGCCCAGTCATAGATCTTGAAATAGAATGGCCTAAAGCTGGTTTCCGACAGTTTCAACACCAAACAGACCAGAGCATTAACCACTTCATCTTCAGCCCTGTCTATGACGTCAGCATCCACTTCTTGTTCGACAGCATCACTTCTCAGTTGTAAGGCAGTTAAGAAGAACGATGTTAGATCCTGTTGGAGCGCTGTAAAATCGGCTGTGGTCACATTTGCGAAGCTATCAGCGAGAACTGACATCACAGGACCAACAGCATCAAACTCCTCTTTCTCCAAAAGCATTTGATGAGTTTGGCTGACTACTGGAATAAGCACTCTAGGTGGTATTGACCCAGCAATTTTCTTCTTGATGGTCAAAAGTTTTGAGACAATCGCCGATACTTTGCTGCACTCCTGGTCTTGACTCTGCCATTTGGCCAGCAAAATCGAGTATTCGTAAAGAATCTTCTGTAAGTAAGGACTTAAGAATAATGGCACGCTTTCGACTATCTTCGCGATTGCTGTTACTGTGCTGAGTAACACCAGTTCTTGGGTTTCTGCCTTACGCTGCCTTTTCAGCACCTTGATAAGCGCTGGCATAAACTTTCTCAAACTAGCCAGAACATGTACCTTTAAATTGCTACATAACTCAGCCAAACATAAGACAACCGAGGCCATGACATTTCCGGCGATGTTTGAACTGCAAATATAATCCGTAATAGTTTCAAGGACGTTCTTGAAAGGCTCAGGATTCTGTGAAGCGAGCATTCTTGTCAACAATTTCAATGACAGAAGGGCAGTTTGCTGATTCAATTCCATTTCTTGAGCAGCAATATCGCTTAAGCCCTCATTTCGAACTTCAATTGTTTTAACAATATCCAATAGAGCAGGTAATAGAGAGAACAGTAACTCTTGATCCACACCTTCGAAGAGTTCTGGACTGAACTGTATTTTAGAGTTGAGCAGTTCCATAGACTTCCTTCTGACAGTCTGTAAAGTATGTTTTAGCAGCCCTCTGACTACTGACAAGAACATAGGAGCCGATAGCAAGTTATTTGTATGATCAAGTAAATCGTAACTATGATGCAACATGACGCGCCAGTATTTAGCAGTTTTATCATCAGTCACCTTAGAAATAGTCTGGATGAAAGTCAGTATATTGATGATAAAGGTCTTGTAGTTAGTTTCCATGGCTTTATCATCAGTTGCTTGACTGCTGTGCTGTATAAACCTGGATGACGCTAAGCAGGTATTCATAAACGTGATGATCATGTATTTATAGTGCCGTAGCTGTAATGGAGTATGTCCTGCAACGCTAAATATGTCGCCGGGATCAACATCAGCATCCATTGTGTTCTCATCTTTCTGTAAAGGCAGGGATTTGATATACATGATCAGTTTGATGAAGTTTTCTAATGCGACTTCTGGTGGAAACTCCAGAACAATGCTTTGGCCAAAATCAATTCGATTGATTGGTGCTTCCTGGTCCGCTAATGTTCTAGAATGCCGCTTGTCTATTTTCTTGTCATCACTGAAATGCGCGACATGAGTCTCGAGCAGCAAAGCCAGGAATACCCAAAGAAATTGACCGGGTCCAAGAGTTTCTATCAGTTTTTTGAATAGCGGAAGTCTCCTATGTTCCGGAACATGCAATACACAGTCAGCGAATATACGTAAAACTGGAACAACTCGATTTTGCAGCTGTTGAAGTTCCTTTTCAGTATAATCTTCAATATTCTTGTCAAGTTTCACCAAAATGGGAATCAAGGTCTCTATTATCTTTATGATTATTTGGAAGCTGTAAGCATCATCATGTCTCAAGACTGAAGTACCCATGAAAGTGAAGATTTCCATGGTATGATGAAGCACCTGTTCTGGTAACATAAACGCGGCGTGGGATAACAGAATCAGAGCATGATGATGAGTTTGAGGGTTTTGGGTACCCCTGATACATTGCACAGCCAATTCCACATCAAAAACGGATTTGAGAGACTTCATTTGGTCTCTATCCTTTTCATCAACGAATTTCTTGCAGTAATACCAGAGAGATGATAGTATCAGCTGTTTTGTGTACTCTACATACGACTGTTCTTCGAATCTCAGGCATTTCTTTAGGATTTGGAATAAGAGAGAGACAAAAGAGTTGTCTAATTTCATCTTCTTTTTGCTCTGAACGAATTCAAGGAAAGCAACTCCTAATCTCCAGTCATCTGTTTCTGTCACTTGGTAAGACAACATGGAGACTGTGGACTTCTTTTTCTTGGTCACATTTTCAGCAGGATCAACGACATTTAACATATTCTGTAGAATAGGCTTGAAGTGACTGAATTTGAGATGAATCTTCTTCATAATTCTTGATGCGACACTTGAAATTGTTGGATTATTGCTCACAGCGCCAGCACACGCAATCAAGTACACCAAATCCTTAGACTTTTCTTCAGGGACTTTGTCAAAAACATTCTCATCTATCTGCTTCATGATCAGAACTGCTGGACTGACGTATGACTGGTCCTCTTGTAAGATACACTCCCTGTATTCCTTCATACCTGAAGCTATGGAATTCCACACTAATTCCTTTGAAAATGTCGATATTGTCGTTTCATTGATGTGGCTGTATACAGTTTTAAACATATTTGACTCGTAAATATCAAATGTGAACCTTGTGTTCAATTCATTTTGTTTTAAAGTGTCTTCTAAGGTTTTTAAAGACTGTACAAAATGCGGGAATGCGACAGCATTGTTAACTTCACAAAGAATCTTCAAAAAACTCGATTTTATGTGCGATGGAGCGTCAGAATTTAGTATACCGACAAGTTTTAAAAGGCAGTTACGGCTGAAGAGCTTTTTCTGATCTTTTAAAGTCAATATCGTGTGCAACACCTGTTTCACTTGATTATGGTCAAGTAACAATTCTTGCTTGTGCGCCATCAGTTCTTCAAACAATTGGACGTAAATAAGTTTCTTGTCTGGTTCTTCTCTTAGTATTTTTTTCATTATTTCAATAGCACACTCCCGAATAACTGTGATGGGATTATTAAGACAAAATAGAACAGTTAACACAACTGCATCAGAATCATACAACCATTTTTCAGTTTCTTGTACTGCTAGGAAATTAGACAGTAGTTTCAGGCTTCTCAACTGCAGTTCTGGCCCAATAACGTCTTTAGGATCGGTAGCATACAAGATATGTCCACAAGCAAAATTGGCAATGAACTCGAACTTCTGTCTAGCAGTCTTGAAGAACTTTTCGAGAAGTTTTTGGAGTAAAGCAACGTAATTCTCTCCGTAACTTGGGATAGCACATCCAATTACACAAATCTCAAAGAGCCTTCTAATAAGGACCGTTTCTGGAGTTTTACAAACATCGCACCATGGTTTAGGAATGTCGCTAACATTCATGTCTTCAATTACTCTTGAGAAAATATACTCAATGATCTGGAAGAGCATATTGTTCTGGCGACAAAGCTTTATAAATTCAGGCATTATTATACTCGAAAATACTTGTCCCTCAGAGCTGTGGACTATGGATCTATTCTCAACGGATTCAAGGAGCAGATTTAATATAGCTGAGGCTTCTTCAACTGTGGCGTTTTTGAGTGAACTGATTTTAAGAAGCATGTAGAAACACACATCCAAAGTATTAGCTTTATTCAACTGTTGTTCATCTAGAATGGAATCCAAGTTTACCATCCTATTTACAAATAGAGCTTCGAAAATTATTTCACATAGTTTTGCATGATCTTTTATTGATCCTTTAATATCTTTATTTTTATTAGCAAGTCCGAATTTCTTACCCCAATCTGAGGTCAGTATTTGCCAAGTTAATTTAGAAGATTCCTCATCATTTGGGAAGAGGTATGGTACTAAAGCTAACACAGTTTCTTGGTTAACAGGCAGGATTTTTATAGAACAAAACTTTATGATTGCTTTTTTGACAACTTGCCTCCATTTTTTAGACCCCTTTCCTACAATGGCCACAAAAGTGTTGGTAGCATCGATTTCGTTTAGAACCTCTTTTAGATACTCAGTTGGGATGTCCAAAGCTGCATTGACTACTTCAGGAGTATCATCATTAAGCCTGCTTACAATGGAGTCTTTCACAAAATCAGCGTTCTCAGTTTTCAATGCTTCAAATTCTTTAGCGATATACTTGACAGCTTCTACTCGTAGTTTTGCATTGACATGGTTTAGGTTTTCGAAAAGATATGTGCCACCAACCTTATGAGCGATTGCAGGTTTGAAACCTAACAGTTTCGATAGATGACTCCGTCTTTTAGTTGAGTTCTTGCTAGTAGAACTCATTTCTTCTTTGACTACTTTGTCAAAGGCGTCAGGATATTGCCGCTCAAGATTCTTTAAGAATTGTGCATACCAGTTAAGAGTTTTGCTGGAAATATCATCTTCGTCAATTATTTCTACATCACTCTCATTGCCATCGTCACCGTCATTCATTGTGTTTGAGCTTTCAGGCTGGAAGGAGTCTAGAACACACCTGAAAATTAGAGAAATTTTTGGTTAGTATTTATTAAGGTGTCCACTGTAAGGGCGCTTCCAATTTAACCTTTCAATCGTGGAAATTACAGACACAATAGAAAGACAATAGGTGCGCGAACGCCGGCGTTCGCTTACCGGCTGGCTGCCGCACTTTTACGGTACAGCATCCGGCCGGTTGCATTACGTTAGCAGTGCAACAAGCGCCTAAATTGAAAACGTATCTGGCTGCCATAAGTTTTTACGCCAATGATGCTTTATTCAACGCCGAATCGAACACGTGGTGCTTGTGACGCTGCCGTCCTATTGTCGACCATTCGCTGCACGCTGTCGCTCTTTGTATGAAAAATACGATCCGCTTTAAAGAAACGTGTGTAAGGTGTAATCTTATCATTATTAGATTACACCATTCTAGGGTTCCATAGAAAAACAAGAGTTTATTCATTACTATAAACAATGTCATAATAAAGAAACTCCAAATCTGGTTAAATATATGTAAGTCTGGATTATGTTTAGCATGAGATAAAACCTATGTATAGAAAATTATTATTAAACTTACTTGATAATCAATTCTGGCTTCTGCTGCTTTAAGTCCACCTCACCAATCAAGATTTCTGGCAGTTTACAGTATCTCCAAAAGTCTTCACCCTGTATCAATGGCAGTACACTTGACAAAAAAGCTTTCAAAAAAGCCCTGATATTATTACCCCTTTCCGCTAACTTCTTGATGTGACCGCATAATGTATTCATTATGTCAACGGACATATCATTGAGAATGTCTTCAGACATCCTTGTCACATGATCTTGGTTCTCATACATCATAGTAATGAGAAGCGCAACATCAAATGAAATATCAAATTCTGTTGTTAACAGTTTTAGAACGATTTCATTCAAAGTATCCTCTTTCAAACTTGTTTTGGTGAACAAATATCCAAGTACAATATATGCAGCGGCTCTGAAATCCGGTATTGTTGACTCTATTGCAGTAATCAGCGTTGGTAACAAAGCATTGACGATTCCTTCAGTAACTTTCTTGCTGGTGTCAATAACACCAATTGCTGTTTGGCAGAAAAATGCAAAAACTGTGTTCAGCTGTGTCGCCCTTTCACCAAACTCTTTTACATATTTCAAAGTAGTCTTGGCAATAAATTGTAATGTGCCTGAATTTGAAGCACATTGGTTGAACAGAACCTGATTAGCTAACGGAATACCATGTTTGTGAATAGGCATAAGCCAGTTCCATCTATTATTGACTGCTTTAATGTCCATCAGTTGAACAAAACGGACAAATATCTTTGTGCCGTGATATGGTAAAATAAGTGCAAAAATGGCATCTTGATTGTACTCATGAATATGGTACCTGTTAATCAACCATTCGAGAGCTTTGTGCGATGATTGTAAAAGAAGGTAAGGTGATAACTGTAGAAGAAACTTCTCTATGGTCTGGTCAAGATTTTGATTAACCTCCTTGGATTGGACTGCTCTCTCGAAGTCCTTAGACGAGAGGCTGAACAGCGAATCTTCAAACACACGGAATCCTTCATACAAAGCAATTAGTTCTTTCAACCCACTGATACCAATTTCGTAAAACGTGTCGCGATCTTTATTTGCGGCTTCTTTTGGGTCGAATAGTAAAGAAACAGTCTTGCTGTCATCTTTATAAACTGTTGATTGAGGTACTGTTAGCTTTTTCAACTGCTCTGCTAAAGATGTAGCAGCCATGGTTTTTTATTATCTGAAAACAGCCACAAAACAGAATAAATAACACGCCGGAGCTAAAACAGGTTATGTTATCTAATAGATATTGTACGTACCAATGTTTCATTTATTTATTGAGCAGTGACTGTAGAAAAACCTATCACATATATCTTATATTTGTTTATTCGCTTAAAACTAAAAGTCGAGCACGTGGAATTTTAAAGCAGCACACCACAATGTTTACAACCACCCACAAGTCCCACAACTAAAACTCAACTCAACTAAAAAGTCAAAATCTTGTCAATGTCAACTAATTGACATTGACGTTTGCGATTAGTCAACGTTTAGTTCACAATAATTAGAAACTACTCTTAACATTTAGAAAACTAAATAATCTTCATTACCTAAATAATATTCAATCTCATTTATGAAAGAATAAATCAATTTTCTTACACACTGTTACTTATCAAAATTATAAATTTTCTTTAGTTAGGGATCAATTTGTTATGATTATTATAGTGCGTTTCACTTAAGAGTTTCCTTTGCCGTTATGTTGGCTCCGTGTCTGTCTACAGAAAAAAGAAGGGAAAAATGAAAAGAGTTGCCTACTCTACCAAATTTTTTGCACGAAATGTGAAACTAAATCGATTTTAACGGTAGTCGCACCACTATATAGAGAACTGGCTTTTGCCCGTGACTTCGTTCGCGTACATAAATTACAGCCTATGTTACTCAGGAATAAACCAACTTTCTATTGATAAAAAAAAATTAGCAAACGGACCAGTACTTCCAGAGATTACCTCCTACAAACCAAAAAAACAAAGTTTACCTCTTTATTATATTTTATTATTATTCTATAGAATAAATGAGGGGAATGGTTTTATATAAAAGAAAAAGCATGTCTAAAAGGAAGTTGTTGGATGGAGGATACGATATTGTGGCGTGGCGTTTTCGATATTTGAAAGAATTACAGGACAATCGAAATGGAGCCTAGCGTCCTAATTTTATTTAAAAACTAGTTTTAACAGTTTCCAAAAGAAAAAAAAAACTAAATTATAAGACAATTGTTAAAAGTAACGAAATATCCTTAGATTAAATACCTATAGATATAGCCACCGCGTGGCCACACATGAGACAGCACTATAACACTAAAATGAGGTTTTAACATAAACTTTTCCTTTAATATGACCACTAAAATGCACCAAAAACTTAACTACAGGAGTCTATTTGTCATACATACACTAAAACTATTACTTTATTTGCCGAAATTATTCTAAAGACATAAAAATTGGCTAGCGTCGACCTCTCAGTGACAGTAACAGGCCTTTGTTTGGCTCACTTTTCAAAGACTTTTCAAAGTGAGCCAAGCAAAAAAGCGGCACGCCGAATGAGACAGAGAATGTTATGTTTTGTCTCAATTTTCTTACTTGTTTCGTATATATGCTTCTCACTTCCGCACTTCTCTACAGTCTCATGGCTCTATCTAGAGGTATATAATCTAAGGAAATATCAGTTGAACTCCTTAATTTTAAGTAATTTCATTGCTCAAAATATAGCAACACTGTTTTTCCGCATTGTCAACATTTCGGCGAAGGAAACCAAAGACCTGGGAAACGCATTATATACCGTTAAATTTTAATCGTTTTAATCCCGTGGAGGGTTGATCCGATACATGAAGCATTATCTATTTGTTGTAAAGATAAAATTGGACAGCGTTATGTAAGAACGGATTAAGCGACACTAGAGAGAATTTGAGAAAATAAACGCTGTGCATTATGGACAGCGTTCATTTTCTCAAATTCTCTCTAGTGTCGCTTAATCCGTTCCTAAATAAAGCTGTCCAATTAAAAAATAAAGTACCTTTTTTTCAAAACTCGTATTAATTTACGCATGTACGAAATTAATTTCTTTAAGTATTGCGTAAAAACTACCTACAGGTCATTGAACTCGCTCAGCTGATGTATTCATACGAGTTTTGAAAAAAAGGTACTTTTTTTTAGTTTTATCTTTACAAGTCGATAGTGTTTCATGTACCGGATCGACCCTCTACAGGATTAAAACTGTTAAAATTTAGCGGTGTATACTTTATTTGAAGATATCACGCCAAAAAACCTCAAGAAAAGACAAAAATAACAAAAAGACGTGTGGCACTCGGGGACTGCCGCGGTAAAGCTATTGCATACCATTTTTGTCAACTTATGCAATTATAATTATTGATTTATTTTATTTATGCAGTATTTTTTTTCCTTTGTTTTTTTTTTCTTTGTTATTAATTGAAGTTACACTTTCACACATTGAATTGAATTTTGATTGATTGTTCACTCATTTGTTTTCATAACGGTCACCACACCACGCTCAAAAAACAAATGAGTGGGGGGTGTTAGGTTATTTTCGTTACGGAATTTCTGGATTCGGTCTCCACGCTCAAGGCCCGCGATAGAAGCTATGCAATAGCTTAAAAACGTATGAAATGTGACCAGAAAGTAGAACACCAAAACACCGAATTTTCCATCCTGACTGACATTGACTCTGAGGTACGTTTGAATTCATTGAATGGGGCTCCAAGAAAAATCGTCACGATTGAGCTTAATTTTTCTCTTACATTTAAAAACTTATATTTATTATTTATTTATCAAAACGTTACGCACTAGTAGAAATAAAAACAAAGGCAGAGATAATGCCTTATGCAATTTCTACCAGCCGACCTTAGGGGTCGACTGCAGATGGCAGCAGCTATTGATCTTTATTTAAAGGAGAGGTAAAAAATGAGTCTTTATCCTGAAGAATCAAAGAAGATTAATAGGTACTTATGTAAAATAACTTGAAACTTTGTTACAGTAAAGTTTTTCCTAGAGATACATGGGTTTTTGTTTTACTTAAAAATACCAAGTAATTTTGACTTTACGTACAATCAAGGTTCGCATATTAAATCGAGTCGCGTATGTATTTTGTTTAGTTTATTGCTTCCAGATGTAGGTATTGAATTAATAATGGATGAAGGATTCGAAAAAGGAGCACAGAATACCTAATAATGCAAGACAGCGATACGAAAGATTATGAACGGGCGCGCGGGTTAGCTTATGTTGTACAGTTACGTAACGCGCATTAAACATTGGCCAGCCAGTCGTCGCAGGCTCACTTTAATATTTCATATCTTGGAGACTAACTATGGTATCGAAATAATTCTTTCACGAGTATTTTTTATTTTCAACGGAGAATACAGAAAGCTCACATTCAAAATTAGTAAACATTCTTCTTTCGGTCTGAATTATTTTCGTACAATAATTCTAACTGTATTTCGTTGGCAACATTGACAATGACACTGGCTGTTTGACTTTTGTAGATTCGCCAGATGATTTATGTTTACAATAATACAAATATCTGCGTAGAATTTACGTAAATAGTGTTATTGAGTTTTATCAATTAATTGTTACTAAATTAATAATGTGTAGGTTATGACGTATGTTCACTTTAATTTTAAATGCGGGTTTATTTGTGTAATCAGTAATCATTGAATAATTTAAGAGTAAAGTTCTTTGTTCTCGTATTTAATAAAAATGGCATTGAAAATCGTATTTTGCAGTGTTCTATTATTCATTGTTCCTATTTTAACTTATAAGCCTGTGGTACTGATCCATGGAGTAATGACTGGGAGTGCTAGCATGGAAATGATAAAACTCAGGATTGAAGAGGTGAGACCATTTTTTCAATGTTGTTTTTTTTTTGTGCTGTACTCGCGGGTTAAGCTAAGGTGAAGTTCATTCACCCAGCGCCTATATTTTGTCAAATGGCTTATGCTGTAATGACCCATACATTGTATGTAAATGTTTAGAGGGAAAAACCATAGTCAAATAACTTTTTTTTCAGACTACTATAAATATTATTTATTGCTTGACCTGCGAACCACGCCTGTAACGCATGATTTTGCATCTTAACAAACCCAGGTTTGTCCCGTCTGTTCTTTGGTTTCCTTAAGTACCTATTCCATCCTTTTCATCAGGTGGGGTTGCAGTCAAGCACTTGTTTAAAGCATTAAAAAAAGTATGTATTTTTTTATCTTTATTTTCAGTATGTAGTGGAAAAAATCAATTGAAAAGTTGATTTAATTTCTAGTTATTTTCTTTTCTTTAGAGAGCTTTTAAATAAAAGCTTGCTTTATTTTTTATTTTTTTAACTTTTTAGTAATTTTTGCACCACCTGTTGATAAATGTCCTTTTATATTCTTCTGTTTTATAATAATAGTGTAGATCACAAAGTTCATAAAACAAAAGAGATATTTTTGTTCATTTGGATGCATTAACCTTTCAATCGTGGAAATTGCAGACACAATAGAAAGACAATAGGTGCGCGAACGCCGGCGTTCGCTTGGGGTTTAATGAATTAAGTTCAGGAACTACAAGTTTGATTAAAAAAAATCTTTTTATGGTTGAAAATGTGGGGAACAGCTAGTACACATTAAATAAAGTACAAAGGGATCTGAGAGAATTTATTATATTCATTTATTCATATAATAGTTTCGGACAGGTCTTTTTGCTGAATCCCTTATGAGATGAAACGGGGTTTCAAAGTTTGTATGGAAAATTCTACTTTTACACATTCAAAGCCAATGTCAGAAGCTAGTCATTTATAAAAAAAAAAGCACAAAACATATTCACCATAATCATAACAAACGATCATAACTTTTAAATACAGTTCTAAATGGTCTCCACTATTTAATTCATTAAACCCCAAGCAAATGCTGGCGTTCGCGCATCTATTGTCTTACTATTGTGTCTGAAACTGACGGTCTCTGAAAGGTTAATATCAAAAAAAGTTGTAAGGTACTCTCATCATAATCATCATCATCATCATATCAGCCGAAAGACGTCCACTGTTGGACATAGGCCTCCCCTAAGCGTTGCCACAACAACTGGCCTTAAGTACTACTAACCTACTGTACTTTATTTATGAATGTTTATAATACATCTTTGTTTTATAAATCCCTGATGAATAATGAATGATATTGACAATCATTAGACAATGGACTGCTGTTTTAATTTCCTGCCAGCTATAAAAGGCTGCTATTTATTTATTATGTATTACATATGTAATTCTGTATGTTTCCAAGATAATGGACTTTGTTAATTGTTACTTGTTAACAGTATTTCACTTTATTTCTTATCTATGCTGGTATTAATTAAGCATTTCTTAAGAACTATTATTTTCTACAGAACAGAAGAGACATTAAAAATATATATATGTTATCAAAAGGCTTTTAGTCTCTAGTCCAGAGCAGGAGGGCGTGTCAGATTTGTACTGACTAAACCCACACATATGTTCCTTCAGTTGTCCTTTATGTTCCACGGATTTCCCTTTCGGAAGTTAACTCATGGCCCCAGTAGGCTTTGGCCCTGCTGGAAACGAGGAACGAGCGTACTACGCGCCGTCGGCGACTCGGCCTCGGTCCAAACGGTTTTACCGGAATGCCAGACGGCGAGGTAATAATTCCTCGTCGTTCGCAAGCCCATGCTTATGGTGGCTTGAAATTAGGATCATGGTCCCGGCAGCTGGGTACAAGGATGGCCGTTCCTTCACGCTGCGAACGCCTCCTTCGCTAGCATAGCATTACTGGTTCGCAGAAGGAGGCTGCTGCCGTCCATAACCTTTATGGTCTGGAGCGAGGAGGAACCAGGGCACGGCTCCGCCATAATTATGCTACACCGTGTCCTTTGGGCGGTCCACATAATAGTGACACTCGGGTTACGGCTGCAAATCGTGTTTCGACTACTCTCTCATTTTTGTTTTCCGAGAGTTGGTCCGAGAAAAAGTGGAAGCTGTTAAGCTGTTTGTGTCTATCATCAAAGTGTGTATTTTGTGTCTTCTATTAACATTTATAATTATCTCAATTTCCAGCAACACCCAGGCACAATAGTCTACAATGTGAACAGATTCGAGAGCTGGTCCAGTCTGGAGAGCATGTGGCACCAAGTTTTGGAGATTGGCATGGACATTGCCAACATTTCTGCTAAGCACCCTGAAGGAATTAATCTAATTGGTAAGAAAAATTTTATATTGAGACTTGGACTGTCTACCTTCAATTTTTTTTAGAGCTCAAAACTTTCCTCCATAGAAACTTCAGGAGTACCAGACATTTGGTTCTCATATTTCTCATTTTGTTCTAACCTGTTGGTCTAGACCTAGAGTATGCCCGATGGATCTTGGCGAGCCTGAACATAGGCTCTGCGCGTCTTTTTCTCTCTCACACTTGTTTGCCATGAACGACGTGAGAGAGAGAGAGATGCGCAGAGCCTATGTTCAGGCTCGCCGAGATCCGTCGGGCGTACTGTAGTTTCTGTATTTGTTGGAATGGGTAAATTTAAACCTACACGTAATGTAACTAAACTTTAAAGATCGAACTACCTGCTCACACATGTGCCACACACGCCGATCTGGGCGCGTCGGTCCCCATACATTTTATATAGAAACTAGACTTGTAGAGCTACACTTTTTCCACGCCACGCGACGTCTTTTTGTATAAAATCTAGGCAGATGCAGTACAGATCTGTATCTAGTTTTCCTGAATCGCTTATTCTTGCTACTATTTTTTTAATAATTATGAAGGTACTAATGGCGGACCGAAGAGTGCGGTGTGCAATTATTTTTGACGTTCTGCATGACGAGAACCTCGTGAAAGCCGAGAAAGATAAACAAATCAAGTATATTGGCTTGGATCGGGAGGTTGTCGACAGGTAGGAATAGGACTCGGTGATCATTGTACCGATAGTGTCAGCCAAAGGCTTAATAGCCAGGACCCTCGACCAACACCTTGGAGGGTCGTGAGTCGACAGGATAAAGGGTTTGATTCAGAAAGCGGTACATCTGGACACGGCTCGTATAGTGAGGAGGTTGCTTTCCCTGGAATTTTGACCGCCGTACTATGTGGAAGTACCTAAGAGAGCCTGGCCATAAATACAGTTTGTGATTATCAGCGCAGGCTTGTATTATACCTCAAACTATAGTTAAAGAGTTAGTCTACTACGTTATTTAAAAATTATGTTTGTGGCTAGTATTAGTTTATAGCAATGAGCATCTAATTAAGACAATTAAAAAAATATCACAAAAACAACTTTCAAAGGTTTTTTGATTATTTTTTATTCTTCTTCTTATCGTATCGATGGCAAAATTAGTTAAATTCCTTGCCTGGCCCAGAATTCGGCCACGGCAATGCCGTCCGCTGATGCTGTCATTAGGTCCCTACGTGAGCAGGAAACAGGGCACGTGATGCAGGACGGAAGGTGGGACATGGTCTGCGGAGAAACGCCGCACAAACACTGAAGATCGGAACCATCCGAGAACCCCTAAAAATTATATATTTTTATTTAAAAATATAATTTTTAGGTAGATATTAACTAACAATCGAATTTTATTTACGTTGCAGGATATTCCCAAGGAGGTTTGATCGCGCGCGGCATAGTGGAGACTTTTCCGAACGTGTCAGTCAGCACATTCATATCTCTGAGCTCACCACAAGCTGGACAATATGGAGGTAAATATTTATTCTATACCTAAATAATAAGTCATATTTAACATGGAGACAAAGAAATAAGAAAAACATCAGCGAAAACAACTCAATTGATTGACATTGTAATAATTATAATATGCAATATAAATGATGTGTCATTCACATGATCTATGTGCTTGCGACGCAAAATATGACTAAGTGTTAGCTTTACATACACTTTGTTTTTGGGCACTATGTATAAGGTAGGTAGACAGGTATTTGTGTTGCCAGTTGAAAAAAACAATAGTAATTGGGGAATTTAAATTGAGATAAATTAATGAGTTAGATTTCGAAAGGATCGAATTAATAGTACATTCAACTAATTATCTCATAATTAGCTACCGATATTATTTAACGACTTTTGCGAGTGTTTTAGTACCAATTGTAATTATAATCTATTTGGGATTAAAATAGTTAAATATCTAATATTTGGAGCAGAATTTGAATTTTGTTTTAATTGGTGTTGGGTTTTCCAAAATTTTTTAACAATCTCAAATTCTGAATACAAATATTGTAACCATTTGATACGATATTTAAAAGATGGACAATTGGGTATGTTGTAAAATTTAATCAAAGTCTCAGATTCTGAATTCAAATCCTGTATGTAGCATTCGATATTTAAAATTCTTTTTTTTCTTTTTTCAGCCGGTTTTCTCCACCTAGTATTCCCAGGGCTGGTCAAAGACACAGTTTACGAGTTGTTCTACTCTCGAGTAGGCCAGCACACGTCTGTCGGCAACTACTGGAACGACCCTTACCACCAGACCCTCTACGAGTCCTATAGTGTTTACCTGCCGTATATTAATAATCATATTACGTGAGTACCAGTTTAAGGGCTATATTTCACCGGGACACCGTGGCAGCGCGACCAGTCGCTACCAACAAAATGTATGCAGTGAGTTACTCACCTAGTGTCCGTTTGGTTGCGCAACCAATTTGTTGGCGCGACCAGCTCGGACGTGTGGCGACTCTGATGTCTGTATGGTGTCTAGTTTGGTAGCTTAGGGCTATACTCTTATTTCATCGGGTTCGTTTAAACATAAAACAAAGTTGTGTTAGTTGCACTTTTCAAAACTCAAGGACGGTTGGACCGATTTTAATGATCTTTGCTTTATATTAGATTCGTCTCTTACCCGAACAGCACAATAACTATGTATTAAAATATCGGAAAAAATCACGTAATTTAATTAGAAAAATATCCACATAAACCAACAAATGACAGCAACTGTCTAATACAGCTATACTCAACATGCGGTCCGCAGGCAGCATGGGGCCCGTCAATTATTTCTAAATGACCCTGTAGTCTAGTACAGTATTGCTGGTATGATTATTTCTTTATTTTATGTCTCGTTAACAGTTTTATTGTATGGAAATCTGATAACTAATGCACTTCTTGATGATTAATAAATCAATAATAGTCTCGCAAAGAAAACAAAAAAGTTAATCTATGCCATTGCATATTTAAATATTTTTTTTTTATCGATAACTGACCATTTGTCAAAGATCGAATTTCTATTAAGTGTAGTTCTATTTTAATGTAGGTAAGTTATTGCGTCCCATCGTGATAACGATACATGCGCGGTATTATGTGGCCCGAGAAGAAAAAAGTTTGAGTATGACAGGTTTAATACATTCCGGTAACTGTCCGGACCAAGCCCAAGTCGTCGACGGCGCGCACTGTTCCCGCGCGCCTCAAGGAGTTGTCAGTAACAGCAGGGACCCAGCCGGGTCGAAGCCTACTGGGGCCAGGGTTATCCAAAAGGTTACTCGAGCCCCGGTATGAAGGCTAGAAGGAACGGGGTGAGCTTTTAGTCAGTAAGAGTGACACTATAAGTACTTTAAGTCGAGAGTGAATAGGTTTCTTCTAGGCAAGCGTGCTTCATCGTCGACCACATCATCGCTTACCATCAGGTGAGATGGTGGTCAAACGCAAGCCTATCATTAATAATAAAAAAAAACTCTCCCGCTCCGCCCAAGAGCGGCGGTTGTCATTGGATGATTTTACCCACCATAGAAAAAAAGGTTTAATACATTGATCTCAATCATTCGATCAATAAGTTTAGCCATAACCCTCCTTTGGCTTTGCCGTAGTCGGGTAAAAACGAACTACATTCATTAACTGTTAGGTGGTACGTACGAAGTAGGTACACTGGGTCGGCTAGTATTATATTATAATATTATACTTTAATATTTAATCAGTTCATGTGCTTATCGCGTTTCGGTCAAGTTGCGATATCAAGGCCGATAGGCGCAAAGGGACTATTTGGATTGTATTATGGGTTAATTAATGCCTGAAATAAACGATAAATAAATTAATAAAAAATTACCTGTAGAACAATTTCTATGAAAAACTGTATCTATACAAGACATAATAATGCTTACAACGGACGGGGGAGATGCGATCCAAACCTCTCTTAAATGTATACCAAGAAATCCCATTAGGTATTCACATAAGTCAGATATATCCGACAAGGGTTTGCGGACAGTGAGTAATGGGTAGCTCGCTGTCCGGCCGTCCGGTAACTGTCCGGACCAAGCCCAAGTCGTCGACGGCGCGCACTGTTCTCGCGCGCCTCAAGGAGTTGTCAGCAACAGCAGGGACCCAGCCGGGTCGAAGCCTACTGGGGCCAGGTTTATCCGAAAGACAGCTCGAGCCCCGGTATGAAGGCTAGAAGGAACGGGGTGGGTCTTTTAGTCAGTAAGAGTCTGACACTATCTCCCGCTCCGCCCAAGAGCGGGGGTTGTTATTGGATGATTTTTTCCCACCACAAAAAAAAAGATATGTCCGACAAACACTGTCGCGTTTTTTTCGCCAGGGTTGTACATCCACGACCAAATACTTACTCCATCTAGTCAACTCTTCTGACACTTATGTGGATTGTTTAGGCGCTTAGTTTACTTTTTTATTGTGAAATTTTAATGATTTGTGCGAGTATGTTGCTGTGATTGATTGAAGACAAATCATAACAATCGCGCAAACGCTTTAAATAAGCGTGCTTGACGATTTTTTACATTTGGCCAGCATTAACCACTGATAGCTATTCCATAGTTAATAAGAGATTGAAGAACTGAAAAGGTTTATTCGCCTGATAAACAGTCAGATAATTTTATTAGCTAGATAGCTATTGGACGATTTAAGTGAGGATTGAAAAATCGGCCCTTAAGCTTATTTCCTGGTAACATATTCTAAAACATTTGAATTTGTGATTTGTTATCGTGCATAGTATCATTTTCAAATTTCAACAAAGTTAAAGTTTTGATTTTAAGTGGAATTCCAATCTATTATTACTTTTTGTATTAATTAGTACTAAAAACGATGGACTAGACAAACCTAGGGTATAGTTATGGTTGGCGGCTTCGCCCGCGTGGCATTAGGTACTTAAGCAATCGGGATAAAAGGTAGCCTATGTTCTTTTCCATGTCAAAGGCTATATGCATGCCAAATTTCATCCAAATCCGTTCAGCCGTTTTTGCGTGATTAGCACACTTTCACATTTATAAAATTAGTTAGGATTTACTAGCGACCCGCCTTAGCACTGGTGTTAGATATTTTTGAAATTATTGACTTTTCTTTAAAACAGCACTTAAATCCGTTCAGTAGATTTTGAATTTACCGCGTTCATACAGACAGACGCGATAGTTTTTTTTTTATTCTTCAGTCAGATGATCTACAAAAATGCTTCCGTATGAAAGTGTATTAAATGTTGGTACCAATCCAAGCCACGTGGTATAGCAATAGAAAGTAAACGCAAGGTTAAAGATCGCGACTTTGTGTTATATTGTTATTATTATATTGAGAGTGACCGACTTATCGTTCAAGAACGCGACAATATTATCGCTTGTTATTGTTTTATTAATCATTTTCCTCGTATGATGTCGTGAATTAGTTCAAGGGAACATGCTTTTGATGTGGTGAAATATTGTTAGAAAAAAATATTCTTGAATTACCTAAAAAAAAATGTTTATATTAAACTATTTGTTTTGTTATTTACAAGCAAATTAATTTGTAAAATTAAATAAAACTATTTTATCGCTTAAAATTTTTATGCAAAACTAAAAAGAAAAATTTTAAATGAAAAATGGCGCGTTACTCGACTTTCAACTATATCTCCGATAGAGAACGTGAATTTTGTCAGCATTCTCATCGGTTCCATGGTGTAACGGTTAGCACTCAGGACTCTGAATCCTGCGATCCGAGTTCAAATCTCGGTGGAACCTGAACTTTTTGTGTTTTTAAATAAACACTCAAAGCTTATTGTTCACTTTTTTATATTTTTTATGATATTTTTATTTATAATTTTTTTTTTTTTGTATTTTCTTTCAAACCAATTCTTTCTACTCGTAACTTTAAAGTACGATAATGTACACTGTACATCAATTGATTTATTTATTAATTTATGATAAAAATTAGAAAAAAAATGTTTTTTTTGCAACATTTCATTAAATGTGTGTATGTATGGGTGTTGAGTCTCGTAAGCATACAATATTTCAATACTGCGTAGCAACTAATAATAGCTATTGACGTAATCCCTCTAAATGCGGTCGGACACACCATAATAACTATAAATTGCGCATTATTATTAATAAGATTGTTTTGCTGACCATATTAAATACCGATAGAAGTGACATAATTATTGAATTTCATGTGAAACTTGTAAAAAAACCAGAGAGAAGTTTCACAAACGTGATTGATTTTTTGTGAAAATCTGCTTAAGTTTGATATTCTAAAATAAACTTTATTTCAAGATCAATAGATTATATTATGTATTGTCCACGTAGTGTGAATATTTCAACAAATTAGGTACGTAGAAAAAGTTAGCCATTGAGTCTATTTATGACTTTAATCTTTGATGAGACTACCTGTTCTGGGCCATTTACTGCCGTAGCTTGTGGTTTGTTGGCAATAATTATATTTTATTTACTTTTTAACCTTAATAAATAAATCTAATACTACGAAACTCCTGTTCATCCGTGCGTCAGTCTGTCAGTGGGCTGTATCTCATGTAGTGCTAGGGCCGGCGCCCACTGCCGGCATGGCACGGCAAAGGATTTTACTACTAATCAAGTTATTTTGAATCTTATTTCAATGAGTTTAGAATTCATGTTACTTTATTTCGATACCCGATGTCACGGCATGCCGTGGCGTCTCGCGGCATGCCGCGGCATGACGGGACGCGCCGCGCTATTGCATTTCGCGAGACGTAATGAGTCACTTCGTGTCAAGAAATTATGATTGCTATTATTATGTTTGAAACTTGCGCGGCGGTCTTGCGGCGAAATGAGGTAAGGCAAGGGAGGGAAAAGACGTTTTTTTTGTGTTTCACACTGACCCAGAATGGCAAGAGATTAGCAAAACTGATTGATGCCAGAGTGGCTGGGCTTTCAGTACGATGCCACGGCATGCCGCGGGATGCCGTAGCGCGACCTGCCGTGCCATGCCGGCAGTGAGCGCCGGCCCTTATAGGTAGATTATTAAAATTTTCACTGTGTATTTCTATTACCGCTATATCACAAATGATTTGGAAACTCACACTTTTAAACATTCTGCATTTCATATGCAGAATGTTTCAAAGTGTAAGTTGTTGTTTAAAAGTGTGCGTGTGTGTTTAATACGAGACGCTACGGGCTATGCGCATGCGCATTTATTTAAATACGTCTATTTTCTGTATAAAAAACTGCAATTATGAAACATAGAAGATGAGAACAATTAAGCTCTTGAAGAAAAAATCGCCTTTGACGTCTTTCGTTTCTTTTTGCTGACGAATGATGACGATGCATAATTTATACCTGTTCAATGATTAGTTTTTCGTGTAGGAGAGTTTTTGTTGAAGATTTGTTTTGTTGCCAAAGTAGGTGCTTTGGCGAATGCATTCTGCCTACTTGTTTTAAATTTGCATTTTCATCATGTTGTTATGTATACATCTTAAATATCTAATATATCTGTAGAACTATTAAGTTGCGCGCGCATCACATAAAATGTACGAAATCAATGTAGATAACTTTTATACCTTAAAATTGTGTGTAACTTGATGTATTAATTGGGCTTTGTTTAAATGATAAATGATATTTATTTTGTAAATAGGTTTAAAAAACACTTTTACACGTCAATTTTTTTTCGTCATTTTATGCTAGATGAGGCCGGTGTTTCCTATCTGACTACCCTGAGAAGAAACACCGAAACAAACTCAGGGGTCAAAGTCTCTTTTAAAGTCCATACAGTAAATATGTAATGGTCAAATCACATGAGAACCATGCAGATTTGTCTGAGATGGTCTTTTGTTTCATAGCCATATGTTGACTATATCGACAGATATACTACATTCATTGAATATTAGGCGGTACGATATTCGTCGGGTCAGCTAGTCTTAAATATATAGTGTGACTGGCAATTAGTGTACGATACTTAAACACATGATTGAGCTCATGATAACAAACAACTTTTATTATGGGTCAAAGCGAAATCGCGAAAAAAATATCAGCTGTTCAGTACATTAGGCAAACATAAATGGATCTACTGAACAGCTGATTTTTTTTCGCGATTTCAGGTTTGTTCCCATAGTCAAAGTTGTTTGTTATCATGAGCACAATCACGTGTTTAAGTATCGTACACTAATTACCAGTCAGGGTGACTGGTAATTAGTGTACGACACTACCTATATATTTCTTTGCAAGAGATTCAATTTCAAGACGGTATTTTAGTCCTACACTTTAGGCTATTTCTAAACTTGTATAAATTGTAATTTGGATTAAATTGGTGTAAAAAACGACTGTGGCTAGTGTCTCATTACTGGTCTGTGGTATGTTGCAAAAATAAAATTAGTAAATTATATTATATATAAATTAATTTTTATTAATTTATATACACACATACTACATACATAAAATAGAAAAGAAAAAGGAAACGGAAAAAGAGTTACAAAGGTGATGCTTATTTCAAAAAAAATCTCTTCCAGCATACCTAAGAAAGGAAAGTTGGTAAAAGAGATATAGATATGAAGTAGAAAAATAAAAATGTACAAAAAACTAAATGATATTTTTTTTTTTTAAATTAATAATTTATTTTTCAGGTCAGCAAAATCAGCTGACTTCAAGAACAATTTGCTGAAGCTTAAGAGATTGGTACTGATCGGTGGTCCAGATGATAACGTCATCACACCTTGGCAGAGCAGGTAAATGCTGATCTTTATTTGAGGAATACTTTCTTTTTTTAATTACTACAAGCTAATTGAAAAGAATGCCTTCAACCATTCGCGGTTTCGAGTGTCGCTTTGTTGTCGCTAGATGGCGCTGAACACAATATTTTTATTTTAGCATAAGTAATGCTTATGCTTAAAGTTAAATAAAGAAGACGCAGCGTTGAAAGGCCTCCCACAAGGTTGACGTTGCAAAAATCCGATGGTTGCGATACGTAGGACCATTCGTTGTGGCTACAGGGGAGAGGAAGAGACAAAATAAAGGATTGTATGAAAAGTGATTTGAAAGAAAAGAAAATCAGTGATAGTATATAACTGTTGACAGGACAGAATGGCAGCTAAAAATGTTTTACGCCAACCCCAAATAACATGAGACAAGGGCAGAAAGATATGTATCAATAGCATAGCATAGTCGACCTTATAATGTTCCCACTGCTGGGACTCAGGCCTCCTCTCTAGGAGAGGGAATGGGCCGTAATCCACCACGCAGCCCAGTGCGGGTTGGTGAATGTCACATATTTTCGATTTTTTGGTTCTAGGACGTGCCGGTTTCCTCACGATTTTTTACCTTCACCGTTTTGAGAGCAGTGACGACCACTGCTCTCTATGTATCAATAGAACACAAATATTTCGAAATATTTGTACTCAACTAACTATTCTTTCTCATTCCAGTCAATTCGGTTACTACGATGCCAACGAGACGATCATCGAGATGAAAGGACAGGATATTTACATGGAAGACAAGATAGGTCTCCGGACCCTCGACGAGAGCGGTCGCTTGCACATAGTGACAGTGCCAGGAGTGAACCATTTCAGCTGGCACATGAACATTAGTATAGTTGATGATTGTTTATTACCGTTCTTGGATTAGACATACGGAAAAGTGAGAGAAGGTATTTCTTCTATAATGCGTTCCAAATAATAATAGGAACGCTTTTTACGCCATGTTGTTATGTCATAGCTGTCAAATCGAAGAATTGGGTATATTTTTTTCCTTATTATTAAGAATATATTTCTTAATAATTGATTACAATCTAGCCTAAAAGACTAATAAGTAATTTAACTGTAACTTATTTTATACGGTTTTGTTTAAACTAAGAATAGCGTCCTTTAGCACTTATAGAAGTCCATAGCACTTTCTTAGAGTCTGATATTGAAAAACACTTTGTTCATGTGTTATATGTATAGCACAGCATTGATCACTATTATACACTAACTTTAAACACTACACTAACTCAAAAGGTTTAGTTCTCTTTAGTCTATGCACTAGGTCCGTATTGTCTAACAGCTGTATAGCCCCAACATTCACACAAATTGGGTATGGTGAACAAAAGAAGACGTTTTTAGGTTTCCGTATCCAAAGGGTAAAAATGGGACCCTATTACTAAGACTTCGCTATCTGTCCGTCTGTCTGTTACCAGGTTGTATCTCAAGAACCGCGATAGCTAGACAGTTGGAATTTTCACATATTATGTATTTCTGTTGCCGCTATAACAACAAGTACAGCTGCCACCACGGATATTGAACGCTGGCTTCAAGTTGCGCAGAAGTCAAAAATCGGGTCTCTTTAGGTGGCGCGACGTGAGACGCGGGGGCGGGGAGCGTCAGTGATTGGCTCGATGCGCATCGCTTCATAGACGACACTTGTGATTCGTTCATTGCGCTTGCAGTATGTATCTAACAACGACGACGATTGGCTCGCCAATGTATGGAATGCGCAATTTTTTTTTTGCAAACCGTACTTTTCAAGGAACATTTGACAAATCAAGGTGCAGACTTTCCTATTCTTATTTGGAACGCATAGTACTATTAGATCTGGTTTATTTGATCACTACCATTGGTGTGTGGATGGAATTCTCCAAACATGTAGACCTGATAAAAAAACTTTTTATATTAAGATAATTATACCACGAATTAAAATGAGGCCAAAAGGATTTAAAATATTGGTTAAAGACAAAAAAGTGATCTATAAATTTTATAAAAATATTTTTTAAGTTGTAATTTTTTACATTAATATAAATTATTTTATTTTATTTTTATAGCAATACAATTGGAATTGAACAAGCTTTCTCAAAATATTGTATCTCTAATTTCGTAGGTAGCTTTTTTTTTTTAACGTAGCACGCAGGTAGAATTAAGTAAAAAATCGAATTGGAAACTTGTGTTCTATACTGTGTAAGCTCAATATATGTAAGTATTATCACTATTAGAGTATCGGAATGTTCCTGTATATGCCAAAAGCTTCATTAGGTAATAGACCTTTACTAAGACAGCAGGATTATATACAAGTTTAACATTGGAGTTTTTTTTCTTGAAAGCTTCATATACTTTATTGTATGTAAAGAGTGATGACTCATAATTTTGTCAACTCCACATTATACGCTCATCTATTCTTATCATCAATTTCATAAATCTTATTTCACACTTGAAAAAGTTTCGAGCACAATGTAATTTTAGATTGTATGTAGATCGGACATCATTTTTAGATTTTAATAACTCAATTAGTGCAAACCGCGTGTGATATTTTTACGATACACCATTTAGTTTTTAAGACGAGGCTTGCTAAGTTACATTTAGCATTTTTAATCCTATATAATTTTGTATGAAAGTAACAAAGATTTAAAAAAAAAAATCACACCACCAGTTGGCGCCACTTAGCCGTTTTTTTTTTTTTTCGATGGGAAAAATCATCTTATGACAACCCCCGCTTTTGGGCGGAGCGGGAGATAGTGTCAGACTCTTACTGACTAAAAAACCCATCCCGTTCCTTCAAGCCTTCATACCGGGGCTCGAGCGCCCTTTCGGATAACCCTGGCCCCAGTAGTAGCCGAGAGGTCTTCTACTTTTGAAAATGTGTATGTCGTGGCCAGATTTTGGAAAATGATTACTTTATGATAATGCCGTACGTAAAACTAGCCAGATTAAATGTTTGATGATATTTCAATCTTTGTTTGGCCTACTTTCTTTAGACATCATTGAAATTTAATAACGCCGCTACGGTCTTCCTGTCCGATTATAATCAGAAATCAGAAACGTTTATTTCAAATAGACGAGTTACAGGCACTTTTGAATTGTCAAAATGTCGGTCAGTCAAACAAGTGAAGCTAAATTGCACGTTCCAAAGAGTAGGTCTCGGTGGAGAAGAACGTGCAAGAAACTCCATGGACACTCTTTTAAATCGTATTGAGTTACATCTTCGTTACATATTTCGTTATATAATTTAGGTGTTTTCAAGGCTAGATCGAATAGGCTCTTATTAAACTATTGTGCATGACCGTCAACGATGGCATCATTACTTACCATCAGGTGGGATCGCAGTCAAGCACTAGTTTATATCAATTTAAAAGAAATAAAACCTACATCAATGGCCAAACTAGGATTGTTAACGTTTAAAACGATCTGGCAACTTTTAGTTGGCCACACCATGAAATGATCAATATGGTAGTTTCCAGGGTCAAAAATAATTACATTTTATTTAGTCCCTATTTACGTGTGAGATCACCCCGTGCAAAAAACTGCAGCACGGCGTGACGTCACACGTAATTTTAATGGGCTATATCTTTGTCATTTTTGGTTTAATTTACAAATAAAAAATACGTGTCCCTTATTTTTGAATAATCTAAAAGACGGACTAATCACATTTCTTACGGCAACTAGCCTATTCTAAGATCTGGCCACGACATACAGTTGTTTTGACAGGCGCCTGGACTTGACGACTCAGTGCTGCCCCTGGTGAACATTATTTTAGAAAACTCTCATTGTAATATTAGCAAGTTGTATTATTAACAAGTTTTCGATTGATGCGTCGTGCGAGCTTGCAGATTTTTATAATGCGACTCGAATCGATGTTTTGTGTTTTTGCCCTAACATTCACATTTATAATATAAGTATGGACAAGTATACTGTCTGGCCGTCACAAAGAACTTCTGAAAGCCGTCCAGAGGCCCTGCCACGAGCTCTTAATGCGGTCTATTTGACGACCGAGAACAGTTAAAGAGATAGAGCTATATAAGGTGTATAGCTTCATCCCTCTTTCTCGCTCGCACGCCTGACATTTTAATTTTAACACGTCACGGTAAGGCCCGAGCTCAGAGAGGGTAAATTATTTCGCAATTTTTAATCATAATGTGTAAGTAATTTTATCTGCATCAAGTCTAAATCAATACATTTTTATAACAATTTAATTATGAGATTGCATTGTTTATGAAATAATCTCAAATTATATGATAAGGCTTTGATTAAAATGATTGCCTCATGTTTAATTTATTAACAATCTTATTGATTGTCATCATTTTGTAAAGTGTGTGTAGCGGTTTTGCCTACGTCACTACGTTATTCAGTGATAAAGTAGCATTCTACAGGTGAAATAATTTTTTAAATCGGTCTAATAGTTTTTTATTACAAGCTTTTAGTTAGTTTCACCTGTCCCGATGTTTGTCTGTCATCAAATCTTGCAAATTAAATTTGACATACTTCCCAGTTACCTATTGATCTGAAATTTTATAGGCATGAGTAAATTAGATGACAATGCAAGATACGTCTTGACGTGTATTAATTATAAAGGTATACTATACTGAGCTATAAAAGCTTGCTATGAAAAAATGTTTTTCATTAAAAGCTGGTTTAAATAAAGATTTTCCCCTTCTGCCAGTTTTGACAGGTTTCTAACTTACTTAATTTTGATGGGATTTGAAAAGTTCTTTTTATTTTCTGTTTTCGATAAAGTTACTTTTTGAAAAATTTAAATGCGTGTCTATTTCTTATTTTGGATTGGATGTATCATGTATATTAGAGTGAAAAAACCTGTGACATGCATAGGCCGTTTTATATATTTTATGTTTAACTAATAACTGAAACAGTTCAAAAATCATAATCCTATTAATATAGTGTAAAATGATATTAGTAGTCGCTAGACGTGAGTAATTATAACAACTTTTATAACGCATCTGTTGTTTTATTTTTAGTTTTCCTTGATTGGATTCCTTAATTTAGACTTCTATATTTGGTAGGTTTATTTTAATAACGAACCCGTCATTCAGAAAGTTATTATTAACAGAGACCAATCATGCGATTCGTCATAGGTCTGGAAATGGATACGAAGCGATTTTTTTTTATGTTTGCATGCGTAAAACCACGGGTTTCTTAAGATGTGACGTGAGTGACGTGATTGAACGAGATTTATTCATTGTGAAAAAAACCTTTTTATGATTGTATTATCCAATACAAAATTGAAGGTACTTTACGTAACATTAAGTTTTTAAGTCGAGAGTGAATAGGTTACTTCTAGGCAAGCGTGCTCCATTGTCGACCACATCATCGCTTACCATCAGGTGAGATGGCCCGCGATGGTGGAGTACTAGGTATATTTCTTTTTTATGTGAGAAAGTATGTAATGACCTCCCACTCCACCCACTTTGGGTGAAGCCAGCGAGGACTGTCAGACTTTTACGGACTAAAACCTACTTGTGTTTCTTCAGGTGGGTACCCTTTGCCCTCCATCGTCACGGTAACTCTTTCGGACAATCTCACACACTTTTACGTTTATGAATCCAAATAGCGCTGGATCGATAATATTCAAAATAGATCGTGATTTTTTTGTATTCGGGTTTTAGTTTTTAACTTGTTACTTCAACTTGTTCGCGCTTGGCCCCTATCTGTAGCGATGGTGTGTGGTCGATGATGCAGTGGGTACGTTTGCCAAAGAATAACTTATTCACTCTTTTTTTTTCGGTGGATATAAATCATCCAAATGATATCCGCCCTTGGGCGGAGCGGGAGATGGTGTCAGACTCTTACTGACTAAAAAACCCACTCCGTTCCTTCTTTTGCCATTCATACCGCCGCCGAGCCATCCTATCGGAAACAGACCTAGCCCCAGTAGGCTTAGACCCAGCTGGGTCCCTGCTGTTGCTGACAACTCCCTCAGGCGCGCGGGAACAGTGCGCGCCGTCGACGACTTGGACCTAGACCATGACGTTTAAAGTAAGATTGTTTTAATCTTGTTTCAGTATGGGTAAGAGACAGAGCTATTCAGGCTGTCTAGCGCCATCTCTTACCCACACTGAAACAATCTTACTTTGAGCGTCATGGTAACCCCGTTGGGCTCGGTCCGGACAGTTACCAGATGGTCGGACAGCGAGCTACTCATTGTTCTTCGTCCGCAAGCCCGCGCCTACGGTACTTATTCACTCTTGACAAGAGAAGAACACCATTTGGTTTCGCACTTTCGCCATCACATGTTATTTCAACTGTTTTTGATTCAACAAGATGCCCAGGGTTTACGCAAACGATTTAAGGTTTTAGAACCGGACCTAAACTGACCTTGTGTTACCCCAATGGGAAATTTTCACTTTTTGCTGCAACATAAATACCTGGATTCCTCTACAAAAACATAATAATGAGGGTACCGTTTTTGTCACTCAGGTAGAGGACCCTGAAATGGTTGAGAAGTGGAATTGATTAAATGCGGACCAAAAGTAATTTTTTAATACACACGCTATTTTAACCGGTTGGCGGGTAAAAACGGTTCTATGATGTAGCTTATTCTCAAACCAATTAATTTCTTGTTTTTGTTTTGATTTCTTGCACCGAAATCCGAGTAGGTAAGTACTCTAGAAATGGAATTAGTAAAAGGAACATAACATGTAACATAATAATCACCATAATAATTACCTAATTCTCAATAAATGTAGGTAGCTGCAAGTCGGACTCTAGCACCGGGGGTTCCGTAAAAACTTACAAACGTACCTATCTAAATGGTTCACTTCCCAAATCCAGTCTCGAATATTTTTCCGAATCGCAAGAATGTTTTTCTTTTGTAATGTAAGTATTAATTTACAGATTACAGACTTTTTTCTATACTTACTTGTGCTATGAGAACTTGTTTCTCGGCTTTCAGGATTCTAGGTCAGCGTGAAGTACCCTATAGTAGGCTTTGATTACTTAGCGAGTTTCAAAAGAATGCGTTGAATTAGATGCACTAGCGTATATCAATGAAAAAAAAATTCACTGCTGCTTGGGGTGGCAAACCCTGATTATCAGATATTAATTTCTACTCCGTCCGTCTGTCAAGAGTTATGAACTCTTGACAGACGGACAGACAGACATCAAAGTGATTCTTTAAGTAAAAAATATAACAACGACGTCTCCAGGCAATAAGTCGATAATCGGAAATCTACTTTTTGCTATTGCCGACTAAATGCCCGGAGACGTCGATAAGGGTTCCGTTTTTGCCGACTTAGATACGGAACCCTAAAAAATGACGGCAGGTAGACTATTGTCACGATAAAATCATTTATCTTGATATATCTTTCACATCATTAGACTGATGATCTCATCACATATCTGAACAGGTAATTAATTTATCAATTTGCAAGATTATCAAAACAGATTCCGGTTTCAAATCTTAACTTTTTTTGAAAGTCATATGACGTAACTAGCTTCTCCCAGCGGCTTCGCTCGCGTGAAAGTTTATTTCTGCATACAAACTTTGGACCCCATGTTTCACTGCCAAGTTCAAGTTGAATAACCAAAAATCCCTTCTTACTGTCCCCGCACACGGGCTTCAAAAAGACGCCGCTTCAAGCTTCATTTTGAGGCGGCCTTTTTTTGTGGCTCGTGTGCGGCGGTGCCGCCGTCACCGGACACAAGAGGTGTCGCGCGCTTCAGCTGTTTTTTGAGCCCCTTCTAACTTTTTTTTGTGGCCGCCGCTTCTAGCGTTTTTTTGAGGCCCTTGTGCCAGGTTTAGTGCTCGCATTCATCATTAAGGGAAGCCTTGTGCAATTTTTTACGTTCCTGGTCTCAGTACCTAGTATGGGTACCTATATATGGCAGTCTGTCAGTTTCTCCTTATAGGTAAAAAGATTGGTGTAAAAAGACTATGCTGCAATGCAAGAGGCACGGACAGCGTCATCATGTGGTTACTACTTTCTATGTAGGTACCATCAAGACATTTCCGCCTGGCCGCAGCTAAGTTCATTTTTGCTTGTACTCGCAACGAAAACTTCAAAGATTTTGGTTTGGCGCCGCTCCGCAGAATTCAAGCGAATTTTTTTAAGCTCTATTGCATAGCTTCTATCGCGGGCCTTGAGCGTGGAGACCGAATCCAGAAATTCCGTAACGAAAATAACCTAACACCCCCCACTCATTTGTTTTTTGAGCGTGGTGACCGATAAGAAAACAAATGAGTGAACAATCAATCAAAATTCAATTCAATGTGTGAAAGTGTAACTTCAATTAATATCAAAGAAAAAAAAACAAAGGAAAAAAAGTGCTGCAGAAATAAAATAAATAAATAATTATAATTGCATAAGTTGATAAAAATGCTATGCAATAGCTTTACCGCGGCAGTCCCCGAGTGCCACACGTCTTTTTTTTTTTAAGTGAAGCTGTGTAGATACAATATTATGAAGTTGTTTGATTCTTCTTTTACGAAATCCCCTTTACGATAGATACTTGAAGGTCATCAATACACCTCTAGCTAGACTTCCCCTATTGTTGACGTGATGGCAGCAATATCGTCTGCCCACCTCGCTGCGCGAAGTCTAACAAACCTTACCGGTTTCCTACCGGGTACCTAAGGACCTAACCTTTATAAGCAGTAGGAATTTTGTATATGTACATAGGTAGAAGTACCTATACCTACAATAGGTACTGCAATATACTCGACTGACTATTCTGCAGATTTGAAGACTACAGTTTCTTCCGACTTGTAAATCATTAATCGATTTTCCTGCCCGCAGCAACCTTGCTTGCAAAATTTTTGCGAAAAACACATTAATCATCATCAAACGAGACAACATCTAAAATTATGTTGAATGTGTTTTTGATATAACTATTTAGTAATAGATTAGATTGCCTACACTACGATTTCTTCCGACTTGTCTCTCGCATAGTAACCTTGTTTGCTATTTTTTTTATGCGGAAAAACAGACACCCCTAATCTGTTTTCATCAGCAAACGAGACAATATCCAAAATGATGTTGAATGTGATGTGATACAAATAGCACTTATCTAATGATAGGATTAGAGTGCATACTATCAGCAATTCTCTTGAAAACTCACTGTCTACAGACGTCATATACAACTTCCTAAGGAAATGATAACGCTGGAGTACCTACGATACTTCGTTTACCTGACCATATAAGGCTAGAAGCGAATACTCCATCACGTTTATTTCCCTTATCAGCTATTACTCAATATTCTAAGAGGCAGGCATTAGTCATACTGTTATTTAAATTATCTGTTATCTAGTTCCGTAACCTGTTATCTTTTGGGTATTCCTGACGAGCGCCTACCTTTATCAGGACTTTGACTTATCGTGTTTTTGTATGCTGTGTGTATTCTATGATTCGTTTTCCTAATTTGAATATGACTCGTGATGTTAAGTTTCGTCTGGTCTGAAGGGCACGAACTTATCCACTTTTTTTTATTGATATAACCTAGTGCTTGACTGCGATCCCACTTGATGGCAAGCAATAATGCAATCGTTGATGGTGAGCCGATTCATTTAACCCCAAGCGAATGCCGACATTCCCTCTGACATTGTCTTTCTATTGTGTTTCTAATTAACGGTATTCAAAAGGAGCCTATTCACTCTAGCCTTGAAGACACTTATAATCGGAATCGTTGGAAAGACCGCAGCAGGCAAATTGTTCCAGTCCTTCGATGTACGCGTGCGGTATAAACGGCAAGGCAACACGACGCTTACTTCCTTTTGAATGAGATTTTCTTTAGACTGGATCTGCTGTTTTCCTCAGCTTAGAGCTACCGTCTTCAACTATCCAATTCTCTATTTTGAAAGATCCTGCCTAGGCCTGAAGGATCCTCGAAACGGTCTTTTAAATTTTAAAAGCTTCCGATCTTTCACCATCATTATTTTAGCCGAAAAACGTCCACTTCTAGATCATAGGCCTCTCCTAAATGTTACCACAATGACCAGCCTTGTGCATCTTGCATCCCGATGGTGGTCTGGTAAGGGTCGTGGGTATACGATGATTCCCATGACCCTCACCAGATCACCCGTCTTCTTGTTGGGAGGCCTCCCAGCGCTGTGTTTTCGGAACGTGGTCGAGTAAAGAACTTTTTGGTCCCATCGACCATTAGTTCTGCGAGCAAAGTACCCTGCACACTGCCACTAGAGTCTGTCGATTTTTCCTCTGTGGTTCTCCTACGGATATTTACAATTCTGATCCTATCACGCAAGTAAATAAACTCCGAGCATAAATCCTTTCCATTTTCTTTTGAATTTGTATTTTAATTTAATTGTATTTTTATTTGTATGACATTTCATGCTCTATAATTTAATCTTTCCTTTCAATTATCTTTTGAATTTGTATTTTAATTTATTTGTATTTTTATTTGTATGACATTTGATGCTCTATAATTAAAAAAAAAATTAGTATATATTTTTTAGGTGACTGTATGCCTTCTGATGAGGCCCATTCCAATCTTTACTAAAATTCCTTGCCGGAGTCCTGTGTTTCCTGATGGCTACAACTCGGAAATCTTCAAGTCAAGAGTGAATACGTTTCTTCTAGGTAAGCGCGTTCTATCGTCGACCGCATCACTGCTTTCCACCAGGTGACATAGCGGTCAAGCGCGAACCTATAAAAAAAACAATAAAAAAATCAACTTTAGACAATGACCAAGTTCCGCGCGGTTAAAAAACTTACAAACCAGTTTGTCTGATGCCGGTTTTTTTATTATTTGTTACTAGCTGTCCGCCCGCGACTTTGTCCGCGTGTACTTCGTTTATCGCACTCTAAACGTGTTTTCCCGTAGGAATAAGATGTTTTTCCGGGATAAAAAGTAGCCTATGTTCTTTTCCATGTCAAAGGCTATATGCATGCCAAATTTCATCCAAATCCGTTCAGCCGTTTTTGCGTGATTAAGTAACAAACATCCAAACATCCACACTTTCACATTTATAATATTAGTTAGGTTAACTACACTACAATTGTAAAAGGATGGTGCAGGTGACAGCTGTCGGATTCATACAACGTAGCAGCTACCTACCCTTTTCTCTCATCTTAAAGATGCATATATTTTCGTCCCACTGTCATCTCACTGCTTGACTGCGATACCACCTGATGACCAGATGGTAAGCAGTGATGCAATCGTTAATGGTAAAGCCCGCTAGTTTATTAAGAGCCTATTTACTCAAGCCTTGAAGACACCTAAGTTATAATCGGACGAGAAGAGTAAACCGCAGCACGCAAATAACACTCTCTCTATGAGATTACGGAAGTCTACTTATTAATAGAAAAAAATATTCATGAGTTAAAAGGTTTTTGTTTTGCAATTGTTTACCTAATCTTATCCGTGAGGGAAACCCCTTGTCTTTTTAAGTACCTAATCGACTAAACATTGCATATTTTGACTGGATTAGCATTTAGTTATCTATGATCTGATATTTTTGGAAAACCGGACTGGCAAAAATAAACAAACTTAACCACTTAGGTAAATTAATGTTTATTTTATACGCCTTAAACCTATGATTTTATCTTAGGTTGTACTAACTTACCTAATTTGCATGATCTGTTATTCGAGTATTTTATTGGTGGCAGTTTTTGGAAGAATGACAATAAAAATATCATCTTCCAGCCCTAGTCCCGTGATAATTGGGGTCGCCGCAATACGATTTTGTCTCCGTCACGCTATGATCGACTCCTTTTTCTTTCATACTACATACTTCACATAATCCATCTATCTTTTCATTGGCCTCCCTCTCTCTCTCCAATCAAAATATGTCTACATAAGTACTAAAATTCAAAACGTAACATTAAACTAATTAATACAGTTTTTTTTCCTAGAACATCGAAGGCATATGACATCCTCCAATCCGCACTGCTTCCGCATGGTGAGTCCCAGCATCAGTAGTGGGAAGATTATAATGTTCCCACGATTCATGCTGGCCACTATTGAGCCTTTTATGGCTGATTATGGGAGCATAAGTACTTAGGTATATTTTGTGGCACGGATTATCCGTGCCATCCGTCCAATTTCTTTTGTCTTATTCTAAGAGGCTGAGGTCTAACGTCTTTTGCTTACTAATACTACAAATGCTTACCTAATTATCACTTATTCAAGGCATGATGTAATTTACATCACCATAAAGGCTAAATAACGCTGCAGGCTAGCTCACTTGACCTGCCAGTGACTATTCACCATAACACAATGACGTCACCGCTATAGTAAAACCTATTTAGACTTTTACTTTTTTGAATACTTGTTTATTGCCTTTCTTGGGTGACTCACGCGCATGCCGCATCCGTTGATGTTGCTATGCAGTTTTTTGTAACGCCATAAGAAGCCATGGAAATAATGGAGCCATGAATCATGGTACAGTTGACATTCCGAATATATCAGCAAAGAAATACAAGTCCAGTTTAGAATGGAGTGCTCTGTGGTATTATAGGTACGTCAACGTCACTCTTTGTTGTTTTTGCATCAATGATCTCGACTGATTCTTTTGCACCAACTCGTAGATCAACGACAAGACATTATACTACTCACCTATTTAATTTAGTGTAACTTATTCCAATTTAATGTAATGTAATTTAATATAATTTTGTGTTTTTTAATGTAACTTAATGTAATTTTACGTATTTTAATGTAATTTTGTGTATTTCAATGTAATTTTGTATAAGTAATTTAATGTTATTTTGTGTATTCTAATATAATTTAATTTATTTTGACATTATTTATTACTAAATTTTAATGCAATTTCATTCAATCAGACATAATTTATTTAATTGATTGATCTATAATAATTCCTTCCGTATCTTATTAATTATTTTTTCTTTGTTATCGTGTCGTACCTGGATATTATTTATTAAATGTGAATCATCAATTTATTCTAAATACAATAATATTAGTTTACCTAATTCTGTAAGTGCTGTGCACACCATTAAGTGAAGAATTCGCTGTGATAATTGTTATTTATAAGATTATTCCTATGTAAATGTTTTGGCGAACTATTCGTTGGAGTGCCGTAATAAATAAATAAATTTCTTCGTTCGTCAGCAAAAGGGATTTGAATATAACTATAAAGTTACACTAACTGTCCTGATTCCTGAATTCCAAAAATCCTTAAGCAGTGATCTTAACCTTTCGAATACCACAGAGACACAATAAAAAGACAATGAATTAATTGGCTCCTTTAGTAATTTTGGCCGTAAGTATGCCTGTGTTTCTGCTGCTGTAACTGAAAATTCGTCAAAAATATTTTATTTTATTTTGCTATTACGTTCCCGCCTTTACAATTGGGCTACCATTGCTCATTTCTCTGTTGATTTGAAACCTGTAACGGCATTTATTATTTACCTACCTCGTAGCTAATTTTAAACTAAGTAATCTAACCCAATTGACGTCAGAGTCTAATTGGCGGTTTATTACCTAGATACATGTTTCCGGAACATTCTCAACTTGAAAATAACATTATCTAATAACTAACTGTTACATAAAGGACCCACTTCACCTATAACTTAGGGTTACCACTTTTTGTGAAAATTAAGTACATTTAACCAATTTAAAAAAAGTATATTGTGTTGAAATAAAGCATGATTTATTTGACTCCCTCTTCTTCTTAGTCGTGCAGTCCTCGCGGAGTGGTCATGGTCGTGGATCGTCTGGTAGTTTGGTTGTGGCCGTGGCTTTTGTGAGACTTCTCCATCTCTCTACATATTTGTGGCACTGCGTGTGCATTCAATGAACACTTATAAGATGATTTTACTCTTAACATTTTGTTTAAGAACATTTTATATTTAGCAATTTTTGACACCTGGAATAGATATTCGTTAAAATAATTATTATTATCGAATTTATTCGGATAACAGCAATCGATGACGTCATCGGCCCCAGTAACAGTTCTTCTGTTTTCGGTGAAAATTCTTACAACCAATTTTTTTTTATATAATTGAAATAAACTCCAGAAAAATCAAACCATGCGAGTTAAAGTATTTTTTTGTGCATTTTATTGTTCTCAAAGAGTACAGATTACCGGAAATAACGGTACAATACTTTATAATACAGTACCGGTGGTGACCCTACCTACAACGAACTCTTGAAATATTTACGTCAATACTCGTAAAAAGTCCCGTACCTAGCACTCGATTTGTCAAGTTTTCCGATATTGATAGTGATCAATTATTATTGATAAAAAAGGGACATTTTGAAATGGGTCGATAGCACAAAATTTACAGGTACAGAAGTCAATCTACATACAAAGCGCGCTCGAGCAACGCACACATAGACACAGCTCACGGACTCGATATCTCGGAGCGCCTCGACCCGCTCATCGAATAATTCCGGCTCAAACGCTCATTAGTGTGTGTGTAGGTATAAAAAAGTGAAGTACATTCATGAGATTGTCTTCTGTATCTATCTATTTTGTGTCGATAGTGTATGACATTTTTCTATTATCCAGGTAAAGTACAGTTATAATCGCATTGAAGGTACTTTTATTTAATTAGATAGATATCTATCTATAATAATTTAATATAAACACTGATGGATTTAGATTAGGGTTTTTATTTTGTGTAGGTAGTTTACTTATGCATTTTTTGTAGTGACTGTCTGTATATCCGCTTATGAGTTATGATGTTTTATTTCTTAGACTTTTAGTCGTTTGTAACAGGTTTGATTGAGTTAGGTACAGTTTAGAATATTTTCTGTTTTTGTTTCTGTACAATATTTTATATTACTGAAGATGTTCGCAGGAAAACTAAGGTCGCCGACATAGCTCGAAGAATCACCAAACTTAAGTGGCAGTGGGCAGGGTACATTTCTCGTAGAACAGATATGGTTGAGGGGGCCGAAAGGTTCTAGAGTGGCGACAGCGCACCGGAAGACGCAGTAATGGAAGGCCTCCCACAAGGTGGACTGATGTCTTGGCAAAAATCGCGGCGCGGGAATCCGATGGATACGAAACGCACAGGACCATTCGTTCTGGCGACACTTGGGGGAGCCCTATGCCCAGGAAACGAGGAAGTGTAGGGGCGTGTTGAGGGGGTATCCCTTTTGTGCGCACGTAAGCTAATGGCGGTGGCGTCACATTTTAATTTGTGCATCCTTTTTCTGTAACTTGACAGTTTCGCATTTAAAAGAAAGAAAGAAAAACATTTTACCAGATTTGAAAGGTAACTTACTTAATTTTGAACGGATTTGGAAAATTATTTTCTATTTGCAATTTTGGATACTTTTTCAAACAAATTATGTTGGAAAATTACCAAATTTTTATACCATTTGCACAAAGAAGTTATGCCGAAAGACTTTTAAGGATTTCTCTTCTAAGTGTACCTAGTCTTCTCGTAAGAAAACTTTGCCCAGACAATTTTATTTAGACAAGCGGTCTACCACCGTCGAATCTTTTAATTCGTCGAAGTATATTTACTAGTTACAATTACCGTCACGGATCTTGAGCGCTGGCTTCAAGTTGCGCAGTAGTCAAATATTCGGTCTCTTTAGTGGTGCAAAGTGAGACGCGGGGGCGGGGAGTGTCAGTGATTGACTCGCCGCGCCATCATGTCATAGACGTCACTAGTGATTCGTTGCCTGCGTTGCTGTTGCCGAGCGCTCAAGATCCGTTTCGGCTATTGTAGTTAACTTATTATTAGAAGGCCAAAACATAACGCTGTCACTATTTTGTTTACCTCTTATCACCATTGCCAACTATAGCCGACTTTGCACCTGACACCCTACTACGAGCTCATAACGCGATCTATTTGTCGATCTAAACCTGAACTGTTAAACAAGGATGGAGCTATACACTCTTATAGCTCCGTCCCTCTTTCTTGCTCGCACACCTGATATTTTAACAAGTCATTAAGGCCCCTGGACTCGCCCAACATCGTCCGCTGTGACGATTTAAGGAAAGACTTGCAGAATTGAACAATGTGTATGGTCTGATTAGGCGTTACGTACAATATACGCAAGTAATTACAATAGTCATTAATATTTTCCCTGTTAGGCAGGTCAACGTACATTTAAGCCTCAAAATAATAGGTGTCTGACCAAAACGTAACATAATGACGCTGATGTCACGGAGTACATGATTTTTGGCACGTAGCCTTAAACTTTTAAGGAAACCCATTACCTATATACATACATAATCAGCGGTTTATGTATGTATATAGTTAATGTTCCCTCTGTTGGGATTCAAGCCATTCCACCACGCGAGCCCAATGCGGGTTGGTGAATGTCACACGTCATCGAATTTTGTGTTCTAAGACATGCCGGTTTCCTCACGGTGTTCCTTCATCATTTTGAGAGCAGTGGTGATGAAATAAATTACACAAAGGAAAACCATTAGTATCAATCATCATGTGGTTTTCTTCAATTTCTTCTTCAGTTTGAATGGGTATTTAAAAAGTTATATAGAGATAATCACGAGTGTTTTTTTTTTGTGGAAATCATCCAATAACCCGAGGGCGTGTCAGACTTTTACTGACTAACTCATACCTCTAGGTTCCTTTTTTGACGTCATTCCAGCATCCCGCGGTTCTCTTTCGTACAACCCATTACGGCATTACCCCAGTAGGCTTCGACCCTGTTGGCCCCTACGGTTTTGCTGACATCTCTTTGAGGCGCGCGTGGAAAGACCGATGTCTCGGGCTCGGTTCGGACGGTTACCGGACGGCCGGACCACGAGCAACCCATTGCTCGCCGTCCGCAAGCCCACGCGGACACGGTGGCTGGAAATCGGGGTAGGGATCATGGCGGCTGGGGCGTGAGGAAGTCCGTTCCTTCACGCGTCTGGTCTCCTCCTTTGCTAGCATGACTGCTTTAAACCATCATGAGTGCAAAATGGTTATAGGTTGTCGAGTGTTTTTCTTCATAGCAAAGCATAAATCAGCCTTATAATGTGCCAGTTCCAACTGCTGGGTCTCAGGCCTCTTCTCCTGGAGGAGGAATAGCGACCACACTGGCCCAGTGCGAATTGATGGATGTTACATGTCTTTGAATTTTAGGTTCAAGGACATACCTTGCCTTTACCGTTTTGAGAGCAGTGGTGACGAAAGAAGTTACATAAAGTAATGCGTCTGGCTGGATTTGAACTCACGACTTTAAAACTCAACCACTAAGAGTAATTACTGTAAGAGATTTTTCTTCAATCAGTTTGAACAGATACTGCAGTTTTATCACACTAATGAGGGATAATTAGTATTAAAATTTCTATTATCTTGAGCCGAGCAGCCAATCTCTTCCTGCTTCCTTGGGTCGCTTTATAAGTATCTCTGAACTTAAGGCGCATAGTTCCTTGAACCATCTGGCCGAAATTATGTGAACGCAACTCTCGCACTCGCCTAGGCGGCAGTACGCAAATCTGTGCATTTATTTGCGGTCAGCAGCGCCCGGAAAGCGCTTTAAATCCTTTTTCTCTGCGATATATTGATTGATTTACATATGTTATGTTCACTTTGAAGAATATTTAACCACCAATTTTTATGTGTAAAAATATTTCTAAAGGTCCAAGCCGTTTCGAAGGCGTAGGGAAAAGTTGCGAAAAGTTGCGAAATTGCTAAATATTTTTTTTTGACAAAAGTATTAGTTGCACGAAAAAATCAAATGTTGATATTATTGTTCATAAATCTATAATAAACATATATTTTTTTCAAACCAATTGACTTTACAATTGACTTGCCGTTACGGAGGAGTAGGCCTCAGAAAATCACTGTTTTATGGCACTTTTCGGGCGCTTGGCCCTTAATGACAAATGGGACGTCCCCTTTCACAAGGCAACAGGACAGATTTATGTTCAATGAAAATAGTATTTAAAAGTCGGTCAATGTCACAGGAAATGAAAAAAAAAAACATAAACCGTTTTGATTTATTATTATTATTATTATTATTTAGAAGATAAGGGGCTATGCATCACCCATAGTGTAGGGGATGTAGTCACTGCGACCTAAAAGATCTATTGTGACTCGCCACCTTGTTAGAGTAACTCTTTTAGCCCGGAGGCTTCCAAGAAATTTAGAATACTCCTAGCTTTTAGAGTTTTAATCTCCTCCGGGCGAATAATGTGTCGGCCCAGATGGACACTGCGTTTGTGGACAAGGGGCCCGCATTCACACAAGAGGTGCTTAGGCGTCTCCCTCTCCTGATTGCAGTACCGGCAAACATCAGTGTCACTCAGTTTCATGTGAAATTGGTGCCTGTTTAGTTTGCAGTGGCCGGTTAAGGCGCGGGCTATCGCACAGATGTTCGTCCTGCTAAGCTCAAGAAGCTCGGCAGTTCGTTTTTGTGAGTAGCCTTCTATGAGAGATTTGGCGTGTAGCAGACCTGGTTGTACCAACCAGTGCTTTTTTGAATCGCCAAATAAGTTGCCCTTAAGGGTCTGCATGGCCTGGTTCTTTGAGATACCACAGAAGGGTTCTGGACCTATCTGATGACCTTGAGCCCCAGCCCGTGCAAGTTCATCGGCTTTTTCGTTGCCGTTGATTCCAGAATGACCTGGTACCCATCTCAGAATAACTTTATTCCTTTGCCCCAGGTCATTCAGTTTGTTAACGCAGTCTTTTACCAGTTTCGAATTTAAAGTATTCGAGTTCAAGGCGTTAAGAGCTGCCTGGCTATCGGAGTAAATCAGAATTAATTGATTTATGTAGTTTCGTTGACGGTTGGCCTCCACACATTCTATAATGGCGTATACCTCCGCTTGGAATATGGTAGCATGTTTACCCAGATTCAAGCTTTTGCCGAATTTCGGGCTAATGCCAAATATTCCACATCCTACATTCTCACCCATTTTGGACCCGTCTGTAAACCAGATCAGGCTTCCAGCCGTGCAAGTGATGAGGTTGTTTGACCAATCCTCTCTGCTCGGCAGTTCCACTGTGTAATTCCTTATGAAATTACACTGTGGAAGCATGACGTCTGTTGTCATAGCTAGTTGATCGTGTTCAAGTACTGATTCGTGTAACGATCTCAGTGCTTGAGAGCGCCAGTTTGCTTTGCCAGTGCTGTTTGTTCTGTACATGCTTGCCTTCGCCTCCTTCGCAATGAATAGATGAAGTGGCGGTAGGTTAAGCAGGGCATTTAGAGCAGCTCCTGGGGTTGTGGACATGGCCCCTGTTGATATGAGGCATGCAAGTCTCTGCAAACCATTAAGTTTGTTAATGACTGTCACTTGAGTTGTTTTCCTCCACCATACTACGCAGGCATACGTTATTATCGGCCTGACTATGGCGGTATACAACCACAGGGCGATTTTAGGGTTTAAGCCCCATTTCTTCCCTGCTAAGCGACAGCATATTCCTAAAGCTATTTTAGCCTTTTGGATCACATTGTTAATGTGAGTGTTCCAGGTCAGTCTCTGGTCGATAGTTACGCCCAGGTACTTGACTTCGCTGGAGAATGGTATGAGAGTCCCCTTTACAGTGGGCGTTACAAGTTTGTCCAACTTACGCTTCCTAGTAAAGGGGACTATTGTTGTTTTACTCGGGTTAACCGATAAATTGTTTTCTGTGCACCATGTGTTAATAATGTTCAGAGATCTTTGTAGTATAGATGATACCGTGCTGTGACAGGGGCCGACAACACAAGCCACCACATCGTCAGCATAGCTATGTACATCTAAGTCTCTTGTAGAGGCTTCAACCAGCAATTGGTCAACAACGAGTAGCCATAGAAGTGGCGATAAAACGCCTCCTTGCGGGCACCCTTTAGTTGTTTTGAAGCTCTTTGTAGTTCCGTGTAAGGTAACACTGATAGTTCTGTTGAGGAGCATGAATTCGATCCAACGAGTAGTTGTTTCGTCAATCCCTTTCGCCTTCATTCCCTTGGAAAGGGCGTCTATGGTGACGTTGTCGAAAGCTCCTTCAATGTCAAGGAAAGCACATAGGGCTATCTGTTTATCTTCCAAAGCCCTTTCGATCCTGTCTGTTAGTTCTAACAGTGCAGTTTCTGTAGATTTTCCTTTTTGGTAAGCATGTTGCTTCGGATGCAGAGGGTTATCCCTTAATGGTCCATCCCTGATGCATTCGTCAATAACCTTTTCCATACTCTTGAGTAGGAAGGAGGTAAGGCTTATTGGTCTGAAGGACTTTGGTTGAGAGTAGTCCTTCTTACCGGCCTTTGGGATAAAACAGACTTTAACCATAGTCCATTTCTCTGGTATATATCCCCAGGCAAAGCTTGCTCTGAAGATTTTGATTAAAATAGGGATGAGTATAGTCTTCCCTTGCTGCAGAAGAGCTGGGAAGACATCGTCATCCCCTGCAGATTTAATTGGCTTGAATGAGTCTATAGCCCATTCTACCTTGTTCGGTCTAAAATACCTCGCCGCTCTTCTCCAGTCTTCATTTGAAGGCCTGGTGAGGCGGATATGAGGAGTATTTTGTACGATGTTATCTGGTGCCATCACCGAGCCAGGGAAGTGTGTAGACGCCAGAAGTTTCAGGGTTTCTTCCGCTGATGCAGTGAAGGCACCGTCTGGTTTCTTTAAGAATCCCAGTTGATTTGTAGGCGATTTGGATAAGACTTTGTGGATTCTGGCTCCTTGAGGGACTTTAGTAATCTCCTCGCAGAACTTCCTCCATGACAGTCTTTTCGCCTTTCGGATTTCTTTATTATAGGTAGTTAAAGCTTTCCGATACCGATCCCAGTCGTCAGTCGATTTAGCCTTATTAAACAACCTACGTGATTCTTCCCTTAAAACATCGAGCTTTTTGCTCCACCACGTCACTTTTCTATCCCTCACAGTTCTTAGAGGGCAGCTCTCTTCGTAAGAGGCTGTAATGGCTTCCGTAACTTGAGCAACAGCATAATCCAATGTTTCAGGGGAGCGTATGGTTTTAGGGAAGTCTTGGAGTCTATCTTGGAGCTTTATTCTGAACAAGTCCCAGTCCGTGGCTTTTGCATCCCTAAAAGTGATGGTTTCGCAAATGTTGGATGTATTCAGTGCGAATTTAATTAGTCGATGATCAGACATAGATGGTTCATCACTGACATGCCAATTGGTTATCAGCCTGGCAGTGTGAATAGTAGCGAGAGTTACATCAAGAACTTCCTTCCTCGATCTAGTTACAAAGGTCGGTTTACATCCCTCATTAACTATTTGGAGGCGGTTAGTTAGTACAAAATCATGAAGCAACTCACCTCTGTCGTTGATGTCAGTGCTGCCCCAGTTGGTATGGTGGGCGTTGGCGTCACACCCAATGAGAAGCTCGGCATTGTTGGCATAGGCGTACTCGACTACCTTTGCAAGCTCCTCGGATGGGTCGGTTTTCGTCCCGTCCAGGTATGCCGAGCACACGATGAGGCGTCCATTTCCGCTCTTGACATTAACATAAGCTGCAATCAGGTCATCGCTGCACAGGCCTGGTATGCATAAGAAATCAATATTATTATTGAAAAGTATACACGCTCTTGGTTTGACTCCTCCGATATGGTGTACGACCTTACCTGCAGAGCCCAGTCCAGACACCGTGTTAGTATTAGCCAGCCACGGTTCCTGAATAAGAGCAATGTGAAGGTTCTTCTGTGTGAAGTGTTTTTCCAGAACAGCCGTGGCTGCTCTGGCATGGTGCAGGTTGATCTGCACCACTTGTGTGTTTGTGTGTGTCTGTGTTATGGTGTGTTTGTGTTGTGTTAGTGTTGTGTGTTTGTGTCGGTGGGTGGGTTAAGTGGCGTTATTCGACCCGCTTGGCTTCGGGGCTGTAGGGCAGCCCTGAGGTTTGGCCGGTCGGCTCTCCACTCCCGATCGATTGGGACGTGTAGCCCTTTTCGTCGGTGGTGCTCCGAGGGGGCGGTTCCTGACGCCCTGGCCTCCAGGTTTCGGCTTGGCGTTTTGCCGCTTTGCCGTTTTACCAGAGACCTGGACGCTCGGCCCCGCCCTAGGAGCGTGTTGAGCAGGTGGCAGAATCTCTGCGCTAGATTGGCTAGTTCCTGCCACCTGCTCAGCCCTCGCCGGCGTATTATCGCCGCGAATGCGAATCCAGACTTTGCGAAAGCCTAGTTGCGGCCTGCAGTCTAGCTTGCGCAAGGCTTCTACAGAGGCATCATCGATAGAGAGGGCGGTCGTGATTCCGTCCCTTTCTTTCTTGACGCTCAGCACCTCCCACAAGCCAGTCTGCAGGTCGTTTTGTTTTTCCAGGAGATTGAGGGCATCTCTTGGAGTTTTCAGGACATCTTCTGTCTTGAAGTGGAGGATCCCAACCTTAGCTTTTGGCAAGTCCTTCTCGTTAATGAACGAGAGTTCCGCCTCTGGCCACGGCTTTAGTGTCCCCACTTTTTCTTCAAGCCATTTCAGGCTGTAGTCGTTTTTAATTACGACTTGCAGCCATCCCGGTTTGAAAGTGCAGCCCTCAATTCGAATTTTGAATTCGGGGGCTTTGGGCATAGGGGCGTTAAGAATCGCCCTCAATAAGTCCTTGTAAAGGAGCCCCAATTGCGCGTCCGACATGGGCTCCTTGTTACGGATTCCCACCCGGATGTTAGTTAGGGCATCCTTAAAAGACATAGCGCTTGTCTCAGGCGGTGGTCCGACCTGAGTTGCGGACGTCTCATCAGGGATCATTGGAGTTGACCCTGACTTTTCGTCCACACGCGTAGTCTTTTTGGCATGATTCCGTACCGTTCCGTATTACCGTTTTGATTTACCTTGTTTGCAGCATTGACCTTTTGATAATACAGTAGATGATTTTTAATTTCTTGACCATGGATACGAGACGCATTGTGGTGATACTTGGGGGAGGCCTATGTCCAACAGTAGACGTCTATCGGCTGAAATGATGATGATGACATATAACACGTATTAACATAAATTCACGCTATTTACCAATGTTATATATTTATTATTTTTCCAATGTTTGTTTTATCAATGTTCGTATTTAATTATTTATTATTTTGTTTCGATACCTTTTAATTTATTGAACCTCCGTGAATGTGACTGTGGCATCACCGCGGGCCCTAACAGAATACCAGCGCTGCGTTATTTATCTTTTTAAATATCGCAGCATATGCTGAGTTAGGCGCCCTTTTGGCCTTGCACAGATTTTATTAAAGCTATCTTTTTTTTTTTAGTAATCGAATTCTACTGTATGTGTGAGGTACGAATAAAAGTTTATTCTTTCTTTCTTTCTTTATGACATATTTCTAAATAATTAATTTGTTTACCATTAGAATTTGTTATTATTCTTACATAAGTACCTACCTATATATTCTAATGTTTCTGTAACATTTGTCTGCACATGTATGAAGTCAACCTTCTCGGAAAACTTTGCTGAAGTAGTCAACACTACGAGAACAATAGAAATGAAAATTTCATTTCTATTGTACCGCGATCGCGCCTGTTTCAATGATCCACATATTGTCCGGTTGCGCCGACTCTTGAGTGCTCTTGAGATACATAACAACACCAATTTTACATCACAACATCCCACGGATATCTATGCAATATCCACTAGGAATCAATTTGCAAATAATTAAAACAGCCACTAAACTTAACGTGAAGAAATACCGCCAAAAACTAAAAAAAAAATATTTCGACTGTGTTGTCTCTTCTGTTGACTCTTCTCTGAACAAATGATGACCTAACTAAAAAAAAAATACAAAGCATTGTCATTTTATGAGGAAAATCCAGATTTTAGTCCAGAATAGACTGCTTCTAGGCAAGCGTGTTCCGTCGTATGCCACATCATCGATTACCATCAGGTGAGATAGCCCCCTTACAGCTGGCACCTCCTTAATTTGGACATTGGACAGAACAGGCTAATACATGAATACATTAACATGATTGTATTAATGTCGTTATTTAAAAACGTAAACAAAAAAAAAATTGAATTACTAATTTCTTAAGAAAAACATTGTCTACTAATAATTTGATACTTCTCCTATCTACTTGATATTCCTATTAGACATTCAATTTGGCGCGTGCGTTGGCTATGATTCATAGCGTATTGTCTGTGGGGCTCGCTTGGGCAATGTCCAATGTTCTGTTATTCGTCTTGCTCTCGCACTATATACACGATAAATATCATATTTATCAAGTCTTTAATCAGATGACAAATGCTACTATAGCGTAGTGGACGACCACGTGGTCCAAATCACTCAAGCCTACCCGAATAAAAAAGAGGAAGCGGCCGCCCGCCATTGACCTGGTGGTGAATGAGCGAGTTGTCAATTTTGGCCCAGTTGCCAAAATTGACAACCCAAGATAGAGCCACTTGGCGCAGGAAAGTGAGGAGACCCGACCACAAATAAAGGAACCAGGGAAGGAAGAAGGAGACAATGCTACTTTACCAAAAAAAATAAAACAAATTTTGATAAAAATTGCTTTCAGTTCATATCTTCAAATACAGAGATTTCCAGAATTTCTTAACCGGCTGCGGACCCAAGTTGGCAGCTGTAAAAACAATCCGACAAATGGGGCATCCTCGACTCGTCTAAACAACTTTATCACAGTGCCAGTTTGGAACCGCTGCACAGGACATGCGTCACCTGCTATGCTGCCCATCCTGCATCATCAGCACTTCAGGATCTATACAAAGCCAATAACAAAGCCACACAGGTTGCCAAATACTGGTTAGAAAAAGAAATAGTAAGTGTACATCGAGACGAAAAAAAGAACTTTAAATTCTCAATTTAGAAACCGGTCACCAGTAAAAACACAGTAAAACTCATAATATTTACAACGAAAAAGAAACTCAGTAATTTCTATGAAAGAAAACGATAAATAAATCTAAAATAAAGACAGATCTAGATCCAAAAGTCCCCAATCGTCATTTTACGAAGAAAAACATGCGTAGAATTTAAAATAAATTCATTTCTTTTAAAATTTCTGCTAACTGGCGCGTGCTATGCGTATGCGCATGATTCATGCCTCATAGCGACGAGTTCTCACGGGGCCGCGTGTACCCGGCGTGTCTGGCGTCGTCGCCACGTTCCTGACATTCGATGCGGTGTTGTGGTCTTGACGAGAAAATAAGGTAGAAGCGACAATACAATGGCCGAAGTAGTGTATGTCATGTACAAATGTCAGTGTATGTGTATGTCATGTAAACAAGTTGTAATAAGTAATTAGGAAGGGAACTGTCTCCTTTTTTTTTTATGGTGGGAAAAAATCATGCATTGACATCCCCCGCTCTTGGGCGGAGCGGGAGATAGTGTCAGACTCTTACTGACTAAAAGACCCACCCCGTTCCTTCTAGCCTTCATACCGGGGCTCGAGCGCCCTTTCGGATAACCCTGGCCCCAGTAGGCTTCGACCCGGCTGGGTCCCTGCTGTTGCTGACAACTCCTTGAGGCGCGCGGGAACAGTGCGCGCCGTCGACGACTTGTGCTTGGTCCGGACAGTTACCGGACGGCCGGACAGCGAGCTACCCATTGCTCACTGTCCGCAAGCCCGCGCCTACGGTGGCCGGAAATCGGGATCAGAATCCCGGCGGCGGCGGCGGCGGCGATAACGCCGTTGCCTGATGCGTTCGGCCTCCTCCTTTGCGAGCATTACTGCTTCGCAGAAGTCGGCGACCGCCTGCCACTCCTCCTCGCTCCAGACCATGGCCTCAACCAAGGCCCGGCGCGAGAGGTCTCCGCCGCCGATCGCCCCCACGAGGGCACGGCGATGCTCCGCCCAAGCAGGGCACACCTCGACTGTGTGCTCAACCGTGTCCTCCGGGCATTCCGCACAGTGACGACACCCGGGCGTCACTTCCGCACGAATCCGGTGCAGGAAACTCCCGAACGAACCATGTCCGGTGAGGACCTGCGTCATGCGGAAGGTAAAGAGTCTCCTGAGATACAGGTTAACTAGATACCTACCTAGTTTAGGAGGTGGAGCTTTTATGTAACAGTTTCACTTGTTTACAAATAAATCTTCTGTATTCATTTTTAGGGTTCCGTAGCCAAATGGCAAAAAACGGAACCCTTATAGATTCGTCATGTCTGTCTGTCTGTCGGTCTGTCTGTCTGTCTGTCTGTCTGTCCGTCAGTATGTCACAGCCACTTTTTTCCGAAACTATAAGAGCTATACTGTTGAAACTTGGTAAGTAGATGTATTCTGTGAACCGCATTAAGATTTTTATACAAAAATAGAAAAAAAGCATTAACTTTTGGGGGTCCCCATACTTAGAACTGAAACTCAAATTTTTTTTTTCGTCAAACTATGGGCGTGTGGGGTATCTATAGATAGGTAGGTCTTCAAAAATGATATTGAGGTTTCTAATATCATTTTTTTCTAACTTGAATAGTTTACGCGAGAGACACTTTCAATGTGGCAAAATGTGTCCCCCCCCTGTAACTTCTAAAATAAGAGAATGATAAAACAAAAAAAAATATATGATGTAGATTACCATGCAAACTACCAACGAAAATTGGTTTGAACGAGATCTAGTAAGTAGTTTTTTTTTAATACGTCATAAATCTAAAAAAATACACTATTATTAAAACATCGATTAAAGTTACAACGAATTACAAGAACTTTTATATTATGTTACTTGCTGCTACGGAACCCTCCATGGGCGAGTCCGACTCGCACTTGTCCGGTTTTTTTATTTACATAAGTTATACGAGTATTTTTAAATATTTCAATTAAAAAAAAACATTTAAAAATATGAAAACACAAAAATAGTGTCTCACCCAGTGTCAACATCTGATGAATGGATCATCAGATTCTGACCTGCTGACCATGGGACTATTTCGATAGAGTGTATTGAACAAAAAAAAAAAAAATTCTAAACTGGTCTAGGCGTCTTCGAGTTATCGGAGAATATCGAGAATATACTGACATAATTTTTTAAGATTCCGACTACTTTTTTGGACTTGGTTAAAAATGCCTGGTATTTCGTTTTGAACAATGTGATATGGTGCAAGTGCTGCTAACATCTTGTCTTGCAAGATGCCTTGCCTTTCAACGTCTATGCAAGTACCTGCCTGGTACCTCTCTGTCTAGACTGTTTTTTTTCCAAATGTTAAAATCAATGTGCAGCGGAGGGAAGGCCCGTAGTATTAAACTTTTATGGACTTTTACGAGTATACCTTTTACTAACCTACCGTCACAGCAACGGTCGAAACGAATTTCAATGTTATCGTTATCAGCTGAAAGACGTCCAATTTTGGACTGAGGCTTTCCCTAATTGTCACCGCAACGACGGGTCCTGTGTGTCTTGCATCTATCAGACTCCCACGACCGTTACCAGATCACCGATCCCCCTTGTAAGAAGCCTTCCAACACTGCGTCTTCTGGTAGGTGGTCGTCATTACAAAACCTTTTGATTCCATCGACCATCTGTTCTGCGAGCAATGTGCCCTGCACACTTTCACTAAGTCTCTCTATTCTTCGGTCATGGTTCTCTTTAATTCTGATCTTATCATGCAAGGAAATTCCAAGCATAGTCTTGTTCATTGCCTTTTAGGTGATTTTAGACCTTCCCACGACCGTGAGGGTCATCTGTTTATCTTATGAGCTTTCCAACACTGCGTCATTGCATCACGGTCGCCACTCCAGTACCTTTCGGCTCCTTCGACCATATGTTCTGCGAGCATAGTGCCGAGCCCACAGCCAATTAAAAAATCGTCATCGTCAATGTTATCGCTTATGAATTATTGTGTCTTACATGAAGCTGAGACATTTCCGCCTCAAACGAGGAAATCTTATGACGTTACTCCAAAACAAGAATTGTAGATTATTAAATCACCTGTTGAAAGTCCAAAGATTGAATAGATAAATGTAAAAACGTGTCCCCGATATACTGATTACACAATTTTATATATGCAAAAGATCACCATGTGTGAGTCATCATTTACAGTTTTGTGCATAAAATAACTTGCTAAATGTTACTTTTAAACTTTCACAGTCTCATCTGCATAAAATCTTTATCTATATTCTGTGACCAACTGCCAGCATAATATCCAGTTTCAGGTTACATTCTATGAATGACTCACTCTTGACTTTGCCTTACATCAATTCAATAAGAGTCCACAACATATGATTCACCTGCGCCTGAGTTTTATTCCCCTCTCTTTCTTTACCACCAATCAGACAGAGATAGCTATACAAATATAATATTAGTGAAAATGAGGTAACCTTTGTAATAGGTATGATTCAATCAAAATTTACAAATCTGTCATGATTGTTTGTTTTATTACGGAGAATGTAATCTGTATAAAGAAATGTGTATGACTGAAAGGAAGTCGGGAAACGGGGAAGGAAAGTCAATAATAAACTGTTGGTATCGCAATTAATCATTTCCTAGTAGTAATTCAATTGACAACAAGGTATTGTTTATCAAATTTCATTCATCACAGTTTTCCTCGTACGTTACCTTATGCAATGATCATTGTACTATAACATGGTAGAGGCGCTAAAGATCGGCCATTGAGTTCCTCTGCCACCTATAAGTTTGCTTTAGCCCATGACTTTGCCTCTGTGACATATTCAATCCTGCAGCAACCGTGTATAATTTCGGGTTTTAGGTAGCTTTTCATCCTTATTATCAACATTTTAGCTGAAAGATATTATGTCCACTGCTGGAGATAGGCCTTCCTCATAAGTCCCCATAACGATTGATCCTGTGCTTCTCGCATCAATTGGATTCTCGCGACTCTCACCACTACCTCCACCATGAGTTTAAAGCAATAGTATTAGTCGATACTCGATACCGACTACGTAAATATTTTGTATGGCAAATTTTACAGCGCCTCTAGCGGTCACTTACAGAACCAAAATTTGCCATACAAAATATTTACGTAGTCGGTATCGAGTACCGACAAATACTATTGCTTTAAACTCGTGGTAGAGGTACAGGTCATTTGTCCATCTTGTGTCCCATATTCTTTTACGAACATAAACATAATTTTACCTCTTTACATTAGACCCAAATGAAGTCAGTAAGTGAGGATGGTTTTCCCTGTCATCAATCACTAATTATGAAAGACAAGTGTAGTGATTAAAAGGACATGTTGCCATAATTTAATTTTAATTTGACACGTGCTTTGCCTAATATATAATATGTTCACTGGTTTTACCATCCTGCTCACCGGCCATTGTTTACTATACTGAATAGTATAGGTAGTAAAATTTTGGAGTGTGTGATGGTATGTGCGTGTGTGGTAGTAGTATAGTAAATACTATATATTTTACTATATCCTTATATATTACAAAAGAAACTCCCCAATGCGTCTCTCTCTGTATGAACGTGATAAACTTAAAAACTACTGAAGAGATTTTCATGCAGTTTTCATCAATAGGCAGAGTGATCGTTGAGGAAGGTTTCAATGTACAATACATACATATTTTATAAGAAAAGTTGAGAATTTCAAAGATTTCGAGAGGGAATAGGCCTTAATCCACTAAGCGGGACCAGTGCTGCAGATTGGTAGTAGTCACCATGTCTTCAAATTTTTGGTTCTAGGACATGTCGGTTTCCTCACGATGTTTTCCTTCATCGTTTTGAGAGTTAGTGATAAAATAAAAAAGTAGGTAGTGTTCTTTATTAAAGCTTGACTGGGGTTTTAATAAAGCCACTACTGCTGAAATACCTGAAGAATATTCCTCCTCCTTGCGTCGTATTCATCACTTTGATTTTATTTTTATTCAACATTTGCTTTTCTTTCATATATATAACTTGAGCATGGTTACCTTAAAGATTCAAAAATATTTTCAAACATACCAGATGTGCCTTGATTTCCTGATTCCAAATTTTGTATACGAGTATGTTAATCAATTTTGCTTAACCTTTTGAATGTCTTAAGGCGTATAGTCCCTTGAACCATCTGGCCGAAATTATGTGAACGCAACTCTCGCACTCGCCTAGGCGGCAGTACGCAAATCTGTGCATTTATTTGCGGCCAGCAGCGCCCGGAAAGCGCTTTAAATCCATTTTCTCTGCGAGATATTGATTGATTTACATATGCAATGTTCACTTTGAAGAATATTTAACCACCAATTTTTATGTGTAAAAATGTTTCTAAAGGTCCAAGCCGTTTCGAAGGAGTAGGGAAAAGTTGCGAAAAGTTGCGAAATTGCTAATTATTTTTTTTTGACAAAAGTATTAATTGCACGAAAAAATCAAATGTTGATATTATTGTTCATGAATCTATAATAAACATATATTTTTTTCAAACCAATTGACCTAGCCGTTACGGAGGAGTAGTCCTCAGAAAATCACTGTTTTATGGCACTTTTCGGGCGCTTGGCCCTTAAGATACACAGTTCGACATAGGCAATTGTCTTTCTATTGTGTCTCTAATTACGGCATTCGATGAGTTAAAAAGGTAGATGACCCGCTTCTTCTTTGATTCTTGGCTTGTCAAGAATCAAAACAAAATGAATGTATTGATAATGTCATACATTGTTTATAGGCACATAACAATACACCACATTTCAACAACGGGTAATAAAAAACCATACCTAGGGGTGGAACCGGTCTAAGTACCTAATTACTATACCTACCTAATATACCTATACCAACAAAAATAAGTAGGAACAACAAAAAAGCAGGTCAGCGACATCAATTTTATTTACCTACTAAACACGCTTATTAAATTGGTGTCCATATAACAAAAAAATAACAGTATGTACTTAACAATAATATATTCATACTAGCTGATCCGGCAAACGTTGTTTTGCCATATAAATAATTTTTAAAATTAAAGAAAAATGTTAAGGGTGGACAACCCTTATCACTAAGGGGTATGAAAAATAGATGTTGGCTGATTCTCAGACCTACTCAATATGCTCACAAAATTTCATGAGAATCGGTCAAGCCGTTTCGGAGGAGTACGGGAACGAACATTGTGACACGAGAATTTTATATATAAGATATTTCTCTACTTTTTAGGGTTCCGTATTTCGAAAGGAAAAAACTGAACCCTTATAAGGTCACTTTGTTGTCCGTCTGTCTGTCTGTCTATCTGTCTGTCTGTCTATCAGTCTGTCAAGACAGACAGACAGACGTCTCTGGAATGTATGGAGATATCGAGTAGAAATTAAAACCATATACTCAAGTCTACGGCTCCTTGAAGCTGTGAAAAATCAGACTTCTGAGTTAACGAAAAAAAAGATAGGGTAGATTGTGTTGCAGAAAACTTACATTCCGACACTCTCAAGAGTATCAAAATTCATAGGGTACTTCCCGTTGACCTAGAATCCTGATATTTGGCATGAAACAAGATCTCATAGCGCAAGTATAGGATTTTTTTTAAACTGTAAATTGGGACGTCACAAAAAAAATGTTTTTTTTTTTGTGATTCGGAAAAATCTTCGTAACTCAACACAGGTTACGGCAGGTCATAGCGGGTGTTAGGCGCCAGCAAACAGCTGAGTGCAAGTGTAAAACAAACCCTCAGTCGCCTGGATGGCCCGGTGACCATGTATTTTTACTGACATAACAAGCTTAGAACTTTGAGATTTTTCATGATACAGTTATGAAATTTTGTACATAGATTTTTTACATAAAAATGCTAGACACGTTAAAACTAGTTAATGTTGTAAAATGTATGGATGGAGACCGACGCGCCCAGTAGCCTGATTCACGTAATGAAAATCGTAACGATATCGTAGCGATTTAGTCGTTTAGACCATTTCCGTATTCACATCCATCAATCGAGTTTGAACGACATCGATTTTAAAGTCGTTTGAAATTCGTAGATTAAAAAAAAAAAACTGTATTGCATTATCCTGGTAGAATACTTATTAATGTAACTGGAAATAAGTAGATAGATCGTGAATACTGCTTTTGGATAGGACTTCGATCGAACGACTATACTGTTCCGGCTTAAACGCTCATTAGTGTGCGTTCACCGAGCGTAGGTATAAAAACTGAAGTACATACATGAGATTGTCTTCTGTACCTATCTATTTTGTGGTGTAGTTCTAGCATAACACGTGCTAAACACTTAGGTACTGCGTATAATCACATAGGTAATTTACCTCCTACAAGGCTACTACTACTCTACAATCAAGGTTACTATAGAATAATATAAACAAATAAAATAAAAGGAAATATGTCCGAGCTGCTAATTTCCTGTTATTTGTATAATGATTTCTCGTTTCAAATAAATACATAAACTCAACTCGCTAGGATTCCCTGGCCTGTGATTTCATATGCTTTTAAAGTATTTAGTAAACCTAAACTTATTTTATGAATGCTTTGCGTCAACAGTCATTCATCTACTTATACTTATATTATGAAGAGGTAAAGTTTGTTTTTTTTTTCTTTGTAGATATATAAATATATTGGTATGGCTATATATATTATTATTATTAATTAATTAATTTTAAGTATATAAAATTAAGCTGCAATTTTCCGGTGACATAATAATTAAACCCTGTTTAAATATTATGTCACCGGAAAATTGCAGTCTCCGTGTAATTGTAATTTAATATATCTTTATTACATAATGGAAGCCAAACCTGATTGTGACGTGTCGCGGATGAATGGGAGAACATTTTGTCTGTCTGTTTGGAGTTTTGTGAGATGAGTGTATGACTGTGGTGTAGTTATTATTTTGTACTGTTACTTAATAATTTTTTAAATATATTTTGTCTTCAACTAATGTAATTGGCTGTGTTATGTTAAAGTAAATAAATAATAATTTCTCGTTTTGTATACATCCAAATTAAGGCCTTTACGGCCCATTCCCTCTCCTAGAGAGGAGGCCTGAGTCACAACAGGAACATTATAAGGTCGACTATGCTATGCTAAATCACATCCAAATTCATTAGTTCCCAACATAACTCTCACTTATTTAGAAGAAACCTGTCAATAGGACCTGACCTGATAAAGGCTGCCACCTGGTCCCGTCTTTTTTTAAGCTATTGCATAGCTTCTATCGCGGGCCTTGAGCGTGGAGACCGAATCCAGAAATTCGTAACGAAAATAACCTAACACCCCCCACTCATTTGTTTTTTGAGCGTGGTGACCGATAAGAAAACAAATGAGTGAACAATCAATCAAAATTCAATTCAATGTGTGAAAGTGTAACTTCAATTAATATCAAAGAAAAAAATACTGCATAAATAAAATAAATAATTATAATTGCATAAGTTGATAAAAATGCTATGCAATAGCTTTACCGCGGCAGTCCCCGAGTGCCACACGACTTTTTTTTTTTTTTAAATAGAGTCCACGTATCTGACGATACATTCTTGTAAAGAATAGAATGGAATAAACTTTATCGTACTTACACTAAAAAGAAAAAAAAGAAAGAATAAATGTTACCTACCCCTAATGTTGTTTTAAAATAAATGTATTGACTATTGAATAGTTTCAATGAAGCTACCCACGGTTTCATTTTACCGTCACTTTACAATGTATGTATAACAAAATATGTTAGTAAAATACTAAAGTACTCTAATTAAATATTAGAGTACGATTTGCAACCCTACACCTAATGATTATTTTGCCCATCAGTCCATAACACACCTACTGCATTGTAAATTTGCGAATCACAAAGCAGTGCCTAGTACCTAAATAAATTCAGTTTTCAAGCAAGTATGTTGGAATAAAATAACTAATCAACCTCCTTCATACGAGATAGTTATCTCCCGATCAATAGATACGTATTCAGCGTAAACATCAGCTGATACCGGGTGATACTCACTATATTACATAACTTGTTCATTATCATCATCTAATATACATAACGATTCAATTTTCTCTTATCATACCATCGGGAAGTTACCTTTTTTATTGCCAAGCTTGATAATAATGATGCGTGATCATTATCTTCAATATATAAAACATATTGTTATGCAGATATACGAGTACATTCCATTGAACTCTGAAATTACTCGGTGATAGATAACTGCTAGAACGCCAGTTTTAAAGCCAGGGGCGTAGGTAGACCCCTAACAAACCCCAGCCACAAGTGGGACTCCCGCACGAAGGGTTCCATGCGGTCCGTAGCAAAAACAGCAAAAAAAACCGTTTGGTGTATGAGAGCCCACTTAAATATTTATTTTATTCTGTTTTTAGTATTTGTTGTTATAGCGGGGACAGAAATACATCATCTGTGAAAATTGCAACTGTCTAGCTGTCACAGTTCAGTCTAGCGACAGACTGACAGACAGACAGACGAACGGACAGGTAGACAGACGGATGGACAGCAGTGTCTTAGTAATAGGGTCCGGTATACCTTTTGGGTACGGAAATCAAAAAAGGAAAAATTAACAGGTTAGGACGGGGTCCAGTAGGGCCGATGCCTGCTAGAGCTGCCCTATAAGTCAGTAACGTGACGAGCAATTGAAGGAACACAGGTGGGTATTAGTCAGTATAAGTCTGACACTCCGTCTTCTCCACAAGCGAGAGAAGTTATTTGAAGATTTTGCCAATCCTATTCCGCAACGATTCCATGTTCTATGACAGATACAAACACATTATAAATGTTTACAAACAAAATCATTGAACTTCCGACTACGTTATTATATTATCATTTGTTTAAATCAGATAATTTAGCCGGTTCAGTCCCGAGGTGATCTGAAAATCATTTGAGCTCAACAAAACAACAAAAAACATGTGGCGGACTTTGGACTTAGAATAGCGAGGTCATTGTATCTAGGAGTCGGATTTTTTTGGCTAGTACCGGACAGAAGCGTAGTTTGGACTAATTTAGACACGGACAAAGACGCATCAGCGAAGCCTTTTTTAGATTATATAATACTCGTATAATAAAGAGGTAAAGTTTGTTTTTCTTTTGTTTGTAGGAGGTAATCTCTGAAAGTACTAGTCCGATTGCTAAAATTTTTTCACCGATAGAAAGCTGCTTTATTCCTTAGTGACATAGGCTATATTTTATGTACGCGGGCAACTACGCGGGAAACTACGTCTTTTGTAAACTCGAAAACGAGACTGTTACTGTCGCAACTTAGTATTCGACCATATCGTCGCTTACCATCTGGTGAAATGGTGGTCAAGCGTGAACCTAAGTGATAAAACAAAACCTTCCTATTTAGAGCATTCGCACACGCGAGGCCCCTTTGCGTGTGAGGCCGTGGGCGAAGGCCCCCTTCACCAGGCCTGACTACGCTACTGGTACCAGATACCACCAGATGTATCTAAAGTGTACCTTACGTGTTATGTAACTATTAAAACAGAAAGGTCAATGCCTTACATGGCATGGGAATGTAAATGACTGACTTATATAAGTTAGTACGTAGATGCAAGTATGCAACCCATATTTAGGGCTCCTAAAAAATTTTTTTTACACTTACTTTTTTTACCTGACTTCATTTGAAAATCTACTCAAAATACATGAAACTAAATTCGTTATTTGAGTTAGCATGGTGTTGCATCTAACTCTACCTAGACTTGAAGACAGACTGTCTAATCTCACGCTATTTATCTCAAATTCTCGGTGACCCCATATCATTATCACATCCTAAATATTTTGTAACAGGTTGGGGACCCAAATCATTATAAATTTACATACTTAATATAAACCTCAAGATAAATCATTAATATACACCGAAGGTCAAACAGGTAATTTATAAATAGATTCTCTTAATTAATTTTAAACGTATTGTGTAGAATTATTTGTTTCATAAATAATTATTAGGTATTCAGTTACGGGCCGCCCCCTAATCATGCAGGAAATTATTTAGATTATGTACACAATTTAAATTACATACATAATAGTTAAGTAAATACGCAGGTAACGTATTTACTTATCTATTATCTACACTAATATTACAAAGAGGTAAAGTTTGTTTTTATATTTTTTTGTTTGTAGGAGGTAATCTCTGGAAGTACTGGTCCGATTGCTAAAATTTTTACACCGATAGAAAGCTGATTTATTCCTGAGTGACATAGGCTATATTTTTGGTATGCTCGCGAATTCGTGGGCAAAAGCTAGTCTTCTTTATAGAAGATAACAGTTAGTTTCTCCTTTTATTTTTATATATATATAAATAAAAGGAAAAACAGATGGACTGACATATCAATGCACAGCCGAAACTATTGGGACTAGGACCGTTAAGATAGTATTTTCCAAAATGTAGTCCCTATGAGACGGGATTCTAAAGTTTGTAAAAAACCGGCCAAGTGCGAATCGGACTCGCCCATGGAGGGTTCCGTAGCAGCAAGTAACATAATATAAAAGTTCTTGTAGTTCGTTGCAACTTTGATCGATGTTTTAATAATAGTGTATTTTTTTAGATTTATGACGTATTAAAAAAAAACTACTTACTAGATCTTGTTCAAACCAATTTTCGTTGGTAGTTTACATGGTAATGTACATCATATATTTTTTTTAGTTTTATCATTCTCTTATTTTAGAAGTTATAGGGGGGGGGGACACACATTTTACCACTTTGGAAGTGTCTCTCGCGTAAACTATTCAATTTAGAAAAAAATGATATTAGAAATCTCAATATCATTTTTGAAGACCTATCCATAGATACCCCACACGTATGGGTTTGATGAAAAAAAAATTTTGAGTTTCAGTTCTAAGTATGGGGACCCCCAAAATTTATTGCTCTTTTTCTATTTTTGTGTGAAAATCTTAAGGCGGTTCACAGAATACATCTAATTACTAAGTTTCAACAGTATAGCTCTTATAGTTTCGGAAAAAAGTGGCTGTGACATACGGACGGACAGACAGACAGATAGACATGACGAATCTATAAGGGTTCCGTTTTTTGCCATTTGGCTACGGAACCCTAAAAACCTAATTTCACACGGACGAAGCCGGCAGAAGCTAGTATTTTATTTATAAACACATTTATCTGTGCATTATTATACTCGTAGTGAAAACAGGAAGCTTAATAATTAATCCATGATAATATTCTAACATGTTAATGATATTTGCTTCGCTTACTTATCCAAAAGATAATTTTATCATAGTAAATTATTATTCATTGTTTTAAAATGTTTGGAAACGTGCACCTACGTGTGTTTATGAAAAATTACTTAAAATGTTGTAATTATTGTAACATATTTATGGACTTCTAAGTTAACAAAGAAAGTATGTCACATGATAACTGATTTATATCTAACCGTTATTATAGAAAATCATAGTAGAAAAACTTAGGAATTCATTTTCAGCATATTGAACCAAACGTTAACAATACGGCAATTGCCTTTATAGGCAAAAGTAAAGGCAACATTTGTAGAAGAAATAAACACTTCCTGTTACAGATAAAAAGCAGAAATCAGGTAAATAGTTTACGAGTCCAAAACTAAGACATGCACTTTCACATTAATTCGACTCGACTCAAATAAGGCAAGGCACAGTTTGTGAGAACGCACGCACAATACAAGAGTGAAAAGAGAAAAAAAAATTTGGAAACCAAATCAAATTTACAAATGTATATAACCCGATTCCTATTTGAGGAATAACAAAAGCTAGAGATAATAACGGTAGGTCAGGTGAACGAAGACACCGGTCGATTCACGCTACACTGAATGAGAATGACGCATAGGGGAGTCCCTATCAAACGACTCAGCTATGCGCAGGCGCTTATAAAAGAGCGAGCGCCGTACAAATTCATTCATTCGCACACCGCTTACAGTCAGCAACAGTCGCGAGTAACACAACTACTAAATAAATATATCGGAATTTCGTAAATTAAATTCCAAATAATCGCAACATAGAATTCTGAAGTTGAATTCTCTCATCAATTTCTAATTTGAACAAAGAAAGAAAAATAAACATCAACATGAAGAAGTACTCGATCGTTGGAAACAAAAAGAAAGTCACCATGGAGGTGAATCCTACTCAACTGAAAATAGTGGGTAACAACTGCATCGTCAGGGTAGCAGTCAACCAAGGAGAGATTGAAGTCATCGGTAACGATTGCCGCATCGAAGTCACAGACAACCATGGACTGATCAACTTAGTGGGGAGCAATGGCATGGTGATCATCAGCAAGCGATGCAAAGGCGACAGAGTCTCACTCCTCGGAACCAGCTGCCATCTCATGGTAGCGGGCAAGGAGAAGAGCACCGGGAACTACGAAGCACAACTTTCACCCTTCAGCAAGGACCTGGATGATGTGATCGAATCCATCTTCACATTCGTGATGCGTTGATGATATAACAGTGAATTTTGGACCTAAGTGCTGTGATTAGCTTCTTGTGTCAGTTCGGCTTCTGATTCTTTAAAATAGAATCGTCATTCGTCCTAAGTACGGAGGTAAACGAGGTTTCCGCCATAGAATAATAGAATTTGTTCTATGTCCTGTGCTGTGCTCAATAAATGCTTTGAAAATTACCTTAACAGTTTTTGTTCTCATTTGAATTCCAATTGGGTCGATGTTATTCCCCTGAGCTTTGCTCGTTAGAATGGATTTGTTTCGTCCCTCTCTAACGTTTGGATATGAAAGAGACGGATAGCAGCATCATCTCAATAGGTAACAGTATCGTTGTTTTTTTCTAAGCAGACCTATCAATCTTTGTGAGAAACCGACAATAAAAATGTCGATAAGTATGGTTTTAAATTGAATCTGACATGTTTAACACACATCAAAATGATCAAATCTGTTTAAATTTTTCAGAAAAAAATACTTATTTCAAGAAATTGATTTTTGAAACACAGATTTAGGAATTAGGTATACTAATTTAAAAACACCATAATTTAAGGCAGCCTACACAATGTTACAGATTTAGTCAAACCACTTGAGAACATTATAGAGATAACTCCGAAACATAATTATCACACTAGAGGTTCTTTTGGGTGAATTCCTAGAGTAAACCAATTGATAGACAAAAATATTCCGTTGGTGATAACTGTGTTATCGCGGCCTATGCCCCACTTGGCATTGTTAGCAGATGTTATTACAAAGACTTGTTACCAGCCCTGTTTTATTTTTCAGAAAGGAATCAATGAAATAAATTACTTAAGCAGTCTTGAAAAATAAAACCCATAATGCTCCGCTAACAAACTGCACTGATAAATGATAAATGTTATTTATTTTGTGAATAGGTTTAAAAAAAACACTTTTCTACATCAATTTTTTTTTCATTAGTTTAAACTAGATAAGGCCGGTATTTCGTAGCTGACTACCCTGAGAAGAAACACCGAAACAAACTCAGGGGTCAAAGTCGCTTTTAAAGTCCATACGGTAAACATGTAATGGTCACTAGGCTCGTGTGATGGATTACAGACGACTGACGAATTTCTTCTCCTAGAGAGAACGTCTGAGTGCCAGCTGTAAGACCATCATAAGGCTAATTATTCTTATGCTTAAGAACACCCAACCTAACAACCAAAAATACAACCGCTCTAAAGTGATTATGATGTTATTAAGCATCTTTCTCTAAATAGTTTGGAAATATTGTCTTGTGGATATTATCTAAGTTTCTTTTGAAATCAAAATATAAGTACATATCTCTAAAAATCTGCTATTTTGGTTCTAAGTTCACTCATATTTATGCCTTTCATAATGTGCCTACTCATAAATTAAAAAGTAAAGAAAATTATATTTATAGAAATCGTGCACATTTAATCGAGATTCTGAGTGACGAAATTTTTTTCCAAAAACTTACAAAGTAATAAAAAAAACATGTAATTCCTGGGTTTTTATTTGTGAAATATTCGAGTGAGTGATAGAATTATCGAATACCAACAGAACATTCAGGTGTTATCTTTCTTTATCATTGAAAATAGATTACGTCTCGAAATATTAAAATTGCCTGATCGTCAAAATCTTAAAGTATAAAGATTATAAACATTGACACGCCCTCTCAGCAAACGGGTTATTAGCAGTCACTGGTCACTGTAAGGGACACGATAAATTTAGAGAAATATAGAAATGACGCGACGAGATTGATGACGCACAGTCGCGCTGTGTGTAATGTGTAAAATCATCTAATGAGAGAGAGGGCGTGACTTTAACTGCCTAAACTGTGGGTCGTTTGAGTACCTTAAACTAACTAAGACCACCGACTTAGTTAGTTTCACTAAAATATACAGAAATAGCTTGGAGGAAGCCATCATACCCATCGTGTCATAGATTTGAACTCGAGACAATGTCTAGACAGTCATAATTATGGTAAGTATACATAATCCTAAAAAAACACCTAAGACACACCAAACCACAATAGGCTGGCGTGGTTGATAAACGGTCCATTCCCTCTACTAGAGAGAAGGCCTGAGTCCTAGCAGTGGGAACATTATAAGGTTGGTATAATGCCTATGCATTCTAAAGTAGAAGGAAAAAAAAATAAACAGTCTCAAAATCACATGCTCACGGCATTAAGCATGACGCATTTACAGGGCTAAAGTACTCAATTCATGAAATACATCAGATTATGAATGAGTAATTAATCCTTATCACAATATTACGTACGGTGATAAGATCCACTTAATCACGAGTCACATCAACAAGTAAATACTTGAAAGTAACCTTGGCGTGTGGCTACTGACGTAGATACTTTAGAACGTTCATCAATACTAAGATAGACTCTTCTGTAAGCCATCAACCTTTTTCTGAAGGACTATGAAGAGCAATATAAAGTGTTAATGATAAATATACTACAAGTAGATAAAGGCGGAAAAGGAACCGTGGCACGTTATCATCGGTTCAGTCTCTTTTCAACAACATCAATTCAGTTCTGGCGATTGTTGCCGGGAGACTGAATTTACAAGACTATGTTTTATAATTTACAGGTTCGCGCTTGACCGCCATCTCACCTGATGGAAAGCGACGATGCGGTCGACGATGGAACGCACTTACCTAGAAGAAACCTATTCATTCTCGACTTAAAGATTCCCGGGTTGTAGCTATCAGGAAACACAGACTCCGGCAAGGAATTCCACCCCTTGATTTTCACTCTGGATTGCCCTTATATTAGACATTGCTGTAGCAGACATGTTGCTGGCTATGGCTATGTCCGATAGTTTATCGTTTTTCTTTATGCGTTGTGTATTCTGTTTTGTGGTTACTGTATGGGTGCTGTTGGTTGCCTGAAATAAATGCTTTTTTTTCTATTTTTTTTTTTTTGGGTCCTTTTCTGGTGTATTCTAGAAGCACAAAGGTCTACCGCGAAAACAGTTGAATAAAGCTTGCAATCGTTAATGGAGCTGCAAGCTAGCATTGTGCAGTTTCATCAACGATTGCATGACTGTTTACTATCAGGTGAGAACGCAGTCAAGCACCAGTTCATACCATTAAAAAAAAAAAAACTAGTATTAAATGGAGCGACTGCTCATCTCACTTCTACAACACTTTGGCATTTCTTAGAAAGATATCTAAAAAAACAATACTGAATATAAGTTAGGTATACGTTACCATTGAGATGCCATATTTGACGAAGCCCATTAGGGCTGATACCTGCCTGTTGCGAGATCGGTAAAAAGAGATACCACGGCTCTGGTATCTAAAGGGCAACTGGAGGGACACAGGTGGGTTTTAGTCAGCAAAAGTCTGCCATTCCTTCTCGCTTCATCCTAAGTATACGTCACTGGACATATTTTTAAAAAATGAATGACTGGACATCATAATTATTTCAAATCCTGTCATGTAGGTCAGTCAAATCAAATCATAATCAAGATATAGATGATATTATCAGGAAATAGGATAACTATCTGGTGGATCAAATCAAGATCTGAAAGAAGATATAGATAAATATTAAACAGATAACTAGTTTGTGTTGCAGAGTTAACTGTCTGATGGACTATGTTTTAATTCTTATTAGATACAATTTGGGGCTTCCAAAGCTAAACTTCCAATCCGGCAATGGTTTTGTTTTAATTTAACTGAAAACTTTACCAACCCAACCCAACTCGACCCTATTGTCTGCATTCCAATCACTTATTCAAAAAGACTATGACAATACATCAATCATACAAAAATATAGGTCTGTCCGTCTGTAGAATGAAGCCATCACGTGACTGGCGTCAATTTAACGACCATAGTTAACACATTTACAATAATTACTGTAAAGTTAGTGCTGTGACAATGTTCGGGGTGTCCTTGTATTAGGGTAGAAGTGAGATTGTTCGAAAATTTTGACCATTACTGTCTATTGAGATGATCACAGAACAGATGAAAAGATGACAACTAAGGGCTCCGACACAAAGCTGCAATGCGATGCGATAATATTATAACGCAGCGACGTAGAAATTTGAGAAAAACAAGCGAAAGATAATGAGTTTTTTTTTCCGAAAAAGGTCGAATATTAAAGCGTACAGTCCATTGAACATCTGGTCATCAATCATTTTTTTCAAACCTATTAATTTGGCCGTTACCGAAGAGTAGGCTTCAAAAAATCACTGTTTTATGGCACTGCTCGGGGCAGCATGGCAGGCCTACAATCGGCTACTTTTGAATTGGATTCTTCTATATTCCGATTTGCGCATGGCATTTAAGATATATAAAGTCTAATCTAATGTTGAGAGTTTACTTAGTCCAATTTTGATACTATCAGATACGAAAACTATATTAAATTGAGAGTAGTTGATAGTTTTCTTCTTCACCCTTATAAACAAGTACAATATAATAAATACAACTAGTAGTATTTTTCTAACATCAATCCACTAGCCAGATGAATGTTTTCAATTGCATTTATTAGTCCCACAATCAGTAGTGAACATTAACAGACTTGTACGTATAATATTCCATTGCGGATAGCATGTGAATCATTGTACAGCTGCGTGTCCGGCTATGTGATTAAGGACAGATCTAAATAGCTCACAGTTTCAATTTCTTCATGTCCGCAGATAAAAGTTTTCAACATGGGAATACAGGAATTATTCTATCTATCTATATATTTCAAATTGTAGTCGTTGTTCAGTCAAAACTTGCCTAATTGGGTAATCGATTTCTTTTTAGCAAATAGGTTAAAAACATTTTTTTCGGTGACTTTAAACTAGATGAGGCCGGTGTTTCCTAACCCGTAGAAGAAACACCGAAACAAACTCAGGGGTAATTGTAGTAACTTTATACAGAATCGCAAAAAAAAAGTCTAGGCACTAGAAGAGAAAACTGTCCAGTAACCGAATAAGGACATGATGAAATCTGACGTCACTGTCCTTAAGTAATGTGTGTACAAAAAAGAGAGTGTTCCCACCACGCCCCCACTATTTCCTTCTACCAATAATATTTGAAATAGTACCTAATTGCTACTTCATTTATAACCAATTATCATGAGGTTTTTAAAAAAAAGATTTATTTTTAGTGTTATCTGTTGTTCAATGTAAAGTTTTGTACAAAGTAAACACAAGATAATAACAAATTGCGTAGCAAAGACAAATCATACTTTTGCAATACATAGTACCTATATAGTGCAGCCGGTAGAATAGATGATGTTTAGTAAGCAAACATAGAGAATAGACACGTGGACACGGAAAATCCCGCAAATGATGATAGGTCACGATCATGACCACTGCGATAATCAAAGAATTCTGAGGTCACGTTTGCAAGTAGTACTTCTATTGTACTTGACCTATAAAGTGGGGAATAAAGTGGTAAGAAGTGGGAAAGATTGGGAAATTGAAATAGTTATAAGCAGTGGTAGCCCAGGGGAAACAGTCCCGACTTACGTGCTGTAGATCACGGGTTCAAACCCAGCCAGGCACATTAGTTTGTCTAATTTATTTCACAAAACGGTGAAGGAAAACATCTTATGGAAATCGGCATGTCATAGAACCAAAAATTTGAAGAAAAGTGACGGGCCATTTCTCCTAGAGAAGGGCTGTGTCCCAGCAGTGGAAACATTATAAGGCTGATTATACTTATGCTATACCATAAGAGCAGTGTTGCCCGGTTCAAAGGCTAAATTACTAAGGAATGCGATGTCTACAGTGGGTTCTTGGATGATAGTGAAATTTTGTTTTACGTATCGTAACTATGGATGCTTTATAAAATGATTATGATTCATCTATATTGGGATCAGCTCATACCTTATTACTACGAGTACCACTTAAGTTTTGTAGACTGATATTATCATGAACATCAACTAAATTGAAATCATGTAACTCTTTTCTAGTACCTACATGATTTCTCACAACAATCACCAACTCCAAATTCTTGCACGTAGGACCACTAATCGCTTCCCAAATATCGGTAATTTCGGTACTTAACAAGCCTCGTCCCAAATTTTAGCTTTCACCTTCACGCTTTTCACACCCGGTGATTCCCCAGCAGCCTTCAACATGAGATAAAAAACCTTCTTACCAATGATTTTGACCATGTCTTGCGCAACATTATTTGAGTCTGTACCAACATCCTCCTTATGCAAGACCCTTGGTTTTTCCCCGGTCTCGTCTGGTGTACCTTGGTTTAAATCCGGATGTTCGATATGACCAATTTAAAGATGGAAGTTGATTCAGCCGGTTGGCAGTTGGCCTTAACTGGACAGACGTCTGGGGAATCTGTTGTGTTTTAGTTCTGAGAACTAGATACTTTATCCTAAACGGCTGCAGTTGATTCGTTAAATTGAGTCTTGTCTTTAAAATTTACTATTGCAATATCGTTTTTTGAAGGTTATTGAGGGAAACTTACTTCTGTTATTTCATTTATGAGGAACAGTATTGATTAAATTACATACATTAATTTGAATAGAAGCTCAGTTTAAAGATAGTTTAGGCTTAGGCTTTTACATGTAAATCTCAGATTCATAGATTTGTTACTATATATTTCGATCCTCTCTTTTTACAAAATTTTGTAAAATGGAAATATTGTTTTATGGAACTATTAAAAAAAACCTAAAATATTTACCGTGAAGTCTTGCTAGTTTACATCCATAGGAAATGACTATTGGGAACCATGCAATAGCTTCTACCGTTTTAGAAGTACACCTTTTGAATTTATTCAACCAAGTTTAGAATTTTCTAAACAAACGCATCTTTCAGTTTCTTCTGATGCGCATGCGACTTAGTGACAAACTTGTCAACTCTTTGGGTATCGTTATGGTTACACAATCGTGTTATAATAAACCAGTCTTATTTCCATCAAATCCTGCGAATTTATTTAGTGGATTTTACCATAATTTCCCATTTTGCGGACGATGAGCAATGGGAAGCTCCGGATCGATCCCGAGTCATCGACGGCGCTTAGTATTCCACGCGAGCCTCAAAGAGATGTCACCAACCCGTACGAGCCCAGCAGGGCTGAAACCTACCGGGGCCATGGGTTACTTCCGAAAGGGAAACCCGTGGACCTGGAACGCAAAGGCAAAGAAGGAGCATAGATGTGGTTTTGGTCAGTAAAAGTCTGACACGATCTCCTGCTCCGCCGTAGGGAGGAATAAGTCATTGGATGATTGCTCATTTAAAAAAAAAACCATGATGCCTCATTGTACTACTGACTTGATGATATAACTTCTGTAACGAATGAAATTGTAGACATATACTATACATTACACATTATTTAAACATAAAGCTATTACGCTATAATACCTATGAATAATAAATTAAACAAAAATATTCTGAGAAGATGTACATAGCAATTTTTCAGTCAATTCATTATAGAATCGAAAATTTCGCTGAAGACGATATACATTTCTTGCTAATCAGGTGTTACTTGGCTCTTGATAGATTTGAGCAAGCGATGCATGACTGGTAATTAAAATTTACCTCATTATTCTTATCAGTGTACATTCATAGTTATCTTAGTTGTTGATAACAGAAAATTTGACATTGACTTTGAAATAAACTGTTAAATTGATAACGTTTACGACTTCCGTTTAGGTAATTCAGTTTCATTCAACCAAGTATGTTTACGTAAAAAATTGAGTCAGACCTAGGGAATTTTAACGTACGATTTTTATGAAATCATCTGTATTACTTATTGTTTGAATATCAGATTACTTAATATGGTTATTCACTTTATTTCCAGCTAAAAAAATGCATTATAAACGTGCTCGACTTGCAACGTGCATGTTTGGTGAGTCAGCTTAGGTAAATGCGTATTAGACTGCAATGCTAGACCATATTAAGACCTGTAGGTAGACTTGGGCAGTTTGTTGCCTTAATGGTGAAAGACCCAAGATGATGTTTTTTTTCTGTGTGAGGCCTCTCGCGGATCTATCCATAGATTTGGCAGTAAAGTCGTCTGCTTAACCGGGCTTGTCTGTGGCGGCTTTGATGAATTAAACCCTCCGGCCAAGACTTTAAAAGACTTAAACCAAAGCGACAATACCCTAGGGGCTTCTGAGGGGTACAGAACTTGACTTGAGGCATCGCTGGAGGAGGACAGCAAGGGACTGACTGAATCGATTATAAAAGACTAGAGATGGCGGCAGCGATACGTCGGTTTAGAGATTAAGGACCTTCGTGGCAGCAAAGGGTTCGCAAGAATTCATGCCAATACCTGGCCAGGGGAAGGAACGTATCGAAAAATGTCTGTCTTCTGCCACAGCGGGTCATTTCCTCTAGTAAGAGTCAAGCTTATCTCTCCACTTTCATCTTGGCCTGCCGCTATGTAAATAAACTTTGTTCAGTTCCTAAAGGGGAAATAAATGTCCAACATAAATGATGGTCAGCTTACACCACTTGTTACGGCAGCTATTAGGTAAATGGGTACAACCACTCGTATGCACACGATTACCCATAACATACCATAACCACTTTTTTTTTTTTTCTTTTTTTTTTTTTTTTCTATGGGAAAAATCATCTTATGACAACCCCCGCTCTTGGGCGGAGCGGGAGATAGTGTCAGACTCTTACTGACTAAAAAACCCATCCCGTTCCTTCAAGCCTTCGATACCGGGGCTCGAGCGCCCTTTCGGATTACCCTGGCCCCGGTAGGCTTCGACCCGGCTGGGCCCCTGCTGTTGCTGACAACTCCTTGAGGCGCGCGGGAACAGCGCGCGCCGTCGACGACTTGGGCTTGGTCCGGACGGTTACCGGACGGCCGGACAGCGAGCTACCCATTGCTCACTGTCCGCAAGCCCGCGCCTACGGTGGCTGGAAATCGGGATCGGAATCCCGGCGGCGGCGGCGAGAGCGCCGTTGCCTGATGCGGTCGGCCTCCTCCTTAGCGAGCATTACTGCTTCGCAGAAGTCGGCGACCGCCTGCCACTCCTCCTCGCTCCGGACCATGGCCTCGACCAAGGCCCGGCGCGAGAGGTCTCCGCCGCCGATCACCCCCACGAGGGCACGGCGATGCTCCGCCCAAGCAGGGCACACCGCGATTGTGTGCTCCACCGTGTCCTCCGGGCGTTCCGCACAGTGGCGACACCCGGGCGTCACTTCCGCTTTAATTCGGAACAGGAACCTCCCGAACTTGCCATTTCCGGTGAGGACCTGTGTCATGCGGAAGGTTAGGACGCCGTGAGGTCTTTCCAGCCACGCCTCAAAGAGGGGACTTATCGCCATAATTGTGGCGTGCCCATGACGGGGTTGCGATAGTCGCTGACGCCATTCCACCATGAGATCCCGCCGGAGCTCTGTCCGCCATGCCGTGACCTGTTGCGGCAGAGGACTTTCACCCCGGCGTTGCATCTCCACGCGCATGTCGTGCATGTGTGCAAGGACTGTTGCCTCCAGATCCCACGGTGGTAGGCCAGCCAGAAGGCTCGCCGCTTCGCAGGAAATCGTGCGGTATCCCCGCACCATCCGAATTGCCATGACCCTCTGGCAGGCGTTCAGAATGGCCGCCGGTCGCTTTTGCAGCGACGGCGCCCACACCGGCGCCCCGTAGAGGGCCATGGACCGAACGATCCCCGCGTAGAGCCTCCGGCAGGAGGCGTCTGGACCCCCAAGGTTGGGCAGGAGCCGCTTGAGAGCGGCCCCAGTCCGGTTGAGTTTGGGAGCCAGACGTCGGAAATGCTCCACGAAATTCCATCGACTGTCGAGGATGAGTCCCAGGTACCTCATCGATGTCCCGACGCCGATGCGAACTCCTCCTACCGTTAGTTGGGAACCCGACGGTGGCGCGTTCCGACGGCCGCGACCGTGAAAACACATGGCCTCGGATTTGCGCAGCGCCACCTCGAGTCCCAACTCCTGGATCCTACCAACGACTATCGCAACCCCGCGTGTCGCTAATGCGGCCGCCGCCCGGTATGACTCTCCCTGCGCTAGAACCAGCGTGTCGTCTGCGTAGCAGACCACGCTGACCCCGTCAGGGAGGTCGCCCCGCAGCACGTAATCGTACCCGATGTTCCACAAGGGTGGCCCTAGTACCGACCCCTGCGGAACACCGCACGACATCTCCCGACGTTTCCAGTCTCCCTGGTGACCGGGGTAGACAATATACCTGTCCGACAGGTAGGCCTCGACTACTCGACAGAGGTATTCGGGCACCCGGTGGTACCGGAGTGCCCTCCGGATCGTACTCCAGGGCAGGGAATTAAAAGCGTTGGCAATGTCCAAGGACACTGCCACGACACGCCTACCCTGGGACACCGCATCCCCCGTCGTGAGGGCTCGCACGCGCATGATGGCGTCCACCGTCGAGCGCATCCTGCGAAAGCCGAACTGTCCGTCCGAAAGGTCCGGCCCCACCCGTGAAAGGCGCGCGACGAGGCGGCTCGCAATCACTCTTTCAAAGAGCTTGCCCACCTCGTCGAGCAGCACAATGGGCCGGTACGCGGACGGAGAGTCCGCAGGGCGCCCTGGCTTCGCGATGAGGACCAGTTTCCCCGTCTTCCAGCGAAGTGGCAACTGGCCCCTCTCCAAGCATGCGCTGAAGAGCCCTCTCAGTCGAGGCCCGAGAGCCTCCATGGCCAGGACCCAGGCTTTCCCAGGCAAGCCATCGGGTCCTGGGGCGGCGTTCTTGGCACTCAGCCTTTGCACCGCCACTCTCATCTCTGCCTAGGTCACCTCTGGAGCATTATCGTCGTCGTCGCTATTGCGGTCCGCGTCAGACACCGCTGGCGGAGGCGGAGCCATGGGCGGGGGGGAGTGTTCCCCTCGCGCAGGGAACAGAGCGCTCACCACACCCTCCACGAGTTGGGGCCGGAGACTCTGAGTCAGCGGGGGAGCCCAGGGGCGCAGTTTCTTCCGTACCAATTTGTACGGGCGCCCCCACGGGTCCGCGTTCAGAGACCCCAGCCACACGTCGCGGGCCTCGAGTTTGGCCCGCTTAATCTCCGCTCGGAGGGTGTGTTTTGCCTCTCTGTAACCTTCGTACAACTCCGCCTCTCTGGCCTCCGCATCCGGCGGGCGGATGCGGCGCCTGCAGTATCTGGCGTACCGGCGTCGCGCGTGATTGCACGTGTTGCGCAGTGCAGCGATCTCCGGCGACCACCAGTACACCTGGCGCTTAGCACGTCCTGGACGGACTCGGGGCATTGCCGCATCGCAAATTTGCGACATGGCCTCCCGGAACCACTCCGCCTCGACGTCGATGTCGACAGGCCTGTCCGGTGCTTGCACCCAGGCCTGTACCGTCGCGGCTTCCAGGAGGAGCTCCCGGTCCATCTGCTTAAGCGCCCACCGCGGACCGCAAGGGCTCTGTCGGACCGGCGCGGCCGAGGTTTCGGCGGAGACGTCCAACCGGATATACCGGTGGTCGGAGTACGTCTCCACCTCCTCCATAACGCGCCAGTCGACGACACGCGGCGACAGAGCGGGGCTGGCGAACGAAAGGTCCACCACTGATTCACCCCGCCTCCGCACCAACGTGGGGACAGAACCCCGGTTCAGGACGACCAGGCCCAGCTCCAAGGCCCAGTCCTCCACCAACCGACCCCGTGTGTTCGTGCGCCGGGAACCCCAAGCCGTATTCCAGGCGTTGAAGTCCCCACAAACGACCACGGGGAGGGTACCAAACCCAGCGACGACGACACTTAGCTCCATAAGGGAGACATGGAGTTCGTCGGGAGTTCTGGTCGGGGACAGGTAGACGCCTACCACTGCAATGTCCCCGACCCGTGCTGCCACGCAACCCCGTCCCCTCGCAACAGCCTCGAGGGGCGGGGTACCGGCGGCGGCCGACGAAATTAGCGTCACCGAGCCGTCTAGGTCCTGAACCCAGCGGGGATGGACGTAGTACGGCTCGGAGACGACGGCGACATTGATCGACCACTGCGCCATGCTCTGGAGCAACAGATCCTGAGCGGGGGCGCAGTGGTTGATGTTCGCCTGGAGGAGACGTAATGGTGTCCTTATTGACATTCCATTACAGTCTCCTCCCGAGCCCCCTGTGAGGGCACCGCCGCGGCGGGAGTGGCGGCGACAGCGGCGGCAGCCAAGACGGTGGCTGCTGCGGTGAGGGTGTCAGGGTGGATGGGCCTGACTTTGCCCTTGGCCTTGGCGGGGGGGTCGCAGGACCTGCCCCCAGCCCGGTGGTCGGCCGGCTTGCCTGCAGCCGCACATGCGTAGCAGTGCGGCTTTGCACGGCATTCAACGGCCTTGTGCCCGGGCTGTCCGCACTGGTGGCAGCGGTCACTGCGGTCCTCTGCGGCGCAATAGGCCCCCACGTGGTGCCCCACGTGACAGCGGTAGCACCGCAGAGGTTTGGGTTCCAGCATCTTGACTTGGGCTGAAACCCAACCCACCAATAGTCTTCGGCCCTCGGTCGTGATGGCCTTGGCCGCCGACACGGGGCAGCTCACCGTAACGGCTCGCATGCCCGTGCTGTCAGCGCGGATGGTGCCCGCCCGGACCTGATCGGTCGTGCACCCTCCCGCCCTGACGATGGCGGCCACCACTTCCTCCACCCTAACGGAGTCGTCCAGACCCATAATGCGCATGTCGATGCACTTGGTGGGTCTGGACACTCGGGCCTCCTCGGCGTCCAGGGACGCCCTGATCTTTACGGCCAGAGCGTCTGCGAGTTCCCCGCTATTTGCCCCAGGGACCTCCAGCATTCGGGCACCGGTAGCGGTGCGCCTCATCCGGAAGCCCTCTGAGGCTCCGAACTCGCCGAGGTGACCAATCACCGCCTGCTTGGCTTTTGCCATGACTGCGTCGTAATTGACGCCCTTCTTTTCCGCAGCTGGCTGTAGTGTGATCACTACAGCTGCGGAAGTCGGGGCGCGAAGTCGAGCAGCCATGGCCCGCTTTTTGCGGTCTTGTCGCCGCCTTCTTTTCTTGGCCGCCCTTGCCGCCTTGCTCGCCTTCTTTTTGGCACCGACGACCGTCCACTCGGCGCCAGCCGAGGGGTCTTCGGGCGTAGGAGGCGGCAGGCGCGACCTAGTCGCCGCCGCGGCGGGAGGCCCCGCCGGTTTGGTGGCAGCCGCCACCCTACCCTTCGGGGGAGGGGCAGGCTTCCCCTGCCGCTGCTGCTTGGCCGCCGGGACCGGCCTCGCAGGCCCCGACGCCGCGGCCACGCGCCCGGCTTGCCCCGAGGGGCCAGCCCTGGGTGCTGCAGCCGTCGTGGCCGCGGTGACGGTGGCATACGACGCCGTCCTCTTCTGGCCGGAGGCCGCGAGAGGGGGGCGCAGGACGATGCCCTCCAGGACGGAGAGCTGGCGCTGGATGTGCCCCTGGAACTGCTGCTGCTGCTGCTGTTGCTGCTCCCTAAAGGCAGCCAGCTCCTGCCGCAGCAGAGACACCACCTCCTCACTATCCGCCTGGGGCGAGGGCCGGGATCGGCCCTGCTCCTCCCTGCTCCTCCCTTCGGGACGAGAGTCCTGGAGAGTGGCCACGGCTGCCTCGAGCCGGCCAAACCTCCCGCTAAGGGTGCGCTCGTAGGGCTCGAAAACGAGCCCCAGCGCCTCCTCAATAGAGGTGTTGGCCAGCTCAATGGAGCGTTTTTTGGCCACCCTCTCCCTCTTGTTCGCCACACTCGTGATGGCGGCTGCCACGACCGCTCTAAACTTGGCCATCGCCTCCTCCATTCCTTCTGGTAAGTCCTCAGGAATCCTCGGCACCAAGGCGCTGGCCTGGCGTCCCTCACTGGCGGTCTCAGTGGGGAGCCCTCTCCCTCTGCCCGACTTTCGGGCCGCACCCCGCCCCGACGACGAGATTTTTCGGGCAGGTCCCGTCTCGTCGTCGGACACGGAGCGCATGGCGCGCATGAACGCCCTCCTTCCGTTGGATGCGGACTCCTCCACCTCCATCGAAAGGAGGGGCTCCCGCACCTCCAACTCCGACTCCTTCCCGTCTGAGTTGAGTAAAGACGCGGCATCTGAGTCCGACGCCGCGTCTTCACTCACCTCCCTGAGGCCAAACCTACGGCCGGCCTCCATTGGCATCGCGGACGTGCTGGGAACTGGTCCCAGGGACTCCGCGCTGCCGAAGTGTGAGCCACCCTGGCTCTGTGCGTCCACGGAGGACGGAACAGGGTCCGAAGACCCGAGGCGATGGTTGCCCCCCCCAGAATACGAGGGGCAGCCCGAGCTCTGCTCGGGGAGGGATTCTCCAGATAACTGGTACCCTCCTGGGGTAGTTGTTTCTTTTCCATGCGCGCTCATAGTGTGCTGAACTCAGCTTTGCCTTTTTGTTTTAAATGGGGTGGGGTCCCCATTGCACGTTCGCCATCCTGGTCATGTCTGCTGAACAGACACGTACCGGAGGCGAACCCTATCTCCCCGACATCGCTATCCAGAAGGCGCCAACAGCTGTTGTGCCAGCGCTTCTGGACAGCGCACCCTCCGGGCGGTCCGACTGGACTCCGCCATATGTTCCTCTTGGTCTGGTCTCTCGCTTGAGGCCTTCCGGCATGAGTAGCTCTACCGGCATAGCCCTCAAGGTCACTGAGACACGCAAGCCCCACCACGACGACAACGTGGGAACACAGTTGGTGGGGTACCATAACCACTGGTACAGTCAAACAAATTTATTTTTTGCCTACTTTGCTCTAAGTTTTTGTATTTATCTAACGATCCGCCCCAGTTTTTCACGATACACAAAAATAAATCTGTTTCTAATATCAAAATATTGTTTTTCTCTATCGATACTCATAACAAAAAAGCATTTTTTTTCTGACAAACGGACAATCTCTGAAACGGCTGGGCTAATTTTGACGCGACTTTAATTGGTAGATAGGTGTTAATAGGAGTAACTAATGCTACTTTTATTTTAGAAAAATAAATAGGATTCCGCGTAAAAAAAAACAATATCTTGAAATGATGACTAAACGGCATTGTCACACTCGTAATACAGCATTACGCTTGACGCGGACAAAGTCACAGGCAACAGCTAGTATCACATAAATCTTTCTTGTTTATAGCTCAATTTCTATTACAGAAAACTGAATAGAAATACAGTGCGTAGTATATAAGTTCAGACGTGAATAGCGACTTTGTTTTATTTACCTATATTTATGTAAAATTAAAGGTTTTGTATGTATGTATTTAAGTAATTTTCTTTCTACTCTTACTCATAATGTCTTCTTTTATTTCTTTATTTTCTTCTTAAAAGAGATTTTTTTTTTAAACAAGCATTATTTTCTATTATTATTATTTAGCATTATTAATTTTTTTTTGCTCCCTACAAGGTGGACGAATGATCTGGTGAAGGTTGCGAGAATCCGATGGATGCGGGACGCACAGGATCGTTCATTGTTGCGACACTTGGGGGAGGCCTATGTCCAACAGTGGACGTCTATCGCATCGGCTCAAATGATGCTGATGATGATTATTTTTGTTCTTGTTACTTCTTGTCTGTTTAATACGCATATGTGTGTGTAATATAATTATTATTTCAAGCTTTTATTTAGTTTCACCTGTCCCGATGTTTGTCTGTCATCAAATCTTGCAAATTAAATTTGATCCACTTCCCGGTTACCGATTGGGCTGAAATTTTGCATGGATGTGTAAACCAGATGACAATACAAAATTATTATGACATGAAGCTGATCTGTTGATGGAACCGGAAGGTGGCCTTAGGAACTCGGTAGTTAAATGACACAACCCCATTGAGTTTGGGCTCGTATGATTCGTCTTGACGAGTGTTAATTATACAAGATATACTGCGCTATAAAAGCTTGCTATGAAAAAAACATTTTCATTAAAAACTTGTTCTGAAAATAATCGGATGGTGACATAAGTACGGGAAAGTTTTTATTTGAATATTCCTGGGATCCCTAAAACAACCGTCGGAAGAGCCGATATGTAGCTTTATTTTTATTACGTAGTTTCTCGCAACTGTTTATCTCGGCATAAAAAACCCACACGCAAGACATCTGAAAAGTTGGCACCAACTCTCGTGTGAATCTTAAATTAGGTCATGTAGATATTCGTACCTATATTGAATTGAATACACATACCTACATTATATTTTTAAATATTTCAATAGGAAATTTAAAAAAAAATTATGTCTAATATCCCTATGTAAGTTTTTTCATTTTCTTGACATTTCTTTTTTTATAATATTCGTTTTTCATTTTTAAATATTTATTATACAAAACAGATTTATAAAAATAAAATATCCTACGACTACGACCCTAGCAGGTCGTTATTTTATAATAATCTTTTTATATATTTTTTTACTCATTTACTGAAATTGTAAGGTATTATACCAATATTATACCTAAAAATTTCAGTCAACCCGTTATGAACCTAAAACCGACACCTACCTAAAACGGCACCGAAGAACGAAACCCAGATCTTCTGTTCGGTCATCACATCATCACCAGCCTTTTTTAATGTTCCCACTGTTGGGACTCAAGCCTCCTCTCTAGGACAGGGAATGGGCCGTAATCCACCACGCGGGCCCAGTGCGTGTTGGTGAATGTCACATGTCTTCGAATTTTTGGTTCTAGGACATGCCGGTTTCCTTACGATGTTTTCCTTCACCGTTTTGAGAGCAGTGGTGATGAAATAAATTACACAAAGTAATGCGCCTAGCTGGGTTCGAACCCGCGACCTACAACTCGTAAGTCGGGGCCGTTACCACTCGGCCACCACTGCTCTTCTGTTCGGTACAAGAGATTATTATTGATTAAATTAATATAATTCTAAACATTTAATAGTATAATTCTTTGGTCATAGCTGAAAATTCATTTTCAATTTCAATTCAATTAATTTATTTCAGGCATCTAGGCCCATATACGTTTTACACACTTTAACATACTTTTAAGACAATAATAATACAATAAAATAACAATACAATAAAAATCGTTTAGCATTGCCTATGTAAATGTTAAAAATTAAAAATGCAATAAAATTATAAAATTAAAATTAAATTCATAAAGATTAAAATACAATAAAATTTATAATTCATGTCAAAAAATAAAATATATAAAAATTCTAAAAGCTACTGACTTTTCGACAAAAGAGTTGATGTGTCGATTGACATATCATCTGTATTCTGTACTAAAAGCGTCAGTCAGTCAAAGACTATGTTCAAACAAAAATATTTTTAAATATTCGATTCGATTCCAAACTTGCCACGCTAACTGTACTTTACCTTGATCGATATCTGCCGTCCATTTGCTATATGAACTCTGTTTTATCAACTGTGTGTAACTGATAAACGGGACGATTCAATGGCTTTGGATGACTTTTGATAATTGGTGTACATTTTGTAATCCATTTTTATATTGATATTTTTTTTAGGGTAGGTAACTAGGTAGTGGTACGATGGTAAGTACCTTTTTATTTAAGAAGTATGAGGTTTGTAATTTAAATTCTGTAAGTAAATATATTTTTTTAATATTAAATAAAAAACAAACTTGCTTATTACAAATAATAAAATTTATTTTAAACAATGTTGATATCTAACTAAAAAATTGAGAGAAGAATAAATAACGATAAAAAAAAAATTAACTTACAAAATATTATAATCTTTAAATATCAAAATAACCAATAAATTTCCATAAATTAAAACATTTTTTTTTATTAAAATGCTACAAAAGTTAGGAAACATTGAATACAAATGCAAAAAGTTCAGGTTCCACCGAGATTTGAACTCGGATCGCAGGATTCAGAGTCCTGAGTGCTAACCGTTACACCATGGAACCGATGTCTGAGGAGGCGAAATTAGTCTTACCTTACTAAGTACGTATATTTATAGCTATTGGAATTATGTAAACATAATTTACGAGTATGTTATGTAATTATGTTTACGATACATTTCGCCGACGGCCATGCATGTAATGAATGTCCAGTAGTTGCTATGTAAAGTAACGGTAAAAATCGGTTCGTCGCCTTATGGTTGAGTTTTGCTTGCTCCGTTCACGAACAATCATGCTTTACGGATTGTCAGTATTATCTTTTGCGTCTACGTTATAGGTACAATGACGCAGTTTTTAACTGACAATTTTGTACAAAAAAAAATAAAACCGACTTACTAAAAAAAACACTAAAACTATCAAAATAACTTTAATTTCGGAAGTCGGTGTTTCTGTAATAGTTTTGCCTCTTCGTTATTTAACACCGACTTCCGAAATTAAAGTTATTTTGATAGTTTTAGTGTTTTTTTTAGTAAGTCGTTTTTTTTTTTTTTTGTAAAAAGTTTTTTATTTCACACTTTTTAGTTGCAGCCAGAGTACCTTTTTCTCATGACAATAACAATTAACTCAAACCCTGCTAGGATACATTGTTTTATTATGAAGTTCCCGTGTCTACCTTCCGGCTCCATCATCATCATCAGATCAATTCGATAGTACCTTATGGCCAAAGTGCATGTCATGACAATTCTAATAAGCCCAAACACGGCTAGGATACATTGATTAATTACGGAGTTCCGGTGCCTATCTTCCGGCTCCATCATCATCATCAGGTCACATCGATGATACCATTTTCAACATACCTATTCAGAACTATTCATTTATTTGTAACTATGTTCATTGAGAGATCGGTGTGACTATGAACTTCCGTTGGCCATTTCTGGTCGTCTTCACCAGTTCCACTTCATCAAATGTCATGTTTTGACTATAAATGTCTTTGATAAAAATACCAAAAGAACTATATGGTTGCCTATAATATTTGAGGAGTTCCCTCGATTTCGCCAAGATTCCATCATCAGATCCCGACTTGGTGACTATGGGACCATTTGGGAAGTATACCCTTTCCAACAAAAACAGAATTTTTCAAATCGGTTGGCAAGTGACGAAGTTATGCGCGAACATACATAAAAAAAAAAAAAAATACAAACATCCGAATTGAGAACCTCCTCCTTTTTTAGAAGTCGGTTAAAAACAGATTTGATTCACATTTTTATAAAAATGGCCTCGGTTAGTAAAAGTATTTTAGTTCTAATGTCAACTAGACAGGTGAAAGGTTTAAGCAATATTGAGCTTTATGTTCAGTGTGTTGATGTCTAATCTGCGCCGTAACTTCAAAAGATAATAGTCTTCTAGTCCTGACTGATATACACACGGAATAAAGAAAAGTAGGATATACATTACAATTACTTTTTTTTTTAGTAAAACGGTCGAAAAAAAAATTTGAAAACTGACTTTTTGACGTGAAGGTTAAAACGATTCTTAGTATTCAATAGATAATATTCGATGAAATTTTATTTTAGATTAGTTACTTTACTTTTTATTTTAATATTCTTTGTCTGTGCGAGACACAAATAAATGTTTTTCTTTCTAATTAAAATTCTGACACTCCAGCTCCATCCAGAACGGGAAGAGGTTTTTGGTAATTTCTCAACTAAAAATTTTTTTTTTCTTAGTTAGTAATATATAGTTACTTATACTCTCTTCCGTGTTTTTAATTTTCCCTTCCGGGGATTATAAAAGTAGTTAAATCAAAGTCATTAACAGGAGTAGTTAATAACTTCACTTATTATGATAACAAAGGTCGAAATTAATAACTCCTCAGACATCGGGGATTATTATTGCATTTGATTTCACTATCAAATGCAATATTAATCCCAAAAGTGAGTACCTAACTAAACTTAGGAACCGTTAAAGACACTTCCGCCTGACCACCGCTAAGTTCATTTTTGCTTGCACTTGAATCTAATAGGTGCATATTATCAATATTGGATTTTGATAGATCATTTATTTTTCGAAATTATTTGTATATGTTTTTTAAGACAAAGGCTTTGTCTTAAAAAACAACCGTACAAGTGCCGAAACGGTTCTTGAGCGCTCGGCGTCAGAGTGGGGATCGCTTTGCGCATTCCATACATTGGCGAGCCAATTGTCTTCGTTGTTAGATACATGCAGCAACGCAGGGAACGAATCAGGAGTGACGTCTATGATGCGATGGCAATTGCCGTCACGGATCTTGAGCGCTGGCTTCAAGTTGCGCAGAAGTCAAATATTCGGTCTCTTTAGTGGTGCGAAGTGCGACGCGGGGGCGGGGAGTGTGAATGATTGGCTGGCCGCGGCACTCCTCATTCGTATAGTGCGTTGCTGCATGTATCTAACAACGAAGACGATTGGCTCGCCAATGTATGGAATGCGCAAAGCGATCACCACTCTGACGCCGAGCGTTCAAGATCCGTGATGGCAACTGCATCAATATTTCTCAATACCTGTTTTACCTGTTATTTGAGTACTACGATTTTATTAGGGTACTGACTGTACTGAGATTGATTATCGAAGGAATTCGTTCATATGCTACATTTGTAGCAAATAAATTAAATATAACAGGAAAAAACTTGTGAATAAAGTACAGTAGACTAGATTATGTAGGAAAAAACAAAACTATTTTTAAAAAAATCGGTCGATATCTACATTGCAATATCGAACTATCGATATATCGTCAAAAAATTTATTTGTAATACTTAAATATATTTCTAAACAATAATATCGATATTTCGATATTTTATCAACAGTCTTGTCGCAGACAAGTCTGTCTAAGACGTCTTGTCTCAAATTTTACTTTCCCTTAAAGGCAGGGGTAGGGTTTTTTTTTAAATAGTTATCCTAATAATAGGCAAATAACACGGGCAACGACGAACTACATTGATACCTTTTTTTTTATGGTCGGAAAAATCATCCAATGACAACCCCCGCTCTTGGACGGAGAGGGAGATAGTGTCAGACTCTTACTGATTAAAAGACCCACCCCGTTCCTTCTAGCCTTCATACCGGGGCTCGAGCTGTCTTTCGAAACTAACCCTGGCCCCAGTAGGCTTCGACCCAGCTGGGTCCCTGCTGTTGCTGACAACTCCTTGAGGTGCGCGGGAACAGTGCGCGCCGTCGACGACTTGGGCTTGGTCCGGACAGTTACCAGACGGCCGGACAGCGAGCTATTCGCAAGCCCGCGCCTACGGTGGCCGGAAATCGGGATCAGAATCCCGGCGGCGGCGGCGAGAACGCCGTTGCCTGATGCGGTCGGCCTCCTCCTTTGCGAGCATTACTGTTTCGCAGAAGTCGGCAACCGCCTGCCACTCCTCCTCGCTCCGGACCATGGCCTCAACCAAGGCCCGGCGCGAGAGGTCTCCGCCGCCGATCGCCCCCACGAGGGCACGGTGATACTCCGCCCAAGCAGGGCACACCTCGACCGTGTCCTCCGGGCGTTCCGCACAGTGGCGACACCCGGGCGTCTCTTCCGCTCGAATCCGGAACAGGTACCTCCTGAACGTGCCATATCCGGTGAGGACCTGCGTGATGCGTCATGCGGAAGGTAAGGACGCCGTGAGGTCTTTCTAGCCACGCCTCAAAGAGGGGACTTACCGCCATAATTGTGGCGTGCCCAAACTACATTGGTACCTAGTATCTAGTGCATTGTCATTGATCTCTACGCAAGTGACGCAATCAAGAATTTTAGATTAAAAAAAAAATGACAATTACTTATTTTAAAGTAAAAAATTCATCGACTACAACAACTGTAGAATCCCGAAATTAAAGCGTGAACAGGATCGCTTTTAGCTTAGGTACCTACTCATTGTTCTAAAAAACAGGACTATTAATAAGTCACTAATAACGAGCCAAATCCATTTTAAGACATCAAACTCATTAAGCAAGTCATGACCTTATGGCGTCATTTGACCGCAAGCGACCATGCCTTCTGACCGCAGGAACTCGCAAGTTCTCTGACGTAACACATCCTGCTTTAGGGACTTACTAAGCACTTGTAAGTTTTTAGAACTACCCACGGTATTGGGGAAATTTCACGTTCCTAGAGGTAAGGGGGAAGATTCGTCATTTTTTTGAGAATGATTAATTGTTTGTTAACTTTTTACTACCAAACCTAAAAAGGAAATTGGTGTTTGGCTGTTTATCTACATGTAAGAGTCCTTTTTTTATTGTTGATAGGTTCGCGCTTGACCCCTGTCTCACCTGATAGAAAGCGACGATGCGGTCGACGATGGAACGCGCTTACCTAGAAGAAACCTATTTACTCTTGATTTAAAGATTCCCAGGTTGTAGCTATCTTCTTCTTCTTCTTTTCGTATCGATGTTCTTCTTCTGACTAATATTTGGCAACCTGTACAATTCTATTGTCGGCCTCGTATTCATCCTGAAAACTGCAGGTCGTTACGCAGGATGGGCAGCATAGTAGGTGGCCCATGTCTTGTGGAGAGGCTCCACACTGGCACTATGTTAGAGATTGGTCGAGACAACCCCATTTGGCCAGATTGTTTTTACAGCGGCCAACCTAGGTTCGCTGTCGGTTTCGGTAGCCCAATACGTCGGTCCGACCAGATCCGCACCGCCCTTGACTCCACGATGTACAATGCCCTTCACACCGCCAGAGACAGGAACAGATGGAGGAATATTATAAGGGATAGAGTGATGAAACAGGGGGGGTCACGACCCTCAGCATTGAGGAATACGACGCAAGGAGGAGGAGGTCAATACGAATACCGAATGATCGTAATACTTTTATGTCGATTAATCTCCAATTTAAATATACCGCTGCGTGCGAAGAAATTTTATCAGATGCTATAGAAGTTGTAAAAAGGAATTTGGTCTGATAGATTTGGGGCGTCCTTAAACCCCTTAAATGTCAACCCATCATTGTGGAAAGATCGCTCATGACCGGTAGAGTGGTAGTTAGCTCTCTTCCTCCTATTATTTTCAAGGATGTTCTCATCCACATCAGTTCTAGCGTAAAAAATTCGGTTGTATTTTAATTCGTCGCTTGGCTGGCAGTCAGGTTTTTAGTGTCAGTCAAAAAGTTAATGGAACCTTCCGGTATCAGTATCGTCTGAATTTTTTTGCCAGTAGACGAAGAGTATGTTTGTATTATTTTTTACTGTATTATCGACTACTGTCACGTGTGGTACTTTGACCTGAACGCGGTTTTGTTAGATAAGCTTGATAAGCTCATTAACAACTGGATCCGGTTTATGCTTAACTTGAGGAGATATGACCATTCTTCGAGCTGCAGATATGAACTGGATGTTTGTACGCTAGAGAAGAAGTTTGAAGCGTTTTGATCACATTTTTCTCTTTATTCAACTCTCACTCCTTATTTTTCGTACCTTTTCTATCTTATTTTATCTCACTTTTACTATCTATGTTCTTCACACGCTAGAAATCTGCGTTCTTTACAGAACAATCACCACGTTCTTTGTCCTTCTTATTATTATTATTATAAGTCAGTTGTATCCCACTGCAGGGCAAAGGCCTCCCTTCCGTTATTCCACGCGTCTTTAGCCACTTCTGGCCAATCTTTAAGATAGGAGTCCAAATCGTCACGCCATTTCCTTCTGGGCCTACCGCGTCGCTGGCTCCTGCTGTTTGTAATCCAGTCAGTAGTTGCTTTGGCCTTTTTTTTTTTATTATGGGAAAAAATCATGCATTGACATCCCCCGCCCTTGGGCGGAGCGGGAGATAGTGTCAGACTCTTACTGACTAAAAGACCCACCCCGCTCCTTCTAGCCTTCATACCGGGGCTCGAGCGCCCTTTCGGATAACCCTGGCCCCAGTAGGCTTCGACCCGGCTGGGTCCCTGCTGTTGCTGACAACTCCTTGAGGCGCGCGGGAACAGTGCGCGCCGTCGACGACTTGGGCTTGGTCCGGACAGTTACCAGACGGCCGGACAGCGAGCTACCCATTGTTCACTGTCCGCAAGCCCGCGCCTACGGTGGCCGGAAATCGGGATCAGAATCCCGGCGGCGGCGGCGGCGGCGATAACGCCGTTGCCTGATGCGTTCGGCCTCCTCCGGTAGTTGCTTTGGCCTAATTTTTTCCTTCTTGTGCTACTGATTTTGTAGATTCTTATCAGTGTATATACAGTCTATCCTACTGTGGATTGCGCTTCCTCTCGATAGAGGATGGCCACCAGTCAGTATTGCGAAATTATTTTCTATAAACAGGGTTATTTGTAAAACACTGGCAACCTCTCTGGACTATATTACTAACATCATAAATAACAACTTTTGTTCTATAACTTTTAAAAATTTATCATTATTTAGTTTATCAGATTTTCATACAAAAATAAAAATATTTAAATTGAACGTTCTAAATGTTATGAAGTCTATGCGAAGCAAGCGATGTACAATAGCGGAGGGGAGTGGGGATCGTGCGCGGGAGGCGTAGGTGGGTACAGCAAAATACAGAGTTGAAATGTGTTAGCTAGAACAAAATCTTGAAGGTTTGTTTTTGGTAAATGTATTATGTTTTGTAAAAAGTCATAGAGCAAAAGTTGTTTTTTATGATGTTAGTAATACAGTCCTGCAAGGTTGTTATCGTTTTACAAATAACCCTGTATAAAGCAGAGTTTTTTTATTATTATTGATAGGCTCGCGCTTGACCATTATCTCACCGATGGAGCACGCTTGTTTAGAGGTAACCTATTCACTCTTGACTTAAAGATCCTAGGTTGTAGCTATCAGAGTTTTCTCAAGAACTTCTATCCATTATTACCACATTTATAATTAAGTGTTAGTTTTATATCTCCATCAGCTTCATTTGACTAGCACAGAATCCCAAAGGCATTCAGTCCACTTCAATAATTTGATATTGCACGAAGTTTTAATAAATACAGTAAACATTCCATATCGTGGAAATTACAGACACAATTGAAAGACAATAGGTGCGCGAACGCCGGCATTCGCTTGGGGCTTAATGAATTAAAAATACTGAAAAAATAAGTACTCAACTTTCCTGAAGTTAGTAACTGCGTGAAAAACAATATTCGTCTAGATTATTATTTACTTACATTCATCTGGCGATAACACGTGCCTATTATGTTTATGTAAATATGTGACATACATTATATACTTATTATTCTATTGTATATGTATTTGTACAGCTGTTCTACATGTCACCAATAAGTAAGAAGTGTAGTGACGTCACTAGAAATATGTTTACGTTTGGTAAACGTTTTTACTTGTGGAGTAAATTCCTTGAATTTATTAAGTATTTTAATCTTATATATAAAATTCTCGTGTCACAATGTTCGTTCCCGTACTCCTCCGAAACGGCTTGATCGATTCTCATGAAATTTTGTGAGCATATTGAGTAGGTCTGAGAATCAGCCAACATCTATTTTTCATACCCCTTAGTGATAAGGGTTGTCCACCCTTAACATTTACTTAAAAAATATTTATATGGCAAAACAACGTTTGCCGGGTCAGCTAGTTTTGATATAAAATATTATATGTCATAATCATTTCAGGAACGTTCGATGTGGCGACGTTTGGGGGAGGCCTATGTCCAACAGTGGACGTGTATCGGCTGAAATGATGATGATGATGATGAATCAGTTCAGCCGAAAGACGTCCACTGTTGGATAATAAGTACCTGTTATTTTATTATATACTAGCTTTTGCCAGCGGCTTCGCCCGCGTACATAAAATATAGCCTATGTCAACTCAGGAATAAAACAGATTTCTATCGGTTAAAAAATGTTAGTAATCGGACCAGTACTTTCAGGTATTACTTCCTACAAACTTAAAAACAAAAAAAAAAACAAACTTTACCTCTTTATTATATTAGTATAGATTGGAGAGTGTCATGGCTCCAACTCATACTGGGTCTACGAGGTGGATTACGGCCGTACGTACTCTTAGAGACTGTCTAGGAGAAGGAATGGGCCGTAATCCACCTCGTGGATTCTCTTGCTTGTAGAGAGACAAGCCTGAACGCCAGCAGTGGAAATATTGTCTAGCTATATTTTTTTTTGTTATCTGTATTTTTTGATTGTTATCTGTATACATCTGGGGCCATGGTAATATATGCGACAGAGAACCCCGGGGCCCTGGAACGAAGGCAAAGAAGGAACAGGAGTGAGTTTTAGTCAGTAAAAGTCTGACACGACCGCCAAGGGCGGGAGATGTCAGTAGATGCTTTCCCACCTAAAAAAAAACTGTATACTTGAAGGGTAAAGTCCTGACTTAGTTACTGACGTATAGACTTTCCTTTTATGATTTATACAAAGAATAAGAAAGGATTTTCCAAAATTTACGCCCTACAGGGATTAAACGGTTTCCAAAGTTTGTATGGAGAAACTTACTTTGACGCAGGTGAACCCACTGGCAAAAGCTAGTCATCAGGGACTCAAGCTGTAACCGTAATAATGTGTATTAACACTGTTTTTTAAAACAGTTATAACAGAAAAACACTTTTAAATGTAACAGATACAATAATGTTACCGAATGAAACTGTAACCTTTTATATGTGTTAAGAAGTGCTACCGAATCAAACTGTAACCTGTTATATGTGTTAATAAGTGTTAATATGTGTAACTGAAATAATTGCCCAGTACCATAAATAAGTAAATTGTAACTTTGGCAACGCTGCGTTTACCTGTTACACTTATTAACACTTTTATATCTGTTACAGATATGTTACGGTTACACTTTTTTAAGTGTTTTGGGTTAACACATTGAAAACACATATATAAGTGTTACATTTTTGATTCTGTTACACATTCAACATGTAACACTTATAATTCTGTAACCTTTATGAAGGTGTTTTTAAGTCCCTGTTAGTTATACACTTTAAGTATCTAGAACACAGGTCACGGTAGGTCATTGCGGACATTAGGCGCCAGCAAATATCTGAGTGCAAAACAACCTCTCAGTCACCTGGATGGCCCGGTGACTATGTATTTTTGTTGACATAACAAGCTTATAATTTTGTGATTTTTAATGATACAGTTATGAAATTTTGTACAAGATTACTAAAAAATACTAGACAAGTGTTTCGGGATTCGCATAATTATACTAAAATCAATGTTACAGGTATTGTACAAAAATAAAACAAGAAAATATAAAATTCCTATCTACGCAACTTTGCGGTCACTAAGGTTGATACTTGTCACTTTATGACGTAAAATGACAAACGATACTTCAGCCTAAAAATGATGAACAAATTAAATGCCTTAACCGTATTTATTTAAATAATTTGCCACGTCATTTATTATTGTTTAACGAAGTGAATATTTTTATCAATGGACAGTTAAATTTAAAAAAAAAACATTCGTGATTCGTAGAAAAACGTGACTTGCTTGTTTTTAGGTTATTGACATCATTATAGAAACATGCGTAAAGTAAACAATTACTTTGCTTTAGAATAATGAATCTAATTCCTATGTTTTAAGGTTCATTGTTATTTAATTGTGATTAACATTCATTATGCTATCAATAAAATGATTACAATGTTATATTGTAGATAGTGGTGCGTTATTTTGATTACTGTGTTCCATCCTATTCGGTTCCATGGTGTAATGGTTAGCACTCTGGACTTTGAATCCAGCGATCCGAGTTCAAATCTCGGTGGAACCTTGGCGCACTTTTTGGTGTTTCGAATATTGTTTAATCAAAAAATTGTTATTTGAAACAAGTTTTTAAGTAGGTAATTGGATATGTTCTAAAAAGAATTTTAAGTAGGTGTAACTATATATTTTTCTACGTAGACACAGATTCATAATTAAGTATGAATTTGATTGATTTTTAATGTTTATTTTTTTGTGTTTGTTTATGTCTAAGTGATTCGTTTTTTTTTTAATTAAGGGTGCTTTGGAGTATTTTTCGTTGCCAAATTTTAAAGTGGATCACTTAATAAACATAGGGGTCTTTAAGTCAAGAGTGAAAGTGAGTGTCAAGGTTACTTCTAGGCAAGCGTGCTCCATCGTCGGCCTCATCATCGCTTACCATCAGGTGAGATAGTGGTCAAACGCGAGCCTATCAATAATAATAATAATAAATTTCATGATGTGCCCGACAATATCATGAAATGGTGGCATTTCATGACATAGAACCTTATCCGTTGTCCCCATCTTGATATTAAATTAGGTAGAATTTCTATGATAATAAAAGGTCTACAGAAAGTAGGTCCTTGGCCGTATCATGACGTGATCAATTTGTAAGATCTCACGACACTTGCCCTCGTGAGGGCGATCGGCGGCGGCGATCTCTCCCGCCGGGCCTTGGTACAGGCCATGGTCCGGAGCGAGGAGGAGTGGCAGGCGGTCGCCGACTTCTGCGAAGCAGTAATGCTAGCGAAGGAGGAGGCCGTCCGCATCGCACCGCGGGATTCCAATCCCGATTTCCGGTCACCGTAGGCGCGCGCTTGAGGACGGCGAGCAATGGGTAGCTCGCTGTCCGACCGTCCGGTAACTGTCCCGACCGAGCCCAAGCCGTCGACGGCGCGCACTGTTCCCGCGCGCCTCAAGGAGCTGTCGGCAACAGCAGGGGCCCAGCTGGGTCGAAGCCTGCTGGGGCCAGGGTTATCCGAAGGGAAAGCTCGGTCCCGGTACGAAAGGCACGAAGTAACGGGGTGGGCTTTTAGTCAGTAAGAGTCTGACATTATCTCCCGCTCCGCCCAAAAGCGGGGTTTTTCATTGGATGATTTTTCCCACCATTAAAAAAAAGATATCACGACACCATAAATATAAGAATGAAACCAAAATTGAATTTTTAATATTCATTTATTTCAGACATAGTCCATAAATTGCATTCATTACGAAATCATGTTTTTTTTTTTTGTGTGGGAAATCATGCAATACCAAAAATCATGTATATTTGTATAATCACATAAATAAATTGGGTGACATATTCACATGTGACATTATAACAATCACTGAAATAAAAATCAATGAATCAGTCAATTGATTACCCAATATTGATGACTGGTCAATTATGTCACATTCATTATATCAGTTGAATAATTGTAGGTTACAGAGGCTAATTAAATTAGGTAGGGAAATTCCGCAGACGTGATGAGTATACATAAACATCTATATCTATACTTAATCTTTTTTTTGGTGGGGAAATCATTCAAACATATGGGAAAACATTAAACCTCTCGCGTGCACGTGCGGCCTCCTCCTTTGCTAGCATTACTGCTTTGCAGAAGGAAGCAACCGCCTGCCACTCCTCCTCGTTTCGGACCATGGCCTGTACCAATACCCGGCTTATACAAATATTTCTATACTTAGTCTGGCCCTATATTATCATAATCTTCCCCTACCCTTATACTGAGCTATTTGGGGACGGTGCGACGCGTTTTTTTCTTCTATTCTGTCCGGTCACTCGTCATGCTATCATTGACTTCCTTTTCTTTCATCTCTAAACAGAATCCATACATCTTTCTTTGGCCTCCCTCTCCCTCTTTATCCTTCCACATGTAAACTCGTAACTCTTTTAGTGACATGCGTTTTATTCCTCTTCTATACCAAGACAAACGATTCCCCTTCAACTTTTCGGTCACTGGGGCCACTTTCAAACTTCCTCACTATTTTTTCACTTTATCTATTCTCGTCACATCACACATCTATCTCATCATTCTCAGCTCCGCTACATAATTTTTTTTTCCGTCTTTTTCACAGCTCAACACTCTGAACCATAGAGTAAGACAGGTCTTATCACGGACTTGTAGATTTTACCCTTCAACTTAAGGGGTATCCGTGGGTTACAAGTTGTTCCAGTCACCTCTCGTCATTTCATCCATCCTGTGTTACGTCTCGGTCTATTTCGCCATTTCATTGGGCGTTCTAGCGAGAGCTAAGGGCGTAGGACTGGTGAGACCACCAAAATCACAGAACAAGTATTCGGTTTTAGTTCTGCTCAATTTTAGGCCAACACTCTCCAGTCTGTGCCCCCACGCTTCCAATCTGCTGTGGACCTCTAGGCCACTCTTTCTACCTGCAAACTACCTACATTAGATTTATTATGCGTACAGCTAAGGAGCGGAACTCCCTGCCTAAGTCTGTGTTTCCTGATAGCTACAACCTAGGGGTCTTTAGGTCAAAAGTAAATAGGTTAGGTACTTCTAGGCAAGCGTGCTCCATCGTCGGTCACATCATCACTTAACATCAGGTGAGATAGTGGTCAAACGTAAGCCTATTAATAATATACAAAAAGAAAATATACATATAATAACAAAAACCTATTCAAACATTATCACCCTAAAAACCTATTTACATAAAAAAAAGAAAATTAATTCACAAAATATCATTTCATTACTAATAGCCAAGGTTTAAACTATAAAAAAATCGCCTGACAAGCCAAGTTTTGCCAAAACAACGCCACTAAGTGCCCATAATTCGTTCTAAATACGTCCCCAGATTATTTGGCCGTCGATCACACCCAACTAACCCAGTCCCGCCCAGGAGCCTCTTGGGCATCGTATTACTTTAATGAAAAAGCATCAAATAACGTAATTGACGGTGTGACGGAGTGACACGGCGGGACTGGGTTGCCAGGTAAAAAAAAGTTGTTAAAAATTAGGGAGTAGGAAAAGCAGGGTATTTCATTCCTGTTTGAACCGGGTGTTTTTTCTTTCTCCTTTTTTTTCTTCTCTCTGTTTCTGCTATGTAGTCATAATGTCTGTGTGCGTCTGGTTTGCGAAGAAATTCTTCCATTTGTGACTATAATATTTTTCTAATTACTGTTTATTCTCCGGCTGTTGATGGTCTACGTATTAACACCTAGTTCACAACTTGTTATTGGCAAAATTGTGGTGTCTCTTCCACTAATGTCATTAATGAGGGGTTGAAGTTCAAGGTTATTTTAGTCAACAGATTTGAGATAGAGCCCACCAGGGCTACAGGATGGTTTGAAAGAGTTGCCGTGGTCCTAAAACTCACTCGTTCTCGTTCAGTTGCCCTTTGCGTTCCAGGTTTTCTGTAACTCTTTCGAACGATTCTGTAGCCCATGACTACATGGGCATAGCTAGGATTACATTACTGTGTTGTGTCATGTCGTGGAATAAAGCAGCTTTCTCTCGGTGAAAAATTTTAGCAATCGAACTAGTACTTCCAGAAATTACCTCCTACAAACAAAAAACATGAAAAAAAAACAAACTTTACCTATTCTTAGTGTAGATTTAAAGTAGTTTGGCTGATGCTGATTGTATTTGAATTAACTTTTTTAGATCATTAATATATTTGTTTTGTTATAGATATAACTAAGCTTTATCGTAATGTACTTAAGTACTAGTGGGATTTTCCACAACATCAACGTAAAAGATACCATTTTAATCGGAAAAAATAATCAAGCATTTGTTTTTTTTTTCTTTAATTGACTTTTAGACATTCGTCGTACTGATAACCCCGGGTAACTACAAACTACGTAAAAGTAAAAAGCGATAGGAAGGAACGATGTAAAATAATGGCCAACAGATCAAACATATTAAGTTTCTCATAAAACTCGGAAATTCTAACGGACTTTCTTTCCAATTTAATAAAGATTTTTTCAATACACTCACTCGAAAACCCGCTCTTATCCCACCGCTTACAGGCACGCAATAGGCTATGTCCTGCACTAGTGCAAAAAAAGTGCGCGTGCTCTCTCCCGCCATAATTTTATTAAATTTACCGGACCAGGCTTGGCGTGCGTCGTCCCCCACGAGTCGCCGGTCAACCCCCGTTTATTCATTTCAGTGAGTGTATTGAAAAAAGGCGTTTGAAACACGTTCAAATTTGTTACTGCAGCCCTTGGCTCCATAACACCTGGAGGATTCAGCCTCGGTCGCAATGACAAACTTGCACTTGTATGAAAATGTAATATATAAGCACAGGATGTTTGTTGTGCCTATGTGTCGCACTATTGCCCGTCTCCTACTCAGTCTCCAATAAGTCGCACTTTGGCTGCACTTTTATCTTTCGGATGCTCATCCAACAATTCGTTACATTGTTTAGTTACTGTAATTGGTTATCTGACAGTTGTAATTAATGAAAATAAATAATTATGATGTTTTTAGTATCTCATCATCATTATCAGCCTTTTTAACGTTCCCACTGCTGGGACTCAGGCCTCCTCTCTAAGAGAGGGAGTGGGCCATAATCCACCACCATGTGCTAGAACCAAAAACTCGAAGACATGTGACATTCACCAACCCGCACTAGGCCCGCGTGGTATTTAGTATCTACAATAAAAAATATTTTAAGTATCTTTAATTTTTTTAATTATAATATATTAATAGACTCGCGTTTGATAATCTCACCTGTCACCAGTTGGTAAGCGATGATGAGCAAGTGAGCGTTTTGCTTTGGAGTAACAGATTTAAAACTTCTTGTAAATAACAGAAAACATAGACTTCGGCAGCGAAAACCACTCCTTAGCCGTACCTACCTAAACAAAATGAAAACTACCACTCAGTTGCAAATTTTCCTACCATATTTTTTTCCTGGCAACACTACCGTGACAAGGCGTGACAGTGTCGAGCTAGACGTCTCCAGGGACGTACAATTTATTAATCAGAAATAATAATTCACTAGTAATGTGGGCAGCGCGTGAGTTCTATACGATAAACATCGCTCGTAATCGGAAGGGTTAAGTGCTAGGGTTGGCACGTATGTTAGATTATTAATTTATATATATTTAACACCTTTGAAGACCTGATGATACTGCAGGTAATACGGCCACCTACTGGGTCTAAAATATCTAAAACATTACCACCGACTGGAAAAGAAGACATGACATTGAATCATCAGTTTCATCATCACTCAGATGATGAATTTAATTAAGTAACCTTTAGTTATTATAAATCACTAGCGAGTACGGGTGTAAATTACATTATATTATACATTATTAATTAATTATAAATTATATAAACAAACCTTTCTCGTTAATCGACCTTTTTTTTAAAGAAAACCGCATCAAAATCTGTTGGATAGACACGAAAACCAATTTGGTTTTAAAATTATCCGACGTAGAGTTATTCGGAGAAGAGAAAAGATAAAATTATCAGCACATTCATCAAGCTAGGTGGAAGATCGTCGCAGGTGCAGTTGGTGACAGCAGGATGAGCGTTGCTAAGTATAAGAGTGAACAGGCTACTTCTAACCATACGTGCTCCACCGTCGACCACATCATCACTTACCATCAGTACCTCTAGCCAAGTTGCTAATCTGCAATAGTTAACGCTAGGAGAAAGCTTCAAAAGTACGGGAATGGCGTCGTCTCAACGCTCAGTCACGTGGTCAGAACAAAAGATTCGGCGACGCGGCCAACTTGAAGCGTTCGACGCAAGCGAAACGGTTGTAACTTGGCTAGGGGGGCAGGTGAGTCAAACGCAAGCATACCATGAGAGGACTAACCTGCGATTAGAGATGCCTAGGTCTAGCATTAGACTACTGTAGCGTACCACCTGTTTAAAAGGTTGCGTGTCACCTGTTTAAAAGGTTAATTTTAGGCTCAACGATTCTCTCTCCAGTTTGGTCTGACAAGTGCCTAAGTCAGAGGGTGATTTCCCTATTAAATATCATGTATTACTCCAGTAATTAATTATAGGCTATTAGACAATAATATATTAGATTATAGTACCTATTATCAAGGCCTTTACCAACACAATTGAAGTGGCAACCCTAATTTTGCGGCGGGTTGCACGATTCTTAGTTAAGGTAAAGATTAATTGAAATATTTAAAATATAATAACCAGTTTATTATTAATGTGAAAGGGCTGATTAAAAAGACATTTGATACGAATTAGAACTAATAAATTAAGAATGTGCCAAAATTAAAAAATAAAGTATTATTTTATAACTTCTATTACATATTTGTAATACTTTTATATTTATTGACTTAACATTGTTTAATGATGTAACGTGTTTTGTATAATTTTTACTTTAATGAAATGTGTAATACATATGACTTGTAAGGGACTTTTACCCATAAAATACTATGACTATTAAAATAAAAATGTTAGAAATCTTTCCATAATATTTTTCAACTGTACTAGTTTTTTTTTTCAATATATTTATGGTACTGGTATAATCTACATAGACGTCACTAAATCGAGCAGTACCTATTTCTTAAACTCTTGTCAAACAAAACTCTAGTTAGCGCTAGCTTATCCACCCACAGTGCCACCAAACCGTAGATTTTTAATCCACATACACTCGAACTCCCAAGGCGCCAGCAACGAAAGAGTTCGTTTTTTTTTAATTAAAGTAATCAGTAAATTCGTTAGGGCGCGGCCAGACTTCGTACGAATGCTTGAACATATGCTAATTAGCAAGAGTTTACCATATCGCAGTGTATCAGGGGTTTAACTTTACCTGATAAATTGGAAAACTCCACCCATTTTTTGATTTTGGTTTTATGAGGGATTTGGGCCTGATTTTGATGTAGATAGAGATTCTATCAAAGTCAACACGGAAGGTGTTCCATTTAGATAAATGTGCATTAATGTTGATTCTGGGATTTATTTTGTAACAAAATAAGTTCTTTTATGCTTTAAATTTTTTTTGTTAAAAGCCTTTTGAATCCATTCAAAGGTTGTCTTTGAAATTACGATTTTAGCGATAAGACAAGACATAAGACATTTGTGACACCCAATGAATTGATCGTGAAATAATACTCGTAATTGTATTTTCTGTGATTTTTTTAAAGTTGGACTAAAAGGGACCGACTGGATGGAGGAAGCGGGTGCTCAAAAAGATAGGAGATATGGAGGGAAGGAATAAATAGTATTTTGTTCTGTTCTAAGCCTAACTAACTTTTAACCCCCTTTTAAGCTTTTTAGGCGAAGAACTGTCATAAATCCTTAGTACCTACTCACTTTTAATAAATAAGGAATCGATAGTGGTACCTAGCGCTATTGGCTGTACGATGTCTGTCTGTAATTTAAGATTTTTATCAGGCATATTCATCATATTCCTCACAGGCTTACCACTAAGAGGCGTAGGCAGTTGCAGCTCAGTGTTAATGACCCCGACCAGTCCCGACTTACGAGAGTCGCCGGAAGCCGGATCAAATCAAGGCAGGTGTTTTAATTTGAGTATTAAATTCATCATAACTGCTCATAAAACGGTGAAGGAAAACATCGTGAGGAAACGGCATGTCTTAGAATCAAAAATTCAATTATATGTGCTGTCCATTCTCTCTCATAGGCGTGAGTATATTATAAGGCAGATTGCTATGCTTATTATGCTTGCCTGAATCATCATATCATTTCTACCAAGAGACATCCACTGTTGGACATGGGCCTCCTCTACGTGTCACCACAACGACTGCTTCTGTGCGTCTCACAACCACTGGCTTCCCACAACTCTCACCGGGCCATTAGTCCATGTTGTGGAAGACTTAACGCTGCGTCTTCCGGTACGCGGTCGCCCCTCCGCGTTTTGACCCCTTCGGCTGTCTCTTCTCCGAACAATGTAGCCCACACTGCCACATAAGCTGGCGATGCATCAGGATATGTCGGCAACCTTGGTTCTCCCGAGGATATCTTCATTCCTGCATACAAAGGCACTTATAAAACGACAGAAGTTAGCACAAGAGACTCCGTATTTACTAATCATTTTGGCAGACTATCTCGCCAGCGGGGATTTAAGTACTATCTACACCAGATAAAGGGGTGGCGTAAATTAATTCTTAAAATGAATGGCGATAAGAATCCTCATTGATAATATTGAAATGAATGATCGATAATAAGGGGATTACAGGTGCGGTTTTATTTATTATCGTAATCAAAATGACAAGTTTTTTTTTGCAGAATAATGAATAAACAGTAATATTTTAATGACGGAAATCAGAAGATAACCGATTTGATTATACCTAAGTACATGGGAATTGTCTGCATGGTAACAAGTAAGATAATAATAATAATTATCACTTTCGGTACCAAGGACAATCCTTATATAATTATTATAAAATAAAGTAAAAAACACAAACACAAACGTGTCTTTTCACTGCCAAAAGGAGCCCGTGCACCTTGGTTCCTACTTTTCGGAATTTATCCCTGGAGTACACCGACCGCCTTCAGCTCTTGGGGGTTGAAATTCCCTCAGACCTTAACTTTGGGCGGTTCATTGAGTCCAAAGCCAAGGTAGCTGCTAGGAAGCTGGGCGTTCTTGCAAAGGTCCGGCGGTACTTCACACCGGGACAGCTTTTAATGTTATACAAAGCACAGGTCCGTTCGTGTGTGGAGTACTGCAGTCACATATGGGCTGGTGCTGCAAAATGCCATCTGGCAGCTTTGGACTCGGTGGAAAGGCGTGCAAAGAGGCTAATTGGTGATCCATATTTGGTTAAGTTCAACCTTCAAAGCCTTGAGCATAGGCGTAGGGTAGCCAGCCTTTCGGTGTTTTACAGGATGCATTTTGGAGAGTGTGCGCAGGAATTGCATGACTTGATTCCGCCATCGCAATTCTACCATCGGACAACCCGACGTACGGCGAATATTCACCCTTACGTTGTTGAAACCTCTACGGTCCGGACTAAGCGTTTCGCCTCGTCGTTTATACCGCGTACGTCGAAGGACTGGAACAATCTGCCTGCTGCGGTCTTCCCGTCCGATTATAATTTGGGTGTCTTCAAGGCTAGAGTGAATAGGCTCTTAATAAACTAGTGCGCCTCACCATCAAAGATTGCATCGCTACTTACCATCAGGTGGGATCGCAGTCAAGCACTAGTTTATCTCAATTAAAAAAAATAAAATAAAAAATAAAGTTCCTTACTGTGTAGGTATGTCTATCTATATGTTGGTGATAAACTCAAAAACTACTGAATGGATTTTTATGCGGTTTTAAACTTTTAACTTATAGGCAGAGTGATTCATGAGGAAGTTTTAGGTGTATATTACATGTACATTATAGTACAGAAAATCCGAAAATATCAAAGATTTTTAACACCCAAGCGAAGCTGGAGCGGGTCACTAGTAATTTTTTAATCTAAATAATATACACCACAATTTTTTAATTAGTACACATTTTTAAAGAGCTTATTAGAAAAGGTATTGTTATTATTTAAGTAAAGTCTCAATAAATAATATTCATAAACAACAAAGTTATTAGCGTTTGTTTATATCCCAAAATGTCAAATGTCATGGCGATCAAAACGGAAAAACAACTGCGCGTAGTAATTTCTAGTAGCAATTGTTGTCGATGATATTCAATTATGAATTTACCAATTATGAGTTTTCGTGGAAAATTTTGGGATTTTTTTTTTTTTTTACTTTTGACTACATAAATATGATCAGTAATGGGTACGGATAGAGCTCCATTTTTTAAGCTATTGCATAGCTTCTATCGCGGGCCTTGAGCGTGGAGACCGAATCCAGAAATTCCGTAACGAAAATAACCTAACACCCCCCACTCAATTGTTTTTTGAGCGTGGTGACCAATAAGAAAACAAATGAGTGAACAATCAATCAAAATTCAATTCAATGTGTGAAAGTGTAACTTCAATTAATATCAAAGAAAAAAACCGGCCAAGAGCGTGTCGGGCCACGCTCAGTGTACGGTTCCGTAGTTTCCCGTCCGTCACAACAAGTGTACCCACTTATGAGTTTAAAAAATGCTTGCATATACGATTATACTACAAACTTAGTCCAGAAATTATTTTGTACAACTTTTTTGTACAAAACTGTTCTTTCCATCAAATTCAAAATAATTTTCCTAGAAAGTCCTTATAAAGTTCTACTTTTCAGATTTTTTCATATTTTCTAAACTTATGGTTCAAAAGTTAGAGGGGGGGGACACATTGTTTTTTACTTTTGGAGCGATTATTTCCGAAATTATTGACATTATTAAAAAATTATTTTAGTAAACCCCTATTCATTTTTAAATACCTATCCAACAATGTATCACACGTTAGGGTTGAAATTAAAAAAAAAAAAACACTTACCACTTTACATAATTATGTATAGGGGGGCTACCCTAATAAAACATTTTTTTCCAATTTTTATTTTACCACTTTGTCGGCGTGATTGACATACATATTGGTACCAAATTTCAGCTTTCTAGTGCTAACGGTCACAGAGATTAAGCGAGGACGGACAGACGGACAGACAGACAGACAGACGGACAGACAGACATGGCGAACAAATAAGGGTTCCTAGTTGACTACGGAACCCTAAAAAACAAAGGAAAAAAATACTGCATAAATAAAATAAATAAATAATTATAATTGCATAAGTTGATAAAAATGCTCTGCAATAGCTTTACCGCGGCAGTCCCCGAGTGCCACACGTCTTTCTTTTTACTAATTAAAAAATAGTAGTGTATAAATAGATAATTTATTTATGAAGTTTTTACTGGTTATTTATATATTAATAAACATTAATTCATTGTTGATTATTTTAATAAAATAAATAAATTCAGACAGCCAAAAGTAGATAAATAATTTATAGATCTGGTCGTTTTCTTAAAATTACAAAAAATATAAATAATTATTATTATCATGTTATCATCTTAATAATTAATGCCGAAGTAGTAAAGTGTACCAAAAAATAAAAAAAAACAGCGATAAAAGAAATAAAGGTCAATTTTAATAACTAATCTACTCTCCTAGCGTTTTTTTTAATGTTCGAGAAATAATCAAAAATTTATAATCTACACTGATATTATAAAGAGCTAAAGTTTGTTTTTTTGTTTGTAGGAGGTAACCTCTGAAAGTACTGGTCCGATTGCTAAAATTGACTGACGTACGAGTAGGCTATATTTTATGTACGCAGGTGAAACCGCGGGCAAAGGCTAGTTATACATGTAATTCTTCTGTATGTGTGTTTTTCATTTAACTTCTCCTAAACGCCTTGACCGGTTTGAAAGTAATTTTGTCTGTATATTTGAGTGGGTCCCTGAGTGGTTTGGAAATACAATATGACCCGGTAGGTGGCGCTGCAATCGGGTTCTTATTTATTTTTTTTGTCAGAATTCCTCTTTTTGGGCCAGACAACGTCTACCGGTTCCGGGAACGCTAGTATATACTAAACATATGAACATTCATAAAATAATTTTGTCAAAAGTCACATAAGTATTCCAAATAAATAACCATAATCTACAAGATGAAAGAACTTTCTATAAAAAGTACAAAAAGTACAGGTTCCACCGAGATTTGAACTCGGATCGCAGGATTCAGAGTCCTGAGTGCTAACCGTTACACCATGGAACCGATATGATCTCAAATTGAAATAGAGGGCAAATCAAACAAATTAATAAAAGCTTTCTATTTAAAAAATGTTTGTTTCTAAAATTATCAAGTCATTATTGAACATATTTACAATTATTGTACGATTGTGGTTGAACATTACATTCAGTTTTCTTAATAAAAAAACAATAAAATTATACGAAATGAAATATATAAACGTCCAAAAAATCAGGTTCCACCGAGATTTGAACTCGGATCGCAGGATTCAGAGTCCTGAGTGCTAACCGTTACACCATGGAACCGATGAGATGCGCGTCGAATTTGTGAATTGCTATCCGAACATTACTTTCACGTAAAGCTAATTTCGTAAGATCATTGCCCGTGACCCAGAAACTGGTTAAAAAGAATGTGTGAACGTTTATTTTTGGAAGAGAATGTAACTGTATTCATACTACATATAATTATATCAAGCAAGTCTAGCGTTCGTGTAATAGATTAGTGAAACCACAGATATTATACAGTATTGTCTACATTTCTTCTGATTTCTCCTTTCACAGGTCTGCTGAAAGGAATATTTCTTTGTGAAATAAGTAATAGGTACTTTGGTACAATTTTTTGTAATAATGTATCTTCTTCTGTACTTATATCAGTACCTATGTGCGTACATAAATTATATAAATAAATAGATAATATAATACTAGCACGGATTTTTCGGATTATATTATATGTGGTGTGGTGATTATGATCATAGAATTAAAAAAAAAACACGCTTTAATCTACGTTATTTGAAAACTATTTTTGAATAAGTAGTCATGCTTCGATTAACAACATTTAATCATAGATTAGAAAATCAATAAACGATCAAAGACTAGACGATGTTTTTTTATTGAGTGAGCTTTGCACGTTGTTATTTTTGAATGGAAATGATAATCAGAATGATAAATTAAATCATTCTAATATATTATATGTATCATTTAGTTGTTATCAGTTGGACAGTAATAAATAATTGTGACGCAAATACAACTAGGTACTTAAATATTATTTGATTCGATAATACTTTGCACTGAGCTCGTACAAAATTTATAAGTATGAAACATGCCACTTAGTAGTGTAATTTTCACAACATGCATTAAATTAAATTATATATCTATCTATACACCACAAATTTTTAAGTAGTACCTACAAATACTTAAAGGTCTTATTAGAAACGGTCTTAGTAAAGTTTCAATAAATAATATTCATAAACAGCACAGTTATTAGCGTTTGTTTATATCCAAAAATGTCACTCAATATATGGAACAGGCGCACACACAGGCACACAGGCACACAGCACAGGCACAGGCTATGCAATAAATGAATCGCGATCAAATGAAAAAAAAACACTGCGCGTAATATTTTCTAGTGGCATTGTTATGAATTTTTGACTCAATTATTAATTTAAAAATTATGACAATTTTTCGTGGACAACTTTGGGATTTCGTTTTTTTTTTTTCGTTTTGTCTCCACAAATATTTATGATCAGTAACGGATACGGATAGAAATCCATTTTTTGTATTCAATTAAAAAATAGTGGCTTATATATAAAAGGAGAAACTGACTGACTGACATATCAACATACAGTCGAAACTACTGGGTTTAAGAACGTGAAATTTTGCACAAGGCTTCCTCTAACTATGTAGGCGAGCACTAAGAAGGAGGTTTTAAAAATTAAACTTTTAAGGGTGAAATTCGTTTGTATGCAAAATTTTATTCTTTGGGACTATGTACTTGAAAATTAGGATAAATAGTAACCGAAGTAAATAAAAGAGGTTCGTTTGTTCAAAACCTACCCCTAGGTATAATACAATTTAAGGGATATTAAAGGTTGTATAAGTTTTACACACCTTGTGTTGATAAACGCGAAATTTGAAACGTACCACACATTCATCTCACAAAATTTCTTACATCTGACAGTATCGCCTTCCATTCTTTTAATAATAATAACGAAACCGGCGGACAACTATTTTTATATAAGTTAATGTGTCAAAAATATTTAATAATGTTATACATATGTATTGAAATATAAACGAAATAATAATAACAATAACGTATCTAACATACGTATATGATAAGAAAAACAGATGATAGAAAGAATTATTTATATAGTCTGTCTAATAAGTCAACCGACTTGGGAATTTTGTATAATATTTAATCATTAAAAAAATACTTATATTCGATACTTTTCATATGATTCTTCTGTTAGTAAACAATCATCTCTATCTCTTAATCAACCTTGATTATTGAACCCGTGTTGACTACATCAGATTTCATTAAATCCTAATAATTACCCAAGTCGTTTAACTTATTAAACATACTCTAAGTCAAATATCTAAAATATGACATCTTGCTAAAACTATTTGGCACAGACTTCATAACTATGTTTGTTATTTTATTCACGAGATAGGTAGGAGTGTTTGTAACATTTCAGATAACAGAAATATTGAAAGGTTGAGAGGAAAACTTTTAACGTAGGATAACTTTTAAACTTTGAGGTTTGATATCAAATAATGAATCTCTATGGATCTTTTTGACATGCAGCTGTCAAATAATGTCGTAGTTTTCAATGTGGGTAGTTTTCGGTTAGTGCAGTTTGTTCGTACAGCGATGTGCCGCCGGTCCCCGGTTCATGATGGACATCTCACCTATACACACAAAAGGTTTTCGGAACATTGTGCATACAGCTAAGGAGTGTAATTCCCAGCTAAAGTCCGTGTTTCCTGATAGCTACAACCCTGAACCCCTACTTTGTAGTTTTTAAGCCTTGAGTGAATAAGTTACTTCAAGGCAATCATACGCCATCGTCGACCACATCATCGCTTACTTGATGGTAAACGATGGTATGGCCTAAAGGTAAGTCGAGCATAAGCCTATTCATTAAACCCCAAGTGAACGCCGCCGGCCTTCGCGCATCTGTTGTCTTACAATTGTGTCTCAAATTGACGGTATCTGAAAGGTTAAATCTACACTAATACAATAAAGAGGTAATGTTTTTTTTTTGTTTTTATGTTTTTTTGGTTGTAGAGGTAATCTCTGAAAGTACTGATCCGATTGCTAAAATTTTTTCACAGTCTGAAAGCTGCTTTATTCCTGAGTGACATATGCTTTATTTTAAGTACGCGGGCGAAGCCGCGGGCAAAAGCTAGTAATATATAGATTCGCTCTCGTTTTTAGGTTGTATTACTTTTCATACATAACGATTTGAGAATTGAAAAAATAGTTATGTCAATATCTTACAGAATCATCAAGTCTGTAAATTACTTTAAAGTGTAACGTAGTTGGTGTATACTTCTTTTATTATTTCAAATGTATTGTCAAACAGATTTAAACGCAAAAACGCATTAAGTATAATAAAAATGGCCACCAAATCAAATGATTAGAATTATCTTGACCAATTTATTAGTTATATTACTTACCTAAGTACTTAGTTTTTGTGTTTCCACAATAGGTGGCTACAGATTGTAGGTATAAATTATACGTAGGGATTTTTATTATTTTGGAAATACCTACTTGAATTGCGGTCGGGGTTATCGCACAAATCAGAACATACGTAGAATAATTTAACACGTAAAATCTTTATCTAAAGGTTTTCAAGAATTCGCGCATTGTCGTATATTATGTACTTATCTCCTCATTTTATCGCATAACATCGACAATCGGGGTCATGGGTTGTGTGAATGAGAACCCTGGGGCCCTGGAGTGACGGCAAAGAAGGAATAGGAGTGGATTTTAGCCAGAAAAGTCTGACACGCCCTAAGAGCGGGAGAAAAGTCATTGAATGATTTCCCACCCAAAAAGAAAGACCAGTTAAAATATAGAATTCAAAAAGTTATCCAAATTCAATTATCTACATAAAAACCGTTACCAACCTAACCCCAAAAAACCGCACATCCATTCTGAATTCAAAAAGACACAGATATGTCAAATATAAAGTAACATGGAAGTGGCGAAGCGGCCCGGAGCGTTTATCCCTCATTGTAACTCTATAGTCTATAACATATTTATTGGCGGGCAACATTCGAAAATGGAATGGCTCCTTGGAGTAACCGACGGTTGTAACGGGCGAGTCGTCCGCCATTTTACATTTTTATTTTGTCAATAGTTAATGTGATGTGAGGAGATAAACATGCAAGGAAGGGTGAAGTTGGGATATGGTTGGTCATCTTGAGAATTTTCGCGTTTTGTTCATGGTATGATTTATAATTTTTATTTAAGGGATTTTAGTACACTAATGCGACGATGTCAATCCTATCGTATCTACTATTATAATTACCTGCGCTATAATCACAAAAATTATACTTTACAACAATTATTCACAGAGATATCTTGTCGTCAAACTAATAGCCTATGTTGGGCTGTGCCTTTCCATTGTCCTATAGATATGCTTAAGCTATCTGATGAGGTCAAATTGTAAGGTACCACGTTTCAATGTCATAATATAATATATCTTAACTGGCAATACACGCTGATCATAGACTATCATCCTGAAACACTGTGGTATGTGAGACGAGAAGATACCAGCAACGATATCCCCCTACAAGAGAATGAAACACCTTAAAAAATGTGAATAATTAAAATAAAAGATATTATTTATCTTAAGAAAAATCCCGCGACCCTAATCCCACGTGAGATCTGTAAAGCGACGTCCAAGAGCATACATTTGCGGAGTCGCTTAGCGACCGCTATAAAATATTGTTTTTTACCAATATTCCGACCGGGACTACATCTACAAACTGACTAGGCCAGGAGTCCGAGGGTCGAGAATTTTGTTAGTTTTGGTTTTGAAAAAATTAAAGTTTGAGTAAGTAACAAGCCGATTAGCATTAAAAACTAAAGTTCGAGAGCTGATTCGTAAGAAGTTTGCAGTAGTACCATCGCAGCGTTAATGTTTTGCAGTTGTCGATTTGAACCAATTGTTTGGTTATATTAGTTAGGTACCTATGCAGTTTATTAATTTTAAAAAAGTATATATTGTATAATTTAGTAGTGCTTATATCTAATCTTGTATTCGTCTTTTTTCTTTTCTTCATCTTTTATTGCACCTACCACTATTTATCTCTGCATCACCCATAGGTTGACTGGTAGAAAATGCCTAAGGCATTAAGTCCGCCTCTGTACTTTTGTGTACATAAAGCATTTAATAAATCCGTAGGCTATTAAGATAGGACGTGATACTAGTAATTATTGGGCTATATCAGGACATAGGCCGCCCTCACGATATTCAGCTGTCCAGATCTCGGGCTAGTGATTAAGTATTAAACTAATGTAACCTAACAATATACCTACGTGATATGCAGTTATCTAGATTATTGCTAGCTCATTTGACGTTCTAAATTAAAAAATATATATAAATTAATTTTTGGGGGAATCGACTATACAGGGCGCCAGATGAACTTAGAATATAGTACATTGACCTTTTCCTAATATCTCGGCGCAATTAACTGTTTTTCATTACTAGAAAATGTCGCGATAGATGTCGATTCAAAACAGCTTTATGTCTATAAGTATTTCTGTTTTTGAAATTAAGTATGTCAACAAATGTAGTGGGTGCCCTTATTCCAAGTTCATCTGTCGCTTACCTTAGCTATTGTCATTGAAATTGTCAATCAACTATTGAAACTAGAGAAAGACTTACGTAATAGTTACAGCAAAAAGACCTTTCAAGGTCTCCCGAGGTATTGTTCGAATCATGTGATAATTTCTCACGTAAAAAAAATATACTAGCTCCTAAACTACATTCGAGTACCTATAGGTGGCAATATGAAATATGAAAACGTGTTCTACACAACCGTAGCCGAGGAGCTCATATATTGATTGACGGATCTGAATATTTCATACTAACCCATTTCTAAGACTTGGACGCTGAGCAGGAGGTGGCATGTATCAGTTTAGGAGTTTCACAACTCAGATGTGGGTTATTTGGAAAGTTATAAGTTCTTCATTTGTTTGGAAAAATTCGGAATTGTTTACCCGTCACCGGAGACAGAAAGAAATAATAGGCCCAATAAAAATGATCTCTGTATTAATAAATAAGTATTTTTATGATAGCACTTAAAGATAGGGTTAACCTTCTATCGCTTTCCAGGTAAATAATTTTTTTTTTTTTTTTTTTTCGATGGGAAAAATCATCTTATGACAACCCCCGCTCTTGGGCGGAGCGGGAGATAGTGTCAGACTCTTACTGACTAAAAAACCCATCCCGTTCCTTCAAGCCTTCATACCGGGGCTCGAGCGCCCTTCCGGATAACCCTGGCCCCAGTAGGCTTCGACCCGGCTGGGCCCCTGCTGTTGCTGACAACTCCTTGAGGCGCGCGGGAACAGCGCGCGCCGTCGACGACTTGGGCTTGGTCCGGCAAATTAAATGGATTTACAATTCAAAAATAGAATTGTAAATCCAAAATTCGAATTCTAATAAAAATTGAATTATAATCTATAATTGAATTGTAAATCCAAAGTTGAATTGTAAATGCAACATGCAATGTTTTGTTAGTGGTATAATTAATTACCTAAAATTTTCGAATACCGTAATTAGAGACAATAAAAAGACAATGAGAGAGCGAATACCGGCGTTACAAAATAGATAGGTACAGAAGACAATCTCATGTATGTACTTCACTTTTATACCTACGCACGGTGGACGCACACTAATGAGCGTTTGAGCCGGAATTGTTCGACAAGTGGTTCGAGGAGGCGCTCCGAGATATCGTGTCCGTGAGCGGTGTCTATGTGTGCGTTGCTCGAGCGCGCTTTGTATGTAGATTGACTTCTGTACCTATATATTTTGTGCCGATAGTGGCACTAATTAACTAGATTAGTGATTTTTTCAATGTTTTATTGTCGTGCCATTTATTAATTAGATATTATTATTATCCAGGCAGCTTCTTTTTTATTTATAATGTAAATGTAAATACACCTGTAGACTTTTCGGATTATTTTCTACTTCGATTCATTTTTCTTTTATTTTATTGTATTTTTGACTTAAGAACTCAACTTTCTACTTCATAAACGTCAGTTAAAAATTAATACCAAGTGCTATCCAAACTAAACCTAATTTCTTTATGTGCTAAAGTTGTTAGTTTTTACTTTCGAATGAATTATTTATTTAAATACTCCAACAATTTGAATCCTTTCATCAAAACATTTTTTTCTTCAAAACACTACATAGAAAACCTTACCAACGTAAATGTACCATAACAATCAACATTATGACGTCACGAACCAATTGAAAACTATTTGCTCAAGTGTCATACTTTGTCGTCCATTGCTGCATAAGTTCGCAAAAATGTTTGTCGTCGGAAAACCGGATATCAATGGAATAAAAAATAAAATCAAGTGTAACTAAAGTCCATTCATTAGCTTCTGTTGATTCGACACGTTTAGTGTGAAAAAAATATTAAGTTGTAATGATAATTTGCTAATGTTTATAACTGTGGTTACAGAATTATCTATTCAGTTGGTGAGGTACATTAAAATATTATTCATAAAAGACGATAATGTATTCCTACGTCATTTATTGGAGTGGAGAAATCTTCAAATCTCACTCTCGCTATGGGTGGAGAGAGAGGAGACGAGGTGTCGGCAAAACTGTACGGGCCAAGCAGAGCCGATGCTCGCTAGAGCAAGGAATTTATCTTAGATCTGGAACGCAAAAGTCAACTGAAGGATAAAGATGGGTTTTCCGCATGGTACAAATATTTCCCTTGCGGTACAAATTTTTCTCGCATGGTACAAAAATTTGTAAAAATCTTTCTCCGATGAATTTGGTGACAGTGTGAACAGCTTTTAAGAGCCAGTTGCAGTCGGCAGTCTATTGATATCATTAAACTCTCTTAACAACTGAATAATAATATACCCCTTCTTAATTACTTGTACCTACGCCAAAGAAACCCAGAAAAAACTTAATAAAAAATAAAACAATTTATCCTAGCAATAGCTCGCTAATTTCCAAGATGGTCCCCGAAAAAAAGGGTATTTTTCTAACAAATCAGTCACGGGCTTGACACCTCGAAATGGTTGTCACTCTGACAAGTATTTACGACCAAGGACTGGAAAAAAAAACTTTGCAAACTACCCACTTTTCATTTGAAATGTAATCTAAACGACGAACGACAAATGAGGTTCGGACCTGACTACGTTTCCACCTCGTTTGTCCCGTTCATATTTTTTTTTCCGTAGCTTCATTCTTTTTATTTTTTGTGTTTTGTTCTTTTTTCAAATTTAAATAGAAAGTAGTAGTAAAGAGCGTAGTGAGATTATTATTTAATAGCGTAGTATTTGGTTTAAAAATGGAACAGTGAAGTAGGTATTTTTTTATTTAATACTGGCGACCTGCCCCTGCCCACGGGTGTTAATGTAATATTTGAAATTATAGTCTGTCTAATAAGTCAACCGACTTGGAAATTTTGTATAATATTTAATCATTTAAAAAATACTTATATTCGATACTTTTCTTATGGTTCTTCTGTTAGTTAACAATGATCTCTATCTCTTAATCAATCTTGATTATTGAACCCGTGTTGAATACATCAGATTTCATTAAATCCTAATAATTACCCAAGTCGTTTAACTTATTAGACAGACTCTATCGGTTTTTTTTAGAGATAAGCGGAGATATCCGCATATTATTGAAGACTTTATACAGGGTTATTTGTAAAACACTGGAAACCTCTCAAAACTATGGTACTAACATCATAAACAACAACTTATGTTCTATTACTTTAGAAAAAAATTCTTATTCTAGTTCATGAGATTTTTATGACATAAATTAAAATATATAAATTTACGTTCTAAATTCTAAATATTACGAAGTCTATGCGAAGCAAGTGACAATACAATAACGGAATGGAGTGGGGATCGAGTAGCGGGGGTGCTTGATGCGCTTGCGTCACTAATAAAATAATGTGTAAGATAGAATAACGAAATTCTGTAGGTTTGTTTTTGGTAAATATATTATGTTTTGTAAAAAGTCATAGAACAATAGTTGTTGTTTATGATGTTAGTAATACAGGACTATTATACCTAGTCCAAAATGAACTAATGAGCAGTTGCCCGGACCAGACATGACACACGTCTGGTTGGGGGATCTTTACTTTACAATGGAGTTTTGCGGGACTTGACACCATGTTCTGTATACTTCTAAAACCCAACTGCAGCGAAACTAAAAGTTATAATGTTTTATTATTAAAATTGACCCGTAAGTAAATATTTTCTAGGCCAACACAATTTTTTATTTTGATGGAAACACCATCACCAGTGCTTGACTGCGATCCCACCTTATGGTCACTGGTCAGCAATGATTCAATCTTTGATGGCGAAGCGCACTAATATTCACTAGCCTAAATTATAATCGGACAGGAAGACCGCAGCAGGCAAAGTGCGGCGTTGGGAGTGGGAAGGAGTTGTCAGCAACAGCAGGGGCCTAGCCGAGTCGAAGCCTACTGGCCAGCCAGGGTTATCCGAAAGGGAACTCGAGCCCCGTTATGAAGGCTTCAAGGAACGGGGTGGGTTTTTAGTCAGTAAGAATCTGACACTATCTCCTGCTGCGCCCAAGAGCGGGGGTTGTCAATGGATGATTTTGCCCACCAAAAAAAAAACCGCAGCAGGCGAATTATTCCAGTCCTTCAATGTTATGACGTAGACTGGCCAATACCAGAGAAGACTACCAACTTGTGAGGAAGAAGAAGAAGCAAGTTCTAAATGTTCCCCCATTATCCAGGCTCCAATTTCTTTCAGAATCGAACTCCTACTTACCACCCTTTCTTCCAAAACACAACAGTTAAGGCGACAACCGCACAGAACGATTTGTCCGCCGTCTAGCGCGATATTGCGCGACAAGACTGATGATGCACCGCGGCGTCGCCCTTTTAATAAAATATTTACTGAGAATAGGGATGAGCGGGTTACACTTTGTAAATCGACTGAGTTTATTGCGAGCGACTTTTTGGTTGGAGCGTGTTTTGTTTGCGGTTTTACTTCGATTGTTGTTCTGAACTTCCTTTTGTTTATGTGTACTTATCCTGCTCTGAATGGAGCGAGGAAAGTCAGACTTTTACTAACTAAAACCCACCCTTGTTTCTTCGGTTGCCCACACAGAAACTCGTGTGGAAACCGGCATGTTCTTGAACAAGAATTTGAAGACATGTGACATTCACCAAAGTCCAGCTTGGTAGATTACGACCCTTTTCCTCTCTTAGAGAGGCTTGAGTCCCAGCTGTGGGAACACTACGAGTATAATCATGCTTCTAGACATTATTTTTATAAAAGTACCTAATCTAAGCTTTGGTACTACGACTTGTCTAATTTTCTTAAAATGTATTCCGTTTTTACTTACACACAATTATTAATTCCAGAAGCGTGGAATATCAATGTCAATTTCGGCCATTTTATTTTTGCTATCATACGGAGAGATGGTATACAAGTGAAACTGATAACTGAAAATGTATTATTTTTATTGTATTATCTACACTTAATATGATAATAAAGAGGTAAAATTTTTTTTTTTAATTTTTTGTTTGTAATCTCTGGAAGTACTGGTCTAATTGCTGAAATTTTTTCACCGATAGAAAGCTGCTTTATTCCTGAGTGACATAGGTCATAATTATTTCATGTACGCGGGTTGAAGCTGCGGGCTAAAGCTAGTTATACATATTTTGGTGTAGGTAGGTACCTACTTTGTGATTCTACTCATAATGAAACTATTGGAGAAAATGCATAGGAATGGGCCAGAGGAACGCCCGCGCTTCTAGTGTCAAGTCCCATCCCTAACAAAACGGATTACATAGTCACAATGATCTTGATATCAGTACTTTCGTACATAGTTGGAAGTTGTGTAACTTTTTCGATTTCTCTCTGTGCAGTCTCCGAGTTTTTCCATTTAATAGTTTGGACTTCACCTCTATTTGTCTTACAACGTTTCTTTTTAAATTAGGGGGCATAGTAGTGCCCCCAGCAAGGCAAGCAAAAAAGTGGCACGGCCGCATGTATATTACAAGTAATACGTATTATATTAAATTAGATTGTCTAGTCCGATTGTCAAGTCAATCTAGGTCATCAAGGTCCCATAAGTACGGACTGAATAAATTAACCGACTTGGTATAGTCTGTCTAAAAAAAAACGACTTGGGTAATCTAATCAAATAATCAAATCTTGAAATCTGATGTAGTCAACACTGGTTAACAATCAAGGTTGCAAAGAGATGATCATTGTTTACTAATAGAATCTTATAAAAAGTATTGTATGTAATATATATGTATAACAGATTTTTTAATTCGTTTAAAAATTTTCAATTCGTTTGACTTTTTAGACAGACTATATTACATTGATCTCACAATTTTTTTACGATAGAAGAACTGATTTGCATGCCTTGGTTTTTCTACAAGTTATGTTTTTGATGGCATTTTAGATTAGATGAGCTAAATATAGAATCTCGTAGATCACGTAGAGATAAGATGACATCTGTGTTATCTTCACAATACTAAATCAATCAATCAAATCTGGCTCATTCTAGTTATTTTTTTGTTTTTATTTAGTCCATTTTCCTTAAATTTATTTTTCATTAGATTTAACTTTTTTCCTTATATACAGATATTACTTACTTTAATTCAGTGTCTTAAAAGTCTATGACCAGTGCGTGTTGCCAGTAATGTGATATGGCTCTAAGTGGTCGCTCACACACAATGCGCCTCAACAGAAGGCTTACAGTCACCCAAAGGGCAATGGAAAGAGATATTCGCTTGGAGTTCCCTTGCTTGATCATATCAGGAGTGAAGATATCCGCAGGAGAACCAAGGTCGCCGGTATAGGTGAAGAATCACCAAACTTAAGTGACAGTGGACACTGGACAGGGCACATTGCTCGTAGAACGGATGGTCGATGGGGTCGAGAGGTTCTAGAGTAACGACAGCGCACCGGAAAACGCAGCGTTGGAAGGCCTCCCACAAGGCGGACCGATGACCTAGTGAGAGTCGCGGGAATGCAGTGGCTGCGAGACGCACAGGATCTCAGGAAACTCCGAGCTTAGCCCTTTCCATTGCTCTTTTGGTGACTGTAAGCCTTCTGACAGGCCCATTGTAGACAGGGTTCTTTTTCCCACATACCATAGCCAGTAAGTATCGAGTCAAGTACGTTTGGCTGACTTCTCTTTGAGGCGCATATGGAATACTACGCGCTGTCGACTTCTCGAGCTCGGTCTAAACGGTTACCAAGGCAAGCTACCCGTTGCTCACCGTCTGCAAACTCACGCCTTGCTTGATTGGACATGAAAAAGGTTGTGGGTGTTTAAATGACTAAACAAACCTTGGTTTGTTCGTGTGTGTGGTATGGTGGGTTTACGTGTGTGTTCATTCTATTCTATTCTTACTTCGAATAGAGTACAGTACCCCTAGCCATCCAAGTTGATAATCTGCAAGCGTTAACGCTAGTAGAAAACTTCAAATATACGGGAATGATGTCATCTCAATGCTCAGTCACGTGGTCAGACCAAAAAATCGGGGGCGTGGCCAACTCGAGGCGTTCAACGCAAGAGAAACGGTTGTAACTTGGCTAGGGAGGCAGGTACATCTTTCGCCAAGATCTAAACTATAAAGGAACTATGCACACTATCCCAGACATTCACAAAATAAAAACAAATTTAAAATCCTCAACCTACCCCTTTACATACCAATACATTTCACTACCCACCGTGAAGCATCTCAAGGGAAATTCATACATCAAGGCTGATATGACGTCACTCTCCGAGATGAGTACCAATACATCGAAGGAAATCTTAATCCAATAGCTAGCGACAGCAGAATGATTTATATAGGGAAGCGGTAACGTGATCGGGGGCCTAAGATGCTGCTGTTAGGTAAATTGGTTTTTCAAGATGGCGAATTGTTAGGGTGCCCAGGCCACAAAATAGATAGGTACAGAAGACAATCTCATATATGTACTTCACTTTTTATACCTACGCTCGGTGGACGCACACTAATGAGCGTTTGAGCCGGAACTGTTCGACGAGCGGGCCGAGACGCTCCTGTCCGTGAGCGGTGCCTATGTGTGCGTTGCTCGAGCTTTGTATGTAGATTGACTTCTGTACCTATCTATTTAGTGCCCAGGCGGTGGGAATGGTCGAAAGTGTTCAACGTGATTCTTGAACGCGAAAGGCAATTGAAGGACACAGTTGGGTTTAATGAGTAAACAGAAGGATCTTAATAAAATAGTGCGATTCACCATTAACGATTGCATCACTGCTTATCACCAGTTGGGATCGCAGTCAAGCATTGGCTTATAGTATGTAAAAACAAAAGTTTAAAACGCCCTCTAGCTGCTCTCTAGGTCGGGAGAAGGAGAACTCGCTTGATGATCTCGCAAGGTATGTAATACCACGCCATAAAAGCCAAAAAATTATTTTCATTGGAAACTTGTTAACCGACTTCGAAAAGGAGGAGGTTCTATGTTCGGCTGAATGTATGTTTTTTTTTAACCTTACTTTACGTCAACTTATTATCATCTTCCCAGCCTTTTCATTAGGTCGGCTTCCATTTATAACTGGATGCGGCTGAATACCCGTGTTTTACATGGAGCGACTGCTTATCAGACTTCCAAAACCCAGTTACTGAGCAACACGATGCTTCTTGGATAGACTGATGGCCATTTCTGGCGTCTGTCAAAGATCAGTGATAACTGGGACCAACGGCTTTATGTGCTTTCTTTCTTCTTTCTATGTTAGTTCTGAATTATAAAAATATATTACAATAAACTTCGATATTCTCACAGTAAAATTAAAATGTACTAGTAAAATTATCATAAATCAATGAACGAAAGTAACCAGAGAAGCGATGGGTTGAATTGCTTGGATGATTAAGATAATCCGGATTTGGGTATTTTTTTGTTGGGTGCTTTAATGATCTGACGTTGTCAACACAGTCAGCTAGCGTCATCTATTAGCGTGGAATAAACCATTGCCGGGTATAGGTTTTTTTTTCTTTCTGCCACGCTTCCTTGTGCGGCACGTCACTTATTCCGTTTCTCCTGTGGCTTTGGTGATACTGTCGATACAGCAGATACTGATTTATATGTCCCAACCATGGTCAACAATCAGCACCTTAGTCCAACGGCCATCTTCGCATCTTACCAGGTAATGGTAATTAATATCAAAGGATAAATAAGTTAAATTAAACGCTGTCGTTACCTAGTTTTTATTACTAGCCTAGTTGTCGATAAGCGAGTATTTTTTTTATATTCATGTATTGAATAATTTTGATTCTTTGCCACTTCTGTGATATTAAATACAGAAGTAAATTGACTACTTCACTGTGAATATTTTAATGAGATCTAGCTATTTCTTCCTTCTCTGTGTTGTTCCTTATGTATTCCTTCGTAGAGTAGTAATGAACCAGTGGTACCGGTTCTGACTTACGAGTGTACATGATTCAGACCTTGGCAGGCGGGTTACTTTGTGTAATTTAGTTCATCACCACTGCTCTCAAAACGGTGAAGGAATACACCGTGAGGAAATCGGCATATCCTTAAACCATGAATTCGAAGACATTCAAAGTCAAAGTCAAAGTCAAAGTCAAATCATTTATTTCAAATAGACCATTTACAGGCACTTTTGAATAGTCAAATGTCGGTCAGTCCAAGAAAAGTGAAGCTAAATTGCACGTTCCAAAGAGCTCCATGCAAGAAACTCCATGGACACTCTTTTAAATCATATTATGTGTTACATATAATGCTTGGTTACATATTACTTGTTGCTTCTATCATGTGAGCACAATGTCGATAATGAAATAAAAATGTAAAATAATTAAAAGATAGAAACTGAATTAAGCCACTGGCAGCTAAGAGATGACCAGTCCCATCTGACGGCACCCGTTCACGAGCATGACGCGTGCATCAGCCCCACTCAGCTCAACCATTTTGAAGGGAACTGAACGACCCAATAACACGTGCCACCAACAGCGAGACATTTGAGTGAGCATGACAAACTCTCAACTGCCATGCTCGTAATGTCAAAAAAAAAAAAAAAGTTGTAACCTAATAAAAATGCTCCATGGTGCTTCACATTCACAAACTTGAAAAAAGTGCTTCTACATTATACAATGCAATTGTCTTTCAAATTAAAAAATAATAATATTAGTTTCCAACTAATCAACTAATTAGTACGCCCTAGTGATAGTGGAGCTGGACCAGCATTGAGCCAAGCATTTTTATCTTGAATATAATCCTCCAACTTATAATATGCTTGTCTGCATAGTGTGCGTTTAATACAAGATTTAAATTTCGTTTCATTGAGGTCTAATATTTGGGGTGGTATTTTATTATAACATTTCAAACAGTACCCCATGAAAGAAGAGTCCACTTTAGCCAGTCTGAAACCTGGTTGAACTAATTGATCCCTATTTCTTGTAACATAATTATGTCTATCGCCTCTTTTGCTAAAAAGATGAAGATTTTTTCTAACATACATGATGTTTTCATAGATATATTGACAAGGTACCGTCATTATGTTAATTTCTTTAAACAGTTCCCTTAAAGAATCGCACCGGCGGAGATTGTAAATAGCTCTGATGGCTCTTTTCTGTAATATAAAGATTGACTCGATGTCTGCAGCCCGTCCCCATAGTAAGATACCGTACGACATGACACTATGAAAATAACTAAAATAGACTAGCCTAGCGGTATCAACATCCGTAAATTGGCGGATTTTTCTAACAGCATATGCAGCTGAGCTAAGCCGCCCTGCAAGAGATGTTAAGTGAGGACCCCATTGTAGCCTTGAGTCTAGCGTAATCCCCAGGAAAATCGTTTTATCAACAAATTCTAGTTTTTCATTATTCAATACAATGTCACAATCACTACTTTTGACATTCGGTAAGGAAAATCTTATGCATTTAGTTTTTTTCCCATTTAGAACCAGATTATTAGCAGTGAACCAGTTTTGAACCTGCAATAGGGCGCTATTTTCGTTGTCAAGATTGTTAGTCTTTCTATTTATCTTAAAAATCAAAGAAGTGTCGTCAGCAAACAACACCATATTAAGTTTATTTTGCAACAAATTGGGTAAATCATTAATATAAATTAAAAATAAAAAAGGACCAAAATTTAAAAAACCATTGTTAGGTATGTCTACCAACCTGCAATGGGCTTACGTGGAGAATTACTGCCGATTCCCTTTCCTTGAGAGGCCTGACTCTCAGCAGTGTGAACATATGAAGCTGACTAATAAGCATAATTATAATGCTAGATTTCTTTAGAAACACTTACTAATTGTTCAAACCTTCCCTTTTGTTATTGCCATACCCTTCTGTTTAAAAGACAAAGACGCGACAGTAAACGAGTTAACTCCGCTCATTGCAATCACTAACAATTTATCAATCGTTAGAAACAACAGAAAACTCTATATTAATTTCATAACACCAACCGTGTCGTATACCATTTTCCAGTGCCAAAAATCGCTACTGATTCGCCAGCGAGGCACATTTTAGCGCTCCCGTCCAGTCAGCAATATACTCAACGCGCACACACCTGAGCGCAATCACATTAGATCTTGTACACACAGGATTTTTTATATATACCTCGCTTTTTTAGCCTCAATATTAACTATAATCGAATTTTACCAAAGTTCGAGGATTTTTTACTATCTGTCTTGTAGATACTTGGGTTTTTTAATCATAATTATTGGCTCGGCAAGTTCTGAAGTGTATTTTTTGTGTGAAACCTTTTTGTGGGTAGCTACTCAATTTTGGAAGTATATCTACGCAGCTAGTTGAGTGGAAGTGAAGTAGGATTTTAATAAGCTTCCTATAGGCTTAATTATCAATCCTCAGATAAACAACCAGATAGTCTTTATTCAATGGATACTGAATAGCAAGGTTTTGAGTTTTTCTATGGTCAGATAATAGTTAAGTGTCGAATAAAGTCTCTGACGTAGGAATATCGCCCAGTCTCATATGTTTGTCAGCATATCGTATATCAATATCTCAGTATATCCTCTTTAATACTTGAATTACTTTGGGTTACAGTAGCAACTATTTAGGACCCTCTTCTTCAGTGATTTTAGAGATTTTGGCCCAAAATTTGGCCGCTTCCAAAGTATAGATGACTGCGTTGTCAGCGCAGAAGTCACTTTGGTAGCATAATTTGAGGTTCAGAAACACAGGCAAGATAGCGGAATGAGCATCAGTAGAGGTCTGCATCTGATGCAGGGTATTATCAGGTATTATTAGGGAGTTGATCAGTCAGAAAAACGAAGCTAGTAATAGGATTATTGTTATTACAAGCTTTTATTTAGTTTCACCTGTCCCGATGTTTGTCTGTAATCAAATCTTGCAAATAAAATTTGATCCACTTCCCGGTTACCGATTGAGCTGAAATTTTCATGCATATATAAATCAGATGACACTACAAAATGATTATGACATGGAGCTGATCTGATGATAGAACCGGAAGGTGGTAGTAGGAACTCGGTAGTTAAACGACAAAGCCCCGTCGAGTTTGGGTTCGTGTGATTAAGTCTTGACGAGTATTAATTATGCAGGTATACTGCGCTATAAAAGCTTGCTATGAAAAAATTAAACTTGTTTATTCACTTATTTACCTGGGAAATCGTCATATGACTTCTTTCGCTCTTGGTGGAACGAGAGGATCTGTCAGATTTTTGCTGACTTAAGCCCACAGTGTTCCTTTGTGAGGGCCACACCGCCACGGTTAGTCTTTCGAACAAACTCGTAGCCGTGCCAGGTATCGGCCCAGTTGCACGACTCTGAATTCAAAACTGAAGTTAAAACTCGCTACCAGCTGATATCCCTCATCTTTAAATATAATAAGTACCCAAACTGCTGGTCAAAAACAATAAAGGGTTACTGTACCCAATAGGGTTGTACATACACCAAATTCAAATAGGGGCACAGCATTGGATTTGGGGCGTGCATTCCAACGCGACGCGACGCTCGGCTATATTATGTCCGTGATTTATAGCATCGAATTCTCGTCGGTAATTAGTGCGTGCCTTCAACGAGGGCTAGCGGCCGGTTGCATCATGTTAACTGGAGATTAGAGTTAACTGTAGTTGCTGATGGTTGTGCCTTCAAAAGCGGAATGTCAACAACTGGATTTTTATTCAACGAAATCAGTTTAGGTTTATAGTTGTAATGTCAAAATAAATTGCATTAAAAAGGGTACAAAAGTAGTAAAACAAAAGAAGCTGATTTACTCAGTTTGTGGCCGTACAAAAGCACACGTGCTCTTTGAATATTAGCATGACCCTGTTTTTGGAGACTGATATGTATTTTAGCTATCTTTATTGTTGTATCCTGAACATAACTGAAAGTTGGCCTTTCCAAAACTTGCAGAGCTTAATCTTGTAGGGTCAAAATTAAAAACATACTCATGCAACTTGCTTAGTCTAGTCTAGTTACATTCATAAATTCATAGTTTCTACTGAATCACATATCAAAATCACAACCCTCCTTCGCTTTGCCGTAGTCGGGTAAAAAGTAAGAATGATGATGACAAGATTTAGTTTGAATTAACCGGATATGGCAATGCTTTTCTATTTAACCTTTTGAATACCGTAATTAGACACATAATAGAAATACAATGAGAGAGCGAACGCCGCGGCGTTCGCTTGGAGTTTAATGAATTGAAATTTATATCAAATCTCTGGTTTATGTAAAAATAAATAATATTTTGTATATTTTTATTAAAGTTTAACGACCCACGGTATAACCGGCTTCTCCACCGCGGATTACCGGAGATTGAGTATAATCGGACGCCCGGGAACGTCCCATTAATAACGGTACTCCGTTAATTGAACCGGTTGCCGCCTATATTTCAAATATAGAACTCTATAAAATATAGCTTGACTAACGATTGAGCTTAATCGTGGATTACTTCAATAGTGCCAATTGACTTTATTAATTTTTATTGAATATTTTTGATTGATGCACTTTAAGTGATCATGGGATAGAATAAATCCCCTATTAAAGTAATATTCCATCTCATATTACTTTAATAGGGGATTTATTGAAAATGAAATTAACTGAAAGAAGAGTTATTAGAAAATTCAGACAATTAGGTATTTGGAAAGGTTTAATTGAATTGCAATAACGCATTTGAAAGTTGAAAGTATAGAAAATATTGTATTAAGTTGGTCGGTAACCAGTTTTTAAGTATTTTCAAAAAAAATTGTTGTGTTTGGCTTTGATTGTTCGTTTATTTTAGTAGTAGGTTTATAATGTTACTAACGGATCTTAGTAACTCTTCTCTAGCAAGCTTGATAAAGTTTTTGGCAGAATTCTTTTCAAATGAAATTCTGTGCCAGTTTTAATTATTCGTAAATATATTCCTAGTGGATACTACAATGTAAGATTGATGCAGTTTTGTAACTCAAGGGGCAATGTATGTTGAATTATTGAAACGGATTCGGTTTCAGCAAAATGGAGCTTTGTGAAACTTGCCGAGAAGGCTGACTTGATATATTTTTGCCAACTATTGCATAATTTCTCATAATTGCATCAGCCAAACAACTTTGGTTACCATTACAATAATGGTAACCAAAGTGACTATACCGTATCAAAACAAATATACTGGCATATAGCCAGTGTGAAGCCACAAGAAAAGAATACAATTAGATAAATAGCAACACCACTTCCTACTGTATTAACGATAGGTATCTCGTTACACAACTGACAATCAGATCGAAAGATCGTGCATATCGATTTAAAGCTGGCATCGATTGCAACTTAAAACACAGTTGCCTATTAAAAAAAAAAAGAAAATTCCAAATTCAAATAAACCCCCCATTGCAACTGGAGCGTTCAGTACATTTCTTTTATTTTTATTCTTATGTTCGTTATTGTAAATAATTTTACAATTATTTAAAAAATTGGACAGCTGGTGTACAAAGGGGAGCTTAACCTACAATTGGGTTTTCTTTCAGCAAACCTTTACCGCGTTTTTCCTGCAGATCGATTTAGAGCTGGCATCGATTGCCACTCAAAACACAGTTGCCTATTAAAAAAAAAAGAAAATTCCAAATTCAAATAAGCCCGCCATTGTAACGGGTGCGTTCAGTACATTTCCCGCGTTCCTCCCTACGGGTTATTTATGAACATTCACTGAGCTATGTAATAATCTGAGGCGGGATTTAATTTGTCGGACTGATTTCACACTAGAGTGCGAAAAGGATAGACTTATAGACAAATATATAAGTTAGAAGAGCATAGAGAATCGGACGCTCGAATCGTTAGCGGTTTCAGTAGACAGACCGTAATGGAAAATCGGATGTGAATTTATTTTCCAGGATCTTTTCTGCGGAGTAAATAAAGGGATTTGTGTGTGGACTGTTAGATTTTTTCTTTTTTGTTGCCGTGGTAAAGATTGTTTTTCGTTTCGTTTGTAAAAGGTTGGTAATCAAATCTATTGATGTCTTTGATTGCGTGTTTGGTCGTGGTTTACGAAAATATTTTACACTAGTTTTTGCTCGCGGCTTCGCCCGCGTACATAAAATATAGTCAGTCTATGTCAATCAGGAATAAAGCAGCTTTCTTCTATCGGAGAAAAAAAATCAGTAATTGGACCAGTATTTTCAGAGATTACCGCCTACAAACAAAAAACATAAAAAAAAACCAACTTTACCTCCTTTATTACGAGATTAGTGTAGATGTAAATAGTGTAGATAAAATAATACAATATAGATTATTTACTCTAAAACATTCTCATTTTTCCTGAAACATTTGTATTCAAACGTATAATGAAAACGACACATCAAGTGTGGTTTCGTAAAACAGAAAAAAAATAGTTCATTTCTGAATGTGTTCTGGAAAGAGTTGATTTATTTCACTATCAAATTAATACAGCATGCTACATAATTGTTCGAACGATTTGCCGCTGCCCTGAAACACAATGGGTAACTGAAGGAGCAACGGCGGAGTTTTAGTTTGTAAAAGTCAGACACTTCCTTTCGCTCCATTCAGAAGCGAGACGAAGTATTTTTAATCAATTTCCTTCGCAAAAAAAATACTAAACAACATTTTATTTAGTTTATGCGAAACCTGAATATACTTAGTTTGTTTAGAATCAGTAACTGAATGGATTCCAATAGTTTTTACACCATGTTATATTTTTTCCCAAAAATATTTAAAAAAGGCCACAAGTTGGATACAACCTTTCTTACTATGGATACAACAGACAGTCATCATCGTCATCATCAGCCTTTTTAATGTTCCCACTGCTGAGACTCAGGCCTCATCTCTAGGAGAGGGACATTGTATAATTACAGTTGCCATCACGGATCTTGAGCGGTTGCGCAAGTCAAATATTCGGTCTCTTTAGAGATGCGAAGTGAGACGCGGGGGCGGGGAGTGCCAATGATTGGCTCGCCGCGCCATCGCTTCATAGACGTCACTCCTGATTCGTTCACTGCGTTGCTGCACGTATCTAACAACGAAGACGATTGGCTGATTGGTTATGCGCAAAGCGATCCCCACTCTGACGCCGAGCGCTCAAGATCCGTGATGGCAACTGTATATAATTGTACATATACAATTACATAAAATGCTAAAAATTACTTCAACAATTACAAAACGTCACGGTTCTAGGTACCTAACCAATTCTAAAGGACAGTGCTCACTCACGAAGGTCTTTAAACCTAGCTAATGCTATTATTAACTAACGACTCAACGATTTAACAACACACTTAATCATTACCAAACTGTCTTCAAGTGTAGTTTCATTAGCGAACTTAATTGTCCCATTCACCTTGCCAGCAACCTGTGTGCCACCACCAAAATAAAATAACCTCTTCTTCAGTTCCCAATTTCACCTAAATCGTCTTCAAATGTTTGAGGTTAGCGAGGGGTGGGAGTTTGAGTAATGTTGGTTTTGCATACGGTGTTGTCATGTAATTAATTAGACTAAATACACTATGACATGTCATGACAATAGGATTAAAAGATATTGTATTTGGTTTGTGTGAGCGCAAGTGTTTGTGGGATAGTGGGTTGGTTGGTTGATTAATGTTAGCTATAATTATTTTTTTCTGTATTTTAATGATGATAATGAAGTAAGATATTGTAAATGAGTGTATTGTGGTGTGATTGAAGTTGAATGTTTGATGGAGCTGAAAGGTTCTGGCGTGGAAGGCCTCATGCAAGGTGGCACAATGATTTGGTCAGGGTCGTAGGAATACGATGGATATAAGACGCATAAAACCAGTCGTTTTAACGACACTTGGGGACGCAAATGTTTTTGAAACATATGCTACTGTTGGCAGTCTTTCGGTTGCATGATGCTGATGATAAACTGAAAAGATAATTAAGGAATGATTTGTAAACTAAAACAAGAAAACTTTAGTTCGATTAGCAATCTGTATCTCAAGTGTATTGATATTACAATTTTGTCAGGCGCAGATGTTTTTTTAAAGACAGTTAAGGTAAAATCGAGTGTGACCATGTTCTTGCTAGATGGCGCTAAATTGAATATTTTTAGTTTAAGGCATTAAGTCAAGTCAAGAAAATGGCATTTGCGAATTGGACATTCTGCTTTAGTGAAATTATTCAAATTATTGCCTCAAAATCTATCTGTGACTGTTGATAATTTTTATTAATATATAATTTAAAATATAGACTTTCTTCTCGCTTTTAACATTAAAGTTAGTTTATTTATTTATTTATGTTCATTCAAATACTAAAAAGAAAATAACAAATACCGATAGAAGAGTACAAAGGTGCTGCTTATTTCAACGAAATTTCTTCCAGCTCCAGATCACCACTACCACCCACCGCCACTACCGACGGCGAGCAGTGGGTAGCTCGCTGTCCGACCGTCCGGTAACTGACCGGACCGAGCCCAAGTCGTCGACGGCGCGCACTGTTCCCGCCCGCTTCAGGAAGTTGTCATCAACAGCAAGGGCATAGCTGGGTCGAAGCCTACTAGGGTCAGGGTTAGCTCCGAAAGGTAGCTCGGCCCCAGTATGAAAGGCAAGAAGGAACGGGGTGGGTTTTAGTCAGTAAGAGTCTGACACTATCTCCCGTTCCGCCCAAGGGCGGGGGATGTCATTTGGATGATTTATAACCACAAAAAAAAAACCCGCTACCACTACCACCATCACCAGTCCTATTTAGGTATGCCCAAGAGTCATGACTTCAAATGACAGTCGGGCAAAAAGGCCTCAGCCTCAGCCAGCCTATGCAAAACCGCAAAAAATAAATACAATTAGAAATACGAACACCCCATTAGTACGTAACACTTGTTCCTCCACTCGTTAGGCGACTCCATTTGTTTGCCGCAACGCGACCTAATCCCGGGATTGTTCCCGGATAATCCCGGGATCACGAATCATGACACTATTGTTGTAAGTGTGAAACCGACACAAATAGGCCTACGGCTTATGGAGCACCCTTGTTGTAAATACAACGATGTTTTGGTTTAAGCGAAATTGAATCTTGTATGTAAGTAAAATAAAGTCTAATTTTCATTGGTCGATGAATTAGATTGCGGTGATGGTGCAATAGTGAATTCTTTTTTTAAAATTCTTGGTTTTTATCACATTCAATTTCCAACTTTAGTATATCTCAGATAAAGTTGAATTTCAAATGATTTCTTAGTTTTGGTATCGTTTAGAAGTTCTAGTTGTATGGCTAGTTCTTTTGAATACCGTTTATTTGTAATGGTGTATTGTGCGTAGTTAATAATGAGATTATTATTCGTATGACCCTTTTGGGGAGGTTTGTTCAAATATTGGCAGTGTTTGCCAAATGAACGGTGAAATGTGCTCATATTTAGCGTAGGGGTCCGTTTTATTTGCGCTTTTGGTTCTACTAGCTCTGCTAGTTAATTTACTCGTAGTTTATCTTTAAACCTGTGGAAGGTTAATTAATTAAATAGCCTACTAACCTTTTTATTGCGATAATAATTAAGTGAGTATGATTCAATCTTAGCCTTATATAAAAAATATTGAAGGTTATTAATATAGTGATAGTTCTAAGAATCCTCAAATTTAAGTGGCAGTGGGCAGGGCATGCAGAACAGATGGTCATTGGAGCTAAAAGGTTCTGGAGTGGCGACCACATACCGGAAAACGCAGAGTAGGAAGGCCTCCCACAAGATAGACCTATGACCAGGGCCTCAAGGCTGCTACAATACAATAACAATCTGTTACAATAGTGTAATTGTTTAGCTTGTTTTGTAATGCACCATGTGCAACCCCATTTTATGTCCAGTCAATCTCTTTCCATACCAGGTTGCCTGGAAGAGATCGCGGAATGCGATAAGGCCGCCAATTGTATATTTTAAATATAAGGCTCAAATTTGTAATTTATTATCTTGGTGTACAATAAAAAATACATAAATAAATAAATAAATAAATAGTGTCAGAATGGTCTATCATTGATTTCATAATTGTGGATTTTGACAAGTTTTGGTAATCTACTAATATAATGGCATCATTATGACTTTCCAATGGTCAACCACTGACACTCCATTGGAAGAAATGGCATAGAATGGTAATCTTGTACACAGTGATAAATGAATGTCTGACGTATGCGGTAGTCTGTTAAAATTTTGACAGTTCGTTTGATCAGTGTCCTACCATTAGAATGTCACTGTGCAGTCATTGCTTTTAATAAGCTCGATATTGTCATTTTACCACAACTCTATTACGAGGCCATTGACCGATCAGCAGATTACGAACTTTTAGCAAAATGACAATGGGAATTTGTTGGAATTTATAAAAATAGCAGACTTGGGCCCCAGGTGAGGGTCTGATGGATGCGAGATGTACAAGACCGGACATTGTCTTTTGACTGAAACGGTGATGAGGATGAATTCTATGTCCAGATTCGTATGCAGTTTTCATCGGCTACGCTTTTCTGCGTAGCAATGAAGGTGCTACGCAGGAGAGCGTAGCAATTTCGTAACTAGTACAAAATTGTCCCTGAGATTCTCTCCTTGGATTATTTTTTGTTTTTTTAGATAGAACTACATTAGACCGAACGCACACGTGTAGCACGCCTGATTTGCACGTAAAACGACGTCGCGTGGCGTGGATCAAGTGTAGCTCTACAAGTCTAGTTTCTAAATAAAGTGTATGGAGACCGACGAGCCCAGATCGCCGTGTGTGTCACACGTATACGCAGTTTAGTTCTAGCTTTAAACTATATCTTTAAACATTATAGGGGCCTGTTAAGATTTTCAGGGTCCTTAAAACATGTTGCAGCCCTACGCTTTTTTCAGAGGTGGACAATCATCAAATAATCATAGGGCATCAGACTTTTGCTGACTAAAACCCATTATTTGTCCTTTGCGTTCTAAGGCCACGATAACTCTTTCAAACGTGCATCCCTAAGCAAGTTAGACTAAATAAGAATCTATCAATTACACAAGTTACATATCTCATCTCATCAGCCTTTTTTAATATAGTGGCCACCGTTTTGAGAGTAGTAGTGATGAAATAAATTACACAAAGTAATGGGTCTGGCTGGGTACGAACCCACGACCTATAACTCGTAAGTCAGGCCATTACCACTTTGCCACCATTGCTCTCCACGAAACCAGTCACAAAATAGCATAACACATACAAATTCAAGCCACCAGCTATAAGATCAAAAGATAACTTGATATTCTCGAATAGAAGATCCACTTCAATTTATTTAACATAAAATTGGTAAGTAAATCGAAAGCAATTCTCTTAATGGTCGCCGACGGTTTCAGAGAAAATAAAAATAAATTTACATCGTATCGAAGTGTTCGTGTCGTGTCGTATCGTAGTCTTGTCGTACGACACCCGGGGGCGTCGTCAAAATGTCGTATTGCCGATAATTATCGAACGGTTAGTGTTGATGGGGTGTGTTTGTTGTTGACGGGACGGGTACGACACGATAAAGGTGAGTATTACTGAGGGTTTAGGGCATTATTTATAAAAATAATAACATTGTGATTAGTTTAGACATTGGTTGCAAGCCCCCATAGCCAAAGTACAACCGTTTCGCTTGCGTTGAACGCCTGGAGTTGACCACGCCCCGGATTCTTTTGTTCTGACCACGAGTTTCTTGCCGGTTTTTCTCCATAAGAATCGTGCCATTTGGAATCGTGCGCTGGCTTCTGACGTTTTATAAGTAGGTACCCAAGTGGCCTAAAAATATTTTTGAGTGTATGTTTTATTTCACTAATAAACTTAAAATAAAAGAAAATTGAGATATTAAATAAAAGTCAAGTATAAATCTAAATTTACAGTTGAAATTTTTAAGTTTTTCCGACTGTAGTCATATTTTGACGGTAGTCACTTCTATTAGTGATTGTTGTCAAAATATGACTACAGTTGGAAAAACTTTAGGTCGTCAGCATTGAATTATAAAACCATTATAAAATTAAGTCATAAAAACAACAATAACAATTCAATAAACACTTTTAATTACCGAAAATACGATATCCCATCCTTTTTTAACGTAATATTTTTACAATTTCTTAACGAACATTTTTAACGAGCGTGCAGTGACGCGGGCGATGCGAGACTATTTGAAAAGAGCGCACTTTGTCGAATGTTGCGCTCTTTTTTCGCGGACGTTTTTGAGACGCTGAGTCTTGCTTGATCCTGGGTTTTTTGTATATCAATGGTCGTCAGTAAGAAAAGCACCTGCAGAAGTCATAGGCCTCCATCGTAAACGTGGAAGTCCTTATAGCCCATAACATTTAATGTTGTTTGCATACTTCGGCCATTCGGCTGGCTGGTGGCTGCATCAGAGTGCATATATTGAGATACATATCGTCATAATGTTTGTACAAACGTAACAGACGGGTTTGTCAAGAGGGTGAGCAGAGTTAATAATAAATAAATATTAATAAATAAATAATATTCCACAACTATCACACAGCGCCGTCTAGTCCCAAGCTAAGCAGAGCTTGTGTTATGGGTACTAGACAACTGATAAACATACTTATATATTTCTAAATACATACATATTATAGATAAATTACACCCAGACACAGAACAAATGATCGTGCTCATCACACAAACATTTGTCCTGGGTGGGAATCGAACCCACGACCTCCGGCATAGCAGTCAGGGTCACTAACCACTAGACCAACAGGCCTGTCAAAAAAAAAGTTGTTATTAAGACGTCCAGAAATATTGTGAAGCAGACATGCTTCACCAGGAATGAACTCAGTTAATGTAATCGCTGCTAATGCGTATTAGAGCTTGAATACTCTGTTAAATTAGCCTGTTTGGGCTGGTTTTGTCTGTAAATATTGTATTTTTTTATTTTTTATTAATAATAGTTTATCTTCAGAAATGCCGGTGGGAACAACATCTACTTCGATAAGGCATTTTTTTTTTGAGTTGGCAAATCATCAAATGAATTTCTCACCGCGCTAAGGTGGAGCGAGACGATGAGTTAATCTTTTACTGTCTATAACTCACCTGTGTTTCTCCTATTGCCCGTTTTCATGACCGCTGTAATTCTTTCAGACATTCCGGCTGCCCTTCGAAAAGGCTAAGCATTGTTAATGTGGATTGCTATAAATAGTGACAGATTGCTATGATATTATACTGGTGGTGAGGAGCCTATGTTTAAGATCTTTTTTAATTTGGAATGGCTCAGTAGGTATTACTTATTCTGCTTTAAATTTTCTTTTTTACGAAATAAAATATACATACACGTTAGAAAAGCTAACAAAAGCACTTTGGCATACACGGTAAAGCATTTTGGCATAGTGACGTCATTGATAAAATGATACGCTCTCGTTCTACCAAATGCAAAGGATGACAGTAAAGTTGGTTTTCTTTTTGTCTAGAAACACAGGTTAAGTTTACGATTTTAAGTATCATTACTGCGTTATATCACCTAAAAACCTACTTGGGAAATTAATCGAGAACGTTGTAGTAGTAACAAAGAATCTATTCAAATAAAAACTCATGTTAATCACTTCCGAAAAAAGCATAAACAACAATTATTTTTTCAACGTAATGGCATTTAAATTGGCTATAAAACCAGCATCTGCCGGCTACAAATCAATGTTGGCAAATTGTGGTGGGCAAGCGAAATCTCCCACTGACACTTAATCTTCGTTAGTGGCCGCTAGATGGCGGGAGGCACGCGATCTCGTCTAGCGTATTAGTTTGGCACTGAAATTAACAAAAAATCCAGTACAGTAAAACGGGGTGAATAGAGACAAAACTTTAAAGGGTATTTTCTCTATATTTGAATATTTTTTGCAGCATTTAACTATATCAATTTATTACTGAATTGGTATTCTAAAAATTCGATGCTTTGTTAGAGGCCGATATTATGGTATCAAAGTGAAAAACCCAACCAAAGTTTTGTCTCTATTCACCCCGTTTTACTAGTGTTTCTTACTTTAAATGTACAAAGAAAATGTAAAATGTTTAAAGTAGTAGATATTGATTTCGGGAAATGAAAATGTGTTGGTTAGTTTTGGAGCCTGTTAAGTTTGTAATAGCAACTATCTTAAATGCGATTGTAAGTTGTGTGTGACAAAACACGATCGAAGGTGAATAGGTGGTGGCGGTGGTGGGGTGGTGATGCTAGAGTTGGGTGGTAGGTTTCTATATCTTACCAGTTTCTGCCAGTGGCTTCAGCTGTGTGACCAAAGAGAAAACATAAGCCACTCAGTGATAAAGTAGCATTCTACAGGTGAAAGATTTTTTTAATTCGGTCCAATAGGCTCAAAGATTACTCCCTATACTCAAAAACTTATTATACTCGTATAATATTAGTATAGATAAATCGGTGATGAAGGTCTGGTGTTTGAAAAAACGGTGTTTGATTTTTGTGAAGTATAAGCTAGATTTGCGATCAGTGGCGTAACTATACTATTTGAGGCCTCAGGCCCGTGGCATAATCATTGAATGGGGCCCCAGAAAAATCATCAACTTTGTAATTTAATTTGGATAAATCACTGAAGTACAGACAAAATATTCTTTTTACACCACCTGCTCGATAATGTCGTTTTACACGTCATTCAAACCTCACTTAAAGCAAGTCATTATATGCCTAGGGAGATAATGCAGTATGGCCGATCCCTAGGGAATAATGAGATTTGAATTTGGAGCATCAAGAATCGTCAACATTGTGAATTAAAATGTAGGCGCATCGAACAAGTTGACTCGAAATTGAAACCAAAGAGTATGTAATCACTATGACTCAAACTGGCCACTAACAAAAAAAAGAAAATAGAATAAAACGTGCGTACTGACGACACGGGAGGATTATAGAAAATTGAAACTATAGAATCTTGGAGTAGTGAATTTTGTTTGTTTGATGAACTTGTAAATATAATACTTATATTTCTCTAATACATGATTTGGTCGACCAAATTGTCTTTTGATTATCTCACAGATGGTGTAAAAAGTAGAGTATGCAACACGGGGATAAAGCTGTCTTTGTCTTGGGCGGCTTAAATTCCTCACTTCACTCAGGTTTCTTTATTAACTCCTTCGCAATGCTCCGGAGTTAATTTTATAAATCCCTCACTATCGTTCGGGATTAAAATCAGCAACCTTCGTTTCGTTCGAAATTCAACATGCCGCCCGCGACTTAAAGACACTGCTTTATCCCCTAGTCACATAAACTACTATTATTATTAATAAATCGTCAAGTTCTCTAATGCAAGAGGATTTTATCTCTGAAAGTGGCTTCCCAATGGCGTAAGTAATAATAAAGTGGTAAGGCTGGCAAAATACCACGAGAAACTGATCCTTTTCTTGTGAATGCTTTTAATAATCCGTAATGATTTACTTGAATTTGTATATTTACTCCTTCTGAGCCCAAAGCCTCTTAGTGCGGAGGCCCCACCAGGCAAGGGGCCCGTGGCATTTTGCCACCCTTGCCACCCTTACGCCACTGTTTGCAATGGTTGCTTAATATGCCTATATTTTCATGCTGCATTACATTTATTTCTAACACAAAACCCTATTAACAGAAGTCTTTGACAAAAAAATCTTTTATCCAAACTTCAGAAAAACTAAAAATTTATTAAAAATCTAACAAGCATTCGCATGTTAAAATGCAATACGTTGGTCCCGAGAGTTTCCTAGATCAATTATTCGTGATAACTGTTCAGTTGGACGTGAATGGGCCACTCACTGCCATCCGTCACAATTTGCACCAGATAATTGGCCCAATGATATTAAAGTTTCAGAGGTTTCTAGTCGTTTAGTACGTCTTTTTGTCAGTGGCTTGTCGAATTAGGAATATAGAAAAAGTATTGCTAGTTTAGAGGACTAATATGAGTAGAATTATTTATAATAATATATTCCACAACTACCACACAACGCCGTCTAGTCCCAAGCTAAGCAGAGCTTGTATTATGGGTACTGGACAACTGATAAACATATTTATATATTTCTAAATACATACATATTATAGATAAATTACACCCAGACACAGAACAAATGATCATGCTCATCACATAAACATGTAGAATTATTTAATGAATAAATAACCAAATCTTCTTGAAAATTATGTATAGTAGCTTCCATAACGTCTTTGTAAGGAGAACTTAGTGTTATAAGTATAGATAGGTAAGTAGATATATTCTTTATTGTACACCAAAAATAAAAATTACATAAGGAACTTAAAATTAATACTGTGTCACAATGGGCGGAAACTTCAGTCTTAAGCATCGACGCCAAGTTACAAGCCTGTCGGTTTTCTATCGTTTATATTTTTTTTTTTTTATTTATTTATTCAAAATTTGCTTACAGTATACATGCTACAAAATTCTGCCAAACTGTAAAACAGTTTGTCGGCAGTAGTTCTCGTTTCACATTTTTTTTTTAATTGTAAGACGTGACAATAAACTTATGCTAATCCAACAATAAAAATAACCGATATACCCACGAAATCAAACAATCCCACATACTACATCCATGAACAATTTTCACTGTTCATGGATGCAACATGCGGGGTACAATCTACATGACTACGGACACAGTGACAGATAATGTTTTTTTAGTATTTTTTTAAGGTGGTGTTTAAATTTAGCACATGATAACAAGTTTGGGGGTAGCTCATTCATAAACATCGGTGTAACATATTTCCTCGTGCGTTTACCAAAATAGTTCGTTACTTTAGGAACAGCAATTAGTATCTTTTGTTTAGATAGACGATTTCGGGTAGTGTGCGTTGGAATTGCACAATTTAATTACAAAACTTTGATTGTGCGCACCATAGATGATATCCGTGGTGCGTACAGATAAGGATTGGAATACTCTGCCGGAGTTTGTGTTTCCTGATAGCTATATCTTAAGTCAGTGAATAGGTTACTTTAAGGCATTTTATGGAAATTCGCTCGCCTGAAGTCAGTACTTACCTATCTATTTTCTTTAGACTTTTTATTATCATAATTATTCTACATTAGTTATGTGGCCAAACGTGAATAATTAATAATATGAAACGGTAACGTTTAAACGATTTGGCCAGTTTAAAGTGACTTTATCATGAAATATGTTCGACCATTGAAATGATTAAATGATCAGTCATCATGAAGTGATCCATTCTAAGATTTATTTTTTACTAGCTTTTAACCGCGGCTTCGCGTGCGTGAAAAAATTAGCCAATGTCCGTCTCCAGGGTCCCAACTATCTCTGTACCAAAATTCATCAAAATCGGGTTTGCCATTTAGGCGTGAAGACGTAACAAACAAACAAACAAACTCACTTTCGCTTTTATAATATTACTAAGGATTATTTTTTTAACTGATATAAACTAGTACTTGACTGCGATCCCACCTAATGGTTAGCAGTGATGCAATTTTTGACCTGGCCACAAAATAATCAATTCAAAGATCCAAACCCAAAAAATTCAATATCGAACTACCAGGTAATTCAAATATATACAGTCAGGCAGAAATACGATAAAAATACGTTATTTGAATAGAAAGTACCTCCTGCGATCGGAATGATTGATTCTATATGGCTCTGACGTGATGTCGCATAAAATATTGATGCGTCTCCGTCATAAAAAATATTCCCTCTTTCAAACATTCTCCGATGACCAGGGAAGCTCTTTGCATAATTTTCTGGATCGCAGCACCTTGATTCTCTGAGTGTGTCCTAAGGTTTTTTTTTTATGTTTACGAAGTGTATTTTTATTTATAGTTTTATGTACCGGGTTTTTATGTTTTGGTATATGGAGATTGGTGGAGGGAAGTTGAGCGATGTTGCTGAAATATATAATGCCCGCAGCTTCACCCGCATACATAAAAAGCAATAGCATAATAATAATAATAGTGGCCTATGCCACTCAGGAATAAAGCAGCTATCTGTCAGTGAAAAAAATGTAGCGATCGGATCAGTAGTTTCAGAGATACAAACCTCAATCCTACAAACAAAAGCAAAACAAACTTTACCTCTTTATTATATTAGTGTTTTTATTTTTTTTAATTTTATTTTATCCTCCTTTAGCTGTTAAAGCTTGTCAATATGTAGGTATAAAAATAGGGTATAACGGAAAGGTTTGCTTATATCGATATTTACAGACTACTTTATGAAGAACTGGCCTGTTGATCTAGTAGTTAGTGATCCTGACTGCTATGCCGGAGGTTGTGGGTTCGATTTCCATCTAGAACAAACGTTTGTGTTATGAGCATGATCATTTGTTCTGTCTGGGTGTAATTTATTTATCTATAAATATTGTATTTAGAAATATTTAAGTATGTTTATCAGTTGTCTAGCACACATTACATAAGCTCTGCTTAGCTTGGGACTAGACGGCGTTGTGTGATAGGTGTGGCATCCATTTATTAATTACTAGCTTTTGCCCGCGCCTTCGCCCGCGTTCATGAAATATAACCTATGTCACTCAGGAATAAAGCAGCTTTCTAACGGTGAAAAAATTTTAGCAATCGGACCAGTACTTCCAGAGATTACCTCCAACAAACAAAAAAATAAACTTTAGGTACCTACCTACCTCTTTATAGTTTTATTGTAGATATATTCATCAGTCCAAAATAGGGAATCCAATCCCGCACATTTTCTGCGGGATCGAAAATGCGGGATTACTCATGCGGGATCCTGCAAATCTGTGGGATTGAAGTTTTTTTATAAGAAAATTGTATTCCGACGACCTGCCGCCATTTTGATTATTTTATAGACCATTAAAAAGTGATGAAACAACTGAATTTAAGTACCTTGCGGATAAATCATTCTTTTATTTCTATTTTCTGTTGGAACGTAATTAATGTCAGTTTAGGTACTCTATGACCAGGGGTTCCTCAAAGCACGTGAATTTACTTTCCCAAAAGATAAAGGCCCGTTAAATATTTTGTCATATTGTTCTATATAAGCAAACGATTTTGTATGACAATCGGTATGTATTTACATTACAAAATAATATTTTTTTTACTATTCGGAAAATCTTCAAAACTCGAACCGGGAATCAAACTATTTACATAGGTAAGTAAAATAAGAAACCCTGGGTGTATAAGTCCGACTCGCACTTCACCTATTTTTAGGGTTCCGTAGTAAACTAGGAACCCTTATAGTTTCGCCATGACTGTCTGTCCGTCTGTCTGTCTGTCTGTCTGTCTGTCTGTCTGTCCGTCTGTCTGTCTGTCTGTCTGTCTGTCTGTCTGTCTGTCCGTCTGTCCGTCCTCGCTTAATCTCTGTGACCGTTAGCACTAGAAAGCTGAAATTTGGTACGAATATGTATATTAATCACGCCGACAAAGTGGTAAAATAAAAATTGGAAAAGAAAAATTTATTAGGGTATTTAAGTAAAGTGGGAAGTGTTTTTTTTTTTTAATTTCAACCCTAACGTGTGATATATTGTTGGATAGGTGTTTAAAAATGAATAGGGGTTTAATAAGAAATAATCGCTCCAAAAGTAAAAAACAATGTCCCCCCCCTCTAACTTTTGAACCATAAGTTTAGAAAATATGAAAAAAATCTGAAAAGTAGAACTTTATAAGGACTTTCTAGGAAAATCATTTTGAACCTGATGGAAAGAACAGTTTTTGTACAAAAAAGACAAAAAGGTTGTACCGTGGTAAAAAATCGTTGCTTCTTAAATATATTCGTAATTTTACGAGTGCACAATCGCTGAAATTTCTACTACTTGCATACTGTTTTAGTTATCACCGTCCTTTGTGGGCCCGTTTTTAGGGTTCCGTATTTATTAGAGTTCCGTACTTAGTATGTCAACGTAACAAATAACCTTTTTTTTAAACTCATAGTAACACTTATTGTGACGGACGGGAAACTACGGAACCCTACACTGAGCGTGGTCCGACACGCTCTTGGCCGGTTTTTATATTTAATTAAAAATCCCAATCCTGCATTTTCTGCGGGATCCGCGGGATTGCTGACTTCAATCCTGCAGGCTTGCGGGATCGCGATTTTGATGCGGGATTAGATTCCCTAGTCCGAAATCAACTATCGGGTAGTTGTCTGGACTAGAACAACACACAAGCCACAAGTCTCGTCTGGTTGGAAGATCCCCCCCTCTTCAAGGCAGGTTTGCGTGACTTTTTACTATGTTCCGCATAACTCTAAACTATTGCATTCACAATTCTGACAGGCGTTTTTAATTTTTTAATCTACACTAATATTATGTGTATAGAAAGAGGTACATAATGTTTGTTTTTTAGGGTTCCGTTGTCAACTAGGAACCCTTATAGTTTCGCCATGTCTGTCTGTCCGTCTGTCCATCCTCGCTTAATCTCTGTGACCGTTAGCACTAGAAAGCTGAAATTTGGTACCAATATGTATATCAATCACGCCGACAAAGTGGTAAAATAAAAATTGGAAAAAAATGTTTTATTAGGGTAGCCCCCCTATATGTAAAGTGAAAAGTGTTTTTTTTTTTTTAATTTCAACCCTAACGTGTGATATATGTGTATAGAAAGAGGTACATAATGTTTGTTTTTTTTTTTGTTTGTAGGAGGTAATCTCTAACAGTAATGGTCCGACTGCTAAAATTTTTTTACCGATAGAAATCTGCTTTATTCTTGAGTGACATAAGCTTTATTTTACGTATGCTGGCGAAGCTACAGGTAAAAGCTAGTCAGTTCTATTTATTGATTCAGATCATAATATTTTCTGTACCTAAATATAACTACAATAACCCTCTCAAATCACCATTAAACGACGCACCCAACCCTTTTCCACCAATTCAGCCATCGCTCCTAAAGTACTCATAACTCAATAATCATCCTATACCTTTTGATTCTCGTTTTTATATCGTAATAATATCGGGTGACGGCGGAGACGAGAATAAATTTTTATCTCTCTATCACTTAGTGTCGTATTGCTGTCGTAAATTATACCAAGGTTTACTTTGTCATATTTATTGAGACGTAAAGTATGACGGTTCACTGTAGTAATCACTTTTCATATTAGGCACTTGTGTTGCTGGTTTTATGCGACTGTGTTTTTGGTTAGGTATAATAAAATGGATAGAATCGCCAAACTTAACTGGCAATGGGCAGGGAATGTGCCCTGCAGCAGAACAGATGATCGATGGGGACAAAAGGTTCTGGAGTGGCGACCACGCGCCGGTAGACGCGGCGTTGGAAGGCCTCCAACAAGGTGGACCGATGACCTGGTCAGGGTCGCCGGTATCCGATGGATGCGTGACGTACAGAACCGCTCGTTGTGGCGACGCTTGGGGGAGGCCTATGTCCAGCAGTGGACCTCTTTCGGCTGATATGATGATGATGATAATAAAATGTATAATTTTTGTACTGTATTTTCACTAGGTGTAGCCAGCGGCTTTGCCTACGTAACAGTAGAAAATAATTCCAAAGGAATATAATTCTTCGTGCTAGAACCAAAAAATCGAAGACATGCGACATACACCAACCCGCACTGGGCCCACGTGGTGGATCACGGCCCATTCCCTCTCCAAGAGAAGAGGCCTGAGTCCCAGCAGTGGGAATATTTAAAGGCCGACTCTGCTATGCATGTAATATACTTCAGGAACAAACAGTATTAAATAAACCATTTACAGTCACTTTTGAAATGTCAGGAAGTCAGTCAGTCAGAAAAAATGATATTAATTGCTCATTCCAAAGCGTAGATCTCTATGGAGAAGAATGTGCAAGAAACTTCATGGACATATTCTATGTACTACTCCAGGATATGTTACTTTTACAAGTTTCTAATCAAATTCAAGTTCAAAATCCGTTATGCTGTTCAAATGTGAAGAAGTAACAAACATACACAGACACACAGATAAACACTCTGAACAAACTCGCCTTTATAATAAAATACAGATAAAAAAAAAATAAGGATAATTCTCATGGAATTTTAAAAAAAAATATTTTTATCATATTTCATATTCTACAGGTTTAGGATATTTATTTATTTATTATTTATTTATTTATTTAGGTTAACCAACAATTGTTAACACATATACATTTCTAAGTTAGTGACTATTTAGTACAATCGTAGAGATAAGTTTTATGAAGTTTGGTCGAAACTTAACCTATAGGTAGACGCATGAAAAGTAATAGAGTACAAATACCGGCACGAATCTTGAGTGCTCGTCAAAAGAGTCAGGATCAATTTGCGCATCGTACACATCGTCGAGCCAATCACTGTAACTACAAAGATGTACTCCCAGCTCCTGCGTCTCACTTCATATCACTAAAGAGACCCAATACTTCACTTCTCATCAAGTCTGCGCGATTTCAAGTTCAAGACAGCGCTCAAGATCCGTGCCGGTATTTGTACAACCCTATATTCTGCTGATGGATGGCAAAAAAAAATCTAGGAAAGATTAGACTTCAATTAAATGATCCTGGCTTCTGACTGCGGTTTCGCTTGCATGAAAATAGCTATGTATCCCAAGGGAACATAGTCCAGAGATAAAAAGTATCTTATGTGGTATTCCAGGACATGGTATACCCATGTGCCTATTGTCACCTGAAACCATCTAGGATCCACCGTGAAAGTACACCGCAGACTACCCCCTGTATTATTTTAGTCGTTTCAATCCAGGTTGTCTGGTAGATATCGATATTAGCGATAAGACCGCTATTGTACCCATAGATTTAAGTTTCTGATGTTACTTTTGGTGCACAATAAAGTTTATTCTATTCTAAACATACACAACACACACATACAAAGTAGTGATTGGTGTGATTGTTATCCAATATCTAAGCGATTTTTAGCAAAAAAAAAATCCAAAATTTCACAATACTTTGGTATATCACCAACACACATTTCCAACCCACTCCTTACGCCCACATTGACTACCACAAAAAACCACCAACTTTAAATAACAATAATTACTAAAAAGAAATAAAACCTTAACCACATAACCACTCGTCTCACAGACGTAATAGATTCCCGTCACCCCCCACATTACCTAGCACAACACGTCTTTGCATATTGGCTCACATTTCTCCACACGCACATTCTTTAGCAGTAAGGATATTTCTATCAGAAGCGGGGAAGATATTTGAATGCTGCCGATCTCCCATCTGTAATTGATTCGTAGTCTGCTCTTTGAATTTCAATTTGAACGATTAAATTGATATAAGTGAGTCGCGGAGACGTATTGTACGTGAGAGGGGAAAACAAATCGGTTTGGGGGACTGTGTAGGTAGTCTGTTTCCGCTATAGGGTGAAGTCTTTATTTTCGGTGAAGTATTAGGGAGGGGCAGTCTTTTTGTGCATTATTTTCCGGTTACTTAATGTTTGGCAAAGATAATTTTGTCAAATACCTGTAAATCTAATCGAAGATTTACCTGTAGCAGTTTTCCTTATTCTTGATATTATTTATGATGACAAATGATATCTACCTCATTACTTAATATAAATATAGTACGAGTAATGAGTAATCATAAATGACGATCATCTTTCTACCCTTGTCATTTGGTGTTGACGCAACACGATTTTTTTCCCATTCTGTCCTGTCAAACGGGCATGTTATCACTGACTCCCTATTCCTTCACATTTGTATAAGTATCCCTTCTCACACAATCCTTTCATCTTTTCTTTGGTCTCCCTGTCCATCCATCCACAGTTATTAGTACTTACTTACCTATAACTTATACTTACTCTTTTAGTGAAAATGTTAAAAACAGCGATTCTGAAGACAATATAATAATCTGGCATTTGGCAACAAATAATAAATTCTTTATTAACATGAAACCAGGTTTCAAACAAGTTAAACCCTGGCTCCTGAGCTAGGTACGATGCCTGTGTTGCAGGAGATAGTGACTTCTTCCATTTACATTTTGAAAACTGCATGTAACTTATAAATAACTCTATATTTTTAGTCTACAATATCCAATATTCTATTTCTGTATTGCTACTTAATGACCACCGTATATCAGGCACCTCTAGATAAAGCATTAAAAAACTCAACCTAACCCATTTACGTATCGTCACGGCCTTCCCCGTCACACAAACGAAGATAGGCAGCGGGAGTACTATTATGTAAATAGGAAGATTACGATCGTCTCGCAACAGGATATTATAATGGCCTCCGAGGCGAACTGATGCGATTGGACCGGTGTAAGGGCGCGTAACTCAATACGCAACTTGGACGCCCCTAGTGGCAGGTAGGGATGGGATAGAAGACATCGATATAAAATTTCTGAATTGAAATTGACGCGTCGCGATTGCGCTTGGAGCGATATTAATATTTGTTAAATGCATCTCATTGCATCCTTAGAATGAAAGTCTAAGACTTTTAAAAGTTAGTTTATAGTAAAATTAGAACTGGTAACTCAAAATTCCTGTACTTAAAAGGAATTTTGAGTTACCTATGTCACTTTAGTTTTAAAGGATTCATGTGATTTTTAGGTGTTTTTAAAGGTTACCTGCGCATATTTAACTGTAGATATTTATAAAGTCTAAAGGTGCCAATTAAAACTATAATCAATTCATTCGAATATTTATTTGAACAAACATGCGTTTATACTGAAATACCAATATTTTAGTTATAAAATATTACCTTTTCTTTACTGTTTCACGTCAGTGTGAAAACTTCATTTTTACACTGTGTGGCTTTAAATTATCATTATTGGCAATCATTAACACGACTACCGCATAAAAAATTACAGCCATTTTATAAAACAGAATTAAAAGACAATTTTTGAGAGTCGATAAACAAAACATCGATATCTCGACTCAACACCTCCCATCCCTAACCATCTTGGAACTCCCGAAAACTCTAAACGGATTCGACGTCTGTGCTAAGCGACAGTTTTAAAGTATCCTCCTAACTCGATTCTGATGCTGAAACTCGACATCTTTATGTAAATTGTGCCAACTTTACTTTGCTACTACCTACCATTCGTATTGTGTACCTTGAGAGAGGAACTTACAGACGTCTTAGTCTGTAAGTTTGTTGATTTAAAAAAAAATAACTTATCTGTTATTTTTTCAATGGGAAAAAGGGCAGTAGAGCTTTATGAGAGTGTGCGCAGGAATTGCATGACTTGATTCCGCCATCTCATTTCTACCATCGGACAAACCGACGCACGGCGAGTATCCACCCTTACGTTGTTGAAACATCTACGGTCCGGACTAAGCGTTTCGCCTCGTCATTTATACCGCGAACTTCGAAGGACTGGAACAGTTTGCCTGCTGCGGTCTTTCCGTCTGATTATAATTTGGGTGTCTTCAAGGCTAGAGTGAATAGGCTCTTAATAAACTAGTGCGCCTCACCATCAACGATTGCATCACTGCTTACCATCAGGCGGGATCGCAGTCAAGTACTAGTTTATAACTGATAAAAAAAAAAAAAAAATACAATACTGGCTTTTGCCCGCGTCTTCGTTCGCGTACATAAAATATAGCCTATGTCACTCAGGAATAAAGCAGCTTTCTATCGGTGAAAAAATGTATCAATCACTCTCCTACAAAAAATAAAATAAAAAAAGAACAAACTACACTTCTTTATAAAATTAGTATAGATACATTAACTGTAATAATACACACACAGATTAGTTAGAAAATTAAGTTACAATCATAATTTAAGCACAATTTTACTTAAGAGCCGGTTGTAGTTACTGAGTATTTTGTATGAACTCCATCCGGCTCTATGTCAATTTCGCGGCCCTGTAATGGCGGTTTTATTTTTATAAAAAAAAAAACAACAAGGATTTAAAGATTTTTGTTTTTGCGAGGCCCTTTTAAAAACAAGGTTTATTATTTTTTGTAACTTTCAAATATTTCCGTGACGTAATCTCGTAGACATACACGTTTGAAATCGTAAGTTAAGGTCAGATTCGTGATTTTATTATAGAGTTAACCAATTTATATCAGATTTTGATTTTTGCTCGGCGGTTGGTCATTCATCAATTTTAATAAAATAATTTTTCATGGTGTTATCTTTTATATTTGTGAATTACCCGAGGTTTAAAAACGGTCAAAATGGGTAGGACCTGGCCTTAAAATACATTGTAATACAAACGCTCTTGCATGATTATGACGTTATTATATTGTTTAAATATCTACTGAAATCAAATCATTTTGTGTCTTAAACTCAAAGAAGATTATAGACCTCTGAAAATTTACTATTTTGCACGAACTTTGGCTCTTCATAATGTAAAAAAGTTCTTCATAGTTTAATAACTTAAAGAAGCCAATAAAATGTATTGAATAATTAATAAACATGTATAAAAACCTTGCACATTTAGTAAGGATTCTGAACAAGAATTTTTTTTTTTAAACATTTAAAGTTAAAAAAAAATCACGTAGTCCTGGAACAAGTTTAACCTAACTAACTATTTAACCTATTTAACCTAACCTAACTAACTATTTCATTAATATTTGTATGCCACTTACTGTGGCAGAACACAGAGACACGTAGAAATATTTTGTAACAACTTAATACCTGTGTGCACAAATAAACTTTTTGTATTTGTATTTGTATTTATAAGTTTTGTGAAATACTCGAGTGAACGACGAAATTACCAAATACCAACAGAGTTTTCAGTGTGTTAAATCTCTCTTTTTTCGCATTGCCTCTTTATCAGACGTAGCGTTGGATTACGTTAGATGGCCAAAGAAGCTTTTAAACCATACTCACATTGACGATAGATAGGGAAGAACCAGCTCTTAAACGCACTTATGTAGTGTTTGCAACGCACTGCATTGATAGCGCATCGGTATTGATTACAATGTTTAATTCCCCTTTTTAGGTCCAGAAATTATCAAATAACTTCTCCCGCTCTGGGTGGAGCGAGAAGACGTGTCAGACTTTTACCGACTAAAATCCGCCTGTGTTTTTTCAGTTGCCCTTTGCGTTACTAGGGCCACGGTAACTCTTTCGAATAATCCTGCAACCTTGATTTATCAACCAGAACTGGGAACCGAACCTAGACTTGACTAGGTTCTCGCACACATACCTATCAAATATGTCAACCGGTCACGTATTTGACTTTAAGCGCGTCAGTACAAAAGACTGCAGACACTTTCCTCTACTACATTTATTACATACACCAGCTTCCAAACAATCAAAAACCAACCATAATTCTCTAGAAACACAGTCAAAATTCCCTTGCTAACAACCCGAAGGAACCATCGAACCTCTGCTAAGAAGAAACGTATGTTATTTTGAGTGGAATAAGAATATCTATCTATAAATTGCAATGTTCAAAATTGGAAGACCATTCACCATTCGATTTGCAGCTCTAACTTTGTTACTTAAGATGTATTTTCGCTTGCAGTGAATATAAAGCAGGTGCGACACTGCTGCGGTCGCGACAAGGTACAATTTGAATATATTTGATGGTCTCTCTCTACCAAACCATTGTGAAAGGGTGAAATGGTATTGGAAAGTGATATCTGTCGTGATGAAATTGGCTTCCATTGCGGATTATCAAGGCTTCGGAATTGGCTTTATTTTATGTGTGCTGGGAGCCTTTATGTGATTACGATTGGAACGTATGGATAGGTTTTTGAAAATTATTTTTTGGTCGCATAGTGAATATTTTTGTTCACACTCTACATACGTACAGTCGCAGCAAAAATCGGTTCGTCACTTTTAGAACAATTTTTGCTAACTCCAGACTTGAAGTTGCTTTACTGACAATTGTACTTATTGTAGTACAACGAGTTCAAGAAAGTATCACAGATTTATACTAGGTGTCACGACAATGAAACAAAAATGTATATTATAATACCGTAATTAGAGACTCAAAATAAAGACACTGCGAGAGCGAACGCCGGCGTTCGCTTGGGGTTTAACGAATTAAATGAATGAACTATAGAAGACGCCAGATAACCGTGGAATAAAGATCATTGACCTTTTCCTAATATCTCTGCGTAGGTAAACGAAAAATAAACAATGAATTGCTTTTCATTACTAGATCATGTAAAGGATCATGATACATGACGTATCAAAACAGCTCTATGTCTTTATTTCCGTTTTTGAAGTTAAGAATGTCAACAAATGGAGGAGGGTCAATGACCGTTATTCCATGTTTATCTGGAGCCTACTTTAGGTAAGTAATACTAATGTATTTTATATAATAACTACTATACACTAGCTTTTTCATACAGTTTCTTTAATTTGTTTTTTAATCTTCCTTCTTTCTTTTTTTTTTTGGAAGTCAGTAAAATTATATACTTTTGCGTGCAGTACTTTTCACAGTAAGTATACTTATACTATTTAAATTCAAAACGTATGATGCATCCTATTTTGATAAAGGAAAGTAAGTAGAATTTGAAAACTGACAAAATTATAAAATACTGGACTGTACAGTCACGAGTAATAAGATCTGTACATTGTCAAAACTGTCTCTAAAAACTATCATAGGTATGTTCTTAACCCTTTCGGACGTAATTTTTTTGTTTTCACGTTGAGGATTTGAGTAAATTTTCAGTGATGCTTTAAAAAATAAAAAAAATCGTGAGTGTTTAGTTTTTCAGATTTTTTTTTATTTATGTGCACAGATGTGACCATCCGGATTTGATTATAAGATTCATGTTTAGCGGAGGTTTATAAATTAATTAGGTACTTAACCGTCAAACAGGTAACATTTAGAACAAATTGTTGAATAAATAGCAGAAGTTAGGATAGATGGAAAATGTGACAATGCATACGTCTCATTGCTCGTGACTGTACATGATACATGTGTAGAGTCTGTCTAAAAAGTCAAACGACTTGGGTAATTATTAGGGCAAAATGAAATCTGATGTAGTCAACACTGGTTCAATAATCAAGGTAGATTAAGAGATCTTGATCATAGTTTACTAATAGAAGAACCTTATAAAAAGTATCAAATATAATAATTTTTTAAGCGATTAAATAATAAGTATATATAAAATTCTCAAGTCTTTTAACTTTTTAGACGGACTATACTTACCTACATACATTATATTAATACATATAGTCGACAAAGTAGTTACAGTGTCTACTGAATTGGAGAGAGATAGACCATTGTATCTTTATCCAGCTAACGTTTTTAATATTAAAAGTAATTAACAAAATATCACGTTTTCACATAAGTGTACACGAGTCAATCACCTCACGACTTCAAACAAAATTTATTCTCCTTACACAAACACGATAATAAGATTATTATTTCTCAAGTAATAAAGTCGATAATGGCATGAATCAATTTATTTAGACCACAGGTTGATGATGCCAGCGCTTACGCATCGGTGAACGGAGCTGACTATTTCGCGACCCACGTCAACCGGTTCCATGGTGTAATGGTTAGCACTCTGGACTTTGAATCCAGCGATCCGAGTTCAAATCTCGGTGGAACCTTGACACTTCTTTTATTTCTTTAACATTTTGATTTTTGGAATTGGTATTTGATTTTGTTTATCAGAAAAATCTGTTAGATTACAATAAATCTCGTAAAATTGTAAAACCTTTTTTTTTCTTGGTAAATCACATTTTGTTGTTTTTTTTTTGTATTCTATTAAATCTATTTGGAAAATAATAAGAATTCTTTATACTTATTGCAAGATTTATTACAATCTTACGGCGTTTTTTTTTTGGATATAATATTTATTAAGTAATTTTATTTTGTTTTCAATGTGCCAATTTTATTTTTTTATCAACAAAACATAAACAAAAGTTTTATTTTTTTATACTTACGGAAGATTGTTGATGATGACCTACTTATACAAAAGGTAAATAGCAGATACTTATTATATTTATTTTGATTATTGATCTTTAGTTTTTCTACTTGAAAAAACCTTTTGATTATTTTTTTAGTTATTAGTAATTTGAAGCACTAAGTACTTAATAAAAAAAAGATACAAATTTTTGAACCTTTAGATACTTAAAAATATTAAGTATAAAAATGACACTGATTTACCTAACACAGGCAGGTATGTACCTATGTATATATGTAAATGAAATGTAAAACGTTATCATTAACGCCTTGACATTCCTAATCTTGGGTCGTGTTGATAACAAATAGGTACTTACACAAGTGTTAATAATTATTTAAGGTAAGTATATGTACATTAGTAATACTTCATTAAAACAATTTTTACAAATTCATTTGTTTTTTTATTCTGAAACAAAATCCTTTTTGCCTTTTCACTTCAAATAATAATGACGTAAATCCACCAGGGCCGGACTCAGACGCGCAAATCTTCTCAATCTCGCGGGGCGCACAATCATCGGGCTGCCATCAATTATTCACAATACTGATTGCGTCCGAGACGCATGTGGATACCAATGAATTATATATGACGCTGACCCGTCAGGGAACGGATTTGGGGACGATTTTTTTTGACAAAAATTTAAAAGAATTTATTATGTAGAGTTGGTTTTGTTAGTGTGAGAGAATGAGTGGATCGAAAGGTTTTGGAGTGGCGACAACGTACTGGAAGACGTAACGTTAGAAGGCCTCCTACAAGGTGGACCGAAGACCTGGTGAGGATCGTGGGAATCCGATGGATGGGAGACGCACAAGACCAGTCGTTATAGCGCCACTTTGGGGGCGATATAAAATAATCTTTTGACTGAATGATGATGATGATGTGTGAATGTCGTCCAAGAAAATATATTTTAAAGGGAGATGTGAGTGGAAGTGGTCTAGAAGATCATGACTTTATTGATGATATTACTATACTATACCCTGTATAGTTTTACTTTTTGTTATTATTGCAATACTACATTTTACTACTGAACAATTACTCCTTTGGGCTCTATCACATTTTTTTTTATATTCAAAATCCATCTCTGCTCTATAACAACGGTCCAACGCTCCGTCCGTCCCACAGTGCGTGCTAACAGGCGTTTAGCGTTCGTCTACACCCCGGGGACCGGCTTCTTGCCGCTTTACTACAAATCTAACTAGGTTTTTTGTGTAACCTTATCAAATACAGAATGGAATTACGGCTTTAGTGCTGGTGTATATGGTGGAAATTGCGTGAGTTGAAATGACATTTTTTGTTAAGGAAATATGCTGACAATGTCGGGACTCAATCACATTAGTTCTACCGTAGGCGTGGGCCTGTGGACGAAGAGTAATGGGCAGCTTGCCATCCGGCAACTATCTGGGCCGAGCACGAGTCGTCGACGATGCATAGGGACGCGCGCCTCAAGGAGTTTTCAGCAAACCGTAGGGGCCCAGCAGGGTCGAAGCCTACTGGGGCCAAGGATTTGTTTCTGAAAGAAAAATTCGGCCCCGGTACGAATGCCAACGAAGGAACAGGAGTGGGTTTTTAGTCAGTAAAAGTCTGACACTATCTCCCGCTCCGCCCAAGATGTCATTGGATGATTTTCCAACCTGCAAAAAAAAAAACACTTCATTTTATGTCCTAAAATGGATTGTGTTAAAGTCGTTCTAAATAAATAAATAAATATATGCTATTGTATGGGGTTTTTTAGTTGTGTTACGTAAAGTTCTAACACATGAATGCTGAAAATCACAATTGCAACATGACGTCATGACAAATTTTACCTCATGACTAACGATATATCAAGGACAGGACCCTATCAAGGGTGATAATCTAAAAATGCCGTGTAGTTAGACCTAAAGCGGTAATAACAAAAACGCTCGATACACCAGCCATTAGGTTAATGATCAATCGATCATGGCGACGCAAACATTGATGGTTATAGACAAACATACTGTTGGTACGGAATCGGGTGCCGGTTAATTGGATTAATTCAGGGTTCAACGGTGAAATTGGAGTGGCAGAAAAATATTTCTGAAAAAAAAAAATACGGTATGTGCCTGGATTATAGCACACCCTTATATACCTCAACTAGCTTTTGCCCGCAGCTTACCCCGCGTACTCAGCCTATGTCACTCAGGAATAAAGCAGCTTTCTATCGGTGAAAGAATTTTAGCAATCGGACCAGTATTTCCAGAGATTACTTCCTACAAAAAAAAAAATATCAAACCTTACCTCTATATTATATTAGTGTAGATTAGAAAATTAAGTTGCAAATATAGTTCAAACACTGAAATAATGCACTTGGTAGTATAAGGAAATAGACGCGCTACACGGATAACACATCGGAATTGGTGTCCTACGCATGCACACACAAACATTCTACTAACACAATAAATATTATCAAAAAGTACTTATTAAAAAAAAATAGCTAAAATCGATTCAGTAGATGATTCCGAACATACTACTTGCAGGATGAACGTTTATTATGTTACATGTGATATAAAATAAGAAAATTAAACTAAAGGTTCTATATTGCAAACGCATAACAGAACACAGAGCGTCAAAAGGCCACCCATAAGGTGAATCGACGACGTGGTGAGAGTAGCGGGAATCTGATGGAAGGGATACGCACAAGACCAGTCGTTGGGGCTATACTTGATTATTGCACAGCAATTTGGGGATTTGCTCAGCAGGCGAAGATGGTGGATGATGATGATTATGGGTTGGAACTTTTCGCTTTAAAGGGAACTAAATCTACAAGGGACTATCTAGGGATAACTTCTTCAAATTTCCATTAATTTACACTTCTCAACTTTTCGATATGTCCTACCTTTAATCAGCTCCTTCCTGCCATAACTATTTTCGAGGTAGCCATCGTCATCCGTGTCCTTATACTTTACAATTCAGTTCAGAATTAACTTCACCACAGATCACAATATCCTGATAGCATTTCCTCTCATTTTTATACGCTCGGCAGAATTTCCATGTATCATTCTGTACTTTTCTTCTATTTTACTTTGTGTTTGTTACTGTTGTGCTGTCTGTGTCGAATAAATATGTTCTCTTCATTCATCTTCTTCGTTTCAGCCGAAAGACGTCCACTGTTGGACATAAGTATTCCCACGGCTCTCACCAGACCATCGGTCCACCTTGTGGGAAGCCTTCCAGCGCGTTTTTCCGGTGTGCGGTCGTCACTTTAGAACCTTTCGTCCCAATCGACCATCCGTTCTACGAGCAATTTGCCTTGCCCACTGCTACTTTAGTTTGGCGATTCTTCAGTCTATGTGTTTTATTCTATTCTATTATATTCTATACTAATTTATTCAAAATATTACAATGTCTCCACTGTAACTTTAGAAGCGTCTCTCCGATATTAAATCCTATTCCCTCGCCTCGAGGTAATGGCGAAATAGAATTAAGATCAGCCTTACATCTCAGGGTATATTTACATAATTATTTAGATAGGCTTTTATTTCTGGCCTGTTGTGTATTTTGAGATGGTGCTTTGTCTTCGTTTTATCAGAACGTGTAAACGTGGCCTATATTACTTACAGTTTCTAGGATATTATTATATGAAACCTTCTATAATATAAAGAAGGATACCTTTACTATTAGAATTCGGATTAATATGTTTAATAGAATAGTTCAATAGGCAACTTTTTTCCGAAACTTTATGTTTTCGGAAATATAGGCTAAAAATTTTTAAATTTGAACGCCTACCAACACGTCTAAAACAAACGTGTAAAGTCTGTGTTTCCTGATAGCTCTAACTTGGGGATCTTTATGTCAAGAGTGAATAGGTTACTTCTTAAGCAAGCGAGCTCCATCGTCGACCACATCGTTGTTTTTTATCAGACGAGATAATGGTCAAGTAAACCTATAAAATAAAAATAAAATGCAAATAGATTTTTGCTTTGATTAAAGCTCGTGCCTGCTTTGTATGAACTCTCATCTAAATTTCAATACATCGATAAAGCCATGATTTAAATTAGAATGCCTAGTGAAATACTTCGAGCAAATAATTCAAATAAATATTGTTATAATTAACAGGATTCGTCTGAAGTACAGATTCATTTTGAGGTTAACTTTTTTTTAACTCTTGATAGTTTCGCGCTTTACCACTATCTCACCTAATGGAAAGGGACAATGTGGTCGACGATAGAGTGTGGTTAAACATCTCCAGGTGGTACCTATCAGGAAATACAGACTTCGGCAGGGAATTCCACTTTTTAGTTGTACGCACCATGAAAGTGTTTTCAAAATGTTTTCCTGGCAATCATATTATCCAGTGGATTGGTTTTTGTGGTCTGTATGTATTTCGTGTCTTTTAATGTGTCATAGTCTGACCATCAATTATTACCACCGGTGATTGTATTACCCAATAATTGCTCTTTAGAAGTCAGGTAGGCAGTCACTCTATTTTAAAGTCTAGTATCTAACTGCATACGGTTAGATTTAGATTGATTGAGTGTGTGTGGGTAAAAGTCACAACAGTGAAATAGTAATGACCTATCACTGGACTTCATAACTTGCTGATTAATGAACGTAGAAAAGATCAGCACTTTTTATAGCTTTTAGATAGAAAGTTTGAAAAAAAGTATTAAAGTTTGAAAGTATGTTGTGAAGTATGTAGTAGAAAGTATGTGTATCTTTCGGCACTAATGGTTTCCGCACCAAAACCGTTTCTCTTTCGGCACCAATAGGTGCTTGCTTGGTGCCTAATGCGGAATCAAATAAAATAATAAAAAAAAATCATTCTTCATTCGGCACCTACGGTGCGGTAGTTTCTGGTGATGGGATATCTTAACTTATCGTATTATTTCAGTAAAAAAGACAAAATTTTTTACATCATCATATTTATTGAAGTGACAGTTACTTATAATAATTATATAACTCGTAAATTACGACCTTTAGGATTGCACGTTTTTCTTTGGGATCGTTAAAATAACTAGGTTTTAAAAGTTTTATACAATATTTACAATAAGTTTACATAATTTATAATAACATACAATTTATTTTAAAATTTCGACGAGAAATTGATAAAATACAATTGAAATATGTATTTACAATGATTGAAAACAATAAAATTTAATTAATGTTAATGTTTTTCTTGGAAAAATTTGATTCAGTTGCATGATTGAAAATTAGCTACACATAAAATTAAATGTAAGTATTTGTTTGGTATCAATTGAAAGATAGCTATATAACCCGACAGTAATATAGTCATAAAGTAAAAAATAAACAAATTATAAAATAACGATTATATTTTAATATACTGCTCATTATATGAAAACCAGTTTTCTAATAAAATTTATTATTTCAAAATGTATTCCATTTTGAAATAATACTATAATAGTAATGTTATTATTTTAAAATCTATTATTTTGTCTTTTATTCGCACACAAAATCTACGGAATGTGAACGGTTATTTTTAAGGAATAATGTAGTGTTTCTAATAAATTGTACGATTTTATTTTCTTTTATGATATTGCCATAATGGGTTTCACGTATAATTTTAATTAAGTTCATGAGTAACTTTATTTATTCAATTTCAAAAGGATATGTTCAATAAAATGAAGATTTTTAGAACTTACTCACTGTTAAAGTTTAAAAAAAAAATAAGAGTAGCTATCGTTTCAATTTAACATATTTTCGTAATACAGTGGATTACATGTATGTGCTTTCACATAAGATTACAGCCATAAAAATAGACAACATTTTTGTACATTTTATACTAATTCTTAAACTATATCTGCTAAATATTTTACATAATTCGATTTCATTTTGATATAACTAAAATTATATGAATATGATATTGATATGCGAGTATTTGTCTATTATAATTATTACCTAATGATTTAATTACGACTTTATATGACACATTATTATTATTATATTGGTTATATAACTCTTGGGAATGGTACTTTGGTATTATTATTATGTATTTTTATTTTGAATTTAAGTCTATTACAGTTGCCATAATGTTACTAAAGTTTTCCAACTTTTAATTGGAAAATGTGTAGTTGCTAAATCTGGTGGTATAAGGAATGATGTCAGAAATCAACAAATTATAAAATAAGAATAAAACATAAAAGTTCCAAATAAAGTCATATCTTAAAATTACTTTGTTCATGTCTAAATAATTATTGGAAAAACATTCGGAATGATTCCATCAGTCCATTAAAAATATACTTTGTGACTTTATAGATAGGTGCCTAAACTTACAATGGTTTTAAATAATTATTTTGTGCTCTTTGGAATATTCCAGCTGAAATTTTGTTTGTGTTGCATTTAATAATTTATTTATTAAAATTATTGAGTATTTTATTTAAATATATAATATTCAAAAAACTGAATAATATAATTTTTATTATAATTCATAAAATAATCTGGGATCATTTTATGTGATGATCTATTTTTAGATTTTACGTAACACAAACAATTTTTACAAGAATTACACTTTATTCTGTAGTTTACTTTGAGATCAAAAACTCACATTTTACAAAGCGTTTATATTTTAATTACAATAGTTTAATTCTTAACTACATCGGCTGCGGTAACATTAGTATGTCTTAGGTGTTTGTATACTATGTGTTTTTGTCTAAAATATAATCATATACTATTCTGTGAAGCGATGTGGATAAATTCCTCTTTTTTTCTGGGTCTGCCGGATAAATTATCCTATATTTTTACAAATTTCACAACTTGTTATAACAAAGTATGAGATTACTGCAACAATTTAGTTGCAGATTAATATTCATACTTAGCAGTTATCCCTTGAGTATTTAACAAGAAATAACAATAATAGTTTCACAGTTTTCAAACAAAAATAATAAAAAAACTGGCTCAAAAAGCGTTCAAAATTTCAACTTTGAACTTTTTCATAACAGCAACCATAATGTCTTTTCTTATATTATTATAGCAGCAATATTTATTTCGTTAAAATTAGCTATCGAGTTCGGCCCTGTATCCGCTGTTTGATAAATGACAGTACGGCCACTTGCTTAACAGTTTTAGAGTTCACAATTTATTAATAGTTAATTTTAATAAAAAAAAACCTGGCTGCACAAAAAGTTAAAGTTAAGATCACAACGAAAAAAAATCACCAACAAATTTTTCACTACCACATCGCTCCACTGTCTTTGGATGCTCTCCATCATCAAGCCTTAACGCCAGCCGGGGGGCGCGAAGGCGGTTGACGTTCAGGAGGGTAGAGGCTGTAGGGGTGGCACTGCGGTGCTCATGTGGGCCCTGAAGTCTGGGTGCTGGCGCAAGTCAGGGTGAGGGGGACGGAGATCTGGGGGACAAAAGAAAGGTCCTGTTAATGATGTGGCTTTAAAGTCTTTCTTCTGGAGTTATTCCTGGCAAAAGAAGGTTCATTGAAGGTTAATAGGCTCCGAATGAATGAATAGCTCCTGAACATGAGTTCTTTGCATTGATTGAAGCTTTCTTATACATTGCCAATCAATATTGAACAGGCGCTTTTTTAATATTATGATGATGATGATATAGATTAGGAAAGATAAACTTGAGGTATCATACATAATTAAATAAATTTTAAATTAAATAAATACTTCCAATCATTCCTAATTAAACCCTTCTATCATAACCTGTACTTTTCAGTAATTTAAAGTTCTTCCATGAAAACATACTGAGAAATTCGGGGTTTTGACTATTTAGGCAGAGTTCAGAATAATATCATAGCCCAGATATATTGAAGGAGATTCTCACCTATCCGATGCTGCTCAGCCACCGCATGCATGTCAGTGGGATGCATGCCATGCACATCAGTATGAGGCTGCATATGCGGCGGCTGCGGAGGCCTCAGGTCGGCATGCTGGGTCTCCTTATGTCTCCTCAAGTCCACCTTCCGCTGGAAGGCTCTGCCGCAGAGTTCACAGGCAAAAGGCTTGAAACCGGTGTGCTTACGAGAATGGGTGATCAGGTTTGAGCTTTGGCTGAAGGCTTTGCCACAAACCTGGCATTTGTGAGGTTTTTCGCCTGTGGACAAAGAAAAAGGCTTTCAGTATTGGTAAGATAAGTAAATAATAATAATTGTTTATTATCAAAAAGGGTATAGGTGATAAGAAAAACAAAACTTATACTACTAACAAGCAAGATATGCAAGGTTAAAGTAATAGAAAATATTGGTGGAAATACATGGAACATCTGTTTACAAATTACGTTTCGCTGACTCTTAAGGCTATATTTCACTGGGACATCATGGTGGCACGACCAGTGGCACCGCCATGATGTCCTGCTGAAATATAGCCCTAAGCTACCAAACTAGACACCAGAGTCGCCACACGTCCGAGCTGGTCGCGCCACCAAATTGGTTGCGCAACCAAACGGACACCAGGTGAGTAATTCTCTATAGAGCTGTATACATTTTGTTGGTAGCGGCGACTGGTCGCGCCTCCATGGTGTCTCGGTGAAATATAGCCCTTAAACTAGGGTATACCTGTATCTTAAAAGAGTGAACGCGTGTGTGTGACAGTGACTGAAGTTTAAGAAAATTCAAATCTTCAAACCAGCTTTTAATAAACTAGTGCCGGTTCACCATCAACGATTACATCACTGCTACCATCAGGTGGGATCGCACTCATTTATATAATTAAAAAACCCAATTTATATATAGACTAGTAAGAGCATCAAAAGTAGACCTATAGGTAGGTATAGCGCTAAACCGTTGCACGGGTGGAGATCAATAAATATTTATTTTTTTTGGATTCAGGTCTTGAACACATTGATGCTGAACAAAGCTAGTTTTTGTGTCCTAAAATTCATACCATATGATCCCAAAACACTGATTCCGAGCAAAAAACTTATACTACTACCTATATGTAAGCATAAAGTATATTATCTTTTATAGTATCTTATACATTAGATGTTTCATTCTTGTTTGATTAATATTTCCTAGTGGTACAAAACAGACCTTTTTTTAGTTTCAAGTTCTTACGAGTATAGTCCATACTAAGGTTGTCTGGTAGATACGCTATCAGTAATAAGACGGCCATTTTACCCATAAATTTCTTTAAAATTGTTATAAAATTTATTCTATTCTATTCATTCTCTAATTTGTCCATTTCCTTTAAACATCGTATTTTTCCCAAGTAATATCTCCATACAACTTTCGTCTGTGTTACCAATGCAAAAAAATATACTTGATCCCGGTAATCGTGGAGCATTTCCGATGGTAATCCGCGCCACATCCATGATATCGATCGGCTGTGACGCGCGACCCTGCAATACCGATAGGGTTGTCGATTGCGAGAAAATCAGTTGGCTACCTACTCGTATGTTTACTGGTAGAGTATTTTAAGACTGCATTGAAGAGTAGGTATTCCATTCGCAGTTATTTAACCTCGAAGCAACCTTTACGGTTTTGGGAATAAAGATTATTTTGATGCTAAATTGGAGGAACAATATGTTAATGGACTGTACATAGAGAAATAAGCTGTAAGTTTTAAAAGTTCCTAATTTGATAATGTTTTTCCATTTTCATTGATCGCAAATTAAAACCATTTAGGATGGGTTGCACCATTTAACTATAACGATAACCAAACCATAACCAGCCGTGAACCAGCCGCCTATTGGTCGATTCGACGATTTGACAACTGTTAACGGCTTTGTTATCTAGTCGAAACTTTATTAAAAGCTTTTGTTTTTATCAACGACTGAAGTAGATACACTTTGTATTAACCGTCTGACTTTCAGACTAGTAAAAAAATATTATTACTGTTTAAGAAATAAACCCCACAACTTACAGTTGTCATGTTTTGGAAACTTACAAATAAAACTAGAACAAGACATCATTCTGTAGAAAAATAATACTCAGAAAACTCGCGCCTGCCAACCCTGACTATACCGTGTTAATAAACCTTTGCGGAATCTGTTCGCAGTTTTCTCTCTGCTCCGTATTACATATACGATTTATAGAGAGCCAGCCCTAGACTATAGCTACCCACTTTGTAAGTATGTCGGGGTTAGACCTCTTTATATAGACAGAGCATCACAATATCGTCTGTTCGAGAAATCCGGGGAATCTGGGTGTTCGCTGTGCTTTTATAGAATTGTAAATAGTTTGAATGAACGTATGTGAGAGAGATATGGTGGGTAGTGTGCTTATGTATCTACTCTTTTGTGATAATGTGGAAGTAAACACATGTGAAATGGATTTCCCAGTACATAGAAGATACGGATAGTTTGATTTGCGAGGTCTTGGGTCTGATTTTCCAACGACGAATACATGTTTTAGATTTTTTGTTCAAGACGTTTGGGGATAAGGATATTTCAGCAACTTTTCAGTAAGTATGTGCCTCAAATTTCGTTACGGATTCTAGAGAGATTGTATACTGTATATTTTGCGGAAGTGTGGGAGTCGCGGCTTCTTAAATGCTATTGACTCTCCACAACCGCGAGGTATGCAGTGTCGGAGAGTACTTTTTAGAATTCGAAGTGGTGAGGCACCGCGATATGGTGGCGGTGGACAAAGAAACCTAATAGTGCGTGACAGAAGTCGAAGTCCTATAACCTTAGATAGAACCAGACTTACATTTAGCGGTACACACAGGTCTTCGCTTAGATTTGAAGGCACCTTATACAACACTTGTAAACGGTAGAAGCAGTGTGTTTACAGTTTGCAGTATGAATCTTAAAACTTATGTGTCTCTATAATTTATGGATATGACAGTCCTGTATTTTCTGGTAGATGTAGTTATTTTTAGAGGAGGGATATCATCTGATGACTTTTCCCGCTTCTAGAGCGGAGCGGAGGGCGTGTGAAACTTATATTAACTAAAACTACACTTATGTATGTGCCTTCAGTTGTCCTTAGCGTTTCAGGACACGAGTTTTCCTTTTGGAAATCAACTCATGGCCCCATGTAGGCTTCGACCCTGCTGGGCCTGAGGAGCGTGTGGAACATTACGAGCGCCGATGTCTTAGGCTCGGGCCGGACAGCGAGCTAACCATTGTTTATCATCCGCAAGCCCACGCTTACGCCTTGGTCACACGTACCGAGTAAAATGGCGAGACAGTAAAATGTTGCTCGGCCGAGACAGTGATGTTAGCGCTCGGCCGAGCACTCGGCGCTTTGTTTACATGTACCGAGTACTCGGCCGAGAGCACTGTCTCGCCCGTTTACTCGGTACGTGTGATCAAGGCATTACGGTAGGTAAATGTAGGTAAATTGATGTTTATTAAAGTATAGAAACACTTGTGTCCGCAAATGCGGTTTGAATCTCTTCAGTTTTATTTATTATAATGTAGAATCGAGAATCAAAGGTAAAAATAAAATCTATGAATTATTTTCAATTGTTAACGTTGTTTTTTTGATATATTTTTCTTATCATTACGGAAAACTTTGCGTCCTTATTACCACAAATTGGTGTAAACGTGTAATCTGGTTGGTTAACCTTGAGTTATATTAAAAGTTTATTTTAATTCTGATACTGAGCTCCGATAGGCATAAATTGAGACTTTTCTAGATTATTATAATTATTGCGCCTTTGCGAATTTTTCGTTGATATGTAATACATATCTATAATATAAAAATGAATCGCAAAATATGTTGGTAAGCGCATAACTCAACAACGTCTGGACCGATTTCGCTAATTTTTTTTTTTGTTGTGTTCGTTATTATGAGGAGAAGGTTCTTATGGAAAAAAAAAATGAAAATTAGGGTAGTGTAGGGCAGAGTAGGGTAGTGTAGGGTAGTGTAGGGTAGAGTAAGGTAGAGGAGGGTAGAGTAGGGTAGGGTAGAGTAGGGTAGAGTAGGGTACGGTAGAGTAAGGTAGAGGAGGGTATAGTAGGGTAGAGTAGGGCATAGTAGGGTAGAGTAGGGTAGAGTAGGGTATAGTAGGGTAGAGTAGGGTAGAGTAGGGTAGAGTAGGGTAGAGTAGGGTATAGTAGGGTAGAGTAGGGCATAGTAGGGTAGAGTAGGGTATAGTAGGGTGGAGTAAGGTAGAGTAGGGTATAGTAGGGTAGAGTAGGGTATAGTAGGGTGGAGTAAGGAAGAGCGGGAGCGAAGCCGCGCGGGCAAAGCTAGTAATCCCATAAAAATATTGTGCTGGGTAGAAGGGGACTGACGGTTATTGAGCTGACGATAAAATAGAGAAGTATCGCCCGCTGATTCAACTCGAAAATTTTATTTTTTTATGAATTTGAAAATTTTATCCTATCACATATTATGTTATGATTAAACTAGCTGTCCGCCCGCGACTTCGTCCGCGTGTACTTCGGTTATCGCACTCTAAACGTGTTTTCCCGTAGGAATAAGATGTTTTTCCGGGATAAAAAGTAGCCTATGTTCTTTTCCATGTCAAAGGCTATATGCATGCCAAATTTCATCCAAATCCGTTCAGCCGTTTTTGCGTGATTAAGTAACAAACATGCAAACATCCAAACATCCACACTTTCACATTTATAATAGTTAGGATGTTTATGCCTCATTGTTGAAATATTTCCTGTTTAGCGCGTGGTATGGAAAAAAGACATAGTGCATTGATTCTACACTCACAAACCTATAACTACACTAATATTATATTATAAAGAGATAAAGTTTCTTTTTCTTTTTGTTTAGAGGATGTAATCTCTGAAAGTACTGGTCCGATTGCTAAAATTTTTTCACCGATAGAAAGCTGCTTTATTCCTGAGTGACATAGGCTATATTCTTGGTATTCAGGCTAAGCTGAATGCAAAAGCTAATACCTAATATTAGTGTAATTTACGTTTACTTTAACACGTGATCCTACTGCTGCGGCTGGCTTTTACCTCGCCAGAGATTAATTCGAGTATTTTGGGCACGCTTCCAGTCAACAGCCGCATGGTAGGATTTTTTTTACGCCTTTACTGTGGGTAGGTATAAATAGTTTTAATTAGTTAAGGGTGAGTTGCACCATTTAACTATAACGATTACAAAACCGTTAATAGTTGTCAAATCGTGGAATTGACCAATAGGCGGCCGTTTCACGGCTGGTTATGGTTTGGTTACCGTTATAGTTAAATGGTGCAACTCACCCTAAGTGTTTTTATTTTTCTTGTATGTATTTAATTGGTTAGATACAAAATAACGTTTTTTTTTTACTTTAACACGTTGGAACAGCAGAACAATTGATAAAATATTGAACATGTGTAGACTATGTCCTATAAGAATACGACATAGAATACTTTTTTTTTCTGATACCAGGACTCCGATCCCTTTAGTTATATAATTTCCTATTTCATGCGGGCGAAACCGCTTGCAAAAGCTAGTCTTCCATAACCTAGACTACACTAACACAGACATACCTATATTTTCTATGTATACCGTCCACACGTCCGCGTAATCTGTGCGCAGTCCGCTCCTTATTACGCATTCCTCTCATACCTCACTTTGGACTTTATTTCTTTTATCTGCCATAGAAAACTGTTGTATCTTTATAAGTCTTTTATATGATTTCTAAGCATTATCACAGTTCTTATTTGATTTTGTGGGTATATCTTATTAATCAGTCAATTGGCCTGCTGCGGTCTCCCCGTCCGATTATAATTTGGGTACCTGCAAGGCTGGAGTGACTTTTTTTTTTTTTCGATGGGATAAATCATCCTATGACAACCCCCGCTCTTGGGCGGAGCGGGAGATAGTGTCAGACTCTTACTGATTAAAAAACCCATCCCGTTCCTTCAAGCCTTCATACCGGGGCTCGAGCGCCCTTTCGGATAATCCTGTCCCCAGTAGGCTTCGACCCGGCTGGGCCCCTGCTGTTGCTGACAACTCCTTGAGGCGCGCGGGAACAGCGCGCGCCGTTGACGACTTGGGCTTGGTCCGGACAGTTACCGGACGGCCGGACAGCGAGCTACCCATTGCTTACTGTCCGCAAGCCCGCGCCTACGGTGGCAAGGCTGGAGTGACCAGGCTCTTATTAAACTAATGCGCCTCACCATCAACGATTGCATCACTGCTTACCATCAGGTGGGATCGCAGTTAAGCACTAGCCTATGTCACTCAGGAATAAAGTAGCTTTCTATCGGTGAAAAATTTTTCGCAGTCAGACCAGTACTTTCTGAGATTACCTCCTACAAACAAAAAAAAACAAACATTACCTCTTTATTATATATTAATATAGATAAAAAAATTGACTTATGCGGTCAGGAAAACTATGGCAAGTATACCTATCCTTACAGAGCTACCCTTTTACTAAGGGTGAGTTGCACCATATAACTATAACGATAACCAAACCATAACCAGCCGTGAAACGGCCGCCTTTTGGTCAATTCGACAATTTGACAACTGTTAACGGCTTTGTTATCGTTATAGTAAAATGGTGCAACTCACCCTAAAACTTCGCTGTCAGTCCGTCTGTCTGTCTGTCCGTCTGTCACCAGGTTGTATCTCATGAACCGTGATAGTTAGACAGTTGAAATAACAACTATAATAACAAACACTAAAAAACAGAATATAATAAAATATTTAAGGGGGCTCCCATGCAACAAACGTGATTTTTTTGCCGTTTTTTTGCTACAGACGGTACGGAATCCTTCGCGCGCAAGTCCGACTCGCACTTAGCCTGTTTTTATTTATTTATAGTTTACAAGCAAAATACCCAGTTCAGCTATTATAATGGTCAGTGGATGATTAAAAAAAACCTGATAAAGAAACAAAAAACTTGTTCAAAGATCAAAATGGAAGGTATTGGCACTGATTGCGTGATTATTGATTTTTTTTTCATTAATTCTAGATAGTTTGAAGGACCTATTCAATCTATTTCTACTGTCCTGATTCCTATGAGACAAGAATTTAATATCGCTTTTGTTGTTCTCAGCTATTGTTAGGAGAAATGTCGTGTCAAGGATTGTTCAGAATAATTCTTAAAGGTACGTAAGTTTCTACATCTATACTAACATTATAAAGAGGTATAGTTTGTTTTTTGTTTTTAAGAGGTAATCTCTGGAAGTACTGCCCCCCTAGTCAAGTTAAAATCGAATTCCGTTCTCTAATCGGTAACGCCTCGGTGACAGCAATTGTAGAAAACGATAAGTAGGTAGCCATGTTGACGCGCCTGAGTCGGCCGCTCGTTCTACAATGTAGCGTTTGTATAACAAAGGATGTAGCGTTAAATATTGAAGAAACGATTTTGAACGATGTGAACTTGGCTACGAATTGTCTATTCGTTTGTTCTGACCACGCGACTTTACGTTGAGATGACGTCATTCCCATACGTTTCATCACTTTTCGACAGCGTTAACGATTGCAGAATAACAACTTGGCTAAGCGTGCTGGTCCGATTGCAAACATTTTCGCTAATAGAAATCTGCTTTATTTCTGAGTGACCCTATATTCCCCGTATTTCTGGACGCGGGCGAAGCCGCGGACAAAAGCTAGTGTAGTATAAAAAACATTTTTTTTCAAAGGACGATAGATATTTATTATGATTTAAATGTATTGCTGGCCTGTTAGTCTAGTGGTTAGTGGCCCTGACTGCCATGTCAGAGGTCGTGGGTTCGATTTCCACCCAAGACAAGTGTTTGTGTGTTGAGCACGAGTTAATCTATAATATTATGTATGTATTTAGAAATATATAAGTATGTTTATAAGTTGTCTAGAACTATTATTTAAATTTGGTAATTTGAGGACCTAGATACCTAATCTAGGTAGGTACTCAAATTATCATATTAAAATAACGTATAATTTGAAGATTCCTAGAGATCTAAATATACATCGTACGCTCTTCAAGTTTCGATGACGTCACAAGCATGCCTGCCTACTTCTGTGTAGGTACGTCTGTACAGAATATTCTTAGAAACGGCAGAACCAATGAACTGTTTTATATTTCTAAGTATGATTCAACTTGTGGGTGTTTCTGCAAAGAATATTCTAACGAAACATTATTTTCAAAGCATCTAATTGGTACATAAAGTCTGAATCATCTTAAGTGGGAGTGAGAATAAATTGGCTTACACATAAACGTACCTTACGCGATATCGCATTACATTAGCACGAGTAGTGAAACAGGAAAATGTGACCACACCTTTATTGCTAGCAAATCACGGCACGGCATCGATGCCTAATAGTAGTACCGAAAAAGGGCCAGTCCGTCAATCAAGGGTGTTATAGAGAGGCGACTTCATTAGTGCGAGAGGGAGGCTAGGCCGTCTCGCTCCATCCGCTATGTCGCGACGCCAGAGCAATTTATAACCGCCGTGCCATTGGGCCGTGATTGCGGCGGCTCCACCCCGCGTCGCGTAGCAACGAGAGGGGGGCCCCCACTCCTCAACACCCCCCCACAGACCCTTCCCATCGCAATTTTCCTTTGAATTGGAAATCAGAGTAGCGAGGCCAGCTCGTTAGTCTCTCCATCTTCGCGATACTCTACAGATTTTTACCGTGGAAGATGTTCCCTGTGTGCCGCTCGCAAATTGTGATGTTTTGGGATTCTGTTCTGCCCCTTCCCCGACTACCTATACGCAGCGTGAATAAATTTGTGGGGGCATAAATTGTTGGGCATTAAGTTCTGAGTTTCGTTCCTGATTGTGTGATGTAGTCGTTATTGAATTTCCGTGTAGGTATTTTGTATCTAACTACCGTACGAAGTGGTCCCTAAAAACTAATCACAAACATATTTGTGATATCATATTAGGACACTCTTTATACTTTTCGCTACACACTTACATATTATAAACCAAAGTATACCACAGCGTCTGTCTGAAAGCGATAAACTAAACACTAATGAATAGATTTTCAAGTACTAATAGACAGAGTTATTCATAAGGGAGGTTTAGATGTATAATACATGAATATTATAGTAGAAAAAAGGCGAGAATTTCAAAGATTTCTAGCATCTTTACGAAACTGGGGTGAGTCATAAGTTAGTCAATGTCACAGGCTCATTTATTGGATCCAGAAATTGATTATTTATATGATCTATTCCTATCCTAAAGGAATCTACTAAATACTATCTCTATTTCGCAATTTACACGACTATTCTCTATTATAAGCATCCTCCCCATCAACACCTTCAAAACACAATTCCCACTTAAAAAGTACTCCACAACATGCCAGCAGCCAAAACATTACACATTACAAGAACTTATTACAACCGTACTGCCGTAAGTCGTAACCATAGAGTTAGAACACGTCATATTGGTCATTGCTAGAGACGGTTTTTACGTCAAGTTTTGGCAATGTGTGGGTGAGTCTCGCCATTTCTTCGAAGAAATGGACAACCCGTGATAATGAGCAGGAATTCAAGTATTGCAGGAAGATAGGTTTCGAGATCTGGTTCTAAAATCATACTGACAAGGTGGCGTTTTCGTACAAACACTTCAGCATATCGATGTATCCGGTCCCGATTGTACATCTGACTCCGTTGGAAGGAAGCAATACAGTCCAAGACCTTCTTGCAGTCCCCAAACGCTAAGCAAAAAACCAAATTAACTCTTTGATCTACTATTATAAGGTTCTGATGGCCGACATTTGGATTTAGCACAATGCCGGCGACATAAGACGACGGCGAAGGTTAGTCGGCGATTAGTTGGTTCATAAGTCCATCCTTTTGTTTTGTGACTAGTGGTCTAGTCAGCCCATTCCTAATAGAAAGAGAAATATTTCCACCATTCCTAAAATATTTAAAATCTAACTTTTTTCTTTTTTTCTAGTCAAGATTAATCATCTCTAGCTGCCAGCACGAACGATTCCTTGCTCTGTGTTATAACCGCTTAGAACACGTAAGTCCTTTCTCAGTGCGTAAAATCTTCGCCGGAGTTAGTGCGTAATTACGCGCAATATGGCGGTAAGGGTGAGAAGTGGGCCTTAATTGTTTCCGAGGGCATCTCGAGGGGAGAATGAATTCAAGATATTATAGACTATGAATTATTGATTCGGCGCTGAAGTTTTAGATTGATTTGTTGGTGAGACGCTGAAAGGTTGGTGGTTTCGGGGGGTGGGTAGAACTTCAGGGTTGATGGTAGCTGTGTACAATACTGACTGTGTTGAATGTTTAATTTGTACACTTATTGCTTTTTCAACATTTGGTCTGGGTAATAAGGGGTGGGTGACTGGGTGTCCAATAAATTGATACCATTTTTCTGATTTCTAAACTTTAGAGCTGAAAATGTTATTACGGAGCTTTGTCCGACACCAATCGAAATTTAGCAGTTTTGCAAGCCTTATTTTTGGTTTCGGTGGGAAAACTTCAAGAAGCGCCTGGACTTTTGGCGTAAGGGACTTTTTCCAGGGATTGTGGGGATTCTTACTTCTCTACAACCGTTGTTCACTACTAGCACATGGGTTTCTCAATGTGCTAGTAGTGAACCTACCTACCTAGTACCTAGTACCTAGTACCTAGTAGTATACCTCTTAAAATACCTTGTTCATGTCATGCTTTGTTAACTATACTAGTCTGATGACTCATGACTTCGCCTACTATAAAATCTTAAAAACCCCTGTCTAACTACAAAATTCTTTCAGTACATAATAAAAACTTTCATCTTAAGCTCTTTATAGAACATTTTACTTTTGTGTAGCGCTTCCAGACGTTATGGATGATAAACTAGTAATAGGTAAAGTGTTACGATCTCAAGAGATGTTCACAGATTTTTATAGCTGTCGTTATGTTCTTGATTGCAGACTTTTTTTTTGCGTGACCTTTGCTTTAAAGGTTGTGTGGGATTGCGAAAATCTATTCAACATTATTATATATGCGAAACCTGTACCCCTAGCCAAGTTACTAATCTGCAATAGTTAACGCTAGTAGAAAGCCTCTAATGTACGGGAATGACGTCGTCTCAACGCTCAGTCACGTGGTCAGAACAAAAGATTCGGCGAAGCGGCCAACTCGAAGCGTTCGACGTAAGCGAAACGGTTGTAACTTGGCTAGGGGGGCTGAATATAGTTTGTTCAGAATCAGTAACTGAATCGATTCCAATAACTTTTACACCATGTTAAATTTTTTCTCAAAAATATTTAAAAAAGGTCACAAGTTGGACACCACCGACACTAATACAAAACAGGTCATGGCAGGTCATAGCGGGCATTAGGAATTAGCAGTAACCTGCTCATACGCGGGCGAAGCCGCCGGCAGAAGCTACTCTAATATAACTAGTGTCATGGTAGGTTTGGGAATAGGTCGTATTTTTACCCTTCTAAAACTTTTTTAGTCGCGATTCTAATTTTATAAGTGTTGTAGTTTTGAAGGCCAGTGTGTGATTTTTTTAATTACCCTATAGGTACATACTGACAACTTCTTCCAGGTATTCTTTTCTTGATGTAACTTGCGGTGTCGTTCGAAGTTTACATTAAATATTTTTGTATTTTTTTCAAGAGCAAAATAGTTACAAAACTAACAATGAATTTTGATTCAACATATTGTTGTTCCGGGTCTGATTTTATAACTAACTAATATAATAAAGCGGTAAAGTTTTTTTGTTTGTAGGAGGTCAGCTCTGGAAGTACTGGTCCGATTGCTAAAATTTTTTCATCGATAGAAAGCTGCTTTATTCCTAAGTGACATTTTATGTACGTGGGCGATGATGTGGGCAAAAGCTAGTGTTTACATATTTTGAGAACGTATCCACGACACAGGAGTGATTCTTAGTCTATTATACGACAAAGAAAAAAAAAATTCCATAAACTTAACCCTGCTTCGCCACGTTTCTTTCAAATCACGTTCGGCGTGATCAATAAAAATAAAATACATAAATAATTGAGTACTAAAAACGTATGAGCTTGCAATAGACGCGTTAAGTATTAAGTTCCCTGGTTGTGATTGAACGCAACCCGGGTAGCGATAACCGTAAATCCTGGGTATACGGATCTTGAACCGGGTTACAGGGATGTATCTGGGTAACCCGAAAAGCCGAGTAAGGATAGTTGAGCCTTTGTACGAAAATATTGTGAAAGAAATGGAAACAATCTTCAAGGTTAGAGTGAATAGGGTACTAAACTAGTGTGTATCACCATTAATGATTTTACAATCAGGTGGGATCGCATTCAAACACTAGTTAACACCATTTAAAAAAAAAACCGAATCATATTTGAGCAAAAGAAAAATCTGCATATAAGTAAAATCATTTTCTTTCTATCTCCTTGGTTACTCGATACTAGGAATCACTCCAGTATCGTATAATATAATATAAATATAATATTCCCCAACTACCACACAACGCCGTCTAGTCCCAAGCTAAGCAGAGCTTGTGTTATGGGTACTAGACAACTGATAAACATAATTATATATATCTAAATACATACATATTATAGATAAATTACACCCAGACACAGAACAAATGATTATGCTCATCACACAAACATTTGTCCTGGGTGGGAATCGAACCCACGACCTCCGGCATAGCAGTCAGTGTCACTAACCACTAGACTAACAGGCCAGTCGTATGCGTTCACAAACATAATATAAACTCACGTACCCTTGACACTCAGACTCGGAACACCTATCTGTAAGCCATACAAATATCCGTTCCATTCATAGAGTTTCGTCGCTATCTTGGCAAGATTTGTTCACATAATTAGTAATCATAGTGTAAACGCTGCAGATTTTAATAAAATCTTTCAAGAAAACTATACACAAAAATACTACGCATCTTTATCAAACACATGCAAAAAAAAACATCTTCACCACCAAATCAAACGCCACCCCATCCTCATAATTAAATAAAGAACCAATCGATAAAATTACACCAGATCACAGGAAATCACAAAGCCATAACCGTATAACGAGATTCGCAGTAAAACAGGACAATACAATTAAAATGATTGCGAATACGGCCCTGGCAAGACTCATCTGCACAGTATCTGCCTGGATTTTTATGGGAACGTACTTTAGATGGTCGTGAATTAAATATACGATGGTACAAACTTAAAGTGCTTCCTTGAGTGAGATTTTACGAAATATTGCGAGGTGTGTGAGGTTGGGTGAGTTCTTCGGTGTTTGGATTTTTAGGGTGGGTGGGTGAACAAGACATTGTGTTTAACAGATCTGCTTTTGACCAGGGGCCTAAGTCTGCTATTTTTATAAATCCGTCATTCCAACACGATCCCATTGTCATTTTGCTAAAAGTTTGTAATCTGCTAATTCATAATGATCGATCTAATAGAATTGTGGTAGAATGACAATATCGAGCTTATTAAAAGCACTAATTGCGCAATGACGTCGTTATGGTAGGTCACTGATCAAAGGAACTGTCAAAATTTTTGCAGATTACCGCATACGTCAGATATTCATTTGTCATTATATACGAGATTACCATTCTATGCCGTTTCTTTCAATGGAATGTCAGTGGTTGACCATCGGAAAGTCATAATGACGCCATTAGGTATATTAGTAGATTACCAAAACTTGTCAAAATCAACAATTATGAAATCAATGATAGACCATGCTGATACTGTTATAATAGCAGACTTGGGGCCCTGTTAAGCGTCTCATCATCGCTACTTACGCACGCTTACCTAATAGTAATCTATTCACTCTTGATTTAAAAATTCCTAGTTATAAGGTAACACAGACTCCGGCAGGGAATTCCACTTCTTAGCTGTACTTATAATAAATGTGTTCCCAAAGATTTTTTGACTGACAAAGACTGGCTTACTGCAGTTTTTGGTGTCTTTGTCATGAGCCTATGCTATGACACTAGTTGACTTTTATCCAATCTATTAAATAGTAGAGCTGCTGCCAGCGAACATTATGTTTCAGAATATTGAAATAGAATCAAGCATCAAAGCTTTTATTTCCAATAAACTATTTACAGACCCCTTTGAATTTATTGTCAAGAAGTCACTCAGATAAATGATGCTGATTGAGTATTCCGTAGTAGTAGTAGCGTAGATCTTTATGGAGAAGATTGTGCAAGAAACTTCATGGAAATTCTTTTAAATCATCAATAATATGTCTTAGCCCCATTGGGCTATCAATTGCTGGGTACCATTGTACATAAATAGGTTTTTTTTTTTGTTTTTTTTTTTTGTTAGTTTATTAGCAAAATCAAAGACTAAAGATGAAAAGTTCGTGTCGCCTCACCTAAATAGATAAACCAAGATAACCATAACAGTAGCCTAAGCGACTACTTGTTCTATCTTAATAATTCAACGACTTATAAAAAACGAAGCAAATTGGGGGGAGGGGGGGAGCTCGTGAATTCACCTTGCATTTACATTCTCATTGATTATTCACCGCGCCTTCCTGTGGAGACACACGGGACACAGTGTCGAAGTACAAATAAATTATGTTGAGCTCTGTGTTAAATATTGACGCTGTTGGAAAACGTCAACGTTAAGGAATGGAAGGATTAGGAGATTGGGAAATTGATTTTGTTTAGTGTGATGTTTTTTTGCGGAAGCTTAAACCTTCGTAAGAGACCCCTAACAAGACACAACAAAAGATCACACTAATTTATAAAAGTGAAAGTTTGTATCATGTTTGTGTGTTTGTTTGTTACGCGCAGACCATATCCTGGAATAGGGCTTTTTGTCACCGGAGTAGGGAAATAGGCCTCCCCCAAGCGTCGCCACAACAACGTCCTGCGCGCCTTATATCCATCGGATTTTCGCGACCCTCACTAGGACATCGATTCACCTCGTGGGAAGTCTTCCAACACTGCGTTTTCCGATACGTGGCTGCTACTCTAGAACCTTTTATCGCCATCGACAATTTGTCCTGAGAGCAATGTACCTTACCCTCTGCCACTTAAGTTTAGCGATTCTTCTAATGAAACAAATAGTGGTAGAACGCGGCAAAGTTTTTATTAAAAAAAAAAGAACATAAAACCGGCACACAAAGCAAAGAAACCGAACACGATTCTAAAAACCATGACAATTTATAAGACACACTACACCAAAATTGACCAAGACCAAACACAGTGTTCTCAGCTGGAAAACACAGCGTTGTCGGTTTGCGTTAACCGCTGAGCGCAAACTGCACTTACTGAAACCAGGTGCAGGATTAAAAGTAGAGGCTTTAAGGAAACTAGCCAAGAGCGAGTGTTCTCTGACACGGAGATAAATTCAGCCTTTATGTGTGTGTTGTCATAGCCTTTCAGGTTAGAGGGATAGTACAAACAGGATAAATAAAAGAGCTACATGACGGATTTTTTTTTTGAGGTTGGGTAATCATTAAATAACTTGTTCTAAAGACGAGAGAGAGACTGATTGACTTTTACCTATCCGTGTTCCTTGTGGATGGCGAGTAATGGGTAACTCGCCGTCCGCTCGTCCTATAAAGACCGAGCCCGAATCGTAGACAGCATGTGGATTAAAATGCGCTTCAAAGAGATGTCAGCAAACCATAGAAGATATCCCACCAAAAAAAAAAACGTGTTTAGTTGCCCTTTGCCTTCCAAGCCTATGGTGACTCTATAGAATTTCCTCTGTCCTTCAACAGCTATAAGACTATTACATAATTATTCTAGAAATAACAAAGAAGTGTAGATAAACATGAAAAACAAAGAAGCTATCAAGGGTAACGGGAGTCCTCTTAAAATCAATATTCTTATACAACGTAATAGGTACTAACAACTCTTGAAAGCCAGACTTAGACTAGAAAGTCTAGTCTAAGTAGTGAATATTAGTATTAAATTAGCAAAAATACAAAGATATGTAAAGTACTTAAAACTATTGTGTAATTGTCAATTGAAAATTTGAAGCCTGATTTCCAAACTTAGAAGATTCTATATCTTTGGCCGCGTTCCCACTGTGTCGTAACGGTAAATTTATCGTGGGACGACTATCGTCTCTAGTTGTTCTAATTATGGCAAATGTTGATACGACAGATAGTCGGTACACCGACACATGATTCACCGTCGGTAAATCATGTGTCGCACTACAACATTATCTGTCGTCACGACAAAAAGGAAACGCGGCCTTAGGAGGCGACTTCGAACAGATAGTGGACAAGTAAATTATGATATTACGAAATTGAACAGAGCAGTTCCCAAGGAAGATACAAGTGAACCTAAAAAGAAAACGTTGACGTAATTCATTACTTACAAACTCAGACAGGATTTACAAAGAGGGCCCTAATTCCTACAATTCTCAGTAACAATCACAAGACAACGTGACTTCAGAAATACGCTGAAACTCGGATCTTGCTGATACAAGCTATAGTACGTATATAGGAGCTTAAAGCGGTATATATCTCAACAAATCCACAGGGCTGAGATGATGGGTGTTGGCGTGATTACCGAGGTCCGTAGTGAAAAGCGGATTTTTCTATATACACAAAACTGTCACAAAATAGTAAATTCAAACTTTGAACCCTGATTCCTAAACTAGGAAGATCCTATCTTAGGAGGCAGTGTCTTCGAATAGAAAGTGAATGAAAAGAATTATGATATTAAGAAATAGAACAGCGCAGTTGCTATGGAAGATACAAGAGAAAGCAAAAAAGAAAACGTTGACGTAATTCATTACTTACAAACTCGGGCAGGATTTACAAAGACGACCCCAATTCCTACAATTCTCAGTAACAATCACAAGACAACGTGACTTCAGAAAATACGCTGAAACTCGGATCTTGCTGATACAAGCTATACTACATATAGAGGAGCATATAGCGGTATATCTCAACAAATCCACACGGGTTGAGATCCCGGCGTGATTACCGAGGTCGGTAGTGAAGTGCGGATTTTCTCCCGGAGAATCCCAGTTTACGACCAAACCTCCCTACACCCTCCGAGGAGGAATGACCGTATATGTATATGCTAGATGTTTTAACGGACGGAATTGATGGAGATAATGTTTTTATCGGCCTTTATTTTGTTAAAGATGGATGTTGTGTCTGATTTTGTGTTCGAAGATTTTTTTATTTTGACGGTCGAAATTTGGCTTTTGTTATTGCTTAGTGTTGTAAAAACAAACTGCATAAGCTATACAATTAGTACCAGTATGAGCGTTTAACTAAAATCATTGTAAGAATTTGTAATACACTTGAGTATGATTGAAATTGGAACAGTTTGTCTGCAGCGGTCTTCTCGTTCGATTATAATTTAGGTGTCCTCAAGGCTAAAGTGAATAGGCTTATAATAAACTAGTGCGCCCACCATCAACGATTGCATCACTGCTTACCGTCAGGTGAGATCGTATCAAGCACTAGTTTATACCATTAAAAAACAGGAGTGTTTGAAGCAGAAGCCGTTTCTATCACAAAAACAAAAGCCCATCAAACTTAAATTTACCTACCCACTCAGAAAATCCATCCCAATAGCAATCTCCTGAATTTTGATTGAGCAAACAAACCTCTAGCTTGCAAAAACATAGTAACAACGATTCAATCTCTCTACATTCTATACCAACACTAGATTCTCGACTCTAATGGAAAATACGGCACAATCTTGCCTCAAGATCTTTGCAAACAGACGCCATCTTTGTTCGAAAAACAAAACTAAATTCTCAACGGTTTTCGTTAAGGAAAACTGCTTTGTAATTGTGGGATAATAAATTGAGAGATGAAAAAATGTTGTTTCAGCACCGAGGGAGGAGAAAAAATCAAATTGTTACTATGGGTCGGTGAAATGGTTTCGTCTATTTGTCTTTGTCTGTTTTGGTCGACAAAATCAAAGAAATAATAGATTTTTTCCAACGCTGTTTTAGCGTTCTGTACCCGAAGGCTGATTACTAAGTTACTAATCCTACGCTGTCCGTGTATTCGTCAGTCTGTTCGTCATATACCGAACGTAAGAGGTAGAGAGTTGTAATTTTCACAAAATAATAAAATTAAATTAAAGAGAGTCTCCATACAAAGAGACGTGATCTTTTTTGTGTTTTCTTCTCGATTTTAATATTATAGTACGGAATCCTTCCCGGAACCTCTCGCGTGCGAGTCCGTCTCGCAATTGCCAATTTTATTTTTATTTAAAACACTATGGACGTATGTCTTTGTTAGTAATAGTGATTCCCAATGTCTGCACAGTGAGAATCACTCATAAAAAAATCGATTGTATATAATATTATCTTAGTTTAAACACCGCTAATGATGAGATTGTCATAAAAACCCTAAAACCATTTAAAATTCTTATTCAAAGTCCATAAAACACAACATTACCATTCCTTTTATATTCCATACAAACAGAACTTAAAGTTGGGTGAGTCACATAACGGGACTAAGCTCTTCACGTACCAGACATTTACGATTTGCCTCTTACTCGAAATATATGTGTTGTGTAAATGCCACTTAGAAGAAAGATTTATTGTAGTGGCTACCGAAGCTCTTTGCCTACATGAGAAAGTTTTTTTACAGTAAAAACGTGGCCAGTTTTTATACGCAATATTTTTAAATTGTGATAAGAAAGTTTGCGGTTACGGTTTTGACCGAGTTTTATGGAAATAGCTTGTAGGTATGGCATATTTCCTTGTCGGATTTTTGTATTAATTAGAAATAACGCAAAGTTACATAAGTAATAAAAATAATAGTTTCCTGTTATGTCTTAAAAACATGCAGTTTTTTTTTTTTATTGATACTACAGCTTGAATGCAATCCCTCTTGATGGTAAGCAGTGATGCAATCGTTCATGGTGAGGCGCACTAGTTTATTAAGAGCCTATGTACAGATATTTTAAAAATAGGAACTGTGAAGCTTGCAGAATGCCGCGAGTAATGTTGAATATATGGTGCCTTCTTTTGACTTCATTATCTAGTTTAGATTTTTTCCATCTAGCTTGGCGGCTGAATGACCGTGTTTTACATAAAGAGAGTGAGTATCAGACCTCCACAACCTGGTTACTGGGCAACAAGACGGATGACAGAAAGTCTGACCATCAATCTATCCAAACAGTAGGTATCTATCGCGTATAGTAGGTGTATACCGATAACGACTGCCTAAGATCTTCGAATGACAACCAGGACCAACTGCTTAACGTACTTTCTGAGGCATGAGAGGTTTGTAATATCCTAGAAATTTGAAAAGTTCATATGAATTGAAAAATGCACATCGGTACTTGCTCGGTATCAAACCCTCACACATGAGAGGCGGGTGCCTTAATTACTGGTTAGCACGAAAACACCGAAAACGACTTTTGTCATCCGAGTTCAAACTCTAAATCTAATCATAACCCTAAACTGCAGCACGCAATTCGTCTCTCCAATTTCCTAAAGACAAATGGCCCGTTTTAATCACCACCAATAAAATAAGATGCGCCAACATAATTGACATGCCACGGTGAAAATCAACGTGACCCCTAGAAAAACTCATAAGGTCTTCCGTTGACAGTTGACAAATTCGTTAATTCCACCCCTCGACCTTACGAGGGTGGGGACTTATGGGAAAATATCGAATGTTTTTGCTCAAGAAAGTAACATTTTTGGAGCCCTTGAGGTCTTTGGACCGGGACCGCGGTCCCAGTTTGCACCTATAAATACTAATATTTATTTTCAAAGTGCATTTTCGGACCACAAATAAATAAACAAAGTTATATCATGGGAATGTACTATTAACTAAAAAAAGTAGAAGTAATAAAATAAAACTAAAATTAAGCAATAAAAAATAATATTAACAACCCACCAAAAGGCCTACCTAATAATATTTTAGTGTCGGTACTGATAAATTCAATGCAATTGTTCATAAAAATATTACATTAGCATTTTTATTATGTGTACCTTAACTTCTTTTTTCTTGTGGTCCCAAAATACTACTCAAAAATAATTGTTGCTTTTTAGTTTGATCTCGGGTTGCGGTCCTGGTCCCAAAAACCCCACAACGACGCCATTTTTAATTTACTCTGTGGAGGTTAAGTGGCTACGGTTTTTCGAAGATTTTTAGATGTTAAAATTATCTCTGACGCTAAGCAAAACTGGTCCTAAAAAGCTGAGGTTTTCTAGCACGTATTCCAAAGAATCCCAGTAAGAAATCGTGAGCGAATAAGATAGTTCTTGCTATCTTATTCATCGGGGAAAACAGTAAATGTCTGACCTATTTCCGTTGTGACATTAGAGGAGTGCAATTTCTCCGTGATTAAATATCTTCTGCTAGTCTACGATAAACTTGAATATAAGTTTTTAATCTAAGAAAACGAACCACCGGACGCAATTATCAACGCGTCGCAAAGTTATACGCAAATCATAGTGTTATGTGATTAGCATAACATAGCATAATCAGCGTTATAATGTTCCCACTGCTGGGACTCAGACCTCCTCTCTAAAAAAAATCCACCACGCGGGCCCAGTGCGGGTTGGTGAATGTCACAAGTCTTGATTCTAGGACATGCCGGTTTTCTCACGATGTTTTCCTTCACCGCTTTGAGAGCAGTGGTGAACTGGTGATGAAATAAATTATACAAAGTAATACGCGTGGTTGGGTTTGAAACCACGGCCACCACTGCTTTGCACTGTTTTATGTGATTGGCTGTTGAAAATTAATTTGACCAATCACTGCAGCCGTAGCTAAAGTGCGGTTGACGCAATATTTGGCGATTGTTTCAGCCGAGTCAAGAATCACTAAGGCTTAATTTTATGTTGACTCGTAATAAACATTTTTTTCGGTTATATAACTTCCTTTTAGAAAGTAAAGGCCCAGTAAACAAAAGCCCAAGGTCTCATAAGTAAACAGAGCACTATTCCTCCACAATGTCGGTCAGTTGGCACGGAATGCGGCAGATTGCCGTCCGGCTGGATTGCCGGAATCGGCCGGAATGCCACTGTCACTACGTTTATTGCGCCGTGTTAGACGAAGGAATGCTGGATTTTTAGGGGACACCCCTAAAGATTGGCGGTTTGAGAGAGTGTTCTCATTTATGGAGGACAGTTCTTTTGTTCTGGATCGTGGATTAAGGGATAGTGTGGAGTCTACTCTCAAAACGGTGAAGGAAAACTTCGTGAGGAAGTCGGCATATCCTAGAACAAAAAATCACGTGATATCCACCAACCCGCACTGGGCCCGCGTGGTGGATTACGGCTCATTGGGATCTCCTAAAGAAGAGGCCTGAGACCCAGCAGTGGGAACAACATTAAAAAGGCTGATGATGATGATGATAATGTGAAGTCATTATAATAATTTCTGCCTGATCACTTAAAAAAAAATTCGCTTGAATCCTGCTACGCTCGCCAAAGCAAACCTTGTGAAGTTTTCGTTTTGAGTGCAAGCAAAAATGAACTTAGGTCAGGTGGAAATGTTTTTCACGGTACCTTTCTAAATTAGAAGCTTTTTAAGAGAGAAGAGGAAAGTAGGAGCATTATGATTTGCTGATACGGATTGTAAGTCATTTAAATAAGTAATTATTAACAGACATGTAATTAAAACAATGTTTTTTTCCGATTTCAGAAATTGAACCTTAGCTGGGCAAAAATGGACTGAATAAGAGTGACATCAATATCAGTTTTTAAACTTACATAACGTTTTAGATCGCTGTGCTGTCTACCTATATTTCTGCTATGGAAAGAAACACTAACTTTCATGAATAGCATCTTTAACTTCACACACTTCTAAAGCTTAAAATCTCTACAAAAACAGACTCCAATCTTTTCCCAGTTCCAGCGAAGTACTTCGGAACAAGACCTTCAAGAATGCGAGAGTCACCGCGCTTATTGCTCGGTGACAATTGATGTTTGTAGTTTTGGGCCCGGGGCCCGCCCTGCCTTCGTTTTCGGGGGGCCATTCACAATCTGAAGGCGTATCTGTCCTATAGACTATGCTTACTATCAGTGTCAGGGATTCAGAGTATATTAAAGTTTTGGAGTAAATTGTTTGTCTTTGTTATTGTTATTATATTCAATTTCAGTTCATCATCATCATCACTCTAGCTGGAAGACGTCCACTGCTGGACGTAAGCCTCCTTCAACTGTCACCATAAGGATCAGTCTTGTCAATTTTAGTAACTCAACCTTAAAATAGACGTAGTTTTCTATTCTCTGGAATTTCATATCATCATCATATCAGCCGAAAGACGTTCACTTTTGGACATAGGCCTCCTCCAAGCGTCGCTACAACGATCGGTCCTGAGCGTCACGCATCCATCGGATTCCCGCATTTTCGAATTTCATAAAATTAGACTTAAAAAAAATAATGTGATCGCATTTATTGGAGACAGTAGCAATATTTTAAATCAAGTTATCTTAAAAAAATACTTATTTATTCACTAATACATATACGTAGTAGCAGGTTTTCACAAACAGGTCCAAATGTGAACAATAAATATTTATTTAATAAGTGGCTGACATAATGTGAAGAGGGTTTCAAGTGATTTGGAGTACACTTGAATTAAGTGGACGTGTTGACAATAAGTGATCTAATTGTTAAGTGTTGTTCACTGATGCAGTTTAGGGTTAAAAATGTTACGTATACAGTGAAGAAATAAACATTTAAACATTTAGTTTTCGTCACTGTTACATTAAAAAGAATTAAGAATATCTATAACACTGACGAAAAGATGTGGTAGGTACAAAATGTTAGAATATTGACATATTATTTATTTTCAAAATGTATGTAAATAAGCAAAAATTCGAAGGCATGTGTCATTTACCAACCCGCACTGGGCCCACGTGGTGGATTACGTTCCATTCCCTCTCCTAGAGAGGAGGCCTGAGTCCCAGCAGTGGGAACATTATAAGACTGATTTGAAATAAGCAAAATATTAAAACATTAAACGGAGTCTGTGTTTCCTGATTATAACCTAGGGGTCTTTAAATCAAGAGTGAATAGATTGCTTCTAGGCAAGCATGTTCCATCGTCGGCCACATCAGGTGAGATAGTGGTCAAACGCGAGCGATTTAAGAAAAAATAACCGTATTGATTTGGAAATAAAACAAAATAAGGCACATGATACGAGCTATTATTACTCTCCATCATAAAATATCATCACTGACATCCATCCCCATCATAATCCAAGTCTATAAAATCCAATAGAAGAATATGACATAAATAAATTGGTACTCAAATGTAATAGACAATACGAGTAGCAAGGCAAGGGTTGGGCATCGTTCAGCCGGATTATCTTGTAATAAGCGATGCTTTTACTGGCCACGATATATTGCGATTGTTGATTGGAACGGCTTCAATTTGTTTTTGATAGTTGTACCTACTTTTTATCTCATAGTATTTTATGCAGGTCGTGGTGACATAGCTAGGTTATATATTTCTGTTTGGGGTTGTAAAAATCAAGGATATTGGGTTTGGTTAGGTGTCAGTCTAACGTTAACTGCGTCGTTAACTATTTAGGAAATTAACTGTTAGATACCATTGTTTGTTGTTGTTGTTTAATTATTTTATTAAGATAAATCCACTTGCTTGTAGTAAAACAACACAAATCAATGTAATAAAAATTGATTTTATAATAAAAAATTATAAAACTTCTTTATTAGCTTCACTTAAAATAATCTGTGAAAATATATGAAAAATACTGTTTTCGGTAATTCTAATTTAAGCATTTGAAGCGTTCACTATGAACTAAACGAATAAAAAAAAAATCACCTAAATTAATATTCACAATCACAAAATATCGTTCACAATCGCATCGTCCCCGCATCTCGTGTAAAGGGTTAATCGCTCGACTATTACAACTATAAATCTAATATGACAGTTATAGGGATCGTGGTGAGTGGCTCGACCGGTGGCTTTGCATAATTTCTGTTGATATCTGACGCCATGTGCGATGAGTTGTTAGAGGAGATTAAAATGTAATAACTAGAAAGGAATATTATTTTTATGAAAATTGAAGTATAGTTTGTAAGTTGTGTTGAAAAAATAAAAACTAGGTAAGATTTTATTTGGTTTGGTGGATGCGAGACTTGGGGAGGGATGTCTAACAGTGGACGTTTTTTGGCTGAAATTATTATGATGATGATGATGTAGATTTTAAATAGACGTCTACTGCTAAGGCTGCCTTGAGATGGCTTTTTTTGAGGTAGGAAATTACGAAGTGAGTAATGATTTATGATGGAGAGAGAGGGTGTGTCAGACTCATACTGACTAAAACCTACCAGTCTCTTTCAGTTGCAGTATTTGTCATATTAGTCAAAAAATCAGCAACAGACAAATAAGTAATAAGCAATAACTACAGCTAAACACATGAATAAAAAAAGTTTTTTTATAAAGATCACCAAAAATCGCAATTGTATTCGGTGACATCAGTAAATCTAAAATCATCTATTTTTTAGAAAATCAACAATCATTTTGACCTAACACGATTTGGTGTTATTCCAACAAATGCATCACATTTGTCCGTATTATTTTTACACTCAAATTGCACCCGCTCTGCACAAAGCCATTACAGACCAAATTCGAATGGATTGTCCATTGGAATACCAACCTCAATTCCACCAACATAGGGTTTAAAATCAGTAGCAGCCCATTGTTTTCTTGGCAAGCGCCGGTTTGCTAAAACACTTAGACAACTGCCGCCATTGTCGCACCGTCAAATCAAAACACTCGGAAAGCGCGCGAAGCGGAGCACTGGCCAATCAAAATAGAAGTAATTTGATTTTATACGCGGGCTGTTTTGAAAATCGAATGGAACGTGTGTTTAATTTTTGGTTTAAATATTTGTGTGTTTTTAATGAAGGTATGTTTTTGTGTGGTCCTGCTGTATGTAATAAAAGTGATAGATATTATTATCATGACATCAGGAATTTTTTACTATTTTATGGATCACAGATAGAGGGGTTTGGAAAGACTAAAGGGTGGCCTTTGCCAAGCAAAGGTAAACAATTATATAGACGTAGTAGTAGACTTCAGAACCCCCTGGCCCCCAATTAACCCTACAGTTTTATGGAATCACAATCCAAAAACATAATCATTTGACAATAAGTCTCTTAATTACATTAAAATGCAACTAATCTCATAATCTCAAAATTATCAAAATTGCAGCAAAAGCTAAAAAATGCTAAAAAAACGACATAGCCACGCGGCCGTCACGCGCCGCCACACCCCGCCAATGAATGCCAATCAGAGGATTGCATCAATTAATGTTCACGCGAACGTAACTGGTGCACTTTTATAATGTTGGTATTGTAAAACCATAGTGCAGTTAGAAGGTAATTTCTTTGGCGAGTTATTTATTTGATTAGTTTCTAACTAGGCTGAGGTTTTAGAACGATTGATCTTGTTGCCCGAAAAATTCTATCACCTTACTTAGTTTTAGGAACACATCCATTGTGCGTACAACTAAGGAGTGAAATTGTGTTTTCTGTTATAGCTATTATACAATCTGGGGGTCTTTAACTCATCGAATGCCGTAATTAGAGACACAACAGAAAGACAAATTGCTTATGTCGAACTGTGTAACTTAAGACATTCAAAAGGCTAAGTCAAGAACGAGGCAATCGTGCTCTATCGTCGACCACATTATGCCTACCGTCTGGTGAGATAGTGGTCAAGCGCGCGTGTAGCAATAATAAAAAAAAATCCTTTTTGCGCTTTTCAATAATATTATAGTCATCATTTCAGTAGAAAGACGTGCACTGCTGAACATACTCCTCCCCCAAGCGTCGTCACATCGACCGGTCCTGTGTGTCTCGCATCCAGCGATCGATCTCCCGCGACCACTATTAAGTTATTGGTCTACCTTATAGCAGGTTTAACTAGCCTAAACAATTTTTTTAGCATTACCATATTTTATATGTTCATTCCCATCCTATAGTTATCTAAATAGTATCAAGTGCAACTTTTTACATTTCTATGAGTTCAACCAAATAAAAGTAAAAAATACATATTTAATAAAAAAAAAAATTATAAACACCCACTCTAGTTTAGTTTACGTATTATAAAGAGATAGTGATGGGAACTTATTTAAAAATTTAATTTATTGTTTAAACAATGATATCCTGTTGATGCATGGGGTACAGGCGTGTGCATTACCCCAGCCTAACTTGACCTGAACTTTAGTTCAACATGTTGCAAATGATAGGTCGGGTTAATTTGACAAGTTTTATTTCGAGGGAATATTATTTTCGATGGATGAGTTCTACATCAGAATCCATAGAGGGTTAGTAGTAGCTTTTATTGGGTAACTAAGTTTGATTCCCACGTTGGGTATCTCTGGGTTGTTAAGTTTTAATTTGAGGGACCAAAACTGGAAAGCAAATGTATCACTTTGGTAAACTATAACTTTTATGAAACTGAACTCCATAAAATTTATAACAGTTTAAAAAAAAAATACTTTTTAGACTTGATGCTGGTTGTTTTTTTGTAAGTGGGAAAATCTTCCAATGACATCTCCGCACCCTTGGGCGGAGCGAGAGATAGTGTCAGATTATTGCTGACTAAAAACCCACTCCTGTTCCTTCGTTGCCTTTCGTACCGGGTAGCTGAATTTTGCTTTCAGAAGCAGACCCTTGGCCCCTTGGCTTCGACACTGCTAGGCCCCTACATTTTGCTGACAACTCTTTGAGGCGCGCGTGGAACTGGCTAAATGCTCAAAGCGTGTGAAACGTAAAAAAAAAGTCTTATAAATGATCCTAATCCACTTGAATTTGGAATGGAACGACAAAAGTTTCAAAGAACAGCGGATCTGTCACGATCGAAGAAATTTTCACGGTGACATTTTTTTTTTAAAAAGCGCAACTGCATGTTTTTGACCAATCACAGATTACCTCGTGTTTCAACATGTAGGTAGCCGTTATACAACTGTGTTAGCAACAATTATACTAATCACCATGTTTGTTAATAAGTTGTAATGGATTTACGGCAGGAAGTATGGTGCGGGCGATAACGGCAACTTTTTATACAGACCGGAGTAATAACAATGAATACTTATTAGCTTCTCTGCTTTAAAATAATGAGTCAGTTTTTGTTATAGATATGGATTTTTTAATAAAAAAACTTATTCTGCATTTGAAAAACCAAATTCGAAAAGCCGCCATTCTGTTTGCTAGCCCAGAAAAATATATTAAAAAGTTTAAAAAAACATATTGATATAAAGTAGGCCTTCGTTCGTTGATGGTAAGGCGCCCTAGTTTAATTATGAGCTTATTCTCTCTAACCTTGAAGACACATAGATTATAATCTGACGGGAAGTCCGCAGCATGCAACGAAAAACTGACACTGATAATTTACAACAACAACAATAATAAAAACACTTATGCATTTTCTACAAGAAGATCTTAATGGTGATGCAGAAAAAATAAAATGGCAGATGCAACATAATAGACGACAAAAATGGTTCTTAACAAACGAAGACATAGTTCAGATGACTTCGTGCATATAGTAAGTGCTGACAGGCAAGGATTGGTATCGATACGATAACTCCTTTTATTTTACTTGTATTCAAAGTTGGAAACCGCCAACAATCACCCTGTCTGACCTACTAACGTCAAAATTATTCAAAAATCGCATTGACCATCACAGCCCAACGATACTTGGACTCAACCCTACAAATTAGAATAAAGAACTAATCATTAATATGGCCGAAATCAGCCGACGAAATCTGTCGTCCCTTCGGGAGTACTTCGGGGGCGCTCGGGGGCGTTCGGGGGCACTCGGGGGTACTCGGGTCGTTTCGTGCACAGCAGGGGCGCGGGACCTAATCGCGATAATGTGTTTATTGAATTACCGGCTCGGCGCGTGCGATGCCACGCGTCGACTCCTGCACATGCTAGATCAGTTAAGTGGTTACTCGTTATGAGTGATAGATTGAAGGTGCGGTTTGATTTTCTCGTTTTTTTTTTTAATTTAGAGGGCACTTGTTTGAGGTTTAGTAATGGATTAGATATTTTTTTGTACAGATTTTTTTAGGTGGTAAAGAGCTTATGAAACAAATGCCTATAGTGGTGCGACAGAGTGCATACGTACCTACTTTAGATCTAAAAAGCGATAGCAATGCTATTTATAGGCCATCATATTTTACTGCGGTTTCATGACCTTGCTATAATTAGGAAATGCCACCATTGTGGGAATTCCTACAAAATCAGGGTTTCATTAATGAGACTTACATAACTTCCTTCTTCATTCAAAAATAGAAACATGGAATGCGGTAAATATATTCCGTAATACGATTATACGTCTTACTCTCGTCAATTAAGACTTTTTAAAATTAGAAGCACCTCTACTCTATCCTCGCAATTTGAAAGACCATTCTTTACTCCAAAACAAAACATAAGAAAATAAAACTACAACGATACTGAGTGAAAACAATGCAGGTGTCGGATTACTGGCAACGAAACGTGGGGCAAAAGAGGGCTGAGGACATTAATTTAATTATCCTCCTCTCTTGGGAGCGTCTAATATTATATGGGAGTGAGGCGACCTCCCGGCATACAAATTCAACTGTCATTTTTTCGCGTGAGAAAAAAATCTCGCAAAACTGATTTTTTTCTGTTGGCATCCCCAGTGAGATCAGGTTGCGTGTGGAAAAATATATAATACAAATCTGGATTTGTGATGTTGCTTTTTAGGGAATTGACGTGGAGACAGAGGTTGAAAAGTAACATATTAAGATAATATGTATGAATGTCAGAGCTGAAACTTTAGAGAGAAATCTAGTATTCAAACAGTGCTTTTAAAATTTTGATATAGTAAAGTAAACGTTGGTTTTGCTAGAGTTTGCTAGGTCTTACAAATCTTTTTTCTATCGAGATGAACAATGTGTCACAGAAGACAACTACTATTTATTGGCACTGACGGCGGTTGACTCCGTTAACTACATCATCAACTTGGATGAGGATGCCATTGATTTAGTAAACATTACCGCTTACGGATACTTGTCTAAGATGAGTGTCGCAGCTGCTGAAAGAATCCACTTGGCTGAGGAGCAGAAAGAGGTCAAATCCAGAATCACTGGTTCAATCTCAAATCGCGGTGAGTTTACTCATCAAGAAATTCATCAGTTTCATTATACACAATGTCTCTGTGCACAATGACACCTCAAACTAATTATGGTTTAGATCGAAATTGATTTTCAAAAACTTCTGATCCCACAAATCAACCAAACAAAGATGTCCCGCAATTAATATTACCATCGCATCAACCACTCTCTCACACAATTCCACTCATTTAATAAAACGTTTTAAGGTATTAAAAGAAAACGCCACTAAAATCGAAGCATTCTAAGATCCAGATCCTTAATTAAACTCAAAGCACGTAGCACTCCTTGATTCAGTCCCCCCGGGCAGCGACACCTACCCCCCTCCCTGGGTTCCCCCCTTTCCTTATGGACCGCTTAGATTTCCTCCCCCAGCTTGTGTGGATGGAATACTTGAAGTCCTGAATCTTGTACGAAGAATTGGTTTCGAGAGATTGGACGGTTAGTTTTATATAGTTTTTGTTTTGTTAGTATGGTCCCAGCTATTTATAGTACCGCTAAAAATTACGATAAAACTCCGGATGTCTGATTGTGTAATTTCTAGAATTTCACGGCTATGAAATCTGACAAAGCTAATGATGTGAACACATTCGGAAGTTATCCATCAAATTATCTACACTGATATAATAAAGAGGTAAAGTTTGTTTTTTTGTTTGCAAGAGGTAATCTCTGGAAGTACTGGTCCGATTACTAAAATTTTTTCACCGATAGAAAGCTGCTTTATTCCTGAATGACTTGGGCTATATTTTATGTGCGCAGGCGAAGTCGCGGGCAAAAGCCAGTCGCATATATACTGAAATAATAAAATAGACAAGAAGCATAAAATTGATAATTTGGGTTCAAATGCAGTTTTTCTAAGTTCTAGGCTAGTTCAAAGCTGCATCTAAAGGCTAAGCTAATGTAGAGTTTTGAGAGAAAAAGTTAAGATATCTGTATACATAAATTCCTTATTCCTGCTGGTGTTCATAAAACATATTATTACGTATATTATTTATTGATGTTACTAAGACACACTAGCAGCTCTAGCCGATGTGTGTTTTTCAAATAACTTGGAGATTTGTAGTCTATCCAACTGGTAAAAGTACCCCCGAAGTTTTAATTTATAGAATTTTACCAACTGAAGTAGCTCACTAGTAACAACCAAAATTCCTACGGTAATTTCATCTGGATGTTCCGTAATCAGTGCAAATGAAACATTCCTTGAATAAGTACAGAGTGTACGCTGGCTCCATGATGTAATGGAATATTTGAAATTAAACAGTGACAGAGTTTGTTGTATCAATGTCTTCCCAGTTTTCAAAGCAGTCTATATTAAAATCGTATCTAATAAAAATAATTGGAACAATTATAAAGTCTTTACAAAAAAAATCAAGGGCGTTTTTCTCATTTGCATTTTTGTACAATTTCAACTTGGAATTGCTCCTTACGAATCCAATTACAAGATAGCAAGCCTCTTTGGACTCTGAAGATGTCTCTTTGCTATTTTTGAGTGTGAAAAGGCTTTAAAAAGTAATCAAAGGGGCTGTGAACAGAAAGTTAAGAACATTTGGCTCGGCTTAGACAATAATGAAGAGTTTTATGGTTTCTCATTTTGTTCTTTGAAATCTTTTTTTGAGAATCTTTCTCGTTACTGCTATCTTTTTATACGTATTCTTGGGATTATTTTTCTATTTGTATGTTAATTAGAAAAATAAAATATCATTTATGAGGATGATCTTTCTGGTAATGTGTATCTTCTTTTTCTTAGTAGATTAAAGAACACTATTCTGATAATGCTACAAATTATTTAAGCAACTTTTAGCTAACCATTAAAAAATATACAACCCCAACATTCAGCATCCAGCTTTACGTTTTAATTGCATTTTAAATGCTATCTCAAACCAAACTAATTTTCCAAATGCTTTTTAAATTCTTCACCGCAAACCGAGGCTGGGGAAGTAATGTTGGATAAAAAGGAAATAAAAGCAAAAAACAAAAGAGGCCGGAATACAGCCACTGTGTAATTATTTCGAGAGCTAATGTGCCACTTGTTTATTCGCCGGCTAATTAAGAGAAGGAAGAGTTTTTAAAAAAATACTTCAGCTCAGCCTTTGAGTGAATCAAACATTCATGAGATGGAGTGAGAGATGTCGGTGTAATCGTGTTACACGCTTCCTCTTTTTTAATTTTTATTTTCTTAATCTCTGTTAATGGCAGGCCAATTTTGTGATGAGAAAAGTTTTGATAAGTGTTTTACAACGAGGAGTGCTGCAGGGAGGTGCTATTGGCCCTAGCGTTTTTTGGTAATCATTTAGTCATATGTCATATATACATAAATAACACAATTCCTGCATTTATATAACGAATCCTGAATACAACGGTACAACAGTTACACTCAATGAATAATTTAACTTCCCAATTAATAGCCCCAACTAACTCGAAACTAGTAACTCCAAAATTGGAGCCAACTGCAGGTAGAGCCAAACTTCTGGGCCCAATTACACTCAAATTCAGTTCTTGAGGTGACAAATCGCGAAGCGGTCCTCGACGTTGACTAATCACCCGTTTAATTTAGCTGGCGTAATTATAAATAAAATTTCAACGATAAATTGTGCTAGGGTACATTAATCAAGAAGTTGGGACACTGATTAAAATACCGTTCGTCCAACTATTTGCTAAGTTGATATCGTTAATAATTTACTCGTTGAGGGTAGGTTTTAGGGTGAGATCAGGTGTGATGCGTGGTTTAATTTATTTGATGCCGAGACTAGGACCGTTTTGTTGAATAGAGGAGGGATTTGTAGCTTACAGCAATGTAAATGGAAGGACGTGGAATTTTTGGTTGTAGTTTTTCGTTTGAGGATATAGGTTCAGGAAACTTGTTGATGCTTTAGTTAATTAAGTTCAAGACACTTATTATTATGTACCTATATAGTTTTTATCAAAGAAGTCAAGAAGAACAAAATAAATTCTATTACAAGTTTGTTGCACCTGGAGACTAAAACCAACGACATCATTTTAAATTTTTCTCCAGGAAAATTCATATGAAAATTTATTCATCACTATCTGCAGACCACCCTATAGCAGAAACATGTGCCCAATAACTAACCCAACCCTTCAGTTACATCCTTTTCGCTCGTATTGTAAAATGTATTGCTATTTCACTCGCACCCACTGTCAAAGCAATGAAAACGGCGAATCTATGCGTCTGAATCACGGAATATCGCACCCCCACCCTTATCTTAAATGAACTGGGGAGAACAGTAGGTACTGGTGAAGGAAGGAACGTCTTTTAAACTGTAAGGGATGTTTTTCACCATGTAAGTGTGTATGTGAGAGTATTAGTATGTGTACTTTGTGTGGGGTATACAGAGTACAATGCAGGTACAGATGTTAGTGAAACAGCATTGATCTTAATAATTGGTGAAAATGAAATAACTTTAACCAACAGAGAAACGAATAAAACAAATAAAGCTACAGATCTTAATCTAGTAGTGGAAAAACATAGCTTACTTAAGAAAACAGTAGAGCAATAAGCACAGTAGATACAAAGATATTAGATTAAATAGCATGAATTACCCAGAGCTGAGTGTACCCCGCTGTTAGACAAATTGCTTTATAATAGATCAGCTGTAGTGATAGACAATGAGGGCAAACTGATCATCATTTCCGATAACTGTTCAAGTACTTTGCTTATTGACGTTATTTATTACCTAACACCTAATAAATGTACTAGTAGAATATCGAATAGTTTGGTTATCCAAACGTTTGTGTGATAGAAAGATGGTCAGAAAAGGTGAATACGGCCAGACTAAGATGAATGAATAGCGTAGACCAATATTTCAAAGAAGTTTAACAGGAAAACCCGGGTATAATGATATTTATTTTGCAAATAGGATTTAAAACACAGTTTAACGTGTCAATTTTTTCGGCGGTTGAAACTAAATAAGGCCGGAGAGGAAAATACTAACTTAAACGACTTAAGGCTCATACTCCATTGTAATACCTTAGAAGATGTTGATGATGATGATGAGAATATCAAATCTTTAGACACGTCAATAAGTATTATTTAAAGTTTAAAAGTTTCTTCATCTTTTCAAGCTTTCCAGTCATCCAAAATTTCAAACGTCTCAAGTGAGAACTTAAAGCGAAAATTACAAGACAATAATTCACCGCGGCACTTCCCGAGTCCATTTACTTATCCGACATAATTCAGGGAGTTATGCTGTCAAAACATCTTAACCAACCCCCAACATAATTAATGTAAGATGAGTTTCTGTTGTTTTATAATAATCGCGGAATGTCGCGGTTACATTATGAAGCGATTGGGTTACAGCTACATAGGGTTGGAAAGGATGGGGAGCGGATCGAAGGTTTTACTTTAAATGAGGGTGATATGTAAGTCTTTAAGGTTTCAGATAATGATGACATGGTTATAGTTAGGTAAGATGGAATGAAATTTATGTATGTATTATTGGTAAACTTCAACGAATTGTCTGAATTTCTATTTATCTGTTTTTTTTTTTTTATTGATTAAAAGATGCTGTGCCTAAAAGATGCCCAGGGTAAATATTTTAACTTCATATTCTATATTGTAAATGTATTAAAAAAATAAAACTTAAAAATATGTTACTAGATTCTAATAAATTACAATCTATAAGTAATATGCTATACATATCGTGAGCATCAACAAAATTTTACAGCACTCAGACCAGTTATCGATTTGCTGGCTGAACTCTATGCTCCTATTCCTGAGCCCCTTCATGAATGTAAGATGTTGCGGTCTACAGCTATACGAGAACGTCTCGCTAACAGTTAACTCCACGGATAAGATTCGCTGGGACTTTGTGGTACCTAAGTGCCATTGCGATTTCATTTGACCGTTCACACTTTCACAACAGACTTGATTGTGTGTTAACAATAGTATTCCGGACCCGTATTAAATATTAAAAGTGTGGTAGGGAAAGGTTGTGTCTGTAGCCTTTTTGGTCCTTTGTCTTTAGACAAGGTGAAATGAGACTAAAATTTAAGTGCTTGCTAGTTGCTAGTCTTATAATATATACTCGTACTTTGTCTCTATTTGCCATGCTAGTTTTCAATTAATTTATATATATAGGTATACAACAACCTATCCAGTTTATTAGATCTAGGTAGATTTTATAAAAATATAAAATATGTAAAACACGGTTATTCAGCCGCATCCAGTTAGACTAGAAGCTTTTTAATTTTTTTTAGCTTGGAGTCGTCCAAGCTAAAAAAATAATCTAGAAAAGACTAAGGAGATTAATTGATTGGTTGACACTAATAACACAATTACCTTTCTAAATTGAGATTCATCATGAACATCTTATTCATCATGACAATCATGTTACTTGGTGTCAATATAACACGTGTTTTTCTAATTTTGCTTATGAACCGTGATGCTGTTAATTACTCCTTTTTGTTTCAAACTTATTATTATATTTTCATAAACTTAGATTACGTATTAAAGAAAATCTTATAGTCAAACACTCACCAGTATGAATATAAGTATGCTTCTTCATATCCGACTTCTGGTGAAATCGTTTTCCACAGTATTGGCAAGGGTAGGGCCTGGTGTCAGAGTGTATCAGCAGATGGGTGGATAGCGTGCTGGACCGCTTAAAGGTCTTACCACACTGTTTGCATTCGAAGACCTTCTCCACGCTGTGGACAGCCCTGGTGGAAAGGGGAAAAATTTTATATTCGGAAGACAGCAAATAGAAAAAAAATTGGAGATTTCGCTTTGATAAACAATGTAGATGATGAAGTTGGACTAGTTGACGTTTTGCCAGGAGCACAATATTTACTTATTTATGCGATGCAAGATTGGCTGCCTTGAACAAGTATGGTGGCTAGTAAAGGCCTATGCGTTGCAGTGGAACAGTTTTAGGCAGGTAATAGACTTAATGATAAGCAGCTAGAATATTCAGCAGGACAAAAAATGAAAACAAAGAACCAGTTTCATCTTTTTGACATACATTTTTGATACTCACCTATGTTGACTCAAACTGATCTCATGTCCAAATGTCTTGCTGCAGAGCTCACAAGCAAACGGCCTCTTCCCATTATGAGACCGTCTAGCATGCACCTCCAAACCATGAGGGGTACTGAACATCTTCTCGCATTTGACGCAAGAGTATACGTCTCCTAACGGTAAAGGCCTGGATAAGGGACCAGGAGCTCCAAGAACCGCTGCACGGAGTCGTAGTAATTCTGGACCAGCAGCTTGAACAGCGTGAAGATATAGATTACTGTAACCACCCCAACCAGGAAGGCCAAGACTTCCTGCATCTCTGAGGAATTCCGCAAAAGGTAGTGGAGGATAAAGGAAAGGTCTTTGAGGCTGAACTCTTGGAGCATCAGGTCGTAACAACGCACTGACGGAGAAAGCTTCCGATCTTTTCGGTGGAGGGGACGTGTCTGGGGGTCTTCTTGGGGAAGATGGAGGGGAGTCAACTTCAAGTTCAGGGGAACTGGAGCGGACTGATCGAGGGGATTGGGGTGATGGCGCCCAGCAGGGACTGCCGCAGCGCGAGGCTGGTGATATGCCTTCAGGTCGGGTTTCATTGTGGTGGTGTTCTTCTTCTTCATCTTCTGTCCTGTCCATTCTCTCGCTGACTAGGCGGTTGATGCCGAATTTGATTTCTTCTGCAAAAAAAAAAAACAAATTTTAGTTGTGATAAAATTTGGTTTAAACGTTGCGATGAAGAGTTTTGTTTGCATGATTTAAAATTAAGCCATTTCATTTCCATTGTAATCATTCAGCCTTTGTTCCACACAAAAGCGGTCATCATCGATACTGATGCAAATAATGCATCTAACCCTACAATTGTTTGGGTCATAAAGACCCCACTGCGCAGGTGCCACACTTGTCGCTCCGGACGAAATGGGCCGTATCATGTCGCTGCAGCAAATTGACTTTCATCTGTTCAACCCTCGAAGCCCAACCCCCGTAATTAACACGTTGGGTCGTTTCGACCCCCAATCTTTTTTTACAATTCACTAATCCGCGGGCGCGACTAAACGTAACTATTGCTGTTCAGTTTTGTTTAGCTTTATTCGTATTGTTCGATGTTTGATTAAGGATTGGAGTGTGAATAGAAATTATGTCATTTGATGGTGTTTAAGCTGGTACGGAAACTTAAACTTTGTTTATTTTGGAGAATTGGCACATTTGGTGACATATCTTTTAATTATGTAGCAAAAATTTATTTAGTAAGTTTTTTTTTGCTGATGTGACCGCTAAGATGTGTGGTTTACAGAACAATAATAAAGACACTAGTTATTTATAAGTTTTCAGCAAGGACTTTATATTGACTCATATTGTATTCGAAGATTATTCTGAGTTATTTAGACAAAGTGATATTATAACTTATCTCCAATGAATTATGTTCATAGCAATCAATACAAAACACAAGACAAACTAGCTACACGTGTCGAAAAATCTAAAACAAGATTACACACAATGTCCCACAGAATAAACTTCATACATCATCAAGTAACCATCAACACCTCTATGCTGTCCAAAAACAAACATCCATCTCGAGTCGAGACAAGCTCCACTAATGAAGAGCGACCCCCATCTGAAACGCAGCAGCTGTCGGCATTTGGAGCGGAACCAATCGGAGGACATCGGGGAACTTCGGGAGAATTCGGCAGTGACTTCGTCAACGGCCGTCCGGGCGATATTCCCCTACGAATATTTCACGCTCGGGCCTCTTTTAACAATGCCCAGCGTTTAAGGGTTGCTGCGTACACTTGTTTGTTTGTTCCCTACCGACACGGCTTTATCACCCTATAGTATTTATTACATATTAATGGTTATTTAGATTCATTGTTACGCCTCGACAGTATGCTCGAATTTATGGCAGTGCCAAATATTGAATGGAACCCTCAATGAATGAGAAAGGCGGTCTATTGTTAGATCGTCATTATGTGATATAATTTTAGGCTTTGATTTATAATTTTGGCAATGTGTTTCTGTAATATGAATCAGTGACAGCGATTTGAACCAATAAGTCAATATTAGTAGATACTTCTGGGACCTTTTTCTTTTCTGTCTTATTATGGAGTTTCTTGCCAGTTCTTCTTTATAAAAATGAACAATTAGAAACGTACGCTAACTTCTGACTAAGATAAGTACTTCTTCTTCTTCTTCCTGCCCTTATCCCATATTACTTGGGGTCGGCGCAACACTTTTTCTTCTTCCATTATGTCCTGTCACCCTTCAAACTATCACTAATTCCCTTTTCTCTCATATCACTTCTCACAAAATCCATCCATCGTTACCTGTTATAAGTACTCACTATGGCAAATTGGCATGTGTAATAAAATATTTTGAATTAAGAATTATCGACAACCGATTATCATCATCATCAGTATAGCTACACTAAAATGTGATGCAGGCAAATTTCGTTCACTCTGTCATGTAACTTAAAAATGTATTAAAATCAAATTTTTAATAAAAAAGGAACGAAGGAACTTAAAATTTCAAGTATACGTTTGTTGATAAATTTGAAGAACGTCTTTTTTAACATTATAGATCAAATCAAAGTTTAGCACTTTAACTAAGAAAAAACTTTAACCCTAAAATGCAGCGACACGAAAATGTATCCGGGCCGAATTAAAATACTTTTTAAGTTTCTACACCCGACATAATACACAAGGCAAGTCAAACATAGAACACCATAAAAACGTTGTACCACACGTCCAACAAAGTCTGATATTAACCTTATTTTGGCGTCAACCTGCCAGACGTAAGACAAACAGAGAAACACTATCAACTGCAATCGAATTAAGGCATTTTTAGCCGCAAATTGGATTACAAGTTGTCTGTCTGCATTTTTTTCTATGCAAAGAGAGCATTAGCGTCATTAATGTCCGACTATTTGCAGGCTTAATGCAATTTTAATTATAAAAGGCGAGGCTTGCCGCAAATTGCAAGCGATGCATTCAGATTGTTATTTTTCTGAGAGCTTTTAACAAATTAAAAATATGTATTGCGTATGTGTGCGGACGATTTATTGTTAGCGTTTTTATTTTATGTAAAATGGTAATGCGTGATCGCGGAAATGTCGCTTAGTACGTGAAAAATGGATAGTGGTCTGAAAAGGGGATTAGTGCACTTATGTAATTATAATGCATGCAGCGTATAGTGTAGCTAGCTCAGGTCGAGCTTTTATTTATAAGTCTGATCTATTCATACACAAAAGGAAACATATACGATCTATCTTTTTTTCTAACTGGCTATTAACGCTCACTGCTAGGCAAAGGCATCCCCCAATTTCTTTCAGACATTTTTCTGACGCACTGTCTCGAACTGCGCGTCTAGATAATCTGGCCACTTCTTTCTCGTCTCGTCCACTTTTATTCAGAAAACGAAAAGAAAATCAGCCTCATGGAGAGGCCGATTTTCTAGTTCGTTTCCTGAAAAAAAACTTTGGAAGTTTGTTCAGTGTCGTCTATTGAGCAAGCCCTCAAAGTTTGTGGAGGGCTGTCCCTTACACCCTGTATACCATGTCTGACTAACACGATCTTTATATTATGACAGTCATGTTGATATTTCTCTTCACTGCACGTCCACGTCCGATAAATCGGTGACCGATTTTTTGTAGGAGAAAAATTGAAGACACACATAGCAATAGGCAACTCACACGTCCTACAAAAAGTCGGTCAGAAAACAGAATAATGTTACAAATATACAAAATCGGGCCGATTTTATCTGTCTTACAAAAAGTCTGACGTGGGCGGGCAGCGTAAGTGTTGTTTTAGTGTTTTTTTTGTTTTTTTTTTTTTTTTGTTATTTTGTTTGAAAGTTACATTTGGTTTATATTGTTGTGTTTACCTACTGTATACTTATGTGTTATGTTTACAAATAAAATATATTTTATCTTTTAAATCAATCAACGGAACAAACATTTAAAATATTTAGTTTGATGAACATAATCCTCATGTCGAAAGAGGATTACAATGATTATTTTTCCGACCCAAATATCGACCAATAGAATTGCACCATTCGACGTCACGTGGTACAACCTACATGGTATTATACTGATAATTTTTTCTGAAAATTTTCTCTGGTCCTTGACATATATAAAAAACAAAACATGATCACTGACAGGTTGAATTCAATTGTGAAAATTGGAGATTTTGCGACATTTGGGACGGAAAAATAATCCCCCGAATACCACACGAGCTTCAAAATTATCTGGCGAATATTTCCCTCAAGGTTCCCTGCAAACAAATGAAGGAGTCAAGTTTTTCAGGTTAAAAAATCACGAGCGGCGCGAGTGATTTTTCCTGAAAAACTTGACTCCTTCATTTGTTTGCAACGAACCTATCGGGAAATATTCGATAATTTTGAAGCTCTTGTGGTATTATAAGTGAATGTATGCAGTATCTATTTTGTGATAAATGATAAGGATATATATATTAATTATATCTATCAAAATAATAAACCTCAGCATTGATCGCCTTTTTCTAAAAACAAAACAAATTAATTATCTCTTTTTGAAGGCGGGTATTCCACATTCCTTTTTTATCAAACTGAATCTTATTAGCATAGCAATAAGATGGAATATCATTAGGTATGCCTAAAAAAGATCTAGCACAAAATTAAAGCAGCCAGCAATTCTGGTGGCACAAAATTAAATATTAAATCTAAGCAAATGCTTGCACTGACTAGACAGGTCCACTCAAATCTTTTGGTTCTTTCCTCAAAAGACCATCTCACTAATCTGCATGGTCCTCATTTGATTTGACCATTACATATTTACTGTATAGACTTTAAAAGAGAGCCCTAAGTTTGTTTCTGTGTTTCTTCTCACTAACACCGGTCTCATCTCGTTTAAACTGACGAAAAAATTGTCGTATAAATGATTTTTAGGGTTCCGTAGCCAAATGGCAAAAAACGGAACCCTTATAGATTCGTCATGTCTGTCTGTCTGTCTGTCCGTCTGTCCGTCCGTATGTCACAGCCATTTTTTTCCGAAACTATAAGAGCTATACTGTTGAAACTTAGTAAATAGATGTATTCTGTGAACCGCATTAAGATTTTTACACAAAAATAGAAAAAAAGCAATCAATTTTGGGGGTCCCCATACTTAGAACTGAAACTCAATTTTTTTTTTTTCATCAAACCAATACGTGTGGGGTATCTATGGATAGGTCTTCAAAAATGATATTGAGGTTTCTAATATCATTTTTTTCTAAATTGAATAGTTTACGCGTGAGACACTTCCAAAGTGGTAAAATGTGTGTCCCCCCCCCTGTAACTTCTAAAATAAGAGAATGACAAAACTAAAAAAAATATATGATGTACATTACCATGCAAACTACCAACGAAAATTGGTTTGAACGAGATCTAATAAATAGTTTTTTTTAATACGTCATAAATCTAAAAAAATATTTTTTTATTAAAACATCGATCAAAGTTACAACGAACTACAAGAACTTTTATATTATGTTACTTGCTGCTACGGAACCCTCCATGGGCGAGTCCGACTCGCACTTGGCCGGTTTTTTTTTAAACCTATTTGCAAAATACATAATTATCTTTCAGTATGGCATGATTACGTCTTAAAAAAGTAAATTAAATACCAATAAATTCATACCGTAATATATTTTTATTATGGATTTAGAAAATAAAATGCTAAGTCACGTCCGAATCGTTAATCAAGATTTGTACCAAATGAAACCAAATCATACGGGGACCGTGTCGGTTATAACAAATTTTAATACACCTCCTTTTGACCCCAATGTGAATCGCAACTGGAAAATGTGTAATCACTTTTATTTATGAATTGTTTTGGTTAGATAATTTCTTTTCATTTTGCATCATTATACACCGTTAAATTTTGATCGTTTTAATCCCGTGGGGGGTCGATAATTAGAACGAAACGCCAACTACTACCTATAGGTCATTGAACTCGCTCAGCTGACGTTTTCTTAAAGAAATTAATTTCGTACATGCGTAAATTAATACGTGTTTTTAAAAAAAGGTACTTTATTTTTTAATTTTATCTTTACAAATCGATAGTGTTTCATGTACCGGATCGACCCTCCACGGGATTAAAACGATCAAAATTTAACGGGGTATAAGACTAGTTTTCACCAGCGCCTCACGTGAAAGGAGAACATTATCTTAAAGAAACATACTTTCGGGATAAAAAAGAGTCATATGTGCCATTCCAGGTTAAAGGCTACCCGTGTGCTATCTAAATCCCATTTAACCATTGATTGAGTGTGAAGGGGTAACAAACAAACAAACATACTAACAAACTTTCGCCTTAGTGTGATGTGATTGTCTTGGTTTGCGCATCTTGCACATAAATTCAAAATGTGTGAGTTAAAAATCATAACTCTTCTTTCTGTCTTTTCCGTAGTCGGATAAAATAATTCGATTCCAATGACTCAATTTGAATGTCACAGATAAAAAAAAATTAACGCATTGTAAGTAAAAATAATGAATTTAATGTATTGTAACTTAAATTAATTAATTTAATGTATTGTAACTACAAAAAAAAAATATTTTAATGTATTGTAACTAAAACAAAAATATAGTAAAAATTTGGTGTGAAATCATCAAATAACTATTATGATCTAGGTGGAGCGAGAGGGAGTATCAGACTATAAAATTCACCTCATCATCATCATCATCATCATATCAGCCGAAAGACGTCCACTGTTGGACATAGGCCTCCCCCAAGCGTCGCCACAACGACCGGTCCTGTGCGAAAATTCACCTGCCTTCTTTCAATTGTCCATTGCATTTCAGGGTCGTGGTGACTCATTACTACTTCTAGGTATCTAACTACTTAATAGCGGTTATCACAATTAGTCAAAAAACAGATTAATACCTTGTATAAGTTGTGTAATTTATCTTTAAAACATTTTTGATAACGGTGCGGCGCTGTGATCAATGCAAGGATAATATTATTTACAACTATACTGATAGTCAAAGATTTCAGTTTATCATCGAGTAAAGAAAATAATAGTTATGCACTTTGGACCTTCTTGTGATTTATCGTTTGAAAGTGGATTGTTTATTGTTTTTCTGTAAAAGCAATGAATGTATTAGATTTTTTTAGGGCACACACTAACTACGAGATTTTAATGAAATGTGTGTGTTTTTTTTTTAAATTAAAACAGTGCTTGATTGCCAACACCACCTGATGGCACCTGATGGCAAGCAGTGATGCAATCGTTGACGGTGAAGCACACTAGTTTAATCGGTTTGGATTAAGCTTGAAAATTAAGGAAGGACAAATGTTAAAAGTTAAGGTTATTTTGTTTCTATCTATTTGGTTTCAACTTCGACTTTGCGTCTACAATTACGTGCACGCTGACGAAGTCGCTTTTTGTCAGCGACTTCGTCCGCGTGAACTTCCCTCAGACGGGTGCTACTTTAAAATAGTTAACTGTTTTGAGTTTTAGTCATATGGCTAAGGCTCCAGGGTTAATCCAAAAAGTCATTTGCGTTAATTTGGACATTCATTGACATACATTTTTAAAGTGAGATAATTATGATCCAATGACTTGACTGCTTTTTTTTTAGACTTTGATCTAAACGCCCGTTCAAACTTTTACTGACTAAAAGCAAACCTTTGTTCTTTCCACCATGGGTTTCTCTTATGGGTGCCAACCCATGGGCATGGCCCCAATAGGCTTCGGCCCTGATTGGCCCCTACGGTTCTGCTGATATCTCTGCTGGGTACTCACTTAGCAGTGTAGCATGTAATGTATCAGATACGGTATCAAGTGAGTACCTAGGCACGAGCCCGTTGCAAGCCGCTCGCGCGTGGAGCGCTGTAAGCTCGCAGTGACCCGCCGGGTGTCAGTACCACTGCGAACACAAAGGTGGCTCGCAGTGTGCTCGTGGACGGCGAAAAGACCGCTTGTGTAGTGAGTACGTAGGCGCGAGCTTCAAACGAACTTACTTACTCATTATGGAGTGGACTGAAGAAAAAATATTAAATCTAATCGAGGTTTACCAAAATACTCCAGTATTGTGGGACGCCACCATTAATCTTTTGAGGACCAAGATCGACGTGGGGTTTTATAATTATCTAAAATATTGTACACGACTATGAACGCAACACTAGCCACCATTTGAGACATGTTGTTGGCGTGACGTCATCACGAGCACTGCGGATCCGGCAGCTCGTAGCTAGATACGCGGTGGACCGTAAACGAGCCGTATCCACTTGCAGGTTGATACAGTATCTCATACGTAACACGCAACACTGCTAAGTGAGTACCCAGCTTTTGAGGCGCGCGGGGAGCACTACGGCTGCCGACGATTTAGGCTCGGTCCATATGATATCGGATGGCCGGACGGCGAGCTACCCGTCAACAAACCTGCTAATCTATTGTCTAAGAAACGTGGTGACAGTCAAGTCCTGATCAATCATCACTCAATCATAGCCATCACGATTCCATCATCCCAAGATAAACTAAAGCCTCCGTTCTACGTGACTACATGAATTAAATCTGTCACAATCACAAGTAGGTAAATACACATGTATAAATCAAATGTTATCATTCGCTTGTAATACCTTTTATCTATCGTAATAATATGATTTTAATACCCCTTATCGCTTAAGATTAGCAAAATCAACGATTGTAAATAACCTACCACTGTCTTGATGATTTTATTTTTTATTTTTTGTCGCATGCACTGCAGTATTTTTATTGTGGTAAAATTCTTGTATCTCAAGATGAAGGGATTTTTATTTACGTTTGGAAGGATTGGAATAATTTTCCTGCTACGATCTTTCCATCCGATTATAATTTAGATGTCTTCAAGGCTACTTCGAATAGACTCTTAATAAACTAGTGCACCTCACCATCAATGATTGCATCACTGCTTACCATAAGGTAGGATCGCAGTCAAGCACTAGTATATGTAATAAAAAAAAAGTTTTTCATAATTTATAAAAATTTCTATTTAATGTTATTTAATTTATTTGTGATGTAATTTAATTTATCTGACATTATTATATTATTATTCGAAAACTTATTACTGTTTATGACCTAACTACCAAAAAATTAGACTATTTTTACTTGAAAAAAATTATATATCTACTCCCGTTCTAAGTGGAACAAGGAGGTGTTCTTCTGACGTGTCTTTCTTTCTGTGTTTGTGATGAAAACTTATTTATTAATTCCCGCGAGCAAGGCCGCAAGTTAGATCTCGAAGATTCAAAGAATTTTATTTCAAATAAACCATATACAGTCACTTTTGAAATTTGACATTTCAAAAGTGCCTCTCAGTCAGTTATAAAACATTATTCTAATTGCACATGCCAAAGCATAGATCTCTATGGAGAAGAATGTGCAAGAAACTCCATGGACACTCTTTTCAATCATGTAAAAAACCCCAACCCAGTCTTTAGTAGCTAGTACACTAATAAAGACCTTATATTCTGATTGGCACACATTTATATTTTATTATCTTTATGTCACTTATTTCGTTTCCATTGAGGCGGCTTAAAGCATAAACAATAAATTATAAATCATAAATGGATTGAGAAGCGATATCGTGAAGGTTGGCAGAAAAGATTGGAAGAAACAAACGTATGCGCCGATCATACTAGCTTTTGTCCGCGGCTGCACATACATAAAATTTTAATATAATCTAAGTCACTCAGAAATAAAGCAGCTTTCTATCGGTGAAAAAAATTTAGCAATCGGACCAGTACTTTCAGAGATTACATCCTACAAACAATAAAGCACAAAAGCAAACTTTACTTCTCTATAACATTAGTGAAGATATCGTATAAGGGCAGGAAGATGGTAACGAAATGGATTGAGACCCGTCTGATCGGTGGATAAAACAGCCCCGGCACAGCAATAGATGTAGGCCATAAAAATATTGGTTCCCGTACGGGAATCTTTGCGACACGCAGTGCAGTAGCCAAGTGCTCAACGACAGCGCCAATTGTGCTGTCGAATTCCTGGTCATTACTCGTATCTTCATATATTTAAAATGTCTTTGCAGAGTCATAGCGGTCAATATTAATTCAGTACTGGGCAATTAATACCCAAGAATTCGATAGATGGCGCTGACGTCGAATTAGAAATCGCTATGGTTTCTTTACCGCTCATATTTTTGTTTGTTGTGATGAGAGCATACTCAGTCATTGAGGTATTATTACAAAAGTCGTTTTCATTAATGACCATCAAGAATTAAAGTACCTACTACAGCACGCAGACTGATTGGCGAACAAAACGTGAATCATTGGGAACAAAACATGAATCATGAAAACATCAGTCGACGTAATCCTTTTTTACTTACTAATCTGTACACTCAGGTCGGTGCGAAGCTTCCTTGCTTCATCGGATCAGAAGTGAAGATAATATACGCAGGAGAACCAAGGTTACCGGTATAGCGCGAAGAATCGCCAAATTTAAGTGGCAGTGGGCCGGGCAAAATGCTTGCAGAACAGATGGCCGAAGGAGCACAAAGATACTGAAGTAGCGACTACGTAAGCTTGGTTAAGTTACTGACATAGTCCGAAGAATCCCCATTAAATCGCCAAGCGCCTCACCACCAACGATTGCATCATTGCTTACCATCAGGTGGATCGCAGTCAAGCATTAGTTGTGGCAGTGGGCTGGGCATATTGTTCGTACAAAAGAAGGGAGGGGTCGATGGGGACGAAAGGTTCTGGAGTGGCGTGAAGGCCTCCCACAAGGTTAACCAACGACTTGGTAAGGATCGCAGGTATTCGATATGTCCATCGTAAGCGCGGGCTTGCGGACAGTGAGCAATGGGTAGCTCGCTGTCCGGTAACTGTCCGGACCGGACCAAGCCCAAGTCGTCGACGGCGCACACTGTTCCCGCGCGCCTCAAGAAGTTGTCAGCAACAGCAGGGACCCAGCCGGGTCGAAGCCTACTGAGGCCAGGATTATCCGAAAGGGAACTCGAGCCCCGGTATGAAGGCTAGAAGGAACGGGGTGGGTCTTTTAGTCAGTAAGAGTCTGACACTATCTCCCGCTCCGCCCAAGAGCGGGGGTTGTCATTAGATGATTTTTTCCCACCATAAAAAAAAGGTATTCGATATGTGAGACATACAGAACCAGTCAGTGTAGCGACACTTGGGGGAGGCTTGTGTCCAGAAGTGGACGTCTTTCGGCAGAAAATATGATAATGATAAATCTGACACACTTACAAAATGACGTAAGTCTTTCATAAGAGGTACAGGCAAGTAAGAACGGCGGTGTAATTTCAGGATAATCTAGTTAAAAGTCAATTTACCTGATTTGAAAATGAGCGAAGAATTTTCATGAACTGAAACGAACTTGATTTGATTTAGTACAATGAAAAAGACTTTTGTTCAGTAGGATTCCTGTTAATTCTTTTTGTACATTTATATATAATTTTGTTTTGAAATAATGTAATATTTCAGTTAAAACTAACCTCTGACCACGGTTCCGCCCGCGTGAAAATAGAAAATTATTTCAAAAGGACATCGACCTTTGTCTTATTCCAGGATATAGTGTAGACCGATGTGCCTAATTTCATCCAAATCTGTTCTGCTGATTGATAGTTTAGGATACATACACACACATACGAACATACTTACCTACTATCTTTCGCCTTTAAAATATAGTTAAGTGATATTAATGATAAAGTTGCGTGAGAATTTTTTTTCTGTTAACTTCCAAATCTGAAGGAACTTAGCCCATTTCTTAATTATGACTATCTATTATTATTATTAATGTTTTTTTTAATGGAATGGAATGTAATTCCCTGCCGGAGTCTGTGTTTCCTGATAGCTATAACCTAGGGGTCTTTAAGTCAAGAGTGAATAGATTGCTTCTAGGCAAGCGTGCTCCATCGTCGGCCACATCATCGCTTACCATCAGGTGAGATTGTGGTCAAACGCGAGCCTATCCATTATATAAAAAAAAAATGTATTATTAAAAAGAAATGAGCATAGAAAACAAATCAAAATAGAATAAGTTATGCTGTACTGACTCCAAAAAGTAGTATAAGAGTAAAATATGACGACATTTTTTTTGTAAATAAATTCTTTTTAACTAAGCAAATAACACAATCTGAAATTCAGCACCCTACTACCTCGGAACTAAAATGGTAACTGTAGGAATACGGGGAGGTTTTAGTTAATAAAAATCCTTAGACTACTTTTCACTCTACCCAGAGATGATAACCCCCCCACCCTCAAAGAAAAATATAGATAGATAGATGAAACATTTATTTGATGCAACACCGAAAATTAACACACAATACACAAAAGCACAATAAAATTACAAATATAAACCTAAGCACATAAATTAACAAAAAATAAATAAATAGAAAAGGTAAACAATCACAGATATACATTGAATTACATAAATAAAAAAAAACGTAAAAAAATTAAACATAAAAAGTAAAAAAAAGCAAAAAAAGTACTTAAAGCTTATTAAAAGTTTTGTGTGGCAAACAAACAAAAAATGCATACTGCGGTGTATGCTTCAAGGACCACTGAAAAGGGACCACTATACACGTAGGTACACCAAACGAAAGCTTTATTTTAAAAATCATTATAGTTATCGCTAAACCTCGGGTGTAATCGCATAGGATTTGCTGTCGTAATCCATTCGGTGTGGATTACTAATCAAAGTTATTACGCGAAGGTCTACGATTGATTACAGCGAGTTATTCCAATACCTACCTGTCTAAGGTAAAGTGGCATAACTCGAATTTTATCGAATCTGAGGGCGGTATAACTGTTTTTTTATATGGTATAAACTAGTGCTTGATTGCGATCCCACCTGATACTAAGAAGTGATGCAATCGATGATAGTGAATTGCACTAGTTTATTAAGAGCCTATCATGAGCCTATTCACTCTAGCCTTGAAGACAAATTATGATCGAGAATGGCTCATTTTTTTTTTAAATTACAATTGTAACTTCTTTATATTCTAACAGAGATAATAAGTACGTAGGATACCTCAACATTTTAAGAATCAGTTATAATTGGGAATATTGAGAATCTGGTGGAAAATTGAGGGTTAATATATTCAATTTGAAAGGAATTTAGAACATTGGTAAACTAGTAGGTACATAAATTAACACAATAACAAGGTAACATTGCGTGTGATGAAATAAGAATAAATTAGGTATTTACGTATTTTTTAAATCTGTTAAATTTAACTTACACCAACTGTTAATCGCTGATCAACATTTTCATAACATCACCTATTGATTCCGTTATCAATTCATATCTTTACGGCTCTGTTTTTACAAAGAAATATCTTTCAACCTTCAAAGTGCTGCTTATTTCGTCAATGTCAATAATCGGAGCTTGGTAATTGATTGTCTATGTGAATCACATAGTTAAGATATCAGAGTTACTACCTCATGCGTTGATGAATGAAAGCTGGCTTGATGGCCCATCTAAACTAATAATAATAATCATGGTGAGTGCAGGTAGGCCAAGGAGGCACTTCCCTATTTCACAAAAGAGGCCCTACGACTGACTAAACCTCAGTTGCGCAAAGTGACGGTTGTTACAACTGGCCACGGGATCTTTAATAAACACCTCTCTGTCATAGGAGTTACAGACAGCTCACTATGCAGAGCCTGCATGGAGAAGGACGTCACAGTAGCTTTTTTTTTTTTTTTTTTTCGATGGGAAAAATCATCTTATGACAACCCCCGCTCTTGGGCGGAGCGGGAGATAGTGTCAGACTCTTACTGACTAAAAAACCCATCCCGTTCCTTCAAGCCTTCATACCGGGGCTCGAGCGCCCTTTCGGATAACCCTGGCCCCGGTAGGCTTCGACCCGGCTGGGCCCCTGCTGTTGCTGACAACTCCTTGAGGCGCGCGGGAACAGCGCGCGCCGTCGACGACTTCATTAGCTTCTAATGAATAAATGGAATACCACTCCTTTTTAGATTTATTTCAAATTGCTACGTTATGTATAAGAATGGTATTGCTCATGTTATCATACTCGTAAATATGATTTCATAATAGGGTTAAGTACCTACTGGCTTATATGACATTTTGTGACGCAAATAAAAGAAAAATATTCTGGTTACACGTTTTATAGGGCGTATAGCTCCATCCTTTTTTCTTGCTTGCACGCCTCACACTTTGACATAAGACCTCAGAGCACAGTAAAAATCTGTCTCTTTCTCTTGCTCTACCCAGACCGGGTTATATAAAGATTTCCAACTTAAAAAAATGCTGCTGAACATCGATATATATGTACTACGTACTAGATTAGGCGTACCGTACATTCACTTTAGTCAACTCAGGAGTAATGTCGACTGTACACCTTGAACATTACACTATGTTGAACGAAACGCGTAAGTAACACGAAATTCATGGCACTTAAGATATTTTGGTCGCGAAAAAAGTATCCTCTAAAAGCTATCTTAGCGCTGCATGGTTTAATAGTTCTGTTAGACGACATACTGCCAATGTAGCGCTGCAGCGAACTTTTGTTTTAACTTTTCAGTATTTTGACAAATGGTTTCCATGAAAGGGCTTGTCTATCACTAGAATATAAGTCGATGCTGATGAATGAAAGCCAGCTTTGGCCTGACAGTTTGAATATTATAATAGGTAATTATAATTTATTTATTTATTTTCCCTTCACACAGTTTTTTTTTTTAACTCTATCACACAACGCCGTCTAGTCCCAAGCTAAGCAGAGCTTGTGTTATGGGTACTAGACAACTGATAAACATACATATATATTTCTAAATACATACATATTATAGATAAATTACACCCAGACACAGAACAAATGATCATGCTCATCACACAAACATTTGTCCTGGGTGGGAATCGAACCCACGACCTCCGGCATAGCAGTCAGGGTCACTAACCACTAGACCAACAGGCCAGTCAAACAGTTATCTTATGCTAGCTTTTAACATTTTAACACAACAATATAAACGTCAACTAAGGACTGATTTAAATTTCCCTACGTCACTATCAATGGTATTAACAATGTCACGTTTATACTTCCACGATAAATATGATAAATCTGGTCTTTCGGTACGATCTAAGAAATGTGATATCAATGGGGATTACGCTGGTCACACCTAGAGGGGAGATATCACGGTACGTCATGATAAAAGATATTGGAGAAATTTCCCGATTTTCTATACGAAAAGAAAGGTTTTTGTGTGTAATATTTATATAACATGTAATTGGAACAAACGCTTAAAATCTCAAGAAACTGGGCGTTAAAGAGCGTTTGCCTACGCTAGGGCGCAGTCGTATTCTTAAATAATTTGGCCATATTGGTCGACGTTAAAGTGACTTCATCAAAAGCCTTTTTATTTAAGGAAAGGTGGTCAGGAAGAGATTGCATGGCATATCACTGATGCGATGGACAGACCAGATCAAAGCGGCCCATTGAAAGAGGGCGCCTGGATGACTACCACCAGGCAAAAGTGTTGGGAAATCTTTCGACGTACCGTAACAGCTTCCGGAGAGTTATCTCCATGATAACCATGACCACTCTGGTAAGAGTGAAACGACCAGTAGGAAGTACTGGAACAATGCATACTCTTATACACCCCAATTAAAAAATAAGTTACAATTATAATACAAACAAAAGTCTTTTTTAAGAAATTAATTATCCTAATTGTTGGCAAATAATATGGGAATCGAAGCACTATATTGGTATATGAATTGGTAGTGCATCGCTATTGTTATCTAAGCACGCACGTACAAACCACAAAATAGATAGGTACAAAAGACAATGTCATGTATGTACGTCACTTTTTATACCTACGCTCGGTGTACGCACACTAATGAGCGTTTGAGCCGGAATTGTTCGACGAGTGATCCGAGACGCGACCGAGACATCGTGTCTGTGAGCGGTGTCTTTGTGTGCGTTGCTCGAGCGCGCTTTGTATGTAGATTGACTTCTGTACCTATCTATTTTGTGCACAAACAATCTAATATTGTGAATCAAATTTTATAAAATAGGTAAACTTTAACCCTAACCTAATCAAGAATTATTTTAAAGACAAAAAATTGGCTATTTTAAGAATATCTGAAATCGATTCGTTAACCAAATCTGAACAATACTACCTTCAGAATGTGCGTTTATAAATTTAAGTACATGTGTTGTATAAAATAAGTTTTTATACCGATATCACGAAACATTTATTCAACAATTCCATTTTATTACATAAATGCTGATAAAAATACAATTATTGTCTCTACTGATTTGATGTGCGGTAAAAACGTTTTTTGCTGCACTTATCAATAAATGCGTTAGGTACTAAATAAATGAAAAACCTGAGATAATACCATAATGCCTAAGCATTTAAACTTGTAACATGGCTTTTATTTGATTGATTAGTCTTATCGTTTTTAAAATTAGCTAATATGGAAATACCAAAAAAATAACATAAAATAATATAATATTCCACAACTATCACACAACGCCGTCTAGTCTCAAGCTAAGCAGAGCTTGTATTATGAGTACTAGACAACTATAAATGATGGTACACGCGTAGTTGCTTATTATGGTCGTAATCATTTATTAGGCTTGAAAACAATAACAGAAAGGGCCTAAGGCAGGTCTTTTTTAAGGTGGGAAGTCATCCAATGACTTCTTCCGCTTTGGATGGAGCGGGAGAGCGTTCAAACTTTTACTGACAGAAACCACGCCTGTGTCCATCAGTTGCTCTTTATGTTCTAGGACTACAGATTTTTTTTTTCCAAAAAATCCCCGAGCCCTTAGCGGGCTTCGTTCCTTTTCATGTTAAGACCCTACGGTTTTGCTGGTTTCACTTTGAGGAGCACACGGAACAATACGCGCCGCCAACGACTCGGGCGCGATCGTTATCAGACGGCAAGCTACCCGTTCCTGCGTCTACGGTGGTTAGGGATCGCCCTAGCAGGGCCAATACCTGCTAGAGTTGCGGAAACGTTTAAAAGAGTTCCCGAGGCCCTAGATCGCAAAGGGCGAATGAAGAAACATAAGGTGAGTTTTCGTCATTAAAAGTTTAATACGCCCTCTAATCTCGCATCATCTTAGAGCGGGAAAAGTCATTTAGATTTCACACCTTCAAAACAAAACAACGTTTTTTTATTTAATAGCTGTCCCACAGCTGACCAAAGGCCTCCCCCAACTTCTACCAGGTATTTTTTTCTTTCTGAGCCACCTCGAACCAGTCCTTGTGGTAGGCATAGGTACTACTATTACTGATTAGAGATTACAAAAGACAATAGAATCATAACCGAACACTCATTACTCTGAAATTCTTTCTTCATTAACCTCTACCTCAGTAAGGTTATCAACACTAGGTTGACCCTGCGCTATCTCGGGCGGCGCCTTTGTGTGCGTGCCCCGATTTCTCTTCCTAATGTTTCTAAGAATTATTTGCTGAAACAATAGCACGCTTCATGTTTGTGATGCATACCAACTTAAAAGTGCAGTTCACTTAGCACTTTCAAAAACCAACTCTCTATTTTAATAGCTAAGGTTGAAAATCCAAAGTAGGTTCTCGATTCAAATTCCGTTTGAGTGTTTGTTTGTCTGTAAACGTTGACGAAACCGCGGTGTCTTTGAGATTAAACTCTCGTTTGATAATTGCCAGTCAACAAGCCGGCAAGATTTGTGATTATGGCCAGTTTACAAGGTTTATTTTTTAATAGTCCCTCGTGTGTGATTTAGGTTAATTTCACAAACTTAATGCTTGCTAATAAAACATGGATTGTTTGAAAAAAAAAATGCTAATTTGACTGTGTTTTTTTGAGTCTTGGCCTTATCACGTGATGTTTTTTGGGTTGTTTCTAAGCTTCTTATTCCTTATCTACCTTTAAGTATAAAATAAGAAACTGACTGACTGACGTATTAATGAACAACTGAAACTGTAGGGCATAGGGGTGTGAAATTTTGATCGAGGTTTTCTTTTATGATGTAGGCGAGCATCTATCATCTATGGCCTGTTGGTCTAGTGGTTAGTAGCCCTGACTGCTATGCTGGAGTTCGTGGGTTCGATTCTCACCCAGGAAAAATGTTTGTGTGATGAGCACGATCATTTGTTCTATGTCTGGGTGTAATTTACATATCTATAATATTAGTATTTAGAAATATATAAGTAAGTTTATCAGTTGTCTAGTACTCATAACACAAGCTCTGCTTAGCTTGAGACTAGATGGTGTTGTGTGATAGTTGTGGAATATTATATTATTATTATTATAAAAAAATCCTGTCTTAGTAGACAAGATTTTTCAAAATTCATCCCATAAAGAGATGAAATGTGAGTCCAAAGTTTGAATGACGTAGGTTTACAATTACACGTGGGTGAAGTCGCTGGGCAGAAACTAGTCATTACGTAGGTATTATGTAGATATTATAAAACAAAGTCCCACACCGTGTCTGCCAATCTGTCTGTTTGTTACAAACTCATAAACCACTGAACAGATTTTCATGTGGTTTAAAGTAATACCTAGACACTGATTCATGAGGAAGGTTTAGGTGTTCAATACATGTAGATTAGCTTTTTCCTGCGACTTCATCCGTGTAAACATCGATTATAACGGTCGCAAAGACGAACTCGAAGACAGACAAAAAGTAACGTACCTATGTCCTTCTTAGGTTTCAAGTTTATTCCATAGCAAATGTTATCAGAATCAGTCCAGTAATTTAGCTGTGAATGCGTAACAGACAGGCGGAGTTACTTTCACATTTATAATATTAAAGCATGGATAAAAGCTCAGAATTTCAAAGATAGCAGGACGCTAGTTTCCCTAAGATATTTCTTTTTTTTTTTCAGTTAAGTTTTAAAACGTTATGTCTAACGATTATAAGTCTAACCACTTTTCCATACACCAACACGAAAGCCACACTAAACAAACACGGTAGGCAGTAGATTTTTGAGATTAGTCACCCCACCAAGCTTGGCAAACAAATAACAAAACAGCATAATGTCCAAAGAGACAAACATCAAACAATTGCCACAAGCAAAAGTCACGCTAACAAAGGTTATCAAGACTTGGCGCGACTTGGCCGGACTTGGCAAACACTGTCGTGAATAATAGGGTAAACAGCCAAGCGGTGTCGTGACCGCTTGGCAAATATTGACATTTATACCTGGCACGAATTTTACCCTTTGATTGATCGAGCTTTGTGGTTAAAACTTGGCTATTTTGTAATTTTGAATCGCATGTCGCGTTTGAGGGTTAGCTGTCACTTGATTTTTACTTGGAAATGGAATTGAATTACGAAAAATATTGAACCTAAAAGGATACTATAGAAAGAATGTGGTAGATTCAGGTGCGTTTAGTACCGTAACTATGGCCCAGACACAGGGCGCAGTCCGTGGAGTGCCGCCAAAAAAATTATATGTATCATTATGCTAGTCATAAATAAATCAGTTTAAGATCACAGTACGAGACGCTGGATGTAGATAGATAGATAAATTCTTTATTGTACACCAAAAATAAAGCAGTTACATAAGAAACTTAAAATTAATAGGGTGCCACAATGGGTGGTCTTATCGCTAAAAGCAATTTTTTAAAGACAACCTTTGGATGGATTTGACAGAGAAGAAGAAAAAGATACGCAGGTAGTTCGTGGTGTACTATTTACATATATACAATACATAAACTAGCAAAATTACATATATTATAATTAAGAACACATAGATTACATCTATTATTATTAAGAATATATTAAATAAATAAATAATAAATATATTACAAATAGATTATATTTATTAGATATTAGATTTATATTATTTATTAGATGAGTACTACCTAATTAGTTTTTTTTTTGTATAGTAAATGAATAAAAAAATATGTTACAACTTTATGCGTAGGAGGAATCAGTTTGCCCTTAATGTCTATAAAAGGACCAACTATTAGGTCTATATATACTACTAGTTTCCTTTTTGATTTAAATGTGATCATCATCACCTACATTTTCAACCCCTCTATCCCAATTCATCTAGGATTGGCTCAACAATATTATTATCTTCTTCTGCCTTAGGTACTTGTATTCTTCTATATCAGCAGACCCTTTCAAAGAATCAAGATTCCATGAAAATTAAATCCAAAATCGAAAAGCCATGTTACCGCAAGATGTTTTATTGGAACTGGCCCCACAACGCCACACAAATCGTTCATTTTAAACACAACCAGCCGTTATCTGGCCGACTAATGTTTGCTTACCATGGTACACATGTCCAAATCGGATTTACAACGCCGAGACAACCGTATGGACAGTCAGCAGGGAAACGTGTTTATTTCTTGTGGACTTTTTTTTAATTTTTTTAAAAGAGATGTTTAAATTTTGAAATGTGACGTAGCAGAATTTTAAATTTGGAACGAACGTAATGTTTTGTTTTTTGCCAATCACGTTCATTTACTAAATTGTCAACGTTTTTCCACTATCTCATCTGATGGAAAGCGACAATGCGATCAACGATGGAGCACGCTTGTCTAGAAGTAACCTATTCATTCATAACTCAAAGATTACCAGGTTGTAGCTATCAGAAAACACAGATTTCAGCAGGGAATTTCACTCATTAGCTGCGCACGATGAATGTGTTCCCAAATCTTTTGATGCGTATAGGTGAGATGCGACAAAAAAAACTTTTTCAAGTTTATATTACCTATGAGTTTTACTAGTTTACTTAGTGAAGACCCAAACCTTAAACTTTTGAATATTTTTACAAACATATCCACAAGAAACCACGTGTCCAAACTGCATAGTTATAAGCCTATCAACTAAAATGGCTACCACCCATAAAGCTGTAAATAAACTCATAACACCACTCTAATTCTCTATCCCTACCTTATCTACATCGAAATTTGTTCGACACAAAAATTACAAGCATCATAACAAGCACGTTTAAACTGTCGATAGTCGATATCGACACCCTTATCTCACCTTTGTCGTACCGCCAAAATCAAAGTCATAAAACAACGTAATTTTGCCAGTGATATGAGTTGACGTATCGATAAGATATTGTCAGCCCTAAATCTGAAGCCGTGGGATTTAGACACCAAATGTTATTGAAGTTCTACTGGTTATTAAATGTTGGGTATTAGTTTTAGGTCGTTTTATGTGGCCTGCACTGTAATATAGATTGTGGACTTTGTTTCGAATGAGCTTGATGCCGATTTTATTTGCACAGTGACGTCAAACCCGTTTACAGGGGTAAGCAAAGATGTGTCAAAGATATAAATACATAGAAACCAGGCTTTAGGCTGCTACTGCGATTTTTCCTAAAGGAACCAGGCCCCCCCTACCACGATATTTCATAACCATTATGAATTCGATTTGTAGAAGGAATAACGCTAAGCTTCCTCTATAGCTCCATCTCTCTCTCGCACCGGTTGTAGGCTGATTTTTAGATGTCATAATAGGGGTCCAAGCTGGAGCTTCTGCGATTGGAATGAAGCGTAATGTACGCTTTTTGTAGTAATCAAATGAAGAAGTAATCAAATGTCGCCGAGATTTTTCGGTGCATTTAGAAATATAAGAAAATGCAACTCTGGAACCGGTCAAAGAAAGGCGCAATGTGAAAAGATGCAAATATAACAGAATATTAAAGGGTATTTGGATGACTAGAATCAACTGTCATCTTCCGTTTTCATTTTGGAGGTCGATTATAGTCAAATAACTTTTTCGTTCTGAGTGCAGTGACATGAAGGGGAGACTTACTGACTAAAACTCATGCATATTACTTGAATTGCCCTTTAGGTTACATTTCCATTGAAGTGAAGCGTTTCTATTAAAGCATAACGGAGCGAAGGTGGAGTACTCTACTCTGACCTTCGTAGTCTCCGCTCAGTATCATTATCAGTATCATTTATTTTATTTGAAAGTCCGCCTAACTCCACTCTGCTCCACTTACGCTGTTTCCACTGATACGTAGTGGAGATTGCAAGCATTGTGATTGGCTAATTCACGCACCCTTACGTTCCAGGGCCGATATAACTCATTCGAATATTTCTGCAACTGCATCGACCCTAGCGGCCTCTGTCAGTTCAGCTGACATCTCTGTCATCGTCCTGAGATCTACACAATCTATTTGAGAATGATGCACAGTGGTCATTTTGAGCATTGTGATTGTGATAGGCTGATTCATGTACCCTTACGTACCATGGCCGCGATAACTCATTCGAAAAATCCTGTAGCTTTGCTGCATCGACCCCAACGGGCTCGGTCAGTTCAACTGACATCTCTGTCATCGTCCTGAGATCTAGACAATCTGTTTGTGATCTAGTAATCTGTTTGGGTGCTCTCACTTGCATGCCAATTTTATCAGCTATGTGAAGATATCAGAACATCAGTCTGATTGGCGGAACACTTCACATCGAGATAATTTGGCGGCAAACACAAAGGGGCGTGAGAGAGGTGATTTCGTAACAGGATTACTGGCTTATATGACGTTTTGAGATGCTTTGACAGCTTGCAGACATAAGATTTATGTCGTTTCTTTTTCTACACCAATATTATAAAGAGGAATTTCTAAAATATGAGTGTTGAGAAGATAAGAGCATATTTACACAGAACAAACTCATCATACAAACATTTGTCCTGGGTGGGAATCGAACCCACAATCTCCGGCATAGCAGTCATAGTAGTCAGGACCACTAACCACTAGACCAACAGGCCAGTCATTAGCACGTAAGTATCTACTAACGATGTAAGTCTGTAACCAAATGGTTTGAAGATTTAGGTGTAATAATCACTCACTTACTTGACTTAGGGGTCTTTAAATCTAGAGTGAATAGGTTACTTCTAAGCAAGCGTGCTCCATGGTCGACCACATCATCTCTTACCATCGGATGTGATGGTGGACAGATGCGAGCTAATGGATTACCTAACTACATGGGTGGTTAGTTTGTTGTCATGACTCTTGAGAGAGGCCTATGTTCAACTGTGGACGTCTTTTAACTGACGATGACGATGGATAGGCATCTCGACCATCAGTCTCGACCTTACTTTAACGCCATTAAGGTTGGTAGTCTTACCTCTCACAGGATACGGAGTCTCATGGCTGTGTGGGGGTGGAGACGCGATCCTGGGTTCTGACCGACTGGCAGAAGCTCCCCACAGTGATTGACATAGTCCATTCCGTAGTGCTTCGCTTGCTGATACTCCTGGGAAAGAAGAAAGGCAGGATTAGAAATAAAATAATTGAAATTCTTTGTAGAAGTTAGTAATATATTAGTAAAACATTGGTGTCCTGAAATCGGACTACGGGGTCGCGGCAGACCACGAAGAGGATGGTGGGATGACAGATATTATATTCCTCAAGAATTGGTAAGAAGTGATTCAGAGCGAGTGGAAAAATACAGGTGATAGCGTTTACCGGGCAAAAGAAAAAGTTTTGTCAGTATACTAAAGTTCTCTAAAACAATTTATACTTCCGCACTGCATCCGAAACACATCAGAACATTTCATGTTGAAAAAGAACTCGTATTAAAATAGGAATTAGTGCGTAAATGCTCATACATATACTCGTAGACTCCAGTTATCATCGCTCATCATTTCAGCCAAACGACATAGCTATTGTCATAGGACATAGGCTTCCACCAAATATTCGTCACAACGACCGGTCCTGTGTATTTCGCATCCATCGAATTCCCGCGACCTTCACTACGTCATCAGTCTACCTTGTGGGACAACAACACTTTTGTTTCTTACAACCTTAATGCGGAAGGCAGCATCTTTTATCTCTTCAAATAATCTTAGGAAGAATCGCAAAAATCCATTAAAAATCTTCAACCAAACAGTAAGTGAGGGTAAACCAGTCAATATTCATCAGTAGGGCACTTCCTCATTACGGTCTCACCGTAATTACACGACGAGCTATGTGACTCACGCGCATCTGCCTGGTCTATGTGGAAATTGATCTGAGGATTTTAGGTAGTAGATTGTTTAGGAATTCTTCTGCTTTTACGATAGTTCCATTTATACAGAGTATTCTGATTAATAATTTGATTATTTGCCTCCTTGTATCGTATTCCTCAATAATGAGGGTCGTGACCTCCCTGTTTCATCACTTTCACCTTTATGATGTTCTTCCATCTGTTTCTGTCTCTGGCGGTGTGAATGGCATTGTACATCGTAGAGTCAAGAGCGTTGCGGATCTGGTCGGACCAACGTATTGGGCTGCACCCGCGAGGCCTTTTCCCATCCACTTTGCCGGTCACAATGAGCCTTTCGATTTTTTTTGGTGACAGTTAGTATATTTGTATGTTACTCCTTCGTTTTTAAATGGTGGACCGGATTTGGATAAAATTTTGCCACTCTGGTGTTTAGATGAGTCGGGTCCTGGAACAGGACTTATGGTACTTTTTATCCCGAGAATATGTTCACTCGAGCGACGTCACTGTAAGAAACTAGTATCACTGTATGTGTAGAACTTACACTTATCTGAGAAATAACACTTCAATCAATCTTAATTAAAGGTTCTAAATATAGAGGAAGAGCAAACATCGCGCGAAGCTTATAAACAAAGTGTTGATCCAGTAGGAGTCAAAGTTGTTAGTGTGGCGCTAATATGGCGCTTGGTTTCTGTTGCGTGGGGGATCATATTAGACGTTTTCTTTCTTTCTTTCTTGATCTTAACAATGAGTCTGTGTTTTCTGATAACACCTGGTGTTTTTAAGTCAGTGGTGTATGGGTTACTTCTAGGCAGGCGTGCTTCAACGACGACTCATGGTCGCTTACCATCAGGGAAAGTAGAGGTCATCAATAAAGTAGAAAAAAAAATGGTAATGTTTCTCATATCCTTACGACAAGTTGCAATGAAATATAAATTAATGACACAATTGTAGCCTGCTGCTTTTTGCTACTTTCTAAATCTGAGATGTCTTGATATTTTTTAAACCAGAAAATACAGTTTTTTGAAGCTTTGAGCTTCTATTTATTTGTGCGTATGTTGTTGTTTTTGTTATATTTGTACCACTAACATAGTTGTATAAGTTTTTTTAAATTTAAACTATATGAATTTCTTACTTGAAATAAAGTATTTATTTATTTTTATTTATTTGTAACCTTCCCGATTTTAAAGATTTTTTGTGGTTTTCCTTTTTTATATCAATGAGCCCAGTCTCCAACTTACAGCAGTTTTGCGAATTAAAATATTATCTTAAAAAAATGTTTGCTTGATACTTAGCTTTATCTGTTAAGCCCTTTCTCCAGACCATTCCATTTTAGCGGCCCACTTAACATCAAACAATTGAATGTTTGTCTTATCAATGAAATGGTCAGTCATGATTTGGCTCATGCCCTCAGTACCACGTTGGTCAGTCACGAGATATTTAGCTTAACAACTCTATTGCATCCTTACACTTTCTGCAATCGTGATATTAATATTCTTTGAACCAGTTAGTCATTAAGTTCTTGGAAAGAGAATGAAAAGTTATGAGGATTTAGTTGGAGTTAGCTTACTGCTCGCATGGACTTAGCTCTTTTTGACCCCTGATTATCAGAAATCTGAAAGTTTATTTCAAATAGCCATTACATTTTAACAATTCAAAAGTGCCTGTAATTAGTTACAGGCACTTTAGAATTGTCAAAATAATAATGATAATTTTATTCAAATACGTTTACAAAAATATCAACATTAAGGAACAGTAACAAGGTTTCCTATTACAATAATATCAATACAATTACAGTGCTTAAAAATGTACTAAAACTTAAATCTCTCTTAACCCTCTTTAATTTTTCTTTTTATCTCTCTTTTATCTCTCTCTTATTCTCTCTCTTTAATCTTTCTTAGTATGTATTGAAGTTTTTGTATAAGCTGTATTACTTTTTGGTGTACAATAAAGTCTATTCTATTCTATTCTATTCTAAAACTAAAATATCAAAAAAAGGTACAATTAACAGTGGTTTGAAAATGTCGGAAAATCAAAAAAAAGTGAAGCTAAATTGCCATATTCACTCACAGAGCTTGTGCTATGAGTAGTAGATAACTGTTAAACATATTTGTATAGTTCTAAACACTTACATATTATAGATAAATTACACTCAGACACAGAACAAATGATCATGCTCATCACACAAACATTAATTTGTCTGTAGAAATTGAACCAACGACCTCCAGCGTTGCAATCAGGGCCACTAACCACTATACCAACAGGCCAGTCCAAAAAAAACTGCATAACATAAATACCAGTATTTCTTACATAATATTTAATAAAACTAACAAGTAAAAATGGATGATTCTACATCGATTATATCGTGAACAATTCCAAATGGATTATCGATAAGAATTATCTGAACATGAATTTAGGTAATCACTGCCGTTGTTACAAGATATTAAAATTATCGATTACATTTATTCCATGTAATTCTGATAGGAAGTCTGATTAAGTAAATAATTGTTTTTTTTTCTGATGTTTTTTTACGATTAAAATTGCTTGATGTATCGCTACTTGTTCTGATCGCTTCTTGTTCAACGTTATATTAAAGTTAGAATTACATTAGAGTGACGCGCACGGGTATCACACCTGAATTGTATCTAGAACGACACAATTTAATTCCGCCAAGTCCGTTCCATCATCGGACCACATGACGTACGGAGTACCGCCACAGGTACATGGTGGACAACCCACCTATACGTACAAAGCGTTTTGGGAGTACATTCATTATGCGTACAGCTAAGGAATGGAATTCCCTGCCGGAGTTTGTGTTTCCTGATAGCTAAGTATAACCTAGGGGTCTTTAAGTCCAGAGTGAATAGATTGCTTCTAGGCAAGCGTGCTCCATCGTCGGCCACATCATCGCTTACCATCAGGTGAGATTGTGGCCAAACGCGAGCCTATCCATTAAAAAAAAAAAATAATGACGTGGCATGGCGTGTATCAAGTGCAGCTCTACAAGTCTAGTTTCCATATAAAATGTGGGAAGACCGACGTAGAGATGTGCCGTTGCTGGCAATATAGGAATATTGCTACCAATATTTCATACTTCGGGCAATATTTCCGACAACATTCCCACCAATGTTCTCACTTCACGGTAATATTGCTACCAATATTCATACTTCGGGCAATATTTCCGGCAACATTCCCACCAATATTCTCACTTCACGGCAATATTGCTACCAATATTCATACTTCAGGCAATATTTCCGGTAAAATTCCCACAAATATTCTCACTTCACGTCAATATTGCTACCAATATTCATACTTCGGGCAATATTTCCGGCAACATTCCCACCAATGTTCTCACTTCACGGCAATATTGCTACCAATATTCATACTTCGGGCAATATTTCCGGCAATATTCCCACCAATATTCTCACTTCACGGCAATATTGCCCGCAACGGCACATCTCTAGACCGACGCGCCCAGATCGGCGTGTGTGGCAAACGTGTACGCAGTGTAGTTCTACCATTATTCTCTTGCTAGCTGTCTCACTCGGTTTCACTCTCGTCATTACTACTCCGATCCTGTGAGTATTATCGCGATGTTATATAGCCTGTGTCCTGTCTAGATAAATGGGCTATCTAATACTAAAAGAATTTGTCAGTTCGTACTAGTAGTTCCTGAAAAAAAAAACCGTGACAGAGCGGTAAAATACCACTCCGTAGAAATGTAATTGCTATGCACCCGTTGTAAGATATAAAGAGAAATCTTGTCTACCAGAAGCGCTACTGAGAGCTCCCTTAGCGATCCATTTGACGACCTAAACTGAATTGTTAAAGGGATGGAGCTATGTAGGCCGTATAGCTCCATTCCTCTTTTTCACTCGCACGCTTGACATTTTGACATGTCATAGTAAAATCCAGCTTTAATAGATTAATTAATTTTTGCTATTAAAGCTGGTATAAGTTTCTGGACCGCCGCAAAATTTTGATCGTTTTAATCCCGTGGAGAGTTGATCCGGTACATGAAACACTATCAATTTGTAAAGATAAAATAAAAAAATAAAGTACCTTTTCTTCAAAACTCGTATTAATTTACGCATGTGCGAAATTAATACCTATCTTTAAGAAAACGTCAGCTACGCGAGTTCGATGAGCTATGGGTAGTAGTCGGCGTTGCGTACAAACTACCTACAGGTCATTAGACTCGCTCAGCTGACGTTTTCTTAAAGATGTTAATTTCGTACATGCGTAATTTTTTTACGTTTATTCTATAATTTTATCTTTACAAATCGATACTGTTTCATGTACCGGATCGACCCTCCACGGGATTAAAACGATCAAAATTTAAAGGTGTATATGCTGCAGACCGCAAATGCATTGAGGCCTTTGAGATGTGGTGCTGAAGAAGGATGCTACGTATCTCTTATTCAACATTTTGGGTCAACGTATCCAATTTGCAAGAACTCAAAATCTCCTCATGGTTGTCATCCGAGTGTCTTGGCAAAGTTCTGCAATACTTCGGTCACATTACAAGGAAAGACGGTGGCAACCTCGAAAGGCTCATTGTGACCAGTAAAGTGGATAGAAAAAGACCTCACGGGCGTAGCCCGATACGTTAGTCTGACCAGATGCGCACTGCTTTCGCCAGAGACAGAAAAGAGAGATGGATGAATATCATAAAAATTACAGTGATGAAGCAGGGAGGTCACGACCCTGAGCATTGAGGAATACAACGCAAGGAGGAGGAAGAAGTTTCTGGGAATTTCCAGATATCAAGTATGACCTTGATCAAGCATTGATATTTTACGTAACGAATTATCGATAAGTAATAAACAAATAATGTTTTTTATTGTTATTGTAAATATGGACTAAGGACGTTTTTATTTATGTACGTAGAAGGTCATTTATTGAGGTTATAATAAGGAAAGGAAATCAATACAAATATGCTCAATATTTTACCTGAAATCCATAAAAGGGGACACTTGTAAATCTGTACCCACTATTTAATAGATAACGACTGTACAAACTCCGACACAGAATTTGAATTTCAAGATTAGCAATATTCAGGGAAACTGAAGTCACAAAGGTTAAAAACGGGATGGATGCAACACTTTTTGAAAAAAAAAAGTATTAGAAGCTTTTTATTTGGAAAACTAGCGGGTTGGGTTTTTAATCTACAAATATTAGAAAAGTATATAGACCTTATCCTTGTTTTACCCTAAAGGCTCTATGACATTCTCACGTTCCAGGCGCCAGGATTCCGACCCCGATTTCTACTCTAGGCGTGGGCTTGCGGATGACGAGCAATGGGTAACTCGTCGTCCCATAGTCCGTCCGTAGTCGTCCTCGTTCGTCCGGTGACTGTCCGGATAGAGTCCGGGTCATTGACGACTCATAGTGCACCACGCGCGCCTCAACGAGATGTTAGCAAACCCGTAGAGGCTCACCAGGGCCGAAGCCTACGGAGGCCATGGGTTGACTTCCGAAAAGAAAACCCGTGTTTCTGGAACGCAAGGCAAAGAAGAAAGATACGTGTGCTTTTAGTCAGTAAAAGTCTGACACGCCCTCGCGCTCCATTCTCCAAGAATTGGATGATTTCCCATTTAAAAAAAAAACCCTAAAGGGTCTATATGAGGCTTTTCAATCGTTTCTAAACATTTACTTCCGAAAAATGATAGAATCAAGGAACAAAGTATCAAGACTTATAAAGGTCAAGTCAGCGTAGATCACACTCGCAGTTTTAACTAGGGCCGGCTGGCGCCATTGGATCGTCCTCTTCCTCTCGAGCACTGATTGTCTCACTTACAGCCATCCGTACGTAATCATCACGTGGTCACTGCGCGGCCATCCATCTGCATTAACGGACAAACAAACTGACGGGAAGATGGAACTATAAATCTTATTAGATAACACTGATATGTGGGGAAAATCACGCTTGAAATAGCTAATGGGTTGAATGAAGTTAGTGAAGTATAATATTGTTTTGAAACCATGAACAACTGGGCCAGGGTCCGTTCCGAAAGGGAAAGCCCCGGTATGAAATTCAAAAAGGAACGGGGTGGGTTTTTAGTCAGTAAGAGTCTGACACTATCTCCCGCTCCGCCCAAGGGCGGGGGAAGTCATACGGATGATTTTTACCCACCAAAAAAAAAACTAGTCTAATAATTTTTTAAGTCCCAGCGGGTTTCCTTACACGATGGAGCAGTAGTAACCATCAACGGCTTCGTATGCGTGAGAGTAGATTTTTCTTTACAAACTTTGGACCCGCATTTCATCCCCATGGGGGGTGATTTTTGGAAAATCCTCTCTTACTATTCGCCTACGTCATAAAAGGACACTTCGTCCAAAGTTCCGTTGATAGCTTGATATGTCATTCTGTCAAGTTTCCCTTTTTATACTGATACAAATAACAAAGCAAATGAATCCAGTTCTCAATTCTTCTCCACACTGTATTACGAGAAACATAAAACTATGCTTAATACAAAAGCTCTTCCAAACAAATTAGGGCCGACAGGGCCGGATAAGAAGTATAACTAAGTAAGTGGCCAGGGTAATCAGTGCAGAGGAAGCAAACGATTCGGTGGCGCCAGCGACTGTTTAGGCCAAGACTATCTAACTATTAGTTGATCTTAACTATGGTGGTTGACAGGTTAAGCATTTGTTGAAGAAGTACATAGAGGATTCATACAAAAGCAGGGAAAAGCGAAATTCCGGGATTGTCCCATAGAATCACCGTGACGTTGGAACGCAAGGGGCAAAGAAACTCAGATTGGTTTAGTCAATAAAAGTACAATACTAACAGTCTTCGCAATACTCCTAGGAAAAAAGTGTCATATGCTATTCCAGGATGTGGACTACCCTTGTGCAAATTTTTTCGAGTAACATACCTAAACACAATTAAGTACATGCAAACTTTAGCCTCCACATTAGTGTGATATAAGTAATCAATCTAAAAGTGGGCTCTAGTAACAAAATTCAAAGTCACAACACACGGTAACCGTTTCTCTTTCCTACATAAGACGAACGTAAGACAGGATAGGAACAAGACCGGCAAGGACAATCAGTGCAAAGGAAGAGGGCGATTCGGTGGCGCCAGCCAGTGTTAAGGTCGGCTGTCGGGGAAATCACATGCCACCGGTACCGGTCGTCTACAAGTACATGTTGTAAAGACTCTTATGTTACTTTCGTATATAAAATGCATAAAAGAAGAAACTGATTGACTAACATATCAACGCCCAGCCGTAATTATAGGGATTAGGAACTTACAATTTTGCAGGTGTCCTTTTTATTAACACGCGTATATTAGCTTCACCTGTATGTTTGTAACCAACGCCTTTGAGCTCGATTTTGACCAACTTTGGGCGATCAGATTTTCTTCAAACTTTGCACACCCATCAAAGACTGATGACAATACAATAATCCGTTTTCTTTTTTGTGCTCAATTTACGAAAAATATGGCACAAAACGCCCCACGCTTTTTTTTCAATGATATTAATATGTTTCGTTCATTATTATTATTTTCTACCTATATTGAAAATTATTTTACACTTTTTAGTTTGATATGCTATGAAAGCGTGTTTTTTTTAGTTTTTTTTTATACTATATTTTTTACGTCAGAGAGGCTTTTCCAAAGTCACTCCCTAAAAAGATTAATTGGGGATCCAAAATTTGTATGAAGAAACCTCATGTTGCAGAGATTCTTTCATCAGAAGTTACCTCTGTAGACGGTTTAGAACTGGCACATCCTATATCTATTTTTGTAAAAAGAGATAGGTACTGAAAAATGACTGTCACATCAACGTACAGCCAAAACTATTGTGACAAGGAGCGTGACATTTTGCACAAGGCTGCATTTTATTACGCCAGAGAGAATTTTTCCAAATTCACCCCCTAAAGGGATGAAATGGGGGAGCGGGGGTATGGAGCAATCTATTTTTACTAGCTAGCTAGTTATAAACAAAAGATATAAACATTTACTTGTGTTTTAGAAGAAAGAAATACGTTTAGAACGGGACGGCGGTTAGGCCGATAGTGCGAGTAATCACATCATTGTGTGTTTGTTTCTTCTTTACGCTCGAACCTGAGAACGGATTTGGAATCGATTTGGCACATGGTTATACCATGTCTTTGAAAAGCACATAAGGTATACCAGGCGTACATATTCCAATCGGTAACGTGCCCCATTTGCAAAACTAAGACACGCATTTAAAATGACATAAAGTAACAAATGACAACGCAAGTTAAACTTGCATTGTATAGTTTACATCGCCGTAATACTTATAAACTAACCAGATCAGCTCAAATAACCACTAAATTTCTAATACGTATCTTATTTTTGCAAGTGAGGCACGTTACCGATTGGGGCATGTAGCTATCTCCGATAGTACTGATCTGATTTTGATGATGATTTTCTTCCCTAACAGAAATTTTCACTATGGCTGAATATTTTATGCTACTTTTTATCTCATGAAAAATGTAGACAGGCTACGTGAGTGAAGTTACATAGAAAAACCAACAGAAGATGAGATAAAACTATAGCGTTCATTCACAAAACGTTGTTATCAGTTCTTTCCTAGTTCTAACAACAACTAAAACAATAAAAAAAAATTAAGACCACCAAATGAACTCAATGCCGCCGACCGACCAACGAAATTGGTAAAATTTGGAGTACATCAATTACTATAAATAGAAATAGATCGCCGCTGTGTGAACAGGGATATCTATTTTTAAATGGTTGACTGTCATTGTTGCAATGAATCATGGTGTGAAACTAGAATGTACTTGCGTAAATTCGCACATATAGGAAATATTTATTTATATTTTTTTATAGAATCTGCCTTAAATATGGTCAATAATGACAACAGTGACATGCATGTGTATAGGCTTAGACAGGTAAGACACAATACTAAAGGTGAAAAAAATTGTGGTAGTACATAGTGTTACACTACATGTTTTAACACAAACCATAATAAAGGGATGTTTGCTACCAGTACTTTAGACAATCACTAATTGCGTAAAACAACCCTACACCGTCAATGACATATCAATTGACGACAAAATTGGCTTCCTCAACACATACCAAGTGAGCATAACCCTTTACACACTTTCAAATTCCAATCAAAATCACAAAAACGAGACTGTTAAAAAACCCAAGCTTGAGTACAAAGTTGAAACAAAAGAGTCGCCGAACGGCGCCAATGTTACGAGAATCAATGACCGTCGTCCGGGCGAAGCAGATCATTAAATTGACGCTCGCCACGCCAATTGTGACATCGCTTCCTGTGATGAGCAGTGGGACAAGGTACGGGATCACAGCGGGATAGAAGGACCATATTTAAAGATCACTGTACTCCTTAACACAGGTTATATATTAACCTAGCTAGGAATACAGCACCTCACCCGCTAATTGTAGTACCTAGTCTTTGTACACTGTAATCAATTCTGTAAATTGTCATATTGTACTACAATTTTTTGATGAATAAAGATATTAATAAAGATATTTTATTTTCATGAGATATTGGTAATACAGGCTACAACAAAATGCTGCAAGACTTTGACTAAATATTAGACCACTAAAAGTATGAAAATTAATAGATTTAAAATGATTGTTGAAGAATTTCACACTATAGAACAGGCTGACAAAGACACAAAAGCCATAATTACCTTTAAATATCCCGTATTAAACGAAGAGTAAACGCTGCCGCCTCCAACATAAGCTTTCAAAGTGTCGCGTGCTGATTCTTCCATGTCGAAATATAACAGGGATTTATCTCAGACATTACTTTAATACGGCTCGGATCATACATTAAGTGTTTGTTAGCTTTATATCACTTATGCTGTTGCAATTTGCAATTGATACTGTCTGCAATGCTCCAATGATTTGTTAGCCGCAATTCAAAATGGAATTTACTTTATCTTTGTTTTTTTTTTTTATGCAATATATTCTGCGTTTTTGCTAGGATTCTATTCTATGCTACGGGAAAGGTTTTAATCATGGAAAAGTAATTCATAATTACCTACTCAACAATGCTTCATACATGAATTTTAGTCCCTAATATATCCTTATTTGTCAGTGTTTGGATAACTATATATCTAATGATATCTTCATATTTTATATTCCTTAAGTAATTTGAAAATAAACCCAATGCAGAGTTATTACTTTACTTTTCCACATTCACATAATTCGGGAGATACCCAAACATCTACGTATGAATATCATACTCGGCTTCCCAACATAGCGGCAACGAATAAAGCTACGCCGATCCAAATATCTGCTCCTATTAAACAACGACGAACACTCATTAATGTATCAATCATATCAGCTATCCGGACCACACATTAGCACCTAAAATAAGAAAGCTAGATATAATTTCGCATCAAATCATGGCGGCGGGCAGGCGCCTGGGGTTCGGCGCCTCAAATGACACGCGTCCGGCTACTGCGGATCGAGTGTCAGATTGTGCTTTATTGAATAATTTTTCGTGTTATGTCTCGCCTTCGAATTTCGAATAATATGTTTAGGAAAAGCATTAGCGTTGAGGCATTATGGACTTGTGATATTTAGTGGAGGATTATAGTATGCTCATCGTTTCTTTCTTTATTCAATATTTTATCATTTTCCCTTTGCGTGTCTCAGATTAATGAGTAGATTTACAGTTGATATTTGGTTGTTCTTTCTTTTAGCTATACTGCAGTTACTAATGATGAAGTTATCGTTGCTTGCTTCATTTGATTAACATTTAGAACTCTTTTCTTTTGCTGGCCCATCTTGATTTAATCTAGACATCAACATCATTGCAATCGAAATGCGAATCACTGTATCCTAAATAAGTTACAAGTTCATTATTATCATTAACATTAACTTTTAACACTATTTCATCATCAAACTCAAAACTAATCACCATGATATCAAACTCCATACTAAAACCAGATGCATCGCTACTCATAGATAGGTACTCGTGTTATCACAAAAGGCAGCCGCTCAGCATCAATTAGTGTCCGTCGAACAATACTTCACTCAATGGACGGGGCCATTCATTCGCGTATTATTAGATAGTAATGTGGCTCAATCGTTCGATAGGTTATAGAGATGAATAGAGTCGATTGTGTGTTGTGAAAGTTTTTTAATGCGATTTTTGGCCGTAGTAAGGATTTTTTTAGCATTGCCATTTTTAGTATAGTTATATTGATAGTCATAGTTTTAATTGAATGTTGATTATACGATTTGATTGGTTTCGGTTACCTTAAGCTACGTCTTTGTCATTACATTTGATTGGGTAGTGATTAATTTTAGTCTATTTTATTGCGTTTTATGGTGTATTTTAACCAAGTCTTTATCTATACTTATCCCAAGTCTCAAGCTAATCCTCATCGCTTTTTGCTAAACGTTATTACCATACATTAAATTAGATTTGGTTCAGTGCACGGGACATTACTAATCGCTGAATCTTTAAGTCTTAATAAAAAAGAAAGACGGTCCCTAAAACTGCATCAAACCCGAGTGCAGTAACTCCTAAGACACCGAGTTCTAATCCGGGTGTCGCGTTACCGTCTTGGGTGGCCGCGTACAGTACATTATTATAATTGGCAAGAACAACGCTGTACTATCTACAATCTAGAGAATTCTCAACGGAAACTGATCGATGTTATGTCATGATTATATTAATAACACTTGTTTGTTGGTCATTTGCTGTTGATAGCCCTTCATGTGAGGCTGGTGTAGAATCTTTGTAAATCTCGATCATGCGGTGAGGTGCTGATGTAGTTTTATTTTTTTAAAAATCAATGCTCTGACAAAAATAGGTTTAATTATGCTTTTCAACAGATAAATCAGACCAAAATAAAAGGTACTATTTTATTGTCCATTATTATAGACAACGATGCTTATTACAGAAAGCAGTATTTAAAAGTATATTTCTAAAATAAAGGTTAAAAAGGTAGGTACATGGCTAGCAGAAGATGGTTAGATAACTTGCTCTTATCGATTGCACAATAGCTAACTGGCTGATGCAATAAAATTGAAGAGAGAGACAGATACTGAACATTTTTCAAATGAATTTCAAGATAAATGCAACAAAATAATTCCAGATAAAAATCCGACTGAAACAAAAAATTCTAGCAACTAACCAATTATTAAATACAAAGAAATTCATCAGAATACTCTGTTCATTATAAAGAATACATAAAAAATAAAACAAGATAAACAGAAACGAATGACATTCTTATCTGGAGACAGGCGGTCTACAAGACCCAGATATCTGTAACACTAAGCTTTTGTACGTTATAAAGAATCTTTCATTTTTCATTGCAAAACACGCTGGTCTTTAGGTCAACGAGGTCCCGGCTTCCTCACTGATTAGCAACAGAAAAATATTTTTTGTTAACGATAACAAAGTTGCTAATTAATATAAAGCTCGAAAACGAATGGAGGAAGTCGTTGATTAGGAACGCTGGTACATAAGTATTTTTATACTGATTGTTATATGTTAGTTGCTCGCTAAATTTTGAAATAGGTCAAACGGGAATAACAAACATGATCATTACTGGTAAATAAAGAACAATGTTTTCTAGAAAAGCAAAGGTAAGCGGCTGTTTTAACAAATCTAATCTAACCATAGTAGTTAATAAAAATGAGTTATTTCTATTTCATCAGAAATCTTATTAGGTATGGTGGGCTTTCCCCAATTGGTTTTGTAGCCGATTTCTCCTTGTTTGATATTATTTTCATGGTGCATTTTTAAATCAACTGACCTATCAGTGTTAGACAGACTTCTCAAGTTTCGTACAAAAATCTGGTTCTACACTTTCTGCATCGATTTCATTCTGGTTACCTTATTACCTGTAAATAAGTTATTATATGGGTAATAAAAATCGCATGGTTGTCTGGCTTCAGTAATCTCACCTTTTGCAAAAATGTCAGCTATTGTCTAACCAATCTTATTCATCACATTTTACCGCAGTGCCATGGCGCCTGCCCTACATTAGTCATTCCTGACTCATTGTTGACTAGTCCACTAAGAGTTCCCACGTTCACGCCGCCCACAGCCTCCGTTTTCAGATGCAACGTCCGTGATATCCAATCAACTGGTTTCCTTACTTTAGGAAGGTCAAGATTGACATTAGAGTAGTTTTCATCGAGATTACAGTAGATTAGTGAATGTGTTATATTTGATGATGCTTTGAAATAAACAAATATATTTTGATATTTTATAATATCATCTCCGAATAGTAGTTAAACGAGGTAATTATTAGGATTTAATGAAATCTGATGTAGTCAACACGGGTTCAATAATCAAGGTTGATTAAGAGATTGAAATTCCCAAGTCGGTTGACTTATTAGACAGACTACTTATATAATATTTCTCTAAAACTATAAACAGTTGACTATTTGGGAATTCAAAATTATTATGAATTAAACCAGTCGTTATCAATTATAGTTGGGTTCACATGCTTCCTGCCTCTCTCATTCTTATAAAATATATAAATTGAAATCTTTAAACTCTAAAAAACGCATATGCCAACCCATATACTTGGTTCTTTAATTAATTTAAATTCTACATATAAAATTCTATGCACACGTCTGTCAAAATCAAGTCATTGGTCGTTTCCCACGGAGCCACGCCACCTACGCGTGTTCTTAGTCATAGTCATGTCCACTGTTTGTCATCTGCCACTTTAATTGATCCAAAGAGATCTAGTCGTAAATTAAATCGTGGCTCGTAATGGTCGAGTGTGTGAATATTTTTTTTATTAAGTATTCGCGATAGAAATGGCCTTGGCTTGCCTTGGCCGGACTATGAATGGATGCAGATGCGTTTATTGGGTATTGGGAAGTAGGTTAATGTGATGATTGGTGATAATTTGTCACTTAAGATTTTGATTTATGGTTCATCCTCGTGGCATTGTTTGCGTACATTGGTTATTTTGCGTGCATGTTTCTCAAGATCTACTTATGATACACTATTATATTAAAAGGTAGCTAAATTTTGTCTACCTCCTAGTTAGCTGCAGCATCTGTATCTTCTATTAAAACATTCTCTCCCAATCCTACAAGTCGCTTCATTTTAAAATCTTCAAGAACACTCAAATTTTTAATTTCTAACCCATCGATGTTTGTATCTGGCACAAGAACAGTGTGGCAGCGATTAAATTGTACAATCTTCTGGCTGGTGATTGGCGTGCGAACGCCGGAATGGGTTAAGAGGTGTTAATTGTGCGAGATTGAATGTTTTCTCAGGGCAGAATTTCAATTGGACGCAATTGTTACTTCGTCTGATACTACTTTTTTGTAGAAGAGAAAAGGTTTATTTTCTATTTTTATGATTTTGTTTGTTTTGGGTATCGGAGTTTGATTATGAAAAACATTTGCTTTTTTAAATTTTTGTCTGGGTTTGAAATGTTAAATGTTTTTTAGGTCTCTAAAATATAAATTATTTTTAGTAGAAATCGTCGACTTCTAGATAAAATCTAAACCGAGAATAGTTTATTTAGTATTTAAGTTTTTTTATGTACATGTGTATTAATAGTAAATGTATTTTTCGATAGTAAATAAACATACCGACAATCGAGAATATATGTTTTTAAAAATATATTTTGGTCCTTTTTAAAAGGATCACGTTTTTTTAGTTCTATAATATTAATAGATGAACTTAAATCCCACTTGAAAGACATACTCGTGAGACTGGTCCCATCTGAATTGGGGTCAAAGTCGGCATTCGGATAGTGTTACACTTTGCAATTCTTATGCTTCAGACCTTTGAAACTTAAGACTGCGTTAACAGATGATGAAAAATGTTTCAACTTTGGACTATTTTAAAATCTTCAGATAAAGAAATGCCAATATAATTAGATGTACCAGCATCTATATCAAGAACAAAACGGAATAGTATGATGAGGATGAATTCTAATCAGATATTTAAACGAAGTAGGAATATGAATGAGTGGTTAGGATTATGAGATTAAATAACTTCAATCTTTAACAAGATCTCACGATTTACAGGTGCTTCTTGAGCCTTCACATCGGTTTCAAAAAATCGTTGATGAACAACATATTTAAGTGTATCCCCACCGAAGCTTCCCATGACCCACTACATCAAGAAATCGAATTTCATTTTAAGGAGCTGCGTACGTCCATCAGATTCCTGTTACCTAAACTCACCAATGAAGACACTAAGGCCGTCGTGAAGTACACCAGCTCCATGTGAGCGGTCGGTAGCTAAACTCCGCCAATTCTCTCTCTCAGTGCCACCTCGGGTGTACAGTGCATTTGGTTGTGTGTCTTGCTGATAGTTTGACATTTTAATTATTCCAGTGTTATCGTTATGGTATATATGGCACAAACAGTTATATATAATTTTTGTATTATGTATGTGCTTACCGTAACGCGAACACAGCCCATAGTGCAAGCTGGTTCTTAGAAAGAGAGATAGCAAAAGGCATGTTTCAGGGCCAAAAAACACGTTCACGTTTATTTTTTAAATTTGATGGTAGTCAAAGTTAAAAACATATAGAATCTATTTATTATTCCTGATAAAAAAAAGTTCCAATCAGAATCCAATACGCAACAAAAATTCGAACCGAAAATTTTTATTAATCAAAATTTTCTAACTAGCCGGCCGTTCACTAAAAATGTTTCATCCAATCTAAACCTATCTACAGACTCGACCAATTTGACTAAACCGACAGTAGTCGGCATAATAAAAACAGTTTCAATCAATTCCATAGCCGTATGATTCATTGCGCTCATTGGTCAGTTACGCCTTTGATGTCAGCCGCCCGTTTCGCAACAATTGGACACAGGAAGATTCTAATAAGGTTAAGATTTAAAGCTTTAGGGTCAATGAGGAATGGAGTTTGGACTAGTTGGAAGTATTGAATCAAATGACTGATATTAATTAAGATGTAGAAGACTTGGTTTTTGAGTTAGATTGGAATATTATTGATGATCGATTTCTGCTTCTGGATTTTACGTTTGATATTCAACAAAAAATAAAACTAAATACATAGCTGCCCCTGCTTTGAACGGATACAAATTATAAACAGAATCGTTCTTCATTTATTGTTCGTGATTAAAGGGAAATTAGATTTTGTTTTGTACTATTTATGTAAAAGGTGTTTTCATGATTATTTTATGAACGAATAAAAATATTTTCATTAACACGATATTTGTAGATTCTATATTTAACACCTTGGAATAAGGTGTGCGTTAATTTACGATCATATATGCATGGCATCATGAGTAAAACATTTTAGTTAAATTCTCTTCATTGGAAATGACACGGAAGGTAATGCAACTACTAGTATAAATATAAATAGAAGTAAAACTGTTAATTCTGTTATTAATATGAGTTTATCAATGGACAACCGTTTTCCTACACATAACATTATATCTCTAGGTACCCATACGGCCATTGCGGAACAGCGTCCGTAATATAATATTGTGTAAATAAAATTTAAGACCAGAAAATTCAATCAAATTTTTGATGTTGCTGATTTGGTATTCGATAGTAAAAATAAAAACACTTAACTAATTAAAGCTACACAGACGCTGAAGACAATAACTGCTACCTAAAATATGGCGTCAAAAATTCCTCCATATCGCTGTCGACTGGAAGTGTGCCCAAAAGACTGGTGGCATTACCACGTTGTATGGCAATGCTTTATATCTGACTGAGGTAAGAGCCAGTCCTTGGGTCAAACCTAAGGACTGGCAACTAGGCATTTGGATAATTCTTTAAAAAGCGCATGAGCAAGCAGACCCCACGGTCTAAAAGTTTCAACCCCAAATGGCTCGAAAATATAACTGCCGACGAGGTTGTTATTATGCCTGATGCTATAGTTGAAAATATGCAAAGAGGATTTTTAATCCTCTACAAAATGTGTGACAGCTTTTAAAAATCTCTCGCAATCAACTAATCATCTGCTTGTTGGGCCAACCGCATCAAAGGGTCTATTAATAATTAATTTGGGTACTAAATCGCCTTCACACGAGGAAGGGATTTGCCGATGAGGCCACGTGTGCCCCATTAGCGTAATGGTGACCCTGGAATCTTTATCGTATATCTCGTCCTGAGATGTCCTGTTGAAATATGGGATGAAATTTTTGATTTGAGCTGTCATTATAATGTTGTAATTAATTACATTCCAAATTGATTAGTAATTTTAAAAATGTTAATTAAATTGAGGTTGTAAAAAAAGTTTTTGAACATGGTGATTACAACTAATATCATTGAAAATAAAGACTACTATTGAATATATTGAATTTTCCAGGTTACTTAAACTAGGTAAAACAGGTCTTTTCTTCTTCTTCAAAATTATTCGTGATTTTTAGTAGTCTCCCCTTTCTAGCTGTACCATTTTGTACTCAGTCATAATTTCTTTAGTTTTTGCTCGTTTTCGTTGGAACAAAAATGAACTATAAGGGACAGATCAATAAAGTTCATTATTGATTTGTACCTTATAGTTTATTTTTGTATCGTATCTATCTTTGACACGAGCATGATCAACAGAATCTCCCAAATCCTTTACAATTTCATCTTCTTCTTTGTCACACCGTACATGGTTATAATTTTTATGACCGTAACGCAATGATTTAATGCGTGCAGCATTAACTGTGAGAAGCGGATGTAGGATGTTGCCAAGGACGTGCGATTTTAACGTCGTCGTTTTGTCGCGACTCGCGGCTACCACATGTTCATCTGCCTCGCAATTGATGCTCGCTTGTTTTTTGTTTTTGTCAATGGTGTAATAGACGCTCGGATGATTGCGCTGTTTATTTTAGATGGGAAGCTTGTTAATTAACATTTTGTGAATGAAATACTTTATTTTGACTAGCATCGTCATCCTTTTGCTCTAATTTCAATTTGTTTCAAGGCGACACCATGTCTTCTTCCATATCGTCAACTTAGTTGTTAAATTTTTCTGGACATTTATTAGCCTAACCAGTTATTAGTTGTAGCAAGTTCATGCTTAAATGTAATAAGGAAGAGGAAAACAGTTTTTGCAATTCTAAAGAATGGTGTAGGTTAGTTACAGAAATCTATGCATTTTTATGGCATTCCATTCATTAAGTTGTTTTTTTCCTGAAACATTTTTTTTTTCCTTAAGCCCGCTCTTGACCTTTTAAATTATTATTTTTGCATACGTATTCAATGCCTACCTCAGTTGCCTAATATTAATTATCGACTCTTGTCATCAATATCTGATTCCATCTCATACTTATCTTCAAAAACCTCACCAAACCCTACCTACATACAACTCACATACATTTCTTTTCCGCACAGATGCGTAACATCACATATGACATTGGTAAAAATAAATCGCACAGCTCAGTAGCGCTTCGTGTCGACGGTAATTCATTTAGGGGGCCTGCTAGTAGTGCCGAATGTAACAAATTAGATTTCCATCCAGAATGATGGATCGGCCGTGTGGTGTGCACTTCCGCGTTCAGAAATCAGGTCTCCATACTATCTGTGTATGGTAGGTGTTGCTAGTTTCAGCAGCTTTGTTATTAATGAAAAAGCTGTAGTTATTAAACATTTGAATGAAGATGTGGATGACATCGTGAGTTACACGTAGGTATGTTATTATATGGCTTCTGTAAAAGAAAAAGAAAGAAAGAAATAAAGAAAGAAAAACTTTTATTTGTACCTCACACATACAGCAGAATTCGATAATTTTATAAAAATAAAAAAACTTTAAAATCTGTGCAAGGCCAAAAAGGCGCCTAATTCAGCAACCCTGTAGTAGTCAACCCGTTCAGTTTTCATAAAAAAATGTATCAATAATGTTTGTAAAATCTACATGAAGAGAAGAAGTCATCAAAAGAAGAACGGAGCGCCGCAAAATAAATGCAACGTTTCTCTAAAGAAATAGACCAGATATCAATGAAAATAGAATTTTCAGATATGAATTTATCTTTTTCATTATTAACTATTCACCAGCCTTATGTCGGTAACGTACTTGGGTATAGATAATGTAGTATTATTCTATTAAGTATTATTAAAATAGGTATGGCCAAATAGTTTTGTTAATTACCAATTTTTTGTTAGGGAAGAGTCAGTTCTTCCTCCTTCTTGCGTCGTATTCCTCAATGCTGAGGGTCGTGACCTCCCTGCTTCATCACTTTACTTTTTTGGTGTTTTTTTCCATTTATTCCAAATATATATACATAAAAAATTCAATACACAGGGTTTATTCAACTAGAATAATGTACATGCATTAATCCAGTTGTATACACCCATTTTAGACCTTTGACATCTTATGAGTAAAACCTTACCATTTATCCCGTTTATAATCTTTACTTACTAAGTAACATTAACAACAATATCTCTCCTAAAAACAATCAACAAAATCTAGCGAACAGATTACAGAAAACAATTAATATCTAAGAGGATATTATCCGGATTGTGTATAATATCCACGTTGGTTGCCGAGACATCTGATCCCAGACATAATCGGATTTGTCTGATCGAACACCGGTCGTTATTGGGTTTACCATTATTTCTGTATGACACGCAACTAGACATTGATTTTAATGAGATTGCGTGGTTTTCTCTTTACTTATTGGATTATGATTCTGTTTGTATTATACTATAGAACCCCAGTTAACCATGCAATAAATTACATTGACCTTTTCCTAATATCTCTGCGTAGGTACACGAAAAACAACCAATGTACTGCTTTTCATTACTATGTCATGCAAAGGATACATAATACATACATAATATAAGGAAGGATACGATACATGTCGATTCAAGACAGCTTTATGTCTTTATTTTCGTTTTTGAAATTAAGAATTTCAACAAATGCAAGAGGGTTAATAACCGCTATTGCACGTTTATCTGAAATATAATATAGATCAACACTTGACTGACTTGACACTTGCATAGAAGAAAAAATAGTTTTTTTTTTTTAAACACAAATATTCAACATTAGTTTTAGTATGTACGAAACCCAAAACACGTGTCTAGTATTTTTATTTAAAAAAGCTATGTACAAAATTTCATAACCGTATCATGAAAAATCACAAAGTTATAAGCTTTTTATGTCAGCAAAAACACATAGTCACCAGGCCATCCAGGCGACTGAGGGGTTGTTTTGCACTTGCACCCAACTAAACAGCACCTAAAACCCGCTATGATCTGCTTGAGTGCTTCATTATCATCATCATTGTATTTGTGAATGAAGTGACAAGAAATAAAAATTATGCTTTGATTAAAATGTTCATCTTTATAAATTAAATATCGGCCAGAGAAAAATATACTGCATGTGTTCTAAAAATATCAGATAACTGCTAAAAGAAGTTTTAAAAACCGGACAAAGCTATTTTGAAGTACTACTCCGTAATTCTTTTTAGACTGCTAAAAAAATAGTACTAATTTCTCACTTATCAAAAGTTTAAATACGCATAAAACAATTACAATTTCGTAATCCTCTAAAAACGGTCGTAATTTTACAAACGGGCTAACACTTACAATGCGTAGGGTTGGTCGCGTGCCGAGTCTAAGGGACCCGCCGGATTACAGTAACCGTGCTATTGTACTGCGGGTTCCTTTTTGCCCTTTCGTGGCCGGTGCAGGGTTGATTGGAGTGGTATTTGAGGGTTCTTCTTTTTTTTTTTTAATTTTTGTATTATTTTTATGCCAGTGCGAATGAAGAAGGGTTAGATTGTCAATTGTGTATTTTTTTTTCTTTCTTATAAACATTTTGTGTGGTTTGTTTAGTTTTATATTGGATTTTGCATTAACCTGGAGGCTTTTAAGTTAAGAGTGGATAGGCCACATCATCGCTCACCAGCAGGTGAGATAGTGGCCAAGCGCGGGCCCATCTGTACTAACATTATAAAGAGGTAAAGTTTGTTTTTTTGTTTGTAGAAGTTTGTACTGGTCCGATTGCTAACATTATTTCACCAATAGAAAGCTGCTTTGTTCTTGAGTGACGTAGGCTATTTTAAGTACGCGGGCGAAGCCGCGGGCAAAACCTATCAATAATAAAAAAGCATTATATAAGTAGCCAGTAAAAAAATAATATGATACTTAATTATTCCAAGTCTTACAGTAAAGGTATTTTTAATTGGGATATTATCCTATTCTGCAAGTATTAATGGACTTTTTAGGGCACCCCGACTCGTAATGGTTAGATTAGTTGGTTAGCCTCTTAGATATAAGAAAGTTAGCCTCCTCGTCGTGGTTATTTTTTTGACCAACACAGAACAGCATAATTATTTTAGTGGTTTATTTGGCGGAAGAAAAGAATATTTTGTATTAGAAACCAGGTTATATGAATAGATGGAAGAAACCTTTTTACCCTTTTTAATTTAATAATAATAGTAAGAAATAAATGCTTGAAATTACACACAATGCATGAAATTAATTGTTTTCCTGTTTTATTTAATTTCGTAATTATTTACTAAAACAATTGATATTTTAATTACGTTTGATTTACCACTAAATCAATGTGCAATATTCGACGACACGTAGCGCTAGCTATTGTCCAGATTTTAATTATTCTTATTCTATTGTTATTTTCCTTAAACATACCTATTAAAATCATAAAATAATAATACGCTTAGGGTTATCGTTAATAATAGTTGCGACTTATCTATAGAAGTATTAATAATATAGTTGTACTTAATAATTATTACACATTTTACAAATGTTAAAAATAATATTTCTCAAATTACGTTCATGCATGGTCAAGTTATCTAAAAGTTAATTAACTCTTTATCAATAAAATTAGTATGATTAAAGCATATTTTTATCGTTAAAATAAATGTTTTGGAAGTTTTCTTCGATATTATTTTTGACCTTTTAACCGCCGACGAACATTCTCGCGTTTATCCGTCAAAGTCGCACATCATTTTTGTTTAGTTGGGAAAATCATCAAACGACATCCCCCGCTCTTGGGCGGAGCGGGAAGAGGTGTCAGACTTTTACTGATTAAAACCCACTCCTGTTCCTACTTTGCCATTGTTCCAGGGCCCCGGGGTTATCGCATCACCCTTAGCCCCACCAGTAGGCTACAACCCTGCTGAGATCCTACGGTTGGTGACAACTCCTTGAGGCAGAGTCGCACATCTACGATCAAATCCTCCGTCTCGTCAGTTCTTCTGTCACCTATGGGGATTGAAGAGCTAAAGGAGATGGTCTATAAATTTTTACTACGTAAGTTCTTATTAAAAAAATACGGTGAAGGAAAACATCGTGAGGAAACCGGCATGTCCTAGAACCAAAAATTCGAAGACATGTGACATTCACCAAGCCGCACTGGGCCCGCGTGGTGGATTACGGTCCATTCCCTCTCCTAGAGAGACTGAGTCCTAGCAGTGGGAACATTAAAAGGCTGATTATGCTATGCTATGTTATGTTTTTAAGACCCAAGCGTCCGAAAAATGCCTTAAAACAGTGACTTTCTGGAGCCTACTTTTCGGTAACGGCCAGGTTAATAGGTTTGAAAAAAATATATGACTATTATAGATTCATAAACAACATTATCAACATTTGATTTTTTCGTGCGATTCATACTTTTGGCTAAAAAAAATATTACATACAACAAAATCACATTCGCAACTTTTCCCTACTCCTTCGAAACGGCTTGGATCTTTAGAAACGTTTTTACTCATAAAAATTAGTAGTTAAATATTCTTCAAAGTGAACATTGCATATGTAAATCAATCAATATTTCACAAAGAAAATGGATTTAAAAGTCAGCGGGGCTCTGTCCGGGCGAGCTGGCCGCAAACAAATGCACAGATAGTCGTTCGCCTAGACGGGTACGAGAGAAGTGACCATTTAATTTCGGCCAGATGGTTCTAGGGACTATAAGCCTTAACCACTTGCGTTTTTTTACTTGTTTTACTGTAAATAGGCTTGCATTTGATGAAATCTCACTAGATCGAAAGTCATGATGTTCAACGATGGAACCCGCTTACGTAGAAGTAGTATTTTCACTCTTGTATGTAACACATAACATGATTTAAAAGAGTGTCCATTGAGATTCTTGCGCGTTCTTCTCCATAGAGATCTACGCTTTGGAACGCTCAATTTAGCTTCACTTTTCTTGGACTGACCGATATTTGACTATTCAAAAGTGCCTGCAAATGGTCTATTTGAATTAAATGCTTTGACTTTGACTTGACTTAAAGATCTGCAGGATACTTATTTAAAAAGAAAAGAAAGAAAAAGAAAGAAAAATAATTCATTTGGTACAGCACAAGGCCCAAACACAATAATATACAAAAACACGTATCGAAAGTAAAAGAAGCAAAAAAAGAAAGCAAAAAATTACTATAATGTTAAAGACTGTTTCAATATTTAGTGGCAGAAAAAGTTTTTTTAACACGCTTATATTAGCTTCACCTGTATGTTTGTAACCAACGCCTTTGAGCTCGATTTTGACCAACTTTGGGCGATCAGATTTTCTTCAAACTTTGCACACCCAAAAAAACACGCTTTCATAGCATATCAAACCAAAAAGTGTAAAATAATTTTCAATATAGGTAGAAAATAATTATAATAAACGAAAAATATTAATATCATTGTGAAAAAAGCGTGGGGTGCTCGATTTACGAAAAATATGGCACAAAGCGCCCCACCCTTTTTTCCCAATGATCTTAATATTTTTCGTTCATTATTATTATTTTCTACCTATATTGAAAATTATTTTACACTTTTTAGTTTGATATGCTATGAAAGCGTGTTTTTTTTAGTTTTTTTAAACTATTTTTTTTTTTTAATAAACAATAATACTCTGGTTGCGCTGAACTTTTCTTTAGCCAACGAATCAGCATTGCTGTTCTATGTGGCAAAGCTGACAGCATTCTGGACTTTTTTGCCATTGACAACGATGTAGTTTTTTTTTATTATTGATAGGCTCGCGTTTGGCCACCGTCTCACCTGATGGTACGCGATACTGTGGTCGACGATGAGGCACGCTTTAGCCCCATAAGTTCTTGTTTTAAAAAACATACAAAAATTATTATTACTTATTAATATTTCGGTTTGTATAAAAACCTATTCAGTTATTTGTAAGAAATTGTCGTATTGACATAATTATGTAAACTAATTCCAATTCCAACTCGACCCAATTTAAATTCCATCAATTCAAATATGAAATTCAAGAGTAAAAAATTCGCATCTTCAATACGGAGAATTCAAATTCGGAATTAATATTTGGATTGCATAGAGTATCGGTATCGGTATCCGGTATCGTTTCCTTTGTGTTCTGGTATCCAGGTATCGTGTGAGAACTTTAATTTCCTTTGACCAATCAGAATTAGAGGGTCTGTCTGTGAAGCTTGTTCAGGGAAATGTTGCCAATTTACTGCGGTGTTAAGAACTGCATAGTGTGGCAAAAATTTTAAATGCGGTATTAAGGATTGCTTATTGTGGCAACATTTTTTAATGATTGTGTGACTGATAACTGTGTATCTTTTACATTTTTTAAGAACTAAGAGGGTTTTAAACATTAAACCATTATCATCATTATTTCAATCGCAATTCCACGACCCGAACCAGCTCATCGGTCAGCTTAGTTACTTTTTTGGTTTACTTGACTAAATCAGAAGACATTTACTTGCTAAAATTACAAATCAAAATGCATTTTACTTTCAGCATAACGATTAGAATTTAAAATTTTGAACCATTTATTTGAGACAAGCAACCTTAAAATATCTGATGCAGACTAAAAGTTTTTTATGCAGTCTGTACATTTATGCTTAAATTATCCATTTTAAAACATAATATGCACTGAGTTGAGCTTTAAGATTGGAATTTAGAATATTTTTGTATCTGCACCATTTGAGACAAATAATGATTAGGTAAATACCTGATGTGGTCCAAAAGTTTATTTATATTTATATTATTCGGATAAAAATTTGGATATCACTGAAATTTTAAGAATTTTATAAACTTTGTGGTTATTTAAGGCTATTCAAATAAAATTTAAAACATCTAGTCCTAATATTACAAAGTCGAAAGTGTGTATTTAAATGTTTGTTATTTATACCTTTACACTCAAACGGCACAACAGATTTGGATGGAATTTGGCTTAGATATGGGTAGACCATGTCTTGGAAAAAGATATGAGATATTTTTATCCGGGAGCACCTACATGTTTCATTGGATGTTTCATTTTTATTGTTTGTATTACATTACATGTTTGCTATAGGGACTTTTAAAGAGTCTTTGACCCCTGAGTTTGTTTCGGTGTTTCTTTTCAGAGTAGTCATCTAGAAAACACCGGCCTCATCTAGTTTAAATTGACGACAAAAATTGCGTCTAAAAGTGTTATGAAAAAAAAATATTTTCAAAATCAATATCATTTATCATTAATTTTGGTATAGCTTTCTACTTTCAGGCGGGCCAAGCCGCTGCCAGTGGCTAGTATGCTAGTAACACCCGAATTTAAAACTTTTTTTTACTGTTTTATTTGATATATTATATTTTCTTTTTGAAAATCTAGTTTAAAAAAAAAAACAACCCGATTGTGACATATTTGGATTTTTTACTTATGGCCTTTTTTCTGATATTTCTCCAAATAAAGTGATGTTAACAATTTTTTTCATTTCAAATGACATATTCTTTAGTTTCTGTATTGAGTATAACTCAATTCTATATCTCAATTCGAAAAATAAAACAGTTTTCAGCTTATTTTATTAATACAACAGACAAAAAATAAATGTAAAGAATATGATAGACATTTAAATATAAGTAAGACATTGTTTTCTAGGAGTAGTAATTGGACTAAAATGTCAAAATTTTGGGAAAACAAAATTATGGGAAAATGTAGACTTTTTTACCTAGTGTGAGATTCTAAGGTCTTAACTAACTATCTATAAATTACCTTCCCATTGATTAAGATACCATAACAATCTTTTACTCACAAGATTTTGATGTAACTATAATTCATAGATTGTTTTGCTCTTTTGTGTAATTCAAAGATATTGGATCAATAAAATAATATAGATATCATTACTGTTATAATTATTACTAAGTACCTATAAATCAACAAAGCATAGGTACTACAAACTCAGGAACAGAAACTTGCCAGACTTACAACCAAATATATATACTTAGATAGTTGTCTGAATTCCCAATAGGTCAAGTTATAACTTAATTAAAAGTATAGCTGCACCCAATAACTTCATAATAATAGTGGTCGGGTGTCATTTGTCAGGGGTCGAGGGGTGACAGTTCCCTTTGACAGTTGTATTGATTATGTGATCATAGAGGAATTGGATCACTTTTAATAGAACGCCAATTTGAAATTGGTCCTTTTATCCATAAAATTGTTTGCTGGAAATAATACAATAGATCTCCAGCTAATCAAGTAAGGACAGAATTTCTATCAAATAAAAAAGGCATCAATAAATTAAAATAAAAAAGTAGCTTTAAACATTAATGCAAAAATCACTGTCTTGCTCATATTATAACATACCTAAGTATGTTAAAAATATTTGATAAGTTATAAACACTTTTAAAATATTTACTGGAATCATTAATATTTAGAGGTACAAAAAGTCTAATTTATTAAATTTTGTTTATTGGACTAGAATTAACGAATGGGTCGACGTTTAATGACTAAATTGGCCGAGCGGATTTGTGCATATTATATATTATCAGTCATAAAAAAATTGCAAGTGGTTCTTATATTATTTTCTTAATTTTTATGAAATGTGCAGTGATTTATTTTTTAAAAAAAACCAAGTACTTAGGTACCTACCCACTTATCTATTTTTATTTTATTTTCTATTACATATCGAATACACCTACATTTAATACGCTTATGTTAAAAAAATAATAATAGGTAACTTACTTCAAATAATAATTCCAGGATTATTCAGTATTTATATTTAGACGTTGTTTTGTTAATAGAAAAGCCAATTAGAATCTGATAAGAAAGGGAATATTTTTCTTAAAAGCTTAATAAAATTAATACATACATGCATTTTCTGAGAAAATCTCTTATTTTCCATAACTCAAACAAAGAAAATTGCGATTTAAGCGCGAATTAAATATTTTATCTTAAAACAATCTATATTTTGTAACTCAATAACCACTATTGAGTTGCAACAGAATTATCTAAAAAAAATTGTAGCAAATAATGAAGTATGCTGACAATAAATGAAATTATTGGTATTGGCTTGATAGTTTAAGCAACATTTTGTTAGTTTACTAATAAAAAAATGCGGCAAAGAAGATAACAGCAAAAGTAAACAGATTTTCAGAGCAATGCTTTTAGTACTAGCAGTACTATTTTGACTGCATCAAATCAAAAATCAAATTGCAAATCAAGGTTTTAGAAAAACTGCCAAGCTATTATGAATTAATGTTCACTTGCTATCACATAAAATCCTAACCAAAAAATCAAAACAAAAACAAAACAAATATTCTCGCCTAAAACATAGTTTTTCCTACCTTTCGGGGTGACAACTCTGAACGCGCTGTTGGAGACAGGCCTTGGGGATCCCTCTCGTAGTGAACCAGGTGTACCACTTCCATTCCTCACCATAGAGAAGTCCAGGGGCATCGGAGGCATTGCACTTACTTCCATTGTCAAAAAAAAATTACGGCCTCCGACGCATAACACACAAAAAACCGATAAAACGTAAATAGTTCTAAGATCTAACTGGTGGTCCTTGGCTCAAAAGACCAGAATTTGGAATACCGAATTTAAAAATTCGAGTTCGAATTTGGAATGGCGAGCGTGCGCCCGGCGCGGGTGGCGACTATGTTTTAAGGCAGACACACACTCGCGGCGCGCTCTCGCGGCTTTCTGTTCTGTAAAGCCGAAAATCTCTAGAATCTCCATAGTGATTTCGACCTTATCGCTTGAGCCGTTTTTCTGTGGGCGTGGTGTGGTAAGCCCCGCCTCGGGCGTCGCAGGCCGCCATGTGCCCCGAGTGACAATCACTTTGTATAGGTAACACAATAATATGATTCGTGATGGATTTTATTGTTCTACCGATGCATTTATACGCGAGCAATTTTTCGCTGGAAAAAAATTTCGCGTTCACGCGTATAAGTATGTGGATATTGAGATGAATGGAGAGGTGTATCTAATTTTTGTTAGCTGTATTGTTTTAGTATCCACATGAATAAATCAAATTAATTTTTAAATTGGAAAATAATACTGCGATTTTTTAAATATTTGTTTCTTTTGTTATGTAACCTTTGTAATATTTTTATGGAAAAAACAAACTTAGTGTTCCTTTCATTTATAAAAAAAACTTAGTAGTTTTTTTTATTAATATTTTTTTATAAAATATTTCTAATTTTGGTTATTTATTCATAGTGATTAAATATATAAGTCATTGTAAATATTTTATAATTTCCCAAAATATTAAACACTACATTAATTTACAATTATAAACCATTTAAAGTAATATGGATGGTTCTATTTATATATAATATTGGTTCTTTTCGACTTGCTCAGTGAAAGTCGTTTTGAATCGATCTTTTGTTCTCTTATTAATTACCTAATAACGGGCGGTCGACATTGACTTCACAGTAGCAGATAATGTTTTTTTTTTCAGTACTGCCATTGGCATTTTGACGATTAAAAAATAGTGCACTTTTTTCTAATTACACTGTATAGAATTTAATTTAGCACACAGGTGGGATCGCAGTCAAGCAGTAGCAGCAGTAGTTTATACCTAAAAATTAAAAAAAAGGTAATATACTAACATTAAAAAAAAATTGTTATCTTTTTTGAATTGAGAATTATAATTTGATGACCTTGTGAATGGATGAATTCGAATGGTGTGAAACGCACAGGACCAGTCGTTGTGGCGATACTTGGGGGAGGTCTATGTCCAGCAGTGGATAATTGTATAACAATAATTTAGTACTTACTAAAGTAAAAGTAACTGTAACTAACAAGTAAGAGTGACTAGAAATTAAATTAAAGTTTTTGTGGTAAAATTTCCTAAAAATAAACTTATTTCTTTGGTTATTTTAAGTCGTAATTTTTGGTAAAATCCATACAGATTTAAAATTATTTTCTTAAATTATAGCTGTGCATTTACTTTTATATGCATCAAATAAAAAACAAATTTCCACAACACAATCAATAATATATTTTTTTATCTAACCCTATAATACCAGTGCTAAAAATCAGCAACACCGAAAACGAAAATACGAATCGTACAGATCCGTTTTAATAACGCAGCGAATTCGCGAATTCGTCAAAAGATGATACAATTATCCGTGGACAGACGCAGTAAGCTCGCCGTCACGATCCGACATTTAAAACAATGAAAGGTTCAATTTTTCACAGCGAATGGCCCCGAATACGGACGCTAATCCTGACGCGCCTACGCACCTATTCTGATTGGAGGCGATATTTTTTGTTAGATATAATAAATTAATACTAAAATAAAGTAAGTTTTGCTATTGGAGCAGCTTTGTGAACACCAGTGGTTTCGCCAGCGTGTAATAACAAATTTATCTACTTTCGGGATGAAAAATATTCCATATCCTATTCCAAAACATGGTCTACCTGTGTTCCAAAGTTCTGTTGTTTCAGGCAGAAGGAGTAACAAACATACACATAAGTTTATGCATACAAACTAAATATGCCTTTATGATATTAGTGTGAGTATTTAATTTATATTATTAGGGAGCTATGTTTATATGTATTTGTGATTTTTTAACATTTTTATTAGAGATATGTACGCTTTTAGGGTTCCGTAACTCAAAAAATAAAATTATCATGATGTAAGTAGGTGTAAGGTACATCATTATACTACTAGTACATAAATATAATGACCAATTAAGTTTTTCCAGAAGCTGCGATTAAAATCATAAGAAATTGGGCCTAAAAACCCGTTGTTAAATCTCCATAAATATGGTATGGTATGGGTATGGTTTGGGTAAATACCCAAACTGCCTACTTTATAAATAAATTATTTCCTTGAAAAAAAAAAATGTAACAATGCAGGTCAAAGGGCACCGTAAATCCCAGAATAAGGAAGCAGAGCTTGCTTTGCAAAAACTAATTACACCTCCACTTCGCAATGATAAAGCAAAGCCGTCGTATGGGATATTTTTATTCAGGACAAAATGAAATTCCCGACCGTACGTCGAATTCGAATTTCGATCTTACGTCAGCAGTAACAGGGTTAGTTTTGCAATGTCGGCGATCTTTTTTACGGAAAAATTTTTACTACGTACTCACTGCAAAATAATCCTGGCATAATCTCGCAGCTAAATCCCATTATTCTGATCATCCCCTCGATTGTAGTCGGGGAGCTCGGGAAAAAAACGTGGAATATGAAAATCGTAATCGTAATATTCGTAATTCGGTCTTCGGACGTTTGATTTTCGGGATTTAGTCGTAAAAGATGGCGCGGTCAGAAATCAGAATTTATTAGGACGGAAGGTTTCTATGATTTCTTTTTGTAGATCTTTGTTTTCTTGTGATTTTATTATAACCTTTTGTTTCTTAGAACCGATTTTTTTTGTGTATAAAACACAAAAAAATATTTCTACCTGGACGTTATAGACCAACCAACTGATATGCCCTAAACAACAAGGCACGGTTTTAAAACATTAAAACAATGCACTAAATAAAATAAAAAATGCAACTCTCCGTTATTTCAAACAAATAAATAGAATTATTATTTTTTCTTTTAGTGTAGTATAACTAGTTTTAAATATTATAGGTAAGTGGTTACCTACTTATTTAAAAATATTTCGCAAAAGTCATAGTTGTGTGTAATTTTTTTTTTGTTGTACAACAAAGAATACATATATCTATCTACCCATCTATAAAACAAAAAAAAAAGTGCTTACAATTTAACAAAAAGAAAAAAATATTTTTTCATCATTTTTTAATTACCCAACATAAGATTTTAACGACCAACCCTTTACCACCGCAGTTTGCTAATAAAATTTAGCGCAAACCATCAACCTGGTCTCCCAATCCTTTGCTCATTTTAATACAGTTTAAAATTCAAAATATCTGAGGGTCATTTACGCAAATGGCCACTCAAAAGCGAGTGTCAGAAACTCTGAGCAATTTTGTACGGGGTTATAAAGACGAAAAGCTTATTAACCCTACCGTTTTTGAAGGGTACTCGGTGCGTTTTCCAACTGGAATCTGTGTGCGCTCTGTGTGTTCTTTCGTGTATTTGTATTTTAAGCAGTATGAATGTTAATGATATTAATTTCGATTTTTAATATTATTTATTTGTTGCTGTACTCTTGTTACCAATTAGTCTTTTTTTAACCCAACGGTTGAGTGCTAGAGAAAATCTTTTTAAATTTATTCCACCTATGTACTTACAACTAGTGTACATAAAGTTCAAATAAATAAATTATGTTTTTTTTTTTTAATTTGTACTGTATTTACAAATTACCTACATTATTGATTTTCATTGCATAGTTATTTTATTCAAACTAAATACATTTTTGATTTTTGTTCATTATATTCCTCCCTAGTTTTTTCCAACTCGGGGTCGGCTTCCAGTAACTGAATGCGGCTGAATATATGTATCCACCAGTTTTTTTTGTTTTTGTTGTTCTGTAAAATGTTTTACGTCAGTTATTTTAGCAAAAGACATATATAGAAAAATAATAGTTCCAACAGTATTTATGACCTTACTTACATATTATCTATTATAATTACAATAATTACCAAAAATAATTAAGATCGCCTTGCAGCTAAATGCAACTTAACCCTACAAAAGCGAGCCCACACTAAAATTACTAATCGCATTAAACTAAACACTAACTTTCGTACTTCAGCCTAATTACCGCAGAACTTCACGAACTTACCCCCTCTACCTTACCTACGTAAAACCGTGTACGAACCGTGCACGGTGTCCGGATCAAAAAACGTTGGAGAAGCGACCGGGCCAGTGTTGCGCATACCACTTTAATTATACTGAGTTAATTAATACGAAACATTACGACTGAGGCTCTTAAAACCGTGGCGCGAAAGACAGATCCTGATAAAAAGAACACATAACTAATTGAAAAATTTTCAGTACATACAAATAGTCGTCATCATCTTCCTGCGCTTGTCTAGGGTTATTTAGGGTCAGCTCTACACGTTTTTTTTTTCCATTCTGTCCTGTCATCCGTCACGCTATCAGTGACTCCCTTGTCTTTCATTTTCTTCCTCACATGATCCATCTATCTTTTCTTTGCGTCTCCCTCTCCATTTACCTACAATATACTCATAACTCTTTTAGTAAATCGCGTTTCATCGATCCATTTCACATGACTGGTAAGGTCAAATTTTTTAAGATTTAAGATTCCTTTTCAACTCTTCAATCACTGGTACCACTTTTCACACTTCATGAAAACATTCAAGTGATTTTATTAAAATTTATAGAATTTCAATACCTTTGACTGTCGTTGTGGGTAGTCTCAACTTTTGATGATCTTTTTTTTGAGTGTGGGAAATTCTTTGATATCTTCTCTCGCTCTGGTTGGAGTGAGAGAGACTGTCAGTATTTTACCGACTAAATCTGCACGGGTTCCTTCAGTTTCCTGTTGTGTTGCAGTCTACTCAGCTGCGGCTGAATACCTGTGTTTTGCTTGGAGCAACTGCCTATCAGACTTCCATAATCCAGTTACTGAGCAACACTGGCTCCTTGTATAGACTGATGTTCAGACTTTCTGTAAGACTTTTCTTTTTGGCTGACTACCTGTAACGACTATCAAAGATTTACGAATGTCAACCGAGAGCAATGGCAGAGACAACAATAAGTATAAAACAGTTCAGTTGGGGCATACTATACTCAAAATTGTTTTTACTCCCATCAAACTTTAAATGGACCACGCCACACACATCACTTTAAATGGACCGTTAATTATGGATACGCTTGGGAGCAGCCTATGTCCAGCAAAGGACGTCTTTCAGCTAAAATGATGGTGATGATAAAACATATTTTCATACTATTATTCAACTCAAATTAATAATATTATTATTTCTCTTAATTCTTCATCTGAATCGCTTTCATCATGGCCCCACAATTACCCCAAAAGCTTAACTACAAGCAGGTAGTTCTCTCAAAAATCATTTGGACTTCGCCTACGAGAGGCGTTTTACAGAATAACCCGTTCTAATGTTTACTTTTAATTCACAGTCAAAATTTTATTTCAACTGGCTTTTGTAAATTTAGCGCTTTTAGTAAATTGAAGCGCTTTAAGGTAAAGAAGTCGAAAGAAATCTTTATGAAGAAAAAATACTGTGCTATTTGTGATTTAAAGTAATTTTATTTTAGTTTCAACATCATTTACATTAAAAAAAAAAAGTAACTTACTATAATTATAGTAAAATAATAATAATAAAAAAATAAACTCTCCGCTATTATTACAATAAACTAAAACCAAACTAAAATATGGCGTCAAAAAACTCTTCCATCGCTGTTGACTGAAAATGTGCCCAAAAGACTGGTGGCATTGCTACGCTGTGTGGCAATGCTTATCCTCTGTCTGAGGTAAAAGCCAGCACTTGGGTCACGCGAAGTGTCAACCAGATGTTAAACGTTGATTTAAAGTGTTTTATTTGTATTTTTTTTTATTCTTGTGCTTAAAGGCTAGAGCACTAATAATAGGATATTTTCAATAAAAAAAAATTAGTTGGCAACTCATGATTTTTTGCAATTTATATTTCTCTGGCCATAAATACCGTATCTCTTCTTCGTAAAAGCCTTTTAGAGTATTTTCTAAATAAATTATTGAACCTTTCTAAATAAATTATTGAATTAAAAATACCTTAAAATTACCTATTCTCTTAACTTTAGCAACAATTTACTATCCTCAAAGCAGTAATATTTCCTGCAGTGTTGAAAGTAAAAGAGTAACTTTTGTCGCAACTAACTTCTTTCTAAGACATTAACAACTTGGAATTAGAGCAATGCAGTGACGGAATGGCTGCTGGCTGTTCTTTACTTCAATATTTACGTCCTTTGTAGATCTTGTTTTGCCTTCTCTAAAGATAACATAATTTTATTAAATACTTTAATTCATACAGAAGAGGAGTTAGCATCTTCTTGCCCATAGTCAATGATCCTTGAGGTTAGCGCAACACGTTTTTTTTAATTCATTCTCTCCTATCAACGTCAAAAAAAAAAGTCAAAATTGTAGAAACAGGCCTAGTCAAATGTGTTAAGTAGTAACTAAATAACTTTTGAAGTTCAAAAGGAATAAAAAACAAGCCTCTCATTTTTTTCAAAGAAAAACTTTAAAAATAATCCTGAAAATACCGTCAATATCTTCTCCCAACGACATTTACAAGCAATTTAACTAAAAAGCGTACTCGGAAAGTCACTTTAACAGGACTTTAATAAAAGTGTAAAAAGGAAAAGTTTCGACGATCAAGCGGAGAAGCGGCTGAGCGGTTTCCCTTGCGGTATTTACCGCGGGAAATTAGAATTAAAATAAATACCCCCGGGCCGAAACAATTTGCATCTAGATGTGACATTAGTAGGAACAATTTTATCTTTTTGCAGCGGGTAGGTGAACAAATTAGAGACGAATTTGTCCGGTAGAATTTGTAGGGTTATTTTTGGGCCGCTGCGCTGTTTTAGGGTTATTGTTAACGTTGTTATATTAATGTATTATGTTATGAACGTATGTCGTTTAGGAATTTTAGCTGTAGTCTTATATACCCAATCAAAACAAAGCTTTGAATAAAAATAATATTTGTTTTAACAATAAATCTGCCTTGTATTTTTTCGCAACAAAATTGGGTGAAGGCTATCACTGTGTCCCAAACAATAGGAACCGGCAGCGCGGTAGACCCAGAAATAGATAGTATGACGAGAGTAACCCTATCTAAAGAATAGAATAAAATAAAATAAACTTTTTTAAACACCACAATAGTAACATAATTTAATTAATAGATAACAATTACAATATTAGTACTAGTACTTAGTAAGTTTTTTTTTTGTAATTTTTGTCTTTTTTTGTCATGTGGCTAATGACTGAGAAAAGTGGAAGCAGGAAAGCGAGGCTTTTGTCATGGAGTGGGACACAACATGCCTAAAGATATAATAATAATAACATAATATATGTACTGTCAAAATAATTTTGTAGCCAGTTTACACATTTGTGTTCGTATTAACAGTTTTGGTTGTTTAAATAAATAATATTGTAGACGAACATAAAGTAATGTTTAATTTCTTTGAATACTTTTATATTGACATAAAACATTATTTGTTCTATAAAAACATTGAAACCTAAAAATTTTGTAAGTCTATAAACTAAACCCGATTTTACTAAACAGACAAGACTATGAAAAACACTACACTATGAAAAAATAATGATTAACAGGAAAAAAAAAATTGTTTTCTATTTTTAATTGGTTTTTTTTTATCACTTTGGCAGTGTGCGTTGTCAGTGTCTGCCAAATAAATGTATTTTCAAAAAGAAACTCTTTTCATTGCATGTTTTTTTTTTTACCATAGAAATAAATATTTTCGGTTTTATTCCAATCCAATTCAGATTTAGGAAACTGAAATTAAAAACCATTCTGAATTCTATTGTAATCATATTGAATTACTATTTTACTAAATTACATTTTGACAAATTCCTAAAAAGTAACTTTTTTCATTGATGTAAAGTAAAAAAAAAATCAAATCCAAATAAACACTGAGCTCAACGGCTCAACTTAAAGCTATATAATCTTAAAAATAAAAGCAATTACACAAGTCTAGATGTTCTAGCGGGGTCATCGACACCCCACCACATGTCCCCCAGACTTCCTGTGCGTTATTATTTACATGTGCGAATAATTCTATTGCTTTTAATGGAATTAATCTCTGTACGACATGTTGCCTTTACAGGGTTAAGTCTTGAACATGTGTCGCTTCTTGTAAGTTCTTGTTTTTTTTTCTTCACAATTTTTAGGGTTCAGTTTTTTTTTAAAGCTCGCGTTTGACCACTATCTCACCTGATGGTAAGCAACGATGTGGCTCACGATGAAGCACGCTTGCCTAAAGTAACCTATTCATTATTGTCTTAAAGACCCCTAGGTTTTAGCTATCAGGAAACAGAGACTCCGACAAGGGTTAGTACTCGAAAGGTGCCAACGGGACCCTATTACTAAGCTTCACCTTTCCATCTATCTGTCTGTCCGTTTGTCAGCGGGCTGTATCTCATAAACCGTAAGACGTAGAAAGTTGACATTTTCACAGCATGTTAATAAATAATAAAATTAAAATACCTAACATAATAAAAAGAGGATTCATATAAGTAAAGTTATCTTGTCTGCGTTTTTTTCTCGATGTTAATGTAGTACGGAACCCTTAGTATGCGAGTGCGACACACACTTTGCCAGTTTTTTTTTATCTTCACAATTTTTATTATGTGATTTTTTTTTGTTAGGTTTGGTAAATATTTATAAACGTTTATAGATTAATTTTGGTTAATTAGATGCTCTGTGGGGGTTATATAGTGATGATTTGGTTTGATTAATGTTAGATTTTTGTGTCTATTTTAATACTTTCATTCGATCTTTTGATTGGAAATGATCCAATGACTCCTCCCATTCTAGGGTAAAGCGAGAGGGTGTGTCAGACTTTTACTGACTAAAAACCACTCCTGTGGTCTTTCTTTGCCTTCGTTCTAGGGCCCCGGGGTTTTCTTTCACACAACCCTTGGCCCCAGTAGGCTTCCACCCTGCTGGGCCTGTTTGTTTTGTGTGGAACACAACGCGCCGTCGACGACTCTGGCTCGGTTCGGACGGCTAGTTACTCTTTGCTCGCCGTCCGCAAGCCCACGCCTACGGTGGTTGAAAATTGGGATCGAGATCCCGGCATCTGGGACGTGAGGAAGTCCACAATAACTGGTTCGTGTGTCCACAACCCGCCTTCTGAGTCGTTAAATACGTAGCATTTGTTGATTTGTGTTCAAGGCCAGGATCTGACTAACAAGTTTATACTTTCGACTGGCCTGATGGTCTAGTGGTTAGTGGTCTTGACTGCTATGTCGGAGGTCGTAGGTTCGAAACACTACACTGCGCTCCAAAACCAGAATATTTGATGTGACTCAAAAGACTGCCAAACTGAAATGGGACTGGACTGGACATGTCTGCCGCATGCCCGACAAACTGAGGGCCAAAGTAGCACAAAATTAGTGCCCTGAAACAGTGCGATGGGGTCGTGGTAGACCATCAGAGATGGCGCGACGAACTAGACAGATTCCACTAGAACTGGCAAGAGGAAGCCCGGGCGAAAGATGGAAGGAGTGGAGGGAGGCCTTTGCCCAGAAGTGGGACAGAACAGGTTAAAAAAAACTAGGCAAGTGTGAGTTGGACTCACACACGAAGGGTTCCATACAGTTCATAGGAAAATTCGGCAAAAAAATCACGTTTGTATTTATTTTATTTTGTTTTTAGTATTTGTTATTATTGCAGCAACTGAAATAATTTGTGAAAGTTCCAACTGTCTAGCTATCGCGGTTCTTAAGATACAGCCTGATGCCAGACAGACAGCGGGACAGACGGATAGACATAAATAGGGTCCCGTTTTTACCCTTAGGGTACATAATCCTAAAAGGAAAAGGATACGGTAATGATTTTCTATATTTCAAGCAATATTTAAACAAAGTATTCCTCAGTTACATAATGAGTGATTCGCGCCGTCTGTCTGTCTGTCCCAATAAGTCGACACATGTTCGCGACGCTAATGATCTGGATCTGCTTCAAGTGTTTCACACTATTGAGCGTAGAGTTAAGAACGGTTAGATGAGACAACTGATTGTGATCAAAAGATTTGGTGCTTTAATTTTTGCCAGGGCACTGTTTAAAACCAAGTTGGAAAAATTGGACGTTATCTAAGTGTATTTTACGCTATGGTGAAAAAGATACCGAATTATGAGTAAGAAAAAGACACGAAATTTTACCATCAAAACTGGTATCAACGTTATTATATTTTGAAGACTATCATGCATATTTCTCAAAAAATGGCATTATTTTTTAGTGTCTTCTGCGAGTATCTTAGTCTTTTCTTTTCAATTTATCACTGTTTTCCTGTCTTATTACAGAAATGGCAAACAAGCAAGTAAACAATCTAATGTTTTTCTTTTCTTCATCAAGAACTACAGTAAATAACAAGGCATACTTATATTTCGTAGCATTCACTAATCACCGATTTTCAATCATTTCATTTTATATTAATTAATACCTGATTTTCATTAGTTGATTCTGTAAGACAGGGGTTTTTACCACTGTCCACTAAAATAGGCATACCTGACAGAGCATATTTCTATAATTTTATTAATTTATATTTAGGAATAAATGGGTATAAGGTTTCTTGTGTTACTAACAATATATGGACTTTTGTCTGAAATATGTAAATGTCATACTAAATTATTACACCTCTAATATTAAATTAGTCTTTTCGAAGGGAAGAAGTCTCAACTGTTTGTGGTCCCCACCAACTGTGTTCCCACGTTGTCGTCGTGGTGGGGCTTGCGTGTCTCAGTGACCTTGAGGGCTATGCCGGTAGAGCTACTCATGCCGGAAGGCCTCAAGCGAGAGTCCAGACCAAGAGGAACATACGGCGGAGTCCAGTCGGACCGCCTGGAGGGTGCGCTGTCCAGAAGCGCTGGCACAACAGCTGTTAGCGGCTTCTGGATAGCGATGTCGGAGAGATAGGGTTCGCCTCCGGTACATGTCTGTTCAGCAGACATGACCAGGATGGCGAACGTGCAATGGGGACCCCACCCCATTTAAAACAAAAAGGCAAAGCTGAGTTCAGCAACATTATGAGCGCGCATGGGAAAGAAATAACTACCCCAGGAGGGTACCAGTTAGCTGGAGAATCCCTCCCCGAGCAGAGCTCGGGCTGCCCCTCGTATTCTGGGGGGGGCAACCATCGCCTCGGTTCTTCGGAACCCGTACCGTCCCTCGAGGACGCATCGAGCCAGGGTGGCTCACACACCGATGTCGCGGAGTCCCTGGGACCTGTTCCCAGCACGTCCGCGACGTCGAAGGAGGCCGGCAGGAGCTTCGGTCTCAGAGAGGTGAGTGGAGACGAGACGTCGGACACCGATGCCGATGCCGCGTCTTCACGCAATTCAGTAGTGTTGGAGGTGATGGAGGTGGAGGAGTCCACCTCCACGAAGAGGTTGGCGTACCTTAAGCGCCCCGTGTCAGGTCCCGTGTCTGACGATGAGATGGGTTCAGCCCGAAAAATCTCGACTGCGGTGCGAGGGGCAGCCCGGAGAACGGGCGGAGGAAGAGGGTGCGCTGAGGAGGCGACCCGGCGTCCCCCGGTGGAGGTCGCCAGAGCGGAGGAAGGCCACCAACTCAGTCCCTCGGAGCCGGAGCCTTATGGCGATGAGCCAGAAGGCATGGTGGAGGCGATGGCCAAATTTAAAGAGGTAGTGGCAGCCGCCATAAACAGCGTGGCAAACAAGCGCGAGAGGGTCGCCAAGAAGCGCTCCGTCGAGCTGGCCAATACCTCGATTGAGGAGGCGCTTGGGATCGTCTTCGAGCCCTACAAGCGCACCCTCAGAGGGAGGATTGGTCGGCTCGAGGCGGCCGTGCTGGACCGTACAGGTGCCACGGAGTTCCCAAAGGGGGGGAGTGGGCAAGAGCGGGGTCAGTCCCAGCCTTTGCCCCAGACGGAGAGCGAGGTGTTGTCCCTGCTACGGCAGGAGCTGGCTGCCTCCAGGGAGCAGCAGCGGCGGCAGCAGCAGCAGTTTGAAGAGCGCATCCAGCGCCAGTTCTCCGTCCTGGAGGGCATCGTTCTGCGTCCCCCTCTCGCGGCCGGCCAGAAAAGAGTGGCGTCGTATGCTGCTGCCGCCGCGGCCACGGCTGCTGCGCCCAGGGCAGGCCTGTCGGGGCAGGCCGAGCGCGGGGCTTCGGTGTCGGAGGCCGCGAGGCCGGCCCCGGCGGCCAAACAGCAACAGCGGCAGGGGAAGCCTGCCCCTCCCCCGAAGGGTAGGGTGGCGGCTGCCACCAAACCGGCGGGGCCTCCCGCCGCGGCGGCGGCTAGGCCGCGCCTGCCGCCTCCTCTGCCTGAAGATGGCGCTGAATGGACGATCGTCGGCGCCAAAAAGAAGGCAAGTAAGGCGGCTAGGGCGGCCAAGAAAAGAAGGCGGCGACAAGAGCGCAAGAAGCGGGCCATGGCCGCCAGACTTCGCGCCCCGACTTCCGCAGCTGTAGTGATCACACTGCAGCCAGCTGCGGAAAAGAAGGGCGTGAACTATGACATGGTCATGGCGAAGGCGAAAGAGGCGGTGGTGGGCCACCTCGACGAATACGGAGCCTCAGGGGGCTTCCGTATGAGGCGCACTGCCACCGGAGCCCGAATCCTGGAGGTCCCAGGCGCGGACAGTGGGCAAGCCGCTGACGCCCTAGCCGAAAGGATTAGGGCTTCCCTAGACGTCGAGGAGGCCCGAGTGTCCAGGCCCACCAAGTGCATCGACATGCGCATTATGGGTCTGGACGACTCCGTTAGGGTGGAGGAAGTGGTGGCCGCCATCGTCAGGGCGGGTGGGTGCACGACCGATCAGGTCCGGGCGGGCACCATTCGCGCTGACAGCACGGGCATGCGAGCCGTTACGGCGAGCTGCCCCGTGTCGGCGGCTGTGGCGATCGGGATTATTTAAGAACGCAACCGAACGCCGTCTGTCACCAGTCGCCAAACCACCCGAATACCCGTTCGTGCAGCATCGGAAATCATGACAAGCAGACGTCAGTGATCTTAAGCTGGTGACACGGAGAGGTTACGTGCCGGCGCCTAGGGCTCCGACGCAGAAGTCCCCCGTACGTATAGCCAATAATTATACCTACAAATTGGTGACCCCGACGTGATCGACAGTGAAGTGTAGTGATATCTGTTGGTGCGCTATTCCAACGGAACAATGGCTAATACCGGGGCAAAAGAGGCGTCGGACGAAGTGTGCCGCGTGGGTGTCAAAGTGCCGCCATTTTGGCCGAACGAGCCAGCCTTGTGGTTTGTACAATTGGAAGGCCAGTTCGCATTGTCAAATATAACGGCTGATGTGACGAAGTTTTACCACGTTATTGCGAACTTAGATTACAAATACATCTGTGAAGTGAAAGATATCATTGCTAAACCGCCGACGGACAATAAATATGATAAAATAAAAGCCGAGTTGATTTCCCGGTTGTCGGCTTCGCAAGAACAGCGAGTGAGGCAGCTGCTAACTCACGAGGAGCTAGGGGATCGGAAGCCTTCCCAGTTTCTGCGACACCTACAAAATCTGGCTGGGGCAGAAGTACCCGACGACTTTATCCGGTCCCTGTGGATGAGTCGTCTACCAAGTCATATACAGGCGATCATTGCAGCTCAAGTAGACCTTCCTCTGGATACGGTTGCCCAGATTGTAGATAAGATACACGAGATAGCTCTCCAGCCAAACGCGCAAGTGGCCGCGGCATCCACGTCGACATCCGCACCGGTAGCCTCGTGTTCGATGTCTGCGATCGACCAACTCATGCGTCGCGTCGACGAGCTGTCACTGCAGGTTGCGGAGCTATCCACTTCTCGCTCGCGCTCGAGGGGTCGTGGACACTCTCCGCGTTGGCGCCGCCAGTCCCGGAGCCGCTCGAGAGCTGGCTCGGACTTATGCTGGTATCATCGACGATTCGGCAACCAGTCAACGAAGTGCCGTGACCCGTGCTCATTTCGGAAGGGAAACGGATCAAGCAGTCAGTGAGGCCGGCGACGCGTGACTGCGACAGTGTAGCGGGTGGCCGTGTATTTGTGACAGACCGTAAGACAAAAGTGCAATATTTAGTAGATACTGGTTCTGACCTTTGTGTTTATCCGTGTAAATATGTGCGTGATAGACGGAGTGTTCAGACAGACTATAAGTTGTTTGCAGCCAATGGCACAATGATCAATACGTACGGATGGATCAATTTAACGCTAGATTTTGGACTTAGACGTGCGTTTACGTGGCGTTTCGTTATAGCTGACGTCACGAAGCCTATAATCGGTATCGACTTTCTGTCGCATTATGATTTATTAGTCGATGCCAGACATCATCGCTTGGTAGACAATTTGACGTCACTGTGCGCGTTTGCTAAACCCGCATCCTCCACTTTGTGCCATCACAAGAGCAATAGACTTAGATGTCCTAGCATCCTCACAAGAAGACGACAACGAGCTTTTCCAGCTCCTAGAAAGCAACACTTCACTGGTTCTACAGAGAATACAAGTATCTGGTTCCAGTAAGAAGTTGTATTGCGACGTTTCGAGCGCAACACCGCGTCCTTTTCTGACGCCACAGTTCCGTCGACAAGCATTCGACTGCATTCACGGATTGAGTCATCCAGGAGTTAAGGCTACAGTCAGACTGATGACTCAAAGTTACGTGTGGCCAAATATTAAGAAAGACTGCAGCAGTTGGGCTCGTAGCTGTGTCGCTTGCCAGCGTTCGAAGATTTCTCGGCATACTCGATCACCAGTACACGTTTTTGTTCCTCCGTCGAGCAGATTCAGCCATGTACACATAGATCTCATAGGACCTTTACCAATGTCACACGATTTCAAGTATTGCCTTACAGCAGTGGACAGGTTTACACGATGGCCAGAGGTCTTGCCACTCTATGACATCAAAGCTGATACAGTGGCTTCCGCCTTTGTCACCGGCTGGATATCACGCTTTGGCTGTCCCGAGAAGATAACTACGGATCGAGGTAAACAGTTTGAGGCACATTTATTTCGCGAACTTTCCAAATTAATCGGATTCCATCACATACAGACGACCGCATATCATCCAGCTGCTAATGGAATTGTTGAAAGATTCCACCGTCAATTGAAATCAGCTATAAAATGTCATGCCAACGACAATTGGTACGAAGTTCTTCCGTTAGTTCTACTGGGAATACGTTCGGCTTACAAGGAGGATATAGGCTCTTCATCAGCAGAGTTAGTATATGGAGAAACATTGCGTTTACCAGGAGCATTTTTCCATAGTTCTCCCGCAGAAGTGGTGGACTACCATGACTTTCTTTCTCGTCTAAGAGATAATATGCGCAAGTTAAAACCAACACCAGTACCACGGCATGGTTCATCTCCAATTTTTATAAGTAAAGATTTGTTATCATCAACGCAAGTATTTGTTCGTCAGGACGCTGTACGGAAACCATTCCAGACACCGTACACTGGCCCATATAACGTCATAGAACGAGGCGAAAAATATTTCAAGATAGACGTAAAAGGCAGACCTACTACAGTGTCTATAGATCGGTTAAAACCAGCGTATCTGCTAAACGACTCTGCGCCAAATGAACAAGTACAAGCGACGCCACCTAGTACTACGACTAATACGCACAAAACCCGATCAGGTCGCCAAGTTCGTTTTCCTGATTATTTTCGACCGTAACGGTCTCCGGGGGGGCTGATGTGGCGATCGGGATTATTTAAGAACGCAACCGAACGCCGTCTGTCACCAGTCGCCAAACCACCCGAATACCCGTTCGTGCAGCATCGGAAATCATGACAAGCAGACGTCAGTGATCTTAAGCTGGTGACACGGAGAGGTTACGTGCCGGCGCCTAGGGCTCCGACGCAGAAGTCCCCCGTACGTATAGCCAATAATTATACCTACACGGCCAAGGCCATCACGACCGAGGGCCGAAGGCTACTGGTGGGTTGGGTTTCAGCCCAAGTCAAGATGCTGGAACCCAAACCTCTGCGGTGCTACCGCTGCCACGTGGGGCACCACGTGGGAGCGTATTGCGCCGCAGAGGACCGCAGTGACCGCTGCCACCAGTGCGGACAGCCCGGGCATAAGGCCGTCGAATGCCGTGCAAAGCCGCACTGCTACGCATGTGCGGCTGCAGGCAAGCCGGCTGACCACCGGGCTGGGGGCAGGTCCTGCGACCCCCCCGCCAAGGCCAAGGGCAAGGTCAGGCCCATCCACCCTGACGTCCTCACCGCCGCAGCCACCACCTTGGCTGCCGCCGCTGTCGCCGCCGCTCCCGCCGTGGCAGTGCCCTCACAGGGGGCTCAGGAGGAGACTGTAATGGAATGTCAATAACGACACCATTACGTCTCCACCAGGCGAACATCAACCACTGCGCCCCCGCTCAGGATCTGTTGCTCCAGAGCATGGCGCAGTGGTCGATCAATGTCGCCGTCGTCTCCGAGCCGTACTACGTCCATCCCCGCTGGGTTCAGGACCTAGACGGCTCGGTGACGCTAATTTCGTCGGCCGCCGCCGGTACCCCACCCCTCGAGGCTGTTGCGAGGGGACGGGGTTGCGTGGCAGCACGGGTCGGGGACATTGCAGTGGTAGGCGTCTACCTGTCCCCGACCAGATCTCCCGACGAACTCCATGTCTCCCTTATGGAGCTAAGTGCCGTCGTCGCTGGGTTTGGTACCCTCCCCGTGGTCGTTTGCGGGGACTTCAACGCCTGGAACACGGCTTGGGGTTCCCGGCGCACGAACCCACGGGGTCGGATGGTGGAGGACTGGGCATTGGAGCTGGGCCTGGTCGTCCTGAACCGGGGTTCTGTCCCCACGTTGGCGCGGAGGTGGGGTGAATCAGTGGTGGACCTTTCGTTCGCCAGCCCCGCTCTGTCGCCACGTGTCGTCGGCTGGCGCGTTATGGAGGAGGTGGAGACGTACTCCGACCACCGGTACATCCGGTTGGACGTCTCCGCCGAAACCTCGGCCGCGCCGGTCCGACAGAGCCCTTGCGGTCCGCGGTGGGCGCTTAAGCAGATGGACCGGGAGCTCCTCCTGGAAGCCGCGACGGTACAGGCCTGGGTGCAAGCACCGGACAGGCCTGTCGACATCGACGTCGAGGCGGAGTGGTTCTGGGAGGCCATGTCGCAAATTTGCGATGCGGCAATGCCCCAAGTCCGTCCAGGATGTGCTAAGCGCCAGGTGTACTGGTGGTCGCCGGAGATCGCTGCACTGCGCAACACGTGCAATCACGCGCGACGCCGGTACGCCAGATACTGCAGGCGCCGCATCCGCCCGCCGGATGCGGAGGCCAGAGAGGCGGAGCTGTACGAGGGTTACAGAGAGGCAAAACACACCCTCCGAGCGGAGATTAAGCGGGCCAAACTCGAGGCCCGCGACGTGTGGCTGGGGTCTCTGAACGCGGACCCGTGGGGGCGCCCGTACAAATTGGTACGGGAGAAACTGCGCCCCTGGGCTCCCCCGTTGACTCAGAGTCTCCGGCCCCAACTCGTGGAGGGTGTGGTAAGCGCTCTGTTCCCTGCGCGAGGGGAACACTCCCCCCCGCCCATGGCTCCGCCTCCGCCAGCGGTGTCTGACGCGGACCGCAATAGCGACGACGACGACAATGCTCCAGAGGTGACCGAGGTAGAGATGAGAGTGGCGGTGCAAAGGCTGAGTGCCAAGAACGCCGCCCCAGGACCCGATGGCTTGCCTGGGAAAGCCTGGGTCCTGGCCATGGAGGCTCTCGGGCCTCGACTAAGAGGGCTCTTCAGCGCATGCTTGGAGAGGGGCCAGTTCCCACTTCGCTGGAAGACGGGGAAACTGGTCCTCATCGCGAAGCCAGGGCGCCCTGCGGACTCTCCGTCCGCGTACCGGCCCATTGTGCTGCTCGACGAGGTGGGCAAGCTCTTTGAAAGAGTGATTGCGAGCCGCCTCGTCGCGCGCCTTTCACGGGTGGGGCCGGACCTTTCGGACGGACAGTTCGGCTTTCGCAGGATGCGCTCGACGGTGGACGCCATCATGCGCGTGCGAGCCCTCACGACGGGGGATGCGGTGTCCCAGGGTAGGTGTGTCGTGGCAGTGTCCTTGGACATTGCCAACGCTTTCAATTCCCTGCCCTGGAGTACGATCCGGAGGGCACTCCGGTACCACCGGGTGCCCGAATACCTCTGTCGAGTAGTCGAGGCCTACCTGTCGGACAGGTATATTGTCTACCCCGGTCACCAGGGAGACTGGAAACGTCGGGAGATGTCGTGCGGTGTTCCGCAGGGGTCGGTACTAGGGCCACCCTTGTGGAACATCGGGTACGATTACGTGCTGCGGGGCGACCTCCCTGACGGGGTCAGCGTGGTCTGCTACGCAGACGACACGCTGGTTCTAGCGCAGGGAGAGTCGTACCAGGCGGCGGTCGCTCTAGCGACACACGGGGTTGCGATGGTCGTTGATAGGATCCAGGAGTTGGGACTCAAGGTGGCGCTTCACAAATCCGAGGCGATGTGTTTTCACGGTCGCCTCTCTCGGAACGCGCCGCCATTGAGTTCCCAACTAACGGTAGGAGGAGTTCACATCGGTGTCGGGTCGACGATGAAGTACCTGGGACTCGTCCTCGACAGCCGGTGGAATTTCGTGGAGCATTTCCGACGTCTGGCTCCCAAACTCAACCGGACTGGGGCCGCTCTCAAGCGGCTCCTGCCCAACCTTGGGGGTCCAGACGCCTCCTGCCGGAGGCTCGGTCCATGGCCCTCTACGGGGCGCCGGTGTGGGCGCCGTCGCTAAAAAAGCGACCGGCGGCCATTCTGAACGCCTGCCAGAGGGTCATGGCAATTCGGATGGTGCGGGGATACCGCACGATTTCCTGCGAAGCGGCGAGCCTTCTGGCTGGCCTACCACCGTGGGATCTGGAGGCAACAGTCCTTGCACACATGCACGACATGCGCGTGGAGATGCAACGCCGGGGTGAAAGTCTTCTGCCGCGACAGGTCACGGCATGGCGGACAGAGCTCCGGCGGGATCTCATGGTGGAATGGCGTCAGCGACTATCGCAACCCCGTTATGGGCACGCCACAATTATGGCGATAAGTCCCCTCTTTGAGGCGTGGCTGGAAAGACCTCACGGCGTCCTTACCTTCCGCATGACACAGGTCCTCACCGGAAATGGCAAGTTCGGGAGGTTCCTGTTCCGAATTAAAGCGGAAGTGACGCCCGGGTGTCGCCACTGTGCGGAACGCCCGGAGGACACGGTGGAGCACACAATCGCGGTGTGCCCTGCTTGGGCGGAGCATCGCCGTGCCCTCGTGGGGGTGATCGGCGGCGGAGACCTCTCGCGCCGGGCCTTGGTCGAGGCCATGGTCCGGAGCGAGGAGGAGTGGCAGGCGGTCGCCGACTTCTGCGAAGCAGTAATGCTCGCTAAGGAGGAGGCCGACCGCATCAGGCAACGGCGCTCTCGCCGCCGCCGGGATTCCGATCCCGATTTCCGGCCACCGTAGGCGCGGGCTTGCGGACAGTGAGCAATGGGTAGCTCGCTGTCCGGCCGTCCGGTAACCGTCCGGACCAAGCCCAAGTCGTCGACGGCGCGCGCTGTTCCCGCGCGCCTCAAGGAGTTGTCAGCAACAGCAGGGGCCCAGCCGGGTCGAAGCCTACTGGGGCCAGGGTAATCCGAAAGGGCGCTCGAGCCCCGGTATGAAGGCTTGAAGGAACGGGATGGGTTTTTTAGTCAGTAAGAGTCTGACACTATCTCCCGCTCCGCCCAAGAGCGGGGGTTGTCATAAGATGATTTTTCCCATCGAAAAAAAAAAAAAAAAAAAAACTGTTTGTGGTGTATCATGCTTTTTTGGCTTTGCGATAATCGTTATCGCTAAGAAAATGTCACTTCATCTCAGTCTGTGCTCTGTCTAATCATTCATAAGACTGTACACTTGTTTCATTAAAAAGAAGCCATGAATGGACGGCTCAACAGATATAAAACATATTCCTTGGAACATGTACTGCGTGCACGCTATGGACCATTTATATGAATTACTCAGTAAGTACTGCTTATTGTTAGTTGGCTTTGAGAAGAATTAGCAGATATTATTATTCCGTCGGATGTAGAAAAAACTTGAAATGTAAACGTTCAACCTCGTGACATTTCGGTAGCGTTGTTTGTAATATTTACCTTTTTTCAGGGTCGCCGCTATCAACAAAATGTAGGTCTATAGTGAGTTAATCACCTGGTGTCTGTTTGCGCAACCAATTTGGTGGCGCGACCAGCTCGGACGTGTGGCGACTCTGGTGTCTATGTGGTATCCAGTTTGGTAGCTTAGGTTATTTCTCCGGGACACTATAACGGAGCAACTGGTCGTGCCATGGTGTCCTGGTCAAACATAGCCCTAGTTTCACCTGTCCCGATGTTTGTCTGTAATTAAATCTTGCAATTTAAGTTTGATCCACTTCCGGGTTACCGATTGAGCTGAAATTTTGCATGCATGTGTAAATAAGATAACAATGTAAAATTATTATGACATGGAGCTGATCTGATGATGGAACCGGAAGGTGGCCATTGGAACTCAGTAATAAGCGCAATAAGATAACCCTAACGTGTTTGAACTTTTTGGTATTAATGGTCTTTATGAGTATTAATTTATATGCATATACCATGCTATAAAAGCTTGCTATGAAAAAAATATTTTCATTGATAACTTGTTTTTTCTGAATTAAAATTGACTGTTTATTTTAGAGTATACTAGCGGTCTTCTTTGACTTATATGCATTTTTGTTTTTTAGGGTTCCGTACCTCAAAAGGAAAAAACGGAACCCTTATAAGATCACTTGGTTGTCCGTCCGTCTGTCTGTCTGTCTGTCAAGACCCTTTATCTAGAGAACGCGTGGAGGTATCGAGTTGAAATTAAAACCATGTACTCAGGTCTGCGGTCCCTTCAAGCTGTGAAAAAATCAAACTTCTAAGTTTACGAATAAAAAAGATACGGAAATTTATGTCGCAAAAAAATGTTTATTTTGATACTCTCAAAGATCGAAATTCATAGGGTACTTCCCGTTGACCCATAATCTTGAAATTTGGTACAAAGCAAGGTCTTATAGCACCAGTACCTATAGGGAAAAATCTGAAAGGTAAGGTAAAAAAAAATTGCAATTCGGTAAAATCTTCGAGACTCCATTTGGGATTTGTAGTTTGCATGGAACCCTCAGTGTGCAAGTCAGACTCGCACTTGCCCAGTTTTTTATATCGTATTGACTCTCTACCTCAGTCTTGTTTTATATAAAATCATTGTATAACTTTTTTCTCTAACAGTCCCACCCGCTCCACCCAGAGAGGGTTTCAGTCAGTTTGAGTCTGAAATTAACTATCTAACACCCACCTGTGTTCCTTCAGATGCCTTTTATGTTCTAGGGCCGCGGTAACTCTTTCGAAAAATCTACAACCATGGCAATTCTTTCTCAGTCTGACATTTATATTATTAGAAAGTTTGCGGTTCTGTAAGAAAATAGAGTGAAAAGATTAACGTATTTTAGTGTTAATTGGTATTTTGATGTTACATATAAGACACTTCCGCATGACCACCGCTAAGTTCATTTTTGCTTGCACTCGAAACGGAAACTTCAAAAGGTTTGGATCCGGGCTGCAGGATTCAAACGATTTTTTTAAATGATTAATTTAAATGATCGGAATAGGTAGCGCTGTTTTATGTACTTGCCATAGGTTAGAATAATATGGATATTCCCCGAGTCCCGGGATTTGGTTGGATTATAAGTAATAAAATTATAAAAAAAACTATTCTTGCCTTCGGGACTAATGAAAGATTACACTTCCTTTCTGACGGGTAAATATAAGAAGGACGAGATTAAGGATAGTATAATAAATATATAAACTTGATTCGTTAAACCACATATATTTTTTTACGTAACAATTTCTTATTCAAGAATCAACAATCATTTAAACATTTTTATTCTGAAGTTGTACAAAAACATATTAATAATCCCGTGGAATATCCATATTAACATCAATGTCAATGAACCTAAATAGCCCTACCTATTCCGATCACTAGTGATCAGACAGAAATGACCGCAATGGCATTAGATAAATAAATAATAATGGATAAAATGATAAAACAATGGATAAAATGATTAAATAATGGATAAATGGTAGGACAACCTGGATGGCTTCCTTAAGTATTGGAATGAGAAAGCAAGGAACCGTAATCATTGGAAAGAATGGAGGAAAGCCTTTATCCAGCAGTGGCTGGGACAATATAGGCTGGCTATAATAATTAAATAATTTCAATGTGGACTTCGGTAATTTTTTTCAGCCGGTTTCTCCGCGCGCCTCAAGGAGTTGTCAGCAACAGCAGGGACCCAGCCGGGTCGAAGCCTACTGGGGCCAGGGTTATCCGGGAACTCGAGCCCCGGTATGAAGGCTAGAAGGAACGGGGTGGGCTTTTAGTCAGTAATAGTCTGACACTATCTCCCGCTCCGCTCAAGAGCGGGGGTTCTCATTGGATGATTTTACCCACCATAAAAAAAGCCGGTTTCTCAAGGCCTTGCTAACGAATTGTATTTAATTTATTTACCAAAACCAACAAATCATCGTCAATAAGATATGACGTAATAAAAGCAAAACAAACGAACGGAAGCCAACCATTGACATGTGGTGCCAAGTCGTCTCATACGAATTGATATGAGTTCATTCATTAAATATCTACTACTTATAACTGCGTTGTTGTTAAGGCGGGGACAAATGATAAAATGATATTTATTTTGCTAATAGGTTTTTTAAAAACACTTTTACAAGTCAATTTTTTCATCACTTTAAACTAGAAGAGGCCGCTGTTTCCTAGCTGACTACGCTGACAGAAATGAGCAAACACTCATATTATTGATAGGCTCACGCTTGACCAGTATCTCACTTGATGTGGTCGACGGTAGAGCATACTTGACTAGAAGTAACCCAGTTCTTTAAGTCAAGAGTAAGTAAAATATAAAATAAAGTATTAGTTGACTGGCTGGCTGAAGGCTGGAGAAAAGATATGTTAAAATTTACGGTAAATCTGAGAGCTACTAATTACAAAACATTTTGATTAAGTATATAAAAATGTCAAGACAAACCGGAAAACGAGCCTTTTACTATAACTTTATCATATTTTTATTTCTATTCCCTATAAGCTACGTTAGTAACATTTTTGAGTAAATCGATAAATTATACTAAAATTATAAAGGCGAAAGTGTGTTTGTTACTCCTTCACTCTTAAACATCCGAACTGATTTAATCGAAATTTAGCACTCTGGCAAACACTATACCCTAGAATAAGACAGGACTACTTAAATACTTTTTATCTCTCGCGTATGTTCTTTAGGTTATGCTGAGTTAGGCGCCTTTTTGGCCTAGCACTGATTAAGATTTTTTTGTGAGGCACGAATAAACGTTTTTTCTTTCTCTCTTCTTCTGGAATAACTTTCTATTTTTTCATATTTATTTAACTATTTTCAATAGTGACATAGTTTAACTATTTTCAAAAGTTAAATAAATAAATAAATGGGTGAAGCTACTGACAGAATTTAGTACTTCGATTTTGCAATAGATTGCAAGCGTTTTGTCACATATTTATTTCTTTTCTATGCAGTCCAATAGCGACCGTGTTTTAAGTCATGACCTGGCCTTAATATTTCAGTTTGTACAGTGAGTTGGTCACGTTTGTCATGTCGTTGAATGGTATTTATAGTACAGCGAATTAAAAGCTTGAATGAAACTGTTTTGTACTCTGTTTAAGTCTCAGTCTGTGTTGGTTCTGGGTTTAATTGTAGTTATGTATCAATTTTGTAATCTACTAGAGTCTATATGTTCTACAATCCAGAAAAACCATTCAATATCATCTATTTTTAACACTCTGCACTAAACTAAAAACATAATTATTAAAATTATTTAGCTGTAAAAATTGATCTTTTAAAAAAATGTCTTCCGCTAATCGGCGAGCAATGAGTAGCTCGCTGTCTAACCGTCTGGTAACCGTCTCTACTTGAGTACTGGAGTTCCTTCTGGGTATTTTGTCATGTACACAGTCCGCACAATTTTGTCTTTTTTTCAAAAGGCCCTGCACAGTCTGCACTAAGTTAAAAATATATAATCATTAACATTATTAAGCTGTAAAGAAATTATCTTTTTTAAAAAAATGCGAGCAATGGGGTAGCTCGCCGTCCAACCGTCCAGTAACCGTCCGGACCGAGCACAAGTCATCGACAGCGCATAGTGTTCCACGCGCGCCTCAATGAGTTGTTAGTAACCCTAGGCGCCCAGCAGGGTCGAAACCTACTGAGGCCATGAGTACCTAATGCGAAAGAGATCCCCGGGGCCCTAGAACGTTTGCAAAGAAGGTCCTGTACAGTAGTGGGTTTTTAGTCAGTAAAAGTAAAATTATCTCTCGCTCCGCCCAAGAGCGGACTATAGGATTTCCTCACCTAAAAAAAAATACCAACATTAAAAAAATAAATAAAATAACCCTCTACTGCGACATGCAAAAACTCTAAACCACATTATCGTATATCGTCCCAACAATTCAAAATAAGAACGTCGCTAAACGTTTCATTTAGCGCGTTCAAAAACGAGTGTGGATTATAAAGCGGGCAAAGAAAACGTTCAACAATGGATTATTGTCGTAAAGAGAGGCAAGTTGAGTGTCGCGTGCTTGTTTACCTATAAAGTTGCCGTTTATTGTGGTTTTTGAACGCATCGTCGGATACAACTCGCGTTTATAAACTCGTTTTATGTAGGAGAATGGTGGGAGTAGGGGCTGCTGCGTGGTTTTTTTTTGGTGTTTGTTCAGCATAAACCATTTTTTTTCGGTGGGTAATCAATAAATGACTTTTCCCGTTTTAAGTGGAGCGAAATAAAGTGGTAGTAGGTTTTTTTCTTGCCCTTGCATTTCAGGGCCTCAGTAACTCTTTCAAACAATACCGCAGCTTCAGCATAACCCTAAAATATTAAAAAAAATATTGTCAAGGCCGGTTAGTCAAAAAAAAAAGGTAGAGCATGCGTCTTTATGGAGAGGACCATGCAAGTAACTTCACTGACATTTTTTTAAATCAATACATAGTTGTCAAATTGTAGTTACATCATTTTGTAGATATCGTAGTGGGTGGAGACGAAAATGAAAGGCTTCGTGTTCAATTTATTACTATTATTAGGTATATTGTATGAAGCTTTATAATTTATTTTTATATAAAATTACGTCTAGGCTTTTTTTGTCATCTCCAATCAAACTTGTTTTTCCAATATGAATCTTAAGCTTTTTAAAACATAAACCTTAAAAGGTAACATTATCTTGACAGTTGTCAACGAGTATGTGAACTTCTTGGACTCAATATACATATGTAGTTGTAGTAATCAGAAATCAGATACGTTTATTTCAAATAAACCATTTAAGGACACTTTTGAATTGTCAAAATGTCGATAAGTCTAAGTGAAGCCAAATTGCACATTGTAAAACTTTTAATAGAGCTAAAATATGTTTTTTCTAACACGTGCACACGTGCACATTTTCAAATAATACACCTTAATTATGTACAATTACATTTTAAGAAAATTCGATCCGAATCTGTACAAAACACTCCAAAAAAAACTTTGGTTCCATATAACTCACAAACAGCACACAAAACCATACTTCCAAAACAAAATACCAGAACTCGTACATTCGCACACACAATTTTTCACTCACAATTTAATCCCCAAACTTCGAAATCATGCAAACTAAAGGAAATCATTCCGCCGATTTCTGTAACAGACATCAAAGTGGCGATAACAAAGGAACCCTAAAAACATAATGAGACGGCGATGGGCGCAAGTGCTCCCGTTCGCATGGTCCCGTAGCAATTTTAGGATCTCATAAATATGTATAAGGCGGTACTCTTCTTTTCCTTTACTTATCAATTATGGGGTCGTTTAGGCGACACCCGGGGGTCTCCCCGCGGAAAATATGCTCTCGCATTGTAAGGGTTAACCGTTTTGATGTGGTATTGTGCTTTGAAGATTTTGTTAGTTTTGAATATATTTCTCTTTTTGAATTTATTTAACGTATTTTTGTAATGTAATTTTTTTTTAAGTGTACTTTTTATAATTATATTTTGTGTCATAACGTCAAAAATAATTCACTTTTTTAGATGCCTAAGAAATTTGATTTGTATTAGTATTTTTGTAATGTAAATTGTTTTTTTTTTAAGTTTGCGTGATGAACTGAGACAGCTTTACAATTATACTGGGTGTCAGACACTTTTGTTGATCCATAAAAAAAAAAAAGTTTAAATTATCTTTTGTGGCAGGATATGCCCCCGTGTGTCAAGTTTCATCAAAATCCGTTCTGTCGTTTGAGCGTGAACGAGTCGCAAACATACACACACACTCATCATCACATATAATATTAATGTAACAGTGTATTTAATATCAATTTAATTCAATTCAATTAATCTAATAAATAATCACTAGGTATATTTAAACAAACTTAAAATAATAATATGTACAAACGAGTAAAAAAAGCTGACAAACGGGGAAAACTCAGAGGGCATCAAAAAATTCGTCCACATCGATGTCAATGGGAAAAGTGCCCAGAACGCTGGCAGCATTGCCACGCTGGATGGCAGTGCTGATTCGTTGACTGAAAAAAGAGTCCAGCCCTCTGGTCACGCGAAGAGTCGACCAACTTTTTGCTGATATCCCGAACAACTCGATGAGCGCTCAGACCCCATGGCCCTAGTGTTTCAACTCCAATCGTCTCAAACACATAACTTCCAATGAAATAATAATCATAATTTAATATCTGTATTTACTTTACCTACATTATTATAAATCCATTTTATCCAACCGTATTTCGTTTTTCAACAACATTGAACACCAAAAGTTTGATGCCTACATTAACATATGAAAATCTAAAGAAAACTCCGGCTAAGAAAATATCAATAACACAGAAAAGCTTCGTATTTACATAGCTTACCTGTTACCGACAATATTATCCCTACTTATGCGAAATCATTTGGAATACGTCAACACAGTTCTGTAACCCTTAACGGCCCGGGGCGTGAACAACCCCCTTTAAAGCTAGGGGGCCATTTTATTGCAAAAAATACTCGGCAATTTTACGGGCAAAACAGACCCGATGTCCCTGAGGTAGTTTCGATTCAGACTCGATTATGTTTAGGGTTAAACGTCATTGATATTGCCGATCGGTGCCCACTGGAGGGTTATTGAATTTTTTTTTTCGAGGCCTCTAATTTGTACGGTCGCATTCGAAGGGTTAGATTGAATTGATATTGTATATTGATGATGTTTTAATTAAATTTTGCTATTTTTTTTATTGTAGTTTTATCAAATAAATGTAATTCTAAGTTTGTCTGTGATCGATTTGCGCACATGGCGATATTTTTATCAGAAATATGAAACAGTTTTAAAAAAATACCCTTTAAGTTTTGAGTCATAAATAAAAAACTTGAGCAAATAGCCAACTTAGGACTAGATTTTTAATCCATAGTTATTAAGACAAATAATGTTAAAAAATAGTTAGATATTCATTGTTAAATTTCAAAATGCGTTATTTAATGAATTTTGACGATCAAAAATTTTATTTATTAATCAAGATAGAAAAAAATGGTTTAGGTACAAATTTTTCGCGTCTCCACACGCGACAATATCTACTGGTTGAAATAACTATAGATCAAAAACCGGTCCTAAGTTGTTTTTTCATAAGAGTCGATTGAACAGTATTAGGATTTGACTCAGATTGAGTCAGACGCAAATGATGGAAAGAACGCTTTTTTATTATTAAAGCTTGCGCTTGATCGCTACCTCATGATGGTAAGTGATGATATGGTCGACGGTAGAGCGTGTTTGCATAGAAGTAGATACCTTAACAATCTGGACTTAAAGATCCCTAAGCTGCATGCTATCTGTCAGGAAACTATCTCCTTGAAGAAAATCCACTATCTATTAAACATCCTTAGCTGTGCGATTTTGCCCCAATGAGACCGGCTCACAATAATATGGAATTTGGTAAAACCCAATTCAATGTTCCTGGTGGTTTAAAGTTTAAAACGATTCATGTTCTGTTATTGTGGAATTGACACATCTGTCCTCCCGAGACAACCCCTGCAGGGAAACCCATAAACAATCATTGTTTAAACATTACCACCATACCTATAAACTTAATCAAAAATACGTTAAACAACACAAAAAATCCAATAACCCGCATTCACCAAAATGAGCAATCTCTTTTAATCTTCGTACGGAATCGTAAACGCATCGGACGAATCAAACTCAACTGTTTTAGCAATTTACTGTAAAATTTAGTGTCGGGGCCTTTTTTACCAATTGTTGGAAGCAGGAGATGGCCTGATAACTGCTGGGGCCCGCATGTGCGCGCACGCAACAGTGTCATAGATCAGGACGGAGATGGGTGACGGAATGTGTAGCCTGTGGGTACACATGAACCACGACGCACTGCTTGTATGAATAATAACATATTTTTACAATACCTACTAATATTATAAATGTGAAAGTAACTCTGTTTGCTACACTTTCACGATTAAATGAACCCATTTTAATAAAATTTGGTACGAAATAAGCTAAAACTCCAAGGAAGAAGGCTCTTCGTCTGATTTCGACTTCATTTCCCCTATAACCGACAATAACGAAGACGAAGTCGCAGAAAAAAAGCTAATATAAAATATAATAATCAATTAATATAATAGGGCACATGTACAAAAAGGTATCTTAAATATTTAAAAAAACACACTCACTTATTTTCCTGAGCATACGTTACGATAGCGAGCATACACAGTTTCGGTGTCATAGGAAAGCATGGTGTACTGCTTTAATACCAAGTACCTACATTATGAAAAGCTGGCAAATGATCAGTTTTTGACAGCAAATACAAAAGGGACAGGTTTTAAATTGTTTGTCACTTCTTGAAAACACACAGAAACATACTTTAACAAATGAGTAATCATTATGTAGTAACCTAATGAAAGACAAATTAGAAAAAAATCGAATAATCGAATAGTTTTAGCCATCAAAAATTTATCCGACTCGAAAGACCAATGAATGATTGTTTTAATAATTACGAATATTTTAGTAGAACGCTGCCGCAGAAATAAAATTTCTTTTAGAAATAATAATTACTTGTCAGCAAACCATAGCGGCCCAGCAGGGTCAAAGCTTACTGGGGCCAAGGATTTGTTTCTGAAAGGAAGATTTGGCTTCGGTTCGAAAGGCAATGAAGGAACAGGAGTGGTTTTTTAGTCAGTAAAAGCCTGATACTATCTCCCGCTCCACGCAAGGGTACGGAGATGTCATTTTATGATTTTCCCACCTACAAAAAAAAACTTTTCACAGGTAAATGCGGCATTGCGTCATTACTGATGCACAGTGTGATTGTGGTACTTACTGCTGTTCAAACTATGTCCCGCTCTTTTGGAATGCCCGAAGTGTCCCAACGTTATGTCCTTTCTGTTTTATACCGTAGTCTTTGCCTTCCGCCCTCTGTGGCTGTCGCATCGTAATTAATAAATCGTTAACATTGATGTGTATTGTTTCATGGTGGCGCAAGCGCATGTATCGGTAAAGGTGGCTTTATGATTTATTTGTAGATGTTTTGTGTCAATAACAATGGAGTGATATGGTAAAAAGATACGATAATATGTACTTGTTCTTTATAATACTGAGTTTTACTAAAACTACTCTAATATTGTTACTCAGCTGGCTTGCATTTGATCATTACCTTACCTGATGGTAAGTAATGATGTGATCGGCGTTAGAGCTTGCCTAGATGTAACCTATTGACTCTTGAGTTAAACTCTAGATAACAGGAAACATAGGACTTAACATAAAGAAATTGAAAACAGGTATATAGAAACTGGAAGGACAAAATTAAATGACAAGGCAGACTGAAATCTCAATTTGAGATGACTTTCTTTTAGGTGGGATATCATCTAATGACATCTCCCGCCCTTGGACGGAGCGGGAGGGTGTTTCAGACTTACTGACTAAAACCCATTCCTGTTCCTTCTTTGCCTTCATTCCAGGGCCCCGGAGATGACCTTGAACCTTATCCATGTCCTTACCAACATCCTTCGTTGGTACATCATAAGTTTAGTTACTACATTAACCTTTCAATCGTGGAAATTACAGACACAATAGAAAGACAATAGGTGCGCTTGGGGTTTAATGAATTAAAGCAGCATTTATTGAAAGAGTTACCACCGCCGTGGAACGCAAAGAGCATACTGTTGGAACACGGCTGGGGTTTTAATCAGTGGAAGTCTGACACTCACTCTCGATCCACTTAGAGCAGAAATTAATTGATGATTTGTCAACCTCAAAGAAAAGTATTCCTGTTTCAAAATGTATAGTCCTTCCTCACATTTAGGCCTTTCTCAAATGGCCCTTTAGGTATCCTTTCATCTCCGATCGGAACAGACATTATTTGACAGGCACTCGTCCCCCCGGTGCAATCCCTTAGTCACCACCTACGACCCCCATGGGGCGCGAAAGGGCGATGTTGTTCGTAAACGGGAACCATGAGAGTGGAATGGTTTATTTACTTTGTAGTACTCGGGAGCTGATGCTCAGTTCTATTCCGTATGCCTTGCTCTTCTTTTTTATTTATTTTGATGACTTCTAAAGGTAGGCATACACGTTAGGGTGTACCTGAAAGGTTTGCCTGCACAGCTATACCCGTCAGGTAAGCTTGTGTGGAAAACTGCACAGTTTTGCAACATACACGCTCCGGTTTACTTCAAAAACTTAACTGTACAGGCAAATCTGTCAGGTATACCCTAGCGTGTATGGCTACCTTAATGGCAACGTACCTCTGTTTCTGATTTCGCAAGCACGGAAGGTCCCGCAACTTTTATAATGGAAATATGATCGGATGTTCACACACTACTTCTCATCACACTAATATCTGCAGCAGTCTTTGTAGACTGCCTTGTTGGCCTTATGGTCACAAGCGTGACTGATGAACGGGGGGTCCTGGCAAAGAGAGTTAATTTCTGGGTCGGGCAAAAAGTGCTACTGAGTTTTTCCATAGGAATTACTCTGTAGCTGCCCGGAGTTTGAAAGTTGGTGGTGTGAAGATGGGCAGATCAGGTCCGTTCCACATTTTGACCACAATTGGACATCCAAATGCACGTCGCACTTCATGACGCTAAGAACCGTCGAACAGGCGAGACACCAAAAAAATTACATAATTATATCGTATGTAACATAGTCGGCCTTATAATGTTCCCACTGTTGGAACTCAGGCCTCCTCTCTAGGAGAGGGTATAGGCTGTAACGCGGGCTCAATGCGGGTTGGTGGATGTCACATGTCTTCGAATTTTTGGTTCTAGGACGTGCCGGTTTCGTCACGATGTTTCCTTCACCTTTTTGAGAGCAGTGGTGATGAATTAAATTACGCAAACTAATCCGCCTAGGTTTGAACCCGCGACCCCGACTCGTAAGTCGGGGCCGTTATCACTCGGCCACCACCGCTCTTATAACGTATTTATATACTACCAATACCTAGAATCATCATCAGCCAATCAGACTAAGAAGTCAACCATACAAAGCCGGCCGCCGTGAGAGCGTTCTCTTGCTCCGCATCAACTAATTACGCGTTATTCTCACTGATTAAAGCACAGCTTGCGACTAATGAGTGACTCATGTAACTATCGGTTCACGACAACCTTTAGAAGGCACGATACGGATACGATTTTGAGAATATTTAGACACTGTAGGAGGCACGTGTAAACTGCACAATTTTATGACAGCTTTATTAAAGTTCAACAGTCTTCGATCACGGGAAGTCGGAGAGAAAGCGTGCAGAAAATGGCTACAAAATATTTTTGGTTAAACAACGCGCCGACTCCAAGTAATATGGGATAAAAGCATTGTAGTCATTCAAAAACAAACTTTAATGTTGCCAGCAGACACATCAGGGGCCAGGGGGCACTGTCAGCAACAGCAGGTGTCCAGCCGGGTCGAAGCCTACTGGGGCCAGGGTTATCCGGAAGGGCGCTCGAGCCCTGGTATGAAGGCTAGAAGGAACGGGGTGGGCTTTTAGTCAGTAAGAGTCTGACACTATCTCCCGGTCCGCCCTAGAGCGGGGGTTGTCATTGGATGATTTTCCCCACCATAAAAAAGGGGGTCAGGGGGCATGACGTACTGAAATGTCAGTCGTGCAAGCGACAAAGAGGGATGGAGCTGTAGTCTATCTAAAAAGTCAAACGACTTGAGTAATTATTAGGACAAAATGAAATCTGATGTAGTCAACACTGGTTCAATAATCAAGGTTGATTAAGAGATCTTGATAATTGTTTACTGATAGAAGAACCTTATAAAAAGTATCGAATATAAGTATTTTTTAAATTATTAAATATTATACAAAATTCCCAACTCGTTTGACTTTTTACACAGACTATATACCCTATAAGGTGTATGTATAGTCTGTCTGAATGTTAAAGAACTGAAGCTACATATAGCTCCATACCTATAAAAGTTCAGCTTAGATCGTAAAATAGTTGGCATCGACCCTGCTAGGCCTCTACGGTTTGGCTGACAACTCTATGAGGTGCGCGAAGAACAGTACGTGCCGTCGTCGACTTGGAAGACGGTAAGCTATCCATTGCTTTTCGTCCACAAGCCCGCGTATATGGTGGCCGAAGATCACTTTGAGAATCCCGACATCCAGTACGTCGCGGCGGTTGAGGCATTGCACGTTCATTACGTCGGATGTACATTCCTTTTCCCTTGCGGCCTCCTCCTTCGCAAGCATTACTGATTCGCAGAAGGACGCCTATCTCTCTCGCTCCGGGCCGAGGCCAGAACCAGGATCTTGGCCTCTGGCGAAACACACTGCCACCGTATGCTACACCGTGTCCTCCGGGCGATCCGCGCAATGGTGACACTCGGGCGTTTCGTCTTCCACCTGAATCCGGAACGGTGCCCTCACCGTTCCGATGTACCATGATGTCTCTCCAGCCACCCCTCAAAGAGGGGACTTTACCACCGCAATCGTGGAGTGCCCAAAGAAACGAACAAAAACAAAAAATTACAAACAAAATCCTAGCACAACTACGTTAACACTACGCCATTACAAAATTAAAAACCCAATTAATAACTTTAACGACGATCGTAAACGCTAAAACGCCCTTATAATCTGACGAAGCATCGTTCTCACAGCCAGCAGTCATCTTTCTCAATCAACGACCCATTGGTTGTCCACGATTTTTATTGTTTTCAAACTTAACCTACGGGTATACAGGGTTGTTTCTAAAATAGTAACAACATTGCAGAAGTGTATTACTAACAACATAAACAACCACTTTTGTTCTATGACTTTTTACAAAACATAATTCATGTACCAAAAACAAACCTTCAAGATTTCGTTGTTCTATCTAACACATTTCAACTCTATATTTATATTGCTAAACCTACTTAAGTCTGTATGACGCGACGCAAGCGCATCAAGCTCTCCGCTTCCTTCCGCTATTGTACTATTGCTAGCATCGCATAGACTTCGTTATATGTATTTAGAACGTTCAATTTAGATATTTTTATTTTTGAATGAAATCTGATGAACTAAAATATGATAAATTTTTAAGTCATAGAACAAACGTTGTTTATGATGTTAGTAACATAATTCTGCGAGGTAGCTAATGTTTTATAAATAACCCTGTATATGATGGAGAAGAATTTTTCTCCCTTTTCTCCACAATCGTTTCAGTATTAATTAGTTTTACAACTCCTTTATTAAGCTTAACTATCTTAAAATCTACTAAAATCGTTGGTAAACTCGGTAGAGTTTTTATTTTCTTTGTTAGTATCGTTTTTTATTGCGAATAAATTGATGTTTGTTGGTAGTTGCGAGTGGTATCGTTAATGGTGTTATTGTTGTCTAAATCGATTATAAGGGTTGGGCTTAAGGATAATTATTAATTATTAGTTTTATACGTTGTAAATTATTGTAAGTTATAAACTATGATAGTCTAAAATGATTTTGTTTTGGTATGCAGTGAGTTGATCTGAGAGAAATCTTTTTGAAATGACAAGAAAGCAACCCTCGTAATGTAAAGTTCAGAAAAAGAGTTTCACCATCTTAAATTACAGCATGAAGTTTATTGGGCTCCCGGATTGACCGAAAGAATAACCACGGCGCTAGAACGCAAAGACAATAAAGTCGGACGCACCGTCTTTCCCTCCAACCACAGCGGGATAGATGATTTTCGACCTCTGCTCGGAACGTATAAGGCCACTATAGGAACACTGGCTGGTTTTAGTCAGTAAAAGTCTAACACACCCTTTTGACAGACTGGAAAAACATATTTTTTTAAAAGCAAGGACCTTTTAGAGAGCAGTGGTGGCCGAGTGGTCATGGCCTTGACTTACGAGCTGTAGGTCGCGGCTTTAAACCCAGCCAGGCACATTTTGTGTAACTTATTTTCATCACTACTGTTCTCGAAAAGGTGAAGGAAAACATCCCGCAAAGGACCGCGTGGTGGATTACGGCCCATTCTCTCTCCTAAACAGGAGGCCTAAGTTCCAGCAGTGGGAACATTAAAAGGTTGATTTTTCTTTAATCTATACAAATACAATACAGTCTTGCTGAGCGTGCCCAAACCTATAGCCTTATTGTTGGCTTCTCGCAGGTCAGCCTGTAAGGTTACCGTCTGCACCGGACTTGCCTGTAGCGGCTTTAACCATTAACATTTTAACCTCCAGCTCCTTATCCATAAAGAAAGCCAGGATTAACAAATAACTTAAAGCTAAGCGACCATACGCTAAGGGCACTACTCCCCGTGGGGAGTTTTTGGTTTTGGGTGTCTCTGGAGGAGGAAAGTAAGGGTTGTCCCTTACTTTCTGCTGGATCGAACAAGATTATTAGGGTTGAATTTAAAACTACAGGCTCAGCGGTGTGGACTGGCTTGAGCTACGGGAGCGTCTTGGCGAGCCTCGGCGGCGAGGACGGAAACACAATGATCTGTATTTACCAAGGATTTGATTTCTGGGTTTTCTACGGTTCTCCTGAAGCAGGGAAATTGCATCATCGCGAGTGCCTAAAATTAACTTGTTCTCTGTTGACTTGAATACCTTTTTTATGGTGGGAAAATCATCTAATGAACACCCCCGCTCTTGGGCGGAGCGGGAGATAGTGTCAAACTCTTACTGAGTAAAAACCCACCCCGTTCTTTCAAGGCTTTAAATCGGGGCTCGAGCTATCTTTCGAAACTAACCCTGGCCCCAGTAGGCTTCGACCCAGCTGGGCCTCTGCTGTTGCTGACAAATCCTTGAGGCGCGCGGGAACAGTGCGCGCGGCTCGGTCTGGACAGTTACCGGAAGGTCAGACAGCGAGCTACCCATTGTTCACTGTCCGCAAGCCCGCGCCTACGGTGGCCGGAAATCGGAATCGGAATCCCGGCGGCGGCGAGAGTGCCGTTGCCTGATGCGGTCTGCTTCCTTTGCAAGCATTACTGCTTCGCAGAAGTCGGCGACCGCCTGCCAATCACACCCTCCTTGCTTTGGACCATGGCCTGAACCAAGGCCCGGCGCAAGAGGTCTCCGCCTCCGATCGGCCCCGCGAGGGCACGGCGATGCTCCGCCAAAGCAGGGCACACCTCGACTGTGTGCTCCACCGTGTGACTTAAATACCTTTGGGTTGTAGCTACCTAGACTTAGATTCCGGTAGGGAATTCAACTTCTTAGCTGTTCGCACAATGAACGCGATTCTAGTACGTTTCAGCCGTATGAGTAGACAATCCACCACGATGAACCGGGCGGTGGCGCATCGCAGCACATCTAGTGATCTATTTGCATATCAATTGATAACATCTCCTTACCTCATTCTTCATCAACCAAATTATTTTAATAATGAAGAGCTCTCATTGCCCAATTATCATCAGCCCAAAGACAAAAGGGTGAATGTACGGTTTACAAAAAACAAACAATGATACAGTACCCGCATGCCGTTATTATCACTTAAAACTGATTACAGAGTTAATTATAGTGACGTGTCAGATTGCTTATTAAGAGCCCTTGATGAGACAATCAATTCGTGAGTGCTTTGTTTAAATGCTTATTTTGGGACTGCTTCAAATGTGGGATACATCGAGCATGATTTAAAAGCTTGTTGCTTCATCTAACGTAATCCAACGCGACTTTTGAAGACAATGCAAAAAAAGAGAGATAATGCCTGAAAACTCTGTTAGCATTCGGTAATTCTGTGATTTACTTGAAATTTTCACAAAACTTGTTCCAGGAAATACGTACGTGTTTTTTTTTTAATCACTTCAAAGATTTTCAGAAAAAAATACGTCATTTAGAATCTCGATTAAATGTGCAAAGCTTCATTTGATGTAATTTTTAATATTTTTAATATATGAGTTAATTAAGATTAGTTATACACCACTATTTTTTAATTAGTACAAATACTTAAAGGGCTTATTAGAAAAGCCCTTGTTATTTTATAAGTAAAATTTCAATAAATAATATTCATAAACAGCAAAGTTATTAGCGTTGGTTTATGTCCCAAAATGTCACTCAATTTATGGAAATATTGTGCAGGCTATTGAATAAGTGACAATTATTAACCTTTCAATCGTGGAAATTACAGACACAATAGAAAGACAATAGGTGCACGAACGCCGGCGTTCACTTGGGGTTTAATGAATGAAAAACACTGCCCGCAGTATTTTCTTCTAGCAACTGTTATATTTGATTGATTCTATGATGAATTTACCTTTTCGTGGTCAATTTTAGGATTTCGATTTTTTCTACTTTTGACTACAAAAATATGATCAGTGACGGGTACAGATAGAGTTCCATTTTTTTGTATACTAATTAAAAAGTAGGGGTGTATACAGATTTATATAGAAGTCTAGATAACATCCAGAAGACAGCAGTGTATCCAAAATGTCTAAAGAAAGATGTGTAATAACATCATAATCACGTAAGAGCGGTTGCATGAAAATGTACCTCGAAAAGGACGATCCCTTTATTTTAACTTTTTTAAAAATTGCCACATAATTTACTTACCTACTATATATTTCCATATTTTTAAGCTTTTAACATACTTTACCTACTACTGCTACTACTACTTACTACTACTACTACACTACTACTTACTTTTTACTCAAAGAAAATGAGAAAATAAAAAAGAGAATGCCTTGAGGCATTCCCCCCTATGTACCACTATTGTACATGAAGTTTAAATAAATAAATAAATAATAATACCATATTTGTATAAGTTTACAATGAAACGAAAAAAAAATCGATTGCCATACAGCGTGGCAATGGCGCCTGTCTTTTCGGCACATTACCAGTCGACAGCGATTTTTTCGTAGTGGAATCCCACTACTACTAAGTCATTTAATTACTTCTCGCGCTCTTAGGTGGTGCGGGAGGGCGTGTCCGACTTTTACTGACTAAAACCCACCCATGTTCTTTCAGTCACCCTCTGGAACAATCTTGCAGCCCTGGTATGCTTTCAACCATCAACATGGTGCAAACACGGTCATAATTCAATAATTCAAAAACGGAACCATATTCTAAATTTAGCTTACCAGTCTACTTTCTAGCCATACAAGGCTAGCTCAGGTTAGGTTAGCCTTGTAGAAGCTAGAATACATGTACCTATGACATTAGAGGCAATATTTCACGATAAAATTAATATGTCGTTGAAGCTCTTGGGGCCATCACTCAAGCGGAAAACGGAGCGTATTAAAACGCCATTGTTTTTTAGTTCAGTCGCGTTCAATTCCCATTAGAACGAGCTAATGAATGGTGTTTTTTGTTGACTGACAAGCAACGATGGCTGATGAATAAAATCGTCGTTTTTGGGGTTTGTGTTGTGTCAGTTTTTAGACGATTTGTGGTAATAATCTTCGTGGGCGTTTTTTGTTGTTTGTTTTTTTTTAAGTCTGGTCGGTTTTTTTGTAGTTCCATTTTTGGTTTTGGTGTGAAATTCGGAGATTGGTGATGATGTTTTGGACTTGATTTATGTATAAGAATGATAGTGTGTGTTATTTAAAATTAACAGATTTTGATCTCAGAAGACAGTAAATATGATTTTTTTTTAATTGATCTAGACTAGTGCTTGACTGCGATCCTACCTGATGGTGACACTTCCGCCTTTCCCTACAGTTTAAAAGGCATATACATTCGTAAAAAAGACTACACACCACTTCTCATCTTCAGTTAACAAAACACTAAAACTAAATATACAAAAATGAATCCTTATTTCCTTGGTCACGCCATCACGTGTGAACGGCTGGACCGATTTCGCTAATCATTTTTTGTTGTGTTCGTTATTATGAGGAGAAGGTTCTTGTGAAAAAAAAATGAAAATTAGGGTAGTGTAGGGTAGAGCAGAGTAGGGTAGAGTAAGGCAGAGTAGGGTAGAGTAGTGTAAAGTAGGGTAGTGTAGGGTAGAGTAAGGTAGAGTAGGGTAGAGTAGGGTAGAGTAGGGTTGAGTAGGGTAGGGTAGAGTAGGGTTGAGTAAGGTAGAGTAGGGTATATATCTTCTCCATAGGAAACGACCAATTTGGAACCGTGCACTAGCTTCTGACGTTTTATAAGTGCCCATGTAGGCCTATGTAAAATAAAATATTTTTGATTTGATTTGATTTGATTTGTAGGGTAGAGTAGGGTAGAGTAGGGTTGAGTAGGGTAGAGAAGAATAGATTAGGGTATAGTAGGGTAGAGCAGGGAAGAGCGGGAGCGAAGCGCGGGCAAAAGCTAGAATACCATAATTTAAGAAGTTTTTAGCGAACATTTCCGAATGATGTTCAGTAGATGTTTTAATTAATCGCAAATTGAATCCTAGAATTTTTTGTGATGAAAATTCTTGTAGTTTTGTATTTCAAGTATCTGCGCAACTTTACAATGTGTGGAATCATTGAAACAGGCACGATCTCTATAAAATGGAGCTGAGAATTATTGTAGTATTGGTTACCACAGCAAAGCTTACCGAGAAGGCTGACTCAATACATTTGCCGCCAAATACTGCAAAAACATTAGAATGTGTTAGAGGTAGCGCACGATAACTTGGCGCGTAGCTAGGGGAGTGCTTAATGTTGCCAGCATAACTTATCTATTTTCCCCTCTTATAATTAAAAACAAGCTTTTGTATTTTATTGTAATTTATACAATTAATTACGACAGATCCCAAGAATAAAATCGTATCGATAATGAAAACAAAAAGTTTTTTATTACGTATTCCTATTGTACGTACTAAGAACTATATGCCACAACACAACTTAATTTTAGTTTAATATTCTTTTACTTGTTTAAATAAATAATCGAACACTACCTTTATCTTCAAAACCTCATACCATAATTCGATAATTTTTCATAAACGATTTTGTTCTTGGGATCCGTCGATTAGTTATAATAAATTTATTTAGGTTCCTAAAGGAAAGTAAACAAATTGATTGAATTACAGGTTATTTTCATTAGCATAATTATTACAAAATAAAGTCATCAGAACCTTGTAAATCTTTTATTGAATATCTAGTAGCACTCATAGCATCAGAATGAATATAATGCATTTCCATTCCTACTATATCGATATTTTTGATTGTAGACTTGGCACTATTTTATGTTCCATCCGTTGCATGAAGTTTGCAGAATTCATGTCGTCATGATAGTCAATTAAGATTGGAGCTGCTGTATTTAAGCAGTCCATTTTGCAATAAACTCTGTTTTCCTGCCAGGCACCGCTCGGAAAACAATCTAAGGGAATTTTATTGTTATGGTCACCCGAAAAAATATTTTACAAATAAGCCTAACTTTGAAAAACCGGCCAAGTGCGAGTCGGACTCGCCCATGGAGGGTTCTGTAGCAGCAAGTAACATAATATAAAAGTTCTTGTAGTTCGTTGTAACTTTGATCGATGTTTTAATAATAGTGTATTTTTTTAGATTTATGTTAAAAAAAAAACTACTTACTAGATCTCATTCAAACCAATTTTCGTTGGTAGTTTATATAGTAATGTACATCATATATTTTTTTTAGTTTTATCATTCTCTTATTTTAGAAGTTAGAGGGGGGACACACATTTTACCACTTTGGAAGTGTCTCTCGCGTAAACTATTCAACTTAGAAAAAAATGATATTAGAAACCTCAGTATCATTTTTGAAGACCTATCCATAGATACCCCACATTTTTTGGGTTTCAGTTCTAAGTATGGGGATCCCCAAAATTTATTGCTCTTTTTCTATTTTTTGTGTGAAAATCTTAAAGCGGTTCACAGAATACATCTACTTACTAAGTTTCAACAGTATAGCTCTTATAGTTTCGGAAAAAAGTGGCTGTGACTTACGGACGGACAGACAGACAGACAGACAGACAGACAGACAGACAGACAGACATGACGAATCTATAAGGGTTCCGTTTTTTGCCATTTGGCTACGGAACCCTAAAAATGGTACCGTAGGCCCAATACTTTCTCATTCCTCTTAAAAAACACGATTTCCAAGATAATATCACAGCCAACACTTTTAATCACATTCGGTATAATGATGACGATTATTTATTTTGAAAACTATTAAAAACACGTCAGAACACAACGCATTCTCCTGACACATGACAAAAACATCAACTTGAACTTGCGCGCTCTCTTCATCCTCGTTCTAATGGATTTAACGTGATACTGTCTAAACTTGACACTGGCCAAATGTAAACCGTGCGAAGCCAATTGCTTTTTAGCTTGCGTAGAATAGCCATTGTAAAAACAAAAAAAAATAAAAAATAGTACTGTCAAAAAAATTACTACTCTGTTAAACTTCGTTGTTTTTTATGTGTAGATCGAAATCTCTCCTAAAAAAAAAAAACAACAAAACTTGACATTTTACTAACAGAAGCTACTCCTTATAATTAATTACTTAGTTATACAGCAGTAATCACAATATCACGACAATTCACTCGTCATTAGAATAGATTAGACATGTCCCTCCCTGATGTCAATTTTGCGTGTTTTATTTTATACTAAGGTACACGGATTGGGTGTAATCTGTTAATAACTTTAGATTAATTTGGTGAATATGATTTTTTTATTTATATTTTTGTATACGTGGCAATGTACAAAGCGTTTTAGGAACGCATTTATCGTGCGTACAGCTAAGAAGTGGAATTCCCTGCTGTCCCGCTTACAATCTAGGAGTCTTTAAGTCAATAGGTTACTTCTAGGCAAGCGTGCTCTAATAAAAAAAATATCTAACAATTTTTAGCTGTAGTAGTAGTCTTCAACTATACCTAAATAGCGTGCAAGATCTATAGTAAAGTACCCGTTAACTGTTTTATTTTTGAATATTATTTATATTTAAAAAGTTCTCTCGATTTTCCCAAGACCCCATCGTCAATATTACCTACGACATACCCAATTCAAACAAAAAAAAATAATTAAAAAATCGGTCGATGTATGAACAAGTAATGGGGAACATACATAAAAAATAAAAAAAGAATTTGACAAATTGAGAATCTTCTCCTTTTTGAATTCAGTTACAAAAACAGTAGAAGTTAGAAGTATAACATTTCTATTCTTCTCTGAAAAATCCCCAAACAGTACCGTTTTCTAACTAAAATTATCCATAAACACAGAAATCGAATGATTCATCCTCAAAACCAGACAATCAAAGGGTGACCAATTAAAAAATTTCATTATTGACAAAAAGCTTCGATGAGTGAGTTTTGTAGCGCATGACACTATTACCATAAAAACTCCACGTAAGGGTGGGTAAATAAAAATGTATCCGCGCCACAGCAAACAAGGGTGAAATTACCCTCATTTTTACAATATTTTGATATATTGCCCCTAATAACAGCTACGGGAGTGACCAGTGACGTTTTACAGTAAAAAATCGGACTTAAATATGTTTACTTTGTAAGGAAAAGCCGTTTAAGTGCGATACCGGCGAGTTTTGTTTGAAGTTAGGTGGGTACTACTTGTTCTCGATTTGATTGGTTAGGCGATTTGTGTTCGAGTTTCAAAAGTTTGAGTAAATAAAACACAAATTGTCTCCCTATGTTGTAGACTTTGAAACCATCTAACTGATGTGCCCTAAACTGTTTAATTAGAAAGGCAATAATGCGAAGTTGGGTTTACACCATTAAAACAATGCATATATAAAAAGAATTGTAAATTTTCTATTTTCCGACAAATAAAAAAAAAAAAAAATTTTGTTTAAGACTACTATCATACGCTGAGTATTGACTAGTCCTCAAAGAAGTTTAAGACTCGCAAAAGGTAGTATTTTTCAGAAAGAGGTTATTAAAGTATGAAATTGAGGGTTACTTGATTGGCCTACGGGATTGATCAAAATGGTCACTTCGGTTCTGGAACGGAAACGTCAACCGAAGGAACACGGGTGAGTTTTAGTCAGTAAAAGCCGGATAATCCATCTATCTACACCCAAAACGGGAGAAGTAATTTGACAATTTCCCACCCCAATAAAAAGTACTCTTGATTAATTGCAATACAATGCAATTTGAGGTATTAATGCCTATTTTCTATAAAGTTGTTTAGACATATAGTCTAAAAATATTAATTGAATGTTGAGGGTTTTTTACAAGTCCCGAATGAAAAACACCTTCTAATAATGACATTATTAAATAATAATACTAGCTACAATTTATTTATTTTACTAGACAACCAATATTCACCAGCAAACGATAAACAAAAATATTGTTTGTTGGAGTGAGTAGTTGTCGAATTGAAACAATGGTAGCTCCCGCGTTTAAATTTTTCAATGGCGACCATTAAGTCCTCATTGTTTCCGTAGATATTAAATAATAAAACAAACGATATTTGTATAGTCGGCACACGCCGGTTTTATGGCCACGCCGTGTGCCCACGATTGGACGGATATTTGCTTAAAACAATGAAATAATTGAACGTTTTTGATGATTTTGAATTGACATGTTATCCTATCACTTTTCTAATTTTCATTTTATTATGGAATACAAACAATTGTACAATATGTAAGACATCGAATTAGAATTTAAAATGGGCTAAAGTACAATTCTCTGAGATCCCTATTTAATTTCGAAACTTGATGATAATTCAGTTGTACGATGTTTTATTCAATCGATGCTTTTGGTGCGGTTTTTTTATTGATATAAACTAGTGCTTGACTGCGATCCCACCTCATGGTAAGCAGTGATGCAATTTCTGATGGTAGGCACACTAGTTTATCCCACCACCATCGATCCCACCTGATGGTAAGTAGCGATGCTTTCTTTGATGGTGAGGCACACTAGTTTATTAAGAGCCTATTCACTCTAGCCTTGAAGACACCCAAATTATAATCGGACGGGAAGACCGCAGCAGGCAAACTGTTCAAGTCCTTCGACGTTCGCGGTATAAACGACGTGGCGAAACGCTTGATCCGGACCGTAGAGGTTTCAACAACTGCGATGTATAACGTTAGTGCGAAAAATCTTGTTGCGAAAAACCCTACAGCGATTGCTCATTAGATTGGTAATTCATTACTTTTATAGTATGTCGGCTCGAAGCACATACTGTTCCGTGTATAATCATAAAACATAAGCTACATATTTTCTATTTTCACGCGGGCTAACCCTAAGGCCAAAGCTAGCACATCACATATTTATTTATTATTTCAAAAATGTCAATCTGTAACTCCAAAAATACAAACCGAAGCGTAACTGATGACCACTCAAACCCGTCATAATTTCTTACAAACGATAATTGGCTCAGATAGCTCCACTATAAAAAATTACGTAGATAAACTCCATACAAAATAGTTTACCCAACCCAACTTAATAAACCCGATGACTCTATTAAACCTGTAACTGTTTACCTAATAGAATAACTACCCATCGTATAATAAATTGGAAGATTTCCATACTCGATAACAGCCTACGTTTGTCATTTTAATACCGAAAGTGCCTTGGGACATCCTTCAATGACGTCATTATGGAAAACTTACAACAGCCTTCATCTGTCAAACTCAAAAATACTGAAATTTCAATTCTATCTACTAAGCTTTAAGGTTGAGGGCTGATTTCGGGAGGTGTACGTACCAAGTTGGTAGGGTTGTTCATAAAAAGGGGGTCCAAAGACTGACAAGGAGGTGTTATTAAATTTCCTGATGGCAGCAATGTGAGGCTATGATTAGTGTTTATAATGTTGTTATGGGCTTAATGATGGGTTATGGGTTTTTGTTGTACAATATGGGATTTTTTGACAGGTGCGGCTCGATGGTTTGGTGATATAGATTTCTTGGTAATTGACCATTTCATGAAATGGCCAAGTAAAAATAACTAGATCGTTTTAAACGTTAAGTTTGATGATATGTCAATCCTGGTTTGGCATACTTTCTTTAAACCTTATAATATTATCATTCAAATCCTACATCAATGATATGGCCAAGCGAGGATTGACTTGTCATCAAATGTTACCATTTATACGATCTGGCCAGTTTAACTTAGCCATATCATGAAGTGACAAATTCTCAGAAGATCTGACCACGACATAGATACGACATGATGGTAGCGACATCTATGACGCAACATAGGAACTAAAATTAGAAATCCTGAATTGCGGTATTACGGTTCTCTATGCAATTAGAACATACACAACAGGTCGAAATTAACTGTCGGGTTCACTCGACGGCTGATTTCAGGCTACTGCCCAGACTAGACATAACACCCGTCGGAGAACCCTGCCTTAGGTTTGCGGGACTTAATATTCTGTTCCGTATACGTCAAAAAAACTGCTCTCAAAACGGTAAAGGAAAACGTCATGAGGAAACCGGTATGTCCAAGACCTAAAACTTCCAACAAGTCGGAACTAATGGTCCTGTAGGGTTTGATAATTAATGATATTTATTTTTGCAAATAGGTTTTAAAAAAAAACACTTTTACACGTGAATTTTGTTTTCAGTCCGTTTTAACTCGATGATGCCGGTGTTTCCTAGCTGCCTACCCTGAGAAGAAACACCGAAACACCGAAAGTTTAAATGTTGGATTACAGCCTAGTCCCTCTTTCTGGAAATCACTCATCAGTTACTCAGATCAAATACTCAGTAATCACCCATTTAGATGATTGTTAATTTCTTCTAGTTTCTTATAGCCTTTATTTTTTTGAACGTTTGAATTCATCAAATAATTTCTACCGCTCTGCGTGTGTGAGCTGAGTGAGAGCGATAAATTATAGATGATAATGGTTTTAAAAAACACTTTTACACATCAATTTTTTTTTACGTCAGTTTATACTAGACGAGGCCGGTGTTTCTTAGCTGACTACCTTGAGAAGAAACACCGAAACAAACTCAGGGGTCAGTCTCTTTTAAAGTCCATACAGTAAATATGTATTGGTCAAAATCAATGAGAACCATGCAGATTTATCTGAGATGATCTTTTAAAGAAAAAACCATACAGATTTGAGTGAACCTGTCCAGTCAGTGCAAGCATTTGTCAGTATTCGCAAAGCTCAACTCAGGACTGCTAGGGAGCTCAACGACTTGACGAACTATACAAAGGAAAGAACATTTGGGGAGGCCGCAGAAAATACTCAAATTGCCAGACATGTAAAAACTACTGAAATGAAAAATAAAAAGCAATCAACATAGTTCTCACATTTACAATGAAAAAAGGTAATATTTTTTTTATGGTGGGAAAATCATCCAATGACAACCCCCGCTCTTGGGCGGAGCGGGAGATAGTGTCAGACTCTTACTAACTAAAAGCCCACCCCGTTCCTTCTAGCTTTCATACCGGGGCTCGAGTTCCCTTTCGGATAACCCTGGCCCCAATAGGCTTCGAAAATTTGTAATAATGAAAACCCACCCGTTCTTTTCTTTCGTTCTCTGTATTCAAGTTCTGTTGACCTTTGTATACCAGGGTCGCAGATGTAGTTTTTTTAATTAACATGAATTTGTTCTCATTCCCTTTTCCGGAACTGTAAAATGTTGCCGATAACACTCAGCGATAGCCCGCGAAAAATGCACAATGACGTTTGTCAATGACGAAGTGTCTGAATTGAGTACAAACCGTACTTGAATGCCATATTTTGAATGGTTTTCAGAATTTAAAGTACAGTTTGAAAAATACTCAATTACAAATGCTTAAAAATCAAAAATCAGGGGCAAAAATCACCTCAAGGAGTTGTCAGCAACAGCAGGGACCCAGCCGGGTCGAAGTCTACTGGGGCCAGATTTATCCGAAAGGGCGCTCGAGCCCCGGTATGAAGGCTAGAAGGAACGGGGTGGGTCTTTTAGTCAGTAAGAGCCTGACACTATCTCCCACTCCACCCAAGAGCGGGCGATGTCATTGGATGATTTTTTCCCACCATAAAAAAAGGGGTTAATCATACATTATGAAGGGATCTGCTTGAATATGAAAAAAAAAGATTTTGTTAATATAATTGATGATGACACTATTCCTAGCTTCTATCTCTAGGTGCAAGAAACAGAACTGAAGACATTTAGGAGAGGTTTATGTTCTATAGACGTCTCCCAGCTGAAATTATACAGTTAAGTAAGATGTGCGTATTGCCAGTGATGATATATAGTCGCAGCCATCTGGTTAAATTAGCCATCCAATTGGACGCCTAGAGTGTTCGTTAAACGCCGGCATCCAATTGGATGCCTAGGCCGATAGTTGTTTGTACTAAAATTACTGGCGTATTGAAAGTGACTTTCAAAATTACTGATCAAGACTCAGCCAAGTGGTTTAAATTTAGTTCCGTTATTTTTTGATTTAATAAAATTTCACTATTACTAAAAAGTAGTTTTATATAATTTATAAACTCATGATTGCCTTACTAAACTAAATGACTACACAACGTTCAGCCATCTGGTTAAACGTTGCGGTCAACGACATGGCTAGTTGTTCTTCAGCCATTTTATTGGATGCTGGCGTTTAACGAACGCCCTAGGCGTCCAATTGGATGGCTAATTTAACCAGATGGCTGCGACATATATAAGGCATTGAAACGTGATCGCTTTGGGCCTCATCAGATCGCTTAAAGTCACCCAGAGGGCAATGAAAAGGGTAAATAGGGCAATAAAAGCTTGTAATGATGATGATGAAGTAAGATGTAATAAGAAAGACCTTTAATTTCTTATCATTTCTAATATTCTGCTGTTTTTAACCAATACCACAAGGTAAGTCCTACTTCATCACAACACAAAACTGATGTATTTCCGTTTTGTGCAAAAACTCATTGTGCACTGAACAGCTCATCTTGCACAATGCACGTCGCAGTTTCTACTAAATTGAACTTAATTTTAAAACTGGCCACACACTGTTTTTGTTTCGCGTGCCTTGGAGACGAGTTGTACGGGGATTATTTTTGAGGCGGGCCCGCTACGAGTTTGAATAAATTGGTCAGTCTGCTATATGGCACTGTGTGGTCGCTTAAAATTGGCCTTATCAGTAGCCCTATTCACGTAATGAAAACCGTAAAGATATCGTAGCTGTTTAGTCGTTTAGACCATTTCCGTATTCAAATCCATCTATCGAATTTGAACGACACCAATTTTAAAATCGTTTGAAATTCGTCGATTAAAAAAAAAATCTGTATTACTTTATCCTGTTAGAACACTTATTAATTTAACTGGAAATAAGTCGATAGATCGTGAATAGCGCTTTTGGATAGGACTTCGATCGAACGACTATAAAACTTCAACGATATTTGGCTTGTTTGATTTAACGTGAATCAGGCTACGAGCCCAGTGCGGGTTGGTGGATGTTTTTTTTATTATTGATAGGCTCGTGTTTGACCACTATCTCACCCGATGGTGAGGTAGTAGATGTAACATGTCTTCGAATATTCCTAGACCCTACTGGGTAGCTCTTGCCCCCCCCCCCCCTACCTAGATACGGCTATGGTGTTACCGTTTACATCGGGCCTAGTTGCCTTTTGGCAGTCGACTTTTAGTCATTCTACAGCAGCGATTAATCACAAAGTCCTCCCCCGTAAGTTTCTACAGCACGGAACGTAATTCAATTTGGGGGTAAAGCGGTTATTTGTTGTAACAGAACTCTGTTCTGTCTCATTTCGGGTCTAGTTAACCCTGCTTCAAAGTATAATCTACTTAATTGGAATTTTTGAGGGGAATGCGTTTAAACGTGTGCAGGAAACAATGAGAGTTTAAACTAGTACTCTAGGTATCTATTGTGTCTTCAGAGAGGTAAATGGAGTGACGAAGAATAGGTTTCGTCTCTTTTAATTCGTTGACAGTAGCACTCATTTTTGTATTATTTCCATTGGTACGGTTCGGGGCGTTTAAGACCTCTTTAGGAAATTATCATTATGGCGGTGAAGGACTTAATAGACCATGTAAAGTTTAAGTATGAAAAGATTTTTTACTAAGTGTGGTACGAGGTCGAAGTGCCCCTGTATCAAAGCAGTTAAAACACTGCATTTTTTATTTATGTTATGATGGGAGTATTGAATTTAACCAATCCATGTCGGCATTAGTCCTTGAGCTTGCTGTATCGCACTCTTCGTTCAATCGCTTGATCAAATATCAGTCAATGATCAAAGATATTTTCTAAATGAAAATATACTAAACCAATGTATAAGAAAACATTGTAATAATTGCTTTTCTTCTCCTGTTTATAGAAACTATTTTGCCTAACTTTTTTATAAATTCCTTCTTTTGCTGGAATTTTGGAAATCTGTAAAAATAAGCAGTTTCTTAGTACTGTTTCCCAGTGTGTTCATAAAAAAATGACCCTAACACCCAAAGAAAAGTTGACTCATGTGACAAAAATAGACTAATCCGATCTATTTTTAACTCAAGACCTCCCACGAACAAATTCGTAACTATGAATTGATGTCACGTTCAATATAATAATTAGTGTATCAAATTTACTCTTCATGATTGATCCGTCTCTACACGTACAAACTTAAATCATGCCTCGGTTTTTTTTTTTTTTCGATGGGAAAAATCATCTTATGACAACCCCCGCTCTTGGGCGGAGCGGGAGATAGTGTCAGACTCTTACTGACTAAAAAACCCATCCCGTTCCTTCAAGCCTTCATACCGGGGCTCGAGCGCCCTTTCGGATTACCCTGGCCCCAGTAGGCTTCGACCCGGCTGGGCCCCTGCTGTTGCTGACAACTCCTTGAGGCGCGCGGGATCAGCGCGCGCCGTCGACGACTTGGGCTTGGTCCGGACGGTTGCCGGACGGCCGGACAGCGAGCTACCCATTGCTCACTGTCCGCAAGCCCGCGCCTACGGTGGCCGGAAATCGGGATCGGAATCCCGGCGGCGGCGAGAGCGCCGTTGCCTGATGCGGTCGGCCTCCTCCTTAGCGAGCATTACTGCTTCGCAGAAGTCGGCGACCGCCTGCCACTCCTCCTCGCTCCGGATCATGCCTCGGTTCATTAACAAGATCTGAAAACGTAACTCTATGGATACTTTTTATTTTTAAATTATTAACATGTGATAATGTATCTTATGAATATACTTACATATCAAGAAACTTAGTCCCTCACCGCGTCTGTTTGTCTGTATCATCACGATAAAATCAAAAGTACTGAATAAATTCTCATTCGGTTTTCACTATCAGATAGAGTGATTTATAAGAAACTGAACAACTTTTCACAAGATTTTTTTCAGGAAACAAAAAAATAATGATCCTCTCCATACAAAATTATAAACTTGATTGGAGTTCGTATGGAGATGGCAATTTATTTTTTTGTTTCCTATAGTAAAATCTTGTGGAAGGTTGTTCAGTTTAGTCTACTGAGCAAGCCCTGATAGTTTGCGGAGACCTGTCCCTTACACCCTGTCTGGAGTACGTAATCTAGTTCATTCCAAAAACTTGTTGCAAACAGCCCAGTCTAGAGAAGGCTGGACATCTTTGGAGGAGACTTTCACCTGTAGAGGGGTTCTAGCAGATACGTACATGGTATTTTTAGAGTTTATTGTTAGATATATTATAAAAGTACTAACACCTAGTTTAAGATTTATTATTATACAAGTTAATTTACTTTGCAAGAAATATAAGGTTTTCGTATTTTGAAAAAACCGGCATGTCCTAGAACCAAAAATTCGAAGACATGTGACATTCACTAACCCGCACTGGGCCCGCGTAGTGAATTACGGCCCATTCCTTCTCCTAGAGACGAGCCTGAGTCTCAGCAGTGGGAACATTAAAAGGCTGATAATGAGCGTTTTTATTTTATATTTTTTTTATTATGGTATAGTAATCTAGTTACTGAAATAAACCTCTTTGAAATAATACCCTTCAGTCTATAAACCCATACCGTTTATCTATAGAAGCTACTAGGAAGTTATATGTGAGTGACACAGCATTCGAAAATCGTAACATACGAGGGTACGCTCTAGTATCGACAAATGTGTTAGGTTTTAGATTTGTAGGGTTGTGCCGATGTATTTTATTTTTCTGACTTTTACTTTTTCGGCCTTTTTTTGAGCTTGGAAAGAATTAAATAACTTCTACCGTGTGTTTGTCAGACTTTTACTGATTAAAATCGACTTGTGTTCCTTTAATTGTCCTTTGAGTTCCAGTGCCATAGTAAGAGTCTTTAAAATAATCTCGCGGCCCTAGCAGACCCAGTCCATTTTGCTGACATTACTTCATTGCTTCATTCACACTGCCTGTGATTAAAGATAAAGAAAAGCTGTAATTTTAGACTCCGCCTTTTTCTCTTGATTCTCACGATTTCCTTGTTCTTCTGCTTCGCGTTGCTTATTCAGTCTTACCAGTGTGCCTAGTGTGCGAGTTTGATTTACGTTAACGCGATCACCACGTTTTTGACGTTCGGTGCTCTGATTGGCCCGCTCTAAGCTCTTAACCAATCAGATAACCAAATGCACACCCTGCATTGTTTTAGTTACATACAGTATAGATAGAATTGGGCAGTCATGTTATAGTAAATAATTTAACAATTCTTGTTTTATGAACTGATGTGGCCTTCATCAATATATTATAATATAGAATACCTAGTGCAAGATTATTTTAAGTACGTTTACGCGATCGACACGTTTATGACGTCCGCTTATCCAATTTCGATTGCGTTCTGGGGCCAGGGTCTGTTTCCGAAAGGGAGGCTCGGTGCGGTATGAAAGCCAAGAAAGAACGGGGTGGGTTTTTTAGTCAGTAAGAGTGACACTATCTCCAGTTGCGCCCAAGGGCGGGGGATGTCATCGGGGTGATATTTACCCCCCGAAAAAAAAAAACGTGATTCGGCCCTCGTTGAAAACCAGCGCTGTGAGTTCATCGCATTAAGCGTGAAGCCGCAGCTTTATGCTGAGCGTTCGGCCATTTTGCGCGGATGTAACGCATATATTCCCTATTGATTATGTTTGATATAGTTTTAAGATTGCGTCAATTCGCGTAAATAAACTGTTTTTCTTTCTATCTGTATTTCTTTCATCAATTTCTTTTCATTTAACAAAAAAATCCAGAAGGTGTGCAAATATTATTAGTACAGAGCACAGCCCTACTTGACATTTTTAACAGAATTGGGTGCCCAGGTGCGGCGGGTTGTTAACTCGTGATTTTCGTTAATCAATGGATTGGGCAAAGTGAACGAAACAGGAAGCAATTTCTTAGCTCTCTCTCGACACACATGCGTTCCAAGGGCTCGTCTAATTCACTAAGAAGGGTTAGTGCTTCCCTCTGCTGATTTGATTACAGTGTGATTTTTTTGAGAGGTTTTTAGCCTATGTACTCGTACTCTTTTGAGAGAATTGGTGATGATTTTGTTGTGTTTATTTATGGTTGTTGAAAAGTATGATCGTAAAGATCACATCAAAAGTTTCAGCTGTCTGATTATCAAAAGAGAATAAAAAGGCGAGTCTGAAAGACTTTTTCAATACACTTACTCGAAAATCCACTGACATACCTACCTCTTTCACTCAAGCAATTTACTCTTTTCTACAACCTTCAATTTATTGTATAATATATGGTATCAGGCTGGGCGCTAAGCGACCCCCACAAGTTGACGGACAACCCCCATTTATTAATTTCCTCTTAAATGTATTTAAAAACGTCGTTTGAAACACGTGGAATCACTGCAGCACTAGACTCTATAATACCCTCGACTGCATCTCGGGCGAATTCCGTTTCGGTCGCGATGACAAACTTTCTCCTCATATATTTTGATACATGTACATTTCGATACACTTACTCGAAAACCCGCTCTTATCCCTACCCTTGCTTACGAGTGCGGAAATGTGCGCGAGCTTGTCAACGCCCCGCCACAGTTTAATGTTTTTATCGTATCAGGATGGATGATAAGCAAGCAACCCACACGAGTTGTCAACTCCCAAGTGTATTGAAAAACGTGGAAAGTCACTGCAGCACTCGGCTCCATAACACCCTCGCCTGCAGCTCGGGCGTAATGACAAACTTTCTCCACATATGTCAAAACATATGTCAAAATGTACAATTTCAGGCTCATGAAAACCATCATCCCGATACGATCACTTGGTCAATTGGTAATGTCCTCGCGTCCCGATTACATCCACTTCCCGGGGATTTGTTATGATCCCGCTAATTGTTCGCATCCCGGTCGAGGTTCGTTCCTTCCTCATTAGCGCGCGTGACGTCACTGAGCTGCGCCCGCGCACTAATTGTTATGTGCGAGGAAGTAAGATTGTGGCGTGGGTGTAGTTTTTTTTTCGTATCGTGATTAGGTGGTTTGGAGTTTTTTTTTTTAGGTAGGTTTCTGTTGGTTTGATTGATAACAATTTTACATTGAGTACCTATTGGAGCTATGGAATTGCTGTTTTATGAAACAGTAATGTTTTGAACTGTGTTAACTTAGTTTAGACTTATAATCCAAAAAACTTTATATTTAATTTTCCTTAAGTACCTATAGAATGTTTACAATTTCTAAGCTAGTCCTAAAATTGCGTCATTTCCCACAAATAAAATGTTTTCTTTCTTTTCCGTTTTTGCCGGCTGAGGTTATGGAACCCTAAGGCGCTGCGCAAATGTAGATACATTTAGTTTTCAGCCCCCCTAGCCAAATTAACCGTTTCGCTTGCGTCGAACACCTCAAGTTGGCCACGCCCCCGAATCTTTTGTTCTGACCACGTAACAGCGTTGAGATGACGTCATTCCCGTACATTTGAAGTTTTCTCGATTGCAGATTATCAACTTGGCTAACAGTTAAGTGGAAGAAACTGGACACAAAAAATGTTCACGTTTGCGCAGGGAGTGAATGATTTCATACTGGTTCTATAGAAATCAAATATTCATCGGTAGCTTGAAAGAAAGAAACCGGCCAAGAGCGTGTCGGGCCACGCTCAGTGTAGGGTTCCGTAGTTTCCCGTCCGTCACAATAAGTGTACCCACTTATGAGTTTAAAAAAATGCTTGCATATACGATTATACTACAAACTTAGTCCAGAAATTATTTTGCAGAACCTTTTTGTCTTTTTGTACAAAAACTGTTCTTTCCATCAAGTTCAAAATGATTTTCCTAGAAAGTCCTTATAAAGTTCTACTTTTCAGATTTTTTTCATATTTTCTAAACTTATGGTTCAAAAGTTAGAGGGGGGGGGGGGACACATTGTTTTTTACTTTTGGAGCGATTATATCCGAAATTATTGACATTACCAAAAAATGATTTTAGTAAACCCCTATTCATTTTTAAATACCTATCCAACGATACATCACACGTTAGGGTTGAAATAAAAAAAAAATCACTTCCCACTTTACATATAGGGGGGCTACCTTAATAAAACATTTTTTTCCAATTTTTATTTTCACGCAAAATGGCTGGTACTCAGCAAAATGCTGGGGCTCGTGTAAGACAGAGGCACAGCGCTGATTTTCAGCACCAGCCGCCGTCGACGGTGAGACGTTGATCGGCCAGCAAGGATTTTAGGAACTAACATATATTATACAAGTATAAGTAAAGCAGCTTGTATCTGATATAAGACACACGTTTGCGCCCTGCCTAAACAAACCTTCTAGACTATATAAATGGTTTTAAATTCGTGTTATACTAAGACGAAGATACACCAAGCAGATTGACTAGTTAATACATAAAGATGATGCTTCAAAGGATATCAAAATTGAATATTGCGCACGAAAAGATGACGGGTGGTCCAAGTTATGAGGTTTGAGAGGGTGTTACTGAATGCGCTAGTAAGCTGAAGTGGCCCAGTGTTAACGGTTCCGACTTATGAGTTGTAAATCGCGGGCTCACCAGCTAGGCACATTACTTTGTGTAAATTATTTCATCACAACCACTCTTAACACGGTGAAGGAAATCATCAAAACCGTGATGTGCCAAAATTTGAAGGCAGGTATGTAACATCCATCAATCCACACTGGGTCTGTGTGGTAGTTTATCCAACGATCACCCACTTACCATCATGCCGTCCACCCCTATAATCATCAAACAACATCATAAGGCTGAGCATGCACTGCCAAAAAAAAAAATTAGTTTGTCTTAATTACACCAGTCTAAAACTTTCAAAGTTATAAGATTGAGTAATTGCCTGCTGCGCTGCGTGTGGCGATTTCGATTCCTTTAATGAACTAATATTTGAATGACTTACAGGTGAGGTAAATATTTTTTTATATTATCCGAGTTTTTTTTTGGATAACGATTTCATTCAGTCAACAATTAAAGAAAAAGAAAATAAACAGAAAAAGGCCGATGAAATTTCCATCACAGAGTTCCAAAATTATGTACAATAATAATATGTACAACTTTCTTAGATAAATCTTTTACTGTCCAGGCTACCCGTCTGTGGAATGCATTACCGGATGCTATAAAACGCGCTCAATCGTTGCCTGCCTTCAAGAGACTTGTTAAGGATCACTACTTGTCGCTGTGATTATTGGAAAGTCGTCCTTTCTTATGATTGCTCATATATTTGGTATGTATGTATTTATGTATGTATTATATTGCATATGTATGTATCTGTGTATCTATCAATTATAATAATTATAAATGTAATTAATTTTAAGATAATACTTATTGTTGAACTTATGACAGCCCCATATCATGTTCTGACAATTACTGTCTATTCTAGGTTGCCTGGAAGAGATCGCGGAATGCGATAAGGCCGCCCATTGTACGTGTTTTAGATATAAGTTTTTCTTTGTTATGTTTTGTATGTACAATAAAGTATATAATAAATAAATAAATATGATCTATGATATATGTTTGAGATACGGCATAGGTATATGCAACAATAATTGTAAGAACCTATACACACAAAAAAACAATGAAATAATAAAAACCCATAACCAATTAAAGCTATCTTAAATACTCGTATGGCGTCAAAAAACACCGTGAACCAGTAATGCAGCCAAAAGAATATATGATAATTAAATTCTTAATCGCTCTACGCTTTTCAATTACACCATAATCAAAAGCCGGGAGCGTAGCGGAACTTAAATTCGAAATCTTTGAGATTCAAATCGCCACAAACGTTGTTAAAGCGCCAGACGGAAGGATTTCAAAGAGAGGCTGTGTGGTAAGGAGTGGCGAGAGATATAGTAATGCCTACAGTGTCTGCTTTAGAATATCTTGCAATCAAGTTTATTGAGAAAATGAAAATGTTGTAGAAAAGTAGGAATGACTATCAGACTATTACAAAGACGAAAGTATGTATGTATGTGGGTATGTGTACCTATATTTGTTACTTCCCTCAAGGTGTAACTGAAGGGGAATTGGCGGCAGTCGCCTCCTTTTATAAAGCAGTAATGCTAGCGAAGAAGACAGCCACACGCGTGAGGAAATGGACTTCCTCACGCCCCAGCCGCCGAGACTCCGACCCCGACTATCAGCTACCATAGGCGTGGGCTTGCGAACAATGAGCAATAGTTCGCCGTCCGGACGACCGATAACCGTCTGAGTCGAGGCCGAGTCGCCAACGGCGCGTAGTGCTTCAAACGCACCTCAAGGATACATCGGCAAAATTGTAGGGGCCCAGCAGGGCCGAAGCCCACCTTGGGCCATGGGTCGGCTTTTGAAACAGAAATCCGTGGTACTAGAACGCGAAGGGCAACTGAAGGAACAAAGGTGTGGTTTTATTCAGCATAAAACAGCGAAGAAGAAGAAGAAGAAGAAGAAGTCATTAGATGAAATTGCTAAACAGATAGACTATGTCCTGGAATAAAAAAGATTCAAGGCGAAATTTCTTTCCCCGCCATTAAAGATACTCTTTTTTTTTAATGGGAAATTAAACTCCTCCCTCTTTGAGTGGAGTGAGAGGAAGTATCAGACTTTTACTGACTAATGTTCCTACATGTTGCGTTCCAGGTTTGTGGTAACTTTTTCGACTGAAATAATGATGAAAGGTTTTGCATTATGCAGATAACCTAACCGAACCCGCACTGGGCCCGCGTGGTGAATTACGGCCCATTCCCTCTCCTAGAGAGGAGGCCTGAGTCCCAGCAGTGGGAATATTATAAGGCCGACTAAAACGCTAAAAAATGACTACCCAACTGATGAACCTGAACAACTGCATTTTTTTTTTCTATCCTGCTTCTTAGCAACCTGTTTTATTTTAAACAAAAATCTAAGATGCTGTCAAATTTTCATTATGAAATAAATGTCTTTTAGCTGAGATGTGCACCCCGTGGTACAATTTTCATCTTTTATCTGCAAATTTTTGCGCTAGATCTGAATGCTATTTTTCTTAAGGCGAGATAATCTTAGACTACCCACTCCGTGCAGTTTCGCAGCAAACTCATTTATATGTTGGTCTAATCTGCCCCCCTAGCCAAGTTATAACCGTTTCGCTTGCGCCAAACGCTTCGAGTTGACCTTGTCGCCAGTTCTTTTGTTCTGACCACGTGACTGAGCGATAAGACGACGTCATTCCCGTACATTTGAAGCTTTCTACAAGCGTTAACTATTGCAGATTAGCAACTTGGCTAGGGGCACTGTTTTGATATTTCTTGCTGTTTGACTCAATTTCTTCTTTCACTGTTCGTAGATTGAAGTCTAGGTTCCAATACTCTTACAATTACACTTACAATACTACAATTGCTTATGTAAGGTGGAATACTAAAAACATAGCTCTCATTGTTTTGCTTGGAACCTTTCAAGTATTTCGATATAACAGCATTGATTTTATTTTCTCCATTGCTCAACTCAGTCACGCAATATTATCTACCACAATCAAACAGCGGGACAATTATCATACCTTACCCTCAAACCCTTATCACGTATGCATCCACAGGGACCAGTAATAAACAAGTTCCAAAACAAAGCTAAAAACCTTCATTTTGAAAAATCGTTGGAAAAATCTCACGTGTATTATAAAGCGAGGTGTATACTGTGTACATTTCATAAAAATAAACACTTAGGTAATGGGTATCACACGCAGGTTACCGTCGCCGCCCCGCAGTCGCGTCGCCGTCGCCCCGTCGGCTCGCCGCAGTCGGAATAATGTGAAAAAGTAAAGCGGACACACAACGACCCCCGAGGGGCCGAGAATCGGTTATTTGCCGGTGGATTGTTTTGAATACAACAGTGCTCTGGATTGGTAAGTGTGCTGGATTGGATATAACGGTCATTTGGGTCTGCGTGAAGTGCAATGACTTTCTGCTCTATCTTTCTGCTTTATATTTTGGTTTTGCAGTACCACGAGTTCACAAGACACCGGTTTAAGCCGGACAAAGCGTTTCGCTCCTTCGTTTATACCGCGTACATCGTAGGATTGGTAAATTTGCCTGCTGCAGTTTTTCCGTCCAAATATTAATCAATAATTTAGGTGTCTTCAAGGCTAAAGTGAAAAGGCGCCTAATACGACTAAACCAGTGCGCCTCACTATCAACGATTGCATCACTACTATCAGGTGGGATCGCAGTTAAACACTAGTTTATATTATTAAAAAAAGCCGAGAGTAATTCAATAATATCACTGTTTCTGGAAAAGCGTGTTCAATTTCCATCAGGGTGAATATTTGTAACTTACCTGTACATACGAGTATATTTATACTATTGATGAACTCGCGTTTGATCACTCTGTAACCTGATGCACATACCCAATATTCTGTCATGTACTTAGCTACCATTGTAGTGTGCCTGCATTTTATTCTTATCAAAAACTTAATAGGAATTTTGATGATTGATTACCATAAAAAAATTAACCACACACTAGAAATAACTTCTGTGCCGTGAGTGCGTTCACAAACATGTAAACTGACACAAGACACCCAGACCCGGAACACATCTGTAGATCAAAGATCTGTCGACAGGTTAATAGTCTTATCCACATTTCTACATTCCAGGGCTCACGCAATCGGCGTACTCCATGCGTAGTCGCCATTTATAATGCATAGTTCACAAGACACAACTACACAAACTAACGAGCGCCGGTGTACTCCTGCCTTTGGTTTGCTTTTCATTTTTTAAACACTTGAATAACACAAAAAGTATACACCTTTTTTTTTGTAAATGTCGAATTTGGTTTAGTTAGGGCCGGTGTCGACCCAGAAAGTAGGGTGACATTGTTATAAAGCTGAAGAGTGTTTATTTGGTTGAACTGCTGGTATTAGAAAATTCTTTTAGTATTGGATTGCCTATTTATCGAGAACGGCTTTAGGCTATAGACTATCACGCTACAATCAATAAGAGCAGAGCAGAAATAAACCGCGTGGTAGTAGAAAATATATGCCTATGTCAGTCAGTAATAAAGTGTCATTCAAGTGGTGAAAGATTTTTTTATGTTTAAAACCGGTGCAATAGTTTTTGAGTTTATTAATTACAAACAAAATTAAAAAAAAAATCCTCCTTGTTCACATTTAAATTTTAAGTTTTTTTTTTTTAATGATATAATATCCAGTGCTTGACTAAGCAGTGATGCAATCGTTGATGGTGAGGCGCACTAGTTTATTAAGTATGTATCTAATTTAGGCCTCGTCGGCAATGGGATTGTTCAAAAGAGTTACCCTGAAACACAAAAGGTAACTGAACGAACAAAGGGTTTTTCTATCGAAGACTCCTGGCTTCACGGGAGACCATGCGGTATTACCTCACCATCCCGGATGGCCTGGCATCTGGGGCGCATTCAGCTTGACAGCCGGTTGCTTTTATAGCGACAGCACTCACACCAGCATCCCGTAAAGGTCCATGGATGATCCCCGCGTAGAGCCTCCGACAAGAGGCATCTGCATCCTCTAAATTGGACAAGAGCCGCTTGAGGTTGCAGTTTAGGAGCCAGACGACCTGACGAAACAACACAGACGGGTTTTAATCAGAACTCCCATTACCTTCTTTTTCTTCCTGCCCTTATCCCATATTACGTGGGGTCGGCGCAACACGTTTTTTTCTTCCATTCTGTCCTGTCACCCGTCACACTAACACTAACTCCCTTTTCTTTCATATCACTCCTCACACAAACCATCCATCTCTTCTTTGACCTGGATCTCCCTCTTAATCCATCTACATGAATACACAGAACATTTTCAAGTTTTTCTTCATTAAAAAATTTGGTTCATTAAAACAGCAGAATTGATAAACAGTCTAAAAATATTAATTTATCCAAAGTGCTTACTCGTTTAAATTATTACTTATTCCTTCTTTCATTTTCAAATCACCATTAATGTTTAATACGAAATATAACAGGTAATCTCATACATTTTCTTATATAACCGTACAGTAGAGGATTACTTTCTTCATGGGAATAATATTACCATAAAATCCATTTCACTAGAACGTACACTTGGCATTACGATTTGTTGCCAAGATTAAACTGGAGATTAACATACAGGTTATATTTTGTTTTATTTATTGTTATTGTGTTTTTTTTTTAGTCTTTTTCGTTGGTGTATCTTGTGTTATTCCTGCGGGAAGGGGAGTCTCAATTTTTCAATGTCTGGCCGAAAATGAAAGGTGTAGTGGTATACCTACAATATTTTTCTTTGATAATGGCGATTAGGTAAGTAGGCTGAAACTAAATTGGTCAAATGTCTAGTATTCTTCATATTTTTGTTGACTATTATATTATTATTATATAATGGACTTATTACACAATATATTTTTTAGTATATGCGAAAACTGAATATAGATTGTTCAGAATCAGTAGGTATCACAAGTGGGACACCACCGACAATAACAATACAAGACAAGGCAAGTCATAGCGGGCAATAGGTCCCAGCGCACAGCTGGGTGCCGCCGAACAACGGCACGGAGCCGTACCTTTGCACGGTGGGCGGTTGGTTGGAATGAGATTTTTTTTAAATATTTCAGAATGACTGGATGGACGTGCCTCCATTACCAAAACAAAGAAGTCTTTATCGATAGTTTCCACCATTTAGTGCGCGCACGCCAACTACGAAATATCGACTGAGAAATCTGAGAATATGCGCGCGGCGCACCGTTCGCGGCACCGTGCGACCGCACTCTCGCCCTTGAACGGAGCGGGAGGGCGTGTCAGTCTTTTACTGAATAAAACCCAATCCTGTTCCTTCTTTGCTTTTGTTCCATCTCCATAAGGTTTTCTTTCGTTCAACCCATGGCCCCAGTAGACTTCGACCCTGCTGGGCCCCCACGGGTAGGGGTTACTCCAATAGAGAATTCCACTTCGTCGTTCGCAACTGCTAATATTTTCATAGGCCCCCCAACAGAGCACGCTTGCCTAAAGAGGTAACCTATTCACTCTTGACTTAAAAGACCCCTATGTTGCAGCTATCAGGAAACACAGACCCCAACAGAGAATTCCACTCCTTCGCTCGCAATGGCTAGCATTTTCATAGGCACTAACAGAGCACGCTTGCCTAGAAGTAACCTACTCACTCTTGACATAGATAACCCTAAGTTGCAGCTATCAGGAAACACAGACTCCGCCAGGGAATTCCATTCCTTCGCTCGCAACTGCTAGAATTTTCATAGGCACCAACAGAGCACGCTTGCTTAGAAGTAACCTATTCACACTTGACTTAAAGACCCCTAACTTGCAGCTATCAGGAAACACAGACACGGGAGGGAATTCCACTACTTCGCGCGCAACTGTTAGCATTTTCATAGGCACCAACAGAGCATGCTTGCCTAGAAGTAACCCACTCACTCTTGGCTTAAAGACCCCTAAGTTGCAGCTATCAGGACACAGACTCCGGCACGAAATTCCAGTCCTTCGCGCGCAACTACTAGCAATTTCATAGGCACCAACAGAGCACACTTGCTCGGAAATAACCTACTCACTGTTGACTTAAAGACCCCTAAAGTTGCAGCTATCAGGACACAGACTCCGGCAGGAAATTCCAGTCCTTCGCGCGCAACTACTAGCAATTTCATAGGCACCAACATAGCACACTTGCTCGGAAATAAGTACCTACTCACTCTTGACTTAAAGACCCCTAAAGTTGCAGCTATCAGGACACAGACTCCGGCAGGAAATTCCAGTCCTTCGCGCGCAACTACTAGCAATTTCATAGGCACCAACAGAGCACGCTTGCTCGGAAATAACCTACTCACTCTTGACTTAAAGACACCTAAATTGTTGCCATCAGGAAACACAGACTCTGTTAGGGAATTCCACTCCTTCGCTCGCAACTGCTAGTATTTTCATAGGCACCAAAAGTTAACAAAAAAAACTGCTGTCCACACTATAACAATAACAATCAAGCCAACAATGTACCGATGGCAAAAAAACAAACTCATAGAGGAACTGAACGTATTTTCCTTATGGCTTTAATTAAGCCGAGTCCGCCGGTAGGACGGCCATTTTTGCGCACCGTACCGCTCGTGCAGATTGATTAAAAGTCTATGGTCCATGCTTTATAGAGTGTTTCCATTGTTCGAATGTGTTTTTGTGAACGGTTATTTATGTAGGTCTATCCTATCTAGGTCTTTAGAGCTGGTACAATGTTTAAGTGTGACAAGAAACTTGTAAAAGTATTGCTTTGTTTTATATATTATCTGCATTTCGGAGAGTGTGTGCAGGAATTGCATGACCTGATACCGCTATTTCATCTCTACCATCGGACAACCCGACGTACGACGAGTATCCACCCATACGTTGTTGAAACCTCTACCGTCTGGACTAAGCGTTTTGCCTCGTCGTTTATACCGTGTACGTCAAAGGGATGGAATAATCTGCCTGCTGCGGTCTTCCTGTCCGATTATCCGAGTGTCTCCAAGGCAAGAGTGAATAGGCTCATAAACTAGTGTGCCTCACATCAGAGATTGCATTACTGCTTACCATCAGGTGGGATCGTAGTCAAGCGAAAAAAAAATTTTTTTTTTTTCCGAGGGAAAACCTTCAAAAGGCGCCTGGGCTTTAGGTAAGTGTGAGAAGTGTCTAATTGTTACCTAACTAAAAACATCCTGGTGATCACCTAGAGAGGGTTCTTTTAAATCTCCTCTTTACAACGCCTGTTAGAGCTCATCCCTGAGGAGACTGTAAAAGGGTATCCCTTGCATGCCTCACTGTACACAGCATCACATGATCACAGTGGTACCGTTTTCTCTGGAATTACTGAATAGGCAAATTCTCTGTCTGTTGTTGCAAATTCAATTATCTCAAATAGAAAAGAAAGAAAATTGTTATTTTCTTATTCGCTTCTGTGCAAACCATGAAAAAAAAAAAACCAATATAGGTATCATCTAAATCAGAATGACAATCAGACACACCACTCGAACAAACTTCCTCCATTATAATATCGGTGTGGTTTAAAGAAAATTACAACATTAAAACCTTCTTTATCTCCAAACATTCTAAACAAAAACGTTAGATGACCACACTAAATAAAAATCCCGTGAGACAATGGAAACATTCTCAACCCGTGTACTGGGCAAGCAGCATCTAATTTATGGTCGAGGTGGGCTCCCGGCCCGATAGTTATGGCGGGCGCTAATTCAGATAGACACGGAGTTTGTTACCGTGCCATCGCAGGGTTAAACATTTAATTAGGGGCTTTGAATCGATTTACATATGTATTGCTTTGCAGGGTTTTAGGTGATGATTTTGATGGTCGGTTATAGGGGAGGATTTAGGTCATTTTTACCGTAGGCGCGGGTTTGCGGACGGCGAGTAATAGGTAGCTCGCCGTCCGCTCGTCCGGGTAAGGACCGAGTCCGAATCGTCGAAGGCGCGTAGTGTTCAAAGAGGTCCACCCGAGCCGATGCCCGCTATGGTCACTGGGAATTTCTGAAAAGGAAACCTGTGGTCCTAGAACGCAAAGGGCAACTGAAGTAACAGATAGGTTTTAGTCAGTTAAAGTCTGACACGACTGTCCCTCGTGCTCTACCCTAGAGTGGAAGAAGTCATTGGATAATTTCCCACCTCACAAAAAAAAAATGCGCCTATGTGTAGATAGATCTTGCGGCGTAGCTAATCTACAGCCATAGTAACAACCAACTTCGCTTACTCTAGACCAGGGGTGGCCAACAGTCGCGCCGAGCCTTGGTTGAGGCCATGGTCTGGAGCGAGGAGGAGTGGCAGGCGGTCGCCGACTTCTGCGAAGCAGTAATGCTCGCAAAGGAGGAGGCCGAACGCATCAGGCAACGGCGTTATCGCCGCCGCCGCCGCCGCCGGGATTCTGATCCCGATTTCCGGCTACCGTAGGCGCGGGCTTGCGGACAGTAAGCAATGGGTAGCTCACTGTCCGGCCGTCCGGTAACTGTCCGGACCAAGCCCAAGTCGTCGACGGCGCGCACAGTTCCCGCGCGCCTCAAGGAGTTGTCAGCAACAGCAGGGACCTAGCCGGGTCGAAGCCTACTGGGGCCAGGGTTATCCGAAAGGGCGCTCGAGCTCCGGTATGAAGACTAGAAGGAACGGGGTGGGTCTTTTAGTCAGTAAGAGTCTGACACTATATCACGATCCGCCCAAAAAAAAAAAAAGGTGTCAGGTCGATCGCGACTGTTAGTCCAGCAGATCGTTGCAAGGCAAAAAATATAAATACGTAGACCAGACTGCGCAACGTAACATTTATTAATTTTCACATTTACCTATGTAAATAAAAAAATACTACATGATTGTGTACTGAACTTTGCTGTTCCATTTAAGATTTCAATAAGTATGTAATTAGTAGATCGCACAGGGTTTCAATAGACAACAGGAGATCTTGGGTCTAATCAAGTTGGCCACCCCTGCTCTAGACACTTGCCGTCAGCTTGGGTTTACAAATCTAAAAAAAAACTGTCAGGTACAAGTCGGACTCGCGCATGAAGGGTTCCGTACCGCCCGTAGCAAAAACTGGAAATTTTTGCTACGGGCGGTTTTCTACTAGCGATTATAATAAATGATTGATTCTATTATAAACTCGCTTTCGCCCGCAGCTTCGCCCGCGTACATAAAATAGAGCCTATGTCATTCAGGAATAAAGCAGCTTTCTATCGGTGAAAGAATTTTAGCAATTAGACCACCCCTAGTCATGTTGCAAATCTGCAATCGTTAACGCTTGTAGAAAGCTTCAAATGTACGGGAATGACGTCATCTCAACGCTCAGTCACGTGGTGAGAAGAAAAGATTCGGTGATGCGGCCAACTCGAAGCGTTCGACACGGTTGTAACTTGGCTAAGGGGGCAGTACTTCCAGAGATTACCTCTTACAAACAAAAAAACAAATTTTACCTCTTTATTATATTAGTGTAGATTTAGCAATTATACCAAATTTTCATGGTCTTTTGACAAATATGATCAGTAACGGGTAAGTGTGGGTAGAGCCCCATTTTTTTTCTATTGATTAAAAAATAGTGATTTAAGTAAGTACTCATATAATGATATACATATAAATAAATGAGATGTTCACAAGTATATATAAGAAACAAACTCAACTATAACAGCTCCATCATCCATATCAAAGTAACAGATGACCACAAAAAGCTCAACATTAATCCTGGAATGACGGTGTAAGGCGGGCTGCACACTCTCTCGCGACGAGGATTGACTGTGACAAATAATCGTGTGAATCCAGCCTGCGATGTTACACTATTCGCGGTTTGTGAGTTTCTTGTGAATTGGTTGGGCCATGAAGTCGAAGTGGAAGCGATTTTGGATAGGAAAGTTGGACATGAGATGATAATATTTAATTATTTTTATTATTAACTAGCTTTTCCGAGCGGCTTCGCCCGTATGTCACTCACGAATAAAGCAGATTCCTATCGGTGAAAAAATTTTAGCAATCGGACCAGTACTTCCAGAGATTACTTCCTACAAACAAAAAAACATAAAAGCAAAATAAAAAACTTTCTCTTTAAAATATTAAGTATAGATTATGTTTGTCTAGTAGACACTGAGAGCAATGGTGGCCGAGCGGTGGAGGAAACCGGCATGTTCTAGAACCAAAAATTCGAAGACATGTGACATCCACCAACCAGCACTGGGCCCGCATGGTGGATTACGGCATTTCCTCTGTCAGAGAGGAGGTCTGAATCCCAACAGTGGGAACATTATAAGGCCGACTATGCTAATAGACACTAGGTGGATGTATGATTAAAGTTGGAAGTCAAAGAAAAGTCAATTCATCGGAATTATAATAACTAAAGAAAATGACGACGAGCTTTAGGTAAATGAAGTATATAAGTATATTATTTATGAGATACATTTTGTTTTCATGGGATTGCCAAGTCAATCTATTTCTTTAAAATATAAAAGATTTGTACTTAATATTGATATGGTTAGTATAAGATTATGCAGAAGGTCCTCTAAGGGGTGACCACATGGCTATAATTCAAAGTCCCAACCAAGGTGACCTTGCTAGTTGCAATCCGTGTAGACAGTACTTGTAATCCATGACCTTCAACGCCCTTGGTTGGAAGGCACGTTTATCCAACCAAACCACCAAACATGTTGGCGAGTGGATTACATCCATATACCTGCAAGACAAACCAAACATACAAGCCAAGGTCACCTTGGTTGGTACGCTAGTTTGCAACCATGTGGTCAACCCATTAAATAGATGCTGAATAAATTTGGTATTACATGGATCTCACCACTTTTTACGGTAGTAGGTACTAGTTATGTTTTTGATGGCATTGGTAAAGTCTAGATATTATTGACTACAGCCTGGTTCAACCTTCCATGTTACCGATCTACGTGAAGTATTCCTTTTTTTCTCCGCCAACTTCGTAGCCTCACTAAACACCTAACGTAGGCAGCTATTAAGGTTTATTCATTTGTCACCCGTCATCGCATCGTTTAGGTGACGCCCAACAGATGTCGCTAGTGCGATTATGAACCACTTTTGTGGACCAATCGAGTGAGTGGACCAGGAAAATATCACCAAGTAATAGTGGGAATTGGTAGTCGTGGAAATGAGTCTTGTAACCATGGAAACGACCCCAGCACCAGTTTTGCACGGGTGTTACCTACAAATCTTCAAAATTCTCAGTTTTAGGTACTTTATTTTACTTAAGTAAATCTTTCCCATGTCTATCTATTGGTAATTATATCCGTGTAAATTTTGTTCAACAGTTTGTTGACATTGTCGCGAACAAACAGACAGTAGGTTTTTGCTGTTGCAGTTTCAAAACAGCTAAACTGTTTTTCGAGAAAAAAATCCTGAAAAAATTTAGGAGGCCTTTACCATGTGGAGCTCTGGGAAAATGTTATAGGCAAATATGATTATTCAAATAAATTAACAACCTAGGTTACGTTAACATCCTGAAAAGTCTGAAATTTTAGATTGTCGACGGATTTCAGCGAGTTATCCAAAGGCTTAGGCGATTATCACACTGCTACGCACCCCGCAGCGTAGTGCGTGAATGCGTGTCTTAACGTTGCTTGTAAATATCTCCGTTTGCATAGAAAATACACACAGTCCAACACACTGAAACTGCATCCACGCGCGTTCATACAGATTACGCACCTACATGAAGAAACTTGGTGCTGGGCGACACGCATGGTATGCCACACTGAGTCTCATAGTACCATGCATGATTTTGTATGAAATGAGTGCGTGCCTGCGTGAATTTACAAGATGCTACGCGCGTGAGTGCGTAAAAAACCCGCGCGATGTTGCAGATCTGCACTCCCGCAATACGTGCGTAGGAGCGTTTTCACGCGCTACGCTGCGTGGTGCGTGGCAGTGTGATAACCGCCTAAGAGCCTGTTTGGTCTAGCCTTAAAGACACCTAAATTATAATCGGACAGGAAGACCGCAGCAGGCAAATTGTTGCAGTCCTTCGATGTACGCAGTATAAACGACAAGGCGAATCGCTTAGTCCGCAGAAGTTTCAGTGATTGAAACGTCGGGTTATTCAATGTTATTAAAAAATAATATTCTCAAAAAATAATCAAATTAGGTAGATTCTATACAAAATTAACATCCTGAAACGTCTGGAATATTAAATGCCAGAACATTGTCAACGGATTTTAAGGACTTAATTGCAGCCGTGAATCCCATAAAAAGTATCAAACTGTAAGGGGCTTCGTAGGTACCGAGAGATATAATTAAGCTGACTAACGCAAAGACCTCTAGGCCGAGAAACAATAAGCAATCAACGTCGAAACGAGTCATAAATCAGGCAGAATCTTCGGTGGGAACCGTCAGCTGCTGTGACGGCACTGGATAGCTTTATTTAGCATTGAGAATTGGTTTGGGGATACAGGATCGAAAGAAAATGGTTGAGTAGTGAAGAAATCAGTCTTCTGTAATTTCTTTTTTTAAACATTACTAGCTTTTGCCCGCGGCTTCGCCCGCGTAAATATATAAATACATAAAATATAGCCTATGTCACTCAGGAATAAAACAGCCATCTATCGGTGAAAAAATTACTTACCAGTAATTTCAGAGATTACCAGGAGGTAATCTACGGTAGTTTGTTTCTATGATAGTTTGTGTTAACAAACTACCTCTTTATTGTGTTAATGTAGATATAGATTGTTAGGCTTGCCTTTGACCACTATGACTCCTCTCCTGATGGTAAGCAATGATGTGGTCGCACGTTTGTCTAAAAATAACCTATTTACTCTTGACTTAAAGACCCCTAGGTAATAGATATCAAGAAACACAGACTCCGGTAGAGTATTCCACTCCTTAGCTATCTCATCTGATGTACAGCGACGATGGGATCGATGATGGAGCTCGCTTGTCAAGAAGTAACCTATTCGCTGTTGACTTACATACCCCTAGGTTGTAGCCATTAGGAAACACAGACTTCGGTAGGCAAATTCTTCTTCCTTATCTGTACGTACAATGAATATGTTCTTAAAACATTTTGTGCGTATAGGTGAAATGTCCACTATGTACCGATCCATTGCCGCCCGTAGGCCTGGAGGTCCGATGATGGAACCGGCTTGGCGAAATTATACAATTGCAAATATGCAAATGTAAGTTCAAGTGATAGCATGATGTTAACAATTAAACATTCGAAATTTTGAACATTCGACGTATTGAGTGTTCGATATCTTAAATGTTCGATTAATTAACGATTCGATTTTATGAACGTTCGAGTATTTAGATGTTTGATTTAAAGTGTTCGATTAATTGATGTTTGATTATTTGGCATTTGATTTGGCATAGTACACCCCAATTAAACATGACATTTTGTCCCCTTCTATCTGTCTTATCTGAGGTTTTTTAAAATGCTTGCGTAAGTACCTAGGTATAGCAGTCAACAGTACAATTATTCTGTGTTCTACCGTTTGTTTTTTTGTCAGTACAAAAGTAAAATACAGAAACATTCCACCCTCAACCTTTACTTTTTCTAACCCCTTTTTAGATGTAAATAAGTGTCAACCGATAGGGTTGTCACACACCGTTCGTGGTGACTGTTTGTATAGAAAACATGGCAGCTACGAACCACGCGAATAATGTTTATTTTGCCCCAAACCTTTTACTTTTCGTTGATTGTGTTTTTAAATCATCTGGCTGAGATGAAATAAATGAAAATAAGGGGAATACTTAGTTAGGTACTTATTTAAATTCTGAGAGAGTTGGTAAATGAGAGTTAGATTATTTTATGCGTGGAGAAACAAGGGCTAACATAATATTCTTAATTTAAATAACTTTCATCATCATCATTTCAGCCGAAAGACATCCATGGTTGGACATAAGCCTCCCCCAAGTGTCGCTATAACGATCTTCTGCGTGTCGCATCCATTGGATTCCCACAACCCTCACCAGATCGTAGGCCCAACTTGTGAGGGAGGCTGCGCCTTCCGTTATATGGTCGTCTCTATTCTGTCACAAATTAGATAGGTACAGAAGTCAATCATATGTATGTACTTCACTTTTTAACCGACTTCTAAAAAAGGAGGAGGTTCTCAATTCGGATGTTTGTATTTTTTTTTTTATGTATGTTCGCGCATAACTTCGGCACTTGCCAACCGATTTGAAAAAATCTTTTTTTTTGTTGGAAAGGGTATACTTCCAAATGGTCCCATAGTCACCAAGTCGGGATCTGATGATGGAATCTTGGCGAAATCGAGGGAAATCCTCAAATATTATAGGCAACCATATAGTTCTTTTGATATTTTCATCAAAGACTTAAGCATTTATAGTCAAAACATGACATTTGATGAAGTGGAACTGGTGAAGAAGACCAGAAATGGCCAACGGAATTTCATACTCAGACAGATCTCTCAAAGAACATAGTTAAAAATAAATGAATAGGTACGTTGAAAATGGTATCGTCGATGTGACCTGATGATGATGATGGAACCGGAAGATAGGCACCGGAACTTCGTAATTAATCAATGTTTCCTAGCCATGTTTGGGCTTATTAGAATTGTCATGAGATGCACTTTGGCTATAAGGTACTATCGAACTGATCTGATGATGATGATGGAGCCGAAAGATAGGCACCGGAACTTCGTAATTAATCAATGTATCCTAGCCGTGTTTGGGCTTATTAGAATTGTCATGAGATGCACTTTGGCTATCAGGTACTATCGAACTGATCTGATGATGATGATGGAGCCGGAAGGTAGACACGGGAACTTCATAATAAAACAATGTATCCTAGCAGGGTTTGAGTTAATGGGAAGTGTCATGAGAAAAAGGTACTCTGGCTGTAAGTGTATTGCAACTAAAAGTGTGAAATAAAAAACTTTTTACAAAAAAAAAAAAAACGACTTAAGTACTAAAAAAAACACTAAAACTATCAAAATAACTTTAATTTCGGAAGTCGGTGTTAAATAACGAAGAGTCAAAACTATTATAGAAACACCGACTTCCGAAATTAAAGTTATTTTGATAGTTTTAGTGTTTTTTTTTAGTAAGTCGGTTTTTTTTTGTAATTATACCTCCACTAGACGATCGCACACACGGACGCGCGTTGCTCCGAAAAGTTTATGAGCGCGATCGGGCGATTGAGCCGAGATATCGTGTCCGTGGGCGGTGTCTATGTGTGCGTAACTCGAGCTCGCTTTGTATGTAGATTGTCTTAGTTCTGTACCTGTCTATTTTGTGGTTCTGTGGAATATACCAGAACCTTTCGCCTCATCAACCATCTGTTCTACGAGCAATATTCCCACTGCAATTCTTCGGGCTATGTCGGTAACCTTGGTTCTCCTGCGGATATTTTCAGTAGGTACATAGACATATACCCAACTAAATCAAGAGTTCTTCGAGGTGAGAAATCATCCAATGACTTATCCCACTCTAGAGTGGAGCAAGAGGGAGTGTCAGATTTTTACTAACCAAAACTCACATTTGTCCAACAGTTGCCCGTTACGTTCTAGAACCACAGTATCTGTTTCATTAACTCCCGTAGCCCATAACTAGAGGGCAGGGCCGTAGATATAGTCGAATTCGGTCTACTGGGGACCTACTAGTGTATGCCACCCACTTGTGGGGCGAGACCCTCGAGAGGAATGGGGAAGCGATTGCCGTTTCCTTAGACGTCTCGAAGGCCTTCGACAGGGTATGGCACGCTAGCCTTTTGAGTAAGCTTCCAGCGTACGGCATTTCCCCTGGTCTGATTAACTGGGTAAAAGACTTCCTGAGTGAACGGTCTCTCCGAGTTGCTGTCGATGGATGCTCATCAGAACCCATTATTTGACAAAAGATAGATATCTTGCTGATAATTTTTTTTTATATACTTATTTTTTTTTACAATTTGTAATATTTACACTTTTGTAAATTTTATTATTGTGAATGTGAGAACTATGTGGATTACTCTTTCTTTTTCTTTTATTTTCACATGATGTCTGGCAGTTTTGAGTATTTGATGTGGCCTACCCAAATGTCCTTTCTTTGGCATTGTTCGTCAAGTCGTTGAGCTCCTTAGTAGTCCTGAGTTGAGCTACACGCATATTGACAAATGCTTGCACTGACTGGACAGGTCCACTTAGAACTGTGTGGTTCTTTCTTCAAAAGACCATCTCAGGCTCAATCTGCATGGTTCTCATATGATTTGACCATTACATGTTTTGCTGTATGGACTTTAAAAGAGACTTTGACCCCTGAGTTTGTTTCGGTGTTTCTTCTCAGGGTAGTCAGCTAGGAAACACCGGCCTCATCTAGCATTAATTGACGAAAAAAAAAAATTGACGTGTAAAAGTGTTTTTATAAAACCTACTTGCAAAATAAAGATCATTTATCATTTATCATTTTATCATGACGACTAATGCCGGGGTTCCTCAGGGGTCTGTTCTCTCTGCAACTCTATTCCTACTGCATATCAACGATCTGCTGATGCCCGGTATCTATGGGTATGCAGATGATAGCACAGTTGTAGAGAGATACCTGCCTAGTGCTCGGGCTAGTAAGGAGCTAATCCGATCCGAAAGAGAGGCTATGGTAGAGCGTACAAATATCTCACTTCAGGCAGTCTCCAAGTGGGGTAAAGCCAATGTGGTGGGATTTAACGCCTCCAAAACGCAAGCGTGTCTGTTCACCGCTAAAAGGAGCCCGTTCACCTTGGCTCCTACTTTTCAGAATTTATCCCTGGAGTACATCGACCGCCTTCAGCTCTTGGGGGTTGAAATTCCCTCGGACCTTAACTTTGGGCGGTTCATTGAGTCCAAAGCCAAGGTAGCTGCTAGGAAACTAGGCGTTCTTGCAAAGGTCCGGCGGTACTTCACACCGGGACAGCTTCTAATGCTATACAAAGCACAAGTCCGTTCGTGTATGGAGTACTGCAGCCACATATGGGCTGGTGCTGCAAAATGCCACCTGGCAGCTTTGGACTCTGTGGAAAGGCGTGCGAAGAGACTAATTGGCGATCCAGATCTGGTTGAGTCCAATCTACAGAGTCTTGAGCATAGGCGAAGGGTAGCCAGCCTTTCGGTGTTTTACAGGATGCACTTTGGAGAGTATGCGCAGGAATTACATGACTTAATTCCACCATCTCAATTCTACCATCGGACAAGCCGACGAACGGCGAGTATCCACCCTAATGTTGTTGAAACCTCTACGATCCGGACCAAGCGTTTCGCTTCGTCGTTTATACCACGTACATCGAGGGACTGGAACAATTTGCCTGCTGCGGTCTTCCCGTCTGATTATAATTTAGGTGTCTTTAAGGCAAGAGTGAATAGGCTCTTAATAAACTAGTGCGCCTCACCATCAACGATTGCATCACTGCTTACCATCAGGTGGGATCGCAGTCAAGCACTAGTTTATACAAATTAAAAAAAAAAAAAAAAAAAAAATTGAGGTAGGGCAGAATTGGTTACAGGTAGGGCGGAAGTAAAACATTTGTCATAATTGATCTGCCCTCGAAGCGCGGGCACCTAAATCAATCACCATGTATATCACTGACTAGTGGTGACTGATCAGTGATGTACATTCAATAACCAAACCAAAGCTAAGGCTATTCGTAGACAAAAAAAAAACTGTGACAAAGCATGAGCATGGATCATGGATATTAAATCCTCAATGATTTTTTTTTTTCGATGGGAAAAATCATCCTATGACAACCCCCGCTCTTGGGCGGAGCGGGAGATAGTGTCAGACTCTTACTGACTAAAAAACCCATCCCGTACCTCCAAGCCTTCATACCGAGGCTCGAGCGCCCTTTCGGATAACCCTGGAATCCTCAATGATGAAGAACAAGTGAACAAGATGGTTGAACTTCCAGATTTGGATGTAGAGGTCCACGTCTGAGTGACAGTGAGGTAGGGCATTGTGAATTCAAGGTAGGGCATTGCCAAACAATGCCCTCCCCTAACTTCAGCCGTGCTAGCGGGCGCGGCATCGGCCCTACCAGGCTGTTACGGTTTTACTGACATTTAATTGAGGCGCGCGATTATAATGCTGTAATTTTTCACTGAGCTCCGTGGCGTAAATATCCCCCCCCCCTCCCCCGTAAAATAGAATAGAATAAAAGAGGCTCCCGGAAAATCACGTCACGTTGAGATTTAATTATTATTATTTTTTATATGTTTTTATATAGGGTTACTTCTTCTGAGCTCGCGGCCTCTATGACCGGGGTCCTGGGGCTCGTGGCATTTCGCCAGCCTTGCCACCCTATCTGCTGAGTTAAAAAAAAATTAGACACTCCAAAGATGGTGTTGTGGTTTTAATAATGAGTTTTCATTCAAATATATTATTTTAATAATTGCATACCAACTGGCGAAATGTGTCTTTGCGCTAAAAATTAAAATTATCATCTCTTGTAGGTAGGTACCGCAATTAGTTGCTTTGACTTTTGAAACAATCGTCACCTTTCATCCATCTAGCGAGTAAGTTGATAACTAACGTAGGTTGAAATATCAGGAGAATTACGACCGCTCACACACCACATTTTGGGAACATCTTACCATCATGTCCAACAGATGGCACTGTAAGACCAAGTACCTATTAAAAAGTGTAAAAGATACAAATAAAAAAAAAGTTTTTAGTGAAAACATTTTTTTCATAGAAATACCTATAATTAATACTCGTCAAGACGAATGATACGAGCCCAAACTCGATGAGGTTGTGTCGTTTGACTACCAAGTTCCTATAGCCACCTTCCGGTTCCAATACCAGATCAGTTCCATGTCATTGTATTGTCATCTGATTTTGCATGCATTTCAGCTCAATCGGTAACCGGGAAGTGGATCTTTAATTTGCAAGATTTGATTACAGACAAACATCGGGACAGGTGAAACTAAATAAAAGCTTGTAAACATTAAATTGTATTATTGTAATAACGTAGAAAAGAAAAAAAAAATTAGTTTTTCAAAACAAAAGTTTTTTTTTTTTTCTTCTTTGGCAAAAAAACAAAAGTTAATTTGAATTTTAAAAAGTTAATAGTTGATATTGAGATATTAGTAATCTGTGGTTGACATTCTTCACTGACAGACGGATAAAAAACAGCTGATTGTTTGTCTGTCACTGTTTGACGTTTTGTTGCTTGGTGCAGCAGCATAACCTAAAATCGTCGGCTTTGAGGTTAAAATCTCGCGTATCTTCGGATTTTTGAGTGAAAATACTATTCATTTTGAGTGCAACAGGTGTCGATTACTTTAAACTTGCAGATAAGACCCAATTACTGGGTCTTATGACCCGCGTGTGCGCGTTTCAGTCAAAGTTATTTTTAACGCAGTGTAAATAAAGCTTTGTTTATTGTTTTTGTGTGTTTATCTCTTAGTTTTCTTTATAAAAACCTTCTTATTAGTTGTAGTTTCGGTTTTTATTAAATGCTTATTTTTCTTAGAGCAGTAGTTAGTAGAGCGATTAGTTTAAAAAATAAATTACCTTCGCGTTTCAATTTAATAAATAAATTGGCTATGGCTCGTCAGGGTCTTAAAAGTGAGAGTGATTTGAAAATGGATCACGAGCCGATAAAAAAAATGAAGCTTGAAAGTGATGACCAGGTTGTGGCTACAAGAACAGTGGCTACAATGTGTGGGGCTTGGAGGCCTGAAGAGGAATATGGGGGGCTCATCTTCGTTTTCAAGACTAGGCAGGCGTGCCTGAGTCCTGATCCTACTAATGAGGCAGACTATCCGGAGAACATTCAAGATTTCTGGGAAGCGACTTTTCCTGCCAGCGATGATGAACAGGTACAATTTTTTATATACCTTTTAAAATAATATTTTTCTTAGTGTATGTAGTGTTTTTTTCTGTTAATAGTAAGTAGTTAAAAGCATCAAAAGCGAAATAATTAGATTGGTATAAGATTTCTTAATTTGTGAGCTTACTAGCGCCATCTCATAGATATCAATCAAACTACAATCTTTTCGTAGTTTTGGTTGAGCTAAGAAGTTTCTTTTTAGATACATAGATGGCGCGTTTTCAAATTACCGAACTGAATTACAAACCAAACAAAACAGTTTGTAAAACTTCTGCTAGATGGCGCAAATTTCAGTTAAGCTTCTGAAACAAAAATAATATAAACTTTTCTGTTCTTTTATTTTCACGGAGGGACTAAAAGCCTGCTGTGCACACTCAGTTCGCAGTATTTTCCTTGTGGGTATACCACTGAGTATTAAATGGAATTTGGCTAGCATTGACCACACTTATGTTTGTATAGCAATCTAAACAATCACAGCTGCTTATTAAATAGGTAGGTACTGTATTTCTAGGGTTGAATCACAATCTAGGGTTAATAACAAATAATTAAGCGATTAGAACTTGTCAATTCCTTGTGACCTCTCGATCCCCGAGCGAACGCCGTTGTTCGCTCTCTCATTGTTTTTCTATTGTCTTTAATTACGGTATTCAATAGGTAGGTACTTATTTATTAAAAAAAAAATATTACGCACGATAGAACCTTTCCTATTCCACTAGTTACTGAACTGCCTATAGTAATACTGATTGTGATTATTTCGAGTTATTCAGTTCATAAATATTTATGTCAGTGACCTTTTGTGATACCCAAAAGCAGGAACGCTAATGACGAATGAAAGCTTGAAATATTGTTATATTGAGCAAAATAATGTTAGGGAGCAGTGGTGGCCGAGTGGTAACGGCCCCGACTTACGAGTTATAGGTCGCGGGTTCAAACCCAGCCAGGCGCATTACTTTGTGTAATTTATTTCATCACCACTGTTCTTAAAACGGTGAAGGAAAACATCGTGAGGAAACTGGTATGTCCTCCTAGAACCAAAAATTCGAAAACATGTGATATTCACCAACCCGCACTGCGCCCTCGTGGTGGATTACGGCCCATTACCTCTCCTAGAGAGGAGGCCTGAGTCCCAACAGTGGGAACATTAAAAAGGCTGACTATGCTATGCTAACAAGTGTTATAGATACGTAAGAATGTCTCTACATTCTCAACATAATTAAACATTAAAAGCTTGGGTCCTAAAGTCATTAACCTGCGACCTTTGATGACATGACCTTTTCATATTAATTGCTCTTTGTACCTAGTCAGGAAGAGTGTAGATTATATAAATAAGAAGTGGCAGTCAATCAATAGATACCTACCAAAATTATAATTATAGTTGACTAGCGGCCCGTCCCGGCTTCGCACGTGCAATAAATATAGCCGATGTTACTCAGGATGAATGTAGCTTTCCAATGGTGAAAGGATTTTTGAAATCGGCACAGTAGTTTTTGAGTTTATTTATTACAAACACACACACACAAAAATACAAATTTTCCCTCTTTATAATATTGGTGTGGATTGAGAAAGTGTTATAGATGCGTAAGTAGGTATGTCCCTACATTCTCAACGTAATTAAACATTAAAAGCTTGGGTCCTAAAGTCATTAACCTGCGACCTTTGATGACATGACCTTTTCATATTAATTGCTCATTGTATCTACCTAGTCAGGAAAAGTTTTGATTAGTTATATAATGTAGATGTAGCAGTCAATCATTAGATATACCTACCTACTTACCAACATTATATAGGAGTAACTTTGTTTGTAATTAATGAACTCAAAATAATAGAACAATTAAAAAAAAATCTTTCAGCGGTAGAATACTACTTTATTGTTGAGTGACATGGCTATAGGAACTGCATCGTGATTCGTGATTCCGCGGTCCTGTATTGCAAAGGAAACTGGAGCATTGCCTTGTCCTTGTAGGGGCGATCGGCGGCGGCGATCTCTCGCCGGGCCTTGGTACAGGCCATGATCCGGAGCGAGGAGTAGTGGCATACGGTCGCCTCCTTCTGCGAAGCAGTAATGCTAGCAAACGAGGAGGCTGACCGCATGAGGCAACGGCGCCCACGCCCCAGACGCCGCCGAGATTCCGATCTCGACTTTCGGCCACCGAAGTCGCGGGCTTCCGGTAACCGTCCGGACTGAGCCCAAGAAGTTGACGGCGCGTACAGTTACTGTTCCAGCGCGCCTCTAGGAGTTGTCAACAACCGTAGGAGCCCAGCAGGGTCGAAACCTAAGGTAAGGGTCTGCTTCTGAAAGGGAGTCTCGGCCTTGGTATGAAAGGCAACGAAGGAACGGAGTGGGTTTTTTAGTCAGTAAAAGTCTGACACTATCTCCCGCTTCGCCAAGGGCGGGGGATGTCATTCGGATGATTTTTAGCCACCGAAAAAAAAAAGGTGACAGGTTTTAGGCAGTAAAACTGACAAACCCTTTCGCTCCATTCTAAAGCGAGGGAAGTCATTTGATGATCATTCTCATCAAAAAAAGCTGCGGGGCTGGCCTCCATGCAACTTTTCCAGGTATTTTCTCGAGCCTCCTTAAACCAGCTGTTGCGATAGGCATTTAGGTCATCTCGCCATTTCTTCCCAGATCGGCCTCGGCGGCCTCATCCATCCTAAGGTCCACCAATCCTGCGTTTTACGGGCCCAAAGCTCGTTAGGTATGCGGCAGACATGTCCTGCTCATTCCCATTTAAGTAGCATTACTTTGTGTAATTTATTTACCTGGCTGAACCCACGACCTACAACGGGCCATCTGTTCATAAAGAATTCTTACATTTAAAAGAAGTTCTTCTCACCCATATTTATTTTAAAGAACCTCGTTATTAAAGAAACCTCTGCAGATTTCCTTCGCGATATTAATGAGGAGCGACCCTAGCTAAATGAGGCAGCCGTGTACTCACAAATGGCGTCCATTAGCTATACGAACTGGCAAATCGTACATTTAATCTTAATATGTGATGTCGTTAGGTGTGTAAACGGAGACTCTGCTTTGTGGTAAAGATGGAGAATTTAATGGTTCGGAAATAATTTAGAAGATATCGAAATTAAAGCCTACTTTTTTTTTTTCGATGGGAAAAATCATCCAATGACAACACCCGCTCTTGGGCGGAGCGGGAGATAGTGTCAGACTCTTACTGACTAAAAAACCCGTCCCGTTCCTTCAAGCCTTCATACCGAGGCTCGAGCGCCCTTTCGGATAACCCTGGCCCCAGTAGGCTTCTACCCGGCTGGGCCCCTGCTGTTGCTGACAACTCCTTGAGGCGCGCGGGAACAGCGCGCGCCGTCCACGACTTGGGCTTGGTCCGGACAGTTACCGGACGGCCGGACAGCGAGCTACCCATTGCTCACTGTCCGCAAGCCCGCGCTTACGGTGGCTGGAAATCGGGATCGGAATCCCGGCGGCGGCGAGAGCGCCGTTGCCTGATGCGGTCGGCCTCCTCCTTACCGAGCATTCCTGCTTCGCAGAAGTCGGCGACCGCCTGCCACTACTCCTTGCTCCGGACCATGGCCTCATCCAAGGCCCGGCGAAGCCTTCTGCTTCTTTCCTTGGTTATTTTAACCATGTACTTGCAGAACTTTTAGAATACGGTTGCAGGGCTCAAAACTGAAAGCCGGACAGACCGGCCAGTTTGCTCGGACTTTTGGATCCGACCGATTTGAGGCCGACATTTTTTTTTAAAGTAAAGAAATCATTTTATTGTTGACCATACAATATTTTTTTTTTTTTTAAATATAATATAATATAATATTCCACAACTATCACACAAAGTTGTCTAGTCCCAAGCTAAGCAGAGCTTGTGTTATGGGTACTAGACAACTAATAAACATACTTATATATTTCTAAATACATACATATTATAGATAAATTACACCCAGACACAGAACAAATGATTATGCTCATCACACAAACATTTGTCCTGGGTGGGAATCGAACCCACGATCTCCGGCATAGCAGTCAGGGTCACTAACCACTAGACCAACAGGCCAGTCAAATTCTAATGAAGCAACAATAAAATTGTCAGATATAATTGCTAGTCCTTCCGCTTGCCCTAGCGATGCAAGGTTAGGCAAAACACAATGACAAATCTAAAAAAAACGGTCTTTAAAAAATACCTAACCAAAGTCGGACAGGTCGGAATCCGCCTAATTTGTCCGAATACACAACTTAATAGCCTGAACGAGTTCAGCTTTATCGGGACGCCTGGCAAGGATATGTTAGAACAGTATGTCTACTGTCCATTTCAATGAGAATTGGTCATCATCATCTTTCTGCTCTTGTCCTGTTTTATTTTATAGAATTGCTGTGTAAAGTGGGCTAATCCCCACTTCCCAAACTTTCTTCTTCTCCTCCTCAATGGGTTTGGAGAACACCTACACCCAACACCCACACAGATGCTTGAGTTTAAGTACCTCAGTTGTAACCAACTTTGAATCCAGTTGCAGTCTATCCGTCATCATTACCATCATTTCAGCCAAAAGAAGTCTACTGGACACAGAAAGAAAAAGAAAGAAAAGTATTTATTTTGGCGCACAAAACATAGGCTAACAAAGGCTTCCCCTAAGTGTCGCCACCACCACAACCGGTTCTGTGAGCGTGCGACCCTCACCAAGTCATTGGTCCGCCTTGTTCGGCCGCAACGCTGCGTCTTCCGGTATCTGGTCGCCACTCCAGAACTATTTGGGGAGCCATCTAGTCTATCAGTACTCTTGCATATTACAGAAAGTAATCACACTTACAAACTCTTAACTTATTGATACACTCCAGCGCTAAATATTCCACGATTTCGTTTACTAAGTTGCATTCGGTACACTAATCAGTTTGGAATACGTTCCTGTTACATTATGCAGTCCTGGTACAGGGTTGTCAGTTTATAAACGATGTGGCGAGAAATATCCTGATATTTTGTAGAATTTTAGGGTGAAATCAAATCGGAAACCTTTGGTCCTCAATTTTATCTACATCCAAACTGAACAAGTCCACTTGTGTGATTCAACTATACCCTATTCGCGTCAAGATTAGACATTTAAAGAAACTTTTTTTCTGTCTGTTCAACCGATTTTAACTTCTATTTCGTAAGCATAAGGATGGCACTAAAAGCAAAAAAGTGGTTACAATACCAACTATTTACTGCAGCCGCCATTTGTGCCACCAACGTAATAAAAGTTAAAATCGGTTCAACAGACAGTAATAAAAGGTTTTCATAAATGTGTGGGTGACTCACACATATTTATTCAGTGCACACTATACACGTACACAATAAATATATACTCACCTACATACATCTATTATGTCTATCTAGACATTCATATATATTTATATATTTCTAAGTTCACAACACACATATTCACCAACACTAAATACGACATACACATTAACGTGACGCTGGGGACACGCACACAGTCGATGACGCGCCGGCGATTTATTTTCTTCTACCGCCGAGTTGCAGCACTAAAGTTATATTTCGTTTCTCACCAGTCACGATCTATCCTGTCCGCTAGATATACGTGCGCTTGCGCCGATAGTAAAAAGTTGTGAACCGTATCTACCCGCGCTAACTGTATAGCCGTGTTTACAAAGACTGTGCATTATATCTCACTGCTGTATTCATCTGCTTCTATCTGGCTTATCTTGCGCCTTCTTATAAACTGTGTTGTTGTGCTGTGTGTGAGGAAATTATAACTGGAGATACTTCAACAAGGAATTTTATTTACTCGCCACCTACCCAGTGAGTACCTACCTACACCACACACACACACCACCCGAACAACCAAATTGGTGACCCCGTCTGAACGCAAAAGACAGCCAAGATGAGCAGCGACGGTAGTGACACCGAGGTATCCCAGCGCAGCCAACGCTCTACCCGTCGGCCAAGTAAGTGCGCGCGCGTCTCCACTGACGCGGACAACCCATCGATGGAGCTGTTCAGAGTTGGCGTCCGCATACCCCCTTTTTGGCCAGAAAAGCCGAACATATGGTTCTGCCAGGTGGAAGGCCAATTCAAACTGGCCCGGATAACGGACGACGCCACAAAATTCTATTACGTCCTGGCACAACTCGACCGTCAACACTCGGAGGAAGTCGAGGATATCATCACTTCGCCCCCCGCAACGGACAAGTATGAGAAGCTGAAGAGCGAGCTCATCAAGCGACTATCAGTCTCCAAAGAGAAGAAAGCCAAGCAGCTCCTCCAGTCGGAAGAGCTAGGCGACAGGAAGCCATCGCAGTTCTTGAGGCATCTTCAGAACTTGGCGGGACCCACAATACCGGATGACTTCATACGCACGATATGGACCAGCCGCTTACCCAGCAACCTGCATACCATCGTGGCCTCCCAGATGAGCCTATCGCTCACAGAGCTCGCGGACCTCGCCGACAGAGTGCACGACATCGCTCCAGCATCACCTCAAGTTGCGGCAGCATCGTCATCGCGGACGGACTCGCCTAAGGATATGATGGGCCTCATAATGGAGCTGACGAGGAAGGTTGAAGCGCTATCAACCGAAAGGCACAATCGCTCCCGTCCTCGTACACGTCAGACGTCCGGCCATCGCAGTCGCACACCTTCTCGGCGATCGCAGTCCAACTACAGAAGGTTCCCGATCTGCTGGTACCACCACAAATTCGGCAGCCACGCGAAGAAGTGCATCCGCCCATGCGATTACAAAGCGGGAAACGAGCAGGGCAGTCGGTAATGGCGGCTGAAGATTGCCCTTCAACAACTGGTCGCCTGTTCGTGACTGATCGCAGCTCGAGAGTCCAGTTCCTCGTGGACACTGGAAGCGACTTATGTGTCTTCCCTCGAACTGCGCTCCCTCAGTGTCGTCGTACGAAGACCGAATACCAACTTTGTGCAGCCAACGGTACAACCATAGCGACCTACGGTTACCTACAGGTTGTATTGAACCTAGGCCTTCGTAGGGACTTTCATTGGCGTTTCATTGTTGCGGATGTCACCAAAGCTATCATAGGTGTAGATTTTCTGTCCCACTACAATCTCATTGTTGACATCCGCAACAAACGTTTAATAGATGGAACCACAAAGTTAACATCTGTAGCTTCAATAGCTTGCCCTAGTAGCCTTATATCAAGTGTAAAGGTTGTGACTGGTGAGAATAAATATAGTAACATACTTTCTGAGTTTCAGGAAATAACTCGACCCGCAGGCGTGCCATTCACACCAAAACACAACACGACACACCACATTCGCACCACATCAGGCCCCCCAGTATCTTGTTCCCCACGCAGACTAGCCCCGGACAAAATGAAGATCGCCAAGGCTGAGTTCGAGGCAATGTTGGCGAACGGGACAGCTCGACCCTCGGAGAGCCCCTGGTCGTCACCTCTTCACCTCGCCCCGAAGAAAGACAACGGCTGGCGTCCCTGCGGAGACTACAGACTGCTCAACGCAAGGACAATTCCAGATAAGTACCCAATCAGGCACATACATGACTTCTCCCATAGTCTATCTGGTTGTACGATCTTCTCCACCATTGATTTGGTGAAAGCGTACAATCAGATACCAGTCTGTGAGGAGGACATACCCAAGACCGCCATCACTACACCCTTCGGACTTTTTGAGTTTCCATTTATGACGTTTGGTCTGAGGAACGCAGGTCAAACTTTCCAAAGGTTTGTTGACGAGATGACTCGTGGCCTAGATTTTTGTTACCCATATCTTGACGATTTTCTGGTATTTTCGAGGAGCGAGGCAGAGCACGAGCAGCACCTTCGTCAACTCTTCACCAGGATGAAGAACTACGGTATGCTCGTTAATACCGCCAAATGCGTCTTCGGAGTACCAGAGGTAACATTTCTAGGCTACCACATCTCGCAACACGGAACTAAGCCTTTGGAAAGCAAGGTACAGGCAATCAGGGACTTCCCAGTCCCCAAAACTGCCAGGCAGCTGAGAAGGTTTCTGGGCATGGTGAACTTTTACCGGAGGTTCATACCTCGGGCTGCCCAGATCCAAATGCCTCTGCATGCCTTACTGACCGACAACATCAAAGCCTCACAGCCAGTCGACATAACTGGAAGCTCGTTAAGGGCCTTCGAAGAGTGCAAGGACAGCCTGTGTGATGCAGCGCTACTGGCACATCCTGACTCACAGGCTAAATTGGGATTAGTCACGGATGCGTCTGATTTGGCAATCGGCGGAGTCTTGCAGCAATTCAAAGATGGTAGCTGGCAGCCTTTAGCGTTTTTCTCACGCAAGTTGAGCTCATCGCAGCAAAAATACTCGCCGTACGATAGAGAGCTCCTTGCTATCTACGAGAGTATAAAATACTTCCAGCATTGGCTAGCCGCTACCACTTTCACCATCTACACTGACCATAAGCCACTGTGTTATGCCTTTCATCAACGAAAGAATAACTGTCCGCCACGTCAGTTTAGATATCTGGATTATATATCGCAGTTCACAACTGACATCCAGCATATCGCTGGAAAAGACAACGTCGTGGCTGACACACTTTCTCGCGTTGATGAACTGCAGAGCCCTGTGGCTTTGGACACTCTAGCCAAGGCTCAAGACTCCGACCTGGAACTTGCACAGTTCTTGTCAGCAGAGTCTTCACTGCGCATTAAAAAAATGATGGTTCCAGGAAGTCGTACTGAATTGTACTGCGACGTCAGCACACCGACTCCTCGACCCTTCATTCCTAAACCCTTGCGCAAACAAGTCTTTGACTCCCTGCACTCGCTGAGCCATCCCGGCGCTAACGCTAGTGCAAAACTCGTAGCACAACGCTACGTATGGCCACAGATGCGGAAAGACTGTCGCGACTGGTCTAAGGCATGTTTGGCTTGCCAGCGTTCGAAGGTGAATCGACACGTCACCACCCCTGTGGGTACGCTCGATATACCTTCGGCGCGTTTCAAATATGTCCACCTAGATCTAGTCGGCGCGTTGCCCCCTTCCAATGGATATCGGTACTGCCTGACACTCGTCGATCGCTTTACGCGATGGGCTGAAGTTGTCCCAATTACCGATATCACGGCGGAAACTGTGGCCAAAGCGTTTTTGCTGGGATGGGTAGCACGGTTTGGTTGCCCTACTGACATTGTCACTGACCGCGGTAGGCAGTTTGAGTCCCACCTATTCCAATATCTCAGTAAAGCAATTGGTTTCAGGCACCGTAAGACCACTGCCTACCACCCTCAGTGCAATGGTTTGGTGGAGCGATTCCACCGCCAGCTCAAAGCAGCTATCAAGTGCCACGCTGATGTCAGCTGGACAGAATCTTTGCCACTGGTACTGCTCGGCATCAGAAGTTCCATCAAGGAAGACCTGAACACATCTTCCGCCGAGCTAGTATACGGTGAGCCTTTGAGACTGCCAGGTGAGTTCTTTGGCCATATTGTCGACAAAGGTACAACTGACATGACGGACTTTACAGCCCGTATCAGAGCATTTGCCGACCATCTACGGCCAGTCCCAACGACGCACCACTCAAAAGACAAGGTCTTTATTCACAAAGACTTGTCTTCCAGCTCCCATGTATTTCTTCGGGACGACGCGTTGAGAGGTGCCCTCCAACCGGCATACACTGGTCCCTATGAGGTGATCGAGAGAGGTGCCAAAACTTTTAAAATTAAAATAAAAGGTAAGAGTGTCACAGTATCGCTAGACCGTTTAAAACCAGCCTACATACTGTCTGACACCAACACCACCCCTAACGAAAGCGTGTCCGAACCAACCCCTACAGCTCCAGTAGTTAAAACAACCCGTTCTGGAAGAAGGGTAAAATTCCCGGACTACTATCGACCCTAGCCTGGTCTCTGGAGGGGAGTGATGTGGGTGACTCACACATATTTATTCAGTGCACACTATACACGTACACAATAAATATATACTCACCTACATACATCTATTATGTCTATCTAGACATTCATATATATTTATATATTTCTAAGTTCACAACACACATATTCACCAACACTAAATACGACATACACATTAACGTGACGCTGGGGACACGCACACAGTCGATGACGCGCCGGCGATTTATTTTCTTCTACCGCCGAGTTGCAGCACTAAAGTTATATTTCGTTTCTCACCAGTCACGATCTATCCTGTCCGCTAGATATACGTGCGCTTGCGCCGATAGTAAAAAGTTGTGAACCGTATCTACCCGCGCTAACTGTATAGCCGTGTTTACAAAGACTGTGCATTATATCTCACTGCTGTATTCATCTGCTTCTATCTGGCTTATCTTGCGCCTTCTTATAAACTGTGTTGTTGTGCTGTGTGTGAGGAAATTATAACTGGAGATACTTCAACAAGGAATTTTATTTACTCGCCACCTACCCAGTGAGTACCTACCTACACCACACACACACACCACCCGAACAACCAAAAATGTCTAATGTTATTTTGAACAGAGTATAGGCTTCATTCATCATAGTCTGCAAATACAGATAAAACTGATTTTTTAATTGCTGTAGGTCATTTGTCACAGTATTATAACGTATGAGATCAGATATAACGCCTATTTTTTTAAAAAGTGCATGAGACTTGACTGCAACATTCTATACTTGGTCTGCATCTCACAAATCCAATCGGTGATTAGTTTATGAACCAGTTCTAACCACATGCTTTCTGCTAAATTGCATCAATTTTTGCTTATCTACTTACCAAGATTCTCATCTTCTTCTTTTCGAATCGATGGGTTTCTTTTCCCTCAACGTATTTGGGCACAGTAGATGGCCACGTTTATAGCGGCCTAAGTGTCGTTTTTAAGGTCCTCCAAAGTATCACTATATCATTATCATCATTATACTATTATCTTTAGACACTTACCTACTTACACGTAGGCGTACTTTGGGCAGTCTAGTAAGTGGTCCATCGTTTGGTCACGAACACCACACTGGCATTGGGTGTCTAATATATCTTGTTTCATAGTCATCACTATGTGTTTTGTGTTGTTAAAAACCAGCGTCAGGCAACTGCTACGGTTGTCTGACAGTATGCTGAACTGAACCTATTTGGCACTACCGTGAGACACAATGTTGCTGTTTGTTTTCTTTTTTTTTGTTTTTTTTTTTTAAGTTTTATATTTTATTAATGTTTTCAATACTTGTTTTGTTCATTGTGTGCCAATAAACATGTTTTCTTTCTTTCTTTGTATGTATTTTGTCTATGGGTCTTAGTTGCCTGAAAATAAAGAATTATTATTATTATTATTTCAATCAAAAGACGTCCACTGTTGAACATAGGCCTCCCCCAAGTATCGCCATTATGAACGGTCCTGTTCGCCTCGGATCCATCGGATCCCCGCGACTCTCACCAAGTAATCGGTCTACCTTGTGAAAGGCCTTCCGATACTGCGCCTTCTGGTACGCGGTCGCCACTCTCTCATCTGAAAATCACCTTCTTCGGTTCTTCTATAACACACTAATATCATATATAGTCGAAAGTTTAGGTGTGTGTTTTTTGTTACTTCTTCACGCTCGAAAATCCACGGATTTGGTTGAAACTTCGTAATCTGGTAGACCATGTCCTGGCGTGCTATTATCTAAGAAAACAGCCTTGAGCGCAGCGCTGGCCGCAGCGACGAAATCCAAACAGATTCATTGGATTAACAATCCAATGGACCTAGACATTAGATTGTTAATTCAATGTACTACACTCTCGACTCGTCGCTGCGGTCAGCGCTGCGCTCAAGGCTGTTTTTTTAGAGAGATATAATACTTGATACTTTTTATCCCAGGAAAATGTTCCCTTGGGATAATTTTCTACTTTCAAGCAGACGAAGCCGCTGGCTAGTAATTTATGCTTTCATGTCTCTAATTTATCCATCCTGTAATTTCCGGCCATGCTCCTTCGGTCTCAAGGAATTTCCAGCTCACAACGCCGAAATTCCGGATGCAAGGCAGCCCTAGAGGAAACATGTGATATGCAATTTTGTACACCCAGATGTTTACCAGCCATATGTGCAATTAATATGCATTTTGTATGCGTGCCAAAGATATGGAGACAGAACCCTGTGGTGTTGGAAGTTATTACATGTAAAACAGCCTTAAATTGGCAATGTTTGTGCCTGATCATATTTTACTGGTCTTGGTTTGTAGTAAAGGAGTTTATACTATTAAATGTTGAGTTTTCCTAGAAGCGAAGTGGACTATGCAGTTTAAGAGAAATAGGTAAGGTATTTTTTTTATGGCGGTTAATCATGCAATAATTTTTCTCGCTCTAGGGTGCAGCGTGATTTTATCGTGTGTCCGACTTTTATTGATTACTAGCTTTTTCCCGCAGCTTCGCCCGCGTACATAAAATATAGCCTATGTCACTCAGGAACAAAGCAGCTTTCGATCAGTGAAAAAATTTTAGTAATCGGGCCCGTACTTTCAGAGATTACCTTCTACAAAAAAAAAAAAAAAAAACAGAAAGAAAACTTTACCTCTTTATTATACTAGTGTAGATTTATTTGTTAAGCTATTGCATAGCTTCTATCGCGGGCGTTGAGCGTGGAGACCGAATCCAGAAATTCCGTAACGAAAATAACCTAACACCCCCATTCATTTGTTTTTTGAGCGTGGTGACCGATAAGAAAACAAATGAGTGAACAATCAATCAAAATTATATCAAAGAAAAAAAAACAAAGGAAAAAAAATACTGCATAAATAAAATAAATAAATAATTATAATTGCATAAGTTGATAAAAATGCTATGCAATAGCTTTACCGCGGCAGTCCCCGAGTACCACACGTCTTTTTTATTTATTTTATTTATTTGCATAGGCAAATGTACCACTAAATAAAATAAAAAATACTGATAATTCATTTGTTTTATTTTATTTATTGGTGTATTGCATTTCAACATTTCATTGCATAAAATCTTTTACCGGTATTGGTTTGTAGCAAAGGATTTTATGTAATTAAATGTTGAGTTTTTCTGAAAGCGAAGTGGATTACCTATGTACCTATGTAGTTTAAGAGAAATAGGTAAGGTATTTTTTTTATGGCGGTTAATCATCCAGTGACTTCTCCCGCTCTAGGGTGCAGCGTGAGGGCGTGTCAGACTTATATTGACTAAAAGCATAGAAGGACACAGGTTGTCCTGGGTTTCCTTTTGAGAAAATCCCTGCGACCCTAGCAGGCATAGGACCTGCTGTAGTTTTTATATAGCTAACTAGCGGCAAGTCCCGGCTTCGCATGGGCAATAAATATAGCTTATGTTACTCAGGGTAAATGTAGCTTTCCAAGGGTGAAAGAATTTTTTAAATCGGCGCAGCAGTTTTTGAGTTTATTCATTACAAACATACACACAAAAATACAAATTTTCCCTCTTTATAATATTAGTGTAGATAGACCTAAAATTCCAATTTAAGGGGGGAGGTTTGCGCAGTAGTTGGGCGATTGGCTGCTGTGCTGCGTGTTGTGGGTTCCAGTTCCGCACAGAAGAAATATCTGTATGGCTTACAGATAACGTGAACATAAAGTAACCGAATCAACACAGTTAATTAAAATGAATTAGTCTTACATATGTTTCAATCCTTCCACTTGTGGGAAAAGTCACAAAAAAATTAAATTCTCTCTTCAGAAAAGTTTTCCAATTAAAGTTTTCTAGATATACAAAAAATATTTCTTCTCTACCTTGGCTCACATTTCTCTGACAAGACTCCGGAACAGATTACGAAACTAAAAAAATAATAACTTCACCAACAAAGCGAAAACGTATTTAAAACGCGTTGTCAACGAAAATGTTATGACAAAGGCGAATTCCTGCGCCTCCGTCCCGGGACGAAATTGCAGGCATTCCCGCGAAACTCGACGATGTAAATTCTTTACAACAACTTTGTATTTCGTAAAGATCTGCTCATGTTGTGACGTTGTGAGCGTCGTAATGGTAAAGGTGTTATCTTGCTTGCAATTATTATTGTTGTTTTATTTATTGCAATTAAGCTAGAACTACACTGCGCACATTGTGCGCCACACACGCTGATCTGGGCGCGTCGGCCTTCACACATTTTATATGGGAAATAGACTTGTAGAGCAACACTTGATCCACGCCACGCGACGCGACGTCGTTCTACGAACAGATGCATGATACACATCTGTGTCGGTCTCATGCAGTCCTAGCATCGATTTCAAATTAAAGAACTTCTTTGCGAATTATTGATTGATTTACGTTGACTGATAGATTTATACGCCTGAGCGTAAAGAGATGCGACAGAACAGACGTTTGAACGATTTTGGATTAAAATTGGCACACTATTGTAGACCATGTCTTGGAATAGCATAAAGGTTACTTTTATTCGGGAGTTGGACATGGGTCTCCCCCAAGTGTCGCCACAATGAACGGTTCTATGCGTCTCGCATACATAAAAATAATTATTTCTTCCTTCATAACAGACAATTCTAGACCTTTACAAATATAAAACCTGGAAACTACTATAGCTAATGTAATTATGAAGTCACTACTTAGTGGCAACAATTTAACCTGTAACTTGTAGTTAACTTCCGGATGTAGTTAGTAAACTTGAGTTACTTTCACTTTTATTATCACCTTGGAGACAGTTGGTAGTAGTAGCCTTAAGAAGAACTAGTACAGTGGGTCGCACTTCAGTGTTAACAGAATCATTATTAGGTCTACTGGGGCCAGGGTTAGCACTACTGGGGCCAGGGTTAGCTTCGAAAGGTAGCTAAGCCCCGGTATGAAAGGCAAGAAGGAACGGGGTGTGTTTTTTAGTCAGTAAGAGTCTGACACTAAGTATCTCCCGCTCCGCCTAAGGGCGCGGATATCATGATTTTTATCCACCAAAAAAAAATCACTATTAGATTTTTTTTTTATTAGGTTGGTAATAATCAATTAACTTCTCCCACATTGGTTGTAACGAGAGGGAGTATTAGACTTTTACGACTTTTAACTCTTTGAATGTCGTAATTAGAGACACAATAGAAAGACAATTACCTTATGTCGGACTGTGTAACTTAAGACATTCGAAAGGTTAAGGGGGTACCTAAGGGATGCTCCTTTTAAGGGTGTTTTTAATATCGTGCGGATTTAATTACGCATGCGGGATTGCGAAAAGGGCGAGACAGTTAAATATTGCTCAGCCGAGACACTGTTGTGCAGATACCGGCACGGATCTTGAGCGCTGGCTTCAAGTTGCGCAGAAGTAAAATATCAGGTCTCTTTAGTGGTACGAAGTGAGACGCGGGAGCGGGGTGTGTCAGTGATTACTCGCCGCGCATCGCATCATAGACGTCACGTGATTCGTTCCTTGCACTTTATGTACGTACCTAACGACGACGAGAAACTTCCGCTCAATTTAATTGACTCGTGAGTTTTTAATCCATCGATTTTATTTCTAATAGGTATATAGTGGTTATTTTTTGGTAGATAAAAAACTAACTCGGTCTTGTTAATGTTCCCAATGTCCATAAGCGCTCGGCCGAGCACTCGGCGCTTTGTTTAAACGTACCGAGTATTTAGCCGAGAGCTCTGTCTCGCCCGTTTACTCGGTGTGTGTGATCAAGGCTTTCTGCCTGATATTACATTTAAATGTGTAAAGAAACAGAATTATCCAGCTATGTCGTTTGCACAAAGTTTTTTATGTTGATTCTTGTGGGAATTCAAGTTGCGGCCTGACATTTTACGTCTATCTCATAACAATTGATAGGGTTTTAAAACCTTGGTGTTTTGACCTTGTAGAGGTATTTCGCTTTTACTGCTACTAAATCTTCTGCGGTTGTTGGAATGTCACTTAAAAGTTTTCCACGTTCTTCGTAAAGTAACAATGTTCCGAGTTGCGTACAATCTTGGAACAGTAGGTAGAGCTTTAAGATGGGTTTACATAAGTGGAAAAATAGTCCAATTATGTACTTCTCTTGCTCTAGCGTGTAGTGGGAGGGCGTTTTAGACTTTTACTGTCCAAAACCACAACTGGTTTTTGTTTTTTTTTAAACGAATTGTGCGTCTATTCAAGCAAGATAAACATTTTTAATTTCTTTATTCTTTCTGTGTTCTTCAGTTGCCCTTGAGGGTTGGCCACACGGATGCATACTTGCGTTCCAACCAAAGTGACCTTGGTTTGTATGTTTGGTTTGTGTGGTAGCTACATGGATGTAATCCACGCGCCAACACGTTCGGTGGTTGGGAATACGCGCCTCCCAACAAAGGGCGTTGAAGGTCATGGATTACAACTGCTGTCTACACGGTTTGCAACTAGCAAGGTCATCTTGGTGGGGACGTTGGATTACAACCATGTGGTCACCCCTTTAGCGTTCTAGGACCACGAGTATCCCTTTCATTCTTTTCCCCATGGCTCAAGCAGGCATCAGGTCTACTGGGCTTCTACGGAAGCTGATATCTCCTTGAGACGCGCGTGGAATACTACGCGCCGTTGACGATTTGGACTTGGACTTTATAGGACGAGCAGACGATGAACTACCTATTGCTCGTCGTCCGCAAGTCCGCGCCTGCGGTGTCCGGAGTTCGCTCTGGCTGGCTGTTCGGCTGTGGCGTGAGGATTTACTTTCCCTCTACTACCCAGTGCTGGAGAAGTTATTTGAAGTTTTCTCATTAAAAAAAAAAACTTTTTGACAAATTTCTATGTGGCTTTCACCGTCTATCAACCCCATAGATTATGATCTAATTATCTTAAAGGTCAGACATCACTTTTCGACCTTTACGAGTACCACAAGGATCCACAACCCCAAGTAACCTTTCAGTGTCCAATTGGAGGAAATATTAATATCATCAATACTTTTAAAGCTTCTTTCGTATCGATATAAAAGATTTTTGTACTTAATACAAAAAAGGGTCGCCGATATTATGTGGGCATATAACATTAATACGACGAATCACAATATTTTAACTTCCTCTTTTCGTTTATGGACGTAAATTGGGGATCTATAGGGTTGGGCTTTGGGGATGTTTTCCACCGAAGATATGCTATGCTACGTTGCTATGATTTTTTTTTAATTAATTAAATCCCAAGCGAACGGCTTTGGCGCTGTCATTGTCTTTCTATTGTGTCTCTAATTGACGGTATTCGAAAAGTTAAAGCGGGAAATCATCCAATGACTTATACCGCTGTAAGGTGGAGTCGGATGGCGGAATAGACTTTTATTGAATAAAACCACACCTATATTCCTCCTTTGCCTTCAGCTTTAGGACCCTAGGTTTCCCTTTAGGAAGTCAACCCATGGCCTCAGTAAGCTTCGGTTCTGCTGCATTAAATAGTAGGCAACCGCCTCCCATTTCTCCTCACTTTGGTCCATAACCTGAATCAGGGACCGACGCGAGGTTTTGCTGCCGCCGATTGCTTTTACGAGGACACGATGGTACCCATGCGGAGCAGACCACAGTTTGCTCCACCGTGTCCACAGGGCGGTTCACCCCATAGAAAAGATGGAAGAGGTTAGAAAGGAAATGTTTTCCGATTTGTACTACAACGAGTGTCGCTGCTTGTCTCCTTTTATCCACCACAGGCAATAAATCAATACGAACGCTAAAGCGCGTTCGTATTGGTTTATTGCCTGTGGTGGTTTACGCAACTGACCACGCACACTTAGATCGCAAGTTTGCTATTGGTAGTTGAAATATGAGCATTGCCCTACTTTGTGGCACGCATACTCCGCTCAACATTTCTAACCTCTTTCATCTGTTATGTTGTTTACACAATAACAACCGGGCGCTCCTACCGCCTGAACTATTCTCAGCATAGCTATGGGTATAGTACCTTTTTTAGTGGAAAACCACCCTTAAGCCGGGATTAGGGTTCCAATGTTTGCTGATAACCCAAATTACATTCACCAAAAGTACTTTAATGATATAAGTAGAAGATAAAACAATATTGATTGGAAAAGTCGAATGATTGAAGAGTGGTCGTTGGGGAACAAATTTTTTAATACACTTCATTTTTTACAGAAGTGGCTTAGTGGAAACAGTTCTGGCCTGTCTTGTCGTAGGTGTATCTACTCTACCCTACTTTACCCTACTCTACCCTACCCTATCCTACTCTACCCTACCCTACCCTACCCTACTCTACACTACTCTACACTACTCTACCCTACTCTACTCTACTATACCTTACTCTACCCTACCAAACTTCACATAAACCATCTACTAAATAGTCCGAACAAAGCCTAGACATTTGGTTTGGATAGGTGAGCCCGTTCTTGTGTTATAAAATTACAACGAAAAGTGGCATTGATTTTTATTTAAATAGATATGTCAGTTAAGCAAAAGCGAACACGTCAATTCCTTGTCTAATTTTTCTCTTCGCTAAAAAGCTCCAAAGTATTTGTGGCGCCATCTACGGCGTCACATAAGAACTAAACTTCGGAATCCTGCATCGCGCAATTATCTCTGCACGATTTGAATAAATATACTGCAGCCCGAAATTATCTATCGGGCAGTTCCCCAGATCAGACATATCAACTGTCTGGTCAGCCCTTTCCAACCTTTATACCCTGTTCCTGTTGAAACTTACTTTATCTATAAACAAGGCAAAAATATTGCTCGCTATATTCAAAACAGAACCAAGCCCCATGTTTAAATTACCACTTCAATTTGGCTCGCAAATATTTTGGTCCAATTCAATACTGCTAAAGTGTCTACCTGGTTTTCACTTAGCAATTTAGTCTGATATTTTTATACTGAAAGTATTTTCAAGCTAGCTTCTGTTCGGGGACTCTAACAAGTATAAGACCTTAAGGGGATCCAACCCGACATATGTACATTTTCACCCATTTTCAAGTCGGTGCCCTAAGTGGGCTAACCCACCTCCTTTGATAAGCTATTTTAATCATTATCTTGCTACCATTAAAGATGAAAATTCTTTGTGCCAGCATTTCGATAAATCTTGCTATCCTAGTGTGAGGGTAGATTGATAAAAGAAAATGGCACGTCAGTGACAAAAGTAAACTTAGCTAATTCCGTGAGTCTTATCAATTGCTTGTAAATGGTCCATAATATTGCGTCTAGCATTACAACTAACGTTGAATTTCAATACTGTCTATAAGAATCCATTTAGTCCAGTGGTAATAACAGCGATTTGACACGCAAGTGAAGCTAGTTCAAATCTTACTTTAAACGTCTTTCTTTTTGTTTTCCATCTTTTGTGTTTTAGTTATCTTTTTTAACTTTTATTGAACGACAAAAGTCGAGAAATGGACCGTTTGTATAGAAATGAAACAAAATATTGCCAGTAAATAAAATGTTTATTATTTCATTACATATATATACATATATACCTATATATATATTATATAAGTAAGTAAATGGTCCAAAATAGTCCAAAGTTAAAATACATTTTTTAATATTATAATTAAACAAACACATTTATAAACATTTATAAAGGGATATAATAATGGTATAAATAACTACTTATTACGCAATTTTAATTCTTACGAACTTAGACTTAAAGTTTATTATTGGTATTTTAAAATGTATTGACTACTGATAGCCTGTTTTGGTAGCCCTAATTAAGGTAATATGGCTTAGTGATCCGGGTAAAGACTTTGACGCAGTAAGGCATGAGTTCAATTCTCATACCCTGTATATTGTTTTGCTTTTCATTTAGAACTTTTTTATTATTTTAAGTAACAATCGACAAACTAAATATTGTTCAAACATATTTGGAATAATTTCGCCTGACTTGTAACAAGCGGGTAGTCAAGATAAATATGCGTATTCATCATAAAACTGGTATTCAAATGTTACTTAGATTAAGGGTAGAGGAATAAAAAAATGAACCGTTCTAATAAAGCAAAAACTAGTCGACGCTCAATAGCAGTGACGTCGTGCAAACAATTTTTAAGTTGCCTTACTAAATTGCGTAAAACAACGTCTTTATTTAGAATATTTTTATATACTTAGTTCTAAAACATAAAATAATCTATTCACATGAAGAGAATATTGGTTTCCGGAGAGATTGATAGGAGGCGTCTTAATATAGCCCCAGGTAAGTGTCTTTTTTCCATTTTATTTATACTTCTTTTTTAAACTTACACATTTTATGCTGTGACGTAATCAAACATCTTTTTAATTATACTTACACATAAAGTAACTTCTGTTTCGTTTCTTTGTTTCAGAGAAATACAGTCAGATTGTGGTTTAAAACTATAACAAACAATACAAGTCAGGACGTAAAATTGAAATAACTGCTGGTCATCCGTCAAGTCCATTTTGCCCAAGAATATCTGAATTTCTATCTGAGAAAAAAACGTGTTATTATACTGCCGTATACTCGCAGAACTGGCGGGTGTAACTCTGGGTTATTTGTGTTGAATGTCTTCTGTGGAACCTGGTTAACTTGTAGAAATTGGTGGCCGATTCAGTAATAAATAATACGTGACGTAATGTCATCAGTGCGTGTAAGCAACAATGGATAATTATTTACTTCTTGTAAGCAGACACAATACCTTCTTGTGAGTGCTTATGTGTAGTCATGTAGTGTATTGGTTAAATAAATCATAGTAATCTTAATTTGTTAGAAAGTGTTTATATAATAAATTAACTTATCCTTGTTTCTTTCTTAATCAAATTTAAAACTTAAAATTCTATATAAAACCAGTAAAATAGTTAAAATGTCAAAATATTTAGAGCAAGTATGACAGTTAATGTAGTGATGCTATTGTTATAAAATAGAAATATTATATATTTCTAATCATGTAACATGTTGATTCACTGCATTAAACTCTTCTTTAAAAATAAAATTAGTATTTCATTAGCACTATTGAAATAAATAAACTGTTTTCTTTTTCATGCTCAAAACTGTATTACAAATAATTCTACCATATCAAAAGCAGTTTAATATTGTAACTTCTTTTATATGTTTTACCTTTATATATAGTTATTTAAATTATGTCTATGAGTAAATATTTTTTTATGTAAATAAATAAATCGTTACCTATCCTAACCATTTTTGTTTTTTATTCGTGTTGCTTTTATGTTTCAATAAGTAATTTAAATTTATTAATTTAACTTAAAATAAATTATAATTTGATTTCAAAAATCATAATCCAATATTATAAACACAAAACTACTAAAAGAAACATGACGGACTTGAACTTACGTCCATGTCATTATAAGTTTACTATTATGACCATTAGACTAAATCGACTTACGATAAAATATTGAAATTAACAAGTGCATTACGAGACAAAACCGTATTCATAAGTTTACCTACCTTAACGTTACGTCTTAAAGATCAAATTGACGTAACAGTATTCTATAATATTTGACTACCTGCCTCTCGTAATATTCGTTTGAATTATTATGCTCCGAATTGATTATCATGTATCTTATGCTAATTGCAGAAGGTTCAAATTCGTCTAACTTTTAGCATGTCTTATATTACCTTCTGCTGTCACGTGGGTCACGTCTCTTGGGTCTTCATGTGTACATTTTCACTGTTTTTCATACTACCGCTCTTACGCAATTATGACGTTATTACACGTTTTTCATTAGATATTTTGGAAACACAGTATCTTGTGGATATTATCTAGGCTTCTATTGAAATCAATTTTAAATTTTGTGTAAAAAAAAAATTGCCGATTTCACATGTCTTTACTGGTAATCCAGTGAATGTGAAAATCGGCTATATTGCATGAACTTTTACACTTCATAATTTACTCAAAAATTAAAAATGTCAATAAAGTATAACAATAGAAGTGTATTGGAGTGATGTAGGCAAAATAAAAGAGAACTGTTCAATGCGACTATTCGTGTAATAATGTAATAATTTAGTGTGTGCAGTTACAAATATAAGGTTAGGCAAGAACAAGATTCTAAATGTCGGTAATTTTTTTTCAAAAACTTTTGACGGTTTAAAAATAATACGCATATTATTTATTTATTTAAACTTCATGTACAGTAGTGGTACATAGGCGGACTTAATGCAACACAGAGTTTTCCGGCGTTATCTCTTATCGCGTTGCTTTTTCGTCAAACATCGCGTTGGATTGCGTTAGATGAAGTAGGTAACTAAGCTTTTAAACCATGCTTTATGTTGACGATAGGCGAGTGAAAAAGGACCCTCTTAAATACTTTTCCTAAAATAGCGCTGAATTTCGGGAAAGTCATGTCTTAACAATTGAAAAGTTTATTTTGGAATCTAATTGGATTTCCATTTCAATTTAAAAGTAGGTTTTTGTAAAGAACTTTTTATTTGATTAACACATTCTTATATTTTTTTGACGTCTCACAAGTTTCTTTGACAGGTACCTATTATTTATTTTGAAATTTATTTGTGAAGAGGAATAATTAAAAAAAAAAGTATTTTTTATAGTACCTACGTTAGTTCTTACTTATTATAAAACGAAGTCCCTTACCGCGTCTGAGTATCTGTTCGTGATAAACTCAAAAACAACTGAACGGACCATGGTGGATATCCCACATACACGCACAAAACGTTTTGGGAACACATTCATTTGCGTGCAGCTAGGGAGTGGAATTTCTTGCCGGAATCTGTGTTTCCTGATAGCTACAACCCTGGAATCTTTAAGTCGAGAGTGAATAGGTTTCTTCAAGGTAAGCGCGTTCCACCGTCGACCGCTTTCCATCAGGTGAGATAGCGGTCAAGCGCGAACCTATCAACAAAAAAAAAAAAAAAAGATTTTTAATAATAGACTATACAATAGATTCTTGAGTAAGGTCAAGTAAGGTCGAGTGTATAATACATGCATATTACAGAAGCAGTGGCAGCGGGCAAGGCACATAATTGCTCGTAGAATAGATAGTCTATGGGACCGAAAGATTCTAGAGTAACGAACACATACTGCAAGATGAAGTGTTAAAAGCCTTCCCATAATGACTAAGGACCGATTACCTGTTGAGGGTCACGCGACTCCGATGGATGCGAGGCGCACAAGACCGATCGTTGTGGCGGCACTTGGGGGAGGCCTATGTCCAACAGTGGACGTCTTTCAGCAGAAGTGATTGATGGTGATGATTAGAAGAGAAAAGCTGAACATTTCAAATATTAGTAACACACTATTTGATTTAATAAATGGGGTTTGTTCAAACCTAAGCCCTCATAATAACCATTTCAAAATGTTGTTTAAAAGTATGCTCCAATTTTCTCAGAACTTATGTATTTTAACGTTTATATTTCTGTACTAAATCCAATTTATTATAACTGGAAAATTATACCAAAGGCATTATCTCATTTAGTTATTGCTTGCATTTAGTTGAGTCGTTGATATTGTAAAAATAAGAAACTGTCAAAATGAAATATGTCCAATATTTTCTTTATGATATTTAAGCTAGAACTAGGTACATTAGGCTGACGCACATGCATGTGTAACACGCCTGATTTGAACGGAACGACGTTGCGTGGCGTGTTCAAGTGTAGCGCTACAAGTCTAGTTTCCATATATGACTGGCCTGTTGGTTTAATGGTTAGTGGGCCTGACTGCTAAGCTGGAGTCGTGGGTTCGATTCCCACTCAGGATAAATATTTGTGTGATGAGTACGATTATTTGTTCTGAGTCTGGGTTTAATTTATCTATAATATGTATGTATTTAGAAATATAATATAAGAACAGCCACCACGGATATTGAACGCTCGGCGTCAGAGTGGGGATCGCTTTGCGCATTCCATACATTGGCGAGCTAATCGTCGTCGTTGTTAGATACATGCTGCAAGCGCAATGAATGAATCACGAGTGTCGTCTATGACGCGATGCGCAGCGAGCCAATCACTGACGCTCCTCGCCCCAGCGTCTCACGTCGCACCACCTAAAGGGACCCGATTTTTGACTTCTGCGCAACTTGAAGCCAGCGTTCTATATCCGTAGTGGCAGCTATATGTTTATCAGTTGTCTAGTTTAGGTACGCACAATACATGATCTGCTTAGCTTGAGACTAGACGGCGCTGTGAATAGTTTTGAATTAAAAAAAAAAGATGTATGGAGACTAGGGTTGCCAACTATACTGTTAAAAACAGTATTACCGTTCAACAAAAATAAAGTATACAAAATACTGTTTTCAGCACCATAAAACGCTTAACACTATACACGCAAGTCAAAGTCAAAGTCAAAGTCAAAGTCAAAAGTTTTTTATTTCACATAGGCCTACATGGGCACTTATAAAACGTCAGAAGCTAGTGCACGGTTCGAAATTGGTCGTTTCCTATGGAGAAGAACCGGCAAGAAACTCCATGGTTACTCTTTTAAAAAAAATGGTTGTAGTTACAATATTTCCATATTACAGTATTAAAAGTATAGGTATTATTTAAGAACAGTGTAAACCGGTCTATATTGTACTCAAAAGCACAATAAAATCATCAAAATAATTCGTGGAGTCTACAGTGTTCTTCCATTTACATTATAAAAAGAGGCTATATAAAAAAAAAGCTGTCAATAAATGAGACGTTAACAACCAAAAAAGAAAAACTAACGAATTTAATGTGGTTGGAGTCAGATAATATAAAATAAAATAAAAATATTGCAAAAGCAATGTGTTAGAAAAAAAAAAAAAAAAATGTTACAACAAAGATGGAGCAGTTAATAGATACATTCACACATTATTATGAGTTACCAGGGGGCCACAAGTGCAGAGGTAGTCATTGCCAAACAAGCGTATCTTCGACATAGTCTTTAACCTTGTAATATGCTTTTTTGGTTAAGACACGCTTAATATGGGTTTTGAACTTTCCTTCGCTAAGTTCAGTCACCGCTTTTGGTAGCTTGTTATAAAAGCGTATGCTATTTACTAAAAATGACTTACTGGTCTTGGCTAATCTCCATTTGGGTAATATAATTTCGTGTTTACTACGAGTATTTATATTATGGAAATCGCTTCTAATCTTGAAAAGTCCTAGGTTTTTACGAACATACAAAATACTTTCTAAGATATAAAGAGAAGGCAGTGTCAATATATCGATTTCTTTGAATTTATTTCTGAGGGACTCGCGAGGACCCATTTTATAAATAGCCCTGATTGCTCTCTTTTGCAATACGAAAATCGAGTCTACATCAGCTGCAGATCCCCACAGTTAGTGTTAGGGTGAGCTGCACCATTTAACTATAACGATAACCAAACCATAACTAGCCGTGAAACGGCCGCCTATTGGTCAATTCGACAATTTGACAACTGTTAACGGCTTTGTTATCGTTATAGTTAAATGGTGCAACTCACCCTTAGACTTGGACGCTCACACGATTTTTATTAACAAACCACAATAATACAGTTTCAGAACCAATCGAATGAGCTCTTCATTTATTAACCGACTTTAAAAAGGAGGAGGTTCTATTTTCGGCTGAATGTATGTTTTTTTTAATTTTAGTTATAGTTGTGGAGAAGAAAATGAAGTTTTAAAAAGACTGAAAATTAATAAGTAGTGCGAGAAGTTCTAAAAAATATGTAAAATACTGTTCATTTTTCTAAAATACTGTTTAATATTCTTTTTAGATAAAAAAATACTTTATTTCTTGTAAAAAAAAGTTGGCAACCCTAATGGAGACTGATGCGCCCAGATCGGCGTGTGTGGCACACGTTTGCGCAGTATAGTTCTACTGAACTTTAAGGCCCAAGCGCCCAAAAAGTGCCAAAAAACAGTGACTTTCTGAAGCCTACTCCTCGGTAACGGCTAGGTTAATAGGTTTGAAAAAAATATATGTTTATTATAGATTCATGAACAGCAATATCAACATTTGATTTTTTCGTGCTATTAATACTTTTGTTAAAAAAAAAAAATAGCAATTTCGCAACTTTTCCTTACTCCTTCGAAACGGCTTGGATTTTTAGAAACATTTTTACACATAAAAATTGGTGGTTAAATATTCTTCAAAGTGAACATTATGTAAATCAATCAATATTTCGCAAAGAAAATGGATTTAAAGGTCAGCCGCGCGCTTTCCTGGTGCTGTTGGCCGCAAATAAATGCACAGATTTGCGTACTGCCGCCTAGGCGGGTGCGAGAGTTGCGTCCACATAATTTTGGCCAGATGGTTCAAGGGACTATAAGCCTTAAAGGTAGGTCGTTCTACGTACAAATCAGGCGTGTTACGCGTGTGCGACGGTCTAATGTAGTTCTAACCTTAGTCTACTATTAGGACTACAATATTTATGGACATCTATTTTTGGAAATTCAATCGACTGAAAGTTTTTTTTTTGTTGGATAATAATATCATGGATATAATAGCACTTCAAATAAATTGATGGTGGAGCTGTAATAACATCCCACGCGAATGCGTAACAGTTTTTTTTTTTCAGAGAAATATGTAGTAGGTACCATAGATCTTAGTTAATGGAAGAGTGTTTATGCATATTTTTTTTTTAAGTTTTACAAAACAGAACCAAAGAAAAGGCTTTTTATATTAATTGCATTTAGTAGTCTATAACGATCTTTAGATTAAAACGATCGTTAAATAAAAAAAAAAAGTTTTTATTATAACTGTTGGTTTTCATTTTTATGCAACTTCGACGTTTAAAGACGTTTACTGTTGGACATAGGCCTCCCCATGTGTCGCCACAACGGCCAGTCTTGTGCGTCTCGTGTCTATTAGATTCCCGCGACCCTCACCAGGTCATCGTTCCACCTTGTGGGAGGCCTTCGAACGCTGCGCCACTCCAGAACCTTTCAGCCCCTTCGACCATTTGTCCTACGAACAATGTGCCCTACCCATACCACTTAAATTTGATGATTCTTCGGGCTTTGTCATGACTATATGCTTCTCCTTTCCGTCAATTCTGCAAACGATGCACCAAACACCCAATACTTCAAAACAAAGCACAGAAAATCTAAATAACATCAACTCAACGGGTCTACACTTCATATCAATTTCTCCCGACTCCATGTTCCAAAATGCCCCGATGAATACGCGATAGATTCCCCTGCCAGTCTTGGCATCAATCATCGTGCCAATCGCTGTCAGCTGCCACCAATCTTGGCGGGCTCGCCAGTAACTGGCATTGGCTGCCGAATTCATGCCAATATCGTGTCATGTTAATGCAAGGGTTTCGTTTCTTCCGTTTTGTTTTTCCTTCTTTTGTTTTGTGAATTGGTTCTGACAGTGTTTTGTTTTTGCGACAGTTGTGTTTGCGTGGATTGATTGATTGGGAAGTGGGTGTCAATTGATTGATTGTCGTAATTAAGAATTCTTTGAGGCTTTATTGCTTTTGAGTGCGTTTGGAAGTGATTACAGGTACGAGTACTATACACAAACTTTTACGTTTGGATCTCTATTAATCTATCATCATCATCATCATCATCATCCCTAGCCTTTCCCTAACTAGCTTGGTGTGGGCTTCCAGTCTAAAGGATGCTGCTGAATACCCGTGTTACATGAATCGACTGCTTATCAGACCCACCAGAACCCAGTAACCCTGTTACTCTGGGTTGTGGAGGACAACCCAGTTACCGAGCAACTCGAGACTCCTTAGATAGACTGATGGTGAGACTTACTGGTGTTTGGCCTTCATAAGATATCTAGATTTCCGTTATTTCTTCTACAATTTGATGTTTGTCATTTCAAACTAGATGTTCATGTGTTGTGTTTACGGTATTTTCTAGCTGAATACCCTGAAAAGAAACACCGAACAAAGTCAGAAGTCAAAATCTTTTTTAAAGTGCACATATTAAACCTGTAATGATCAAATCATATGAAAACCATGCAGATTAGTATCACAGATGGTCTTTTGAGAAAAGAACCACACAGATTTCGTGGACCTGTCTAGTCAATGCAAGCATTTGTCAGTATTCGTGTAGCTCAAACTTAGGACTACTACGAAGCTGAACGACTTGACGTCATTGTGCTTCTTATTAGTCCTTAGTTTACGACAACGTGTCTCAAATGGTCTCTTGCGGAAAGAACCACACAGATTTGAGTGCACCTGTTCAGTCAATGCTACAGTTTACATCTTATCGTAGCTATTCTGTTCAGTTCACACACATTGTCTCTCGTATAAACACCATTTATAATAACAGTTCAAATAATACAAACATGAACTGTTTAAACCGCAATTCAATCTGAAATGATCATGTCTTGATCCTCATTCACATTGAAGGCAGTCTCTAGAGATGTGTTAGACAATACACTGTGTCGAAATTACATAATCTACTAAGTTGCATATAAATATTAATGATGTTCGCTTCTGAGTTTGGCGTTGATCCTCAGGAGATTAAAGGTAGATATGTGGCTAAATGCGATTATGATTTGAGGCTAGTGTGATATGTAGATAGGTGTTGCTTTGATTAAGTTAGTTTCATGGGAATCTTAGGGTGTCAGATCGCGTTTATTTCGCAACCTATACCTGTAAGTACAGCTAAGAGGTGTACCTCTATCATCATGATTATCTTTTTAGCCAAAATACGTCTAATGCTGGACATAGGTTTTTCCGAAATGATGCCACAAATACCGGTCCTGTCTTTTTAAGGTGGTAAATCATTTAATAACTTCTCCTGCAGGGCGGAAAGGGGCGTGTGTTTTTTTTTTATTGTGGGTAGGCTCGCGTTTGACCACAATCTCATCTGATGGTAAGCCATGATGTGGCAGACAATGGAGCACGCTTGCCTAGAGACAACCTACTCACTGTTTACTTAAAGACTCCTAGGTTATAGCTGTCAGGAAACACAGACTCCGGCAGGGAATTCCACTTAGCTATGTGCTAAGATGTGTTCCCAAAACCCTTTGTCATACTTTTACTGACTATAACCATACCTATGTTTCTTCTTCGCCTTTGCGTTCCAGGACCACGGGCTTTCATTTCGGAAGTCAACCCATGGCCCCAGTAGGTTTCGGTATTACTAGGCCTCTACGGTTTTGTTGACATCTCTTTGAGGCGAGGCTTCGGCCCTGCTCGCTGCTTCGGGTCACTATGGTTTTGCTGATATCTCTTTATGGCGTACGTCGAACACTACGCGCAATCGATGTCTCGGGCTCGGTCTGGACTAACCGTCCGGACGACCGGAGGGCGAGCTACCTATTGCTCGTTGTCCGCAAACCCACGCCTACGGTGGCTGGAAATCGGGGTCGCGTGAGGAAGTCTGATCCATCATGCGTGCGTAGAAGATTTATCTTGACTGGCCTGTTGGTTTAGTGGTTAGTGGCCCTGACTGCTATACCAGAGGTCGTGGGTTCGATTCCCACCCAGGAAAAATGTTTGTGTGATAAGCATGAACATTTGTTCTGTGACTGGGTGTAATTTATCTATAATATGTATTGTATGTTTTTAGAAATATACACCGTTAAATTTTGATCGTTTTAATCCCGTGGAGGGTCGATCCGGTACATGAAACACTATCGATTTGTAAAGATAAAATTAAAAAATAATGTGCCTCTTTTTCAAAACTCGTATTAATTTACGCATGTACGAAATTAATTTCTTTAAGAAACAGTCAGCTGAGCGAGTTCAATGACTTGTAGGTACTTTGTACGCAACGCCGACTATTAACTACAGGTCATTGAACTCGCTCAGCTGACGTTTTGTTAAAGATACTAATGCGTGAATTAACACGAGTTTTGAAAAAGAGGTACTTTATTTTTTAATTTTATCTGTACAAATCGATAGTGTTTCATGTACCAGATCGACCCTCCACGGGATTAAAACGATTAAAATTTAGCGGTGTATAAGTATGTTTATCAGTTGTCTAGTACTCATAACACAAGCTCTGCTTAGCTTGGGACTGGTCGGCTTTGTATGATAGTTGTGCAATATTATTACTTCTCTCGCTCTAGGGTGTAGAGGGGTGCATTTATTGACCATAACCATACCTAAGTATGTTTCTTCTTTGCCTTCGCGTTCCAGAACTACGGGTTTTCCTGTCAGAAGTCAAGGTGGTCCCAGTAGGCTTCGGCACTACTAGGTCCCTACGGTTTTGCTGATATCTCTTTGAGGCGTACGTGGAACACTAATTGCAGTCGATGTCTCGGGCTTGGTCCGACCGTTTACCGGACGACCGGAGGGCGAGGTACCTATTGCTCGTTGTCCGCAAGCCCACGCCTACGGTGACTGGAAAACGGGGACGCGTGAAGAAGTCCGATCCCTCATGCGTGCGTGGAAGATTTATCTTCATATATTGACTCGATTTTATAACCTCTTTCGACTGCAAAATTTCCGTCCCTGTAAAAAAAAACAAAATGTTTTATTGTTATCATCATCATCATCAGCCTTTTTTTTAATGTTCCCACAGCTGGGACTCAGGCCTCCCCTCTAGGAGAGGGAATGAGCCGTGATCCACCACGCCGGCCCAGTGCAGGTTGGTGAATGTCACATGTCTTCGAATTTTCGGTTTTTGGACATGCCGGTTTCCTCGCGATGTTTTCCTTCACTGTTTTGAGAACAGTAATGTGCCAGGCAGGGTTTGAACCCGCGACCTACAACTCCACGGGGCCATTACCGTTCGGCTACCACTGCTCTCTGTGTTTTATTGTTAGTAACTGATTATCTGTACAAAGTAATTAAGCTAATATTGAAATTAAATCTAGAGTAACATAATTAACGACGAGAAGTTTAATTTCCTTTAAAAGTTTCCTGGGATTATAATTAGGTTTACTGTGAATTAATTTCTGGGATTGTCCTCAAAGGAGCCTTTTGTTGTACGGAATTTAATTATTAACTACTCGACAGTTTTATTTAGCTTCGTTTAGATAATAACTTTACCTGAATTATTGTTCTTGTTTGTAGAATACTTATCGCCAGTTATTGAAGTGTTTTGTTTGTACAAAATCCCGGGAACGTTTCAAAGAGTTACAGTGACCCTCGAACGCGAAGGGCAAATGAAGGACACAGGTTAGTTGGGTTTTTTGAACGCACTAATGATACAGTAGTGATTTGTAGTGTGGAACAGCAATCTGAAAAAAATGTGGAAAAACAGTCTTTGAAAAAGAAAAAAACACGAAAATCGATTAGATTTTGCTTTGTGAATTCTTAGTGTTTTGTTTTGGTGGAAAATTATCCAATAACTATTCTCGCTCTAGGGCGGTGCGAGAAGGCGTGTCAGATTTACTGACTCAAATCCACTCCTGTGTTCTTTCTTTGCCTTGCGCTCCAGAAAGTCTGAAAGGTCTTGTGTCCGAAAGGGAACCCCTCGGGGTTCCCTTTTGACAACCCATGGTGAATTCCTACATGGACGACAAAACTTTTAAAATAAAAACAAAATGGACACACCGATTTCACAAGACTACTTACACTTTTTATATTTAACACCAAATCATTAAATGCCTTCTCCCGTTCTAAAATGGAGCGAAAGAGCGCGTCAGACTTTTGCTGATAAGCGCACCTGTGTCCTTCAGTTGCCCTTCGCGTTCGAGGACCACGCTACTAACTCTTCAAAAAAATCCCGCAGCCCTAGCGAGGACAACATACCCCAAATACAAGACAAAATAAATCAATAACCTAAATCGTCGGTGCCATTAAAACCGCGACAGGCTCGAAGCCATCAATGAAGACAGTGATAGATATCCCCCAGCTTCTTTGTACTTACATAATAAATAATTAAAATTCCCAGAGAGGTTTTTGGTTCACTGAATAAGGTCCCGAGCCAAAGTAAATTTATAAGCAAATTGCCCTTTACTGAACTTGTATACATTTTTTTCTGAAATTTGCAAGGGTTCTGTGTGGTTAAAAATATATTTTAGGTGAGAAAAATCTCACTAGGTAGAACCTATTCGTAGAGGTAAAGCTGCTCTTTTATTTATTTATTGAAACTTTATACACATGACATTGTACAAAGCCGGATTTAATGCCTTAGGTATTTTCTACCAGTCACACACACAAAGCCACAGTCTAGTCTTTTAAATGTTTTATTTCAAGTTCATTAAAGAAGATATTCTGATTTAGGCGGTTATCACACTGCCACGCACCCCGCAGCGTAATGCGTGAATGCGTGTCTTAACGTTGCTTGTAAGTATCTCCGTTTGTATAGAAAACACGCACAGTCCGACACACTGAAACTGCATCCACGCGCGGTCATGCAGATCACGCACCTACATGCGGAGAATCAAGCACTCACGCGCGTGGGTGCGGGGCGACACGCATGGTATGTCATACTGAGTCTCGTAGCACCGTGCATGATTTTGTATGAAATGAGTGCGTGCCTGCGTGAATTTACAAGACGCACCTACGCACGTGAGCGCGTAAAAATACCCGCACGATGTTGCAGATCTGCACTCCCGCAAGTACTTGCGTAGGAGCGTTTTCACGCACTACGCTGCAGGGTGCGTTGCAGTTTAATAATCGCCTTATAAAGCGGACAACTTAGAAATAACAGTACGGTAACGTGCCTATGACTTACTAGCGGTGAAAGGCCTCCCCACAAGGTGGAATGATGACCTTCTTAGGGTCGCGGGAATCCGATGGATGCGAGGCGCACTGAACCAGTCGTTATGGCGATACTTGGGGGAGGCTTGTATCCAACAGTAGACATTGAAATGATGATGATGATGATCTACTAGCTTCTGTCAGCGGCTTAACCCGTGTCAAAGTACAAAATTATTCTAAGGGACTATATTTACAGGATAAAAACGATCACATGTCCTATCCTTTAACGGGAAATTACAACTTAACCTTTTGAATGTCATAAGTTACACAGTTCGACATAAGCAATTGTCTTTCCATTGTGTCTCTAATTACGGCATTCGATTTGTTAATAAAGATTCATTGCAATCGTATGGAGTGTGCAATTTTCTGATGACATATATAGACAACTAGTTTTTGCCCGCAGCTTCGCCCACGTACACAAAATATATAAATATATAGCCTATGTCACTCAGGAATAAAGCAGCTTTCTATCGGTGAAAAAATTTTAGCAATCGGACCAGTACTTCCAAAGATTACCTCCTTCAAACAAAAAATTAAAATAAACAAACTTTACCTCTTTACTTTATTAGTGTAGATATTTGCCAAAAAAAGCCTGCGTTGAACAAATATAAACTGTAAACTATACGTAAAAAAAAACTTTGCAGAGAGAAATACAAACACTCCCTAAACATCGTCCTCTTCCGTCAGACAGAGATAAATGAAAAAAAAAATGGCGAGCGGTCCCTCACTTGCCATCAATCAACCGAAAGAATGCATTAATGCCTCCATTGCTACTGCAATAAAGTCTGGCATACAATTGATTATTTTACATAAGTCAATAAAACTGTCGTAGCCGCACCTTATTACAAGAAAATATATCGTTAAATTGAAATGGTTCTCGAAATAAAGGTTATATTTGCAGATAAAGAGATGAACATCGAAATGAGATTTATAAGAATTCTGATTGTACAATTTATGTGGTAAACCTTTATTTTTACTCCAATTTTATTTTATTTTATTTGTAAAAATTTGGTGATACGATTATACTTACAGTAACTTATACAATTCAATAAATAATAGGAATGCACAACTAACAACATTTAGCATATAATATAAAAGATAACGTAAAATTTAAATTCAATACCTGCGAACTCTTAATACGTGCGATTACAGTAATAAGTGTGATCAATACATTCTTAGGCTAAACATTAAAATGATATCAAAATATATTTATTTGTAATAAAATTTACATATGTACCATAAAAAAGTTAATATAAATGAAACTATTTATACTAAAACCTATCTATGTACACAAATATAATTAAAATTATATTTAAACTAAATATAAATTTTATATCAAACTATTTAATGAAATTACACTTGCATGGACCTTTTTTTTATCCCGGGAGTATGTTCCTTTGAATTTCCTACTTACACACGGCCAAAGACAGGCAAAAGTTAGTATTGACATAAAATCACATAATGATCTAGTCAAGATTACTTAAACTAACGTAAAAAACTGCGGATAGTACAGCTAAATTAGCCATACTAACTGAAATAGATACAACAAAACGGCTCAACCACGACACAATCTTGTGCGTCAACCCTAAGGACGGACAGATGCTCCAAATTGTTGAAGTTCTGGCGACAATTATATTTTAGGTTAGCAAATGATTAAAGAGATCCTTCCACGTTTTTCACGCAAACTTTGCTAGAATGATTTGAGAATTTGTTGAGACTCTAAAGAGTTTCAAGATGAGTTCGTTATTAAGGAATTTTAAAAGTTTTTTGTTCAAGATGACGATGTAAATAATTTTACTAACAAGAGCAAAATTTTTGGAACATAAAAGCCTTTTCAAATTGAATTCCTGTTACAAGCTCCTTTTATAACTGAAAGTTTACATCAACGTTTTCTAAGAAAAATCAATAAATTTTAGCATAATGGTTCTTTTATTTCCTTTTCTATAGAACTCATAACATGATTTAAAACAGTGTCCATAGAGTTTCTTGCACGTTCATCTCCATAGAGATCTACGCATTGGAACGACATTTTGACAAATCAAAAGTGCCCGTAATTGGTCTATTTGAAATAAACATTTCTGATTTCTGATATGTACTAGTTTTATGTTACCAGAAATAACCCAGTAGGTAGATCCATCTTCCAATATTGAATATCGACAATCCCAAACACCATATATATCGCGTAAAATGTTTTAAGTTAAGCGTCCAATAAATATGCAATGAAGAAGGCCACCGTCGATCAATCTACGCCAACCTCAAGTGAAAACTGTTTATCATATTCTTCTTGGGACATGAAAATTTTCGTGTTCCCCTCTTGTCGATCGTCCGGCACGATTGATGGACGTTTTTATGGTCGGACGACGAACATCTTGAAATAAAACGGTTTTGGTATGTCTTTTGGTGTACTTACTTTGTTTATTGCTTTAGCGCTTTGTGATGATGCTTTTGCAGTCATCATTATCATCATCTTCCTGCTCTTGTCTCGTTTTATTTGGGGTCATTTTTGCAGTATTGTCGTCTTTAAGGTCTTCATCATCATCTTGAGTTTTATTTGTGCCTGGTCAATTTACGTCACCCTTAAATACGAAAGTATGATTAAGGAGTTATAGGGTTCGTTTTCTGTTTTTGAATACAGTAAGGTTTGTTATGGCTTAAGATTGAATCGGAACTATAAAACGGTTAGTATCAGACCCAAGCTCGCAAAATCCGTAGGTAAGTTTTAAAATTTCAATATTTCGAAAGGTACTAGAAATAGAGTATCGTAAAAATAGAGCTTGCTTAGACCTGGTAGAGGTTGTAGCTATCAATTTAGCTTTTATTTTCCTGGACTGACCGACATTTGACTAAGTATTTAAAAGTGCCTGCAAATGGTCTATTAGAAATAAATGCTTTGACTTAGACTTTGACTTATCAGGACGCTGATTTTCTTTTAGGATTTCGTACTCAAATAATAAAAACGGGACTTTATTACTAAGACTCTACTATCCGTCTGCCTGTCTGTCACCAGGCTCTATCTGATGAACCGTGATAACTAGACAATTGAAATGTTCACAGATGATTTATTTCTGTTGCTGCTGTAACAACAAATACTAAAAACAGAATAAAGTAAATAATTATGTGGGGTTCATCAACACTCAAACACCGGGACAAGTACAACTAAAGAAAATGGTTTAGTATTCGTGATATAGTAGATAATGACTCAGAACCCTTCGTGCGCGAGACCGACTTGCGCATACTCAGTTTTTTTTTTACCTATCCGCTCGTCTTCACTTTTCTCGCTACCTACTTCATTCCTTTCATTATCCTACCTGTCTTCAAACAAAACATATTCCAGACATACTCTCACGCAAAAAGCCTACTAAATTTCATCTAAGTGACTATTTATATACACTCAGCATTCAGACATACCGTGCTAATGAGAGTTGTACGCAGACGTTTCTTTTCGTCCCTTTTCTAATTATAGGAACAAAGCCTTTACAAATTAACGTGGCGGACGTATAAGAGTTTCATTTTAATTCAAATGAATATTATGTTAAGTTGAGAAGTTGTTCCTAGGAGAAAACATTACTTACATTAAGTATTATTGTTTATTATTTATTAAAATTTTATTATTTATTATTACTTTATTTTATACTAGCTTTTGCCTGCAGCTTCTCCCGCTTACATCTACACTAATATTATAAAGAGGTAAAGTTTGTTTTTTGTTTATAGGAGGTAATCTCTGGAAGTACTGGTCCGATTGCTAAAATTTTTTCACCGATAGAAAGCTACTTTATTCCTAAGTAACATAGGCTATATTTTATTTACGCGGACATAGCCGCTGGCTGGAACTAGTAAAATATAAGCCATTTATTCATCATCATTCATGTCATTCAGGTACCTACCTACCTAGCCAACACCAGCCAACCTAGATATCCTTTCCTTAATATGGTTCGTCAAGTCGTTGAGCTCCTTAGTAGTCCTGAGTTGAGCTATACGAATACTGACAAATGCTTACATTGACTGGGCGGGTCCACTCAAATCTGTGTGATTCTGTCCTCAATAAAAAACATCTCCGCATGGTTCTCATATGATTTGACCATTGCATGTTTGCTATATGGCCTTTAAAAGAAACTTTGAACTCTGAGTTTGTTTCGGTGTTTCTTCTCAGGGTAGTCAGCTAGGAAACGTCGGTTTTATCTAGTTTAAACTGACGATAAAATTGACGTACCTACCAACCCGACGTACGGCGAATATTCACACTTACGTTGTTGAAACCCCTACGGTCCGGACTAAGCGTTTCGCCTCGTCGTTTATACCGCGAACGTCGAAGGACTGGAACAGTTTGCCTGCTGCGGTCTTCGCGTCCGATTATAATTTGGGTGTCTTCAAGGCTAGAGTGAATAGGCTCTTAATAAACTAGTGCGCCTCACCATCAAAGATTGCATTGCTGCTTACCATAAGGTAGGATCGCAGTCAAGCACTAGTTTATATGAATTAAAAAAAAACGCGTAATGGTGTTTTTAAAACCTGTTTGCAAAATAAATATCATTTATCATTTAAACATAGTTTAAGCATTAATCAAAGGATAATTTCGTCTCAAATACGTCGGTTGATTGAAGCAAATGAGTACATACCTATAACCCTGTCAGTGTTTGTACTAGTATAGGTTGATTGTCACTTTGTTAAGTAAATGAATTATAGATTTCAAAAGTAGATGCTCTCACCCCTTGCCCCACCTCGGGCGTCAGCAATTGCAGAACAATCTCCTACCACTGTAGGCACGGGCGTGCGGACGACGAGCATTGGAGCTACCCAATGCTCGTCGTCCGCACGCCCGGGTCCGTACTCTCGTCCTATATTCGACTGTGCTGGGCTCATAGTAGTCCAGGGCCTCAAGTCTGCTATTACAATAGTGTCAGAATGGTCTATCATTGATGTCATAATTGTCGATTTTGACAAGTTTGGTAATCTACTAATGTAATGGCGTCATTATGACTTTCCAGTGGTCAACCACTGACACTCCATTGAAAGAGTGGCATAGAATAGTAATCTCGTACATATTGACAAATGAATATTTGACGTATGCGGTAATCTGCTAAAACTTTGATCAGTGTTCTACCGTTAGAACGTTATTGTGCAGTTATTGGTTTTAATATGCTCGATATTATCATTCTACCGCAACTATATTACGATACCACTGACCGATCAATGATCGATTTTAGCAAAATGACAATGTGATCGTGTTGGAATGACGAATTTATAAAAATAGCAGACTTGGGCCCCAGGTTTGATGCTTTGGGAAAATTTCTGAACATGATACTTGTGGTCCTAGAATGCAAACGGTAACTGAAGGGACACAAGTGTGAGCATTACTTTTCTACGATCGCGGTCATTTCTGCCTGATCACTTAAAAAAGTTCGCTTGAAACCTGCGCCGCGGCGCCAAACCAAACTCTTTGAAGTTTTCGTTTCGAGTGCAAGCAAAAATAAACTTAGCGGTGGTCAGGCGGAAGTGTCTTTGATCGTAGCTACCTATTTTTCCGTTTCTTTCTTCTTTTCTTTTATTATAATATATGTCTACTTAACTACATGAATTGTTAAATAAAAAAATAAGTGTGGGTTTTAGTCAGTAAAAATCTGACACGCCCTCCTGCTCCACCCCAGAGCGCGAGCAGTCATTAGATAATTCCCCACCTCAAAAAAAAAAACCCAAAATCTCAGCATTTACGATTTTCAAGAATGATTCCTTGATAGCTTATAAAGCGAACCGTAAACTTTCGTTCACTTAGGATCCCCATCAAAAATCTCCATAAAAGATATAACTATAAACAGAAGACCATTAGTTAACAGCAACCGAACGAAATCGAGTAAAAATAAAGACACATAAAACCTACATATTGTAGCTGCAAATCGTTTTGCTGACCGCCCCGGCATAAATTAGAATTGATATACTCGTAAACAAGTTTATACGTGGGGCTTTCGCACATTGAATATTAATTTTATGTTTCGCTGTAACTGTGTCTATTCTTGTTTTGTTTTACAGATACTATCAAATCAGTTGTTGAAATTTTGTAAGGTGCAAATGATGTTTTGTTCCAGGAACAAACCCAGAAGCGTAGTTCTGTTAGTTCTGGTTAGTTCTGGTTTAGACGTGGGCATCGCGCATCAGCGGGGCCTTTTTCTTTAATTAATCCAAAAACTAGACAGTGACTGTCGCAATCCAGTTTTCGACAACATCGGCGCTTACCATCAGGTGAAGAGTGGTCAAACGAGAGCATCATAAACCATCATTCGCTTTTAAAATGGTTACCCATACATCAGCGCAGAGCGCTAAGGGCCTTGACTACCCTGTTCTCATTTCTTAACTCTTTGAATGTCGTAATTAGAGACACAATAGAAAGACAATTACCTTATGTCGGACTGTGTAACTTAAGACATTCGAAAGGGGCCTTCTTCCCCTTCTTATCTGATTTCTGAAATTCAATATCTTTGCTCTCTGCACAATAAAAGTTATCAGTCTACAAATAATCGTCTTTTACGAGTCCTACACACCGCGCTGGGCATATCCACTCCTCCTTTTTTGTTCAGGCGATATCTCTGTGGATTGCGCTTCCTCTGAATATCAGAATGGCGACCAGCCGATTTTCCTCGCAAGAAGATGTTACAATCTTCACAGAACTGATCGGTTGGATTTGTTTTTCTAAGTATGTATTTGCTATTGTTTTTTTGTCTCTCTTCGGTTTGTCCATTTATTCTGCTATGTTATGTTTCTGCACCACCCTAAGGTCGACTTTGTACATTAATCTGTGCATAAACAGCCCTCGTACACGCAAGGACCTTTAGTACGGGGCTGTGGGCGAGGGCCCACTTCGCCCATGCTTTAGCTACGCTACTAAACATACCATCATTATTGGCGACGCTTACGTACTATAGTTACGTACCAATTTAAGTGGCAATGGGCAGGGCACATTGCAGAAAGATTCTGGAGTGGCGACCGCGTACCGGAAGATGCAGCGTAAGGCCTCCTACAAGGTGGACCAATGACCTGGTGAAGGTTGCAGGAAACCGATGGAAGCTAGAAGCACAGGAACGTTCGTTGTGGCGACGCTTGGGGGAGGCCTATGTGCAACAGTGGACGTATATCGGCTAAAATGATGATGATGATGATGAAATTAGCTCTGACTCTTACCTGTTCACACTTTATATGCTGCGTAGCTAAACTTAGAATACACGTGAGTGAAGCCGAACGCAGAAGCTTGTTAGTTAAGTATACTTTGGGCTAGTGCTAAAGTGATAAACGACACATATGTAGAATGTAGATGCAGAATATCGGTTGAGGAGTCAGATAATAACTTTTTTTGGGATGTGGGAAATCATCTAGTGACTTCTCTGGCACTAGGATGGAGCGAGAGGTCGTGTTAGACTTATCTGTCATGTCGGATCAAGTGTAGCTCAACGAGTCTAGTTTCCATATAAAATTTATGGAGACCGACGCGCCCAGATTGACGTGTGTGGCACAAGTGTGCGCAGTGTGAACTACCTTCAATGTGTTCATAAGAACTTGAGTTCTTTAATGTCTTCCTTAATAATGGCAATAATTACATTGACGACAGATACACAGACAAAATATAAAAATCAGGGATGGGCCGAAATTCGCTTCCATTCGGTTTAACCGAATTTCGGTGGCTTGAACCGAACTTCGACATTCGGCTGACTTTCGGTCGAACTGCCGAAGATTCGGTCCAAGATAAGATCTAATTAAGGCATCCACTTTTAACAAAAAAAAAAAAAAAAACAGAAATTAAAAAAAAAGTAAAATTACAATCAAATCAGTCATTTATTAGTCTTTGTAATTAGTTAACACTCCACAACCAAAATGGACTTATGGAGCGTGTCGCGAAGATGACGTATTCGGTAATGGCAGAGAGCCGGCTTGGGTTGCGGGAGGTGCGGGTAGGGCGAGTGCGCGTAAGCAAGTTGCGACTTGCGACTTGTACTGACCTATCGCTCCCTAGAAAGCGCACCAAAAATAACCGAAGATCGGCCGAATTTTAAAATTTTACCGAATGTTCGGCAAAAATTCGTATTCGGTACAAACCCCATTCGGCCCATCACTAATAAAAATCCATAACTAAATATCAGTCCGAAAAACGAACAAAGCTGAAATATTCCAGTCAGTGGTCCAATATAAATATCATTGGATCCGTCTCGAATGTGCGATGACAATGTTACAATAGTATTGGACTCAATATACATATATATGCCAGTCAATATATATGCCAGTGTTATACAATATATTGTATGTCGAGTTTTTATTATCTGTGACGTATAGAGGTATATATATAGGACTTTATTGAATAAGTCCAACAATTGGCACGGTATTTGATTTGTTTGATGAGATATAATAATATTAGTTGACTTATAGAGCCAATGGGTAAAAACGGGACTTTATTATTAAGACTTCACTTTCCGTCTGTTTGTCACCAGGCTGCATCTCATGAACCGGAATGCCTTGATCACACGTACCGAGTAAACGGGCGAGGCAGTGCTCTCGGTTGAATACTCGGTACGTATAAACAGAGCGCCGAGTGCTTGGCCGAGATTACCGTGGCCGAGCGCTTATCTCTACAACTCGCATACATCACTATCTCGGCCGAGCAACATTTTACTGTAATTTGTACATTCTTAAAGTTCCAAATTAAGCAGAGCTTGTGTTATGAGCACTATACTTATATGTTTCTAAATACATACATATTATTAAATAAATTACACCCAGACACAAAACAAATGGTCATGTTCATCACATAAACAATTATCTTGGTTGGGAATTGAACCCACGACGTCCGGCATAGCAGTCAGGGTCACTAACCACCTGACATTGATACCTACTGGTATAAACTGTCCAAAATTACTTTCTCCCAACTGTATTCGGTTTTCTGTATTAAAACAAAATTGTAACAAGGTTATTTCAGAAGTTGCCAACTGTAATCACTGGTCGAAAACAATTATAGCGACAACCATTCGTCATGGAAGAGCATTGTATACGTCTGGATCTACCGTCACCTCCTCTACTGTGTATCAAGTTAAATTGTTATGTGTTTATTTAAGGATATTTTAGTCTCTAAGCAATGACTAAACCTAGAACTATATTAGACGGACGCACACGTGTCACACGCCTGACTTGTACGTAGAACGACGTCGCGTGGCGTGGATGAAGTGTTGCTCTACAAGTCTAGTTTCCATACAAACTGTATGGAGATTGGAGACCGACGCGCCCAGATTGGAGTATATGTATAGCACACGTGTGCGCAGTATAGTTCTACCTGTAATCTGTGAGACGCACCCCCCCTTCTCTCCCTCCCCGGAAAACCAACGCTATGAACTCGTTGCATTTTGCGTGTGGTCACAGCATTATGCTGAGCGTTCGGCCATTTTGCGCTTACGGGGCGCATGTTTTTCTTGTTTTCATTGGTTTTCGCCAAGGCTATTTCTGGTGATGAATGGTTATAAATAGGTTATGCCATGTCATCCTGCCGGGAATACTTACTGCGAGTTACTGTAACAGTGTAGGTACTTAAAGCAATGAATTTTTCTACTCTCAACAAATCATCCCTCCCAAAACATTATTAAACCATAATTTCTTCCAAATAATCTTTCATTTTTATTTCATTAACCGTAATCGTAACGTACGGCAATTTTCGGCACGTACCGGTTCTCACCTAATATACGGTTTTCGCCATTCCTTCTGCATTTCCGCGAAATTAATATTGGCTGGGGCCACGTGAGCCGAATCTTATAAAACCCTATATTTTCTTTTATGGTATTTGGAATCGTTCCATTTCTTAACTTTTCAAAGTTGTATTTATTCCATACTAGCTGGTCACCCCAGCTTCGCGTGGTTATGAAAAATCTTTGAAATCTTCAACGTTTCTCTACCATAGCATGCATTTATTATAGACCTAATAATCATAAATCTTTCTTTTAAGCAAAACACATATAGTGTTAGACATAGCGCGCACTGGTGACTTTTGTCACAGTGACAATAATTTTTCTACCCATTTTTTGTAACTGTCACGTCTTCAAGTGCTCGCACTACATGTTGAGTTCATAAGCACAGTGACTTTTTTGTCAAAAGTCACGGTGACAAAGTCACCTTTGCGCGCTATGGCTTAGTACTTAACAATAATCATAAACTGAAGTAAAAAAATGACATCAAAAAATTAATTTTGTAAAAAAACCAAGGCTTGCAATTCAATTCCTCTACCGTAAAAAGTTGTGAGATCCATGTAATACCAAGTTGGTTAATTTAAGGGACTTTGATGACCTAGATTGACTTGTTAATCGCTTGTACACATATCACAAGTATTGTAGTCCGAACTGTCTATTGGTTTGACTGGCCTCATGGTCTAGTTGTTAGTGGCTCTGACTGCTATGACAAATGCTTTGATCACACGTACCGAGTAAAAAGGCGAGACAGTAAAATGTTGCTCAGTCGAGACAGTGATGTGAGCGAGTTGTAGAGATAAGCGCTCGGCCGAGCACTCGGCGCTTTGTTTATACGTACCGAGAATTCGGCCGAGAGCACTGTCTCGCCCGTTTACTCGGCACGTGTGATCAAGGCAATATGTTTATGTTATAGGCACAATCATTTGTTTTGTGTCTGAGTGTAATTTATCTATGAGTAATGTATGTATTTAGAGACATTTAAGTATGTTTATCAGTTGTCTAGTACTCATAACACAAGCTCTGCTTAGCTTGGGGCTAGACGACGTTGTGTGATAATTGTGAAATATTATTATTATTAACGGTGAAAACTGCTCGACAAACCGTTCAAAAATGTTTAATTATTGCTTTCAGACAGACAAACAGACGTAGGGGGTAATTTGTTTCATAATGTTTAAGGATAAGGATACTTTTGTACTCGTAGTTTTGAGTTCGGGTACAGTTTATTTCGAAATAATTGGTCGATGAATTGTGTGCTTACATTTTGTAAACGGATTCTGAATACGAATTGGCTACGCGACCGTGCCGATTTGGGGAGGTTACTGGAAACTTATTTAGCAGTACTTTTGTTGAGTGGAGAGTTTTTTTTTTCATCTTTTTTGCCCTTGGCCCATGCGTTCTTCATCTTTTTTGCGAGTGCTTGGTGAAACATGTTTTCATCGTCACGTCATCTTTCCACTCAATCTGGATTGGTTGGTAAAAAGATTTTTTTCTCAAATAACGTTAAGTAATTTAAAGTTATTGAGTGTATGTGTACAGACACATATTATGTGACAAACGTGTGTGCATGTTTATCACTTCTTCATTCTTGAACGGCTGAACGGATTTTGATGAAACTGGCAAGTTTCAAATTATGCTATTACTGATAGGTAGGTATAGTCTACCCATAATAGTATACTTTTTAACCCGGAACTTAATCTTCATGTGCAGGGGCACGTACAGGCCATTGAGAATAAAAGGAGGTCGGAATTAGATCATAAACGCGACGACCTCAAAGCTAGACCACCAACAGCAATAGTGTATCATACCGTTGATGGTGTTCTGACACACAAGGTTGGGCACATAACAGAGCAGCAGATCTGAGCTCACAACCACCATGAGGAGCCAAGGAATGCGGTCGCTGTGATGATGATGATAGATGATAGATGGCATTATCATCATCATCAACCCGGAAGCATGTTTACCTACTAAGGATAATTTTCTACTGTCGCGCGGTTGAAGCCGCTGGGGGCAGTATTATACAAGGTGTAAGGGACAGCCCTCCACAAACTTTTAGGACTTGCTCAATAGATGAAACTGAACAACCTTCCAAAAAAATTTTTTTCAGGAAACGAAAAAAAAATCGACCTCGCCATACAAATTGTCCAATCAAGTTTATCATTTTGTATGGTGAGGCTGATTTTTTTTTTTCGTTTCCTGAAAAAAAAATTTGTGGAAGGTTGTTCAGTTTCCTCTACTGAGCAAGCCCTTAAAGTTTGTGGAGGGCTGTCCCTTACACCTTTTATAATTACTTAAAACACAAATATTATTTCTATTTATGGTCATTATAGAGTTTAAAACCATCCAACCTACGTGCTAGTTTCATTAGAAAGGGAATATTACGAAGATGGTGTTAGACCCAAAAAAACAATTTTTTTTTTTCAAGAAATAACCAATACATTTCTTTTTTTAGCCTAGTAACACACCGGCTATAAGTATAATGCCTTTAGCTACTATCCTTAAAGATCCCATAAAGTAGGTCCTGACCTTTTAGAAAAGACTATTTTACTATAATTGAAAATAGAATGGGAACTACCCGAAATTCGGGTATTTGCTAGTTTCCCATACAATTGGATTCAGATCACTAAACTGTTTCCTAGAATAGAGAGATCGGATTAGAGGGTTGACGTCAACAATAGACGTTTAGGGGTTGATCGTTTGTCTAGACTGTGACGTGCTTCGTGAAGATGTTTCATGTATATCTTGGCTATAGACACCCAGATGAAAGTATAATGAAAATGAAGTAGTTGCAATCAAAATAGTTGTTGTGAAATAGGGTAACAATAATATAGACGACTAGATTTTGCCCTTGGCGTCACCCCTGTGCATAAAAAGTAGCCTATGTCACTCAGGAATAAAGCATCTTTCTGTCAATGTCGGTGAAAAAATTTAAGCAATCGGACCAGTACTTTTAGAGACAGACTCTTACAGACAAAAAAAAGATAAATAAAAAAGACGTGTGGCACTCGGGGACTGCCGATGCCGCGGTAAAGCTATTGCATAGCATTTTTATCAACTTATGCAATTATAATTATTTATTTATTTTTATTTATGCAGTATTTTTTTTCCTTTGTTTTTTTTTTTCTTTGATATTAATTGAAGTTACACTTTCACACATTGAATTGAATTTTGATTGATTGTTCACTCATTTGTTTTCTTATCGGTCACCACGCTCAAAAAACAAATGAGTGGGGGGTGTTAGGTTATTTTCGTTACGGAATTTCTGGATTCGGTCTCCTCGCTCAAGGCCCGCGATAGAAGCTATGCAATAGCTTAAAAAACAAACTAGAGTCTGTCTAAAAAGTCAAACGACTTGGGTAATTATTAGGGTTAAATTAAATCTAATGTAGTCAACGCTGGTTCAATAATCAAGATTGATTAAGGGTGAGTTGCACCATTTAACTTTAACGATAACCAAACCATAACCAGCCGTGAAACGGCCTCCTATTGGTCAATTCGACGATTTGACAACTGTTAACGGCTTTGTTATCGTTGTAGTTAAATGGTGCAACTCACCCTAAGAGATCTTGATCATTGTTTACTAATAGAAGAACCTTATAAAAAGTATCGAATATAAGTATTCTTTAAATGATTAAATATTAGAAAAATTCCCCAAGTCGGTTGACTTTTTAGACAGACTATAAGTACCTCTTATTTTGCACGGTTGGTTCAGGTGGAGCAATTGGTTGCTACGCTACGTAACGCAGGTTTGATTCTCGCACGGAACAAATATTTGCATGGACTAGATAATTGTTCCGGGTCTGTTGAGTGTGTGAAATAGAAACCTCACGATGCGAGAAAGAAGAAAGAAAGAAAGAAGGAAAATATGTTTATTCCGCCTAAATAGACGAGACGTATCGAGGAGTACCTACTGCCTTCTGTATATTTTCAAACTTTAGGATAATTCGAAACTTGGTAGTTTATAGTAACCTTGATCTAACCGCGCAACAGCAGCTTAAGCAGATGGTCGTTGAGGTGTTTACAGTTACGACAATCTATACATATAACAAATCTTTTGAAGTTTTTATGTGGGCGCGCATCACGTAAAATTACGAAATCGATGTAAGTAGATAACTATTATACATTAAAATTCTGTGTAACTTGATATATTACTTAGGCTTTGTTTCATAGCAATCGGTTGACTATATCGAAAGATATACTACGCGTTCCAAATGAGAATAGGACCGATTCCTATGTTTTGACGTCTCGTCGTACTGTCAAACAGAAGAAATTTTGGCAAAATTGAAGAACTTAGAGATGAGTAAAATTGAAGAACTGGATTCTGATTAAACTTTTTTCGTTCACAGTTCATAAATAAATTAAATTTTTCGTAAATTAATTAATGTTAAAAAATTTCTTTCCTCGATTTGACAGTAAATCGTGACGTCACAACATGGCGGGCGATCTTATTCTCATTTGGAGCGCATTGCACATTAATTTACTGTTAGGCGGTACGAAGTCCGAAGGGTCAGCTAGTTATTATTATAAAAAAAAAAATAACCTAAATTCAACAAACACAACGCTGCTAGCTGTGTACGTATTTTATTCCTAAATTCTTCCACAGTGAACCTTATCTCGCTATTCCCATTTTTTTCTTTCAAACGTTTCCCACTGCGTTTGACATGAAAACCTGAGAACGCGCCCTACTCGCTTATTAAACGTTTCATTCACAAAATGACGTGATACACACCGGTTTATGTTTTTGATTAAAAAGCTGCCATGCTCAATCTCTTTAGAGTTTTACAGAGATGAGTTAGGGGGCGTGCACAATGGGTGCGAATGCTTTTTAATTTTGTTGATGGTCACTGCCGAAGAAGTGTGATTACCGATGGTTTTTCGCTTTTACAGGGTTCCGTAAACGAAGGCTGCCAACGGGACCCTATTAAAAAAACTAAGCCTCTGCTTACAGACAGACGGATGGACGTCTGTTTGTCTGTCTGCCCGTCCGTCTATCAGCGATCTGTATCTCCTAAACCGTAAGAGGTTGAGAGTTGAATTTTACATCAACAAATATTAAAGTTAAAAACAACGAATATTAAAATTAAAAACAACAAATATTGAAGTTAAAAATAACAAATGAAAGGAACCCGTACAAGACACGTTATTTTGTCTGCGCGGGAAAGTGTTAAATTTTTACGGACATATGTAAGTCAGTAAAAATTGATACTTCCTAGAAAAAAAAAACAAACTAGGTAGTCCTTCTGTCCCCAAAAATATCCTATGTATTATTCCAGGACACGGACTATCCGTGTACCAAGTTCCATTTAAATCTCTTCAGCAGTTTCAGCGTAGAGGAGTAATCAATATATAAACATATAATACACACACACTCACAAACTTGCGTCTTTGTAAACTTGTTTAAAAATAAAGGGCTCGTTTTGATATTTGTGAAAGACCCTGGAATATAACTTGAAACGAAACTAAAGGAAACAATGAAATAATATATAATTTAAATTACTTAAAATGTTATAGTGTAATTACATAAGGTTTACATAATGTAATATAGATGGTTACGTAACATAAATAATAATAAAAACATCAAATAACAAAACAGGCCTTTTGTTTTTTGACAACTTTAATAGTGCTTGCTGCTGCCAGCAGCTTTGTCCACATGGATATAGAAAAATACTAGCTGTGCCCGCGACTTCGTACATGTGGACTACAAGATTTTGAATTTATTTTTTCTAAAATAAAAGTAGCATATGTTACTCCTTATTAAGTACATCAACTACCTGCCAAAAAAGTCCCGTCAAAATCGGTCCAGCCATTTCAGAGATTAGCCCGGACAAACAGACAGACATACAAAAATTGTTAAAAATGTTATTTTGGTGTATGTACCATAAATATATATTCATATGCATGTATAGATTCCAAGGGAACATACTACCGCGATAAAAAGTATACTATGTACCATGAACATGGTCGGCCTGTGTACTAAGTTTCATCCAAATACGTTCAGCCGTTCGAGCGTGAAGAACTAACAAACATACACACACTCACAAACCTCTAATACAAGTGTGAACGATAATCACACTTGTATCCTGTCAAACTACAAATGTCTTTTGACATTTGTAGCAGTAACGGCAATCGACCTTGAAAATTAGACAATCCCGACATACATATTACACTAGAACGTAAAGCTTCACACAGATATTCGACACAACACTCCACGTCACAAAATACATAGGTACAGAAGTCCATCTCATGTAGGTCTTTCACTTTTCATACCTATGCTTGGCGATCGCGGTAGGACCAGCGTGTGGTGCCGAACTCTCCGAGTGCGACCGGGCGCGGTGATAAATGCCTACCTAATCCGAGTTGTAAAAATATTACATGGCCAAATCAAATCAAATCAAAAATATTTTATTTCACATAGGCCTACATGGGCACTTATAAAACGTCAGAAGCTAGTGCACGGTTCCAAATTGGTCGTTTCCTATGGAGAAGAACCGGCAAGAAACTCCATGGTTACTCTTTTAAAAAAGTGGGTGTTTTTACAATATTGATATTATATTATGTAAGAACAGTGTAGACCAGTCAAATATTGTACACAAAAGCACAATAAAAAATTTCTCAGTAAAAAAACAAAGTAAGTCGTAATAGGAAGTAGTCTAAGAGTTCGTGGAGTATACAGTGTTCTCACATTCACAATACAAAAAGAGGCTATATAAAAAAAAATCAGGTATAATATAATGATTACAACTATCAATAAAATGTTAACAAAATAAATTACCAACGAATTTATGACAGTTGAAATATAAATAAAAAATAAAAATATTGCAAAAGCAATGTGTCAGAGGAAAAGAAAAAAAAAAAAAAAAAATGTATATCTAATTATTAAAACAAAGGTGGAGCAGTTATAGACAAAATATTGATGATTTACCAGGGGGCCACATGTGCAGAGGTAGTCATTGCCAAACAAGCGTGTCTTCGACATAGTCTTTAACCTTGTAATATGCTTTTTCGGTTAGGACACGCTTGATATGAGATTTGAATTTTCCCTCACTAAGTTCTGTTACCGCCTTTGGCAGCTTATTATAAAAGCGAATGCTGTTTACTAAGAATGACTTGCTAGTCTTAGCTAGTCTCCATTTGGGTAAGACAATTTCGTGTTTACTACGTGTATTTTTGTTGTGAAAATCGCTTCTAATTTTAAAGAGTCCTAAGTTTTTACGAACATACAAAATGCTTTCCAAGATGTAAAGAGAAGGCAGAGTAAGTATATCAATTTCTTTGAATTTATTTCTGAGGGACTCGCGAGGGCCCATTTTATAAATAGCCCGGATTGCTCTCTTTTGTAATATGAAAATTGAGTCTACGTCAGCCGCAGGTCCCCACAGTAAAATGCCATAAGACATAATACTGTGGAAATAAGCATAGTAAACTAACCTAGCTGTGGCTATATCTGTCAATTGCCTTATTTTTCTTACTGCATATGCAGCTGAGCTTAGTCTTCCCGAGAGAGTTCTAATATGAGCACCCCACTGCAGTTTAGAATCGATAGTTATACCCAAAAACACGGTTTCTGTAATAACATCCAGTTTTTTGCTGTCAAGAATTAGATTGACGTCAACTTGAGGGACATTTGGCAATGAAAACTTTATACATTTAGTTTTATTTGCATTTAATAAGAGATTATTAGCTGCAAACCATTTCGAAAGGACAGCCAGACTCTCGTTGACATGCAAGACATCCCCATCTTTTCTGTCTACTTTAAAAATAAGAGAGGTGTCATCAGCAAATAGAATTATATCGGATAAATTAGCCATCATGAAGGGAAGGTCATTAATATAAACTAAAAAGAGGAAAGGGCCTAGAATTGAACCTTGAGGCACGCCCATCTTTACTAAAGACCCCGAGGACGTCACCCCATTAATGGATACTTTTTGCTGCCTGTAAGATAAATAGGAAAAAACAAGATCAGCAGCTCGTCCACGAATTCCGTAATGATGTAATTTACAGATCAGAGTATTATGGTCAACACAGTCAAATGCTTTAGAGAGGTCACAGAATATGCCAATAGCATCCTGGGACCTCTCCCAGGATTCCAAAATGTGACTGATGAGTTTCACTCCTGCATCTGTTGTTGACCTTCCTTTCGTGAAACCAAACTGATGACTATGCAAAATCCTATTTGAATTAAAATGAGACAACATCTGGTCGAGCATGATCTTTTCATAGATTTTACTCAATGCTGGAAGCACAGATATTGGTCTATAATTAGAGGGATCACTCTTACTACCTGATTTAAAAATTGGTACTACTTTACTGTGTTTCATTAAATCAGGGAATGTACCACTGTCTAAACACTGATTAAATATGCCCGTTAGGACAGGAGCAATTGTTTCAATAATTTCTCCAAGAATCTTAACGGATATACCCCATAAGTCTTCAGTGTTTTTTATGTTAAGACTTTTGAATGCTTTTATTATTGTATCCACAGAAATACGCTTAAATTCAAAGTTTGGTATATCCTTAGTGAAATGTTCTTTTAAAAAAGATTCAGCTAACAAAGACGAAGAAGGGAGAGATTTCGTAACTTCTATTGGGATGTTGGTGAAAAAGTTTTCGAACGTCTCAGCTACTTTTGACCTATCCGAGATGATTTTATTATCAATTTTTAGTGAGAATTCATTCCGATCTCGTTGGCTTGTCTTTCCAGTTTCCTTGTTTATCACCTTCCAGACAGCTTTTATTTTATTATTAGAATTTCCAATTATCTTACTTATTGATTTAGATTTAGCTTGGGCACAGACTCTTTTGAATATCTTTGAATAGAGTCTAACATGGTTATGCAAATTAACATCAGACGACAAGGATTTTTCATGATATAGCTGATATAAAGTGTCTCTGCTTTTTCTTATTCCAGCAGTAGCCCATTCATTAAATTTGGATTTATTACCGATTTGAACTTTTTTGACTGGACACGCCTTATTAAATTCTTGGCATACTGTAGAAAATAATGTTCCATAGTTTACACTGGGGCCACAAAATCATCTTGTTTTTCTCGGTACGGGGCCAGTAGCCCGATTCACGTAATGAAAACCGTAACGATATCGTAGCGATTTAGTCGTTTAGACCATTTCCGTATTCACATCCATCAATCGAGTTTGAACGATACCGATTTTAAAGTCGTTTGAAATTCGTTGATTTAGAAAAAAAAAACTGTATTACATTATCCTGGTAGAATACTTATTAATGTAACTGGAAATAAGTCGATAGATCGTGATTACCGCTTTTGGATAGGACTTCGATCGAACGACTATAAAACTTCAACGATATTTGGCTTGTTTGATTTTACGTGAATCAAGCTACTGTTCTGTGTTACGGTAAAATAAACCATCAATATAGGGCATTTTGTGGTGAAGATGAAGCTGGAGTCATCTTCTGTGCCGAATGCTTAGAATACTATAAGAAATTGTAATATAAGACTAACACTAGGTTTAATGTAGTTGTTTACTAATATTATGGATCATTTGTTGCCTGTGAAATAAATAAATTATTATTATTAAAATACAAGCAAATATACACTTACATCTCTGAAATAATTACTGGTAGCTTTAAAAACGATAATTATTTACCATTTAACGTTGAATTTAAACGACTGTGTACTGTACAGTTATAATAACTATTTTTTATTGCACAAAAAGTTCACAGACGCGTGTCTCAAGTAGATTGCACCCGCGCCCGCACTGAGCTGAATCGGACCGAGATGTGTCCGTGAGCGGTGTCTATCGTTGCTCGAATGCGCTTTGTATGTAGATGTACTTCTGTATCTATCTATTTTGTGGCCACGATTAACATACATAATCACATTCCCTCCCCATATCACACGACGTACGTAAATAATTATCCTAGATTCTCGCTTCGTGTTTTAATAGCGTTACGGCTTGTCTGAACGCACCCTTACCAGATAAAATTAAGTTGGATTCAGCGTTGAATGAACAGTTTAAATCTTGTGCTTGAAATTAATATCTTGCCCTGAAACTGTTTTTCGTACGCAATTTTCTTGCCTCAGGCTATTTTCTTGTTTAATTGTTGAAGCGAGTTAGGACTTTCTTGTATGTATTTTAGATTAATTTTCAGCGTAAAGGTGTTTTGGGCAGATGAAGGAAATTCAGTCTAGGTGTTGCGAAATTGTCAGAAAATTGTGATGCTTTTCGTAGAACTGATGCAAGACGCACAGGACCGGTTATTATGGCGACACTTGAGGGAGGTCTATGTTCAACAGTGGACGTCTTTCGGCCGAAATGATGATGATGATGATTATTTTGGTCACTTTTTTCGGAACAGGGCCACAAAATAGGTACAAAAGTCTATCGACATACAATGCGCGCTCGAGCAACGCACACATAGACACCGCTCACGGACACGATATCTCGGAGTGCCTCGGCCCGGTTGTCGGACAGTTCCGGCTTAAACGCTCATTAGTGTGCGTCCACCGAGCGTAGGTATAAAAAGTGAAGTACATACTTGAGATTGTCTTCTGTACCTAGCTATTTTGTGACAGGGCGCCACGTTCGTGCACACAGGTTGTACCAATCGTAAATTAGTAACGTCTATAAAAAAATTAAAAAAAGGACTAATTGTCTAAATGGCAATGAAACACTTTTTTTTTACAATCAGTTGTTATTTAAATGAAATGCAATTGACTGAAGACAACTGATGATAAAATAGAGATACCCAGCTTCCTCACAACAGTTCAGTCAGTCAATGATCGCGTCGTGAATATGATAATTTTACAACCCATGAAAAAGCAGTAAAACTTTATTGTTTATGTCCCATTGCAGTTGGACAAGTCTTGGTTATTTTCGTTCGATTCGCTGCAGGTGATATTTCAGATAATGAAGTATTAATGGCTTTAGTAATACTGTTCAACAAGTTTTCAATGAAAATATTTTTTTCATAGCAAGCAAGATTAATACTCTTCAAGACGAATCATACGAGCCCAAACTCGATGGGGTTTTGTCATTTAACTACCGAGTTTTTACGGCCACCTTCCGGTTCCATCATCAGATCAGCTCTAAGTCATACTTAATAATTTTGTATTGTCATCTGATGTACACATGCATACAAAATTTCAGCTCAATCGGTAACCGGGAAGTGGATCAAATTTTATTTGCAAAATTTGATTAAGTACAGACAAACGTCGGGACAGGTGAAACTAAATTAAAAGCTTGTAATATAATCAGATTTTTTTATGCGAAGATATGAGGTATTCCTCTTCATTTTCTAAACTTTGGGAACAATTTTAACTGGTGATACACGGATGATCTTTTTTTTTATGGTGGGGAAAATCATCCAATGACAATCTTCGCTCTTGGGCGGAGCGGGAGATAGGGTCAGACTCTTACTGACTAAAAGCCCAACCCGTTCCTTCTAGCCTTCATACCGGGGCTCGAGTTCCCTTTCAGATAACCCTGGCCCCAGTAGGCTTCGACCTGGCACACGGATGATCTTGCTTCAAAGAGCTGTCAACAAAACCGTAGGGTCCGAAGCCTACTGGAGCCATGGATTGACTTCCAAAAGGGAAAACCCGGAACACAGGTGTGGTTTTAGTCAGTAAAAGTCTGACACGCCCTCTCGCTCCGCTCTAGAGCGGGAGAAGTCATTCAATGATTTCCCACCTTAAAAAATAACCCACAATTGGTTTTTCTTACAGCAACCCTTAATACAATAGATATTTAGAAAGAAAGAAAATACTTTTATTTGGCACACACAATGATATAAAAATTTATTATAGTATGGGATCTTAAACTTAAAATATATCTATATTGTATGTCCCACGGCTGCGCCAAATAGGTCCAGTTTAGCACATGAGGAGACAACCACAACTGTAACTGTTAATTAAATCTTATTAAATATGCTAGCCCTGCTGACTAACAAACAGGGTTGACAGAAGCACAGAAATCGACTCCAGCGGTTGTGCTAACGTGGACGGGCGTGGGTGGGGCCCTGGGGTCCGGGGTGCTAAAGGCTATTGGGGCCGAAAAGAAAGGTTCTGGAGTGGCGACCCGAAAACGCAGCGTTGGAACGCCTCCTACAAGGTGGACCGACGACCTGGTGAAGGTAGCGGGAATCCAATGAATGCGGGACGCGCATGATCGTTCATTGTGGCGACGCTTGGGGGAGGCCTATGTCCAACAGTGGACATCTATCGGCTGAAATGATGATGAAATAAGCTAAACAAATATGTGTAATAACACGCAATATTTAAACATAATATAGTGGTATACAGTAAATAAATTATTAAAACCTAAATGATCGTGTTAGCAGGAAATGTTCTTTAATTCTTCTCATAAAGACTCCAATGAAGGGCGGTCCCTTAATGCTTGTAGAAGAAAATTCTAAAGGCTCACGTTACGATCAGTAAAAGATTTACCGTAATGACTTGAAAAGTGAAGAAGCAAAGGAAGAGAAGTAGATCATAAGCGGCAAGGTTAAGGTCTAAAAGAACGTCACAAAGTTGTTCTACATAAGCACGTAAAAGGAGAAGCTGATTGACTGACATTTCAACGCACAGTCGAAGCTACCGGGAGTAGGAGCGTGAATTTTTGCACATGGTTTCCTTTTATGTCGTAGGCCAGCACTTACACAGGTTTTTCCAAAATTCATACCCCATATGGCAAACCCCACAAGGAGCAACTTACTATCACGTCGGTGAAGCCACTTACAAAAGTCAGGGTGTTTTTAATATCGTGCAAATTTCATCACGCATGCGGGTTTTCCGCATACAGAAAATTTCAAAACGCAAAAAAACGAGTCCCGCGTGCGTATTCTACGCATTACAATAATACTTGTATGAAATGGACATTTGCGGGGGTTACGCGTGCGGAGCAAACCCGCATGCGTGATCAAAACCGCACGATATTGAAACACCCTTAGTACTACATAAAACAGCATAAAACGGAAGAACTCTTGTAGGTTCATTAATAATTCTTTTTACTTATTCAGATCCATTTAGACGAGAAATTATTCAGTCATTTCAAAGTCGTTAGCGGTGATCTATTTTCATTACGATGCGATGTCAAAGTTATGGATTTAAGAATACTCGGATATGTGCCGTTCTTCATAAAACTTTCTGCAAACATTACAACTACTCGTAGTTTGAGATGGATTATGCTGTTTTAAAAGATACTTTTTGCAGAAATAATTTAACAATTATTTTATACCTTTTAACGATGAACTCGTTCATCGTAGACATCTCGCCCATTCGTACAAAACGTTTTGGGAACACATTTATTGTAGCTAGCGAGTACTATTCCCTGGCGGAGTCTATGTTTCCTGATATCTACAGCCTAGAGGTCGTTACGTCAAAAGGCTGCAATCTTGCTTGTTGATAAGCAGTAATGCAATCGTTGATGGCGGAGCGCAATAGTTTATTAATAGCCTATTCACTCTTGCTTTGAATACACCTTGGGTGTTCACACCACTTCTCGGCAAGCGTGCTTCTTCGTTGACCACATCATCGCTTTCTATGAGATGAGAAAATGGTAAAACACGAGCTTATCAATAATGAAAATATCCACAAGGACGTTGTTGGGTACAGCAATTTGATATTCAGAATATTACAGATGAAAGGAATAAAGTTAAAGAAAAGTCAAATGAATTAGATATAAAAATCGAATTAAATAAAAATACAAATGTCAATTACAAAGCTGGTAAAGTAGTAAACGTCAATATAAACTCATCAACGTATAGTAAACCTAAAAACAAGATTACTGTATTCCATGGGAGGTTAAATGTTGAGTTAACGAGCCTATAATTTTATCTTATTCAGAATTTGAACGCACCCTCCTCCTTGTGACTCGACAACTTTCCTTTTGACTAGTTACCTACGAATTTCTATAGGTTGCCTCGCAAAATTTCCCGAACAATATTTCAACATCAAAATAAATTATTACTAAAGTTAACTCAATGATGCCTTCAAGTTTCGAGTATATTTTCCTCTGCAAATTGATTTTGGAGTGATTCGAGTGAAATTTTTGATTAATATTTTGACGCTATGTTGTTACATTGAGTAAGTTCGTTGTTATCTTTATGTTCTTCGTCTTAGTTTGTAATTATGCTTGAAGGGTCAGAGGTCTAACTACCTACCACATAACTTGATAACATAGTCATGTAGAAATAATTTGATAGAATGTGGACTGATGATCTGATGAAGGTCGGGAATTCAGTAGATGCGAGATGCACAAGGAAGGTCTTGTGGTAACACTTGGGGGAGGCCTATGTTCAGCAATGGACGTCTTTCAGCTGAAGTGGTGATGACGATAACGTCAATTTTAGTACGCTAAGCGCGTTAAGATTTCTATGTACGTACTTATTTCTAAGTTATTGTATCTAAGTGAACCTACCAGTAATCTATATTGATATTATAAAGCTGAATATTTTGTTTATTAGTCTGAACGCGAAATCTTAGAAACTATTGAGACTTTCAATTCGATTGAAAAAAAAAATAGTGTTCGATAGCCCGTTAATCAAGGAAAACTATTTAACTTTACCGAGTAATCAAAGATGTGGGTGATGTTTCTTTGCCCAAATAAGTAATTTAGGAAAGAATTATCAATACTGTAACAAAATGAAGAAGTTTAACCTTTCGTATGCCGTAATTAGAGACACAATTAAAAAGTTATTGTGTCTCGCGTGGATCCACGTTCCGGGCACACAACGGGTTAATTATTACCGTACTAGCTACTGCTCGTGGTTAAGCCAGCGTGAAGGCAAAAATATATACCTACATACATATGTCTATGTCACTTAGTGATAAAGTAGCATTCTACTGTTGAATGAATTTTTAAATCGGCCCAGTAGTTTTTCACTATCATCACAAACTACAAAGTACAAAAGTTTTCTCTGAACGACTGTTTCACTTATGCAACAACGTTATTTGAAGTTCCGACTTTATAATTTCTCTACCTACACGTAAATCATATATAGGAAACACCGAATTTTCACACGTTTCATATTAGTCCCCGCTTGCCTTATTAACGAAGCGGCGACACTCTTTAATAAGCCGACGACGTTGCAGAATTTTGACAGCAAAGAGGAGTGGGGAGGAGGGGGGAAAAGCATTGAAATATGGACGTATGAACGACGTTTTATTAAAGCTTACCGGATGGACAGATTTCGCGTTTCAAGGAGTTTGTGATGAGATGAGGGAGGCTTTTGTTTTTGACGAAATTATTTACCACTGACTTTTGCATGTTGGTTTGCTCCCAAGGGTATTGAATCAAACTGATCTGTCACGCTTGGCTATGTAACGCTTGTTCGGATCGGATAAGATCGGCTGGAGTTCGGATAAGATCAGCTCGGTCGGCCGACTTTACGCGAACGATTATGATATCGAATATTATTTTTGCCTTGAAGTTTTAACTTCTGTCGTTGTGCAAACACCGTTAACATATCGTTATCATGTAATGTAATACAGACTTCGGCAGCGATTACCTCTTCTTAGTTGTGCACAATGAATGTAATCCCAAACCATTTTGTCCGTCTGGGTGGGATGTGTACCATATACCAAGTGGAGTAGAGTGGTGTATCGACTTACGTCTACGGGCCCGACGATGAACTGGTTTGACGAAATTCAATTACACAAATCCAACGCATACTCCCTAAAATGTAACCTATAGGCTAACAACTCGGGATCGATGCTTAGTTGAGTTGCTCTTCACTTTTAGCGAAATGTTATAGCCTTCACCAGGCCATCGCCATTTTAGCATATGCTGCTGTTTTAATCCCTCACACCGGCAAAGGCAAAGTAATAAGCCTTGAAATGACAAAATTTATCAACAGCCACTTCGCATTTAAACCCTTTTATTTAAAACCCTACTTAAAGTCCCCTTAAACACATACATTACAGCACATTTTATACAACACGTGCTTTCGAACTTCGCTCAAAACTTTCACAGCGTACGACGATATCCTTGTCGTGACTTGGCAACCGTTCGATGTTACCATTACACAAGGGATGTTAAGGCCTTTAAATATCGAATCTGTAAACGGATATAAGAATAATGTTATACGGGTTTCGGATACAATGTCGGACATGAAATGATTTCGGATTATCCACTAGTTTCGGATAGTTTCGGTTACGGGTATTAGAATTTTATAATTAAAAAAGTTAAATACTGTTAGGTTTGATACATAATCATAATATATTATTTAGGTACTTACTATATTTTTGTTTCCAAAAATATTATTTAATTTATTTTGTATTTTATTTATCCATTGCAGTCGACTGATTGTGCTGGCAACGCCAAAATGTCTTTGTGATTATCTGTAGTAAAAGCATCACTCTTCTGACTGACTGGCTTCTTGACAACTTAACCTTTCAATCGTGGAAATTACAGACACAATTGAAAGACAATAGGTGCGCGAACGCCGGCGTTCGCTTGGGGTTTAATGAATGAAGGGTATGAGTAATGAATATATTATTATTTTATACTTTAGCAAGCGGTTTTAATTACAAGCCAGCAAGATTTTACATTTATTTCTAGTCTAGAATAATCTAGACTTATTTGACCGAGTAAAACAAACAAGACTACGAGAGGTCTGTTAGACTCCGCTTTAATCACAAACTATCCGAAACTTTTCTTCGATTACGGTTGCGGAATTTTTTTAATTCGGATATCCGATAGTATCAATTGTGGTTACGGAACTCCATAACATCCCTGCTGTGTACTTGTGCTTGCTGTACTTATGTTGAAGTCTTCAGCACATTATACAGTTGATGGAGTGATCAACAGGCGGATGGAAGCTTTAGCGGCAGTAAAAGCGTTGTATTAGTTTGAAGTTAATTTTTTTTTGTATCGTTAGTGGTATAGAATTTTCTGACTTCAAAGTGGAGTTTATATGCATTTATTTAGGGTCCCGTACTCAAAGGGTAGAACGAGACCCTATTACTAAGACTCCGCTGTCCCTCTGTCTGTCCGTCTATCACCAGGCTGTGTCTCATGAACCATGATAACTGGACAGTTATCACAGATGATGTAATATACATTATCTGTAAAATTTACAAGTGGCTGGGTAGACGTCACGTCACGACGTAGAACCTCACCGGACATGTTCAGTTCAGGAGGTTCTTGCACCTGATTCGTGCGGAAAAAACGCTCGGATGTCACTATTGAGTGGACTGCCCGGAGGACATGATGGAGCATACCTACGGTTAATGTATGCCCTGCTTGGGTGGAGCACTGCCGTATCCTCGTGAGGGCGGTGAGCGGCTGCGGCCTCTCGCGCCGTGGTCTGCTGGATACAGACCATGGTCCGCAGTGATGGGGAATGGGCGGCGGACGCCTCGTTGCGAAGCAGTAATGCTACCGTAGCAGGCAGCCTCACGCGTGAGGGAACAGACGTCACCTTTTTTGTATAAAAACATGGAGGCTATGTTTAGAAACTAAAAAATGCACACCTGTGTCATTTAAAAAAATATCATGTTATGAATATCAGCGCTATATTTCAGTGATTCCAAAGCTATTTGAATTCCTTTTAGTTTTCTTTACCAAATGTCTCTTTAGTACCTCTTATGAACCCTTGACTAGGTACTCAAACAGAGGTCGCCTTTACCTCCGGGCTATCACTTAAAATGTTCGCAGATATTCTGCTTCTAGCTCCGCACAGTATTAAGATGGCTGACTGATCGTAAAAGCGAGTTATAGGAATTTTATTGCAAATTGCACGCGTGGATTTTTCCACCGAAGGCTTTCATGTGTGTGGGGATCAATGTGTGTATTGTTGACAAGTTTACATATGTTGTGTTTGTCGGTGAAGTCGTTAGTACGGAAGTGCTGGCAACGAAGTTAAAGGGGCGGTCAGAGGGATGGAAACCAACGTCCCAACCAAGGTGACCTTGGTTTGTGTTGCGGCTAAATGGATGTAAACCACGTGCCAACAGATTCAGTGGTTGGGAAAACGCGCCTCCGAACCAAGTTCGTTGAAGGTTATGGTTTACAATTGCTGTCTACACTGATTGTAACTAGCAAGGTTGCCTTGGTTGGGACATTGGTTTACGTCCATCTGGTCGCCTCTTAATAGTACGGAAGCTAGCTTGACAATGGGACGTCAAAGGATAGGTCACACCGCTGGACTGGGTCTGGGCTAAGCTCGCGTCAGCCTTTTTCTTCTTCTTCCTGCCCTTATCCCATATTACTTAGAGTAAAATTTAGACATTTATGTCTATATATTAAGTAAATTACAAAATCCTGCATCGCGGTATCGAAGTTCTCCATGCGATTGGATAATTTTCAACAGTCTCAAATAAACTATTGGGCGGCGAACTCGAACTAGACACAACACCCGAGCTCAAAATAGATAGGTACAGAAGACAATCTCATGTATTGCACTTCACTTTTTATACCTACACTCGGTGGACGCACACTAATGAGCGTTTGAGCCGGAACTGTTCGACGAGTGATCTTACGGTGAGTAGTGTCTTTGTGTGCGTTGCTCGAGCGAGCTTTTTATGTAGATTGACTTCTGTACCTATATATTTTGTGACCCGAGATTCTTTGAACTTTCCTATTTTATGGAGGTTTGCGGGACTTACACCCTGCTCTGTACTTTTGTTCCCACCCGTGTTCTGTCAGTTGCCTATTGTGTTCCAGGCCTGCGGTGACTCCTCCGAATCACTTCAACAATTATATACTTATCAGGTATTCTGGTTCATAACAGTACGTCGGCGTCGTCAATATAACAAAATCACCAAAGCAAATACGACGAACATTTGAACGTTAACTTAAAGTCTCTCAAGTCATTAGTACGCCTTCATTTAAATCAAAACTATATAGTTACGTAGGAAAAGCGGGTACAAAGTGGCTTCTAAAGGATTACATAGTTAGCGAAGTGACTAATCATAGGGGTTCGGAGTTTCCTTAAGTGGTGTAAACTAATTGTGAGGGAGTAGCGATTTTGCTTAGACTTGTTCGCTGTAGTTTATATTAGAAGGGTTGTTCATTGCTTTATTAGTAAAAGAATTTGGAATTTAAGTGACTGTTAAGTCTATTTTTACCATAACAGAATCAGCTTTATAACGTTCTCACTACTGGGACTCGGACCTCTCTAGTTAAGGAGATGGGCCCAATGCGGATTGATGGTTGTCACATGTATTCGATTTTTTGGTTCTAGGACATGCCGATTTTAACACCAGACGCAAAAAAGTGTTATAAGTTTGACCGCTATTTTTTTTTTGTGGGTGATCGTCAATGACAACCCCCGCTCTTGGGCGGAGCGGGAGATAGTGTCAGACTCTTACTGACTAAAAACCCACCCCGTTCCTTCAAGCCTTCATACCGGGGCTCGAGCTATCTTTCAAAACCAACCCTGGCCCCAGTAGGCTTCGACCCGGCTGGGCCCCTGCTGTTGCTGACAACTCCTTGAGGCGCGCGGGAACAGTGCGTGCCGTCGACGACTTGGGCTCGGTCCGGACAGTTACCGGACGGTCGGACCGCTATATGTATATCTGTATGTAGACCGTAGCTCTTAAACGAGTGAACCAATTTAAATGCGGGGGAAAAGAGCTACCGTGGTATTTAATTTTTAATCTATGATATTATTTAATAAATGATATGAATACTTCCCCTCGCTTTACCCAGAGCGAGAGCGAGATTCCTGATGATGAACCTCCTAAAGAAAAGCCTGCTGTAGGTACGAAGTTTCATACATAAAAACCTAGATAAAACCGCCAAACGACAGTACGTAATCACATATTAACCTAAGCCTCTTGAAAAATAGTAGTACAACTTATCTCAGAAAATGAGAAACTAGCACTTTTTGTAACTGCCGAAAGTGTAATAACGCGTAAAAGAAAGTGTTATTAGGCGTACTAGAGAAATAACTCCTTTGTACGCTTGGGGTAATGAATATGAGCTGAGGGAGGCTGTAGGTATGTTTTGATTACGTGTAGGTTCTAAGTGACCCGTTCCTATTTTGGACGGGTGTTACATCATCATCATCATCATTTCGGCCGAAAGACGTCCACTGTTGGACATAGGCCTCCCCCAAGTGTAGCCACAATGAACGCTGTTGTGCGTCTCGCATCCATCGCATTCCTGCAAACCTTAACAGGTCATCGGTTCACCTTGTAGGAGGTCTTCCAACGCTACGTCTTCCGGTACGTGGTCTCCATTTCAGAACCTTTGGGCCCCATCAGCCCCAACATCTACGGGTATCTATGGGTGTTACAAATCTTTGAAATTCACTGCTTTTTTCTACTACTATACATAGTTTTAGTATATACGAAACCCGAAACACGTGTCTAGTATTTTTATATAAAGAATCTATGTACAAAATTTCATAACTGTATCACGAAAAGTTACAAAGTTATAAGCTTGTTATGTCAGCAAAAATACATAGTCACCGGGCCGTCCAGGTGACTGAGAGGTTGTTCTGCACTTGCACACACCTGTTTACTGGCACCTAATGCCTGCTATGATCAGCCGTGACCTGTGTTGTACTTGGTGTCGGTGATGTCTAATTTGTTACCTTTTAAAATACTCGTATTTTTATGAAAAAATATGACATGGTGTAAAAACAATTGGAATCCATTCAGTTACTGATTCAAACTAGGTATATTCATACAACACAACAAACTATATATTATATATATGTATATATTATTTAAGTACCCATCACTGATATTATATTATATTGCACTCCAAAACCGGTTTTACGTCCGTTGCGTCACAGCCACTGGTTCAGTTGAAAACCAGCGTCAGGCACTAGTTGTCTGGCATTCATGCTGAACTGGACCTATTTTGGGCACACAACAATTATATTTTTATTTTTTGCCTCTTTTATTTTTGATGCGTGTTATTGTATATTATTGTGTTTGGGCCTTGTGCTGTACCAAATAAATTATTTTTCTTTCTTTCTATTCAGGTTTCGGATAAACTTAAAGTAATGTTGTATATACAATGTATGTCATCATTATCATCATTTCAACCGAATGACTTCCACTTCTTCTCGTAGGCGTCCCCCAAGTATTCTCACAGCGAACAATCCTGTGCATCTCGCACCCATCAGATTCCCGCGACCCTCACCAGATCATCGGTCAGCCTTGTGGGAGGCCTTCAAACACTGCGTCTTCTGGTGCGCGGTCGTCAATCCAGAACCTTTCAGCCCCATCAAACATCTGTTCTGCGAGCAATGTGCGCTGCCCACTGTTAAGTTTGGCGATTCTGCGGGCTATGTCGGTAAGCTGAGTTCTCTTGCGAATATCTTCATCTTGATTCGGTTACGCAAGGAAACTCCGAGCAGAGCCTTTTCCATTGCCCTTTGAGTGAGTTTAAGCACAAAATAAATAGGTACAGAAGTCAATCTACATACAAAGCGCGCTCGAGCAACGCACGCATAGACACCGCTCACGGACACGATATCTCGGGGCGCCTCGGCACGCTCGTCGAATAGTTCCGGCTCTATCGCTCATTAGTGTGCGTCCACTGAGCGTAGGTATAACTTCTGTACCTATCTATTTTGTGGTTTAAGCCTTCTGATGACGCCAAAAAAAAAAACGTTACCTAAAAACGCAAATTGAAACTCGCACAAAAATGCACAATCCATTACTCGTTTAGTTTGAACACATAACATTAAGTTCACCCACATGCCTACTCGCCTGGAGATGTATGCGAAATGGAAGCGGCCTGCTTACGCGTCAGCGATTTAATTAAACTAGACCGTGGTTAGGCATGAGATGTATCGTGAGGAGTACAGAGTAGTGTGGTGAAATAGAGGTGGAGCATTTTTTTTAAATTTTCTTTGTACGTCCTTGTATTTGCTATCCGCGCGAGTGCTATCTCTTTAATTCCTCATCATCATCTTCGTGTCACTGCTTATCATCAGGTGAGATCTAAGTCAAGCACTAGATTGATAATTTAAAAAAAAAGTCCAATGTTAATTGTGGTTGGCACAACAGGCTTTCCTTCTTCTATTCTATCCTGTTAATCGTCATGCGCCATTACGGAAGAAAAGGGAGTCCTTTTCTTTCATATTACGCCTTTCACAATCCATCCATCTTTTCTTTTTAATCCCTTACCCTCTCCATCCGTCTTATGTATAATCATAACTCTTTGACGTTTCACCCCTCATTTTTACATGACTGTACCAAGACTAGATCCTCTGTCGAATTTTCAGTTACCGTCGCCACTTCCAATTTTCAATACCTACGATTTTATCTTCATTGACAGTTATTCGGATCTCCAGAGGTCTATTAAAATTTTAGAGGTATGCGAAATATAGTGTGTCTCGTTGAAAAGGGAAGATTCTCCTACTAGACAGGCGTTATGTCTGATCTAGACGACCGCCTGATTGCTGGCGGTTGTATATGTTCTTACTGCGCGGAGATCTCTAATACCACGATGCATGGTTTAGAATTTTAGTTCCTATGTGGCTTCATAGATGTCGCTGTAAGATATAACAAATAGCTTTACAAATAGAGATGAAATGGCAGGCGACAGGTGGCAATATCACAGTTAAAACATGACAGTTATGATTAAATGGGGACGTAGATAGTGTTTACTTGGGCACGCCATAATGGCAGCGGTTAGTCCCCTCTGAGCTGTGGCTACAAAGGTGCTACGGTGTTTGCACTTTCAGCCTGATACAGGTCGTTGTTAGACATTGCATCAGGAAATATAAAGCAGTAATGCTAGCGAAGGAAATAGAGAACGTCCTCTCGCCCCAACCGCTGCAGCAAGATTCCCGGTAATCGTAGGAGCGAGCTTGCAGGCGATGAGAAATTGGTAGCTCATCGTCCGGCCGTCACGCGCCTCAAAGAGATGTCAGCACAAAGGACGGTCAGAAAGCTCTATACTCAAAAGTGGGCGAAGTTGGGTTGTAAGTAATGATAATCGGGGGCCTCCTGGGGCCCAAGTCTGCTATTTTTATAAATTTGTCATTCCAACACGATCACATTGTCATTGTGCTAAAAGTTCGTAATCTGCTAATTCATAATGATCGATCATTGATCGGTCAGTGGTATCGTAATAGAGTTGTGGTAGAATGACAATATCGAGCATATTAAAACCAATAAGTTTTAGCAGATTACCGCATACGTCAAATATTAATTTGTCAATATGTACGAGATTACTATTCTATGTCATTTCTTTCAGTGGAGTGTCAGTGGTTGACCATTGGAAAGTCATAATGACGCCATTATATTAGTAGATTACCAAACTTGTCGAAATCGACAATTATGACATCAATGATAGACCATTCTGACACTATTGTAATAGCAGACTTGAGGCCCTGGCCTTCTGGTACGCGGTTGCTACTCCAAAATCTTTTAGTCAGTACGGCCATGTGTTCTGCGAGCAATGAATAGCATAGGTAATATATTTTCTAATTTCACGCGGGCGAAGCCACTGATCGAAGCTAGTATTTCATAATAGGTTTTTAAAAGGCAAGATAATACTCGTATGTTGTATTATGCTTTACTGTTCTTTAGCGCTTTGTGATTAGGTATATCGTCTAAAAGCCTGTAATAGTACGCAGTTACGCCGCGCTCTGTGATTATAAGCCTTTTAGTTGATAGTATCGGACAAGTTTTGTAAATTAAACTTACCGTGGGTTTTAGTAATTTATTTATTGGCCTGTCTGCAGTTGTTACACTTTATAACCTTATGATACAGGGTAACAAAGAAAGTGTAAATTATTACGCGATACACACATCTAAAAAAAAATATAATGACAATCATCAAAATCTTATCTAACGTGAGATTGTGCGCAGAAATTACATGACTTGATTCCGTCATCACCTTTCTATCACCATACAACTTGAAGTATGGCGAGTGTCCACCAATACTATGTTTATCAATAACGTATGGGTGCTATCCCTCTACGTTCTGGACTAAGCGTTTCACCTCTTCGTTTCACCTCGTTTCATATCGAAGGACTGAAACAATTGCCTGCAACGGTCTTCCTGTTCGATTATAATTTAGTTGTCTTCGAGGCTACAGTGAATAGGCTTTTAATAAACTAGTGCGCTTCATCATCATTGATTGCATCACTGCTTACCATCAGATGGGATTGTAGTGAAGCACTAGAATATATCTTTATTAAGAAGACTTGAAACATGTATGGAAATACACGTATCCAATACGAAATCCACGTCTGTTTTAAACTTTTAAATAAATTCAGTTTTTTTTAACATTCGAAACGTTTGGGAACACATTCATTGTGCGTGCAATAAAGAAGTTGAATTCTCTGCCGGTGATTTTTGATAGCTTCAACCCAGGGGACTTTAAATTCTTTCGCGCCGGGCCTTGGTTGAGGCCATGGTCCGGAGCGAGGAGGAGTGGCAGGCGGTCGCCGACTTCTGCGAAGCAGTAATCCTCGCAAAGGAGGAGGCCGAACGCATCAGGCAACGGTGTTATCGCCGCCGCCGCCGCCGGGATTCTGATCCCGATTTCCGGCCACCGTAGGCGCGGGCTTGCTGACAGTGAGCAATGGGTAGCTCACTGTCCGGCCTTCCGGTAACTGTCCGGACCAAGCCCAAGTCGTCGACGGCGCGCACTGTTCCCGTGCGCCTCAAGGAGTTGTCAGCAACAGCAGGGACCCAGCCGGGTCGAAGCCTACTGGGGCCAGGGTTATCCGAAAGGGCGCTCGAGCCCCGGTATGAAGGCTAGAAGGAACGGGGTGGGTCTTTTAGTCAGTAAGAGTCTGACACTATCTACCGCTCCGCCCAAGAGCGGGGGATGTCAATGCATGATTTTTTCCCACCATAAAAAAAGGGGACTATAAATCAAGAGTAAATAGGTTATTTCTAGACAAGCGTGCTTCATCGTCGACGCTTACCATCAGGTGAGATAGTGACCAAACACGAAAATAGTGCCCATTTTTGTTCGAAGAGTGTGATATCTATGACCCATGCCGTCATTCAAATACATAGACATTTAACACTCATCAGGTGCCGTCAAAGCCTTGCCAACTGACGTCATCAAGTCGTGTGCGATCGCAAATTGCGACGTCAGTCAAACTCACGTAATCAAACTACCCTCCATGTGTGGTTTTCTAATTTGACTGTGTTCATTGAGTCTTTGAAGTTTAAATTGATGACGTTAATTTGGAACTGTGATTTTCGCTGATCCGTTTTAGGAGGAGTGATTGGGTTAGTGTTTTGAGAGAGAATGTCATTGATGCCTTTCACTGATCCTATTTGTTGATTTGAACTAAATTTCGCAATATTGAACGATGTTTTGTAAATTGCTAGAATAGCTGTTGCAAGGCTATCTATGCTAAGGGTCCCATCTTCCGTATTGCAAAACATCCTCTTTTTTTTAAATGCGAAATCTAAATCATCTAACGACTCACTTTCGGGCGAAGCAGGAGCGCGTGTCAGACTTTCACAGACTAAAACCACATCTTTGACGCCTTCGACGTTCCTTTAGTTACCCTTTGCGTTCTAGGACCACGGGCCCAGTAGGCTTCGACGCTACTGGGCCCCTAAGGTTTTGCTGACATCTCTTCCAGGCTCGGTCCATACTGGTAGGATGGACGGCTAAATACCTATTGCGCGTCTTCCGCAAATCCACGTCTACGGTGGCTGGAAATCGGGTTCTAGGTCCCGGTAGGTAGGGCGTGAAAATGTCCGTTTCCTCACGCTAGAACTACTACTTTGCTGAAGGAGGCGACTGCCTTCCATTCCTCGCTCCGGATTTCCGCACCATGGTCAGTACCAGGGCCAAGCGCGAGAGGTCGCCGCTGCCGATCGCCCCCACGAGGACTTGGATACACCTCTAACGTGTGCTCCACCGTGTTCTCCGGACCTTCTCTTCTGTTCACGTAACAATTTAATGACAGCGTCAGTAGACAGCATTGCCCTGTTTTGCCCTGGTATTTTTTTTATTTTATTTGGGATATCAGTTGTCCTTATTAACTCTTTCGAACAATCCCAGCTCAGCTTTAGCAGGCATCGACCCTACGAGACCGTTCAGAAAGATAACATAACTCACACATTACATTAAACAATAACAGAGTTAATCATGTTGAAGTATTAACTCACCAAAAAGGAGCTTACGTGCGCTCTGTTAATTTAGCTGGCCGATGGAAAAATAAAATCTCTATTTATAATCCTACACGTTCGCAAACATGATTCGGATTAGGATTATTTGTTTTCAGAATTCGGCGCTTGCAATTGAAAACGTGTGAAATGTTTAGTTTGTTTTTGATTTTGTTATTTCGCTGTAAGTTATTATGTTATTTTTGATTATTTTTATATGGGAATTGCCTTATATATAGAAACTGATTTTTTAAAAAAGCGAGTCGGACTCGTTAATTTATCTATGAAAACAGGTGATTCCCCAGTTTAGTAACGGAGGTTTTTCCGAATAGCAAAAAAAGTTTTTTTTTTGTGACGTAGGTACTTAACGAAAAAATTACAGTTTTCAGATTTTTTTATACTTGTGTTATGAGACATTGCTTAATAAAGTAATACCAAATTTCAGGATTCTAGGTCCACTATGAATTTTGATTCCTTTGAGCGGCCGTGTCTCTTTTTTTTCCTTAGCTCAGAAGTTTGATTTTTTCACAGCTTTAAAGGACCGTAGACTGTACTTGTATATTATTTTAATTTCAACTCGATACTTCGATGCGTTCTCGAGATAAAGGGCCTTGATAGACTGACAGACGGGCAATAAAGTGATCCATATAAGGGTTCCATGTTTTCCTTTTGAGGTATGGAACCCTAAAAAGGACTAGAACTGGATGCAGAAGGGAAGTTTTCTTTTTAGGAGGAGCAAGAAGAAGTGTGAGATTTGTAGCTACTGTCAGAATCTCATCAGTGTTACTCTAATTGCCTTATCTCGCCTGAAGAGATTATAGTTTAAACTCGTAGTTATGATTGAGGATTTTATGGTTTAGATTGTAATGTAGGTATTGGACATTGAAACACTAAACCATTCACAAAGTTGAAAAAATACGGCATAGTTTTGGCCATTATCATCCCAATAAACATAGATTTCGCAAAAAAAATACGAAATAAACGACACAGGCTCGTAAATATTATGTTTTTAAAAATTATTTAATTTGTTTGTAATTGTTTAGCATTTGTGTGTTAACCCGTTTTTTATTTTTGTCAAATTGTATCGTTTGATGTACTGTCCTTTCCACAAAGGCTATACGCCGTAATAAAATGTCGCGCGGTCCCTTTCAAATCGTTACTTAAAATTTACTGCGTTCCGTGACATTAGGAATGACATCAGAGAAAACCAGTTTGTATTATTAGCTTTAAAATGATTCTCAAACTGAGAGGTAGGGAGAAATTGAAACTCAATCTTGACAAGCGAGTTTCGACAAAAAAGTCCCAGGACTCGAGACAGTTAAATTCACGCAAAATCCCGGAGACCTAAAATCCCGGTACCTCAAATTTCTAGACCCCAAAATCTTTGTACCCCAAAATCACTGGACCCCAAAATCAAGGGACCCCAAAATCTTAGGACCGCAACTCCACTCTAGGTTTTTCGTTTGAATAAATTACTAATTTTCGAAAAGCCTACCTTTAATAAAACCAGGTGATCGGATACAAACCAGGGCTATCCGCCAGGGCTCCCGTTATCCCCGGCTTCCATTTTAATTGCAATCCCGCCAATTTCCGGAAAGAATTTAATCATCGCATTTCTCAGTTTGCAGCGACTGAAAAAAATCTCCGCAAACAAAGTTCGTCATAAAATAATTCCACTTTTCATTCTCTTAATAAAGAATGCTGTGCGGCAGTTTAAAAATTCTCGACTCGAGTGTAGTTTGAAAATAATAAAAACATGAAGCTTTAAGTGGGAGACGTAATATCGTCTAGTCTGTTTGGTTCCGTCGTGTTAGTGGCAGAAGAAATAATGGTTTGCTGGGATTTCATAGTTTGTAGATTGATTTTTATCCAACTTCGAAAAGGAGGAGGTTCTATGTTTGGCTGAATGCATGTTTTTTTTAATATATGTTCACCGATATCTCCGTCAATTGTGGACCGATTTTAAAAATTCTTTTTTTGATTGAAAGGTTATGCTTCCAATTTGGCCCCATAGAAATATTGTTATGATCTGATCATGAACTTCGAAGATATGGAACAAAACTCCTCATAGGATCACAGCAGAACTGTCGTAACAAGTAAAATTGCTTTGTTTATAAGTGTAGTCGATGACTGGCTGAAAGAAAAGAGGGAGGGGATGTATCGAACTGACCTGATGATGGAGCCGGAAGGTTCATTAATGTAATCTAACCTTGTTTGGGATTATTAGAATCGTTATGAGATGCACTCTGGCTATAATGTATTTAAGTTTGGCTGAGGGGTACTTTTTAGTGGTGAAGTCGGTGTTAAATAACGAAGAAACAAAACTATTATAGAAACACCGACTTCTGAAATTAAAGTTATTTTGTACTTTTCAGTGTTTTTTAACATTGAAGTCGGTTATATTTTTTTTTTCGTAAAAAGTTTTTTTATTCTGTTTAATTGACTACCTCACTGACAGGTAGTTTTGTACTTTTTTAACAATATGAACTTGCTTGACTGCGATCCCACTTAATGGTAAGCAGTGCGTGGGCTTACAGACGGCGAGCGATGGGTAGCTCGCCGTCTGGCCGTCCGGTAACCATCCGTACCGAGCCCGAGTCGTCGATGTCGCGTCGAGTCGCGCACGCTTCAAAGAGATGATTTTTCGAGTGATTTTCAAATAAAGGCTAAGCTGGGTGTTCGGGCGCCCTCGGCTACTCGGCATTCTTCGGCTGCTGTCGTGAAACATCGGAGGCGGTGATCACAGGCGCAGCGCTCGGGACTACACTCCGCTGCCGATCTCCGAAGACAACGTGCGCGCACTCCATAACTTTATCAATCAATAATTGTACCTATTCGGAAATTATAATCCTTTAAATTACAGTCCACAGTCCCTTACAGAGAAAGTTTCTTTAAGTTTGAGTTTCGGGTATTTTTACCGTTTAACGGGCGGACGTGTTTTTCTTGCGTTCTTATTACAAATATTCTGAAATATTGTTAAAAATGTCGATGGACTGTCGAGCTTGTGGCGTAATAGTGCCAGATGAATTGTTTATGAAGTGCTGTAATAAACAATGCAGAAAAGTTTATGACATCAAGTGTCTGGGCATTGTGGAAGACGAATACAAATCTTTCTCCAAGGAGCGTAGACTCGAGTGGATTTGTCCTGAGTGCGTTTGCTCCAAACCCAAAAGAAACGACCCGAATACACCAGTCCGCAGCACCTTCCAAATGAAGTCAGATGAGACCAGCTTCGTTAACACTCAACGAGGAAGTCGCGCGAAAAAAACAGCTGATGAATCGATCGTCGAGTGTGATCACGATGGCGTTTTGCTGAGGGAGTTCAGGGAATTTAGACTTGAAGTGCTCCAACGATTAGACATGCAAACAAAGCTTGTTAAACATCTTCAAGAAGTATGTTATTCAACGAAAGCGGAGTTGGAATACCTAAAATCAAATATGAAGGTAATTCAAGAAAACCTGCCGCAAAGGGATTTATTGTTCACTCGAAAGCAGCCAGATGGGACAAAAGAAGCGGGAACAGATTGTTCTAGATCGGGACCAGAGGTGACTAATCAACTCACTACTCCAACTTCATTTGCTGCTGTGGTCCGTAGTGATTATAATATAAACAAACGGAATATTATTACTACTACCCGCGCCACAAGTAAAACTAGTGAGGCCGCAAAAACAGCGTCGGTGAGCGTATCAGCTATAAAGTCCCCAACTATTTCTCAACCTGTAGATTCAACTCATACGGTAGTGGAAGTTGAGTTAAATGATAAAGAGGATAAAGAGGACAAGGATGACCTGAATGGGTGGAACACGGTCCAGAGAAAGAGGGGAAGTTTTAAAACTAAAAGTGTTAAGAGGGGGAAAAATTCGGATTTGGTAGAAATACAGGCTACAGAAAAAAAGAAGTTTCTGCACGTTTGGCGATTGGCTACCGACACTACTGTTGAAAAGCTTACTTCGCATGTGAAAGGGGTATGTGGCTCTGAAGTGAGTGTCAAGGTTGAAAAAATTAAACATAAAACCGAGAGGGATTATGCATCTTTTGTGATCACTGTTCCAGCGTCAGGGTATGAAAAGTTATGTCAACCAGAGAGGTGGCCAGTTAATGCTGAATTTTGCGAGTGGATTTGGTTTCGTAAATCAACCAGGATGCAAATCAAGTAATAAAAAAATCACCTTGGATATTTATTACCAAAATGCAAGAGGTCTTCGAACAAAGTTGACCAGTTTTGGTAATAATATAGAATCATTACAGGCTGACATATTTGCCATCACAGAAACGGGATGTAATGATTCTATAATGGATGCAGAGATCGTACCCTCGGGATACCAATTGTTACGATGTGACAGGGCTGACGGCCGCAAGCAGGGCGGCGCGTTTCTCGTGGCCACACACGAACTCGAGCTGCGACGAGTGAATCCACCGGGTGACGTCAACGTAGATAACTGCTCATTTGAATTAGTTTGTGCGACCGTACAGATTAAATGTAGATTCATGTTTTTGTGTTGCGTTGTTTACATACCACCAAAGACAAATGAGTATGAGTATATGATATTTTTTAGAATAATCGAACAATTATGTGTTAAATATAAGAGTGTTTTGTTACTAGGTGATTTTAATTTAAACTCGAGTAATGAAAATACTAAACATTATTTTGAATATTTTGTGTCGTTTTGCGAATTTGCTCAGATGAACAAAGTACCTAACTGCAGTGAAAGACAATTGGACTTGGTGTTGTGTTCATTGTGCTTGTGTGATGGCGTGCGGGTGTGCGAGGCAGACGAGCCCCTGGTACCTGTAGACGCGTACCATCCGCCGCTCACCATAGCCCTACAGCTCAACGAGATCAGGAGGCGCGCTTCCTTGCCGGCCATCAAGGCTGTATCTCCGGATCATCAGGTACCCATAAGCCAAAGCGAACAGCAATGGAACTTTTATAGGGCCGACTATAGTTTATTATATTCCAACCTAGCGTCCACCGATTGGAGTCCAATTTATGACATTCAGCAACCGGATGAAGCTTTAGAATGTTTTTATAATATTTTTAATGGCATTTTGGATAAATGTGTACCTAAAAAACGGCCTAGGCGGGCACATATGCGTAGGTACTGCTATCCCGAATGGTATACAAAAGAAATAATTTCTGATATTCGGTTAAAGGCGAAACTTCACAAGAAGTATAAATCAACTAAGTCACGCAGTGATTACGATGTTTTTTCCGCATGCAGGGCGCGCATTAAAGAAAGTATTGATCGGGAATACCAAAACCACCAGGATAGAGTGCAGAACAACTTAGCAAATGACCCTAAGTCCTTCTGGAATTATATAAGAACTAAAACGAGATCCAATGCTCAAACTAAAATAATTAAAAACGGGTCTGTCTTATCCAATTTAGAGTGCGCGACGGAATTTGCGAAATGTTTCTTTTCTGTATATAATGAGGAGCCAGCGCGGCTTGATGTGAATGAAGCGGTGGAAGCTGGCGGCGCGAGCAGCGCGCGCGTTCACGTCCCACAACTGACGCTCGCGCAAGTGCAGGCGGCTCTGGCGCGTCTCAAACCCAAGCGCTCAGCTGGCCCGGACGGGATCCCGGCATTTGTAATGCGAGATTGCGGATCGGTACTGGCAGAGCCACTCGTACACATTTTTAACAGTTGCCTAAATAATTCATATTTCCCGGAACGTTGGAAGGTCACCCGTGTGATTCCCATACCAAAAGGGGGTGATGGAACAGCAGTCGAGTCTTATAGACCAGTAGCGATTTTGTCGACCCCAGCGAAGGTATTTGAATCTGCCTTTCAGCGGGATGTTCAGGGACAAGTGGCTTCGCAACTGTCAGACGCACAACATGGCTTCCGTCCTGCGCGGAGTACAACCAGCAACCTTTTGAACGCTATGACGTACCTGGTTCCTCATATCGACGCGGGGGTGCAGGTGGACACCGCCTACTTTGACTTTAAGAAGGCATTTGACCTAGTGGATAATGACGTCTTATTGTCAAAGTTGGCGAAAGTCGGCTGTACTTCAAAATTGCTCCAATTTTTTGCGAGCTATATGAGGGACAGGAAACAGTACGTGGAGTATTGTGGTTGTCAGTCTGAGCCTTATTTTACTAGGTCGGGGGTGAGTCAAGGCACCAATGTGGGGCCGTTGCAATTTATTATTATGATCAATGACCTGCCTGAAGTGGTAAGTGATGCCAGGTGTCTGCTATTTGCGGACGACCTAAAGTTGCTTTTGGCCATCGAGACTGAGCAAGACTGTCACCGCCTTCAGCAGGACATTGATCATGTGGTTGAGTGGAGTCGGAAAAACAAACTGCAGTTCAACGTTTCGAAATGTTCAATTTTGACATTCAGCCGCGCAAGATCACCACTTCACTACAGCTACAAAATGGACGATACGCCCCTGAAAAGAGAAAATGTAGTTCGGGACCTTGGCGTCCGTATGGATACACAGCTGAGATTCCGGGAACATATAGTCAGCGTTTGTAAGAAGGCGTACAAGCGACTGGGATTCGTGCTTCGCAGAGCAACCGGTTTCACCAACGTTAAGGCTATTTCGGCATTGTACGACGCGCTAATCAGGAGCCAGTTGGAGAGTAATGCAGCTATATGGGCTCCACATGAGGCGAAATACACTCTCATGTTAGAGCGCATACAAAATAAATATACGCGATACCTATACCTACGATTGTATGGGGTATACCCTCTCTATCCCTTGATGTATCCAACCTTGTTCGTTTTGGGCATGGTGGGATACAATAAGTTGGAGACAAGAAGGGATCTAGCATTGGTATCATATATATTAGGAGTATTCCGGGGTCACACCAACAATCCGGGTGTGTTGCAGGAGATGTGTTTGTGCGTGCCCGATGGGTACGTTCAACGTCGTAGAAGGCCAGATTTGTTCGCTCTGCCACGCGGTCGCACCAAGCTGATAGCCAACGTCCCATTCTCGAGGGCAATGCGCACGCTGAACCAGGTTGCTGATAAAATTGATATATTCTCATGTTCACTGAGTGAGTTCGCAAAAGTTACGTTACACTTGTTATGTTATAATGAAAATATATAATAGTAATTTATTGTGACATTGAAATTGAAATTGACATTGAAATTGACTTTTAATTTATATTAAAATTGACATAAAAATTGATATTCAAATTGACATCGAAATTGACGTTAACATTTTGCGAGAAATTGTATGTTATATTAATTTTATTATATTGGTTAATTTATTAATTATTATTATTGCTTTTTTGGTAAATGTTATGAATTTAATCAAATGGACATGAAATTCTTATTGTTTATTTATTATTATTATTTTGACAACTTTGTCGCACTGGGTTGATTTGTTCCTTTTTGTTATTTATGTATTTGAAAGTGTTATTTTAGGCTTGAAGTGGAATTGGATTTACCTAATAACTATGAAATTAAAATTGTAATGAATAATTTTGACTACACTATCGCATTGGATTCGTCTGTAATGATGGGTGTATGTAAGTCTAATAAATAAATAAATAAATAAATAAAAGTTTTATTGTTTTCAATCGTTTACCTATACATATAAGCTACATGAATATCTTACCGCAATATTCCTGAACTATTTGGTAAACTACAATACCTTTGTACTTACTCGTAGTATACGGCTCTCTCCTCGTTCGGCCGCACACAACGTACCTATAACTTTGTCTGAAACCATAAACTCTAGCCTCATCTAGGTACCATCGTAAAACACAATGTTGTTACCGGCTAGGAATATGTTTGGTTGGAATATAGGCATTATTCTATTTATATTTTGTTCAAAAACAAGTTTTCAATGTGAAAATATTGAAAAAAAGAAAGAAAAAAGAAAGAAACATGTTTATTCCGCCTAAATAGACGCACAAATCAACACAATATTAAAAAAAATATAAAAGCCAGTATCCCTATCAGGCCATGTGTGTAACGGGCATAATACTATTGTTTTCATAGCTAGCTTTTACAGTGCGATATATAACTATATAAATAACTAGCTTTCGTCCGCGACTTCGCCCGCGTATACAAAATATAGCCTATGTCACTCAGAAATAAAGCAGCTTTCGATCGGTGAAAAAATTTTCGCAATCGGACCAGTACTGAGATAGCCTCCTGCAAACAAAAAAAAAAAAACAAAAAAACTTTACCTCTTTATAATATTAGTGTAGATTAATAACACCATTTAGTTTTATAACTCTTTACCTGGAATTGTTACTTACCTAATTACATTTTAGTTAGGTACATCTGATGCATCCTTTTTTTTTTTTTTTTTTTTTTTTTTTTTTCGATGGGAAAAATCATCTTATGACAACCCCCGCTCTTGGCGGAGCGGGTGATAGTGTCAGACTCTTACTGACTAAAAAACCCATCCCGTTCCTTCAAGCCTTCATACCGGGGCTCGAGCGCCCTTTCGGATTACCCTGGCCCCAGTAGGCTTCGACCCGGCTGGGCCCCTGCTGTTGCTGACAACTCCTTGAGGCGCGCGGGAAAAGCGCGCGCCGTCGACGACTTGGGCTTGGTCCGGACGGTTACCGGACGGCCGGACAGCGAGCTACCCATTGCTCACTGTCTGCAATCTGATGCATCCTGGAAATTTATTCAGGATTTTTTTGGTTCATCAAATAACTTGTATAGAGCTATATTTTATGATTTATACAAATAATGAGAAAGTTTTTGCCAAAATTCACCCCTTAAGAGGATGAGACAGAAAAGAAAGAAAGAAAAAACTTTTATTCGTACCTCACACATACAGTTACAGACAGGGGTCCAAAGTTTGCTTGGAGAAAGCTACTTTACCTATATGTGACAACGATATCGAAAAACGTGCACGTCAAATGCGTCCTGAGTAGTATCTTATAGCCAACCAAAGTCTGATAATGTTCCTCTAATACATCCCAAAAACACCCTTTCTGTACGTAAAAATTACTTAAAATTCTAATAACCTTCATCAAAAACCCGATTAATGCAGTAGCATGTTCCAAGGGAGTAATGCCATTACGGCGCTACGGTCACTTGCTACGAGCTACGCTTGCGTAGCTCTGACGTCATCGGCTACACTCGTAGCAACAGTGTAATTTTTAGCGTCTGAAGCTTGGTTTTTTAACAGACAATATAACACTATGTCGCTATGATGGTTCCTGCTCTGTTTTCTTTAAGGGTTTATCAACAAACTAATCTCGCTCTGTGCCCTTTACCCAGAGGGAGTGTCAAAATTTTACTGTGTTCTTTTAATTAGGGACAGTGAAAACAGCATCCTGAGAACCGTAGCTGAGAGCTTCACCTCTCCGATAATTTATAAGTTTGTGCAAAGAATAATATTTACTAACAATAGGCAATAAGATTTTATTTTATTTTTATGTTACTAACACTTTATGGATTTTTAAGTCTGAAATAAAAATATTATTATTATTATTAATTGCTCTTCGTATTTCGGGGTCGCGGTAACTCTCGAAAAAGACATTGTTAATACAGAAGTTTGGCTTTTCACATTTCATTTGAAACACTTCAAAATTATATTAACTAACGCACTGATGAACACATTTCCACAATAAAACTACTGCAGTAATACATTACAAATTCACTCGTCCATTACTTGTAGGTTCACCACACAAATAATTATTTCAATTTTCAATGTGACCAACAAAGCAATACGTATCAATAAGCCGATTCGCGCGAATTCGCAAATAACCCTGACACCATTCATCAAATGTACGGCCAAAATTCACGGAAACAGTGCGAATATATACATAATACTATCAATCCATTGCCAACATACATATCCCATTGGCATATTTACTAGTTGATGCATTAGAGAAACACATCTATCCGTACCGTACGGTCTTCCACCAAATTACTGCCTCGACAGCTGAAAATATACAAAGCAATATCACACTTGTATTAAAGTCGCAAAGGGTGGAAATCCCATGTCTGGTTTTCGGCAGAGGTCGATAACTACGTTATGGAGTGGTGTTCCACTGGGTGGCGACATGTCCAGTCGAATTAGTCAAGGGACATTTCCATGTAAAATTTTGATCGATGATTGTGTGGTTTTAGTCATTCATATCTATGTTTTTGTGTTTGGTTTGTTTGGGAATCTAATTTGTTAGTTGCATGTTTGGAAGTGCTATTGGGATTTGGAATAGGTTTGTATAAATTCGATGGAAATAATTTAAATTTTGCAGTGTTTGGTTTTCAGATTGCAACTGGATTACTGGACATACAATTTTAATTATTGGAAAAAATCTTGTATAAATACTTAGTATTTGTTTGTTTGTCGTATAAATGTTTGTCAATATATTTACGTTACGTAGTTGCAGTGTCTCGAACATGAACCCTGGTAGGTATTCTTATAATTGCATGCGATTATTACATATATTATATGTAGTTATTTAATACATATTTAGGGGTTTTTAAGTCAAGAGTTAATAGGCAAACGGGCTCCATCGTCGGCCACATCATCGCTTACCATTAGTTGAGATTGTGGTCAAACGCGAGCCTATCAGTAATTTAAAAAATGTACATTAATTAATATTAATTAATCATAATATTGAGATATTACATATAACTAGTACATAATTACATAGTGATCGTATAGGACTTAATACAATTTCTTATACGAATCACTACGTCGAAAAGTAGAATTTTTGAAAATCCAGATTTGACCCTTATACATCGGTGTTGCGATTTTGTAAGTTCAGCCCCTATTTTAGCTTTTCTCTCGCAATTTAATCAAATACATACCTAGAGTAATCTCAAAATGTTGTATCACAATAAACAACGACGAATAAACGGAGTAGTCACAAATGTGAACCGAGACATAACAATTAGTAGCTGACATGAGTAAAGTGGAGTGAACCATTTAGTTTTACTACGCACTAGCGAGTGGCGAGTTTAGGTCATGGAGAAAAATGTTAGGGCAGCGGTTCCCAAACTGTGGTCAACGGACCACTGGTGGTCCCCAAGTGTTAAAATATAGTCTACAAATTTTAAATATTGCCACTAGGCAGATTTTATTTCAAAACTGTTGTGTTTTTACCACAGTGCTCGTATATTTTTTTTAAAGAATAGGTCTACTACAAGTTTAATTTTTTTTCTTTCTTTGTTTATTTTGGGGTTTTTATGCTACAAGTTTTGAATTTATAATTTAAGTTTTTCTTCTGAACTTTAGGTCTCTTTGAGTTAGAAAATCATCAGTTCACTTTTCTCGCTCTAGGGTGGAGCAAAATAGCGTAGTAGACTTTTACTGACCAGCTTGGTTCATTCATTTGCAAAAGGCAAATGGCGTTCTCGGATCATAGTAACTCTTTCAAACGTTCTCACAAACTGCTGACAATAAAGAAACCAAATGCAAAGTGGTCCTCAGTAAAAAATCTTTGCGAACCACTGTGTTACAGGCTAGTTTATGAGTTGTTCATGAACAAAGCATTTGACGAGTCGAATACTTAGCAGGTTTTGAAATGATGTAGTGACAAGGCGCGGCGATGGTAGGTGGAATAGGGCGGTAACCGACTGACGTCCAAGGACGACAAGATAAATTTTGGTCCTCCGGCGGCCAGAAGGAAAGACGACATTGTTGTTATCGTATTAGATAAATATCAACATATCTTTGGATTTCCGATTCTAGGACGTGCCGGTTTTTTTACGATGTTTTCCTTCACCGATTTCAGAGCAGTGGTGATGAAATAAATTATAAAAAGTAATGCGCCTGTCTGAGTTTAAACCCGTGACCTACAACTCGTAAGTCAGGCCCGTTACTACTGGTCCACTGTTCCTCTACTGCCTTTTTACCAACGTCTATTATGCCCTTTATATAAAGCATGAAATAAAGGTAGTTACAATATGAACTGACATTTAAACTATCTACATAACCCAGTCAAACTTCGAAGTTAATCACGCCAAGTTAAGCCAACTCTAATTAATGCAGAAAGTAATTTCAAACATGTCATGTAGGTACGTTGTCACCGTCTTCCTGACGTGGGTTCGCGTTACGTCAACTATTATCTATTAACAGTCCCTAATAGATCCGTAATGGATGGCATTTCTACCTCCTATGACGTCACAGTTCTATATTAGACAGGGTAGGTTTGTGTGGGTAGTTGGATTTGATTAATATTGTAAGCCTGTAGCTTGCAGGTATTGGATTATGTTGTTTCGTTCTAGGTATATTAAATTGTAATAAGACAAGTCTATCTTATTATACTTATACTAGCTTTAGCTAGCGGTTTTGTACACGTTACAGTGGAAAATTATTACGAAGGACCATACTCCCAGAGTAATGAAGCTGACAGGTAAAACAATCTGTAGGTATATAAGTTTCCAGCCAAACCCGTTTTCAAGATGAACTAGTTTCGCCTAGGCCAAACTAGTTCTCCCTACTCGTACTAGGGCGGAGCCACGCCTGGCAGAGCTCTTATTTCTATGTGGTTATAAAAAACTTTTGACAAAAAAAAATTAAACCGACTTCAATGTAAAAAAATACTGAACAACAAATTATCTTTAATTTCGGAAGTCGGTGCTTCTTTAGTAGATAGTTTTGTCTCTTCGTTATTTAACACCGACTTCCCAAATTAAACTTATTTTGTACTTTTCAGTGTTTTTCTGAAGTCGGTTTAATTTTTAACCGACTTCGAAAAGGAGGAGGTTCTATGTTCGGCTGAATGTATATTTTTTTTTATATATGTATGTTCACCGATATCTCGGTCAATTGTGGACCGATTTTGATTTTTTTTTATTTTTTATTGTAAGGTTATGCTATTTCTATGGGACCAACTTGGAAGCATAAACTTTCAATCAAAAAAATAATTTTCAAAAAAACAATCAGCCGAACATAAAACCTCCTCCTTTTCGAAGTCGATTAGAAACAAAAGCTTCTTCTTCTGCTCCGCTTTCGCCTTAACCATCTAACCTAAACTGTCTGTGTTCAAATATTTATTTTTGTTTTATCATCATTAGTTATCGATACCCAGCAAGTCAGCGGAGTTCTTCTAATAATAGAATTTTAACTCTGTTTATTGAGTTCAAGCCCACACATAAGATACCACAATCTCCCTATTATTCTTCCGCCCACATTCCCCAAAAACATTTTTAGGCTAAAATAAAAATAAGTGAGTAAAAGATTAGTAAAGAATTCAGTCGTGTAACGTTTCTAACCGACTGCGCAGGAGACGTATTCCGACACGTAAATATGCTAATCCTATACAGTTAACAGGATTAACTGGGATCCTCTTAGAATGTATTCTTAGGCTGTATGCGCTTGAGTTGATTTTGCACCTGTGCTTGTAGTTGAGGTAGACTGACTAAACTAAGATGATAGTGGGTGTTCTAACTTTTACCGTAGGGACCCAAGTAGGGTTGAAGCTTACTGGGGCTAACTTGTTTTCGAAAGGAAAACTCGGCACTGGCATGAATCGGCCCGCAGATTTGCCGTAATGGCAGATCTGCGTTTTTCTTTCTTAACCCCTGAGACCCCAAGCATTTTTAAATAGGTATAAATACGGGAAAAATGGAAAGGTAGCTTATTTTCGAAATTTACAGACTACTTTACGAAGAATTTCTTATTTACATTCTTAGATACTTAAGCATTAAATAAAACGTTCAAAATTTTAATAATCTACGCGGACTTTTAATAATCTTAGTGTTCAACCGAATGGCGCAAAATCACGCGCGAAAGCCGGCGTTTGCTCGAACGCCGGCGTTCGCTTGGGGTTTGGGGGGAGCGGCCAACTTGAGGTACGTTTTCATACAACCGCTCTTGTTGTTATTACACATCTTTCTGATAAATCTTGTGGATATTATCTAGGCTTCTATAGAAACAAAACATAAATTTGTGTAAAACTTATCCAGTAAAGACCTCTGACAATCTGCTCTTTTACGTGAACTTGGCCCTCTATAAACTACTCATATATTAAAATTAAAAATATAAAAAAAGCACTTCCGTATAATTCTTGCACTTAATCGGGATTCTGAGAAATGACATTTTTTCTCAAAAACTTTTAAGGGTTTTAAAAAAACATGTAATTTCTGGAACAACTTTTGTGAAATGTTCGAGTACTTAAATCACGAAATTACCCAATGCTAACAGAGTTTTCAGCCGTTACCTCTCTTTTTGCGTTGCTTCTTCATTAAATATCGCTTTGGATTGCGTTAAATGATACAACAAGCTTTTAAAACATGCTCGATGTTGATGACAGGCGAGTGAAAAGGGCCCTCTGATATGACAATTAAAATTTTTAGATTTGGCTACCCATTTTGACTATAATAACACTAGTTTGACTGTTCCGCACAATAATGTTTCGAGCTTCAAGGAAGAACCAGCGCTTGCGTGCTAATTATTCCCCATAGATCATTGATTGATTATAATCAATCATGGTAGTACCCATGCCACAATACATACTCAAATTGTGATCGATCGTGCTGGGTGGCAGGGGGTGGCATCGGGGTATTACATACCCACGCTACAGGTCCCACGACATATATTGGTAGTGATAGACTAAATTAGAACTAATGAATGTATGCTTTGGTGGCTCAGTGTTGACGACCATGACTTAAGAGTTCTAAAAAGCCTAACCCAGCCAGGTGCATTACTTTGTACAATTTATTTCATCAACACTGGTCTTGAAACTTTTTTTTTTTATGCTGACAAAAAATCATCCAATGACATCCCCCGCTCTTGGGCGGAGCCGGAGATAGTGTCAGACTCTTACTGTCTAAAAGACCCACCCCGTTCCTTCTAGCCTTCATACCGGGGCTCGAGCGCCCTTTCGGATAACCCTGGCCCCAGTAGGCTTCGACCCGGCTAGGTCTCTGCTGTTGCTGACAACTCCTTGAGGCACGCGGGAACAGTGCGCGCCGTCGACGACTTGGGTTTGGTCCGGACAGTTACCGGACGGCCGGACAGCGAGCTACCCATTGCTCACTGTCCGCAAACCCGCGCCTACGGTGGCCTGAAACTGTGAACGAAAACATCATGAGGAAATCGGCATGTGCTAGAATCTAAAACTTAGACATGTGACGTCCACTAATCGGCACTGGGCCTGTTTACTACTGCTGAACTTAATTGTTTAACTTGTGATATACATGCGATTTAACGGTAGAAGAACTGAGATGCAAGCCTTGGTTTTTTTTACAATTTATGTTTTGATGGCATACATTTAACAACAAAAAGCTCTGCAATGTATTTTCCATCAAGTATTCGCTGGTTGACGACATCAAAACGTTGAATCGAGTCTTTTGAAATAAGAGATTCCTCAGATTCCTGGTAATTTTGCACTTTTTCAAGCGAGAATTTCCCATTGTCAAACAATTTCAGAAGGATTAACCAGCACTTGTTTTTCTCACATTCGCAGACCACAATGAGGGAAACTGTTATATTCTACATTACAGTACACAAAGATTTTACCGTGAGTTTGCTTGCCTAATGACTACGCTATAAAAAAGCATCATCATTTCTGTCTAAAGACGTCCACTGTTGGAAATAGACCTCCCCAAGTATCGTTACGGTGAACGGTCCTGTGCTTCTCGTATCTGTCGCATTCCTGCAACTCTCACCAAGCCACCGGTCCACCATGTGGGAGGCCTTCTAACGCTGCGTCTTCTGATGCGCGAGCGCTACTCCAGAACCTTTCGTCCCCATCGACCTACCGATATACCGACATTTAATTCATTAAACCCTGAACGCCGGCGTTCGCGCTGTCATTGTCTTTTTATTGTGTCTCTAATTGACACCATTGAAAGGTTAAAAACTATAGACTAAAAAAAAAACAAAGACAAAACATGGAGATGAGAAGTGGAGGGAAGGGGGGGAGAGGAGGACTATAAATTCTAATTATAGAAATGACTGATGAGTGGAGTACGATCCTCGAGTCGTTCAGAGTATTACTATCAGGAAACCCATGACATACAAACCAACCTCCTGATTTTGTCACAGCACTGGATATATTCTTCTATCTACGGAATATGAGTAGAATGAAATGTGAGGAGTAAAAATGTAAATTAAGTGGTAAAATGTTAGTAAATCCTGACAGAGGATGTGGAGCAGTGATGTGTGATAAATGTTTATCCTTTTGTTTAAGATTTAAATGTGCTTTAATTATTTATTTTTAAATATTTTTTGATACTAATATTATAAAGGTGAACGTTTGTATGTATGTATGTGACTGTTTTTAGGATTCCGTACCTCAAAAGGAAAAAACGGTATCCTTATAGGATTACTTTGTTGTCCGTTCGTCTGTCTGTCTGTCTGTCAAGACCCTTTATCTCAAGAATGCGTGGACATATCAAGTCGTAATTAAAACCATATACTCAGATCGGTGCGGTGCCTTCAAGCTGTGAAAAAATCAAACTTCTAAGTTAAAGACTAAAAAAGTTTCGGCCGTTTATGTCGCAAAAAAAGTATATTTTGATACTCTCAAAGATCAAAATTCACAGGGCACTTCCCTTTGACCCAGAATCCTGAAATTTGGCACAAAGCAAGGTTTTATAGCCTGTGCTATAAAACCTTGCTTTGTGCCAAATTTCTGTATAGGAAAAAATCTGAAAACAGTAAATTTGTTTGTTACCTGGGTCACAAAAAAAAAATCAATTCGCAAAAATCTTCGAGACTCCATTCGGGAATTGTAATTTGCATGGAACACTCAATGCGCGAGTCCGACTCGCACTTGCCCAGTTTTTTTTTGTTTTTTCACGCTTAAATTAGTTGTTCTTGTGCCTTTGAGATAATGCTCGACTAAGGCTGCCTGTGCACAGAAGCGGAGCGAGGCTGCGGCGCGGAGAAACGGACAAATATTAACCAATAGGATTGCACAAAATTTCTGCTCCTCTGATTTTGTGTACTCCTGTTTGTTTCTCCGTTTCTCCACTCCGCAGCCTCGCTCCGCTCCTGTGAACAGGCACCCTTAGACGTAGGTAGAAGTTACTAGGTACTTATTATTTCTTTGGTTTACTTTTCATTATATTGATATTTTTGGATAGTGGTTTTTCTATTTTAGTATTCTAAATAGTATTTGGGGAAAGAATAAACCTACCCACAATTTTAATTAAGTATAAATAACATCTTATTATTTAACTGACATTTATCTTGAAAAACATGGGTAGTGGTTTTTATACCGGTTTCTACGTGATTGTAGGTAAAAATAATGACATATGATAGACGGGAAAATATTACAATCGCAAAGAGAGAAAATAATGCATGCTTTCTTACTCTGTATCTGTAATCTAAATGCTGCACTCTTCATCGACTTTCTGGTTTGTGCTCAGTAAAGCGACTGACAGAAAACTGACCACTAAGGGTCGCCAGAACCACAAAACGCTACCACTGGCCTACTTCCTGTAGTTTTCATACATTTTATATGGACTCGCTTCATACGATTGACCCCAGTGGCCCGCTACAAATCGCCGTTACTCGCATCTTGTCGCCCGCACCGGCCACTAATTGCCGACACAATACACCACCACACGTCACTCGTGCATTTAAACGGTCTTGGTCCGAGTCTGTTATGAAACTGTGTGCATGGGTTAAAGAATGTAGCACTACCGGCCAAAAGTGGCTGTTGCGCACTTCAGCTACCTTTGTGGCCGCTCTTGGCGGCGTTTGTGGTAGTCAGTCGCGTCATCGCGTGTCGTTAAAATTTTTCCCTTATGGTATTGTGCTAAAACGCAGCGAATTTTCGAAACACGACCCCCTGGGCCCTACACCATGGTTATAAGACGTAACGGTAGGGCCCCCCATTGTGAAATCGCCTTTCGCTGCTGGTTATAAAAGTAGCATGTTTGCAAAGCCCTTACCACCATAAATATTATTTTTGCCTGCTCTTTTTTTAGGTGCCATACATTATACTGTCAACCTTTCTAATTCTCGATGATAAAGAAAACAATGAAATAAATTAAATTTAAATTAATTTACAAGAAATAATGACATGTTTCTTGTTACTAATAGCTACAAACGATTCTCATACGTTCACAATTGACACTTGGAGCGCTGCCCAACCTGCAAGCCACAAAGTTTGAAGATAAATGAACAAAAGCGACAAACTCACGCGCCGATGTGAGAGAATAAATTTCTATATCGATGCTCCCAAGCAATAAGTCGGTAATCGAAAAATTTAACAGGAAAATTTGTAAGTACTGTTTTTGTTGAATATTTTTTCAGAGGATCAGAGTCTATTCAAAGAGTGTATAGTGTTGCCCAGTTACAGGGTTGTGGAGGTCTGATAAGCAGTCGCTTCGTGTAAAACACGGGTATTCAGTCGCATTTAGTTAGGCTGGAATCTGTCCCTCACGGTGCTTGGGAAAAGACTAGGGAGATTATGATAATTTCAGAGATTGAAAATATTAAGTACATGTATGTTTGAAATAAAACTGGCCCGCAAAGGCTGAAAACAGACGTGTGTGGAAAAGGGAGAGACAGGCCTCTGGCCTGCAGTGAGGCATAATAGACTAAGAAAAACAAACATCACTGAGCAAAATCTGAAAAAATAAAAAAAAGTTGTGTAGTGTATAGTCTGTCTAAAAAGTCTAACGACTTGGGTAATTTATTACCTGGGTAAAATGAAATCTGATGTAGTCAACACTGGTTCATTAATAATTTAGGTTGATTAAGAGATCTTGATCATTGTTTACTAATAGAAGAACCTTATATAAAGTATCGAATATAAGTATTTTTAAATGATTGTTAAATCAGGGGACTTGTTATCAATAAAAAATGAAAAAGATTTTCGTTTAGAATATACCTATTTCCTTATTTTTAATGATATTCTTATTACAAAAGTAGGGTACATTTGCAAGGATATAATAGTGTTATAAGTATGTATAAAGTAATAACAAAAATCTGAAATCGTCAGAATAATCTGATTCTAAATATTCTACTGCGCTTATTGATTTATCATCACTAGCCATATTACGATCAACATCTGTTAAACGAGGGGCGGCTGATAAGTCCGTGGCCTAAAGTACTTAATGAAAGAAATATACAGTTTTTTATTTTTTATCAAGTAAAATACACTTTTAACAACGTCAGTATAATGCTTTTATACCACTAAAAAAAATTCTTTACATTTCTCTTCAAAATGGCTGTCCACAGCCGCCATCATGTCACTGTCGTCCAAAAATCTTCATCCCCGTAGTTACTTATTTAATTAGGAAAAAGTCACTGGGAACCAGGTCTAAATAAGACGTCCCTCGCTACTCGAGCTGTGTGAACGGGCGCGTTGTCTTGCAGAAAAAGCACTCCGCACGCCAACTTGCCAGGTCTTTTCTGTACGACTACGTGCCTGATTCAGTAACTTAACGTAGTAAAGGCTGTTTATTGTAGTCCCTTTAGGCAAATAATGAATTAATAAAATTCCCTTGCTGTCCCAGAAAATGGTAGCCATGCGCTTCGATGCCGACTTTTCCACTTCGAATTTCTTCGGTGGCCTTTTCCCCTTTTTATCCATTGCATCGACTCTTGTTTGGAGTTAAGATGATACTGACGAAACCATGTTTTATCACGGTCACAATGCAATTACAAATTTTATCCAGATTAGACTGGTATAACTCTAAAAAATCTTTACAGCTGCCTAATCGTCGCTGATTGTCAAGCGGTGTGAGCATTCGCACTACCCAACGCGCACATTTTTTTTTTCATGTGCAAATGATTATGCTTAATACATATTTACTAATCTATAACTCTTCTGCTATCTGCCACAATTTAATTCTGCGATCAGCCAGTGCTATTTTTTTTTAAATATATTTTTGACGTTTTCTTCGCTAAAGACTGTCATAGGGCAACCCGGGCAAGGGTCGTCTTCACATGTCTCTCTGCCTTGTTGAAATAGCCGAGTCAATTTTTTAATCTTCGTATATGAAGGCTTGGAGTCCTGACCTGAAAAACTGATGATATCACTTCAAAACTTTTTTTGGGCGTATTGCCTTTTTTTTAATAAAGAATTTAATCACAGCGCGATGTTGCAAATCGCGAGAATTTCCAGTTTCCGTTGACATGGTGTTGTTACTTGTTCCAAAAGTAATTTGTTTACGAACTAAATAAAAAAAAATCTACAATTTATAACAACAATGAGTCCCGCTGTTAGTGGTATTTAGGGGTCGCAATACCGAATCATTTAAGCAAAACCGGTATTTTCGGTATTGGCTCCAGACCAATACCGATAATCCGGTATTTTCGATATTTCCGGGATTAAGCTAAAGTTTTTTTTTCGCTTTTTGTTTTTTTAATTTAGTATAATAACGTTAGTTTCCGGAGGAATAGAAAGTAGGTACCTAAATGAATTTATCATCTAAATAAAACAAAATTTTCATTTGGTAATCAATCAGATAGTTCTTAGTAATAATTTACTAATACTAAATGTCCTTTTATTCCTTTATTAAAACAACTTAGGTTAACTAGTTCAAACACTTTAATTAAATCTAGTGTTTGACTAGAAAGTAGGAATCAGTTCTAAAAATAAAATATCTATCAAACTTAAACGTCTCACAACAGTCTCAACATATACAAAACGAAACCAAAAAAATACACTTCTAATAAATTCTCATAAAACATAAAGTTTTAGTATGGCTTACTAATCATCAAATAATATTTTAATTAACAAAATAATAAAAATGCTTAAATTAAATTCAGTCCAAATCAAAATATTATTAGGAAAAGGTAATCAAAATATTATTAAATCTCCATTAAATTTTTGGTTGAGCTTTGTAATGAGATCGTAGAAACAATAAAGTATCAAAACTGTTATCACTCAATCTTGATCGCAAATGATTACACAAGTAACCCGATGAAGAGAAAGCTCTCTCTGACTCTACACTAATTGGTGGGATACTTATTAAATTGTTGAAGGCCATACTCAAATATTTTCCTCTAGACCCACCGTTTTCATAAAGAGCCATTTCTATTTTGATTTAGGTGTCAAGATCAGGTGCAGTTTTTATTGATGTGCTGTTCTGATTTAGCATTTGCTTTTTCACCGCCATTTCTAACTGTTTCTTTAGCGGCACTGAAGCTGAAGGGAGATCATCATACGCAGAAACAGTAACACCATGTGTAGATTCCAGATTTAAATCTTTGGGTTTGACAACATCCACAATGTGTTTGCAATCTGGCCTTAAAAATACATCACAGTATTCATTTGCTGAATCGAAATAGGTTTTTGAGTTATGTAGATAATTTAAGGTTGAAGCAACCAGCAACCTTCGTTCCTTAACCCTACGTTTCAGAGAAGTTAAGTAAGTTCACGAGCAACTAACTCATGTTGCATGGCGTCTAATTTTGTGAACATAAACTTCATGCAGTATCGGCAGTAATTAGGCTAGCGGTTCTTTTTCACAGCTCTTCGACAGTGGCTTTTAGTATTTCAAATACTCTGCTGAGATCAGCCAGACGTCGGTATTCACTTTCTGATAGCTCTTGATTAATTTTTAAATCTATCATTGCCTTCTGAATCGGAATTTTAAGCATATCTGCTACTCACGCGCTTGTAATTTGGATGAAATGGCGCGTAACTTTTTCTATTTTTATTTGTTTTTTATTTATTTTACTAAAACCGAAAATACCGAATATCCCGGTTTTTGTGAAATGAATACCGGTATTAATTAGACCTAAATTTGACCCGGTATTCCGGTATTTTCGAAATTCGGTATCCCGGTTTGCGACCCCTAGTGGTATTAGTAGTGACACGTTGAGTTATCGGTAAGTAAGTTAGGCCACAGACTTATCAGCCGCCCTGGTAGAACTATCATTATCTCAAGAAACAAGTGAATGACAGCTAAATTTCGCGTTGTCAACAACATATTTTTTATATCCTTCAAAAAATTCCAAATTGTTTGATGTTTCAGACTATTACAGTTCATAGCTTCCGAAATAGTCTTCAGTAAGATATTAGTAATAGCACATTACCGACTTATTGTATAGGGGCGTCGGTATATTTTAGTTTCTAGGACAGTTGTCTGTTAAAACAGATGGTTCGTCTATTTTGAACTGAGTAGTATCGGACGATGTGAATTTGGAAATCCCTAAAATTAATGCGACATTCTTATTTTTGGTTAAAATAGAATGGACAGCTCTTCCGTATGTACTGGCATTCTTTTTGTTCACGACTTAGCGACTAGAGTTTAAAATAAACATTAGTATTGTTTCTCTACAGCATGATTTTTTAGTTTATGCGAAACCTGAATATATTTACTTGGTTCAGAATCAGTAACTGAATGAATTCCAATAATTTTTACACCATGTTTTATTTTTTTCCCCAAAAATATTTAAAAAGCTCGCTAGTTGGACACCACCGACTAAGTAAAATACAGGTCACGGCAGGTCATAACGGGCATTAGGAGCTAGTAAACAGCTGGGTGCAAGTGCAAAACAATCCCTCAGTCGCCTGAATAACCATTAGTCACGAAATCTCAGAAACTATAACACTTACAAACTTAAAATTTGGCAGATAGGTTCCTTATAGGATGTAGACATCCGATAAGAACGGATTTTCCGAAATTCACCCCCTAAGGGGATGAAACGAGACTGCAAAGTTTGTACGGACAAACCGACTTTCACGCGCGCGAAGCTGCTGGCAGAAGCTAGTTATATTCGTCGCCCTCCCCGCTAACTGTCGTATCTGACAAACTATACGGCGTATCTGCACTGATATTACCAACGTGTTCATAACATTATTTAGAATAAGTTCTCTCTAATCGTCATATCTGTATCGTTTACCGTTTAGAAGATAGTATTTCGTTTTGCGGATGTGTAAAAGAAGGGAAAAAATATCCTCACTACCTTCGTAATTTAAGGCTTTAGGGCTACTACTAACTATAAGAATGTGCCAAGATTACTATAAAAAACTTATTAATTCATTAATAAAGCTACAGCCAACGCAACTACAGGAATATGATTATAACGCCCGACCGCAAACGGTCGCCCTGGAAAAATATCAATTGCTAGTTACGACAGTTAGCAGGGAGGGTGATGATATATAAAGATAATATATATATTATTGTCACTTCTCTCTCAAAATACGAGCAATAAAGTTAACTCTAATTTTATTATATTAAGTGTCGACGGATGTGCTATTGAATATTGTTAGCAATATTTCAAAGCGTATTCATTGGCCGTCATCCAAGCGCCCAGGTAAAGCGGGCCATTCAATACGCGACTTGTACCTGAGTGAATTTTAAACGAATTTCTAATCATCATCATCGTCATTTTTTCAGCCGAACCACGTCCACTGTTGGATGTAAGCCTCCCCCAAGTGTCGCCACAATTAACGATCCTGTGCGTTTCGCATCCATCCGTTTCCCGCAACCTTCACCATGTCATCGGTCCACGCGGTCCCGAGCACAGCCCTTTCCATTGCTCTTTGGGTGATTTTAAGCCTTTTGATGGGGTCTATTGTAAACGACCATATTTCAGTGCCATATGTCATCACTGGCAACACGCACTGGTTATAGACTTTCGTCTTGAGACACTGTGGAAGATACCGCGTAGCTTCCCGAACGCTGCACAGCCTCCTATCAAGATCGGAGATTCTACACTCGAAGTTGAGGACGATTCCGTATACCTTGGAATACTGTCCAGTTAGGTAGATCTAATTTTGACGAAAAGGTCAACTGTCGAATCCAACTCGGCTGAGTTTTTAAATGTTAAACTAGCTGCAGCCAGCGGCTCTGGGTGGAGCGAGAGCAAGGTCTCTTACTGATCAAAACCCACCCGTTTTCATTCAGTTGCCTTAAGCGGTCCATGGTCATGGTGACTCTGTACTACCCCTGCAGATTTGACTTAAGATCCTATGTTCCCTAGCTGGGACCGAGGGCGTCGATAGTAGTCACCCATTGCGACCGAATCCCTCCTAAGCGTGTGACCAATCCATCTCCACTTACGACGTTTGATCTGGTAGTCGTTCGGGATTTCGTGGCATTTCTCCAACCACTCTACGTTTGATATGGTCTCCGGCCGGTAAATTCCGAGGATGCGACGAAGATAACGCTCTTTTTAGTTTGACTTCTTATAGTCCATCCTAAGGTTGTCTGGTAGATATCGCTGTCAGCGATAAGACCGCCATTGTATCCATATATTTAAATTGTCAATAAAGGATAATTGGCAATGATACACTCGTCGAGTCGAGGCTTCAAAGTACAGTTGCCGTCACGGATCTTGAACGCTCGGCGTCAGAGTGGGGATCGCTTTGCGCATTCCATACATTGGCGATCCAATTGTCTTCGTTGTTAGATACATGCAGCAACGCAGTGAATGAGGAGTGACGTCTATGACGCGATAGCGCGGCCAGCCAATGACATTGACACTCTGACACTCCCCGCCCCCGCGTCGCACTTTGCAGCACTAAAGAGACCGAATATTTGACTTCTGCGCAAGTGTTCAAGATCCGTGATGGCAACAGTTGCCATCACGGATCTTGACAGTTACTGTATTGAGGATCGACGCCGATCGGTTTTCTACCGGTTGCATTTCGGGGAGTGTGCCTCAGAATTGCATAACCTAATTCCGCCTAGCCCGTTCCATCATCGGACCACCAGACGTGCGGCGATGCGCCACCGGTATATGGTGGACATCTCACCTACACGCACAAAACGTTTTGGGAACACATTCATTGTGCGTACAGCTAAGGAGTGGAACTCCTTGCCGGAGTCTGTGTTTCCAGATGGCTGCAACCCGGAAATCTTTATGTCAAGAGTGAATAGGTTTCTTCTAAGTAAGCGCGTTCCATCGAAGACCGCATCGTCGCTTTCCATCAGGTGAGATAGCGGTCAAGCGCGAACCTATCAACAATAAAAAAAAATGGTTACTATTTTGGTTTACAAAGAAGTTTATTATATTCTATGTAATAAAAAAGATAAAATTCCTCGTTACAATAAGGACTCGGGAAACTTGATAAAGGTAATCTGAAAAGATAGACAAGTAAGTTTCAAAACTATGTCCTCATCTAACAACGCTTGCACTAACACAACAAATGCTGTGACTCCACAATTTGTACGTAAACCACGTGCAAAGCTTGTTATTTTGGCTAACGAAGCTGCAGTCAGCTTTAGTAGTCAACCTAGTCTCATTAATTTTCTAGTAGGTACTTGTCTTTCAATTCTAAAGCTATGACTAGAATTCGAAAGAGAGTTCATTATAATCTATAGACCAAACTAGCTTCTCTCAGTGATTTCGTCTACGTAGATCAAAAGTATCCTATGTGGCTTATCAGTGCGCCAAACACCCAAGTCAGCTCAGCTGTTCGAGCGTGAAAATTTAATTTACATACACACAGACGTACGTACAAACATTCACCTTTACAATAGGTATTATTAGCTTTGCCTCGTGATTTCGCCCGCGTACTTAAAATATAGCCTATGTCACTCAGGAATAAAGCAGCTTTCTATCGGTGAAAAATTTTTCGCAATCGGATCTGTAATTTCGGAGATTACCTCCTACAAATAAGAAAACAAGAACAACTTTACCTCTTCATAATATTAGTGTAGATTGAGTTCATGTGTATGTACGTTTGTGTATGTATGTTTGTTACTTCATGTGTAGGTAGACGGCTGTACGGAATGGATGAAAATTGTCAGACCCGTCAACCATAACTTGGATGTATCTTTGTGTTAATGTTCTAGCAGAGGCTAGTATCAAATCATCATCGTCGTCATTTCAGCCGAGTATCAAATAATCCGTATAAAAATATACAAGCCTATGCGACAAAAAGTCGCAACATCCACTCCCAAACTTCCTCCGATTTACGACTAATCGTCTCGACACTTGTACAACGCAACGGATGCGCCAAACAATCGCATAATAATTCAATTGGAAATGTCACGTTGTTGCCAGATCTCCTCGTGACGTAGTCGTCTACGTATTTCGGACGTTGCCAATTCTCTAGACGATCGTGCGTTTAAATAGTCGGGAGTGGTTTAAGGTAGACGTAGCCGGGAATTCCTGTGACGTAACAGGTATAATCCGGAATTTTTTCTTTACAATGCATTGGGTGTCTATAATCTAGATTTTGCCAGTGTTTACACGTGATTATTGCTGATGCCAAGAAATGTATAGGAAATTGCCCTTCGGTATACATCAATACGAAATACGTAAATGTATGGAATGGAAAGTTTGAAATCAAAATAGCGTAACGAAAATTAACACACACACGTATTTATAAGATAACGTCCTTTCGGAGGCATAGTTGTCCACAAAAATTCAAGCAGTAATCATTATTAGGGATTTGTATTCAAGAATTTTGCAATAAAACACTTCCGAAAAGAGAAAAGAAGAGAAGAATTTTATGTAATAAACGCAACACAATTTAAGTATAAATTATTACCGGCCAGACATGACACTTACCAAAACCGTCTGCAGACCCAGATTGGTCGGTGAAAAAACAATCTGGTCAAATGAAGCCCCATTTGACCAGATTGTTTTTTCACCTCAACCCATCTTTAACACAGTGCCAGTGTGGAGCCGCTGTGTCACCTGCTATGCTGCCCATCCTGCACTTTTCAGAATGTATACGAGGCCAATAACAGAGCTATACAGGTTGCCAAATACAGGTCAGAAAAAAAAATACATCGACTCCAAAAGCAGAAGATGTAAATATGTTCAATTACCATGCGCAGAAAACACTGCATACTAGATGAAGCACAGAAAAAGAAAACATTAAAGCGAAGTATACCCAACAATAACCTGGCACTACTCAACCTAAAAAAAAAACACTTCTCACCAATGCGGAACCCATCAAAGCACAATCTTCCAGCATTTACAACACTATAAAGTCCCACAGCACAAGTTTTAAACGAGTCTCCTTTATGCAAATACTTATTTACATACTTTTTCCATGTTCTGGCTTCGTCCCAAATTTGTGACAAGTCTCGATCGTATAATAAACCGTACGTTTCATGACGTCACGATTCGCGTCTATTTTGAGGGTAGATTTATTTTTCAATGAAAGTTGTGTCGATGGATTTTGTCATTTATTGTTATGGATTGATGGTACGTGGTCTGATTTTAGATAGGCTATCGGAAAACGTGTTGTTTGATGACATGGTTTTAGGGTCTAATCACATTTACAAACTTTCGCAAGTTTTTTTCTTCACACTCAAACGGCTGAACGAATTTCGATGACACTTGGTACAAGGGGAAATCATGTCCTGGAATAGCACATCGTTTTTTTCCCGAGAGTATTTCCCTTGAATAATTTTCTGATGACCTGGTCAGGGTCGCGGGAATCCGATGGATGCGAGACGCACAGGACCGGTCGATGCGGCGACGCTTGGGGGAGGCCTATGTCCAACAGTGGACGTCTTTCGGCTGATATGATGATGATGATGATGAATTTTCTACTATCACGCAGGTGAAGAACCTGGAAGCAGATTGTAATAGATAAATTCACGGGACCAGTAGGAGTAATGCCTGCTAGTGCTGCAGTATTGTTTGAATGAGTTGCTGTTACTTTGGAAGGTAATGGCCAGCCTTACAATGTTACTACTTTTGGGACTTAGGCCTCTTCTCTAATGGATCCTAATCCACGACGCGCGCCCACTGCGATTTGATGGATGTCGCATGTCTTCGAAGTTTTTGATTGTAGGACGTCATACCGGTTTCCTTGCGATGAGTTTTTTACACCAATTTGAGAGCAAGAGTTTTAGTATAGTAGATAGTTATCCATCCAGGGACTGAAATCGCCAAACGCTGCTTAACCTTGATAATCAAGCCATGTGACTATTATTACCTCGCCACGAGCTTCTCAAAAGTTAATCTGATTAACAACTAGGAATTACAATTCTTTTTTTGCCCTTAAGCTCCTAAAACTTTTAAATATTACACCGAAGCTAGATTCCTTTATGACTAGTAAATCAATTTGTAACTTTTCCGATATTAAGTGCTTTCAAAAGCCCAGAGGAACTTTTAGAAAGTCCAATAGTCGCGACTTTTGAAGAACTTTCACTAGTTGCAAATTAGTCTTGAATAATAAATGCCTCGTAATATCGATTAACTGGTAAAGTTTTACAGTTTTTTTTTGAGGTGAGAAATCATCCAATGAATGAATGGGTGGAGCGAGAGAACGTGTCAAACTTTTACTGATTAAAACCACACCTGTGTACTTTTTGCCCTTTGCTTTTTAGGACCACGAGTTTCTTTTTCAGATATTCCCTGCACAGTGGTGAAGGACATATTGTCGAGAAGATGATATAAAAAAAATCTTGTATCGACAAAATGAGTTTTTTAATTTTTCATTATGTGCATCATCTGGTTGGGACTTAAAAGATTTATCATCGGGAGCTGAGAAAAATATGGAGACGTCATTCACTATTAAATTAATATCTCCGTTACCGCTGCGTCCAAATGTTTTGTGATCTCTTCACAACTCTTTAATCTTTCTTATTAAATGTATCTCTATCCATTTTGTGTGGTTTGTTAGTTTTTATCGGAGCTATAATTGATTTCTTTTTAACCGCTTTTGTTTAATGGTATTTTAAATGATCATTTCAACTGAAAGACGTCTACTGGTAGACAGAGGCCTCTCCCAAGTGTCACCACAAAGTCCGGTGTAGTGCGTCTCGCATCCATCGGATTTCCACAACCCTCTTTAGGTCATCGGTCCGGCCTGTGGGAGGCCAACCAACGCTGCGTCTTTCAGTGCACGATCGCAAGCTACATTTCTATACTAATAGGTATTATAATGAGGCAAAGTTTTTTGTTTTCTTTTGGAGGAGGTAATCTGAGAAAGTACTGGTCTGAGTAACACAGGCTTTATTTTTTGTAAGTACGTGAAGCCGCGGACGAAAGCTAGTGTTATAGTATTATTGTTTTACTGAAAATCAGGGAAGCCCCCCATTTGTCCCCCTTTGCAGTTTCCCCAGAGATGGGCTCTAACAAACGTTGTACAGAGGGGATATCATTGTGGTATTTGAAGAGGTCACTGGACCCCTTCCATATGCATATTTTAGTAGGTAATGAGAGAAACCATATTTACTGGTCTTCATCCCAAAAGCCAGGGAGCCTGGGAGTTTGAGACATCTGTAACACAGAGCCAGTGTGGAGACGCTGCACAAGACATGCGTCATCTGCTATACTGCTTTTTTCAAGATTTATACGAGACCAATAATAGCCCCTCCCCTCCTAGAGAGATTCCCTCTCCTAGAGAGGAGGCTTGAGACCCAACAGTGGGAACAATAAAAGGCTGGTGATGATGAATAATAGAGCTGTTTCCAATGACTGGTAAGAAAAAAATTTGTTTGAGTGCATTGACACGAAAAAAAGAAGAAGCCAGCCTATTGAAGGATTCCTCCTAAAAAATAGATAATTATTATTTTATTTTCGACTAACTTTTGCCCGCAGCTTCGCCCGCGTGCATAAAATATAGCCTATGTTACTCAGGAATAAAGCAACCTTTCTATTGGTGTATTTTAGCGATCGGACCAGTACTTTCAGAGATTACCTCCTACAAACAAAAAAAAAAGACGTGTGGCACTCGGGTACTGCCGCGGTAAAGCTATTGCATAGCATTTTTATCAACTTATGCAATTATAATTAATTATTTATTTTATTTATGCAGTATTTTTTTCCTTTGTTTTTTTTTTCTTTGATATTAATTAAAGTTACACTTTCACACATTGAATTGAATTTTGATTGATTGTTCACTCATTTGTTTTCTTATCGGTCACCAGGCTCAAAAAACAAATGAGTGGGGGGTGTTAGGTTATTTTCGTTACGGAATTTCTGGATTCGGTCTCCACGCTCAAGGCCCGCGATAGAAGCTATGCAATAGCTAAAAAACAAACTTTACCGCTTTGTTATATTAGTGTTGATACTAAAATACGGAACGTAAAAGTGATAAAGACATTAGTACAGTAAGGCAAAGATAGACCTTTGAAAATGAATAGAAATACTTAACCTAAAGAACTTTACACAAAATAAATTTTTAAACTTACCTACTAATTTGTAAAACTTGTTAATAAATGACAGTAATTACCAGTTTATAGACACTAAAGTTTACTAAAGTAATAAATTTAGAACTACAGCTATGACAGTAACAAAACGGTGCGCAATGAAATTATTGTTAGGTAGCAGTTTTAACTTTATTTGTAATTAAAGTTACAATTGCTACCTGACAAACAAACTCCGAACTTTACAAGTTACGTCTACTATTCGCACGGTACAATTGGTGAAGTTCCTCACGCGTCAGTCGCCGTCACAATAGATGCCCCGAGCGTTGGGAATTGCAGGGGTTGCCACCGCAGGCGCAGGTTTGCAGACGACGAGCAATGGGCACTTCGCCGTCCAGTTTCTGGTCCGAATTGATCAAAATTAAGATATTGATAAACTTTTAGTGTTTATGCTTGTTAGCTTGTTAGATTTCTAAAACAAATCTGTTTCAGAAGGTATCATGAAAATCATAGAATTCCTTAAGGCGAAACCTGGTTTTTTTATCATCGAATAATACTAAGTAGGTAACTTGTATTGAACCGACTCTAGAATCATGACAACAAGAGCCGATTTAAAAAAAAAAATGGGTAGATACTTGTAGATATGCTTTTAACTGTAAATTCTATGCTATTCTATACTGCTCTAACCTGGTCCACACTGCTCTACGCTGATGTATACTGTTCTATGCTGATTTATGTTGTTCTATGCTGTTATACGCTATTCTATTTTACAAGCTTTTTTATCCTATGATGTTCTATGCTAATAAAAAATACAGTAGAAACTTAAAATTAATTTTAATAATAGGTGGTGTGGGAAAAAAACAGAGAACACTGCGTACATAATTCTTTAGTAAAGTCCACAATAAAACGAAGCGGTAAATACCGAAAACTAGCAAAAGGACATCAGCATACGTTTCGGGAATTCAATTTGTTAGAGTCGCTTGTTAATATAAGTGGTTTTGCGTACAAACGCCAATTGAATTATTCGGTGCAGCGTTATATTACCTGTGACTGGGTGCGAGAATACTTGTTAACATCGAGGGGGAATTGTGATAGAAACTTGGCATTTTGGTGGCTAAATACCGGATTCTGGACGTGGAAACTATTTAATGCTCATACGTTTTGGGTGTTTTTAATATCGCGCGGATTTTATCATGCATGCGGGTAGCGAAAGAGCGCTTGAGCCCCGGTATGAAGGCTTGAAGGAACGGAATGGGTTTTTTAGTCAGTAAGAGTCTGACACTATCTCCCGCTCCGCCCAAGAGCGGGCGTTGTCATTGGATGATTTTTCCCATCGAAAAAAAAATCATCCATGCGGGTTTGCTCTTCATGCAGAAAATTTCAGAACACTCGCTGATCGTCGGGTTGTCCCATGGTAGAAAGGAGATGGCGGAATATTATTTATTTATTTATTTACTAGGCTCACCAACAATTGTTAACATTTAAAATTATACAGAATTTCACTTAACTCTATAGTCTAGTGTCACAATTTATTACAGGTAAGCACCACATAAGTACGCAAAAAAGTACAAAATAATTTTACTTATGTGTTCAACTCTAAAGTTAAATTAGACATTGTAAATTTTATACAATCAATATCCTTGCGTAACTTACTATTTAACTAATATACACCACTAAATTTTGATCGTTTTAATCCCGTGGAGGGTCGATCCGGTACATGAAACACTATTGATTTGTAAAGATAGAAATTAATTTCGTACATGCGTAAATTAATACGTGTTTTGAAAAAAAAGTACTTTATTTTTTAAGTTTATCTTTACAAATCGATAGTATTCCATGTACCGGATAGACATCCACGAGATTAAAACGATCAAAATTTAGCGGTGTATAAATATATCCTTAACATAGAAATAATAATATCTGTCCAATTTCTTCGAAATCCGTTCAACAGTTTGAGTGTGAAGGTAACAAACGTACACACAAACATACAAAACTTTCGCCTTCTTTCTCAACAAATCTTTTCCTCTCTTTTTTGCGCTGTTAATGTGGGTCTAGTCTGTGGTTAGTAAACGTTGGGTTTGGTTACAAAGGGGAATTTGAAAAGGTCGGTTAGGATTACAAAAAAGAAAAGGCGGCCAATACCCTGCAGTGGGAATAAAAAGCCTAAAAAATATAACTTTCCTGTATTTTAATTTATTGAATTATAATTTATAGAATCATATTTGAACGTTTATTGATAATTGGGATTTAAATTTTTTAAATGCATATGATAATTGATTTTAATTTATCTTTGTATAGTTTCATTAATTGAATTTAGTAGTTTGAAACAAAAACTATCTTTTTCATATGGACGATTTCTAATAAGGGTTTATACCAGACTTTTTTATTGTTAGATAAATTTTAATCATGGCAAGATAAGCAAAATGATGTAAAGATGTAATTAATTTTAAGTTTCTACATGTTGTTCCTACAGTGTTTATATCTTTAAATACCTACCAAATAAAATGTGTTTCTTTCTTTTTTTTTATTAATATAACAAAAATATTATTTAGACAAATCGATAAAAAATGGCTTATTACCGTGGTTAAAAAATAAAATGCCCCTTGATGGAACTTTAAAAGGCAGGGCGCAAACGTGTATCTTGTGACAGACACTAGCTACCGATAAATATTTGATTTCTATAGAACCAGTATGAAATCATCCACTCCCTGCGCTTACGTAAACATTTTTTGTGTCCAGTTGCTTCCAATTAACACATACTCATGACGACCAAAAAGTGTTCGATGTCAGTAACTGGAACAAAAAGTGTCTCCGTTTGCGCAGCGCCTTACTTAAGTAGATACCTACGGTATTACATACGTAGGTACACACAAACTCCCACCACAAAATATACAGGTACAGAAGTCAACCTACACACAAAGCGCGCTCGAACAACTAACACATAGACATTGCTCACGGACACGATATCTCGGAGCGCCTCGGCCCGCTCGTCGAACAGTTCCGGCTCAAATGCTCATTAGTGTGCGTCCACCGAGCGTAGGTATAAAAAGTGAAGTACATACATGAGATTGTCTTCTGTACCTATCTATTTTGTGCTTCCACCTTTATAATATAAGCATAGTGTGATATTTCTCCGATTATCCTAGACTAAATTCATCAGAACATCGTCGAGAATGCCAGTAGAACTCCGAAGTAGTTTCATAAGGTATTCCCATCAAGTATTGCTCGTTCATCCATCCAGAGCTAGTCGTGACAAACGCTCATCGAATCGTTCACAGTTATGCCTTTGAGCTTCTGTTTGACTAGCTCCTGAAATGTCTTCGACCAATGGTTGTTGCAGGTCGTTGAGTGCAGGGTATGATCTGTTTGTGGTTTTGAGGGTCTAAACTTGTATCAGTTTAGATTCAAGCCGCCTAATTGGGTCTAACTTTTGGATGGGCATACTAATTCAATCGGGTTTTGTGAGTTGAATATAAGTACGTGTTGCCCGACATAGGCCACACGCCACAACTATAAACGCTGCTACAAGAAGCTAAAAGCAACCACAAGCCACTTGTGGCTGAAAAAGAAGGTCTTAAGCGCGAATAGCGTGTAGCGGTGTTTTGTATCGGCGTTTAGTGGCCGGTTTGGGCCACAAGATGCGAACAGCAGCGATTTGTAGCGTGTGGCGGCCACTGGCGTCAACCGTGTGTGGCGAATCCATATAAAATGTATAAAACCTACAGGACATATTATGTGGCGACGTTTTGTAGTTTTGAGTGGGTTTCTGTTTTGAGTATTTTGACAGGTTTTCAGGTTTAAGTACAATTCGAAAAACTATAACAAATGCTTCAATCAGAAATCGATGGTAACTGCCTGGTTAAGTGATAAATCTTATCATACTTAAGTTTCTAGAAGTAGACTTACTTACCTAAAGGTCGAGCTACACCTGTCCGCACCAAATCACGCTTTGCTATGCGTCTATCCTTTTCTGTTACTTCAGACCGTCAGTAAAAATCTGACACGTCCTCGCGCTCTACCCAATACCGGGAGACGTCATTGGATGATTTCCCACCTAAAAAACCTAATCTCTTATCTTATCTTACGAAAAATAAAAACAGATTTTTCCTCTTAAAATGTTCCAGTCATACATTTACATATATCTGAACGTGTCTACTTATTCATATTTGCGACGCCCTTCTTATACTAAAAGAGAGTAAAAACATACACTTTTATTCACAAATGTCGCCTGATTATTATGAAAGGGAAATATAACGATCATTGAAGGTTTTTACGTTGAGATTCGCGCTCAGGCACGTTCTCAACAATCTGATAAAAATATGTTTAAAGATATAAGACTTGTAAAATTTGAATATTTCAAACACGATAACGGAATACGACGGCATGGGTTCGAATCCAGGTTGATTGGTTTAAGTACTTTGTGTATTTAAAATTTCATCACCACTTCTTTCCAGGGGTTGTGCGAAAGTTTACCCCGGGACCCTAAAACGAAGACAAAGAAGAAGTAGGGTTTAGTCAGTATAAGTCTGACACGCTTTGCCGAAGTAGAAGTTACTGGATGATTTCCCACTAAAAAATTCACTACTGCTATCAAACTGTGAAGGAAAATATCGTGAGGAAGCCGGCGTTTCCTGGAGCCAAAGAAAGTATAATCAATTTATTATAACCGCAAATGTATAGCCCGTAGGTTTCTCACCAGATTCTATTTGTTTGCAACTAAAGTTTTAAGTGACTTCCTTATGCCCACGGGTTCGCTCGCGAACGTAAAATATAGCTTATGTCACTCAAGAAGAAAGCAGCTGTCTATAGGTGAAAAAATTTTAGCAATCGGACCAGTACTTTCAAATTATCTCCAAACTTTACCTCTTTATATAATATTAGTGTAGATTTAACACAAGTCATTCATTTGACATTGAAATATTTACGACTGCACAAGTTTCCGTCGATATTTTACAAACTGTTATCGTGTCAAAGAACATTGAAACATTTGTCATATTTTGCCTGCGGCTTGACGTTTAACTGCGGGAAGGGTCGTGGGTGCAAACCCAGTCAGGCGCATAATTTTGTGTAATTTACTTCATCACCACTGCTTTTAAAACAGTTCTGGAAAACATCAAAACAACATTATAATAATTTTGAGGAAGTTCCTGTTTCTGGAGCCCTAACCATCGGTAGCTTGGATCTAGCTCCCGACACCAACTGACTTCAATTTATATTTTTTCATGTGTTTTAAAAATATTAATAATATTCATCTAAAAAGACGAATAGTAATAATGAGTTAAAAATACGAATAATAATTTGGGTAAAAGTGCTGATAGTTGGTTTTTAGGGTTCCGTAGCCAAATGGCAAAAAACGGAACCCTTATAGATTCGTCATGTCTGTCTGTCTGTCTGTCCGTCCGTATGTTACAGCCACTTTTTTTCGAAGAAGAACCTACTGTTGAAACTTAGTAGGTAGATGTATTCTGTGAACCGCATTAAGATTTTCACACAAAAATAGAAAAAAAGCAATAAATTTTGGGGGTCCCCATACTTAGAACTGAAACTCAAAAATTTTTTTTTCATCATACTCATATGTGTGGGGTATCTATGGATAGGTCTTCAAAAATGATATTGAGGTTTCTTATATAATTTTTTTCTAAATTGAATAGTTTACGCGAGAGACACTTCCAAAGTGGTAAAATGTGTGTCCCCCCCCCTGTAACTTCTAAAATAAGAGAATGATAAATCTAAAAAAAATATATGATATATATTACCATGTAAACTATCAATGAAAATTGGTTTGAACGAGATCTAGTAAGTAGTTTTTTTTTAATACGTCATAAATCTAAAAAATACGCTATTATTAAAACATCGATCAAAGTTACAACGAACTCCAAAAACTTTTATATTATGTCACTTGCTTCTACGGAACCCTCCATGGGCGTGTCCGACTCGCACTTGGCCGGTTTTTGCAATAAGGGTACGATTTATCTATAAGCGTTTTATTAACAATATCCTTAAGATCTATGTTAATAGGTACACAGTACCTATAATATAGCAGCTAACCATACATAACACCCTTACAATTTTCCCGAAACTGTTCTGTAATTATTGACTTTCACACGGGAAAAACTATTTTATAATTATTGACTTTCACACGGGAGAAACCGCAGTCTAAAGCTAGTGTACAACATTACTATATCAAAGTTTTATAACATAGCGTCATTAGTCAAAGTTCAGCGTTTGCACCCTTGTCTGCGAAGCCCGCATTTGAAATTAGTTTGTACAACAGTTTTATAATGTTTTGTCACGGAACCACTTCAGTGGTGCCGAGTGTATTGCTTTTTGAGCCTCATAAATATAGATCAAAGAAAATATAAAGAGATAGGACAGCAAATTGCCTAGTCTTTTTCCGATTAGGTATATTAGGTTCGGGTTCCAGTCCAACAGGATGCAGCAGGACATCAGTACTTTACACGTAGCCACTGCCTACCTGAACTCCTTAATAATACCCTTGTTGGCATAAAATTTTAAGGAATAATATAGTTTGGCATAACGTTTTCGCATAACTTTTATTAGGGTCTACCTTTTATAGCAGAACTTTTTACGTCATAATATTGTTTTGCATAACAACGGATAGCATAAACCTCATTTCGCAGAAAATCATTTCGCATACACTCAGTTGTCATACATTCAAAACTCATAATTTTGTTAGTCAAAATCATCTTTAGGCATAATGTTTATATCCATAATAATTAAAAAGCAGAACCATCATATCGCAGAAAATTCACAGTCAGAATCGTCTTTTGGCATACATTTTATATCGATAGTCATTAAAAGGCTAACCTAAATGCTAATTACAAAAATATTGTCGGCTTGGATGCATGTAGCATGCAAACAGGCATACAACATGCAAGCAGGCATGCAACATGCAGCATGCATGTAGCATGCAAGCAGGCATGCAACATGCAGCATGCATGCAGCATGCAAGCAGGCATGCAACATGCAGCAGGCATGCAACATGCAGCAAGCATTGTTTCTGTCACGGCTCCGGCGCTGCGGGGTTTGGGCGGCGCCACGCGAGCTTATCGTCACAGATGGTTTTAACGCTCACCACCGCAGCTTCGGCTTGCTGGCCGGCTTCGCCGGCCAGCCTCAGCCGCGGTGGCGGGCCTTCAAACCACCTGCTCCTCAGCTCGCGGGCCGCCCTACCCCTCCGCGCCTACGCGGGTTTAAATTACACTCTAGGGGTAGGGCAGACAAGACTGCGTAAAGTCGGTTTCGCAGCGATTCGTTTCTGTCACAAAATTTTGCAGCACAACGTATTGACTTTTTATGACACAAATTTAATTTAATATTGAAAATGCTACCAATACATGCTATATTTAGAACATTCTATGTCACTTTTGCAGACCATTCGATTTTAAATACATTGCACGTAGGTTATCTAACCATTCGACAGCATAAATTTACTTTATTTAAATTATCAGTTTTATTCCAATATTAAAAGTTTTTGATGTTTTGAACACTAATTTTTACAAGAAGATACATCTATTTAAATTTTTGATGTTCAAATATGCACCCATACCAAATAATCGTATCTCTAAATAATTGTTATGCTAAACAAAATTATGCATAATATTAATTATGGCAAAGGTAATTATGCGAAACAAAATTCTGCCAAGATAAAAGTATGCCATTGTAAATTCGGACACGTAAATATTCTGCCAAACAAAAGTTATGCTAAATAATTTTTATGCCTTAAAAATATTCGATTAAATAAGATTATGCCATGTGAGTTATGCCAAATAAAAATCGGAGTATCAAGATTCTGCCAAATAGAAGGAACCCCTTTTATTAGCATAAAAATACTGCTGCATAATAATACTTTGGCATAATGTAAATGTTAGGCTAGGTTAGGTTTATAACGGCTTTACGTGCTTTGTGAAGCACGGGGAGTCAGTAATGTCCTAGATAAACTAAGAAGGAAGGGATTGAGAAGTGCGAAGTACCTAGCAATATTTACGGCAACAACCATTATGACAAAACATTTATGCCTAATAATATTATTATGCGTAATAATCATTATGCTGAATTTTGTTATGACAATAAAAATTATGACAATATATTTTATGCTTATCATTAGTAAACCGAACTTCACAACCCCCTCTTGGCAAGACACCAGCCTTGTTCCTTTTGAACGGAAGTTTGCGGGGCTTTACCACAGATTACTGAATAGTTACTACGTAAGCTTTACTCTCTGTGCCGTTTACCTCTAAATGTTAATATGGTCATTCATCTATAGACTGACCTTGGAAAGCATTGCTTAACCTTAGATATTGACCGGTGCGATAAAAATATACTAAGACATCGATGAATACCTAATCTATATTGTTTTAATTTTCAAATAAACTATAGGTAAGTATAGCTATTGCCGCACCATACAATGAAACTTATTTGTAACTTTTGATACTATAAACAAGTCATACGAATCAATAAAATGACTCAGTATTTCACATCCAAACATTTCTATTTCATTTTCACCCAAAAAACATTTGTGTCGCTAAAACAATGTATATAATTCATAACATTTTAGCGGCCCAAAAATATACGAGCAATACCAGACTGCCAAATAACTATGATTTCTGGCCTAAACGTGATATTACTTTGTCTTTACGTAATGAAAAAATATTTAGGGACGTTGAATATTATCCAATTGTCTATTTTATTTCGAGTTTGTGTTTGTTTTTCATTGGCAAAACCTGCATGGTGAAAATTTTGATGTGTTTTTGGCATGCGGTGGGTATGAATTTTTGATGCTTGAAACTACTGGGTGTTTATAATGCGGACGTGATAGATGTATACTCATTCATTTTAATGAACGAGTAATAAATATAATTATGAATAGAGCAGTGATGGCCGAGTGGTAACAGCCCCGACTTACAAAAAGTCGTGGGTTCACACCCAGCCAGGCGCATTACTTTGTGTAATTTATTTCATCACCACTGCTCCCAAAACGGTGAAGAAAACCGGCATATTCTAGAACCAACAATTCGAAGACATGTGATATTTACCAACCTTCACCTAGGCCCGTGTGGTAGATTTCGGCTCATTCCCTCGCCTAAAAAGGAGGCCTGAGTCCTAGCAGTGGGAACATTAAAAGGCTCATTATGCTGAGTTAAATTCTTTGATTGATAATAGACTGACCGAAGCCGACCGAAGTGTGATTACACTAATCGCAAAGATTAATGGTAGAATAAGCACACGACATTACCGTGGTCGCAAACTGGGCCCGTTAAAAAGAAGTCAATTTAGAATTTTCTATTTTTGGCATCAATACGCGAAGATGTATGTAATATAGAAACTACCTAAAATTATTTTAGCCTTCAAAACTAAATCAAACGCTCACCATGAAAATAGAACATTTGCAAGTTTTTAACACTATTTTCGTCTGATTTAACTTAAAGGTAAATTTTCATCTAGAAATCGGAGTAAACATCGCGTCTGCACTATTTCCAACAGTTTGTGGCATGCCGTCAGGGAGACGGCATGCCACAAACTTTATGAGCGATATCCGATTATTTTTCAACTCTGTACCGATTCATCGGAACTTTTCGACGAACGTTCGAAGCAGTGCCTTTCTACGAACATTAAATTGCTCTATCTAGTGTTCGTGTTTTGCGAACGTGGAAAACTTTGATTACAATTTTAATTTTGCAACAGCGACCGAGCAACGAATGTTTTTGAAATTGGCCCGATGCAATTTTGTAATGTTTTCGATCGAGGTAATCGGGGTTGTGTGAATTTTACGATATTTACTGTGAAAAATTGTGCTGTAATGGGATAGTGATAGTTTCATTTGAAAACTACCGTCGCCTGCCGCTGTGTCTACATTATTACTACCCCTTGTTTGTGTTGAAAATATTTGTTTTTTTTTTTAATGATAGTTCTTGATTGCAATCCCACCTGATGGTAAGCAGTGATGCAATCGTTGATGGTGAATCGCACTAGTTTATTAAGAGCCTTCTTCTTCTTCTTATCGTATCGATGGCAAAATTAGTTAAATTCCTTGCCTGGCCCAGAATTCGGCCACGGCAATACCGTCCGCTGATGCTGTCATTAGGTCCCTACGTGAGAAGGAAACGAAAATTAAGAGCCTTGAAGACACCACACCTATTAGGCTGATTAGCTTTACCTGCAATTTTACGGAAGGGAATCATTTGTCATGGGACGTTTATAAGGAGGAGGGATGAAACAAGTATCACTGTAATAAAAAAGTTATGAGTATACAATCATGTAGATGAATGAAGAAGGAGAGTGCGTCCAAAGACAAGACGGATGGAGGGTGTGAGGAAGTAAAAGAAAAGGGAGTCAGTGATAATAATAATATTTGTATTGTTCGGTGATTCCTTTCTCAAGAGTCTTGACCACCGGCAGCTTGGATCCTGTTCCCGATGCCGGTGGGCTACTATTTTTTGTATTTTTTAATTTTTTTTCATATACTTTTTTTTTTCAATATTTAAAAATACATAAAATTAATATTTGAAAATATCAAATAAATAGTCTGGTCCCAAGCTAAGCAGAACTTGTGTTACGTCTTCTAGACAACTGATAAACATACTTAAATGTTTCTAAATACATACATATTATAGATAAATTACACCCAGACACAGAACAAATGACGTGTAAAAGTGTTTTTTAAACCTATTTACAAAATAAATATCATTTATCATTTAAATATCATTTAAACGATCGTGCTCATCGCACAAACACTTGTCCTGGGTGGAAATCGAACCCACGACCTCTAGCATAGCAGTCAGAGCTACTAACCACTAGACCAACAGGCCAGCCGCGGGCTTGCGGACAGTGAGCAATAGGTAGCTCGCTGTCCGGCCGTCCAGTAACTGTCCGGACCAAGTCCAAGTCCTCGACGGCGCGCACTGTTCCCGCGCGCTTCAAGGAGTTGTCAGCAACAGCAAGGGCCCAGCCGAGTCGAAGCCTACTGGGGCCAGGGTTATCCGAAAGGGAACTTCAGCCCCGATATGAAGGCTAGAAGGAACGGGGTGGACTTTTATTCAGTAAGAGTCTGGCACTATCTCCCGCTCCGCCCAAGAGCGGGGGTTGTCATTGGATGATTTTTCCCACCATCAAACAAACAGTTCTACGAAGACGGGCCTTTTTTTTAGATTCGAAATTACCCAATGTCTTCTGCTATGGTCCTTCCAGTGCCCCAGGTTTTCCTGTCAGAAGCGATACCATGGCTCCAGTATGCTTTGACCCTGCTGGGCCCCTACGGTACGAAGATTGGCTGTTTCCCATTTTCCTAATAGCTGATTGTCAATTGTTTTTCAACTATTTCTTTTTCGCGTTCTATTTTGTACATAACATATTATTTGGTACCTTAATTAATTACATTTCACAAGTCTAACACAGAAAAGCTTTCAATAAATTCAATGTGGTTTTTTGTTTCAGGTATGTGACTGAAAGACCGATGTCTATTATTCTGGAGACGGAGTGAGTTTGCTTTTCATACTGTTATGATTCTTATCGCTTAAAAGGTAAGGTTCAGATTTGTGTACGGAGTTGGTGCTATTGTTAAGTTTTTTTCTTCACATATTTCACTTGACAAGATTTTTTATCGGCTCCCGCAGTACCTACTCTTACAGCTTCTTATTAAAAAAAAAACAAATCTTCATTTCCAATTGTTCAAACAAATCATTAAGAAAAATCTACGGCTAATTAACTCCAACCCTTTTTTAGTATTCCGCTGAACAAAAAAAAAAAAAAACGTTTTTTTTTTCACAAAAATTAAAATAATAATCTGTTCTTACTGAAATCACATTCAATATCTGATGTCTCGTAGAAAAGTTGAAGGAGTCAATTTGGTCTTGAAAACAATGAGCAATGCTCAAATGAGCTCGCTGTCCGATAAGAACCAAGCCATGTCTCATGCCTCATTGAGATGTCAAAATCAAAATCAAAGCATTTATTTCAAATAGACCATTTACAGGCACTTTTGAATAGTCAAATGTCGGTCAGTCCAAGAAAAGTGAAGCTAAATTGCACGTTCCAAAGAGTAGGTCTCTATGGAGAAGAACGTGCAAGAAACTCCATGGACACTTTTTTAAATCATATTATGTGTTACATATAATGGTTACATATTACTTGTTGCTTCTATCATGTGAGCACAATGTCGATAATGAAATAAAAATGTAAAATAATTAAAAGATAGAAACTGAATTAAGGCCACGGCGACAGATGAATTTTTCATACAAACGTAATACCACGCTCATTTGCAATTGGAGCATATTTCCAACATATTATGATGTTATTCGGTTATAGACGATATTTATCTAGGTTCCTACATCTTTCTTTTTTAAAAAAACTTGCCTAAAACGAAATTAAAGCGAATTATAATTCGCACTTTTTTACAACGTAAATGGCATGTTTTCATTTGGCTTTTCCTGTATTAAAAATAACAATATGTCCAATATTCTCAATGTAGGAACACAGATTATATTATCAATTTACAAATGATAGAAAACAAATTGGCAAAACATTAAGTTTTCATTCATCATTTTTGGTATTACGAAACACGTCCAATTTATCCCAAATTTCCAAGAGTTACTAGTGCTATCGCGGCAAGCGGGATGTCAGTGTCATTGTGTGCGTGCTGTCATTACTTCAGTTGCGTTCATAGGTCGAGTTTTATTGTAATATTTTTGACACTATTGACTTAAATAAAATAATACGTAAGCATTTAAGTTTAATAAAAGGAATATAGAACTCTTGAGGACATGTCAGACTTTAACTGACTAAAAGCGCCGTCAAAAACCCCTTAAAAAAAAGAATAAAAAAAAAGCGCCGTCGACGATTCGGGTTCGGTCCAGATGGTTACCGGATGACTGGACGGCGATGCCAAGCCCAGGGTGGCCAGAAATCTGGGTCGAGATCCTGGCTGCTGGGGCATCAGGGTATTCCCTCGTCCATGCGGCCGCCTTCTTCGCTAGCATTACTCTTTCGCAGAAAGAGGGCTCGGCGCGAGAGGTCGTTGCCACCGATGGCCCCCACGAGGACGTGGCGGTGTTCCGCATAAACGGGGCACATACATCTCTACCGTATGCTCCACCGTATCCTTCAGACGGTCCACACAATCGTGATAACCAGGCGTTTCTTCCGCCTAAATCCGACGCAGGAGCCTCCCGTACTTGCCATGTCCGGTGAGGATATGCGACGGTCGCTGAGATCCTCCGGAACTGTCGGCCATACAGCGACTTGTCGTGGCAGCGGAATTTCGCCCCAGGGTTGCATCTCCACGTGTAAATCATGCGTGCAAAGGATTGTTGCCTCCACATCCCATGGTAGCAGGCCTGCAAGAAACCGTGCGGGTATATTGCAGGAAACCGTGCTTGTCTTTGTACTATTAGGGTGGCTATAACTCCCTGGCATGCGTTCAGCTTGGCAACTGATCACTTTCGCAGCGACGGCGCTCCATAAAGGGCCATGGACCGAACGATGCCTGCGTAGAGCCTCCAGCAGGAGGCGTCTGGACACCCCAGGTTGGACAGGAGCCGCTTGAGTGCCATAGTCTAATCCAGTTTGAAAGAAAGAAAGAAAGAAAGAAAAATAATTTATTTCGTCCAGCACAAGGCGCAAACACAAAATAAACAATAAGTAACACGTTTGGGAACCAGACGTCGGTAGTGCTCCTCAAGATACCATCGGCTGTCGAGGACGAGTCCCAGATACTTGTAAACTTCTATTGTAATTTGGGAAACCGGCGGTGGCTCGTTCCGAGGGCCATGAAAACACAAGCTCTCGGACTTGTGCAGTGTCACCTCGAGTCCCAACTGCTGGATCCTCTTCACGACTGTTGCAACTCTGCGTTGCGGTTCAGGATAGGGAGCAGGGTTATTGCAAGTGATGCTGTAGCCAATTGGCAGCGGAGATGGGAGCAGGAAGAGAAGGCGATGGAACTTCATCGATTCCTCCCTGACGTGGCGGTTAGGCTCAAGGCAACTTGGGTCGAGCCGGACTACAAAGTCTCACAGATCCTGACTGGACATGGATATTTCTGGAAGAAACTGTATGAAATGCGGTTATGTGAGGTTAGCGTGTGCTATTGCGGTGATGAGGACGAAAATTTTTATCACGTTCTGTGGCGATGCCCCCCTTATGACGAACAGCGACGAAAGATGATGGACGGGATCACTCGCTTGGATGAAAGACCGGCTTACTACTGCAATCTCATGGCCTCAAATGAGTTCGAACACGAATGGCACAGACTAAGGAGTAAGCAGGCAGCGAACCCGTACTGTGTGTTTGTCTTACCCACGTGAGGGGGGACCGTTAGTATGTCGCCCCAGGATGGGGAGAAAGGCAACATGGGGACAAGACGAGGAAATTTGTAAAGGAGTCAAGAAGCGGCTGCGGTGATAGCGCGCTTATATTTATATGGGTGGGCTGTGTCCGCAGCCGTCTCATTTCGATTCGGCCCATATGACATGATGTCGGTGGGGCCAAGGCTGGTTGGAGGGTGTTGCAAACCTGCGTTCCGCTAGTTAGACCGCCGCCTGGTACGACTCTCCCTTAGTTAGGATCAGCGTGTCGTCTGCATAATAGACCACGCTGACCCCGTTGGGGAGGTCGCATAGCACATAGTATGCAAATATGGCTACAAAAAACGGTGACAAAAAAAAAACTATACTACAACTAGTGACGGAGCCATGGGCGGATGAGAATGCTCCCCTTTTGACGGGAATAGAGCGTTCATCACACCCTCCATAAACAGGGGCCGGTACTCTGTTTCAGCGGGGGAGCCCAGGTACGGAGCTTGTTACGCACCATTTCGTAGGGTCGTCCCCTCGGGTCTCTGTTCAGAGTCTCCAGCTACACGTCGCGGGCCTCCAGTTTGGCCAGCCGTATCTCCGCTCTGAGGGTGCGCTTCGCTGTTCTTTATTCCTCGTACGCACCTGGTACGGGTGGAGCCGGATCTTGCGGATGGCCAGTTTGACTTTTGCAAGGAGCGCTCTATTTCGACTCCAGTATCACCAGGTGCCGGTCTACCTCATTCGTGTGATCGAGGCCTACCTGAAGGACAGGTTCATTATCTGCCCCGCTCACCGGGGAGAATGGAAACGCCGAGAGATGTCGTGCGATGTTCCCCAGGGATCGGTACCAAGACATGGGTCGGACTGTATTTGGGATTTGAATTCGACAGCCGTTGGAATTTCGAAGAACACTTCCGACGTCTGGCTCCCAAACTGGACCGGACTGGGGCTGCCCTGAAGCGGCTCCTACCCAACATAGAGGTCTTTAGCCCTTTGCCGGAGGCTCCACGCAGCATTGTTTGGTCCATGGCCCATTACGGAGCGCCGGTGTTGGCCCCATTGCTGTGAAAGCGACCGGGGGCAAAGCTGAACGCATCCCAGAGGATCATGGCCATCCAAATGGTGCGGGGATACCGCACGTTCTCCAGCGAAGCGACGAGCCTCTTTGCTGGTCTGCCACCATGGGATTTAGAGGCAACAGTCCTTGCATGCGTGCACAATTTGCGCATGGAGATGCAACGCCGGAGTAAAAAACACTGACGAAGGCGGTCAGAGTACCGGCGGGATTTCATGGTGAAATGGCGACAGCGACTGTCGCAATCTAGTGCTGGGCAAGCCATAATTCTGGCGATAAATCCAATCTTTGAGAAGTGGGTGAATAGACGTGGAAACATCCTCACCTTCCGTATGACGACACCTCACCTCGTGGTAAGTTCGGAAGAAACGCCTGGCTGTCATCATTGTGTAGACCGCCCGGAGGACAGGATGGAGCATACGGCGATGGTATGCTCCACTCAGGCGGAGCACTGCCGCCGCGCCGTGTCCTCGTGGGAGTGATCAGCGGCAACGACCTCTCACGCCGGACCCTGGTACAAGCTATGGTCCGGAATGTGTAGGAATGGCAGGTGGTCGGCTCCTTCTACGAAGCAGCTATGCTAGCAAAGGAGACAGTCGTACACGTGAGGGAACAGCATTCCTCACACCCCAGCCACCGGGATCCTGATCCCTTTTTCCAGTCACCGTAGGCGCAGGGTTGCGAACGGCGAGCAATTTGTATCTCTCCGTCCGGCCGTCCGGTAAGCGTCCGTACCGAGCTCGAGACGTCGATGTTGCATAGTGTTCCATTCGCGTCTCGAGGACATGTCAGCAAAACCGTAGGGGCCCAGCAGGTTCGAAGTCTACTGAGGCCAAGGGTTGAGCGAAAGAGAACATCGGGGCCTTGAAACGAAAGAACAGTTTTCATTTCCCTAAAAGTCTGACACTAAAAGAGCGGCAGAAGTCATTGAATAATTTCCCAAATATGAAAAAAAAAGCTCTCGTCTCCATAACATTTTCTGATTTGACCCCAAGACCACCTTGGGCACGCCACAATTATGGCAGTAAGTCCCCTCTTGGAGGCATGGCTGGAAAGACCTCACGGCGCGGGCGTCCTCACCTTCCGCATGTCGCAGGTTCTCACCGGACACGTAAGTTCAGTAGGTTCGGGCTTTACCGGATTCGTACAGAAGTGACGCCCGAGTGTCGCCACTGTGCGGAACGCCCGGAGGACACGGTGGAGCACGCAGTGGAGGTGTGCCGCTTAGGCGGAGCCTCGCCTTGCCCTCGTGGAGGTGATCGGCGGCGGCGATCTCTCGCGCCAGACTTTGGTACAGGCCATGGTTCGGAGCGAGGAGGATCAGTGGCAGGCAGTCGCCTCCTTCTGCAAAGCAGTAATGCTAGCAAAGGAGGAGGCCGACCGTATCAGGCAACGGCGTTCACAGCCGCTGCCGGGATTCCGATCCCGATTTCCGGGCACCGTAGGCGCGGGCTTGCGGACGGCGAGCAATCGGTAGCTCGCTGTCCGACCGTCCGGTAACTGTCCAGATCGAGCCCAAGTCATCGGCGGCGCGAACTATTCCCGTGCGCCTCAAGGAGTTGTCAGCAACAGAAGGGGTCCAGCCGGGTCGAAGCCTACTGGGGCCAGGGTTAGCTCCGAAAGGTAGCTCAGTCCTGGTACGAAAGGCAACGAAGGAACAGGAGTGGGTTTTTAGTCAGTAAAAGTCTGACACTATCTCCCGCTCCACCCAAGAGCGGGGGATGTCATTAAATGATTTTCCCACCGTAAAAAAAGGCCACCTTTGTATGACATATCTGCTATTGTTATCATAATATGTTGAGATATCGGCTCAGTAATAAAATTTCCAAAAAACGCATTATTAGTTCGTACATTCACAAACAATTCCCGAAGTATTCCGCAAAAATAAAGCAAATAATGAATATACCTCATCTTACTAACAATAAATTGTAAGACGCTCACATACACACACACAGCTGCATCAATCCGTCACTTGTTTTTATCAAACAGAGATAGCTATATTCCGCGAACGAATTTTGAATACGCGTCAACTTGCAGTTGCGAGTGACATTCGCCGGCCTCTTAAGCCACTGGCAGCTAAGAGGTGACCAGTCCCATCTGACGGCACCCGTTCACGAGCGTGACGCGTGCATCAGCCCCACTCAGCTCAACCATTTTGAAGGGAACTGAACGACCCACCAACAGCGAGATATTTGAGTGAGCATGACAAACTCTCAACTGCCATGCTCGTAATGTCAAAAAAAAAAAGTTGTAACCTATTAAAAATGCTCCATGGTGCTTCACATTCACAAACTTGAAAAAAGTGCTTCTACATTATACAATGCTATTGTGTCTTTCAAATTAAAAAATAATAATATTAGTTTCCAACTAATCAACTAATTAGTACGCCCTAGTGGTAGTGGAGCTGGACCAGCATTGAGCCCAGCATTTTTATCTTGAATATAATCCTCCAACTTATAATATGCTTGCCTGCATAGTGTGCGTTTAATACAAGATTTAAATTTCGTTTCATTGAGTTCTAATATTTGGGGAGGTATTTTATTGTAACATTTCAAACAGTACCCCATGAAAGAAGAGGCCACTTTAGCCAGTCTGAAACCTGGTTGAACTAATTGATCCCTATTTCTTGTTACATAATAGTCGTCAGTAATCTTCAGTATCGCTAACGGGGCTTGCTAATTGTTTAAAAGAGTCACCACAACCCTGCAGCACAAAGGGCAACTGAAAGAACTCGGGTGAGTTTTAGTCAGTAAAAATCTGACACTGTCTTTCGCTTTACCCAGAGTGTGAGAAGTAATTTAATGATTTAAGTTAAAAAAAGTGAGTCAATCACGCAAGACGATGGGTCGGATAGTCCGGAGTTATTTGACGATATTCCGCAACCGTCGGGACCCAGCAGCCGACTGGGGCCAAGGGTCTATTTCTGAAAGAGAGGCTCGGCCCTAGTATGAAAGGCAACGAAGGATCGGGGTGGGTTTTTTAGTCAATAAAAGTATATATTTAGCACTATCCCGCTCCGCCCGTGGGGATGTCATCTGGCTGATTTTTACCCAAGGAAAGACCTCAAAATAAAGCAGTCATCTCTTCTTGACAATCGCAATGACGTGACAAGAATATAATAGAATATATAAGCATTATTAATTAAATAGTCTATGTTGGTACGATTGGAAACGGCAACCGAGTGTACCTAAAATAAGCAAGCTATTCACTACCCTCAGCGATAGCATCAGGGAAAACCATAACCTTGTGGCTACGGTACGCGTCACAGGGTTCGGAATCTTTGGCAGTGACTGGGTATCCTACAGATGGATACATAGTAGGTACCTATAGATGGCGTGTACCATCTATTGGTACTTTAGCGACATCTATGGCGTCTGTAAGTCTTTAAGTCTAAGAGTCAATAGTCAATAGGTTACTTCTAGGCAAGCGTGTACCATCGTCGGCCACATCATCGCTTACCATGAGGTGAGATAGTGGTCAAACGCGAGCCTAGTTTCTGACACACTAGGTTTGTATGGAAAATATCGACTATATTGTTCATAGTATTGGTCGCCAAGGTACCAAAGTATGCTCTGTGGTACGCGCACATGAACTGTGGTGGAATAGCGTGATTCAGGCGCCAGACTTTGTGCATGCCATAGCTTTTACTGCTCGGATTTATACCTTGATATGACGGTATAAATCAGAGTGAGTGAGACATTGATACCTGAGGGGAAGTGTAGGTCAGGTTTGGTTCAACGCGATGGTGTCGCCTTAATAGATTTGATCAAAAACTTACTATTTTCTTGTTTCCATAAATTTACAGTTTGTACCAGTCAATCATATCAATCTCGATGCCGGATTACAACCGTTTAAAAGCAACGCCATAACATAAGTTCCATTTTTGTTTAAATACATTGTTGAGCATTCTTAAACAATCTTTCAAACATTGTCTTGATTTAGTGCTACATTTAGGGCTGTTTTCGACTACGACGTCTACTTTTAAGGTTCTTTTAGCGGAAAGCTAGGGGGTGTTAAATTAAAAAAAAATGTTAAATTAGGAACCTTGGCTAATAGGATCACTTTGATGTCCAACTCATTCATTCAGATCATTTGTTCTGTGTCTGGGTGTAATTTATCTACAATGTGTATGTATTTATAAATATATAAGTATGTTTATCAGTCGTCTAGTACCCATAACACAAGCTCTGCTTAGCTTGGGACTAGACGGCGCTGTGTGACAATTGTGGAATAAAAAAAAATTTTTTTTTAGGAACGCATAAATTACCTTTATTTTAGACAGTATAAGATCCTTAAGAGCTCAAAAGATACAAAATAAGAAATCTATAACAATATCAAATACTCAGGGCTTCTAAGAACCCCTAGGAGTAGTGAAAATATCAAACTTTTGAGTTAATGCATTCTGAAGATAAGGCTGTTTATGCTCTTTCGAACATTTATTTTGACACTCGCAAAGGAATCAAAACCTGTAACCCGAAAATATACCGGTGTACTAGTATAGGTTACAATTACTGAACATATACAACTGTTATAGTTACTAAACTTTGGCAAGAAGCACTGCCATATAGCACAATTTGTAACCCGTTTTGCAGTTACGGAAATAGCATTAGTTATATAATTATTTTTTTGCGATTTTAAGCTTAAGTTTGTACGGAACCGTCAGTTCGCGAGTCCGAATCGCACTTTCCGGGTTTTTTGGACCAATCTTTATGAATTAAAAAAAAAATCTGTCTCTACCTTACCCAATTCCACTTACCTAGCAAAGTCCAATACTAATTCCGTTCACTCAAACGAAACTCTTTCGCCCGTAAACTGTAAAGAAAGATGTCTGCCAGACGCCATTTAATTACCATGAAAATGGCTGAAATGGCTGAAAACGAGTGAAACGTTGGCTGTACACGGACGTCATTATGGACGCACTTTATTTGAGTTTGTGAGGCCGGTTATTACTGAAACTCTGTATTTCAGCGTAGTTCATTTTGGTGTGTGGTCCAAGTGTGAGAGCAAGCGTATTGGATTGATTGCTTTGCTGTTTATTACAAATCCACAAGGCAATACCTTGTGGATTTGTAAGTAGCGTTAGGTCGATCATCGTTAGTCGCAGGACGATTCCCGGACACCATAGGTGCGGGTTTGCGGATGACGAGCAATAGTGGCTTGCCGTCCGGCCGTCCGGAATGGAAGTCTGTGTCGACGGTGCGTAGATGCCAGTAAAGCTGAAGGAGCTGTTGGGTTGATGTTTGCTAAGGATGCGGAAATGTTTGAAAGAGTTACCGTGGGCATAGAATGCGTGGGCAAATGAAGAAACACTTAATAGGTGGATTTTAATGATTACAAGTCTGATGTCGCTCTCTCAATCCTAGAGCGAAAGGAAACATTTGAAGATTTCCCACTTCAAAAGAAAACCCTATAATTATCCTCTAGGACATAACTTGGTATATCTCTGTATGACTGTAAGTATTCTATTGCTATTTTGGCTAGGTACTTGATTTGGCAGAAAGTGATCGTTGCGATATCATTCTTCTGAACAAAAAGTTTTGATCTTGTGGAATACAATCGAAGTTTTTCATATCCCAGTATTCTAACAATCGATTTCTGAAAATTTACGTTTGTTCAAAAGCTCAGTGACAGGCTTGACTCTCGACAGTTAGTTTAACTGATCTTGCATTCCTTTTCAAAAACTGGGTACTAATCCTTTTTTGTTTTTATTTATTTCTTCCCACACACACTCAAAATTTGACGTTTTTATATCAAAAGTAGAGATAGAAGATAAAGCCTCATAAACGCCTGAATGAATAAATGTGATCGAATACAACACTTTACCATCTGTACCTACCATTTTGGTTATTTTTTATTCATACATCTTAATAGTCCATTCATTACAAACCAGCCAGTACTAATTATGATCTTTAAACGTTTTTTACAGCATAGCTAAAAATCAAACAGTAAATACACCTGTGCAATTTCAGTACTCTCTATCAGTTTATACCTTGCACGAAATAATTACGGAGTGTAATGTTACAAATGAAATAAATGCACTGCCTACGAGTTACGTATGTACGTTTAAGTTAATGAAGTTATTATTTTATTTATTTATTTATTTATTTATTATTATTATTTAGTACAGCAATTGCCATTAATACTAAAACACGTTAATCCTTTCACTCTGTCTTCTCACAGAATCGCAAACTTTCTAATAATATCGTCTTCCATTCATCAGCAAACAAATCTAATCCAGGGTTGGCCTCCACGAGCGCGTTGAGCGTCGTTAGCATACGCGGTATAGGGGAAGTGGATCGAGCTACAGTGCGACAAAATGGGACATTAAATAATAAATGTTTCCTAGAGCGAGAGTAGTTATTTGGAACAAATAATTGACACAACTTCGCATGTAAGTCGGACGCATCAGTGTAACCATTAATAATTTTACAGGCTGTTGTAATTTGGTCAACAGCTCGCCTAACCTTTAATGAATTGAAATTTAGGCATCCTAATAAAAACATAGTAGGATACATATATGGATAGTATCCAAATAATCGTTTATATAGGTACCTGAGAAAAGCTTTTTGAACTTTCTCCAGTATGAGTGTATATGTAACTTCATGAGGATTCCATACACAAGCGCTGGTTTCAAGTTTGCACCGAACTAAGGCATTATACAGAAGCTTTATAACTGCTTGGTTTTTAAAACCTTGAGAGTTGCGTAAAACAAATCCTAAACGTCTAAATGATTCTTTAGCCAGGCTTATTATGTGCGAGTGGAAAGTTAGTTTGGTGTCAAATTGGACACCGAGGTCTTTCACTGTAGAGACTCTAGTTATAAGACCGTTGTTCATACTGTAGTCGTACTGTATAGGATTGCGCATGCGGCCAAAGCTCATTATTTGGCATTTGGAGATATTAAATTCCATCTTGTTAGTGGTGGCCCATTCACTCAGGGCATCTATATCATGCTGCAGAGCTACACAGTCCGATACAGAGTTAACGTTAGCAAAAATCTTTAGATCGTCGGCATAAAGTAAACATTTTGCATGTTTTATTATTTGTGGGAGATCATTTATCATAATTAAAAATAGCAAGGGACCTAAAATGGAACCCTGACTCACGCCTGAACGAGTGTGATAAGTGTGTGAGTTGTATGAGCCAAGACGAACGAATTGCTGGCGGTCCCGAAGATAATCAGAAATAAAAAGAAGAAGACTGGGTGAAAATCCTATGGCACTTAATTTACGTAGCAAGATGTCATTGTTAATTCTATCAAAGGCCTTGCGGAAATCAAAATATAGCACATCCACTTGCTGTCCGCGGTCCATTTGGGTAGAAATAAAATCAACCAGGGTGAGTAAATTGGTGTTGACTGATTTTCCATTGCGAAAGCCATGTTGCTCATTGCACATATGAATATCGACTTGCCTTTGAATTTCTTTATACAAAATATATTCAAAAACTTTGGCAGGGGCCGACAATATGGCAATAGGCCTGTAGTCCTCAACAGATGTTTTTACTGCTGTCTTTGGTATAGGCGTAACCCTAGAGAGCTTCCATTGTGTCGGATACTTTCCAGTACTTAACGATAAGTTAAATATATGGCATAGAGGTTTGGCTATGGATTCTTCAGATAGTTTAAGAATTTTAGCTGGAATGCTATCTGGCCCAACAGAGCTACTAGGTTTCAGTTTACTTATACCACGTTCTACATCTTTATGGAAAAATTTAACTAAACTGACAGAATTGCTGTTGCTATGTGTATCAAGAGAACATATTTGGGATACGTTTAAGTCAGGTGTTTCGGGTAAGAAAACACTGGCGAAGAAATCCGCAAAACCGTTAGCCGCATCAATACCCGACAGTGATTGACCCTGGTAGTTGATGGTGGGTTCAAAGCCTCCTTTGCACCGTAGAGTGGATATATGACTCCAAAACTGTCGCGGGTTGAGTTTTATATTTTTCTCAATACGATGTAAGTGTGAGTTATAAGCGATAGTAATACGATGTTTTAGGTTTGCTCTTAAGTCAGAAAATGCCTTGTAAGCTATAGAACATTTAGACGCTTTCCAAATACGATGTAGTTTGTGTTTATGTCTAAGATCTGTAATAATATCTCGAGTATACCAAACTGGATATCGTGCGCGACTAGCATTATTTCGTAATTTCTTTGGTACACACTCATTAAAAAGATTATAAATAGTTTCATAAAAATGATTTGTGCTAGAAGTAATATCAGTTGACTCTAGAACAGAACTCCATGTTTCCTGATTAAGTAAAGCAGTAAGACGTTCATGATCACATTTATTAAAATTCCAATCCTTAGACCTATCACTATTACAAGGTGGCATAGCACGAACATGTGGAGCTGTGTCAAGTTTTAAAGTGATATCAAGTGGCGGGTGGTAATTATCGGGAGGTACCATACCTTCTGTTTCGCTAACTGATACTTCGACGCCCTCATGGACCAACACTACATCTAGCATACCTCCATGCAAATTCTTCACAGCGTTCCTCTCAGTCAAACCACAAAAAGACAAAAAATAACAAAAATAGTTATTAATATTAACCGAAGTACTGTTCAAATTTAAATCGCCACATATAAAAATACATCCCTTTATAGTATGTATAACACTTTCTACTTTACAAAACCACGACATGTAGTCGTCATCACTAGCACTGGGTTTTATGTAAACGACACACACAAATATCGAGCGACCATTTAGGTTACACGTAACCCAGAGATCTTCGCCACCATCCGTTTCAAGATCCCGACGTCGAGTCATGAGCAGGCCTGCTCGCGACAGAAGCATAACACCGCCACACGGAGTTCCACGATCTCGCCGTATAACATTGTAACCATTACGCGTAACTTCAGAGTCTTCAATTGAGTGATCGAGAAATGATTCAGTTACAGCAATTATATCATGTTCCAGCAGCAGTAGATTAGTTCTCCACGTCATAAGCTTGGTCTTCAGTCCGCGGACGTTTTGATAACAGATGTCGATAGTGGTTTTGACAGGTTTACTGTTGGTTACCACGTGAGGGACGAAAAGTATGCTGAGTCTGCGGAAGTTCCTTCTTATTAGATTTATAACGACGAATAAAGGGAAACCAGAGTTTGATTTGAGCATTTAGAGGCCAGACGTCGACTGAAAAAATCGTATCAAAGTGAGGAAGAGGAACCCCAATTTTATATGACTTATAATGACCTTTGGGTTTGAGCTCATCAACCGTACAAGTTGCCGTGGGGCATAGCTGGCGCAAATAGTGGCGAACATCTTCAACATTGGACTCCATATTCCATACATGTATGTATTTCCTTACTTCGGCAGCTTTCAGAGTTGTTACGTTAGCCCCAGCCTTACCGGACAATGATTTATGCTTATTGTACGATTCTAGACTAGTCTCCGTCTCAATATGTTGTTTTGGTGCAGTTTCTATGCAAACGGCAGAATTATTCAGCCCTGCCTCTGTGTCTCCAAGTGAAGTTTGCTCAGGTGTGGTTTTCTGCAGTTGTGATTGTTCCGGTGGGGTTAGTGTAGTTTCATCGACAATGGATATGGGGCTGACGGGAGCAACGAGACTTTTCCCCAAAAAATGCTGTTTAACTGGCTTCTTTTGCCGTTTGCGTTTTTTATGTGCAGAAGGAACAGTAGTTTCCAGAGGTTCATCAGTCGATGATTTCTGGTCATCTTCTAGGTGTGTCTGCACGTTACTCTGGAGACGTTCCTCTTCGAACTTTTTTAGCTTGGAGTCCATCATGGCCATTTGGTTCGAGTAAACGTCAAGCTTATCATGATAGCAGGTAATTAAGGTCATAGCTTGACATAGTTGATCGCTGAGAGTTAGTACTTCGTGACGTAGAAGACGTATTTCAGAATTTAGCTCACCAGAGTTTGACTGCTGGATCTCATCCTCCTTAGGTATTGACGAGAACTTTCTTCTCAGTGTGACGTTAGGGTCAAGGCTTTCAAATGGGTTTCCACTTGACACTAGGGTGCTATTATTCTCTGGGCAAAAAGAACATTCCTTGCAAGCCCAAGAGTTCACATCTGCATCGTGTACATTTTCATTGCGAATACATGAAATGTGAAAATAATTGTTGCATGCAGTCATGGTGCAATGTAGGTATTGTTCATATGCATCGATCGTCCCGTCACAGTTAAAGCAAATCATTTTGTAAAAGCAATAATTAAAAATAAAAATAAACAAAACATTAAAATATTTGAACGTCGGGCGCGCAGGTGTTCAACATGCAAAAGGCGTGTAAAGCGAGACAATCAAGCGCTGCAATAGAGTCGCGTTTCAACAAATAGCTCCGCACAAAGTAGCTGACAGCGCTTGCGTTCACTGCGACAAGCTTGCAGGTGTTCAATGTGCAAAAAGCGCGTAGAGCGAATTAATCAAAGCGCTGCCGTAGAGTCCCGTTTCGTCAACCAACACTGCGTAAAGTAGCTGCAAGCGCTTCCGTCACCAACCACATGCGATAAAACGAATAAAGCACAGCGCGAGCGCTGTAGCGGGTTTGTGTCTAATCAGAATAAAGTAGTTTGAAGCACTTGACAGCGCTTAGCGTTCACTAAATGTGCGTAAGGAACGCTTCCTTGCAATTTGAAATGCGTATATCAGTTGTAATGTTTTTTGAACTTTAAACTATTTTTCTTAATTTATTACACAAACTAATCACGCGTAAATATATATAACTGATATACGCGAAATGCGTATATCAGTTATATGATACAGACATGGATATTATAACCACATACGGTAGTGTTTGGTACGGTGTCGGCAATTCTCACTGGGGTAGAAAAAATGGCGTTGATGAGATCTACATTTTTTTTTAATTTCCTTTTTTGTTCTGTTCTCTCTTTTGCAGCGTTACATGAAGAGGTAACATACAATTAAAAAAACAGTCAAGTGCGAAACGGACACGCGCACCGAGGGTTCCGCATATACTTTCCTACCTTTCTAAGTATATCGATTTCAGAATCGAATTTGGAGGATTTTTTTGGATCGTATAAAATAGTTATTTTGCTACCTTACTTTGCAGTTTTCAATTTTTTTTTCTCTCACTGGCGCTATAAGATTAAATTCCAGATGTACGGTCAGCATCCGTACATTGGACTCAGACCTAGTCAGTAATTACTGCAAATCGGGTAAAAGTAGGTTTGCTGTATCGTCACGTAGACAAGTGCGTCAGCAGTACGAGTAACATTTTAACATCTTATTAACATTTTATAGAACATTTATTAGTCTTTTTAAGTAATATTAACTGAAGTGTTTTATTAAACATTATTCATAGAACATTAACATCTTTTCATTTATAACATTCAACATTACTGATATGTTAAGGCTTCTGCCCTTTCATCAGAATTACTGGTCAACGCTAAGTACCTTTTTTATCTAAATATGCGCCATAAAACAAGCAGTACCAGCCCTATATTTAAATTACTTTGATTTAGACCTGAGTATATGATATTAATTATAACTTAATACCTCCACGCGTTCCTAAAAAGAGAGTCGATAGATGGACATCAAAGTGATCTTATAAGGGTTCCGTTTTTGCTGACTGAGATACGGGACCCTAAAAGTAAACCCGACTAAGTAAACACACACGATTACGTGTTGTCTCTATGTGTATTTTTATAATTCTGACAGGGTAGAAAAAAAATAGCGGCAATGGGGAACACTCTTCAACGTAGTCTTTTTACCTCCTGTATAGCATATAAAAAGTACATTTTGAAACAAGTGAGAAAAATTTGTCATTGCGTCAGAGGTGGTGGCGGCAATGGAAAGCTCTCTTCAACGTAGTCTTTTTACTCCTTTAAAACATAAAAATAGTAGTATATTTTTAATACAAGTGGGAAAAGTTTTTCATTGCGACAGAGGTGGTGGCGGCAATGGAGAGCACTCTTCAACGTAGTCTTTTTATTACTGTGTAACATAAAAATAGTAGTAAATTTTTAAAACAAGTGGGAAAAGGTGGTCATTGCGACGGAGACGGGATAACACTAAAATAATTTTCTTCAACACTATGTCTTTAACTACCTTTTCTACAACAAAAACTGAACCAGAATAAACACATCTTAAAATAAATAAATTTTCATACCTAAAATCTTACGACACTTGCCTCAAAATATATTTTACGAGCTCGGGTCGACAAGAGCGTCAAATGGTGTCAACAATGTCAAAGTTAACAGTGCGTGGGATGTCAAAGCCTCATTCAAGAAGGGTGCTTTAAATATCGTAAAACTACCATCGTATGGTAGGCTGAGCATGAAATTGTGTTATAATATTATATGGTTTTTCATTTTTAATCTGTCTGACTCAAGACTCCATATTAAGACACACACAACACAATACAACACAACACTAGATATTAAGTTATTTCTTAAGTTGCTTACACTATATGGTTATTTTTGTGTCCGAAATAAAATAAATTATATTCTATTATATATATATCATATAACGCCGTCCAGTCCCAAGCTAAGCAGAGCTTGTGTCATGAGTACTAAAAAACTGGTAAGCATACATAATTATATAGTATTTCTAAATATAATTTATTTATAATATGTATGTATATTACATACATATTATAAATAAATTACACCCAGACACAGAACAAATGGTCGTGCTCATCACACAAACATTTGTCGTGGGTTGGAGTCGAACCCGACCACCAGCATAGCAGTCAGGGCCACTAACTACTAGACCAGTAAAATAATATTGAAATAATAATAAAAAAACTAGGTTTATATCCTTAGTAGCAACAAGTCACTCATAAAATAAAATATTCAGCAACCATTTTACAATAATTTATACAGTTACAAGTTCAGAAAACGAATAATTAAAATTGATGAAATAATAATATATCTAATGTCTGGAAGGCCTTTTCGAGGTCCAAACCTAGGTGGAGCGAGAGAGCGTCTGAGACGTCTCGCTCCACTAACAATAACCGCGAAAATGAAACAAGGTAGATGATATGCACGATGTTTTCCCTCGACGAAGCTCATCGACTTAACGTCAAATAAAACAAACTACCCTCCAGCTTAGACCACGGCTCACATGAAAAATAGCAAGCTCTAAAAGTTTCAGTTGAAAAATTTTCATTTTTTATGAAAATTCCTCTGGCCAAGAAAATATACTACCCTCCGCCCACTCCCGGGAGAATTTTAATTATGTTTACATTCCTTTGGTGTAAAAACAACGCACTTGGCTATTTTTCACGGCGGTCGACGGGTTGCAACATGGCTGTGTTTAATTTAATGGAGTTGGTACATTTTTCAAGTGCAGTAGGTTTAAGTTTTATTTTATTTTTTTAGCTCTTTTATGAGGCTGTAATGGGGTTAGCCTTTTTATTTTAATTGCTTTCCGTAATATTATTACTTAGTTAGTTTTCTTTCTGGCCTACTTGTGACGTCAGGTCGGTTTTGAGTGAAATATGGAGTAGGTACCTAGATAACACAAATGTGCATGAATATGTGGATATTGATATAATTTGATTAGTTAACTTTAACCGCACGGTAACACTGTTCAATCGGGATAATTAAATAAGTTTCTACAATAAATTAATAATTATGTGGTATGGTTAGTTATCCAATTCATTTGCACATATAGTTTGGAACATTATTATTTTCTGACCATTAGAAAATAATAATCATCATCTAATTTCCCTTCGTTTTAATAAGTTGACATTGATTGAGACTGAGCTGATAATGAGACTGGAATTTCAATGTTTTTAAGTAGGCACGTGAATTAGCCTTCTAATATATAGGGTGACTGGTAATATTAGTGTACGATACTTAAACACGTGATTGTGCTCATGATAACCAACAACTTTTACTATGGGTACAAACATGAAATCGCGAAAAAAATCAGCTGTTCAGCACATTCATGTTTGTCTAATGTACTGAACAACTGATATTTTTTTCGCGATTTCGGCTTTTCTCCCATAGTAAAAATTGCTTGTTATCATGAGCACAATCACGTGTTTAAGTATCGTACACTAATTGCCAGTCACCCTATATAATAGTACTAGCTTTTGCTCGCGATTTCGTCCTCGTGAATGTCCTTTATTTCGGACACGAAGTTGAAACGATATTATAAGTAACCTAACTCCTTCCTTAGGGTTCCGACTAAAGGTAGAACCATACTGCGTCCACGTGTGCCACTCACGCCTATCTGGGCGAGTTTGTCCCCATACATTTTATTTGGAAACTAGACTTGTAGAGCTACATTAGATCACGCCACGCGACGTCGTTATACGTACAAATCAAGCGTGGTTCACGTGCCTTCCGGTCTAATGTAATTCTAGCTTTACTCCGTACCCAGTTACATCAAAATCTGTTCTGTAGTTTGACCGTGAATATATAAGACGATAGATAGAGTTATGTTCACATTTAAATATTAAATTAGTATGAAAAAACGTTTATTTGACACAATTCACATATTGTGGTTATAGAGTCACATTTAACAAGTAGGTACAATGTTTCACAGTACATCTGATGATAACCACCAAACTAGGCCGAGGGCCTGTATTATGGTGGTCCACCGTTCAGCCATGAAATTCAGCTAGGAAGTACATTTTTAGTGTGTATCGCTACATTGGCAATTGTTTTGGCCTAGAAGACATATTATAATAATAACCAAAATTATAGTAAAGTAGAGAGAGAGAGTAGTATAGTAGTAGTAGTTATTCAGTTTCTTGTACATGAAACAAGAAAAAACAAGTGGTAATAGATTTGTGTATTTTGTAGGTGTAGTGTGGTGTTGTGCAGGTATGTGAGTGTATGTTGTGTATGTGGGTGAATTTTGTGTGTGTATCATACGTTTAAATGCGCACCATGAAATTAAATTATTGTTGGCTTCTATGGATTATTTTATGAAAAAATCTTTTCCTTGATATCCGCAAATTACTTAAACATGGTGGAGGTGATTAATCGCAAATTTTTCTCAATGCTTTGTTTAATCAAATGAAATTGAAAATTTATTCTTTAGTTTTTCTATATATATTGACATTGATTGAGACTTAAACCTCAGATATATTAGGAGAGAAAATGACCCCCAACATAACGGGCAACGCTCAATCTACGTGACGCTGCAACGTTGTCCGGTGTCCCGCAAGTTGTCCAACAACAATAACGCATTCACATGATGCGGGTCATATTGCTGAATAATATGACAGCGTTGCACGTCGTGTTGTAGGACATTTTGTCCCCCACTATTGCCACAGCCTCAACACGGACTCCTTCAGTAGCCGATAGAGAAGTATATTTATTAGGTTAATTTAAAGAAATGATATAGGTACTTAGATATTGTTTAGTAGTTACAATGGGTTTGAAAACCAAAATAAAGAAAATGGCCCCTAATGTGTTTGAGTTAAATAGTATGCAATTTGAATTTTAAAGATTTTTTATCCAGATGCGACGATGCATCTACTTAAAAAAAACTTCAATCCACATCATCGCTTAACATCAGATCGGTCAAACGCGAGACTATCCAAAAAAAAAAAAACAAATAGGTGGTTATCTATGTAAGAAAATTGGCCTTTTGAACTTAATAAAACAGAAATAAACTAAGTCCGTATGAAGGCACACACCTCTGTAATCCCATTGCTTATCTCTAAGTGGCTCTCCGCCAAGTTTGAGAGATAAAAGCGGCGAAGTCAGCGGTAACTTACTTCACACTTTATTACTACAAGTTTTGTGGTTTAATAATGTTAAATTAAAAACATAAGTATTATAATATATACATAGACTAACTTCTGCCAGCGGCTTCGCCCGCGTGAAAGTTGGTTTCTTTAAGCAAACTTTGGACCTCTGTTTCATCACCTTAGAGAGACAATCGTCATCATCATTTAAGCCGAAGGACGTACTATGTCAGACATAAGTCTCCCTCAAGTGTCACCACGACGAACGGTTTTCTCTTCGCCATCCTAGGTTGACTGGTAGAGAATGCCTAAGTCATTAAGTCCGCCTATGTATTTTTATGTTGCATGAAGTCTTAATAAATAAATAAATAAAATAAAACGGTCTTGTGCTTCTCGCATCCACCGCATTCCCGCGACTCTCACCAGGTCATCGGTCCACCTTGTGTCCACCAGACCTTCCAACGCTGCGTTTCCCAGTGCGCGGTCGCCACTATAGAACCTTAAAGGGTGAATTTTGAAAAATCCTTTCGTATTATTTATAATATACATCATAAAAGGGACCTCTGTGCAAAATATCAGAGTTCTAAATCCAAGTATTTGGGCTGGGCGTTGATAAGTTAGTACCTAAGTCAGGATTTTTACAGTATACGGATAACTTGTTACCTGCTTAAGTATTTCCAAGGATGTGCTTTACTGATTCGATCACGCAAAGAAACTTCGATCTTAGATCTTTCCATTGCTCTTTGGGTGACTTTAAGCCTTCTGATAATGCCTGTTGTTGGCGACCACGTTTCAGAGCCATATGTCATCACTGGCACACGCACTGGTCAAGTGGTCATACACTTTCGTCTTGAGACACTAAGTTACTAAAGGCTCTTACAACTATACGACATTTTTGATTCTTATCTTGTGTTATGTTTGTATGTCTGTAATCAAATCTTGCAAATTTTTGACCCACGTCCCGATTACCGATTGAGCTAAAATTTTGCATTTGTAAATGAGATAACGATGCAAAATTATTAAAACATGTAGCTTTTATGATGATGGAACCAATAGCTGGCCATAGGAACTCAGATAAACCTATCGTGTTTGAGTTTTTTGGAATGGTTTAAATGAGTATTAATTATATAGGTTATACTGCACCATAAAGCTTGCTATGAAAAAAAATATTTTCATTTTGAAAACTTGTTTATGGTATCTGGAAATACAGTTTTGTTGTTCGAAAGAGTTACCGCGGCCCTGGAACGCGTCACCTAGACCAGAAGAAGTTATTTGACGATTTCCCAACTCCAAAACAGCAACGGTACACCCCCTACAAAGAAAGAACTAGCATTACCCACCACGCTTGCCTTACGCTTTGCTATTACAGACCAATATAAAATGAAATATGTTTATAGGTTAGTAAAAGAGTTCCCCTACTGTTTTAATGTCTTACATAGTTGTAACTAAGTCTATAAAGTCGTAAACCGATGAACTATATTGCACTAATGCGTCATACTTTGCAGTGTATAAAACCACAGAATATGTAGTTAGGTACAGAAGGTCAACTCCATACAGCAAGCGAAAACTCACGCACATAGATACGCTTCACGTACAGTGAGCTCACGCGCGATTGCGACCGTCGTTTGTTTGACATGACCGCGTCTGCGTGCGTGCGCCTTTTTGAGTTTTAGAATCATCAAATATCTACTCCCGCTCTAGAGAGTAACGGAAGGGCGGGTCAAATTCTTACTGATTAAAACTCACCAGTTTTCCTCAATTTTCTGGCTGACTTTCCATCAGAGTAGCGGCTTATGACTTTTGACAATTCGTACATAATGTCGGTTAAAATTTATGAATGTCAGCTGAGACGAAATATTTGACATGCTAGTGGTCTCAGTACGTAATGCGTAGTCAACAATCATTTACATGCTAATCTCGGTTAACATCAGCAGTCCTTCTGCAGAAACTATTCTGTGGTAAAACCATAGTAAACTATATTAAAACATAATTCCTTTGCTTTGTTGCAGCACCCAGCTTATGCTGACGGCTTAGGATTATGTAATTTTACTTAGCTACTTATCTCTAGAAGGTTTCCACTTGCAAACTGTTGGTTGTTGATCTAAGCAAGATTGGGAGAGTTGTGTGCAATTATCTCAAAAGCGCTTTAAGAGATTTCAAGATATCCTTTATAATTTTAGCGGTTGAGGCTGTGTTGTCTATCGGTAAATAAGTGAGTCAATCGATTAATGATTATTTAAAAGACTATCTCACTAATATTATAAAAGTTTAGTGAGTATGTGTTGTTATTTCTTTGCGTTCGAACGGCTGCACGAGTTTTGATGAAACTTGGTACATAGGTAGACCATGTCCTGGAATAGCAAATAAGATTTATACGTTGAAATCTTTTCTTGGGATATGACATTCTTCTATCATGCGGGTGAACCCGCTGGCAGCAGCTAGTACATTAATATTGTAAAAGGGAAAGTTTGTATGTGTGTATGATTGTTAGTCCTTCACGCTTGAACGGTTGAATGGATTAAGATGAAATATGTACCAGGATAGTTAATATTCTGAGTTAACACAGGTTGTTATTTATATAAAGGTAGAAATTATGAACTTTACGTGGCCAGTAAATATTTACTCTAAATATTATTTTTTATGAGAAACCTTGCCAAGAATAAATTGTTGAAAATATTATTCTAGTTCTAAAAGAAACTATATTAAAAGAAGTAACTCATTTAGAAAATAGATACTTTTCACAGTGCATCAATAATCGTATTCTTCTCTAAAAATACTGATTGACACCAAATACAATTATTAAGAAACTTGGGGCACCCTGACTCACACATGTTAGGTTAGAAGAAGATGGCGGGGTCAAGTGAGCGAGCAAAGCGAACACTGACCCTACATCCTCTTTTTTTTTTTAAACTACACAATTAGTATTCTTAATAAAACAAAGGCATATATTGTGGTAGAAAACAGGAATACATTAAGGAACCAGAAATTCAAAACAACTTTATTTGGTTTGCATATTATCCTCCATACCCATGTCACAGTATATGGAAATATAGAATTTAGAATAATAAATATCTTTCATTCTTCGCTGACGTATAACTGGCTAGGTTAGAACACAACAATAAAACAAATACGATCCAGTCACGCGATATTTTCTAACGGATTTCGTAGTTTTTTCAAATAAAATTTGTCAGAAATTCGATAACTAATGTTCTGTGGTTGGAAGTGCTTTTTGATATATGATGCCTGGTCTTGTGGTGTTTTTGCACCTAATCTGTTTGTTCAATCTCCTTTAGCCTTTTCCTTGCTCATTTGTTACTTTCACTTTAGTTCAGGGTCGTAAAAGATGAGTTACTGTGGCCCTGAAACGCAAATAGCAACTAAAGGTACCATCGCGGTCATTACTGCCTGACCACTTAAAAAAAATTTCGCTTAAAACCTGCGGCGCAGCGCCAAATCAAACCCTTTGAAGTTTTCGTATGCAAGCAAAAATGAACCTAGGGGTGGTCAGGCGGAAGTGTCTTTGATGATACGCGAGTTGGTTTTAGTCAGGAAAAGATGGATACTCCGCGGCTCCACTCACGGGAAAAAATAAGGGTCGTTAAAGATATACCTTACCCCCTGCCGAAGTCTGTGTTTTCCGCACCCCTAGCCAAGTTGATAATTTGCAATCGATAAAGCTAGTAGAAAACTTCAAATATACGGGAATGACGTCATCGCAACGCTTAGTCACGTGGCCAGAACAAAAGATTCGGGAGCGTGGCCAACTCGAGGCGTTCGACGCAAGAGAAACGGTTGTAACTTGGCTAGGGGCGCAGATAGCTACAAACTAGGGGTCTTTAAGTCAAGAGTGAATGAGTTATTTCTAGGTAAGCGTGCTTCAACGTCGACCGCATCATCGCTTACTATAAAGTGAGTTAGTGGTCAAACGTGTGCCTATCTATAAAAATAAGTCATAACCGCCACGTTTAGTTTTATCATGGTGCTTATAATTTTACTGATAAACTTCGCCTGTTACTCTTGACTAGTATCCTTACGATTCCGTTACGAAGCATTAACTGGAGCAGTTTATTTTTATTTTCTGGAGAGTTTTAAAAGAAATTCAAGTTCCACACATCACTATATTCTCCCTAGGAGATGAAATGGGTCGTAATTCACCAATCGGCGAGTTGAGCGCTGTCATGTCTTCGAATTTTAGGTTCTAGGTCCTTTACCGTTTTGAGAACAGTGGGATAGGGTGCGCCTGAGATTGAACCTACAGCTTAAAACTTGGAAGTGGGGGTCCTTATCAGTGGGCTACCATTTCTCATATATCAAACCAGAATCTATGCTATAATAACACTTCTCAGAAATGGTGAGTTTTAGTCACAAGTACGATGAGATCAGTTCACAAACTTTCCCTTTGGAAAAATTTCCACCAGAACCTGCTCCTACGAAAAATCAAGACCATAAACATAATACATAGAGCATTCAGTCGTAGAGTAAAGGTCCTTGCTCTAACAGTTTATATATTTAAGCTATCCATCAAGCCGGGTAAGTAGAGGAGCCTACTATTTGTTCTAGTGATAAACTTGTGAGGGAAACCACTAGGAATTCCAGTGAGCTTCAAAATCTTTGTACTTATAGTTGGAGTATCTTTGTGAGTTTGGTGCGGAAATTTGTTCGTTAAACCAAATTTTGATCTACGAGTAAGTAAGTAGATCTGTTACGGCTAATAGACGTGTTACAACTAGGTACAGCCGGCCACATGCGGTTAAACTTAGATGTATCTTACTCATCTTCGGTTAGAACTAGGTGTAGCCTTCATTATAGCGGCTAGAACTAATTACAGTCGCACACTTGTGGTCAAACTTAGCTGTATTCTATTATCAAAAATGTTATTAACAAATAAATTAAAAATGTTATGTTGATTTATCGGGTTAAATAAATCATTGCATCAAATTGCAGAACAACCCGACAATACTGAAACTTTAGGTTTTGATAGTCTATCTTTGAAGTTATTTATCAGACTTCACCATATTAAAATGGGACCACCCAGAGAAAGTTCTCGCCCAAATAACACATTGTTGCTGGACATAATTTTTGAAATTAGTTGGCTAGACATTCCTAAATTTCTTCTGTCTTGCATGGTGGAAGAAAAAGGCCAGTAGTGGGTGGGATACAAAGAATCTGAAGCAAAGTAACTTTAAAAGTACTTCATACTTATGTCTCGTGCAATTGAACCAGCTGTTCAAATCATCGACACGTATTATCGGATTTACATGTCCAGTATTTTTTTTAGGTCGGAAATCATCCAATGACTCCCGTTCCAGGGTGGAACAGGAGGGCGTGTCAGACTTTTACTGACTAAAACCACACCTGTGACCTTCAGTTGTCCCTTGTGGTCCCGGACCACGGGTTTCCTTTTCAAGAATTTCCCATTGCTCTCCATTTTTATTTCTACGTTTATTACCAATGAGCCTATAAGATCCTAAGTTTAAGAAAATGCATTTGTTTCTAAATTACCGAGACTACCCCTGAGTAGGGGTTATCTAGGAGCCATATGAATAAAAGAGGCCCCGAAATCCTCGCAAGCCTCGGTTCGCACCTATTCAGCCTAGACAATACGTCTAGATCGGGGAATAAAACCTCCTTTTGTGTACCCTTCCTATCTGTAGGAAAAATGCATTGTTTCTTTTTTCTCTCCTTAGAGTGCCAACTTGGGGGCTGTTTGAGATCTTGTTCCGATTGTGGCGTAACCGATTTCCGATATTACCAGCTTAGGTACAAATGTATCTCGATTTTGGTTTTCGTATTTAAGTGCTTCTTGAGAAGAAAGCTTAGGGCGCTTTCAATCTATACGTTTTTTGACGGCCTGTTGCGGTGCAGATGCGGTGCATTAGTCGTACTGCGTACGGATGATCGTATTTTTAGTAGAGAGCGCGCGGTGCGGCAACCGTGCCGCGAACTGTCGGCAACAGCGTCATACAAATGCACGGCAGCCAGATACGTTTTCAATTTAGGCGTTTGTTGTCGGACTGCTAACATACTGCAACCGGCCTACTGTGGCACGGTAAACGTGCGGCAGCCGGCCTGTTGCAGTACGCACTAATTGAAAACGCCCTTGTGTATGTTCAGAATAAGGGATAGGCCTCCTGACCGCGGACGCGTAGCTTCATAGACGCTTCAAAATTCGCCAAGCAGCTTCTACAGCACAGCATACTGAACCCTGGCCACGAGCGGAATCCTGGTATGTTAGGATGGTTACCGATGCCGATGCATAGATCAAAAATTTGAATCTCAGGTTTTATATTATTATTATAATGTTGACCCGGGTGAACTTCATATCGCCTAACATCAATGATTTTAGTGATTACCATTTACCTAAAATTATTGACCGAATGATTGAAACCAATGAATACTTATTATAAAAAAAAATACGTGATTTTTCAGATATTTTAATATTCTTAGTAGTTGAATTACTATCTATACTTCAGAGTAGAGACGAATCTAATGAAGCGAAAACCATTAAAATTGTTCCAGCCGTTCTTAAATTATACAATATTGTGCAACGACTTTGTTTTATACCAGCTTTTTTGAGTTATAAGTTCTTTAACTAATACGACTTTGTCCTATGTACATATGCACCCCTACTTTTTAATTACTACAAAAATATGGGGCTCTATCTGTACCCGACACTGATCATATTTTTGTAGTCAAAAGTAGAAAAAACCAAATTGACCACGAAAAGGTAAATTCATCATAGAATCAATCAAACATAACAATTGCTAGTAGAAAATACTGCGGGCAGTATTTTTCCTTAATAATTGTCACTTATTCATTCATTAATCAATAGCCTGCACAATATTTCCATAAATGCAGTGACATTTTGGGACATAAACCAACGCTAATAACTTTGCTGTTTATGAATATTATTTATTGGGATTTTACTTATAAAATAACAAGGGCTTTTCTAATAAGCCCTGTAAGTATTTGTACTAATTAAAAAATAGTGGTGTATATCCCCTCGTACAATCGGCGCTCGAGGGGATATAGATATTTTTGTAATAAAATGTAATCACAAATCACGTTCCCTCTATGTTTTACCCAACAATATAAATTGACTTCACAATCATAAGCAGCTTTGCTGTTGACAGCAGAGGTACTCACAAGATTCTGAAAAAGTCTTTCTGTGTTATTTACAAGAAATATGTCGAGTCTATTTACGGTGACTGAAAAGATTTTAACAATAATATTTGTCGACGAATTTTCCTTGATAATATTTTTTGTCAATGTTCGTTATTTATGGAAATTTATTTAAATATAATATTATAAATACAGAAGTAAAAGAATATTTTTTTTTATTGTGAATGTCAGAGTATATTTTTGATAATGGAATTCTATGTAGTATCACATTAATATTATTAAGGGGAAATTTTGTAAATATGTGTGTAAGTATATTTGTTACTTTTTCACGCTTGAGCGCCTGAAAAGATTTATTACAAGTGTAGACCACGCTTTATAATAAGAAGGAACGATTGAAAATTGTGTTTATTGGCATTATGAAAAACAGAAATTTCTTAAAATCAAACAAAATAAAAGTACGAATATTGCCTAATACCGAAAAAGCCTCAACTCGGCATAATGCCACACGGAAACATAAGATCACCTGAACCTGATTGAATTGCCATAACGTAAGCTCAAAAACATAATGTCGGCGGAAGATGCCAATCATCATCGAGAAACTATTTCGTGGGCGCTGATTGAGCATCGAGCAACAAACAAAGTATTTCAGATCTCACAACTGATTTATTATAATACAAACTTTAGATTTTCACTTCTCACGACGAGCTGAGACAGTCCCCGTGTCGCTGTTGTTAGCACGACTGCCGACAGAGGAAAAGGCACCTCTGCAGTCGGAACTTTTATCTGCTCGGTTCGTGCAAACTTCACCCAAGAGTCTGTCAAAGTGACATATGTCACTTTTTACTTAGCTCGTTCATTCATTCTCAAGCTTCTGTACTATTGAATTCACCGACAAGTAAATACATATAAGTAAAAGTCTAAAATATTCTGTTCAGAAACCAAAAAAAATATAATAGCAATATTACCTAATAGAGGAATAGCATGTAGCGACACCTATGGCGTCACATAAGAACTAATCCTGCATCGCGCAATCAAAGTTCTCCGTGCGATTTGACTATATACGACAGCCCGAAATCATCTATCGATTAGTAGCCCACCAGTCCATAACACCTGTCTGGTCGGAGGATCCTCCCTTTTCAAAGGAGGTATGTGGGACTTTACTCTCTGTTCCGCATACCTACAAAAGCATTATGGAGCAGTATGGATTATGTTCCTTTGAAATAATTTTCTAATTTCATGCAGGCAAAATATACATAAAATATTTTGTATAGACAGCCTTGGAGCTTAAAGATGTCAGGATTTTGAACAATAGTATTATTATTAGTCGAATTTACAAGTATCGTAATGAAAACCAGATTTTGAAGCCTTTCTGAAAGATCTAAGCGTCTAATTTTTTCCCACCAAATCGATGGGGATTTTTAAGAGCAGTGGTGGCCGAGTGGTAACAGCCCCGACTTACGAGTTTGTAGGTCGCAGGTTCAAAACCGGGCGCATTACTTTTTGTAATTTATTTCATCGCCACTGCTCTCAAAAAGGTGAAGGAAAACATCGTGAGGAAACCGGCATGTCCTAGAACCAAAAATTCGAAGACATGTGAAATCCACCAACCCGCAATGGTCTCGCGTGGTGGATTACGGCCCATTCCCTATCCTAGAGAGGAGGCCTGAGTCCCAGCTGTGGGAACATTAAAGACCGACTATGCTATGTAATCGTTGAACCGCAAAACATAAATAAACCAGTAGCTAAGTAGTGAGGGGAGTAGTCAATCTCCTATTACCGCTACGATAACCGATTTCCTTTGACTGACTTTTATAATTTCCGGTGAATGATAAGCAAAAGCAACTTCTTACACAATAATGTCATTTTATAACGGTATGTTCATCATTTTAACGTTTATCCAGTTATTTTATAAAGCAATGTTTGCTCTAACTGTATTGTTGTACAGTTTTGAATTCGATGTTTTATTACTTTCTCTCATTGACTTCACCCATATGAAAGTAGTAAATTATGTCGAGGTTACTTTCAGGATAAGAAATTCCAGGACACTGAATTTTGACAGGTCTGTTGGTCTAGTGGACAGTGGTTCCGCCTAGGTACTATGGCAGAGATCGTGGGTTCAATTCCAACCCAGGACAAATGTTTGTGTGATGAGCCCGTCATTTGGTCTGTGTCTGGGTGTAATTTATTTATAATATGTATGTGTTCAGAAATATATTTGTAAGTATGTTTATCAGTTTTTAGAATATTATTATTTTTTCATTTCTTATACTTTCCCACAGCTGGGCGAAGATCTTCTACAACTCCTTCCAGGTATTCTTCTCTTGAGCTATTTCGAACCAGTCCTTTGGTAGGTGTCCAGGTCGTCCCGCCATCACCTCACAGGAAGGTCAGTGTGCAAGCGACTGATATGACCCCCTAAACCCATTTTAGCCTGGCGGCCTTTTTTCTTAAATTATGATAATTTTAATAAAACAAATGGTTACGTAATTAGCAATATTACAAACCGACAATACTTTTCCCATTCCCGTCCATTTTATTTTTTATATTTACAACTGTAATTCCGAAAAGCAACGCGGCATCACAGTAAAATATAATTACTCGTCCAATTAACGATACAAATTGACTGGCAAGCTGATTGCATTGTTATTTTCGATGCATTTTCCCATCATTACTTTATATTTTAAATATTTTCTCATCTACAAATGGAAGAACATTGTTGTGAAACTTTGTTAAACGAAGTATTTATTCTCGTTTATGTGGCCTCATCATTCTGTTGACTGGGTTGTTGGTCTAGTGGTTAGTCACCCTGACTGCTATGCCAGAGGTTGGGTGTTTGATTCCCACCAAAGACAAATGTTTGTGTGATGAGCACGATCATTAGTTCTGTGTCTATAATATATATTCAAGGTGTAAGGGACTACCCTCCACAAACTTTAAGGGCTTGGTCAGTAGACGAAACTGAACAACCTTCCACAAAATTTTTTATCAGGAAACAAAAAAAAAATCGGCCTCTCCATACAAATTGTCCAATCAAGTTTATCATTTTGTATGGTGAGGCTGTTTTTTTTTCGTTTCCTGAAAAAAATCTTGTGGAGGGTTGTTCAGTTTCGTCTACTAAGCAAGCCCTTAAAGTTTGTGGAGGGCTGTCCCTTACACCTTTTATAATTTAGAATGGCTGGTGGTGACAGTAGGTAGGGCCTACGTTGTAAAAATATTCCTTGACAACTTTTGATACGAGGTCCCTTTGGGACTAGCTATGCTACTGTTGAAATCCTTTTAACCCTTAGAACGCAGGACGCAGGACGCGTAGGATAATGAACTATAAAATTGCCAGTTTATGGTAAATCACCAAAAAAATAAATAAGTATATACTAACATAATAAATAATAACAAATCTTTTTCTGGAAATTTCTAGAAAAAAACAAAAATTAAGAAACTCACATTTTCGGCCAAATAAATTTTGTACAAACGTGTGTACAAAACGAAAATTAAGCGTTTTTCAAGGCCATTTAAGTTGTACAGACGTATGTACAATCAGCGCTCGAGGCGCAAGCACCCAAGAATATCTGTAGGTAGGTACTACTAAGATTAAAAGATCAGATTCCTCCTATGACAAAGAAAGCGTTACTCCAAAGTTAATCCATGTTTTACTAGAAAAGATAAACCCGAAACCTTACCTAATTCCGTCGTATGTAATGTTCACATTTACAGGGACGATGATCTTGGAGTAACGGTAACTGTAGAGTGACATTAACAAAATGAGATCGACCCCTTAAAAGAGTAATACCCTTTCAAGAGTGTGCGGTGTACTTCCTTTATACCTCCGCTTTTAAAGGATATTCGAAACTTAGAGCTGTTTATAATATGAGAGCTGAATTTAGGCTAAAAGATTACTGTGAATATTTTGAAAGAAGTTTTATTTTTGGAGGAAATAAATCATCCTAATGACATCCCCGCTCTTGGGCGGAGTGGGAGATAGTGTCAGACTCTTACTGACTGAAAACCCCACCCCGTTCCTTCTTGCCTTTCATACCGAGGCCGAGCTACCATTCGGAGCTAACCCTGGCCCGGAAATCGGATCGGAATTCCGGAGGCGGCTGGGGTGCTGTGAGCGCCGTTGCCTGATGCGGTCGGCCTCCTCCTTTGCTAGCATTACTGCTTCGCAGAAGGAGGCGACTGACTGCCACTCCTCGTGGACCATGGCCTGTACCAAGATCCGGCGCGAGAGATTGCCGCCGCCGATCGCCCCCACGAGGGCACAGCGATGCTCTGCCAAAGCGGGGTACATCTCCACTGTGTGGTCCACCGTCTCCTCCGGGCGTTCAGCACAGTGGCGAAGCCCGGGCGTCACTTTCGCACAAATCTTGTCGTAATTTCTGGTCTTAAACTTATACACATATGGGTGAACAGAAAACTCGTGGTTCTAGAACACAAAGGACAACTGTAGGATCTCTTTCAGCTGTAGCGTGAGGATGTCCATTCCCTCACAGATGTCCATTCGCTCACATTACTGCTTCGCAAAAGAAAGCAACTGCTTCCAATTACTCTTCGCTCTGGAACAGGATCATGACCTGAACCAGAGCCGGACGTGAGAGGGCGTCGCCGTTGATCGCCTCCACGAGGACATGGATGCCAGTGCTCCATCCAAGCGGGACATATGTACGTCCACCGTATGCTCTCACACGTTTGTCTCACCGTATCCAGTTTCTTTCTATCTTATTTTTTTCAATACAACTTCTTAACAATTTACACGTACGTATTACGTACTTATTTTGTTACTAATTCAATTATATGTCTTTCAAGCGCGAATTTTATGTAATTTACAAACATTTTATGTAAATACATCATACATACACGAATGTGATTTTACATCTTAAGAACCTTCTACTACACTAAAAGCAATCACTCTACCGAGTAAAGCAGTCTTTCCAGCATGCACGTCCAAAGAAGCAATCCGTATATTCCACAAATGTTTCTCAATTTAGATCTTCAGAACCATAAAACGCAACGTGAACGCTGCGTTATCGCCAACAAAGAAACCCGTCCATCCGTATGTCAATCATGTAGTTGCCGACAAGGCTTATTTTTGGACTTTCAATTAGCTTTTAGCATTCTAGTGTAGAATTACTTGTGTGACATGGTAGCGTGAAATTGGATTTAGCTGGAAGAATTTTGATGAGTACGCTGAAACTTGTGACAAAGGAAGAGACATTTGGTCTAGTTATAAACTTTATTGTTGGCAGTTTTTAATTAGAAGTTTGACAGATTCACCTACTTATGTTTAGGTGATATATTACAAAATTGTGCTCTGGAGCAGGTCGTGGCTAAAATATTTTTCTTGTTTAGGAATACCGTCAATTAGAGACACAATAGAAAGACAATGACAGAGCGAACGCCGGCGTTAGCTTGGAGTTTAATTAATTAAACTGATCTTAATGGAATTTAACTTGGGACATAGTCTAGGTCCTAGACTTCTAGGACGTGGAAAAGGACTGATACCTACTTTTTATCAATACGCCATGCCTGTGAAGTCTCAGGCAGAAGCTATTAGTGTGTTAACAAAGTGTAGTCCCGCATAGCTCCGTTGAAAAGGCAGGATCCTCCGATCAGACGGGTGTTATGTCTGGTCCTAGCAACTGCCTGAGCGATAATTTCGGTTGTATTGTATTCAAATTGCGTGAAGAACTGCGCAATGCAGAATTTCGTAGTTTAGTTCATATATGGCGCCATAGATGTCGCTACAGTATACGTCACAAAAATGACCGTTTTTTTACAAAATTCTTATTTTTTTGAAAATCACTTTCATTATGTTACCGCTTTTTGCTTATGAAGACAGTATTAGTATGACATTCAGGTACAATTGTTGCAGCGATTTCCATAGGTACTAGATTCAAGATTTATTTATTCATTTTAAAAGATAGGTACATTATTTTTTGCCTCTAGGGCGTACAAACTAATAATACATGCTACATAATTAAAACCAGTATTTAATACAGATTTATAAAACACAACCTGTAAGTACTGTCATATTTCTAGGTACGTTACTTCAAATTCTCTCCAACTGCCTCCAATATCTTGCCAACTACGTCTAAATCCCAATCGTACACGAGTCAACCCACAGTCCAAGCCATGTCTACAAACATTTGTGACGACAGCGAGACGTATCAATTTTACATAGGTACACATGTTAGCTTGTCAATACTAACTGCTGGCTGTCATATGAAATTGAGGGATTGCAATTGACAATGTAGAACGTTATGATATTGTCTTTGCTTATTGCATTTTTTTTTACACTTTCACTTATGGATGGGAAACTATCAAATAACCTCCCTAAAGATTTATGTGATTCACGACCTCTGCAAGAGGTAGTTCAGAGGACGAGCGATATGCGCTGTGAAAGCAGAAACAACTAACTCCTCCACCCTTCATCATCATCATCATCATTTCAGCCGAATGACGTCTACTGTTGGACATAGGCCTCCCCCAAACGACGCTACAATGACCTGTACGTCTCGCATTCATTGGATTCCAACAACCCTCACCAGGTTATCTGTCCAGCCTGTGGGAGGCCTTCCAACGCTGTCTCTTCCGACATGTGGTCGCCAATCCTGAAACTTTCGTCCCCATCGACCATCTGGGCCCCAAGTCTGCTATTTTTATAAATTTGTCATTCCAACATGATCCCATTGTCATTTTGCTAAAAGTTTGTAATCTGCTAATTCATAATGATCGATCATTGATCGGTCAATTGTCTTGTAATAGAATTGCGGTAGAATGATAATTTCGAGCATATTAAAACCAATAACTGCACAATAACGTTCTAATGGTCAAACACTGATCAAACAAACTGTCAAAGTTTTAGCAGATTACCGCAAATGTCAAATATTCATTTGTCAATATGTACGAGATTACCATTTTAAGCCACTTTTTTCAATGGAGTGTCAGTGGTTGACCATTGGAAAGTCATAATGACGCCATTATATTAGTAGATTACTAAACTTGTCAAAATCAACAATTATGACATCAATGATAGACCATTCTGACACTATTGTAATAGCAGACTTGAGGCCCTGTTCTACGTGCAAATGTGCCCTGTCGAATGCTACTTAAGTTTGTCGATTCTTCGAGCTATGTCGGAAACCTTGCCTCTGCTGATATCTTTATTTCTGATTCGATCACGCAAGGAAACTCTGAGCATAGCCCTATCACTTTGGGTTACTTTAAGCCTTCTAATGAGGTCCATTGTGAGCGACCACGTTTCGGAGCTATATGTCATCACTGGCAACACGCACTGGTCATAGATTTTCGTCTTGAGACACTGTGGTATATTGGACGAGAAAATACCGCGCAGCTTCGCGAACCCGAGCCCAGTCGGATTCGACGATTCTACACTTCATCATCCCATCTCCCCCTGGATGTGAACTGTAGTGACCAATCTGGAAGTATCAACAATAGTTGACCCGGCAAACGTCCAAAATTATCAAAGGAAAAAAACGCAGATGTAGGTTGGAGGGTAAAAACTAGCCTGCGAACTATTCTCAGACCTACCAAAGATACACAAAAAACTGTGATGTGAAATTTTTATAATCTTAAAGTAGCTTTTGGCCGCGCGGCTTTGCTCCCGCTCTTTCCTACTCCACCCTAAAATACCCTATTCTACCCTACTCTACCCTACTCTACCCTGCTCTACCCTGCTCTACCCTACTCTACCCTACTCTACACTACTCTACACTACTCTATACTACTCTACTCTACCCTACCCTACTATACCCTACCAAACTTCACATAAACTATCTACTAAATAGTCCGAACAAAACCTAAACATTTGGTTTGGTTAGGTGGGCCCGTTCTTGAGTTATAAAATTACAACGAAAAGTGGCATTGATTTTTACATTCGAGTATATAGATTAGACACTTACAGGTTTCGAAACATAAGTACTTACCTACTGTACCAAATATATCTCAGACCCAACCTGTCTGTATGAAATCTAATAACTTATTCAAACAAATACCTCTTTAAATATTAAGATTAGAAGCTTTTAACGTCCTCGAGAGAGACCTTTTGAAGGTGTTTTAAACTGATTTTGGCTATTTCGCACCTACATAAATTATTTCGAAGAAAGCTTATTTTAAAGATGTTCCCGTCAATTCTATTTATACACCCTTAAGTTTTGATCGTTTTAATCCCGTGGAGTGTCTATCCGGTACATGAAACACTATCAATTTGTAAAGATAAAATTAAAAAATAAAGTACCTTTTTTTCAAAACTCGTATTAATTTACGCATGTACAAAATTAATGTCTTTAAGAAAACGTCAGCTGAGCGAGTTCAATGACCTGTAGTTAGTAGTCGGCGATGCTTACAAACTACCTAAAAAGGGTACTTTATTTTTTAATTTTATCTTTACAAATCGATGAGATGTTTCTTGTACCGGATCGACCCTCCACGGGATTAAAACGATCAAAATTTAGCGGTGTAGATTTGTATAATTTTTCACGTCTTTTGTCGACGTTCAACAGATTTTTTTTTAAATTTGGGAAATCATTAATAACATCTCCTGTTTTAGTGTTGTGTGCGGCGTCTCTCCGCAGACCATGTCCCACCTTCCGTTCTCCAGCACGTGCCCTGTTACTTGTTTACGTAGGAAACTAATGACACCATCAGCGAACGGTATTGCCGTGGCCGAATTCTGAGTCAGGTAGTTTTGTCATCGATACGCTAAGAAGAAGAAGGGTGAAATGGGAGAGCAAATCTAGACGTTTACTGACTAAAAACATACCTGTATCCTTCAGGTTCTCTTTGCATTCTAAGACTACTTCCTTTTCGGAATTGAGGATTCTAATTCTAATTCTGACATCATTGTCCACCAAGCACACGGACGCTGGTTCGTCGGATCTTTGTTTGAAGGAGAACTTCACTCATAATTAATCAAATATGACAAAACTCGGTTTCGTTCACAAACCTCAATCACCATCACCATCATTTCAACCTTAAGTGGTTAAGAGCTGGACATAGGCCTCCCCTTGGTGACAAGTAACAATTCTGTAGCACCTGTTAATCCTGTACCTATATTTATCGCAGTTGCTTGTAGAATATCTGATCCTTTTTCCATAATACACTGCGTTTGAATTCTCACTACCCACAAAACGCGCGTAAACCCACACCTTCCATAATAAACTGCCTTGCAAAGAAAATATCCCATCTCCCTCGTCATTGTACACACCGCCTGAGGCACTGCTCACAGTTATAAAGGCTAGTACAGGCTGTCAAAGAAGCTACTCCATATATACAGCTTAGAGGAGTGGTTCTCAAAGTTTAATGGACCGCGACTCACTTAACGAAAATAACCGCATTCGAGACTCACTCTTTTGTTGTTTTGGAAGTCGGAAATCATCTGAATAACTTCACCTGCTCTAGAGTGAAACGGGTGGATGTGTCAGTTTTATACTGACTAAAACAACCACTATGTTCCTTCAGTTGCCTTTTGCGTTCTAGGACAACGGGTTCCGTATCAGATATTTCCTGTGGCTTGGCCCTGCTGGACACAGTTTTGCTGACATCTCTTTGAGACGCGTCTGGAATATTACGCGCCTTAGTTCGGAGGTATTAAAGGGAAGAAAAATTTTCATAGGTTCACTCCTACATGATTGCTGCCTGTCAAAGTTCATCGCGTGTCGCCCGACAGTTGTCCTGTCAGTCGACCTGTCGTGTAAGTTTTCGGGCCCACCACATGTACGCTCATTGACCCCCACTTTGAGAACCACTGGTTTAGAGGCTTCAAAAGGCCCCAACCCTCCCCCGAACGGCTAATGGCCTTCCAACTTTCATAATAAGAGTTTATGTTACAACCTACCCTCTTTAATGACTTAAAATAACAACAAATTTCGATGGCGAAGCAATTTGGAAGTAATTTAGATGACGATAAAGCATCGCTTCGTGTTAGGGCTTGTCTTTTGATTCTTTGATGGGCTTCAACAATTAACCTTGGCTGTTAATGCTTATCCGCTGTTCTGGACTGGTTTTTCGAACAATAGTGTCTAGTTTGGACGACTAAGCAATTTTTCATGACCTCTTTGGTTTTTAGGTAACTTAGTCCGCAATATGACAAGGGGTACCTTTCGATTTCTTAGTTACTATGTTGGCTTCTCTATTCGAACTTTGGATCTCCGTTTCACCCCTTTAGGAGATGGGGATAGGGGGAATTTCGGAAAATCCTCTCTTAGTCCTGCAAAATTTCATGTTTCTAGTCCCTGTAGTTTCGGCTGTGCGTTGGTATGTCAGTCCGTCAGTTTCAAGATTATTATCCACAAAACATCGTGTATAAATAACATTAGTCTACAAAAATTAACTTTCTTTCCCCACCAAAAATTTTTGAAATTTTTGTTTGGACTTCCTTTGGTAGGGCATAGAATATACTTACAAAAAAATAGTTAGCCATAGTTTTTTTGTGACACTTTATTTTTGATTCTAATAATCCAAAACACGATTACATTAATTTAATTTTTTCCCCTAGCTTCATCATCAGATCAGTTCGATACATCCCCCCCCCCCCTTTTCTGACAGTCAGTCATCGACTACACGTATAAACAAAGCAACTTTACTTGTAACCACAGTTCTGCTGTGATTCTATGAGGAGTTCTGTTCCATAACTTCGAAGTTCATGATCAGATCATAACAATATTTCTATAGGACTAACTTGGAAACATAACCTTTCAATCAAAAAAAGAATTTTCAAAATCGGTCCACAATTGACCGAGATATCGGTGAACATACACAAAAAAAAAGAAAAAAAAACATACTTTCAGCCGAACAACGTTGAAAGATCTTGAAGGTTGGTTTTTGATGAATGAATTGTTTTCTAAAAAGTCGTAGAACAAAAGTTGTTGCTTAAGATGTTAGTAACATATAACATATAGCCTGCGAGGTAGCCAGTGTTTTACAAATAACCCTGTATATAGGTATCTCTACATTATTTATTTCTTTTTTTTAAACATTGCTCTTACCACGGAAAAGTAGCTCTTACATCAGGAATTATCCCTGTATTGTGAGTGCATTCACAAACATGTTACCTCACGAAACAAGACACTTGGACCCAAAACCAACTATCTCATATAAAAATTTGAACCTCCGACACGCAGCGTAGCATTTAACATTCATCGTTAATCATCATTTCAGTCCTAGGTCTCCCCCAAGTGTCGCCACAATGAACGGTCCTGTGCCTCTCGCATCTAATCGATTCCCGCAACCCTTACCAGGCCATCGGTCCTCTTTGTGGAGCCCTACCAACGCTGCGTCTTCCGGCATGCGGATGCGGTTGCCGCTCTAGAACCTCGGCTCCAACGGACATCGGTTCTGCGTGCAATGTGCTGTGCCCTTTGCCACTTTAGTTTGGTGATTCTTCGTGCTATGTCGGCAATTTTGGTTCTCCTGGGGGTATCTTCATTCCTGATTCGATCACGCTAGGACACATTTAACATTACTTAAAATGTTTTACATTTGTGTCGAAAATAATATTTTTAAACAAGAAGACTTCTGAAGTTGATAAAATGAAAAATCGACACAAACTCAAAGATAACGTCTCTATTAAACTGTTTTGTTTAGGCTTCCGTACCTAAAGGGTAAAACGAGACCCCATTATTAAATCTTCGCTGTACGTTCGTCTGTCTGTTCGTCTGTGACCAGGGCCTCAAGTCTGCTATTACAATAGTGTCAGAATGGTCTATCATTGATGTCATAATTGTCGATTTTGACAAGTTTGGTAATCTACTAATATAATGGCGTCATTATGACTTTCCAATGGTCAACCACTGACACTCCATTGAAAGAAGTGGCATAGAATAGTAATCTCGTACATATTGACAAATGAATATTTAACGTATGCGGTAATCTGCTAAAACTTTGACAGTTTATTTGATCAGTGTTCTACCATTAGAACGTTATTGTGCAGTTATTGGTTTTAATATGCTCGATATTATCATTCTACCGCAACTATATTACGATACCACTGACCGATCAATGATCGAACATTATGAATTAGCAGATTACGAACTTTTAGCAAAATGACAATGTGATCGTGTTGGAATGACGAATTTATAAAAATAGCAGACTTGAGCCCCTGGCTTTATTTCATGAACAGTGATAGCTAGACAGTTGAAATTTTCACAGATGATGTATTTCTGTTGCCGCTATAACAATAAAGACTAAAAACAAAATAAAATATATATTTGATTGGAGCCCATATAGCAAACGTGATTTTTACGATCGATACGGAACCTTTCATGCGTGAGTCCGACTCACTTTTTTTTTACTTACGTAGTTTTGAAATAATTTTAATTAAGAATTTGAGCAAGGCAAAAGCTTCGTATACCTACATTCAAAGCATTGTAACGAGGGTCTAAAAGGTCAAAGGATTATTAATTTTACCAATTTACAGTTCTGTTTACTTTCTAAATGAAATGACTAGATATTTTACAGGCTGATTACAAGCTGACCCGTATAATTATAATAATTTTGCTGTATACCAATTAGGTTTTGTGTGTTACGATAATATTTTTAGGGGAAAATTGCTGGTAGGAACGCTAAAATTTTCATTTGCTTTAATTGGTATTATTCATATTCTATGAATGTAAAAAAATCTTTCTCTTTTTTTCAGGTACGAAGTGTTATTATATTATGTGTATGCTGGGTAAAAACCTACAGCCAATATTTTTATTGTTCTCGGCTCTGGGCCACTTCTTAGCAATTCGGCAATATTATAAAAAACCGTTTTTATTTTATTTTGACAATTACAAAACCTCTATAAAGTTTACTTTAGCCTGTCTTCTTTTTCTCTGCCGGAATCTGTTTCCCGATAGCTACAACCTCAGAACAGAATGGCTTTGTGGGCGGAGCAGGTATGCCACAAAGTAGGACAATGCTCATAGTTCAACTATCAATAGCAAACTTGCGATCTAAGTGTGCGTGGTCTGTTACTTGCGTAATACGTCTTCGTATTGGTTTACAGAGTTACAGGGTATGAGACAAGCGGCGACACTCGTTGTAGTACAAATCGGAAAGTATTTTCTTTATAACTTCAACCTAGGGACTTTAAGTCAAGAGAATAGGTTACTTCTAGGCAAACGTGCTCCATTGTTGGCCACATCATCGCTTACCATGATGAGGTAGAGGGTCAAACGCGAGCCTTTCAATTATAATAAAAACGCGAGCTTATCTATAAAACTGCGGTAATTCAGAGCTAGAGAGGGAAAGAGGTAGACAGGACAGGACATGACAGTCAAAATTAGAACTTCCTATTTCCATGTAATTCCTGTCAAAAATTATCGCAAAGGAACATGTTATACTCTTGAGATATCTTATGACCTAATCCAAGACATGGTCTACTGAGGGAGAGTTTAAAAGAGTTAATCTGACCCTAGGATGCGAAGGTAATAAAAATACAGGTAGAATTTAGTCAGTAAAAGTCTGATACATTCTCTCGCTCTACCTTACAGTAGGAGAAGTCATGAGATAATTTTTCACCTAAAAGAGACATGGTTTAACTTAAAGTTGTCAAAAAATATAAGGCTCGTTTTGACATTTGTATTTTGACTACCTAGTGGCTTATCCGGTGTAGTCTATCTACTACTAAAACAAGCTTTTAATGAAAACCATTTTTTCATAGCAAGCGTTCATAGCTCGGTATACCTATAAAATTAAGACTCGTCAAGATGTATAATACGAGCCCAAACTCGATGGGGTTGTGTCGTTTAACTACGAAGTTCCTATAGCCACCTTCCGGTTCTATTATCAGATCAGCTCCGTGTCATAATAATTTTGCATTGTCATCTGATTTACACATGCATGAAAAATTTCAGCTTAATCTTTGACCGGGAACTGGGTCTTTAATTTGCAAGATTTGATAACAGACAAACATCGGGACAGGTGAAACTAAATAAAAGCTTATATTAGCTATTAGGTACCTACTACACAGGATCCCTAATTATTATTTTATCGTTTTTTTTTTTTATTATTATTGATAAGTAGGCTTTTTTTTTTCGGTGGAGAAAATCATCCAATGACAACCCCCGCTCTTGGGCGGAACGGGAGATAGTGTCAGACTCTGACTAAAAAACCCACCCTGTTCCTCCAAGCCTCCGGGGCTCGAATTCCCTTTCGGATAACCCTGGCCCCAATAGGCTTCGACCCGTCTGGGCCCCTGCTGTTGCTGACAAATTATTGATAGGCTTGCGTTTGACCACCATCTCACCTGATGGTAAGCGATGATGTGGTCGACCATGGAGCACACTTGCCTAGAAGTAACCTATTCACTCTTGACTTAAAGACCCCTAAGTTGTAGCTATCAGGAAACACAGACTCCGGCAGGGAATTCCACTTCTTGGCTGTACTGTTTCTTTCAGTATCCGGGCCTTTTATTTTTTAACGAACTGAGTGCCCAAAATGATTCAAATCCGTTTGGCCGTTTGAGCTCGAAGGGAAAAAACACACACACATACATACATACAAACAAACTTTCCCCCTTACAATATTAGTGTTATAAATCTAATGTTTACAAAATAAAGACGTAGCTCGTCGCATACAGAAATAAAAAACGCGCCATTACCGTAACACGACCAATAGCAAAAAGACCATAAAATTATATTTTCCACATAAAAGTTCGCCGATTCTCGTCGTAATATTATGCAAATGAGTACTCAAACACATAGGGGTTTTACGATCAAGCCCATTTGTAAGGAATTTAAGCGGAACTAAAGGACAGAGTTTTGTTGTCATTGAGACGGTTAATTTTAACTTCCGTGTTTTCACACACCCGTACCATACAACACTAATGTCACAAAATAGATAGATACAGTAGTCAGTCTCATGTATGTACTTTACTTTTCATACCTACGCTCAAATGTAGCGCTAGGGTTGCCGCTCTGTCGTGAGGTGCGCGTGGATATCTCACGACAGGGCGGCAACCCTGGCGATTTTGAAAAGTCATTGTAGCATTGCTAGTGCTGCCAAATAGTTCGAAAGATGTGTTTTAATATGGATAGATGGGAGCCGCACAGGACCATTCATTGTTGTGACATTTTACAGTTGCCATTATAATATTCCCACTGTTGCAAGAAAGAAAGAAAATACTTTATTTGGTACACAGGTACACACAATGTTGGGACTCAGACCTCTCTGGGAGAGGGAACGCGCCGTTATCCGTTGTTGTTTATGTTTTCGAATTTTTGGTTCTAGGGCATACCGGTTTCCTCACGATGTTTTCCTTCACCGTTTTGAGAGCAGTGGTGATGAAATAAATTACACAAAGTAATGCGGGTTGAAGCCTGGCTGGGTTTGAAGCCGCGATCTATAAACTCGTACGTCGGGGCTGTTACCATTCGGCCACCACTGCTCTTTTTTTTGTTTTTTTTTTTTTCTTTCTGGTGGGAAAATCATCAATGACAACCCCCGCTTTTGTGCGGAGCGGTAGATAGTGTCAGACTCTTACTGACTAAAAACCCACCCTGTTCCTTCAAGCCACGATCGGACAGCGCCATAGCTCGCCGTCCGCAAGTCCGCGTCTACGGTGGCCGGAAATCGGGATCGGAATCCCGGCGGTGGCGAGAGCGCTGTTGCCTTATGCGGTCGGCCTCCTCCTTTGCTAGCATTACTGCTTCGCATAAGTCGGCGACCGCCTGCCACTCCTCCTCGCTCCGGACCATGGCCTGACAACAACAACAAGGCTCGGCGCGAGAGGTCTCCGCCGCTGATCGCCCCCATGAGGGCACGGCGATGCTCCACCCAGCCACCACTGCTCTCACTTGGGGGAAGCCAACGTCCAACAGTCTTACGGATGAAATTATGATGTGCTTTGATAACGTGTTTGGTTTTCTATTGTGAAACAACGAAACAATATATTCCTCAACTATAGTTTACAATAAGGATTAAGACCAGAGCTTGTATTCGTACAACAGGTGTGGTCCATAATCCCAATAGATCTGCATGAACGGACGTCGTGGATTAACCAAACAGATGTACTGAACTGCCTCCTTTGTGCATTTGTCTAGCTATGTAGACGATTGTCAGAGGCAATAGGCTCGTATTATAACTGCTTATTTATCAAAACTAACATTACATTTGTTAGGCCTGTTGGTCTAGTGGTTAGTGGCCCTGACTGCTATGCCGGAGGTCGTGGGTTCAATTCCCACCCTGGAAAAATGTTTGTATGATGAGCACGATCATTTGTTTTGTGTCTGGGTGTAATTTATCTATAATATGTATGTATTTAGAAATATATAAGTACTTATGTTTATCAGTTGTCTAGTACCCATAACACAACCTCTGCTTAGCTTGAGACTTGACAGCGTTGTGTGATAGTTGTGGAGTATTAAAGATTATTATTACATTGTCTGGTTATGTCTGCAAAGAAGAAATGTTTGGAAATAGTACAGGGACTCCACTATTTTTTTTTTTGTGACATCGTCCAATGATTGCAGGACAAGAAATCAATTCCTAGGGTGAAGCGAGAGAGCGTGTCAGACTTTAACTGATTAAAACCTATCTGTGTTTCTTCAGTTGCCCTGTGTGTTCAGGAGCTTCTGTACCTCATTCGAAAATTTACGCAGCCTAAATGCAGGTACTTGGGTGTATCAATACAAACCTCTATTAATCCCATCAGAAAAAAAACAGGCGCCACGACATTCAAGTTGCTACGTAACAAAAAAAAATAACAAATCCGACCATCTACTTAAAATTCTTCACAAAAAACCGATCACAGAAGTTTCTGCTTGGCTGAAACTTGAACTGTTACTGAAGAGGCTTTTTTTGTATTCGTTCAGCCGGCTGAAATTCCATGGAAGTAGCGCCATGGCGTGGAAAACTTATGTAAAAGTCTGTCTCGCTGTAAACTTCGAAACAAAAACAATAGTGAGCAAAAACCGTGGAACGTGTTCTGTAGGCTTGTTTTGTAATCAGAACTAATACCACCTACTAAGAAATCGAATGGTTTGTTCATAAATGGCGTTGTAATTATCTTGTGAATTTAAAAACGATAAATGATATGTATCTTGAAAACTAATTATAAATGCTACTAATGGTACTATTTTAGGGTATTGTATTCAATTAAAACTAGATATGGCCAGTAGTTCTTAGCTAACTACCATGAGAAGAAACACCGAAACAAATTCAAAGCACAAAGCCGCTTTAAAGGCCATACAGTAAACATGTAATCAAGTCAAGGCTAACCTTGAAGAGCTAGAGCCTATTCACTCTAGAGTGAATAAGCTCTCTGAGCATTAGAGATTGCATCACTGCTGATCATCACGTGGGATCGCAGTCAAGCACTAGTTTATATCAATAAAAAAGCCCTTTTAGGTAGGTTGTCGAAAGGTTGTCTCTCGGAATGCTGGGGTTACAACCCCAGCATTTCCCCAACCTTTCAACCTTTCAACCAACCTAAAAAAAAACAAACAAACAACAACAAAATAAAATATAATTTTAACTGTAGTTAAAATATATTTTATTTTGTTAACATATCCAAAACTATAGGATAGACTTATAGTACCAAAATTCAACGCAGTCAAAACATGAGAAAAACAATGGGCGTTTTGTACCCAGAACTATATTAACTTCTGACTTTTATGCCATATGAAAGTTTAGACATGTGCGAAACATCGGATACATAGATGATATCTTACTGAAATAAAAAGGGTAATTATTATTTCTTTGCATAAGTGTGACTATTGGTGCCGTACGCTGAAATAAAACTGTTGCTATAACTTTAAAAAAAAATATCTTTATAACTTGATACATTGGTCCGGACAGGGTACGGAGCCTGTACTAAAGTGCCCACTGTCCTTTGGTATTGTATGTCAATCCTACATATTGAATTTTTTTACATTTCTATCATTGATAGAATTTTGCATATAAAGAACGTTATTCCCACCACAAATAATCGTACACTAATAGGACTATCGACAAGCGTCACAATTATACTACTTTTAATTCCAGTAAAATTTGCGGTTCTTGTGAGCTAGCGGTTAGCTACAGGAGTGTAGCCGAGGGAAAAATATAGTCTTGAAATAAAATAAAATGAATCATGAAAATAGGTCAGACTTTAAAGTTTATGTTGTGTTTTTAATTTTTCATACTGCTGTTCAAGTTTTACTTGGAGTGCATATTTATTGTTTGCTTTAGTTTCTACTTGTTGAAGAGTTTTAATAAATGTTTTAATTTGTTTATTTTTTTTTTTAATTGATTGCAAGTAGATTAAATCCTTGCTGACCGATCGGCGTCTCATCGTCGACGACGGCTGGTGCTGAAAATCAGCGCTGTGGCTCTGTTTTACATGAGCCCCAGCATTTTGCAGAGCGCTGGCCGTTTTGCGCGGATGTGACGCATATCTTACGTGCTACTTTTAGTCGATATTGTTATTTATTTATTTTGTTATGGTATGCGTCATGTTTGACGCGAATAAACACTTTTTCTTTCTTTCTTCTTTCTATATTAAGGCGAAATTTTATATGTGCATTTTTGTTAAGCTGGGAAATTATCTAATAACTAGCTTTTGCCCGCGGCTTCGCCCGCGTACATAAATAGCCTATGTCACTCAGTAGTGCGTTCAAAAATAACCAGAGTCGAGTAGAGTTGCAACCCAGGGTCGTTCTTTTATAACTCGAAAAGCTACCCTAGAGTTAACCCAACTAACTCTAACTTTTAGCAGGGTAGGTTGAGTAGGTTAAGCGGCAATATGCTTGACAGTTGAACTCCGTTCGCGTTCAAAAATGCCAGGGTAGCGTAATTACCCAATGATGTCATTAGAGTTAACTCTAAACTCAAATTAGAACGCAGGCAGGGACTGCATACCGAAAAAATATCGGTTATAAAGGTTAACGGTATTGCGTCATACCTTTTTATTTCAATACCGAAAAATTACGATACACAAAAATTTCACTACCGAAAAATAACGGTACCGTTATTTTTTTCGGTACCTAAACCGCTTATATTAAGGTATCGTTTGAAACCCCCCACTTCTGCGTTCTTTCGTCCTGTTGCAGCTAGCTGCCTGTTGCCGCTCATCGTTTGTCTTTCTTAGATTCTACCTACTATTTTTAAGTTGTACTTTTTAACCGACTTCCATAAAAAGGAGGTTCAAACGATACCTTAATATAAGCGGTTTAGGTACCGAAAAAAATAACGGTACCGTTATTTTTCGGTACCGTAAAATTACGATACACAAAAATTTCACTACCGAAAAATAACGGTACCGTTATTTTTTTCGGTACCTAAACCGCTTATATTAAGGTATCGTTTGAAACCCCCCACTTCTGCGTTCTTTCGTCCTGTTGCAGCTAGCTGCCTGTTGCCGCTCATCGTTTGTCTTTCTTAGATTCTACCTACTATTTTTAAGTTGTACTTTTTAACCGACTTCCATAAAAAGGAGGTTCTCAATTCGGTTCTATTTTCGGAACGAAGTTCCTTATCGCGCGTTGTCGACGGAAAAAATTCTCACGAAAAGTTGTACCGACACTTTTACAGTCAAAATGTAAATCCAAGATGGCGGCTGCAAGAAATTATCAACTTTTTCGTCATGGGTGTCGTTTTCATGGTTTTCGAGGGTGTTGAAACCGATGATACTGTCAAAATATAAATCCAAGATGGCGGCTGCAAGAAATTATCAAATTTTCTGTCATGGGTGTCGTTTTCATGGTTTTCGAGGGTGTTGAAAGCGATGGTACTGTCAAAATATAAATCCAAGATGGCAGCTACAAGAAATTATCAAATTTTCCGTCATGGGTGTCGTTTTCATGGTTTTCGAGGGTGTTGAAACCGATGGTACTGTCAAAATATAAATCCAAGATGGCGGCTGCAAGAAATTATTAAATTTTCCGTCATGGGTGTCGTTTTCATGGTTTTCGAGGGTGTTGAAACCGATGGTACTGTCAAAAAATAAATCCAAGATGGCGGCTACAAGAAATTATCAAATTTTTCGTCATGGGTGTCGTTTTCATGGTTTTCGAGGGTGTTGAAACCGATGATACTGTCAAAATATAAATCCAAGATGGCGGCTGCAAGAAATTATTAAATTTTCCGTCATGGGTGTCGTTTTCATGGTTTTCGAGGGTGTTGAAACCGATGGTACTGTCAAAATATAAATCCAAGATGGCGGCTACAAGAAATTATCAAATTTTTCGTCATGGGTGTCGTTTTCATGGTTTTCGAGGGTGTTGAAACCGATGGTACTGTCAAAATATAAATCCAAGATGGCGGCTGCAAGAAATTATCAAATTTTCCGTCATGGGTGTCGTTTTCATGGTTTTCGAGGGTGTTGAAACCGATGGTAGTACTGTCAAAATATAAATCCAAGATGGCGGCTACAAGAAATTATCAAATTTTTCGTCATGGGTGTCGTTTTCATGGTTTTCGAGGGTGTTGAAACCGATGGTACTGTCAAACTATAAATCCAAGATGGCGGCTGCAAGAAATTATCAAATTTTCCGTCATGGGTGTCGTTTTCATGGTTTTCGAGGGTGTTGAAAGCGATGGTACTGTCAAAATATAAATCCAAGATGGCGGCTGCCAGAAATTATCAAATTTTTCGTCATGGGTGTCGTTTTCATGGTTTTCGAGGGTGTTGAAACCGATGGTACTGTCAAAATATAAATCCAAGATGGCGGCTGCAAGAAATTATCAAATTTTCCGTCATGGATGTCGTTTTCATGGTTTTCGAGGGTGTTGAAACCGATGGTACTGTCAAAAAATAAATCCAAGATGGCGGCTACAAGAAATTATCAAATTTTTCGTCATGGGTGTCGTTTTCATGGTTTTCGAGGGTGTTGAAACCGATGGTACTGTCAAAATATAAATCCAAGATGGCGGCTGCAAGAAATTATCAAATTTTCCGTCATGGGTGTCGTTTTCATGGTTTTCGAGGGTGTTGAAACCGATGGTACTGTCAAAATATAAATCCAAGATGGCGGCTGCAAGAAATTATCAAATTTTCCGTCATGGGTGTCGTTTTCATGGTTTTTGGAGGTGTTGAAACCGATTTTACTGTCAAAATGTAAATCCAAGTAGGTGGCTGCAATAAATTATCAACTTTTTCGATATGGGTGTCTTTTTCATGGTTTTCGAGGTGGCTAAAGCCGATAGTGCTATTGTAAGCCGTGCATCTCTCTCTCTCTTATATATATATATATATATATATGAACTTCGTGCCATCCGGGTGTCCCTTGACACCTCTCAATTAGTTTTTAGCGATACACTTATAGCCAGAGTACCTTTTTGAGAAAAAGGTACTCTCCCAATTAATTCAAATCTGCTGGGATACATTGTTTTATTATGTATTATCTCTCTCTCATATATACATATATATATAAAAGAGAGAGAGAGACGCACGGCTTACAATAGCTTACTATAGCAAAAAGTGTCGTTACAACTATTCGTGAGATTTTTTTCCGTCTAACCCCTTTTCACAACGCGCAAAATTTTAGAGAATTACATTTTGACAGCACTATCGGTTTTAGCCACCTCGAAAACCATCAAAAAGACACTCATATCGAAAAAGTTGATAATTTATTGCAGCCGCCTACTTGGATTTACATTTTGACAGTAAAATCGGTTTCAACACCCTCGAAAACCATAAAAAACGACACCCATGACGGAAAATTTGATAATTTCTTGCAGCCGCCATCTTGGATTTATATTTTGACAGTACCATCAGTTTCAACACCCTCGAAAACCATGAAAACGACACCAATGACGAAAAATTTGATAATTTCTTGTAGCCGCCATCTTGGATTTATATTTTGACAGTACCATCAGTTTCACCACCCTCGAAAATCATGAAAACGACACCCATGACGGAAAATTTGATAATTTCTTGCAGCCGCCATCTTTGATTTATATTTTGACAGTACCATCGGTTTCAACACCCTCGCAAACCATGAAAACGACACCCATGACGAAAAATTTGATAATTTCTTGTAGCCGCCATCTTAGATTTATATTTTGACAGTACCATCGGTTTCAACACCCTCGAAAACCATGAAAACGACACCCATGACGGAAAATTTGATAATTTCTTGCAGCCGCCATCTTGGATTTATATTTTGACAGTACCATCGGTTTCAACACCCTCGAAAACCATGAAAACGACACCCATGACGGAAAATTTGATAATTTCTTGTAGCTGCCATCTTGGATTTATATTTTGACAGTACCATCGGTTTCAACACCCTCGAAAACCATGAAAACGACACCCATGACGAAAAATTTGATAATTTCTTGTAGCCGCCATCTTGGATTTATTTTTTGACAGTACCATCGCTTTCAACACCCTCGAAAACCATGAAAACCTGACCCATGACGGAAAATTTGATAATTTCTTGCAGCCGCCATCTTGGATTTATATTTTGACAGTACCATCGGTTTCAACACCCTCGAAAACCATGAAAACGACACCCATGACGGAAAATTTGATAATTTCTTGCAGCCGCCATCTTGGATTTATATATTGACAGTACCATCGGTTTCAACACCCTCGAAAAGCATGAAAACGACACCCATGACGGAAAATTTGATAATTTCTTGCAGCCGCCATCTTGGATTTATATTTTGACAGTACCATCGGTTTCAACACCCTCGCAAACCATGAAAACGACACCCATGACGAAAAAGTTGATAATTTCTTGCAGCCGCCATCTTGGATTTACATTTTGACAGTACCATCGGTTTTAACACCCTCGAAAACCATGAAAACGACACCCATGACGAAAAAGTTGATAATTTCTTGCAGCCGCCATCTTGGATTTATATTTTGACAGTACCATCGCTTTCAACACCCTCGAAAAGCATGAAAACGACACCCATGACGGAAAATTTGATAATTTCTTGCAGCCGCCATCTTGGATTTATATTTTGACAGTACCATCGGTTCCAACACCCTCGAAAACCATGAAAACGACACCCATGACGAAAAAGTTGATAATTTCTTGCAGCCGCCATCTTGGATTTACATTTTGACAGTAAAAGTATCGGTACAACTTTTCGTGAGAATTTTTTCCGTCTAGCCCCCTTTCACAACGCGCGATAAGGAACTTCGTTCCAAAAACCATCTTGCGGTCTTCTTTCAACATCATTCGTTGTACCTACATATTGAATCATGCCTAAAATGTTCATACTGCAAGACGAAAGATGCGGGAGAACGGGCGGCGCGACGCGGCACGCTGTTGACGCCAGTCGTTCGCAATGGGTACTTTTCGCAGCGAGCTGACAACGTCGCTTATGTCGTAGGTACTACTCATACGTTTTTTCGTTACCGAAATTATTTCGGTTGAATAAAGGTTTATACCGGTATATAACGGTAGCGTAACCGCAAATCTTAACCGGTTTTGGTATACCTTTAAAATAAAGCGGTACCGGTTTTTAATACCGGTAGCTTAACCGTATACCTTAACCGAAAACGGTCCCTGAACGCAGGGCAGAAATAAAGCAATTTTCTATTGGTGAAAAAAATTTCACAATCGGACCAGTACTTTCAGAGATACCTTCTACAAACAAAAAACAAACTTTACCTCTTTATTAAATTACATTGTAGATGATTTCTTCCGCTCTAGGGTGAAGCGGATGGCTTGTCAGACTTTTGCTGACTAAAACCCCGCCAACGTTCCTTCAGTTTGCCCTTTTGCGTCCCAGGACTACGGGTCCCCCTTTCAGACGTTGACCCATGGCCCCAGTAGGCTTAGGCCCTGCTGGGCCCCTACGGTTTTGTTGGCATCTCTCGGAGGCGCGCTTAGTACGCGCTGTACCTACGACTCAGGGTTCTTGGCCGGGGTGTCTTGTATAAAGTGTGGAATAAATACACATTAAAGGCCAAGCGCCCGAAAAGTGCCATAAAACAGTGATTTTCTGAGGCCTACTCCTCCGTAACGGCTAGGTCAATTGGTTTGAAAAAAATATAAGTTTATTATAGATTCATGAACAATAATAATATCAACATTTGATTTTTTCGTGCAATTAATACTTTTGTCAAAAAAAAAAATATTTAGCAATTTCGCAACTTTTCGCAACTTTTCCCTACTCCTTCGAAACGGCTTGTACCTTTAGAAACATTTTTACACATGAAAATTGTTAAATATTCTTCAAAGTGAACATTGCATATGTAAATCAATCAATATCTCGCAGAGAAAATGGATTTAAAGCGCTTTCCGGGCGCTGCTGGCCGCAAATAAATGCACAGATTTGCGTACTGCCGCCTAGGCGAGTGCGAGAGTTGCGTTCACATAATTTCGGCCAGATGGTTCAAGGGACTATACGCCTTAAACAAGACAATAACATATTTACTTAAATCTCTTGCTGACAGCCATATCTACAAGAAAACCTTAGGATCATAAAAACTTAAATAATACAGGGGACAGTCTGCGGTGTATCTACTGCTAGCATTTACTACGCACGCACTCATAATATAAGAGTAAATCCTACCGTGAGGCAACAATTTGGGATTGCTTTTCACAATCCTCGCGCCCTCTTACCCTAATCCGATGAAACCTCAAAAATGATTCGGTTTATTCCATTACCTAAGGGTATATAGAAAACTTGACATTGAATTTAAGCATAATTTCAATCACGTGGAGCAGTTTCCCAATGTTTATTACACTTGCGAAATTCTCAAGTTTCGAAACATTTCACGTTTAGCTTTCAATAAACAAGAACTCTGAAGGTTAAATACAATTTGTTTTGAAAGGACACAGTTGGTGGTTTTGCAAAGGTATTATGTTTATTTTTCATACTTATGCGATCAACGTGGCTTGATAGCTGTCTAGATTGTCACGCAGAGGGGGGATCAAGAGCGTCGTCGACCGTCATTGCCAAGGCAGACCTAAGAAACGCTGACATACTGTCCCCGCATATGTGCCACAAAAAAAAAAGCCGCCACAAAAATATGCCGCCACAAAAATATGCCGCCACAAAAAAAAGCTAGAAGTGGCCACAAAAAAAGGCCGCCCCAAAAAGAAGCTTGAAGTGGAAATCTGAATTTGTTTTTCTGTTTTTTTTTTGTTTGTAGGAGGTAAACTCTAAAGTACTGATCCGATTGCTAAAATTTTTTAACCGATAGAAAGCTGCTTTATTCCTGAGTGACATAGGCTATATTTTCTAAACTCAGGCGAAGCCACGGGTAAAAGCTAGTCATTTATATTATTATTATATTACGAGGCTGTTGTGTCCCACTGTAAGGTAAAACCTACCTACCTACTCTTCATCCTTCCACTATTCTCTGTCCTCAGCTACTTCTTCCTAATCCTTTAGGTAGGACTCCAAATCGTCACACTATCTCCTTTTGGGCTTACCGCTTCACCGGCTCCTGCTGTCCGGTAAAAAAATATATTTACATCTAATTTAAGTCACTCAACCATAAATATTAAACCAAGTGTTCCAAATAATGTTACGACCCTACAGATCTGCGTTTTAGAAACAGTTTACCTGTGAATATACACACATATGATTTCCTTATCGACACTTTATTGGCCAAGTTCAAGTTTACCGTCGATAAAACTTGGTCGGCCTCCAAAATTTAGTCTACTGTACTTTTATGGCTTATTACTCAGACAAGGTAAAATTGCGTTCAGTAAGTTAGGTAACAGGGAAGTAAGTTTTTTGTAAGTTGAATCGACCACGTTTTTAACTAACTTCAAAAATAATAAAAAGCAAAAAAGATGATTATTATTTATTTATATGGAATAAAAACATCTTGTTTTTAACTAACTTCATAAAGGAGGAGGTTATGTGTTCACCTGTGTGTGTAAGTCGGTGTTAAATACCACAAAACACAAACACAATGAGACGAACTATACCACGAGCATAGAAACACCGACTGCCGAAATTAAAGTTACTTTACACTTTATTTTTTACATTGATATTTTTACAAAAAAAAAAAATACAATAAGTTGGATCATTATCCTCATTTCACTGTTGGACATAGGCCTCCTCCAAGCGTCGCCACAACGAACGTTCCTGTGAGTCTCGCATCCATCGGTTGCCCGCAACCTTCACCAGGTCATCGGTCCACCTTGTAGGAGGCCTTCCAACGCTGCGTCTTCCGGTACGCGGAAATTGGATCGTGCTTGTTTGTAGATACCTAGATACATGCGAACACGAACTCTGGAAACATGACACTCCTTTTTGGGAAATCGTGTAAAAAATCACAACTTGATTTAGAAAAAAACCTTGTTTTGCTTGATAAAGTAGATAATAAATATCGGCTTGTTTACCAATACTTTTCAAATTACAGACTCTCCTTACAGACAAAACCTCCAAGGACCACATTTCAAATAATGTTTCATTACAGCCAACATGTAAGAAGTCCCAGTTCTAATTCCCTTATCAACCCAACCTTGTGTCCTAACTAAAGATTAAAATCGTTATATTCGCCTTTCAAAGTCTAAAAATGGCGGCATGTCGCATAATAACAATAATACGTTTGTTTCGACCATCAAGGGAACATACCACTATATACAATTACAAATTATTCATCATCAGTCTTTTTAATGTTCCCACTGCTGGGACTCAGGTCTCCTCTCTAGGAGAGGCAATGGGCCGTAATTCACCACGCGGGCCCAGTACGGGTTCGGTTTTGGCTACGACATATTGTACCTTGTACAAACTGAAATGAGACTGGGCAGGACACGTCTGTCGCATGCCCGACAAACTGTGGGCCAAAGTAGCACAAAGTTGGTGCCCTGAAACAGTGCGTCGGGGTCGAGGTAGACCGCGAAGGAGATGGCGCGACGAACTAGACAGATTCCACCAGAACTGGCAAGAGGAAGCCTGGGCGAAAGATGGAAGAGTGGAGGGTGGCCTTGGGCCAGGAGTGGGACAGAACAGGCTAACAATGTCCAGCTGTGGACAAAATCTTTTAATTTGGAACGATTTCAAACCTAAAATATGACCACTCTATATCATCTTGTCACTCAGATGAAAGTTTTGTAAGTCAACAAAAACCAAGCTACTGTCATTTCGACGTTCAGTGTCTACTGCGGTTTCCAAACTTCTGAGATCTGTGAATAAACTTGGTAATTTTCGGCGAGGCCGTTGATTTTAGGTTTCGAGTGCATACCTTCGGTTGGACTGCTTTGCGAAACTTAGGGAAAATGGCGACGATTTTGATGAACACAAAGTTAAATTTTATATGAATTGTTAAACTTGATCAGACTTTATTACACAATAAATAACAATTATATTAGTATTTCTTTTTAGTAGAAGATTTTTTGATTAAGTACCATTGTACTCGTATTTGCCCACTAGTTGCTACCAGCGCGTCAGCTTCATCCGCCTCATAGTAGGAAATGATCCGAAAAGAACTACTCTTACGATAAGAAGCATCCTATGTGCTATTCCAGGACCATGGTCTACCCGTATGCCAAATTTCATCGAAATCCATTTAGTCGTTTGAGCCTGAAGGAGTAGCAATCACAGCGCAGGACCGAAGGCTACTGGAGCCATGGGTTGACTTCCGAAAGAGTAACCCGTGGTCCTGGAAGGCAAAGGCAAAGAAGGAATATAGGTGTGATTTTAGTCCGTAAAAATCTGACGCGCCCTCTCGCTCCATCCTAAAGAGGTAGAAGTCATATAATGACTTCTACCTCTTAAATTAAACCCTTAAATTAAAAATCAGTGGTGGCCGAGTGGTAACGGCTCCGACTTACGAGATGTAGGTTGTGGGTTCAAACCTAGCCAGGCGCATAACTTTGTGTAATTTATTTTATCACTACTGCTCTCAAAATGGCGAAGGAAAACATCGTGAGGAAACCGGCATGACCTAGAACCAAAAAATTCGAAGACATTTGACATTCACCAATCCGCACTGGGCCCGCGTGGTGGATTACGGCCCGTTCCCTTTCCTAGAGAGGAGGCCTGAGTCCCAGCAGTGGGAAGCTCATAAGGCTGATTATGCTATGCTATGCTACCTTAAAACTACACACAAACTTTTGCCATTATTACTGTGACTAACCCATAGTGCCAAAAAGATAAGCCGTTATTAAAATACAATATTCCATGCTTCAAAATAATTAATTTTACACAAATTATAACTAGATACATTTTATAGTGATTTCTTCCTCCAGGACGAAACCCTAATGATTTATAACTCCCAAGCTCAGTGAGTGTCATTTAATTAAGTGTCATGCGCGACATGGTTTAAGATCGGGCGCAAACGTAGCGGGTTTATCCGCTAAGCCTTCCGGTTTTAGAGATTTTAGTTGATTCTGCCAGTTCATGTAAAATACTGGAGCACAGCTGTATCTAGTTAGACAACAAGCCAACCCAAACATAGTTGGGCAGTTTTTTTTCTTTTAAGGTGGGGAACAATCCAATATCTTCTCCAGCTTTAGGGTAAAGCGGGACACCGTGTTAGACTTTTATTGACTAAAAAACATGTTTGCCTATTGCCCTTTGCGTTTTAGGGTCGCGTGTTTAAATTTCAGGAATTTCCCACGGCCCTAGCATGCATCCTCCTCAGTCCTCTGCTGACAATCTTGTAAGGCGCGTTCATCATCATTACTGCCGAAAGTTGTCTACTACTAAAGATTAATCTTCCTCAAGCATTACCACGGTCCTATGCATCTCACATCCCGCAAATTACCTTGTCCTGCTCTAAAAATCTACAATTGCAAATAAAAACCATTTTAATAATGCATAAAAAACGTTACATGTGTGCCGATCCTAATGCAAAAGTCGAGTCATGGTGAGACGACTCCATAGCAGAAATTAATATTGTCGCATGTGCTCTCCGCGTATAGGTAGGTGCATGTGTCGCCATGTTTGTCATACGCGGAGGGGAGTTTTATATTGAAAAAGTATTTTTAAAGGATATGTAGGAGTTTCATGTCCCTTTAGTTATTAGTGAATGTACTCGTATATTTGTATATCAAGCAAACACAGAATTCTATGGAGGATTATCGATCGACGCATCAGGAATTTAAAGAAAAGGACAATTCCTTTAACTACTACTTTTCTTCTACTTTTTTTTACTTTATATTTTTTTTCCTTTTTTTTGAACCACTATTAATTCGTCGATCCAGTTTGGTGGTTTACACTCGTTAAAAATTAAAGGCCCGTTTGAGACATGCCGTTTGATGCAAGCCCTGACATTTGAGAAACTGCGCGGAGTACTGGAGTTCTTTGGCCATATTGCCAGGAAAAATGGCCAAAACCTTGAACAGCTTTTTTTTTGGTAGGGAAAATCATCCAATGACAACACCCCCTCTTGGGCAGAGCGGGAGATATTGTCAGACTCTTACTGACTAAAAAACCCACCCCGTTCCTTCAAGCCTTCATACCGGGGCTCGAGTTCCCTTTCGGATAACCCTGGCCCCAGTAGGCTTCGACCCGGCTGGGCCCCTGCTGTTGCTGACAACTCCTTGAGGCGCGCGGGAACAATATGCGCCGTCGACGACTTGGGCTTGGTCCGGACAGTTACCGGACGGCCGGACAGCGAGCTACCCATTGCTCACTGTCCGCAAACCGGCGCCTACGGTGGCCGGAAATCGGGATTGGAATCCCGGCGGCGGCGGCGAGAGCGCCGTTGCCTGATGCGGTCGGCCTCCTCCTCGCTCCGGACCATGGCCTCAAACAAGGCCGGCGCGAGAGGTCTCCGCCACCGATCGCCCCCACGAGGGCACGGCGATGCTCCGCCCAAGCAGGACACACCTCGACTGTGTGCTACTACGCGGGTTGGTGGATGTCACGTGTCTTCGAATTTTTACTAGGCAACTGATAAACTTACTTATATATTTCTAAATACATACCTACATATTATAGATAAAATACACCCAGACACAGAACAAATGATTGTGCTCATCACACAAACATTTGTCCTGGGTGGGAATCGAACCCACGACCTCCGGCATAGCAGTCAGGGTCACTAACCACTAGACCAACAGGCCAGTCAAAATGCACACACGATATTATAGGAGTTATTTCTAGGTTATCTATTCTTTTAGGTACATGGTACATACATCAAGAACTTTATAAATCCTCATACAAAATTTACGAAACTTAGCCAGTATCGTCTCTCTCGTAGCTTCTTAAGTTCAGTCTAGATTCAAACTTCCAAGACATAGATCTAATTCAGTCCTAGACTCTTACAGACAAGTTGTTTTGATTCAAGACGATATAGGAATAGATAAATGTTTACCTGGACCAAAGTTTCAATTGGACCGTTCTAAGATCGTTTAATGGAATGGACTTTAGGTGGTCGCTATTGTGGGCAAATGGCTTCCTAATGACCGTGATGGGTATTGTTCGGCAAGTTGTAATTAGTGCTCTTAGTGTCGTAAGAGGTAATCGGGACTCATATAATAACAGCCGTATGGGTTGATCACAAAAGGTAAGCAACATTAGCTGAGGTCGATCTATGAATGGGTGACCATCTATACAGACTGTAACCGTTCGGCGTGTCATCATCATCTTCCTGCCCTAGTCCCGTTTTATTTGGGGTCGGCGCAACACATTTTTTTCTTCCATTCTGTCCTGTCACTCGTCACGCTATCACTAACTCCCTTTTCTTTCATATCGCTTCTCACACAATCCATCCATCTTTTTTTTGGCCTCCCTCTTCCCCTCCATCCATCCACATGTAAACTCATAACTTTTTTAGCAATTTGCGTTTCATCCCTCCTTTTCACATGACCATACCAAGACAAACGATTCCCTTTCAACTTTTCAGTCACTGGTGCCACTTTCCGTGTGCAAAGTAAAAAAAGTTACCTGCATTTTGCAACCATCATACAACCCGACGAACGGTTAGTGTCCACCCTTACGTTATCAACACATCTAAAGTCCGGACTAAGCGTATTGCCTCATTTATTCCGCGTACATTGAAGGATAGGAACAATTTGCCTGCAGTTTTCCGTTCACGAACATGACGCGTATCTCAGCAGTCTCACGTGCCACTAGTGTGATATTTGAGTGGGCATGGAAAACAGTTGCCGGATAATAATCCGGCAATTCCCTCTTCTAGAGAGGAGGTCTGATTCCCAGCAGTGGGAACTTTAAAAAGGCTGATGATGATGATGATGATGATGAATCTGGCAATTGTTTGCCAAGTTTTGTAGAATTTCTCAGCCCAGAAATTAAGAGAGTGTTTATGTCAAGAGATCCTCTATAGCATGGGTCAGGCGTGTTGTTATCAAAAGCGATTACTTCAATTAGGAAGAGGAAAGATCTCTCATTAGCGTTAATTAAGAGGCCCATGTTCAGTTGTAGGAGTTAACGTAATTATTCCCGTGTCACTTTCCGGGTACAATAAATTCTATCTTTCATTACTTTTGAGTGGCTTTTGTCATCGTAGTTTTGCCAGCATGAACTTAGGAAATTCATGAACGATGAAGTATGATTACTTTATAAACATCATAGCGCCAAAACCATACAAATCTCTACATGTATTTATTTGGTAGTTAAGTACCACCCATACTTACAAAACGTTTTGTGAATTCATTTATTTTGCGTACAGTTGTGGAGTGAAACTAAAGTGGCAATGGGCAGGGCACATTGCTCGCAGAACAGATGGCCGTTGGGGCCGAAAAGTTCTAAAGTTGTGGCCGCGTACCGGAAGACGCTGCGTTGGAAGGCATCCTACTAGGTAGATCGATGACCTGGTAAAGGTCGCGGAAATCCAATGTATACGAGACGCACAGGACCGTTCATTGTGGTGACACTTGAGGGAGGCCTATGTCCAACAGTGGATGTCTTTTGTCCGAAATTATTATAATGATGATGAGGAATTAAATTCTCTGCCGGAGTCCGTGTTTCCTGATAGCTACAACCATGGGGTCTTTAAGTTAAGAGTGAATAAATTACTTCTCTTGCCAAGCGTGCTCTATCATTGAAGAATTCATCGCTAACCAACAACTGATATTTTCTCCTAGATATTATATAGGGTGACTGGTAATTAGTGTACGATACTTAAACACGTGATTGTGCTCATGATAACCAACAACTTTTACTATGGGAACAAACCTGAAACCGAGAAAAAAAAATCAGCTGTTCAGTACATTTATATTTGCCTAATGTACTGAACAGCTGATATTTTTTTCGCGATTTCAGCTTTGCTCCCATAATAAAAATTGTTTGTTATCATGAGCACAATCACGTGAGCAAAAAAGCTGCACTTCTTAGTTAAGTAGGATACAAGAGATAGGTATCGGTAACATACATTCAGCTGAACATAAAACCTCCTCCTTTCCGAAGTCGGTTAAAAATTAAGTGTCTGTTTGTTAACTTTTCAAATAATCCATAATGTCACAATAGAAAGAAAATGAGAGAGGGCCCGCCGCGCACTCGCCAAGGGACGTGGCGCTGTCGCAGCGAGAGCGCGGCGAGCGCGCTGTCAAACACAGGTCATTAATCTGCGTTGCCTGTCTGCCAAGTAACGTATTGCACAAAGCCCGTTTCCGCGAAGATTCCTTAACGAGTCGTCGCGGACACGCGGCATTTCGGTTACAAGTCGCGACGATATGCTGGCGGAATAATCGCTCGTTCGTGGAGACTACCCGACGATACAAGCACGGAATCGTCGCGAGCCTCTCGCTCGAGAAGATGGTCCCTAAGGGTCGCGTAACGACGCGCGTGTTTCGTCTGCGGCGGTCCCCGTTGCGGCAACCAGATTATTACCTGCGCAGTGTCACTAGTTCAACTTTAACGGTGTACATGTAGTCGTGTCGATAGAGAACTTCAATGTGTGTTATTACGTAGCAAAAAGGGCGTGGACCGCGCGTAACAAAGGCAGAATAATAGAGATTAGATCGAATTTTCAATTCAATAATCTAACAGGACATAATTGATTACAACAATATTATGCATTTTGTTCATTGATATAAATGCGTACGACAGGTATAATAATTATCATTTTACTTATATTATTAATAAAATATGAATTACTTTGTTTAACCTCTCAATCGTGGAAATTACAGACACAATAGAAAGACAATAGGTGCGGGAACGCCGGCGTTCGCTTGGGGTTTGAATTAAATTTGTTCGGTGTTTTTGGCGGCAGTTTTTGAGCGAAGTTCAATGATTGTTTTAATTATTCGCAAATAGATTCCTAGCAGATATTGTAACGTAAAATTAGTGTGGTTTTGTATCAACACTACACTATTTTTTTCAACTGGACATTTAATTAAGTAGAATCTTGAAAGGAGTGCGATCTCGGCAAAATGGCACTCAGTATTTTATTGTAGCACTGACTACCTCGGCGAAGCTTGCCGAAAAGGTTGACTCGAAACATTTGCTACCAAATACTGCAAAAACATTGTATTTGACCCGCATTCTAATGTAACTCAAAATTATATTTACTACTAACGACGAGGCGATATGGTCTTATGACCTTAGCCTACCGGGCGAAGAAAAAACAGGTGTCATATTTTGCCCCGTTACATTTGAATAGCAATTTAAATATATTTCATTTTGTGACTATTTTAAATATTCGCTTTCATAATAAACTCTGCACTCGCTTTACCCGACGACCTCAGCATGCCTATGGATTCTGAATCTGCTACGTATGACAATGACCCCGGCCACTTTATCTCGGACTCTGTTTCTTCTCTGAATAGCTCTAGCATCTGACAGATGGAAAGTGACTCTATGTGACATTTCTAGCAGCAGAAGCCATCGCTGTGTTAATTGTGCTTTAAATATTACTCAAATGAGACGACATTCTTTGGAAGTTGCTGAAATCCGATCTGTGATACTAGAATGGATTTATCCAGGGCAAGTAAGAACTATTTAATTTGTACTAATATTTAACTAACAAAAAATATGTAAATAAAATACTACAGATGTTGACGTTGAATGATACTTGTGGATGAATAAATAAGCTAATACTTAGAAATCACTTATAATGTTAATAAACTGTTCAAATTTTAAACGACGAAGTAAATGATTAACCAAATGAATAAAAATATGTTTTCTTTTATAAATTAAATATTCTGGTATAATTTAATTTACTGTGCTACATCCGCCATTTTGGCTATAACCATATAATAATATACCAATTAAAACTGATTTAACTAATTTCCTCCAACTTTTAGTTAAACCTGTAAAAGCTGTAACAGGTTTATTATTTCATAAACTATGAATTGAAGTCGTCTTAATATATGTTGTAACGTAAAGGTACGCTATGGATAGTGTAAATAAATAAGATGTGTCCTTGAGAGGTAATTTATTTAAGGGAACTTTAGTGGCTCGTAGGTAGGAAGGAAGTAGGTGAATGGCAGCATGCAGGCAGGTAGTAGAAGACTGGCAGCTCGTAGGTAGGCAACAGAAGACTGGCAGCTCGTAGATAGGTAGCAGCAGACAGGCAGACCAACCCACGCGGACCTTGAGGGTGGTCCGCAGGGTCATAAACGGTGTAGCTTGGTGGTGTGTATTCTTGCCAAGTAGAGAAGTGAGGACCCCAGAGGCCCGGAGCACATTCAACGTCCTGTTTCTTCGGCAGCAAGGAGCAGGAGCAGGTTCCTCAACTGGCGGCAGACCCACCATCAACAAATATGGACGAGTGGGATTATCAATCAACCCGCAAAGTACACTATATAAGAAAACACTGTACTCTAATCTACCAATCAACACGCTCCTTTTCTTTTCTAGCTCCCCTCCACATGATAGTTCTGACAATCTGGCTCGGTCTTCCTTCTTTTTCAATTTTAAAAATGAAGCTTGATGTAAGAACCAGCCAGTATTATTGTCTCACAAAAGAAATATTATTAAAATTATATTTATGAACATGAATGTAAGAATAATAACAATTAATACTTAACTAAAAACATATGATTAATTTATATTAATTCATCATGTTTACTTATGAATACAATATTCGCTACCATACTCTTTGTTTACCATAGCTAACATTCAGTTGAAAAGAACTTAAATATTGACAACGTCATCTCATACAGAAAGTAAACAAGACATGAAATACAAAAATTTACGAGAATTAAATAATATAAGCTATCAGAAGACATAATTACAATAAAAAGGATGTGAACAACGATAAGAAATGATTAAGAAATAATTAATAATGTGAGTATAAAATAATAACATTACATTTTCCCAATGTAATGTTATTAACACTTACGTTAACAATACTTCACAATAATCACATCTCTTTATAATATTTCTTATATATTTAGTTTGTTTATTTTCTTTGATCAATGTCATCTGTCATGTCACTACTATTTTCTTCTATGGTTTTGATTAGGTATCAACAAAGAGTATTTTTATAGTCTTAGGTTTTATTCTTTTACTCTTAATATTATTTATTTTGTAAACATATAATTTGCTAACAACTAATTATATGTTCTCGTATCTGCGAATTATTCTTTAAAATTAAATTGTAATTTATATTCTTTTTTTGTAAAACAGCAATGCTGGCTGAAACCTGTTTTTGAAATTTTAAATTATGAATTGACAGCCAGCATAGCCGTCAAAAATTAGTATAAAAACCCTTGTTAGACAGTTTTCTTGGTTCAGCTACATGTGTCAGTTTCTTGGTGTCAGTTCCTTGGTGACAGTTTCTTGGCTCAGCTCCTGGTGTGAGATTCTTGGTTGAGCTCCTGGTATCAGTTTTCCTGATTGAGCTCCTTGTGTCAGCTCCTTTGACTATAAAGCCCTCCTCCGAGAAGGATCTGAGGACCTCCTCTCTGCCTCTGCCGGCCCTGACGGCAGAGGGCTGTTCTACAATTGGACCTGGCCTCTGAGGGCCTCCTCTCTACCTCTGCCGGCCCTTGCGCTGGAGGGCTGTGTCACCTACCACTATCTGTTGCTGCCTGCGGCTGCGTAGCCTTCGCCGTCCCTCGTACGGCTGAGGGCTGCGCCTACACCAGCTGCTGCACTCCGCCTCTGCCGCCGAGCCCGTCTGAGCTGATTTTTTATAACTTTATATCTTTTTATATTTCTATTGTTTTTATATGCTTTTATTTGTAATATTGTAATGTTATTAACACTTACGTTAACAATACTTCACAATAATCACATCTCTTTATAATATTTCTTATATATTTAGTTTGTTTATTTTCTTTGATCAATGTCATCTGTCATGTCACTACTATTTTCTTCTATGGTTTTGATTAGGTATCAACAAAGAGTATTTTTATAGTCTTAGGTTTTATTCTTTTACTCATAATATTATTTATTTATATAACCTCACAAGGATTCATATCTATATATATATTATTTCTCCCTCCATACTTTCCTCCCTCACTCAACCTCTCACTACTCACCACACGTGCCTTGCCAGGGCTACTCCCTGGAGGCACTTAATCACTACACTCCCTCTTGCACTCGCGTAGGTAACACTCTTCCTCTCCTCTTACTATACACTTACACTTCTTACTCTCACTCTTCCTCTATACTCCTTCTTACCTCCTCCTCATGTAACACTCACTCCTTAGTGTAACGTAACACCTTTTACGTTACATTACGTTACAATATAACCTCACAAGGATTCATATCTATATATATTATTTCTCCCTCCATACTTTCCTCCCTCACTCAACCTCTCACTACTCACCACACGTGCCTTGCCAGGGCTACTCCCTGGAGGCACTTACACTTACACTCCTCACTTCCACACTCAACCTCTCACTTACTCACCCCACTTGCCTTGCCAGGGCTACTCCCTGGAGGCACTTAATCACTACACTCCCTCTTGCACTCGCGTAACACTCTTCCTCTCCTCTTACTATACACTTACACTTCTTACTCTCACTCTTCCTCTATACTCCTCCTCCTGACCTCCTCCTCATGTAACACTCACCCCTTAGTGTAACGTAATTCTATTACGTTACATTACGTTACAATGTCCAGTGTTGGACAAAGTTTGTATGAATGGTGGGCCAAACCATTTATGTACTTGTACTATTACTTATTCTGCGCTAGACTTAGAAAAAAAAATATAGCCGACTTACTAAAAAAAAACATTAAAACTATCAAAATAACTTTAATTTCGGAAGTCGGTGTTTCTATAATAGTTTTGCCTCTTCGTTATTTAACACCGACTTCCGAAATTAAAGTTATTTTGATAGTTTTAGTGTTTTTTTTTTAGTAAGTCGGTTATATTTTTTTTTGTAAAAAGTTTTTTATTTCACACTTTTTAGTTGAAATACACTTAAGTATAGCTAGAGTACCTTTTTCTCATGACAATTCCAATTAACTCAAACCCTGCTAGGATACATTGTTTTATTATGAAGTTCCCGTGTCTACCTACCGGCTCCATCATCATCAGATCAGTTCGATAGTACCTTATAGTAAAAGTGCATGTTATGAAAATTCTAATAAGCCCAAACACGGCTAGGATATATTGATTAATTACGGAGTTCCGGTGCCTATCTTCCGGCTCCATCATCATCATCAGATCAGTTCAATAGTACCTTATAGCCAAAGTGCATCTCATGACAATTGTAATAAGCCCAAACACGGCTAGGATACATTGATTAACCTTTTGAATGTCTTAAGTTACACAGTTCGACATAAGCAATTGTCTTTCTATTGTGTCTCTAATTACGGCATTCGATGAGATAGTTTCGAAGTTCCGGTACCTATCTTCCGGCTCCATCATCATCATCAGGTCACATCGATGATACTATTTTCAACATACCTATTCAGAACTATTCATTTATTTGTAACTATGTTCATTGGGAGATCTGTGTGAGTATGAACTTTCGTTGGCCATTTCTGGTCTTCTTCACCAGTTCCACTTCATCAAATGTCATGTTTTGACTATAAATGCTTAAGTCTTTGATGAAAATACCAAAAGAACTAGGTGGCCTATAATATTTGAGGAGTTCCCTCGATTTCGCCAAGATTTCATCATCAGATCCCGACTTGGTGACTATGGGATCATTTGGGAAGTATACCCTTTACAACAAAAAAAGAATTTTTCAAATCGGTTGGCAAGTGACGAAGTTATGCGCGAACATACATAAAAAAAAAATACAAACTTCCGAATTGAGAACCTCCTCCCGACTTCTGCGAAGCAGTAATGCTCGCTAAGGAGGAGGCCGACCGCATCAGGCAACGGCGCTCTCGCCGCCGACGGGATTCCGATCCCGATTTCCAGCCACCGTAGGCGCAGGCTTGCGGACAGTGAGCAATGGGTAGCTCGCTGTCCGGCCGTCCGGTAACTGTCCGGACCAAGCCCAAGTCGTCGACGGCGCGCGCTGTTCCCGCGCGCCTCAAGGAGTTGTCAGCAACAGCAGGGGCCCAGCCGGGTCGAAGCCTACTGGGGCCAGGGTTATCCGAAAGGGCGCTCGAGCCCCGGTATGAAGGCTTGAAGGAACGGGATGGGTTTTTTAGTCAGTAAGAGTCTGACACTATCTCCCGCACCGCCCAAGAGCGGGGGTTGTAGAGCCTCCTCCTTTTTTAGAAGTCGGTTAAAAAAGTCGATAAACACTTTTCAACATTAATACACAATTGGAACAATAGTGGTACTGGACTTTATTACCGATGCCATCGTCATGACTGTCTGAAGGCTATATTTATTGCATTTTCATTTAATTCTGAATTATTATCTTCTTTTTGTCGACAACTTCAACTCATTGTTTGATTAGTTAGCTCTTATTGATTCTGAATTAAAACACATACAGGTGATTTAATGTTGCCTCAAAATTTATATATTTTTCGTTCAGTTTAACAATGACGTGTTAAGTAAATTGTTATTAAATAAATATGAAAATGAAAGGATAAGTATTAATACTTATACCTGCTAGTGATGTTACGACACACTATTGTAAAAGAATGCGTTTCCATTGATAGAATTGCGAAAAATATTGTGCTCTTATACATTTATAATTTGTTAATCCTTTTGAGTCTTTCCGACAATTATTTGTTGGAAAGGCTCAAAAGAATTGAATGTTTTTCTTTCTTTCTTTTCTCTTTTACAAAATAATAAACGCAAAGCAAAAATCTACGCATTACCTGTATTTTTTGCTTTCCCTAAAGAGATTTCAAAGAAAGGAATTTTACTTTTTGAAATTCCCCCCGCACACCGGCCACACTATGCTTTAAACTGCAACAGTTTTTATTCTAATCGTAGCAATCTGGAAGTATACCAAATTAATTCATAAATGACGGAAATATGAGGTTTTAAGAATTGCGAACCTCCTCCTTTTTTAAACTCGGTTAACGGAGTACATTAAAATAATGATATATTTATAATGTCTGTGCAATATCGTTAAAAAAAAGACGTGTGGCACTCGGGGACTGCCGCGGTAAAGCTATTGCATAGCATTTTTATCAACTTATGCAATTATAATTATTTATTTATTTTATTTATGCAGTATTTTTTTTCCTTTGTTTTTTTTTCTTTGCTATTAATTGAAGTTACACTTTCACACATTGAATTGAATTTTGATTGATTGTTCACTCATTTGTTTTCTTATCGGTCACCACGCTCAAAAAACAAATGAGTGGGGGGTGTTAGGTTATTTTCGTTACGGAATTTCTGGATTCGGTCTCCACGCTCAAGGCCCGCGATAGAAGCTATACAATAGCTTAAAATCTATAAGCACAAAAAGCGATACATAAAAAACGTAATACCTTCTGGTGATTTGAAGGTGATGCTAATAACTTTAGTTATTAGGGTCGGTACAATCTGTGGAGGCGTTTGATAGAATTACCGAGGCCCTAGAACTCAAACTCAAAATTATTTATTTCACATAGGCCTACATTGGTACTTATAGAACGTCAGAAGCTAGCACACGGTTCCAATAAGTCGTTTTTAGGGTTCCGTAGCCAAATGGCAAAAAACGGAACCCTTATAGATTCGTCATGTCTGTCTGTCTGTCTGTCTGTCTGTCTGTCTGTCCGTCTGTCCGTCCGTATGTCACAGCCACTTTTTTCTCAAACTATAAGAGCTATACTCTTGAAACTTTGTAAGTAGATGTATTCTGTGAACCGCATTAAGATTTTCACACAAAAATAGAAAAAAAGCAATAAATTTTGGGGGTCCCCATACTTAGAACTGAAACTCAAAAATTTTTTTTTCATCAAACCCATACGTGTGGGGTATCTATGGATAGGTCTTCAAAAATGATACTGAGGTTTCTAATATCATTTTTTTCTAAACTGAATAGTTTGCGTGAGAGACACTTCCAAAGTGGTAAAATGTGTGTCCCCCTGCACAAGCGGGTTTGTACACGGTGTTTCCCGAGCTACGGTAGACGCGGGCTTGCGGACGTCGAACAATGCCATCCGGCAGTCCGGTAATCGACCAGACCGAGCCCCAGTAGTCGACAACGCGTAGCCATCCACGCGCTATTCAAAGATGTCAACAAACTTTACGGGCCCATCAGCAGGGCCAATGCCCGCTAGGACCGCGGGAATTTTCCGAAAAGGAAACCCGTAGTCCTAGAACGCGAAGAGCAACTGAAGAACACAGGTATGGTTTTAGTCAGTAAATTCTGAACCGTCCTCTCGCTCCATCCATACCGAGAGAAGTTATTGGATGATTTCGCACCTTGAAAAAAAGCCCTGACATGTACCAGCCCCGGCGGGCCCCGTCGATCATGCTGACGTCTCTATGAGGCGCGGATGGAATACAACGCACCGTCGACCTAGGGCTGGTCTTTCTTCCTCTAACAAGTAGAGGAAGTCTATCATTGCTATGGAGCCGAGTGCTGCAGTGACTCTCCACGTGCACATACTTGCAAAGAAATAAATAACCGGCGATTAGCAGGCGTTGCTCGGCGACCCGCTCGTTACGATAAATGTATTAAAATGTGACGAGAGCGAGCACTAGTGCGAAAAACAGTAAATTGCGTGGCTAAAAGCGACGGTAGGAACGCGTTTTTGAGTAAGTGTACTGAAAAGTAATTGTCACACAGTTCTCTCTCTGGAGCCTTGACCGGCAGTAGCTTGGACCGTGTTCCCAATATTGGTGGTCTATTATATTTTATATGGTAAGATGTTTTTTATCTAGTTAAAAAGTAATTAACAGTATGTTTGTATAATTATGTGTCTGTGTGAGATAATGAATAAAGAGAATGTATATAATTTTCTTCCAGACTAGGAGGCAGTGTGAAGCGGTCTTTAGGTCCGAGCACACATGTGCTGCGGCAAATATAAAGAGCTGAGGAGCACTCGACGGTTTAATCTTCAGTGGGACATGAAAATGTTTATATACTATTGCATCTACCTTTGTTTGTTGACAACATACCTCTGTTATGGTAAGTCGATTACTAATTAAATCACTAATAATAAAAAAACCAAATGTTTGTGTGTTTGTTACTTCTTCAAACTCGAGTTCGGTGAAACAGAACATGACTTGGAATAGCAACACAACATCAAGGTTTTAAACATGTTCACGTTTACGATACATGGATCGGGAAGGGTGTCCATAAAGCTGTACAAAAGATTTGGCTTGTTTACTATCGGGTCTTCTGGAGTACACAGCCCAGTAAAACAAAAACTAAAATCCCGATTACAAAAGAGCACTACATTAATTCGAACTGAATAAATAGTGATTTGATATGCAATAATTTCTGATTTCTTAATTGCCAAATGATTTTTCAGTGCTGGACGGTTTTTAGATAATTTTTTTTCACTTTTTGCTGATTTTTATTTTTTTATTTATACACCGCTAAATTTTTATCGTTTTAATCCCGTGGAGGGTCGATCCGGTACATGAACCAGTATCGATTTGTAAAGATAAAATTAAAAAAAATAATGAACCTGTTTTTTAAAACTCGTATTAATTTACGCATGTACGAAATTAATTTCTTTAAGAAAACGTCAGCTGAGCGAGTCCAATGACCTGCAGGTAGTAGTCGGCGTTGCGTATTTATAGAAGGCAAAGTCCTGACTTATTGGACTTTGCCTTCTACATAATACAGACTAGCTTCTGTCAGCGGCTTCGCCCGCGTGAAAGTCGGTTTCTCCTACAAACTTTGGACGCCCGTTTCATCCCCTTAAGGAGTGAATTTTGGAAATCCGTTCTTAGCGGATGTCTACACCCTATAAGGAACCTACCTGCCAAATTTTAAGGTTGTAAGTGTTATAGTTTCTCAAGAAATAACAATCCAAAATTTATACATTATGCACACATCCTTCCTTTTCTACATAGGGAGAGAGAGAGAGAGAGGAAATTGACATTGAGTTAAAACTCATGAAGCGAGCTAATGGTTCAAGCAAATTGTTGTTCTCTATGAATGTGGTGCTAATAGTATTTTAAATCCATCCAGAAAGCCCAACGTTTTCGGCGAACAATGACACGAGTTTGAAGTGCGATGTGAAAACGCGTATCGACTCGGGCTGGGTGTGCGGGCGGGTCAGGGAGGCGGAGGACGGCGTCAAGTATGCCAGCTTCAGAGGCATCCCGTATGCCCAGCAGCCATTGCAGGAGCTGCGGTTCAAGGTACAGTCCGCCTAACACGCATAGATTCTCATCAATTCCATCAAGAAGACATATCCAACGCTAATTTCCCATTTTTTCATTCCAGGAATTACAACCTTTGGACCCCTGGCCCAATGTTCGATTAGCCACAGAGGAGGGTCCTATATGTCCCCAGTATGACGAGTTATACGGTCGCCTGGCCAGGCCAGTGGGCATGAGCGAGTCTTGTATCCACGCCAATGTCCACGTTCCCCTCGATGCTTTCGACTCTGCTACAAAAGACATCTGCCAAAAAACAGGTCTGCCCATCCTAGTCTTCATACATGGTGGGGGGTTCCAAATCGGATCGGGTGACTCAGACCTCCATGGCCCTGAGTATCTAGTCAGCAAAGGAATAATTCTTATCACTTTTAATTACAGGTTAGTAGTTTGATAACTACTTCATTAAATGTTTGAAGGGAATATTAATTAGTTATTGAAATTAAATTATTTGCTGCCGTCCTTGTCAACTACACCTGTGCGTATTTAACATAACCTTGGCTTTCGGCGTGTATTTGTTTCACTTTGTAGATTGAACGTGTTTGGCTATCTATCTCTGAACTCTACGGCAGTGCCTGGTAACAACGGGCTGCGGGACGCCATCACCTTGCTCAAGTGGGTGCAGAGGAACGCGCGCGCCTTCGGCGGAGACCCTGACAATGTCACCCTGGCCGGACAGAGCTCCGGCGCGATCGCCGCGCATCTCGTCTCACTATCTAAAGTCTCCGTGGGATTGTTAAAAAGGTACTAAAACTGGACGTTAACTTCTATTTAAGTCCATCGACCATTGTGCATTAGCCTCATGACATATTTTGTTTCAGAGTGATATTGATGAGCGGTGTAGGTAACGCTGGATTCTATACAGCTTCGCCAGCCTACGCTCAAACTGTCGCTACAGAGTTTCTAAAAAACGTCGGCATAAACGCTACTGACGCCAACGAAATTCACAAACAACTTACACATATGCCTCTTGAAAAGATCATGGAGGCTAACAGGATCCTGCAATTTACGACTGGGGTGGTGTCCTTCGTTCCCGTTGTGGAAGCTAAACATCCAGGAGTTACGAGGATCCTGGATGGTTATCCAGCAACCCTTATAAAAAAAGGCCGAGGGAAAAATCTTCCATTAATTGTAGGTACTACAAGCAAAGAGTGCGAATTCAGTAGGCGAAGACTTGGATATTTGAATTTTGTTGGGATTACGGAAAATAACCCTATAGCAGCGCTACCACCGAACATAACTTATTCTGTGTCTGAAAGTACGGCGCTGAACCTGGCTGAGGCTGTGATGGCTAGATATTACAAAGGAGGTGTGACATTAGACAAGATGATGAAGATTTGTAGGAACCAATTTTTCTTGTACCCAGCGTTTAAGTTGGCGGAGTGGCGAGATGCGCAGGGAGCAGCACCACTCTACAAGTATCTGTTTGCATTCGACAGCGACTTCAACGTTGTTAAGTTCGGGCACATGCTGACGTATGAAGGAGGAGGTGCCCACGTTGAGGACCAGACCTTCGTGTTGCGCGTTAATTCTTTAAGGGACCAGGACGAGAAATCCTTCCCTCCTCGAACTAGGGATGATCTTATGAAGCACTGGATGACAACGTTTGTGGTCAACTTTATGCGGTGCAGGTAATAATACGAATCTTGGTGATAGATTCGATAAAAAGATTTCCCGTCAATGATATACAATAATTATGGATGTTTTCTAGCCACCCGCTTTGTGACAACCAAAGTAAATGGCCAGCGACGGATGCGAAGCGGCTCAACTACCAGCTGATCACGGAACCGATGTTCATTTACAACAACATCAACATGACTGCAGAAGACCGGGATGTATTAAACTTCCACGATAATCTCGTCGAAATGGCCGGGTAATGACAAACTGATTATCTTAATGCAAATCATTGAGGTTTCAGCAAGCATTCCTAAAAAAAGCTCTAGCTCAATAGACTTTGTAGGTTCGACAAGTGTTAGGTAACATATGCGAAGGAACTCGTATGTATTTCTAAAAGTGTTCCAAGAAATTAGAAGTAATTTGATCACATTAAATTGTATAATAAATTGTTTGTATAATTGTATTTATCCAAAGGACTAAAGCCCGGATAGCGGAAGTAAGACAGAATCGTTTGGAAATGCGCGGAGGAGGCTTTTGCCTTTTTGTGGACAATACACGATAAATAGACTTCTGTTTAATAGCTTTTAGGTCTAATTCAACTTTTTGCCATATTTATTTACAACACAGGTAATAATTGCACTGCACATGGTTCAAAGTGGCTTGGCACAGCGCCATTGTCTGTCAAATGTTAAGTGAATGTTAGCCTCGTATTTAAAGCTCCACCGCGCGTCATATTAATGTTTTCTATGAACTCGTGTGGTTTCAGAGGTACGAGACCGCGTCCTAGTGCGTGACGCAATACTTGTGACGTCTGTCTGTCGACGTGCGTACGTGCACTGGAGGTTGCGAGCTAGAGATTGTTGTTGTTTTTACTGTGAAAATATATCTATTTTGAAAAAAAATTCTTCTGTATTTTTTCTTACTTACTTACCATAATGCAAAGTATGGGGATTAAATATGTTGCCAAAAACCTACCTGGCTCCTTCAACACAGTGAAAACATTTTTTTTTTACCTGTAACAAGAATAACAATCAGGTTAATATAATTATGTGGAATGTATATAAAATGTCAAAATAACAGTTTTCCGGTTCCGTACCTCAAAATGAAATAAAAATAATAGTTTAAAAAACTAAAAAACACGCTTTTAGCACGCACTAAAAATTACCTATGCGAAATGGTTATAAGTAGGTAATCATCTTTATTAAATATTTACTATGATTTATTATGAAAGAAAGAATGGAGCGTTTATGACACCTACTTATAACCATTTCGCATAGGTAATTTTTAGTGCGTGCTAAAAGCGTGTTTTTTAGTTTTTTAAACTATTATTTTTATTTTATACTTTTTAGTCTTCTTATTATTCAAACTTAATGTTGTTTCCACGAGTAGTGGACAAATAGACGGTCGACCCCCCCAGAGGTCCATGTAGGGGGGCAAGGCTAATTACAATAGGGTTGCGCCCGGTGCCGTAAGGTGACGCTAGCGACATGATATTTTTTACCACCCTCATACCATTCAGCCCTCGGCGCGTATCCTACCTTGGCATAGGTGGGATCTCATAGACTCAAAGTCCAATCTTCGTATTCCTCTCGTCGAACCTTATTGTTTGATACCCATGACATGATAATTTGGTAAGAACATGTCATTTCGCATTATTTTCAGCAAACCCTTTCATTTTATACATAAATCATTTTATACATAAATCAATCATGCATTTCAAATAGACAATCCGCCACCTTGGGATGGCCATCGTGTTGGATTTAGGTCACGTGATTATTTTTTTCGTATCCCATTCAGCAAACCCTTTCATTTAATACCCATATCATGGGGGTGCATTTCAAATAGCGAATCCGCCATCTTGGATGTCCGCCATGTTGGATTTATGTCACGTGACTATTTTTTCGTATTCCTGATAGCAAACCCTTTCATTTGATACCCATATCAAGGGGGTGCATTTCAAATAGCCTGTCCGCCATATTGAATTGTAAGTCACGTGACTATTTTTTTTCGTATTCCTGACAGCAAACCCTTTCATTTGATACCCATATCATGGGAGTGGATTTCAAACAGCCAGTCCGCCATCTTGGGGAGGCCGCCATATTGGATTTGTAATGACGTTTCTTAGCTAGTCATGTATTGTCATCAGAACTCAGAGCGTGTGCAAAATTTCATCCTAATCGAAGACCGGAAAGTGGGTCAAATTAAGATTCCAAGATTTTCTTACATACATAGTTACAAGTGAAGCTAACAAATAATAAAAGCGTGTTAAAAATAAACATTTTATACCTACTAGAAACACCTACAATCTTTGTTCTTACTCCAGTTCTACCATAAAAAATATTAATCAACCATATAATTATGCCAACGCAATCACATCACCATTCACCCGAGAAAATTATATAAAATAAAATAAAAAAGCCTTTATTCTACTACTTACATTAATTGAGTTACTTAATTCTACACTTTACATTTTGTTAAATATTTTATAATAATTATGCTATATAATATAAAAATCAGCCCTAAGTAGTAGTCGCCTCTTCGGCGTAGGCCTCCCCCAATACTTTCCAATGATTCCTGTCCCTAGCCATTGTCATCCACCCAGGTCCAACTCTCTCACGAAAAATGTCTTCCCACCTTTTTCTTGGTCGGCCCCTACTTCTACTTTCTTCTCTGGGTATCCACTCCATTACTTTTTTGGTCCATCGACCGTTCTCCAATCTGCATAAGTGACCAGCCCAGTTCCATTTAAGTGACCTAATTCTTTTAACGACGTCTATTAATTTAGTTTTGCTTCTTAAAGTTTTGTTGTCTAGTTTTTCACTTTGTTTTATACCCAACATACCTACTTCGTTCCATTTTTCTTTGGCATATGGCTATTTTATTTTCGTCCTCTTTCTTTAAAGCCCAGGTCTGGCAACCGTATGTTAAGCATGGGAGTATTGTTACTTCGTAGAGTTTTCTTTTTAAAAATATTTTTATTTCTTTATTTTTCATTATCTCTTTGTACCTCCAATATCTCTTCCATGCCAAAGATATGCGTCGTTGGAATTCACTGCTTGCACTATTATTGTTGAAAGTAACCATTTGCCCTAAGTATGTGTACTCTTCTACGTACTCTATGGGGTTTCCTTGTATTAAAATAGTCTTTCTTTGCCCATTTATTAGGATTTTGGTTTTCTTCGTATTGAGTGTCAGACCTACATATTTGCTTTCGCGTGTAATCTCGTTCAGCATATTTTCGAGGTCAGTACAAACTACAATGTCATCTGCAAAACGTAGGTGACTGAGATATTCCCCATTTATGTTTAAGACTTTTCTCTCCCAATCTAGTTTTCTAAAGATCGACTTTAGGACAGCAGAAAAGACTTTAGGCGAAAGTGGGTCACCCTGCCTTTCTTGATGGGAAATTCGTTTCCTTCTCTTTCTAGCCTCACCTTCGCACAACTGTGAGAGTATACGTTGTAAAGGAGAGTGATGCATTCCTTCCCCACACCTTGTTGCAAGAGAGAGTCCCAGATCGCGTAGTGATTTAGGAAATCAAAGGCTTTTTTGTAGTCAATGAAGCACAGATATAGAGTTTTCTTGTACTCTTTGATCTTTTCTATTATCTGTGTAACTACTTGAATGTGATCCAATGTCGAATAACTCTTCCTAAAACTGGCTTGTTCGTACGTTTGTTGCTCATCTAGTGTTTTCGAGAGCCTATTTAGCACAATTTTAGAAAATATTTTGTACCTACATGTTAGACATTAAACTAATGGGCCGATAGTTGCCTAAATCCTTTCTGTCCCCCTTTTTATGTAGAAGTATAATGGTTGATTTAGACCATTGCTCGGGGGTTGTTCCCATCTGAAATATGTTATTGAATAATATTTGAAGCGGAACTTGTAAAGATTCGGAAAGGGATTTAAGCACTTCGTTCGTTATATTGTCTTCTCCAGGTGTTTTATCAGATTTTTTAGAGCTTATTGCATATTCAATTTCGCTTCTTAGTACGTAAGGGATTGTAGAGCTTTCTGTAGCCTTTAAAGGAAGTTCACGAAAATCCTGAAAGTCGCTTTCCCCAGATGCATAGAGATCTCTGCAGTAATTGGTAGCTTCTTTTATTATCTCTGGTCTCTTGCTAATAATATTGCCAGTTTTGTTTTTTAGACTCTCTGTCCACCCTTTTTTTATTTCTTAGCTCTTTGTACGCTTTCCTTATAGCCCCTGACTTTCCTATATGTCGTTCTAGTACCTCTTGCCTATGTTTTTTCTTCTCCTTTGATATACTTCTGTTTATTTCTTTACTTACTTCTGTAATTTTTTGTTTCACAGGTTTTGTACGTATTTCGCTATACAATAGTTTTCTTTTTTCGAAGAGGGTTTTGGTGTAAGTTGTGAATTGTTTTTTAGATTCTTCTATTTTTGGTAATTGTTTTAATAATTCCTTCATTTTCGATTCGAAAGCATTATATTGGTTCTGAACATCGGTGTATGTGTTTATTGACTCTATAAAGCTATTTTCCCAATGTGAACCATCGGCTCTGGTCAGTATAAGTAAATTTTTCGAATGTTTATGGGTAGTTTTAATGAATTTTCTTTTCCTTCCTTCATTTATTTTTATCTTACATCTTAGCATGCGATGATCCGTTTCAAAATTTATGTTATTTATCACATTAAAACTATGTATATTTGACGGTTGATTTGTCAAAATATAATCAATTTCGTTAGAAAGACATCCATTTGGTGATCTCCAGGTCCATCTCTTCTGGGTTTTCCTTTTGAACATACTATTGACAAACACTATGTTGTTTTCTAATGCAAACTCTACCAATATTTGACCATTCTTTTCCCGTCGGAAAATTTTCGAAGGACTGTTTCCTCGCCGTCTCTGAATTTTCCAACCTGGGCGTTAAAATCGCCTAACAGCACCAGATGTTTTGAATTTATGGAGTCAAAAGCCTCCTTAACGGTTTGGTAGAATAGTTCAATATCTTCTAATTTATAGCTTTCTGTTGGTGCATACGTTTGAACCATAGCCCAAATGGCATTTTTTGAAACTTCGATTTCTAAGACTGCCACTCTATCTGAAAATGCTTTAAAGCCAATAATGTGGTTTTTCCATGTCTTTTTCACTAAAAACCCAACTCCATTTCTTCTCTTTGTTGCCTGTGTGTGGTATAGAATAAAATCTTCATGTTCCTCTATTGTTTCCTCTGGTCTCCTAACCTCGCTGAGATCTATAATGTCCCATTTTAAATTTGCAACTGCGTGCTGCAGTTCTGAAATCCTACTATCTTGCAAGAGTGTTCTAACATTTAAGCATGCTGTGTAAATGTATTGGATTTGTTTTCTTGGTTTCATAATTTTTGTTTTTTTTTGTAGTTGTTTTGGTGAGTAATAACCCTTGGGGAGCAGTGGTCAGGCTTCCCCACGGTGACCAACCGGCTTGGGGGAGAGAGTGGGGGTGCGCTAACTAGTTTTCTTGCCTTTGTTCTTCGTCATCATGGGCTGTGGCCAAGTTTGTAATGTTCAGATGGGAAGGGCGCAGGAAGTTAGTTATTGTTGTTGTCTGTGTTTTGTTTTTCTTTTGGGCTTGTTTTGCTACTTCTTCAATATTGTTAGCTGGTGTATTTTTAATAGTTTCCGGCGATGTTGACATTAACCTCTTATTTGGTTTCTTTTTTGTGGATGTTTGACTGTCTGATTTCCGTTCTTTTAGTGATACTATTTTATCGTAACGTAGGGCAACCAAGTTCCCCGCGTCGCGCTCATGTTTTAAACTTTCTTGAAGTTCCTTTCGTTTCTGTAACACATTTTTAGGGTAGTCCTCTTTGATATACATACCAGTGTTCTCTAAACACTTCTTTTTCTTCAGAAGTGCGATTTTCCTACCTGTAGTGGTCAGTGTTACAACAATAGGTCTTATTTTTCCTGCGTTTTTCCCGATTCTATGCACAGTTTCAATTTCCAATTTTCATGGACATGGTATTTTCATTATATTGTTGATTATACCTAGAATCATACTGCTTAAATTTTCATAATTTTTCTCTTTTTCTTCTTTTATTTTTCTCTATCTTGTTCCTTTTTTGTTTTAATATTATCTATTATTTATTTTCAAACTTTAAACAACCACTATCTTACACAATTTCGCTTAAACCCTATTTTTATGATTTATATGTAAACATACCTTAAATATATTATTTAAATACCCACCACTCATATTATATTATTATATTGCACTCCAAAACCGGTTTTGCGTCCGTTGCGTCACAACCACAGGTTCAGTTGAAAACCAGCGTCAGGCACTAGTTGTCTGGCATTCATGCTGAACTGGATCTATTTTGGTGCAGCCATGAGGCAGACATGAATGATATTTTAATTTTATTTTTATTTTATTTTTTTTGCTTCTTTTATTTTTGATGTGTTTATTGTATAGTATTGTGTTTAGGCCTTGTGATGTACCAAATAAATTATTTTTCTTTCTTTCTTTCTATTTATCGAATCTTTTATGTTTTTTCTCATCTCTTTCATATCTTCTTTTTGTTTTTGCATGTCTTCTTAAAATTAATGTTTTGTAGCATTTTCTTTATATCCTCCATGATTTTATATACCTTGGGTGACCTCTAGCGACGAGTAGCTGAGCTATGACGATATGTCGGTGTCTTGATTCAATTATAGTTCACCCGAGAAAATTAATGGTTCAATATTATAAATGTTTTATATTTGTATGTATGTTTGTGTGTAAGTTTCCCTACTTCACGCTCAAACAGATTTGTACAAAATTTGTCACATGGGTAGACTATGTAATTTTTTTTTTTAGGTGAGACATTCCAATGACATCTCCCGTTCCTGGACGGAGCGGGAGTTAGTGTCAGACTTTTACTGACTAAAAACCTACTCCTGTTCTATCGTTTCGTACCGGGGCCGAATCTCCCTTCCAGAAACAGATCTTTTGCCCCAATAGGCTTCAACACTGCTGGGCTCCTAAGGTTTGCTGACAACTCCTTGGGTAGACTATGTCCTGTACCATACTTCTTATCCCAGAAGTATATTACTTGGGTAATTTTCTATTTTGTACGAGCAAAGTCGTTGGCAGAAACTAGTGAAGAATATGGGGAGACATTATCAAAGTCTCGGCGACTACCATTCGGCGAAGTGGTCCGATACTTAAACATTCGATATAGGGAGTAGGTGCAATCGTTCGCTAATGGACTCGCCCCATCTACGTTCATATTGTAATACCTTCTTCGTGCGTACTGCTTAGGAGTGGAATTCCTGCAAACTGTGATAGCTACAAGCTCTCTTCTTCTTGATCGTTTCAGTCTTGCATTATCATTATTATCATTACGAAGGCAGCTCTGCGAAAGCCGTCAGGATACGATGTAAAACTTCGAACAAATTCCCGCCATTTTTACCTTCTGGTAATCCGGGCCCACTCGTTCAATGGGCCTCCAACAGCCTCTTTGATTTGGTTAGTCCATCGCATCGGTGATCTGCCACGCGGCCTTATTCCGTCCACCTTTCCTTGTATAACAAGGCGTTCGTTGTCAAATATAGCTACAAGTTGGGGGTCTTTAATTCAAGAGTGAATAGGTTACTTCTAAGCAAGAGTGCTCGTCGTCGCTTGCCATCTGGTCTGAGGGTTGGTGCAGCCGTTTGCCAATGCATTTGAGTACTGTAATAATACCTTTATTGTACGTACAGCTAGGAAGAGGAATTCCTACAACCTGGGATAACTACAGCCGTTAAGTCTTTTAGTCAAGTGTGAATAGGTTACTTCTAGGCAAGCGTGCTCCATCGTTGATCACATCGTCGATTTCCATCAGGTGAGATAGTAGTCAAACGCGAGCTTATCTATACCAATATTATAAAAAGGTAATTTTTTTTTTCTGTTTGTAGGAGGTAATCTCTGGAAGTACTGGTCCGATTGCTAAAATTTTCTCACCGTTACAAAACTGCTTTATTCCTGAGTGACACAGACTATATTTTATCTACGCGGGCGAAGTCGTGGGCAAAAGCTAGTCAATAATATAAAAAAAATCTTAAAGAATACATGGTCATCCCACTTCGTGAACTAGGTGGGTTGCCTTGGACCTGTACCTCAGGGGTATAGGAAGCTTCTTAAAAAAAAAATAACACATCTAAACCTCATCTAAGCTGTGGGTTTAGAAATGGTGGTGTTACCTATTCTTATTGATATTGCCCTCTCGCTTGCACATACTAGAATATGTGAAAGAGGTAGTTGAGTCGCCTTTTCCAATTCAAATGTTTAAATAATCCGTTTGTGTGCACAACATCACCCTGGAATTGTCCTGGAAAGTGTACAAGATACTTGAAACAATACTATTGTACACCAACATTAGCTAAATGACGGTATTTAGTCCCACGTAATAGTTATCGAGTCTTTTATAGTCACTTATCGGGTGCAATTGTCCGAACATTGCTGTTAAGATAATATAAATGGAGAAAATATCTTCCGAAACACTTTGACTTGCGAAAAAAGGGGTCAATTTGTAAAATAAATGATAGAGATACTAACTAGCAGTACTGCAATCTCTATCTAATCAATATGTAATATTTATATTATTTTATTATTGTTTTTATATCTATTGTCCTAATGCTGGCCAAATGTCTCTAACTCTAGTTTTTCCAATGATCACGTTTCCTTGTTTTCTCCTTCCAATTTTTAAGGAAGCCATCCTGGTCGTCCCGCCATTTCGTTCGTGGTCTGCCGCGGCCCCATGTCCCTGTGTCTGGGCACCAATCCTGCGACCAATCCCAAGCCTACGGTGGTCCAAATTCGTTTGGATGACATTTAGCACACGAATATATCATGTCCTGGAATAGGACATGGACACTTTTTTATTCCGGGAATATGTTCCCTTGGGACAATTTCCTATTTTGACGTGGGTAAAACCGCAGCAGCTAGTAAATAATATCCATAATGACCCGACATTGTCTTGTGGACAATGACGGGTCATTATGGTACACGTCTAAATTCACTCCGACGTTTTCATTATCTATATTTCTCCAGTGCTAAGTTATGCAAGCGTATTCCAGTATAATACAAAACTGGCGTACACTGACCAAGGGCCTTACCTTACCTTACTTAGGCTTTAAAATGTAAGGAGTGCCAGCGAGAAAGGGATGGACCCATATACCATATTATTATACACTATTTTTTATTTAATTAGTATACAAAAATGAAGCTCTATCCTTACCCGTTCCTAATCACATTTGTGTAGTCAAAAGTAAAAAAAAAAATGTCTAATTGAGTCAATCATTCATAACAAAAGCGTGGGGTGCTCGATTTACGAAAAATACAAAAGGCTCAAAGCGCCCCACTTCACAATGATATTAATATTTTTCGTTTATTATTATTATTTTCTACCTATATTGAAAATTATTTTACACTTTTTACTTTGATATGCTATGAAAGCGTGTTTTTTTAGTTTTTGTTAAACTATATTTTTATTTTTCACTAATAAAAACGGATTATTGTATTGTCATCAGTCTTTGATGGGTGTGCGAAGTTTGAAGAAAATCTGATCGCCCAAAGTTGGTCAAAATCGAGCTCAAAGGCGTTGGTTACAAACATACAGGTGAAGCTAATATAAGCGTGTTAATAATAACGAGAGCTTTTCTAATAAGCCCTTTAAGTATTTGTACCAATTAAAAATTAATAGTGTATAGCTCCATCCTTTAACAGTTCAGTTTTGATCGTCAATACTGAGCGCGTGGTAGGGCCTCAGGGAATTAAAACTAGAGTGGTTTATCCTTTTATCGTACTGCGCCATGCCGAGCCACTCAGTAGGTTTTGCAAGTGGACGGTCTTGTGGTAGTACTAGTGGCTAATGACTGAAACTGTACTTTAGCTGTGCTTTGTTATGAAAGATTGTAATGTGAAATAGTTCAGAAAGTATTTAGAAAGGAGAGTTGAAGATTGCAGTTTGGATTTGGGTTCATTATCCTTGCGAGCTATGGAAATAACACAAGAAATTCACGTAAAAATAACATGGTTAATTGCATAATTTCATTTATTTTCCTAGGTGTTTTTAAAGCCGCGTTAAAAAAAATAATTTCTTTCAATCATAGGTAAAAAAATAAATAAATAAAGTTTTTTTTTTTGTTTTAGGTAAATAAATAACTTTCCCGCTTTGGGTAAAGCAAGAGGGATTGTCGCAATTTTAGAAAGAACAAAAAATAAAGAAAAGGAAGGAAAGAAGGAAGGAATGAACAAAATAATGAAAGAAAGGAGGAAGGGAGGAAAGAAAAAAGAAAGATAGAAAATATAAATATTTTACTGACTTATAATACCTACTCGCCTGGTAAGAACTGAGACTGAGTTGTTGACGACGGGTAATGTTCCACGCGCTCCTGAAAGAGAGCAAAGCGTAGACGCCCAGTAAGGCCGAAGTCAGTTATGGCCGCATAAATTTTCGAAAAAATTGCAGTGGTTTTTACTCAGCGAAAGTCTGACATGTTCTCTCATCATCATTTCTTTCAAAAGACGTCCTCTGTTGGACATAGAACTGCCCAAGCGTCGCCACAACGACTGGTCCTGTGCATCTCGCATCCACTGGATTCCCGCGACCTTCACCAGGTCATCGATTCACCTCGTGGGAGGCCTTCCTCCTGCGTCTTCCCTTACGATGTCGCCACTTCACTTTCGTCTCCATTGACCCGCTGTTCTGCGTGCAATGTGCCCTGCCCATTGCCAATTTTAAGTTTTTTTAAGTTTCGCGATTCTTCGAGCTAACTGTCGTGTCGTTTCCTCCTGAATTGGATTTGAGAATCCTTTTCCTTTGGTTGCCATTTGCCTTTCAGGGCTACCAAGGTCGCGGTGACTCTTTCAAAGAAACCCGAAGATCACAAAGTAGTCCCTTCAGTGTCTGAATTTAAAATGTAAAGCATTCATTCTAGAAAAGAAGACCCTAACACGTCCTAAAAGTCCCCGTCCAAAGAAAACAAAAAAACCATCACAGGGAAAACTTCACAGACACAGAATCCTACTCTCCAGAGAAACCAAAAACTGTTCCTATAGGGCAACTCTAAAACTAATTAGTGTCGCCTTCCAAGATTGCAGATGTTAAGTTGTAATCGTATATTAACTCAAGTGCCACTTGAGTATAATAGCTCTGTAAGGGTCAGCGCACACCGAGTCGTGATACTGTGCGCAATCTACACTAAGGTATAGGCGCCAGATAACCGTGGAATAAAGTACATTGACCTTTTCCTAATATCTTTGTGGTACCTAACTCGAAAAACAAACAATAAATTTCTTTTCATTACTAGATCAAAAAAAAGGATCATAAACATGTCTATTCAAAACAGCTTTATGTCTTTACTTCCGTGTTTGAAATTAAGAATGTCAACAAATATAGGGTCAAAGACCGTTTTCCGCGGTTATCTGGCACCTACCTTAGTCTACATTATAATACTATAAAGAGGTCAAGTTTATTTTTTTTTGTTTGTAGGAGGTAATCTCTGAAAGTACTGGTCCGATTGCTAAAATTTTTTCACCGATAGAAAGGTGCTTTTTTCCTGAGTGACATAGGCTATATTTTATGTACGCTAGTGAAGCTGCAGGCAAAAGCTAGTTAACTATAAAGTTTCACATTTATCGGGGAATCCGTGACGGCCAATTTTTTGTATGTTGCATCGCTATTTTTTATGTGCGTCGCGTTTTGTCGCGTTGGGTGTGAACCCTAAGTGAACAAGCGAAGTAGAAACTTTGCAAGCTATTATTATTTTTTAAGTGTTTCTCTGCATAAAGCGTTATCTCAGCCTGAGTGCCTGTTTCATAAGAAGGTTGCACAACTTTTGTGATTTTTGTTCAGGAGATTTTTCGCAGAGATTTTTTTTTCAGCTGTTGAATAGAATTTGGTTTCCGTTTCGTTGGTTCTTGTGTTTGTAAATAAAATGTAGGTTTAAGTTTTGAAAGAAGAAATGGGAGTTAATGTGGTGTTTACATCCGTAGTGTTTTTATTCAAAAGAATAAAAGATTACTTAGACGAACGTGTGGCAAAAAAGAATACTACATAGGAGTTAGAAATTAGTGCAAAAAAAAAATAGATAGGTATCATAAGTACCCACTAATCTAGGGTTCCTATTATGACGTCATAAAATAACCATAATTCCGATTGGAGAAAGGGATAGGTTAAGCTGGTTAGGTTTAGTGTTATTTGTACTATGATATGTGTTTGAACAGACATCCACACGCCCCAGAAGCTACCGAAGGAGATGCCACGGACGTTGGGAAACACAGGGCGATTTCCAACCACCGTAGGCGGGGGCTTGCGGATGACGAGAAATGATATTAGCTCATTGTCCGCTCGTCCTGTAAGGACCAGTTTCCAATCGTTGGCGTGTGGTGTCCCACGCGCACCTCTAAGAGGTGCCGGCAAAACTGAAGGGGCCCAGTACGGCTGATGCCTGCTGAAACTTCGGAAACATTTTAACAGCCTGGTCATGGCGGCGCGGCAAGCGGTGCGGCATCGGTAAGCGGGCGCGCGGTGCTATGAGCGGCGTCTCGTGGGGTGCTTCAAACTTTTGCATACTTTTAATATTACCGCTCGCCGCCCCGCGCTTAGTTACCGCTTAGAGCGGCAAGGTTGTGAACGGGCCGTTAATTAATTAAAATGCTACTGAAGGACACAGGCATTTTTTTTTTTTTTTTTTTTTTTCGATGGGAAAAATCATCTTATGACAACCCCCAAGGACACAGGCAGGTTTTAGTCAGTAAAGATCTGACATGCCCTCTCACCACCCTAGAATGAAAAAAGTCATTGGATGATTTATAACCTCAAATAAAAATTCAAAATACTTTTTTCCCTGAGTAGCCAAGTTAGAACACGGTAGCTAAGTGAAAATATTTCATAGCGGTGGTCGGTCGTACGAAGCGATTATATTGGTGATATAATTACTGGCAGTAATCGCTGGTCACCCCACAATATGGGAGAAATAATAGTGATGCTTAGAATTTTCTGAGAATATTAGTATGAGGTTTTACTGAGTGAGTTTTAATGTGTCTTTCTTGTTTTAGTTAGGCAGTGAATAGTTTTTAGGTATGTTGCCAAGCTCTTTGAAGTAAGGTAAGTATTTATGCTAAATTTCAAGTTTCTGAAGCTCAGGAATAAAGATAGAAAGAAAGGAAAACCGTTTATTTACATATTCGAAATCTAACAAACTTAATCATTATACATCACTATTTTTTAATTAGTCCTCATATTTAAAGGGCTTATTAGGTAAGGTACTATTATTTAAGTAAAGTCTCAATAAATTATATTCATAAACAGCGAAGTTACTAGCGTTTGTTTATATCCCAAAATATCACTCAATTTATGGATATATTGTACAGGCTATTAATTATGAATGAATAAATGGTGATCAAAATGGAAAAACACTGCGCGTAATACTTTCTAGCAGCAATTGTTACCAATTATGACAAATTTTCGTGGACAATTTAGGGATTTCGTTTTTTTTTTATCTTTGACTACACAAATATGATCAGTAACGGGTACAGATAGAGCCCTATTGTTTTTTGTGCTAATTACAAAGTTGTGTATAGGGAAGATATGCGTAACATCCGCGCAAATAGCCCAACGCTCGACATAAAGCTGTGGCTGTGGAGTCTTCCATACAACCTTAAACACCTCCTAAATCTTGTTGTTAGAGTAGTTTTGAAAAATGAATGACGACAAACTTTGTTATTTACTTAGGTCACCATTTGAGCCAAGTTTCAAGGATTTTGGCACTACAAATAAGATTTCAAATAAAAACTGAATATATTTCTTTAATTATTATTGACTAGCTTTTGCCCGCGGCTTCGCCCGCATACATTCGCAGCAGCTTTCTATCGGTGAAAAAAATTTCGCAATCGGACCAGTACCTACTTTCACAGATTACCTCCTCCTACAAGTGTGGCACTGGGGGACTGCCGCGGTAAAGCTATTGCATAGCATTTTTATCAACTTATGCAATAGACCTCGCCAACAGCTGCTTAACCCCACCCATCCAAAACCAGACCTCGCCAACAGCTGCTTAACCCCACCCATCCAAAACCAGACCTCGCCAACAGCTGCTTAACCCCACCCATCCAAAACTAGACCTCGCCAACAGCTGCTTAACCCCACCCATCCAAAACCAGACCTCGCTAACAGCTGCTTAACCCCACCTATCCAAAATGAGACCTTGCCAACAGCTGCTTATCCCCACCCATCCAATACCAGACCTCGCCAACAGCTGCTTAACCCCACCCATCCAATACCAGACCTCGCCAACAGCTGCTTAACCCTACCCATCCAAAATGAGACCTTGCCAACAGCTGCTTATCCCCACCCATCCAGAACCAGACCTCGCCAACAGCTGCTTAACCTCTTCCATCAAAAACCAGACCTCGCTAACAGCTGCTTAACCCCACCCATCCAAAACGCCGACAGCTGCTTTCACTCATTTGTTTTCTTATCGATCACCATGCTCAAAAACAAATGAGTGGGGGGTGTTAGGTTATTTTCGTTACGGAATTTCTGGATTCGGTCTCCACGCTCAAGGCCCGCGATAGAAGCTATGCAATAGCTTAAAAACAAACTTTACCTCTTTATAATGCTAGTGTTGACAGGCTCTCGTTTGACCACTATCGCACCTGATGGTAAGCGATGATGAGGCCGACGATGGAGCTTGTCTAGAAGTAACCTATTCAAGTATTCACTCAGGACTCAAAGTCTCCTAGGTTGCAGCTATCAGGAAATACAAACTTCGTTGAGGAATTCCACTCCTTAGCTGTACGTACGATAAATGTGTTCCCAAAACGTTTTGCACGTATGGGTGGGATGTCCACCATGTACCGCTGGCGCAACGCCGCGCCGTACGTGTAGTGGACCGGTGATGGAAAGAGAATGAAAATGCTTACATCTATCGTCATAATAAAAAAATTAGTTGCGTTTAAATATCTACTTACTAGAAACATGTTCACAAAACTCACATACGTTAACACCCCTACATCTCAATATATAAAACTCAATATTCCAAGTTTTCCACCCCTTTGATACAGGGTGTATAAATTTTGCGCGAATACAGTATGTTTGTTAATGCCCTACGTCGGAGCTCGTTATAATCCGTATTAGTTCCTAACATATGGGAGCATTTTGTGACGAAAAACGCTCGATAAAAAAAGCGTTTTTTAACAACCTGCGGGATAGTTAAAAAAAGGCACCTTGGCCCTTTTTTTTTTTTTTTTGTGGGAAATCATTCAATGACATCTCCACTCTTGGGCGGGGTGGGAGAGCATATCAGACTTTTACTGCCTTTCATACCAGGGCCAAGATTTCCTTTCAAAAGCGAACTCATGGCCCTAGTAGGCTCCGACCCTGCGACCTGCTGGGCCCGTGCGGAAGTCACCTTGGCCCTGTAACGCAAAGGGCAACTGAAAGAATACGCGTGGGTTTTAATAAGTAATGTCTTACACTCTCGCTCTAGGTAGAGCGAGAGTGTAATTAATTGGAAAGTAATTTGAAGTATTCCATAATAGCATAATCAACATTATTAATGTCCTTATTGGTGGGACTCAGGCCTCCTTTCAAGGAGAGAGAATGGGCCGTAATCCACAACGTGGAACCTGTGCGGGTTGATGGATGCCACATGTCTTCGAATTTCTAGTTCTAAGACATGCCAGTTACCTCACGATGTTTTCTTTCACCGTTTTGAGAGTATTGGTGATGTAACTACACAAATTGTATATTCATATTTTTTTTTTCAACTGTGTATTGGTTGGTGGTTTATGTAGTTAACTTTCTAAAATGGTTAATTCATTGTGTGTACCGGTGTGCCAAATTTTGACAGGCCTGTTGGTCTAGTGGTTAGCGACCCTGACTGCTATGCCGGAGGTCGTGGGTTCGATTCCCACCCAGGACAAATGTTTGTGTGATGAGCACGATGATTTGTTCTGTGTCTGGGAGTAATTTATCTATAGTATGTATGTATTTAGAAATATATAAGTATGTTTATCAGTTGTCTAGTACCCATCACACAAGCTCTGCTTAGCTTGGGACTAGACGGCGATGTGTGATAGTTGTGGAATATTAACATTATTAAAAAAAAACGTGTTTTCTTTCTTTCTTTACTAAGTAAAACGCATGCCTGAAACTGATCCCACTAAGTGCAACTCGTTAGTCGGAACTGTTTACCACGAAGATTTAGCCCGTAACAGAAAAGCGGTTCCTGCCAGAATCAATTCCCTTGAATCCCCCAACTAAATCATTTACACGCTCCAAAAATGCCCACAAAAATTCCACTAAAGGAAACGATCCATTCAGATTACGCACGATATTCTCATATATATAGCCTGCCGACATAAAATAGCTATAAAAATTATATTTATAGTGCCAACTATACGCTACAATTAGAGAAACAGTCGTTCAACATTATTATTAAGGGTTGAACTGAAATAATTACTAATTTACGACGGAAATTCCCTAGTGTAGTGTTAGAATTTCGAGTTATTTGTTGTTCATTCTAACTAATTAAATATTGTTGTTAATTTATGGTTTAGATTTAAATACTATTAATTGGTGTACAAATGCGATTTGGCTATTAAAACGGCCTCAAATCACACTTATCACACTAATGTTTTAAAATTAAATTTTTTGAGTGTATTGTGGTGTGTGTCTGTGTGTGACTAACTAATTATACTAAACTTAAGTATGTACAATATACAAAAGCAAAATACATTCAAGCATTGAATTACTTCTCCACATTGCTGTTACCCGAAACCGTGCCCTAGAAGGCTGGTGGCATTGCCACGTTGCATAACATGGCCACGCCACAATTCTGGCGGAGAAGAAAGAGGGGATCTTTAAAGCGTGTCTGGAAAGACCTCACGGCGTCCTCACCTTCCGCATGACGCAGGTTCTCACCGGAAATGGTAAGTCCGGCTGTCGCCACTGAAACAAATTCTTTACTCAAAGTGTCGATCAGTCTGCGAGAAATTTCCTGAAAAAAGAGATGTGCGCTTGTCACCAGGATCGCAAAATTAAACAACGGTTTAAATACCAAAGAAATAAGAACTCAGGACTTAGCCTTTAATTGAGGTAAGATGATTGAGAAAAGCAATGAACCCTGACTAAACAATTTAATAGGACCCCCTGTTCGAAGCACCGCTTATGCCTAATTTATGCTTCCTAATGACCGTTGCAATTAACGGTGAACAATTGAACATGTTGCAATATGTTATTGCGACATGTTTATTAGATTAGTGATCAATGTTTTTGTTACGTGCAGAATAGATTTGCTTCTTGCCTTCATCATCATGTTTCTGCCCTAGTTCCATGTTACTTGGATTCACCAACAATTTTTATTTTTGTTTTGTCCTCTCTCCTGTTCCTCTTTCTCCCTTTTCTTTCATATCACTCCTCACACAATACATCCATCTTGTCTTAGGCCTCTGACTTTATCCTTCTACCAAGACAAACGTTTCTTTTTCAACTTTTTGGGCACTGTCGCTTATACATAAGTCGTAACTACCCTAGAATACCCACAGTGGGTTAGGTCTTTTGGGGTTCCATATAGTGAAATATCAAATAATACTTATCTATCTTGTTATATTCTTGTTATGCCTTTTTATGCCTCTCTCTCTTTGTTGTCTTTTGTCTCACGATAAGAGTCTAGCTTCTGATTCTTTCTTCATCTTGGTCTGTCATTTGATTATTTTTTTAATACTATCCCCACAGTAAGGTTTATTTCCGTGAGTTCATGTTTTTTTTAAGCTATTGCATAGAGCGCTTCTATCGCGGGCCTTGAGCGTGGAGACCGAATCCAGAAATTCCGTAACGAAAATAACCTAACACCCCCCACTCATTTGTTTTTTGAGCGTGGTGACAGATAAGAAAACAAATGAGTGAACAATCAATCAAAATTCAATTCAATGTGTGAAAGTGTAACTTCAATTAATATCAAAGAAAAAAAAACAAAGGAAAAAAAATACTGCTTAAATAAATAATTATAATTGCATAAGTTGATAAAAATGCTATGCAATAGCTTTACCGCGGCAGTCCCCGAGCGCCCCACGTCTTTTTTTTATTTATACATATATAAACTAGAGCTTGACTGTAGTCCCTCATGAAGGTAAGTAGTGATGCGATCGTTGAAATATATTAACATCGTTGAAATATATATACATAAATTGCGCCTACCATGTTCTGTTTCTGTACCACCCTAAAATCAACTGGTAGAAAATGCATAAGGCAATAAGTGCTACTTTATACAGTGTTTCTTACTTGTATCAATGAAATAAACAAATCAATAAAGCTAAGTTCCCACAACCCAATTTTAATGGAACATTTCCTTTCAAAACTGTTTACTACTTAACGTTAATGGTACACTACACTCTTTGACTACACTGTAAACATTCTCCATGCCATTCACCATGATGTTTGAGAATCAGTCAATCAAGTCGATCTATCAACGTCTGTTGCTTTGACAAGCTTCCAGGTTACGTCACAACACTCTGTTTTGTGGTTTCCTCATTCAGAATTCCAGATTAATTGGTGCCTTCTAGTTTATCGACCTTTGTTGTTGACACTTTTGTCATGCAAACTGCTACAGTTCGGCCGCGTTCACAACGAATCCTAGTTTCATGTAGTCAGTTCAGTATACAGTACCGTAGGGGCCCAGCAGGGCTAAAGCCTCCTGGGGCCAAGGATCTGTTTCGGAAAGGAAGATTCGGCCCCGATACGAAAGACAATGAAGGAACCGGAATGGGTTTTAGTAAGTAAAAGTCTGACACTATCTCTCGCTCCACACTTGCACCCAGCTGTATGCTGGCACCTAATGCCCGCTATGACCCGCCTATGCCGTACTTAGTGTCGGTGGTGTCCAACTTGTGACCTTTTATAAATATTTTTGGGAAAAAATAAATGGTGGTGTAAAAACTATTAGAATCCATTCAGTTACTGATTCTAAACAAACTAAATATATTTGGGTTTTAAATAAACTAATAATAATGTTGTACATACCAAGTTACAAAATACTCCTATTACTGAAACCCAATGAACATAACAACTGGCCTCCCATCTTCAATTTATTCCTCCGATGTACAGAGAAGATTTTTCTTCAGGGATTTGTGCTGACAACTGCAATGCTGCTCGCCCCCACACGAACCAACCGTGAACGTGGGTGTGTTAAGACGTGTACGTATTATTCTTCTGGAACTATAGTACAGGTGTGCTTAACTTACGGTTGCGAATAAACTATGCCATCAGACACGGAACTTGTAAAAAACTTAAGCACGCAACTCAGTTCCTCTACGGTAAAAAGTTGTGAGATCAATGTAATACAGTCGGTTAATTTATTCAGTCCGTACTTATGGGACCTTGATGACCTAGATTGGCAATCGGACTAAACAATCTAATTTTTTATATAATACGTATTACTTGTGATATACATGTGACTGTTATGTCAATTTTCTAACAGCAATTTTAAAAAAAGAAAGAGAAAGTAAAACGTTTATTCGTACCTCACACATAGGTACAGTAGGATAAAAAAATCAGTAGGATCAGGATTTTCTAATAGAAAAGCAGCATATGCTGACATACGAACAGGTAATTTCTTCTTTTTAATGTTATATTGCCTATACATATGTTAAGTTATTTAATATTGATAAGTTAGTAATCTTCATATTTTGGGTCACATATTGTTGGATTATATCGATATTATTCAATTAATTGCAAACAAAATCTTCTATCCCATTTCAATGATGCTCGAACTAAACGTACGTCACTTAACACGTTCACGAGCGCACTGCGAGCGTGTTGCGGGACTTGCATCGCGCTTGTGTGTTCGTTTAATAACCGACAGTAGGCGGAACACAGTCGAGCACGAACCAAAAGCTCAAAGCGCGCTTGTAGGTTCACACTACACAGATTTGTGCTCGGCTCGTGCTCCCCTCGTGCTTGACTCCTCTATCGTATACCCAACTAAGGTGGGTCCTAGAGAAACCGAGGCTGAGTGACACTATACAAATGTGAACTCGGCTCGTGGTCTACTCGTGTTCCACTCGTGCTCTGCTCATGCTCCACTAGTGCTCTGCTCGTGCTCGACTTTTGTAGCTCCGTAAATCAGTACCTTTAAATTTTTCATTTTAATTTGGTTGGTCCTGTTTTAGTCTCAAATAAATGTTTTTTCTTTCTCAAAAAGTTTGCTTAAAAAATTTTTCCAGTGCTCAATGGATATCTCGAAACAGAATTTATCAGAACAAAACATGGACCTGCAATGGTAATTGACATCATAACACAGTACATTATCCCAATGAATGAGTGACATGCAAAATAAATAATGGTACGGTCGTTAACTACGCGGAACTCTGATCCCAGATCTGTCACTCATTGGTTCGCTGGTTCATTCAATATGACCGGCTTAATTATAGTAAGTAAAAACCGGTCAAGTCCGAGTCAAACACGTACTCGACGAAATAAAACATCACAACTTCCATAGTCGGTATTTTGACGGTAGTGTAGTTACTCACTAAAAAAAAATTTCTTATTAAAAGAACTTATTTTGTATGTATGTACCATAAACGGCTTTATCTTGATTGTTTTCACTCCCCAAAGATATCTACATGGGTTGTGCGAAATTATGCCGAGGCCACGGAATGATGGCAAAAAATCTTTGCTGAATAGCGCCACCATGACACGCAAAGATAGCACAGACACCTTAATTTCAATTGCTTTTTGAATTGGAGAAAAAAAATATACATAAATAAACTAGATTTTGCCCGCGACTTCGTCCGCGTACATAACATATAGCCTATGTCACTCAGGAATAAAGCAGCTTCCTATTGGTGAAAAATTTTAGCAATCCGACCATTACCTACTTCCAGAGATTACCTCCTACAAACAAAAAAAACAAACTTTACCTCTTTATTATATTAGTGTAGATCCAGGTAGATAAAAGGAGAAACTGACTAACGGACATATCAATGCACAGCCGAAACTACAAGGTCTAGGAGGATAGAATTGTGCACTAGGTTTCCTTTTATGATGTAGGCTAGCACTAAGAGAGGATTTCCCAAAATTCACCCCCTAAGGAGATAATACTATGATTCAAAGTTTGTGGGAAGAAATTAATTTTCAAGCAGGCGAAGCCGCTGGCAGAAGCTAGTTATAATAATAATAATAATTCTTTATTATCAGGCATCTAAGGCCCATAAATAAAATACAAAAATAATCTTACAAAATAATAAACTAATAAAAAAAAGAGATAATATAACTAATCATTATTAAACTATAAACTATTGCACACGAAGTGACGGCGTCGTGTTCCGCTGCGAGGTCGGTATCCTTCCACGAAATCGTCGATACACGACACCCTTCGGCCAAAACTCTCCTTTGAGGAAGGTGTCCAAATGATGAGTCGGCCCTGCACCACAAACGACTTAAAATTAGTGTTATGGCGCGGCTCCAGCTGCTCAACTCTCAAAGTCCAGTTTGTCATGACTCGAACATACTCCACGATCTCCTCAACCTTCGTGGTGTGATGTAGCCTCGAAACGTACAGCTGCGTCGTGGGCACTGCTGGACGCAGCAGCATGTGTGGTCCTGCCAGCGCGGTACCGCACTGGTTCTGACAAGTAGGCTTCTTTTTTTTTTTTTTATTTAGATAAACTAGTGCTTGACTGCGATCCCACCTGATGGTAAGTAGCGATGCAATCTTTGATGGTGAGGCGCACTAATTTATTAAGAGCCTATTCACTCTAGCCTTTTTTTTTTTTTTTTTTATGGTGGGAAAAAATCATGCATTGACATCCCCCGCCCTTGGGCGGAGCGGGAGATAGTGTCAGACTCTTACTGACTAAAAGACCCACCCCGTTCCTTCTAGCCTTCATACCGGGGCTCGAGCGCCCTTTCGGATAACCCTGGCCCCAGTAGGCTTCGACCCGGCTGGGTCCCTGCTGTTGCTGACAACTCCTTGAGGCGCGCGGGAACAGCGCGCGCCGTCGACGACTTGGGCTTGGTCCGGACAGTTACCGGACGGCCGGACAGCGAGCTACCCATTGCTCACTGTCCGCAAGCCCGCGTCTACGTTGGCCGGAAATCGGGATCAGAATCCCGGCGACGGCGGCGGCGATAACGCCGTTGCCTGATGCGTTCGGCCTCCTCCTTTGCGAGCATTACTGCTTCGCAGAAGTCGGCGACCGCCTGCCACTCCTCCTCGCTCCGGACCATGGCCTCAACCAGGGCCCGGCGCGAGAGGTCTCCGCCGCCGATCGCCCCCACGAGGGCACGGCGATGCTCCGCCCAAGCAGGGCACACCTCGACTGTGTGCTCCACCGTGTCCTCCGGGCGTTCCGCACAGTGGCGACACCCGGGCGTCACTTCCGCATGAATCGAGTGCAGGAATCTCCCGAACGAACCATGTCCGGTGAGTACCTGCGTCATGCGGAAGGTAAGGACGCCGTGAGGTCTTTCCAGCCACGCCTCAAAGAGGGGACTTACCGCCATGATTGTGGCGTGCCCAGCACTGGGTTGCGATAGTCGCTGACGCCATTTCACCATGAGATCCCGCCGGAGCTCTGTCCGCCATGCCGTGACCTGTCGCGGCAGCGGACTTTCACCCCGGCGTTGCATCTCCACGCGCATATCGTGCATGTGTGCAAGGACTGTTGCCTCCAGATCCCACGGTGGTAGGCCAGCCAGAAGGCTCGCCGCTTCGCGGGAGACCGTGCAGTATCCCCGCACCATCCTTATCGCCATGACCCTCTGGCAGGCGTTCAGTATGGCCGCCGGTTGCTTTTTCAGCAACGGCGCCCACACCGGCGCCCCGTAGAGGGCCATGGACCGAACGATCCCCGCGTAGAGCCTCCGGCAGGAGGCGTCTGGACCCCCAAGGTTGGGCAGGAGCCGCTTGAGCGCAGCCCCAGCCCGGTTGAGTTTGGGAGCCAGACGTCGGAAATGCTCCACGAAATTCCACCGGCTGTCGAGGACGAGTCCCAGGTACTTCATCGTCGACCCGACACCGATGTGAACTCCTCCTACCGTTAGTTGGGAACTCAATGGCGGCGCGTTCCGAGACTGGCGACCGTGGAAACACATCGCCTCGGATTTGTGAAGCGCCACCTCGAGTCCCAACTCCTGGATCCGATCAACGACCATCGCAACCCCGCGTGTCGCTAGAGCGACCGCCGCCTGGTACGACTCTCCCTGCGCTAGGACCAGCGTGTCGTCTGCGTAGCAAACCACGCTGACCCCGTCAGGGAAGTCGCCGCGCAGCACGTAGTCGTACCCGATGTTCCACAAGGGTGGCCCTAGTACCGACCCCTGCGGAACACCGCACGACATCTCTCGACGTTTCCAGTCTCCCTGGTGACCGGGATAGACTATAAGTCTCTCCGACAGATAGGCCTCGACCACTCGACAGAGGTATTCGGGCACCCGGTGGTACCGGAGTGCCCTCCGGATCGTACTCCAGGGCAGGGAGTTGAAGGCGTTGGCAATGTCCAAGGACACTGCCACGACACACCTGCCCCGGGACACCGCAGCCCCCGTCGTGAGGGCTCGCACGCGCATGATGGCGTCCACCGTAGAGCGCATCCTGCGAAAGCCGAACTGTCCGTCCGAAAGGTCCGGCCCCACCCGTGCTAGGCGCCCGACGAGGCGGTTTGCAATGACTCTCTCAAAGAGCTTGCCCACCTCGTCGAGCAGCACAATGGGCCGGTACGCGGACGGAGAGTCCGCAGGGCGCCCTGGCTTCGCTATGAGGACCAGTTTCCCCGTCTTCCAGCAAAGTGGGAACTGGCCCCTCTCCAAACATGCGCTGAAGAGCCCTCTCAGTCGAGGCCCGAGAGCCTCCATGGCCAGGACCCAAGCCTTTCCAGGCAAGCCGTCGGGTCCTGGGGCGGTGTTTTTGGCACTCAGCCTTCGCACCGCCACTCTCATTTCTACCTCGGTCACCTCTGGAGCATCGTCGTCGTCGCTGTTGCGGTCCGCGTCAGACACCGCTGGCGGTGGAGGCGGAGCCATGGGCGGGGGGGAGTGTTCCCCCCGCGCAGGGAACAGAGCGTTCACCGCACCCTCTACGATCTGGGGCCGGAGACTCTGAGTCAGTGGGGGAGCCCAGGGGCGGAGCTTTTCCCGTACCATATTGTACGGGCGCCCCCATGGGTCCGCGTTCAGAGACCCCAGCCACACGTTGCGGGCCTCCAGTTTGGCCCGCTTGATCTCCGTTCGGAGGGTGCGTTTTGCCGCTCTGTATCCCTCATACAGCTCCGCCTCTCTGGCCTCCGCATCCGGCGGGCGGATGCGGCGCCTGCAGTGTCTGGCGTACCGGCGCCGCGCGTGACTGCATGCGTTGCGCAGTGCAGCAATCTCCGGCGACCACCAGCACACCTGGCGCTTAGCTCGCCCTGGACGGACTCGGGGCATTGCCGCGTCGCAGATTTGCGACATGGCCTCCCGGAACCACTCCGCCTCGACGTCTATGTCGACAGGCCTGTCCGGTGCTTGCACCCAGGCCTGTACCGTCGCGGCTTCCAGGAGGAGCTCCCGGTCCATCTGCTTAAGCGCCCACCGCGGACCGCAAGGGCTCTGTCGGACCGGCGCGGCCGAGGTTTCGGCGGAGACGTCCAACCGGATGTACCGGTGGTCGGAGTACGTCTCCACCTCCTCCATAACGCGCCAGTCGACGACACGCGGCAACAGAGTGGGGCTGGCGAACGAAATGTCCACCACTGATTCACCCCGCATCCGCGCCAACGTGGGGACAGAACCCCGGTTCAGGACGACCAGGCCCAGCTCCAAAGCCCAGTCCTCCACCATCTGACCCCGTGGGTTCGTGTACCGGGAACCCCAAGCCGTATTCCAGGCGTTGAAGTCCCCGCAAACGACCACGGGGAGGGAACCAAACCCAGCGACGACGACATTTAGCTCCATAAGGGAGACCTGGAGTTCGTCGAGAGATCTGCTCGGGGACAGGTAGACGCCTACCAATGCAATGTCCCCGAACCGTGCTGCCACGCAGCCCCGCCCCCTCGCAACAGCCTCGAGGGGCGGGGTACCGGCGGCGGCCGACGAGATTAACGTCACCGAGCCGTCTAGGTCCTGAACCCAGTCTCCACGGGGATGGACGTAGTACGGCTCGGAGACGACGGCGACATTTATCGACCACTGCGCCATGCTCTGGAGCAACAGATCCTGAGCGGGGGCGCAGTGGTTGATATTCGCCTGGAGGAGACGGAATGGGGCCGTTATTGGCAGTCCATCGTCTCCTCCCGAGCCCTTCTAGGGGGCACTGCCGCGGCGGGTGCGGCGGCGACTGCGGCGGGTGCGGCGGCGAGAGCGGCGGGTGCGGCGGCGATAGCGGCGGCGGCCAAGGAGGCGGCCGCGGTGGTGAGGACGTCAGCGGGGATGGGCCTACGGGCCCTGCCCTTGTCCTTGGCGGGGGGGTCGCAGGACCTGCCCCCAGCCCGGTGGTTGGCCGGCTTGCCTGCCGCCGCACATGCGTAGCAGTGCGGCGGAGCACGGCATTCTGCGGCCTTGTGACCGGGCTGGCCACACTGGTGGCAGCGGTCGCTGCGGTCCACCTCCGCGGCGCAGTGGGCGCCAACGTGGTGCCCCACTTGGCACCGGAAGCACCGCAGAGGTCTGGGCTCCAGCAGTTTAACCTGCGCGGAGACCCAGCCTACCAACAGCCGTCGGCCCTCCCCGGTGATGGTCCTGGCCGCCGCCACGGGGCAGCTAGCTGTCACCGCTCGCATGCCCGTGCCGTCAGCGCGGATGGTGCCCACCCGGACCTGATCGGTCGTGCACCCACCCGCCCTGACGATGGCGGCCACCACCTCGTCCACCTTGACTGAGTCGTCCAGGCCCATGATGCGCATGTCTATGCACTTTGTGGGCCTGGACACTCGGGCCTCCTCTGAGTTGAGGGACGCCCTAATTCTCGCTGCTAGGGCATCCGCCGCAGGGCCACTGGCCGCACCGGGGACCTCTAGGATTCGGGCCCCGGTGACAGTACGCCTCATGCGGAAGCCCCCAGCAGCTCCGAGCTCGCCAAGGTGGGGCAACACCGCCTCCTTCGCCTTCGCCATGACGTCGTCGTACGTCACGCCCCTCTTTTCCGCCTCAGGCTGCAGCGTGATTACTACAGCCTCGGAATTCGGGGCGCGAAGTCTCGCCGCCATGGCTCGCTTCTTCCTATCTTTCCGCCTCGCGCGCTTTTTGGCCGCTCTGGCCGCCTTGCCCGCCTTCTTCGCGGCGCCGACGACCGTCCACGCGCCGCCGGGTTCCTCAGGTGGAGGAGGCGGCGGGCGGGGCCTAGTCGCCGCCGCGGCAGGAGGTCCCGCCGGTTTAGCGGCCGGCACCGCCACACCTTTTTGCCGCCGTTGTTGCTGCCCAGCCGTCGGGGGCGGTCTCGCGGGCTCCGATGCCACAGCCCCGCGCCGCGCTTGTCCCGATGGACCCGCCTTGGGCACAGAAGCCGCAGCGGCGGCGGCGGCGTAAGACGGCGCCTTTCGCTGCTGGCCAGAGGCCGCCAGCGGAGGGCGCAGCACGATGCCCTCCAGCAGGGACAGCTGCTGCTGAATGCGCAGCTGGAACTGCTGCTGCTGCTGTTGCAGCTGCTGCTGGAAAGCAGCCAGTTCCCGCTGCACCAGCGTCAGCAGCTGGCTCTCCGGCTCGGGCTGGGCCTGGGCCCCCCCTCCTCCTGTCGCCGGCTCCTGGCAGCCACCGCTATTGGGCGCTCTCGCGAGCTCAGCCCGGACTTCGGCCTGGAGCTCGGCCTGGAGCTCAGCCCGGAGCTCGCTCCGGATTCTGGCCACCCTCTTCTCGAGAGAGGCGTCAAAGGCCTCCCGAAGGGACTTGGCGTGTCGTTGGGCCGTCCTCTCCTTTGACGTCCTCTCCCTTTTGCGGCTCATGTCCCGCAGCAGGTTGACCGCCATCTTCTGAAAGGACTCCATGTCGGAGTCCGCTTTGGCACGCCTCTCGCTGCCAGATGGCTCCGAGAGGTCCCTCTCTGAGCCGGCCGCTCCGGGGTAACGCCCCTCCGCGGCAAGCCTGGCGGCTCGCTGAGCGGAGTCTTTGGCTGTTAGCCCCCTCCCCTTTCCGCGGGACTGGCCCGCACCACGGCTGATGGTGGGAATTTTGCTCCTCCCCTCAGAGCCAGAGCCAGACGATCCGTCCTCTCTCCTGGCAGACGCGGAGCGCTTCCGGGACCGACCCGAGCCTCTCCCAGAGTTGCACGCAACCTCCTCCACTTCCGAGCGCCCGTCATCCCTCCTGACAAACTCGGAACGCTTCGGGGAGAAACCCGAGTTTCTCCCAGAATCGCCAGCCATCTCCTCCGCCTCCGAGCCCTCCGAGCCCCCTCTGGATGTCGCGTCGGACTCCGACCGCGCATCACTCCCTGGTTTCCTAAAAAAAAACTTTGAGTTAATTTTTAAATTTTCCATATTTGTTCCCACGAGTAGAAACTTTGGGTACTTGCTCAAACACGTGGTTCGCACTAGTGACTAATTTAGCTACCCATTAGTCAAGCTAACAACCTCCCTCACGGTGCGCCGCCGCTTGGAGGTTTGGGGTAATTTTTTATAGAGGTTGTCTTCCTCGCGGCCCGGGCGGTTAAGCCAAGACCCTCGTCTCCCATCAAAAGTCAGAAACATGACCTTGGACAATCTCTGGGGCTACGAGACTAACGGTGGCAGAAGGAGGAGCAAGCCTTCCTCCTGCCTGCCCGGCGGCAGTGTGAGTGCACACCGAGCCCGCTCTTACTTCGCCACTGTGCCCTCTGCTATAGCAGAGGGACACGCGTTGAAGCGTTCCTTCAGACAGAACATTCGCAGACGGCCATCGAGGCCCCTTAGGCAGCAATACCCAAGGGGGTCATTGGCCGCCTCCCAGGGTGCACCGTCCCGCAGACTGGCCTTCGCTCCGGACGTATCCGCAAGGGAACTACAGCCTGCGGGCACTCGTGGAGGTTTTCTGTCGTGGCACCCCATTCACTCTAGCCTTGAAGACACCCAAATTCCTCTTTTTCTTCTCTACCTTTGTGAAGCCATCCTCATCGCTCTGCTTGCCCCCTTTCGTTTTACCTGCTTGTCGCGTTGTTGTTATGTCATATACCTTGACCTATTTTTTTCGTCTGCCTAATTCCAATTGCCTAAATCAATACAAGCAAACCCCACTTTTTTGCTCCCACTACCCAGGAGGTTTCCAATACAGCAGGTTAATCAGGTACTTGTCATTCTACTCAAGCAGTAAGTCTACTAACAGAAATTGCCCATTAGTTTCAGTTGACACTACAATGCCGGTACCGAGCCATTCACGCTATTTTTCTCGCTCCTGTTTGGTTCTTCTGGAATATTTGCAAAGTGTTAGAGATGTGACTGATACTGTTTGTTGGGAACTATTCCAATTTACATTATTACAATATTCCATTTTTCAACAGTGCTCAAGTTTTTTTTTATTATTGACAGGCTCTGAGTTGGCCATTATCTCAAAAAGCAAATAAGCAGCACCTTTGTAGTCTTTTATCTGTATTTGTTTTTTTCTTTTATGTATTTGTGTGTACGTAAATAAATAAATAAATATCTCACGTGAAACTAAACGATGATATGGTCGACGATGAAGCATGCTTGCTCAAGGCCCTAAGTTTCGAGCATAAAATAGTACTATAAAAAAAGTGACTATCTGAAGCCTACTCCTCAGTAACGGCTAGGTCAATAGGTTTGAAAAAAATATACGTTTATTAAAAATATGATATATGATATATACCTACCTATCCAAAATTATTAAAATATGATTTTTTTGTAAGACTAACTATAACTAATATAATTTGCAAAAAAAAACACAGATAGGTACTCGTACTCCCCCGGTGGGCAGAACGGGTGCATTTGATGAACAAGAGATTCAAGGGACTATACGCCTTAAAAGAAATCTATACATTTTTGAATTAAAGGTCTCCAGGTTGTAACTATCAGGAAGCAGGCTTTGGCAAGGAATTCTACTCACTAATGTACGCATAATGAATTTGGGAACAAAACATTTTATTCGTATACTTAGGTTGGAAATCTACCGGTAACGCATCGCTATAAGTCTAATGGTCTGATGATGATACGGTTCCTGTTAGGTCTTCTCGTGCCTTTACTTTAAAGGAGAACGGACTGGATGCCATCCCGATGTTTATCGAAACGGAAAATAACCAACCACGCTGACCCAGTGCGGATTGGTAGATGTCACATGTCTCCGTAATCAACGACTATCGCAACCCAGTGCTGGGCACGCCACAATCATGGCGGTAAGTCCCCTCATTGAGGCGTGGCTGGAAAGACCTCACGGCGTCCTTACCTTCCGCATGACGCAGGTACTCACCGGACATGGTTCGTTCGGGAGTTTCCTGCACTCGATTCATGCGGAAGTGACGCCCGGGTGTCGCCACTGTGCGGAACGCCCGGAGGACACGGTGGAGCACACAGTCGAGGTGTGCCCTGCTTGGGCGGAGCATCGCCGTGCCCTCGTGGGGGCGATCGGCGACGGAGACCTCTCGCGCCGGGCCTTGGTTGAGGCCATGGTCCGGAGCGAGGAGGAGTGGCAGGCGGTCGCCGACTTCTGCGAAGCAGTAATGCTCGCAAAGGAGGAGGCCGAACGCATCAGGCAACGGCGTTATCGCCGCCGCCGTCGCCGGGATTCTGATCCCGATTTCCGGCCAACGTAGACGCGGGCTTGCGGACAGTGAGCAATGGGTAGCTCACTTTCCGGCCGTCCGGTAACTGTCCGGACCAAGCCCAAGTTGTCGACGGCGCGCACTGTTCCCACGCGCCTCAAGGAGTTGTCAGCAACAGCTGGGACCCAGCCGGGTCGAAGCCTACTGGGGCCAGGGTTATCCGAAAGGGCGCTCGAGCCCCGGTATGAAGGCTAGAAGGAACGGGGTGGGTCTTTTAGTCAGTAAGAGTCTGACACTATCTCCCGCTCCGCCCAAGGGCGGGGGATTTCAATGCATGATTTTTCCCACCAATAAAAAAATAAAATAAAAAAAAAAAACATGTCTCCGTAAAAACTTCTTCCTCAATATCTTTATCGTTAAAAATGGAACTTCCTAGCATACATATTTCACCCATTATTCTTCCAAAACTCCACTAGAGTCCACTAAAAACATTATAACACAGTTCGTATCGGAAAACTGAATTTATACCACGGTTTGGTCACGATAAAATGCACCTGTTCTCCTTTGCCGGCCCAAATATTATAAACAGATTTCCAGTCGATTTACTTGTTGTATTTGTAGATGTGTCAAGGGATTTTGAACCCTCTTGCCTTTTTTATATGGTTAGATTTTAATGGGAGGTAAAGAGGCTTTTAAGATGAATGACCAGTAGGTTTGAGAGGGTTCGTTTGCACGTGATTTTGAAGTATTACCAAGGCATTTCCTCGGCTCGGATCAAATTCAAGTTCATTTATTGCTCGCTGTTTTACCGAACGATTGAAAACTCTGCTCATTTTTTTATAGGGCATCTTTTACAAGCTTTTATTAAACTATTGCATAGCTTCTATCGCGGGCCTTGAGCGTGGAGACCGAATCCAGAAATTCCGTAACGAAAATAACCTAACACCCCCACTCATTTGTTTTTTGAGCGTGGTGACCGATAAGAAAACAAATGAGTGAACAATCAATCAAAATTCAATTCAATGTGTGAAAGTGTAACTTCAATTAATATCAAAAAAAAAAACAAAGGAAAAAACATACTGCATAAATAAAATAAATAAATAATTATAATTGCATAAGTTGATAAAAATGCTATGCAATAGCTTTACCGCGGCAGTCCCCGAGTGCCACACGTCTTTTTTTTAGTTTCACCTGTCTCGATGTTTGTATTACTTTGTATGTCTGTTATCAAATCTTTCAAATTAAATTTGGTCCACTTCCCGGTTACTGATTGAGCTGAAATTTTCCACTCATGTGTCTTTACACATGCATGCAAATGACATGCAGCTGATTTGAGGGTGGAACCGGAAGGGTGCCATTTGAACTCGGTAGTAAATGATAAATGATCTTTATTTTGCAAGTAGGTTTTATAAAAACACTTTTACACGTCAATTTTTTTTTCGTCATTTAAAGCTAGATGAGGCCGGTGTTTCCTAGCTGACTACCCTGAGAAGAAACACCGAAACAAACTCAGGGGTAAAATGACACGTCCCTATCGAGTTTGAACTCGTTTGATACATCTTGATGAGTACTTTGGTTCTAGATGATAACCAGGGTCTGATAATAAAGCTAGAAGATGGCCATAAAAATTTGGTAATAAGGGCAATAATATCTTACCCTGTTTGAACTTTTTGGAATGGTCTTGATGAGTATTAGTACAGATCGCGCTGTAAAAAAAGTTTGCTATGAAAAAATGTTTTTCATTAAAAAATTGTTTAATTCAAAATTGCTAATTGAAACGTGCAACTATTAAATACAAAACAACTGTAAAATTTTGAAAAAAAAAACAACAGTCTTTTGACACAAAATGCAATCTTAATCACTTTATTTCAACACTTGATGACCTCAATGTTAATCAAAAAACTCCACCTACTGTAAACCTTATAAGTAAACGGGTAGGTACTTGTATAAACTTCGATTTGAAAAATAAACAAACGTATCCCAAATGAAAACACAAGCTCTACTGTGATCCTATTTCCGTTTTCAACTCCAAGAATTTGGCGCGAACAAACACCGTCATCCAATCAGAAATCCATCTCATATTTAACATCGAATTTAGAGCGGGATTTTAAACATGTCCCGCCTCTCCGGTTAGCAGTAAAACTGTCGTAAAATAGTCTAACATGTCGTCTCTAGCCTGGAGCAGAGGTGGGCAACATTTTTACATATTGATACTTTTTTTTTAAGCTATTGCACAGCTTCTATCGCGGGCCTTGAGCGTGGAGACCGAATCCAGAAATTCCGTAACGAAAATAACCTAACACCCCCCACTCATTTGTTTTTTGAGCGTGGTGACCAATAAGAAAACAAATGAGTGAACAATCAATCAAAATTCAATTCAATGTGTGAAAGTGTAACTTCAATTAATATCAAAGAAAAAAAAAATAAAGGAAAAAAAATACTGCATAAATAAAATAAATAAATAATTATAATTGCATAAGTTGATAAAAATGCTATGCAATAGCTTTACCGCGGCAGTCCCCGAGCGCCACACGTCTTTTTTTTATTATTTGGCTTGCACTAGTTTATAACTAGTGCTTGACTGCGATCCCACCTGATGGTAAGCAGTGATGCAATCGTTGATGGTGAGGCGCACTAGTTTATTAAGAGCCTATTCACTCTTGCCTTAAAGACATCTAAATTATAATCAGACAGGAAGTACTTAGTACTTTATGGAGGTTCACAACAGCTGTGTTGCAGTTGCTTATACACACTTATTTGTAAAATACTAACAACCTTGCAGGAATGTATTACTATCATTATATACAATAACTTTTGTTCTAAGACTTTTTACAAACATAATTCTTTTATCAAAAACAAACCTTCGAGATTTCGTTTTTCTATCTAACACATTTCTACTCTGTATTTTGCTACCTACTATTATCTACGCTTGTATGACGCGACGCAGGCGCATCCCCGCTCCCCTCCATTATTGTACCATCGCTTGCTTCGCATAGACTTCGTAGTATTAAGAACGTTCAATTTAAATATTTTTTTATTTTTGTATGGTAATCTCATCATCTTCCTGCCCAAATCCCGTTTTATTTGGGGTCGGCGCAACACGTTTTTTTCTTCCATTATGTCCTGTCACTCGTCTAGCTATCACTAACTCCCTTTTCTTTCATATCGCTTCTCACACAATCCATCCATCTTTTCTTTGGCCTCCCTCTTCCCCTCCATCCATCCACGTGTAAACTCATAACTTTTTTAGTAACATGCGTTTCATCCCTCCTTTTCACATGACCATACCAAGACAAACGATTCCCTTTCAACTTTTCAGTCACTGGCGCCACTTTCAAACTTCCCCTAATATACTCATTTCTCACTTTATCCATTCTCGTCACACCACACATCCATCTTAGCATTCTCATCTCCGCTACATGCAATCCTTATCCCGGACTTGTAGATTTTACCCGTCAACTGCCTTATCACGGACTTGTAGATTTTACCCTTCAACTTGAGGGGCATCCGTGGGTCACAAGTGGTTCCCGTGACCTGTCGCCACTTCATCCATCCTGCGTTGATCCGACGCATTTTGTATGATAATCTGATGAACTAAAATAAGATATCTACATTAAAAAAAAATTAAAGAACAAAAGTGTTCGTTTATGATGTCAGTACCATAGTAATAATAATATAATAATAATAATATTCCACAACTATCACACAACGCCGTCTAGTCCCAAGCTAAGCAGAGCTTTTGTTATGGGTACTAGACAACTGATAAACATACTTATACATTTCTAAATACATACATAATAGATAAATTACACCCAGACACAGAACAAATGATTATGCTCATCACACAAACATTTGTCCTGAGTGGGTGTCGAACCCACGACCTCCGGCATAGCAGTCAGCTTCACTAACTACTAGACCAACAGGCCAGTCGCAAATAGTCCTGAGAGGTTGCCAGTGTTTTACGAATAACCCTGTATATTTAAACATTCAAGTTCTGATTGAAGACCTTGGGCCTTAAGGCGTATAGTTCCTTGAACCATCTGGCCGAAATTATGTGAACGCAACTCTCGCACTCGCCTAGGCGGCAGTACGCAAATCTGTGCATTTATTTGTGGCCAGCAGCGCCCGGAAAGCGCTTTAAATCCATTTTCTCTGCGAGATATTGATTGATTTACATATGCAATGTTCACTTTGAAGAATATTTAACCAACAATTTTTATGTGTAAAAATGTTTCTAAAGGTCCAAGCCGTTTCGAGAGTTCGGAGTAGGGAAAAGTTGTGAAAAGTTGCGAAATTGCTAAATATTTTTTTTTGACAAAAGTATTAATTGCACGAAAAAATCAAATGTTGATATTATTGTTCATAAATCTATAATAAACATATATTTTTTTCAAACCAATTGACCTAGCCGTTACGGAGGAGTAGGCCTCAGAAAATCACTGTTTAATGGCACTTTTCGGGCGCTTGGCCCTTAACATGACGTGTTAAAATATCTGACGTACAAGCGACAAAGAGGAGAATTCATACTCCCTGTATAGCTCTATTCCTTTAACAATTCAGTTAAGGTCGTCAAATGAATCGCGTTAAGGGCTTTTTTATGGTGGGAAAATAATCAATGATAACCCCCGCTCTTGGGTGGAGCGGGAGATAGGGTCAGACTCTTACTGACTAAAAATCCACCCCGTTCCTTCAAGCTTTCAATACCGGGGTTCGAGTTGTCTTTCGAAACTAACCCTGGCCCCGATAGGCTTCGACCCAGCTGGGCCCCTACTGATCGCGTTAAAGGCTTGTGGTAGAGCTAGCATAGAAGCTCTGGTATGAACTGAAGAGTACTAATGGGGTCAGACGTCATTATTGTCATCGTCTGCCTTCATTTATGTTTAATTTTTTAGGTGGAAAAAAATATCAAATAATTTATCTGCCTATTTTTATCCCGACACTATATCATTAAAGTCAGTTTTCATTCTAACCTAATGCTTTAAATATAAGTACATACAACAACGTACGTACAAGCAACTTTCGCTAGGATTGATAAGAACAATGGATATATCTACATGAAATTGCATAAAAACCGGCCCAGAGCGTGCCGGGCCACGCTCAGTGTAGGGTTCCGTAGTTTCCCGTCCGTCACAATAAGTGTACCCACTTACGAGTTTAAAAAAATGCTTGCATATACGATTATACTACAAACAGTCCAGAAATTATTTTGTAGAACCTTTTTGTCTTTTTGTACAAAAACTGTTCTTTCCATCAAGTTCAAAATGATTTTCCTAGAAAGTCCTTATAAAGTTATTATTATATACCTATTTATGATTCAAAAGTTAGAGGGGGGGGGGGACACATTGTTTTTTACTTTTGGAGCGATTATTTCCGAAATTATTGACATATCAAAAAATGATTTTAGTAAACCCCTATTCATTTTTAAATACCTATCCAACGATATATCACACGTTAGGGTTGAAATTAAAAAAAAAATCACTTCCCACTTTATATATAGGGGGGCTACCCTAATAAAACATTTATCTCCAATTTTTATTTTACCACTTTGTCGGCGTGATAGATATACATATTTCAGTACCAAATTTCAGCTTTCTAGTGCTAACGGTCACAGAGATTAAACGAGGACGGACAGACGGACAGACAGACAGACATGGCGAAACTATAAGGGTTCCTAGTTGACTACGGAACCCTAAAAATCATGAATTTCCAGAGGCTGGTTTGAAAATCATTTCTCTATTAAAATAAATTCAGCGAACACCAATAAATTGGTGACCGTAGTTAATTAAAAAATGGAAAAGCAAAGCTGCAAATATTTACTTTGGTCATTGTTTCGCAAGCAAGCCTTTTCTTTGACCTTCCAAGACCTAAAGTTTCCAGTCCCTGCCCGATACTATCAACAAACGAGGACAGTGTTAGAAACCTCATTCCATTACCTTGTTTATTTTGTTCCTAGTACAACAGTACGGATAGAATTTTCGGTGGAATTGAAAACAGGTGAGATTGTAAAAGTAAACCCTTTGACCTTGACGTGATTTTTACGGAGTGGAATTTATTTATTTAGTACAGCAAAATAGCAATTAACACCACAATAAAGTCAAAATGTTCTCTCTATCTTCTCGCAGAATCGCAAACGTTCTAATAATATCGTCTTCCATTCATCAGTAAACAAATCCAATCCAGGTTTGGTCTTCACTAGCGCGTTGAGCATCGTTAGCATACGTGAAAGAGCTGGATCGAGTTACAGTGCGACAAAACAGTGGGACACAAAACAGTGGGACATTAAATAATTTATGTTTCTTAGAGCGTTTGTAATTTATGATCATTTAGAACAAATAATTAACACAACTCCGCATGTAAATCGGATGCATCATATATAACCATTAATAATTTTATCGGCTGTTGTGATTTGGTTAACAGCCAGCCTAACTTTAATGAGTTGCAATAATATAATACTAGCGGCTAGGCCACTCGCGGCCCGTCCCGGCTTTGTACGGGCAATAAATATAACCTATGTTACTCCGGGTGAATGTAGCTTTCCAATGGTAAAAGAATTTTTGAAATCGGCATAAGAGTTTTTGAGTTTATTCACTACAAACATACACACAAAAATACAAATTTCCTCTCTTTATTATATTGCATATAATATGGAATATGAAAGAAATGATTTTGGTTATTGAACTCTTAATATCTAGTTCTATGGGAGCCTGGATCACAGGCGTAGGGAGCCTTTCGCCATTCTATATGATGCATTTTTTTTTAGGGGGGAAATTATCCAATGACATCTCCCACCCTTGGACGGGTTAGGAGGGCGTGTCAGACTTATACTGACCTAACCACTCCTAGTTCCTTCGTTACCTTTCATACCAGGGCCGGGTTTTTCTTTCAGAAGCGAATCCATGATCCCAGTAGGATTCGGCCCTGCTGAGCCCCTACTGTTTGCTGACATCTTGAGGCACGCGTGGAGAGTGTGAATGGGAATTACATGACTTGACTCCACCATTTCCTTTCTGCCATTGGACAACCCGACGTACGGCAACTATCCGCCCTTACATTGTTAACATCTCTACGGTCTGGACTAAGCGTTTCGGCTCATTTGTACCACGTACATCGAGGCACTGGAACAATTTGCTTGACGGGCCCTGTAAATTTTTCTGATATCTCTTTGAGGCGCGCGTGTAATACAACGCCCCTCGAGCTAGGCCTTGTCCTTATCGGACGGCGAGCAACCTTTCTGCTCAGGCCCTGTCCTACACCCAAGTAATACTTTTATAAAATTGGTTCTAACGGGGACTAGCTATAATAGCTGATTTGCTAACGACCCACTGAGGTAGTTTAACAAATATGCCATAAATTACAACAACAAGCAACAATATACCCATTAAAAACTTAGAACAAGAGTTTATTACTCCTATAAACTTTAAAGAACTCTTAAATGAAACTGTTTTCTAAGAAAACGAAAAGAAGCCATAAATTGATCTTCAACATGCAACCTATTTCAAACCTTATAAAAAAAACAATAAAATGCAAAATTGCTTGAATCGCTGAGACTATGCATCAAAATTTTATGTATGCAATGCGTACGATGAACTTTAGAAGTTGCATGACGTTTAATATGAATGAGCTATTAAGTGAATCATCGAAATTAGATTGTATAGAGATTCTAGTAGACTAGTGGTCTAGCCGTCTAAGAACATTCACCTATTCTAGGGTTGCCACAAAGCTGTATACATATGTTCTTTTATGTATTTGTATGTTTTATTATGTTTTTAAGCTATCGCATAGCTTCTATCGCGGGCCTTGAGCGTGGAGACCGAATCCAGAAATTCCGTAACGAAAATAACCTAACACCCCCGACTCATTTGTTTTTTGAGCGTGGTGACCGATAAGAAAACAAATGAGTGAACGATCAATCAAAATTCAATTCAATGTGTGAAAGTGTAACTTTAATTAATATCAAAGAAAAAAAAAACAAAGGAAAAAAATACTGCATAAATAAAATAAATAAATAATTATAATTGCATAAGTTGATAAAAATGCTATGCAATAGCTTTACCGCGGCAGTCCCCGAGTGCCACACGTCTTTTTTTATGTTTCTCCTGTTCAGAAGGTGTGTTCAGACCTGGACAATGCGCCGCTTGAGACCTGCGCGCGTGTGCAGTTACATGCTACCTTTGGTACGCCGCTCTAGTGCAATACAGGCAAGGTTCGTTCGTACATTGATAAATGATAAATGATATTTATTTTGCAAATAGGTTTAAAAAACACTTTTACACGTCAATTTTTTTTTCGTCAATTTATGCTAGATGAGGCCGGTGTTTCCTATCTGACTACCCTGAGAAGAAACACCGAAACAAACTCAGGGGTCAAAGTCTCTTTTAAAGTCCATACAGTAAATATGTAATGGTCAAATCACATGAGAACCATGCAGATTTGTCTGAGATGGTCTTTTGAAGAAAGAACCATACAGATTTGAGTGGACCTGTCCAATCAGTGTAAGCATTTGTCAGTATTCGAAAAGCTCAACTTAGGACTACTAAGGAGCTCCACGACTTGACGAACAATACCAAAGAAAGGACATTTGGGTAGGCCGCAGAAAATACTCAAATTGCCAGACATACGTTAAAATTACTGAATAGAAAAGAAAAAGCAATCAACATAGTCCTCACATTTACAATAATCTAAGGAAATTAATAGTTTACAAAATATTTAGCAAAGTAAATATTTGTGTCAAAGAAAAAAAAAATACTTTAAGTACTTAAAATGTATACACGTCAATTTGTAAAATAAAATAAAAATAATCTCCAATGTCAAATTGTAAAAAAATAGATAAAATAAAAAGAAAAGGCACATTTGAAAATAAAAATAATAATAAAAAAAAATACAAAAAGAAGATAAAAATAAAAATATCAACAGTTGTAGTAAGTACTGGAGCAGGTCAATCCCAAGCCTTCTCGTCCTGAATATAGTCCTTTACAGTGTAAAAAGCCTTTTGACAAAGTTTACGTTTTACAAATGATTTGAACTTATTAAGGCTTAGTTGTTGAATATGACTAGGAAGTTTATTATAGAAGTGTATACATTGGCATCTAAATGAGCCCCCTATTTTTTTTGAGCGAAAGCGCCTTTCCGCTATACTGCATGCTAGTAAAGTTTCCTGAGGTAGTCTACAAAAAAATCTCAACTCCATTTTACTGAAACCGCAACTGTTTCAATGATTCCACATATTATCTAGTTGCGCAGACACTATGTAAACCTACACCAATTTTACGTCAGAATATCCATAAGGAATCAATTTTCGAATAATAATATCAAAACAACTTCACTCGCAAAAATCCTCGCCGAAAAATTCAAATACTTCTGTCTTGCAAAAGTAATCTTTTTAACATTTTTCATGCTATCCAGTTTTAAAATTAGATTTTCGGTATCAAACTGGCAGTTGACAAAAACGTTCGAAATTCAAACCAGTTTTAAAAAGGTCAGGTTTTAAAGAATCTATTTTGGTGTAATTGGATTCGTACTTGAAATAAATTATTAGGAGTTTAAAATGAACTTCGTTTTTCCACGGAGCTTTAGCGATCGTTTTCCTAATTTCCTTTTTTCTTGTTAGGAATAATTTTACAATCTTTAAATATTCCCTGTTTTATTCAGCAATTTTCTTGTCTATTATCCTTTATTTTAGGTTATTCAATGTTTAAATTTGAATCGTTTTAAATAGATAAAATTAAAAAATAAAGTACCTCTTTTTCAAAACTCGTATTAATTTACGCATGTACGAAATTAATTTCTTTAAGAAAAAGTCAATTCAATGACCTGTAGGTACTTTGTACGCAACGCCGACTATTAACTACAGGTCATTGAACTCGCTCAGCTGACGTTTTCTTAAAGATACTAATTTCGTACATGCGTGAATTAATACGAGTTTTGAAAAAGAGGTACTTTATTTTTCAATTTTATCTTTACAAATCGATAGTGTTTCATGTACTGGATCGACCCTTCACGGGATTAAAACGATTAAAATTTAGCGGTGTATACGGTGATTCGATTAAATCCATATTGGTACGTGAGTATGTCCAATTTTCCCTAGTATCGTAGATCTTGTCAAAGAAGGAAGGAAGTATTATTATACAGGGTTATTTGTAAAATGCTAGCAACCTCTCAGGACTATGTTGATAACATCATAAACAACTTTTTAACCGACTTCGAAAAAGAGGAGGTTCTATGTTCGGCTGAATGTATGTTTTTTTTATGTATGTTTACCGATATCTCCGATTTTGAAATTTTTTTTTTTGAATGATAGTTTATGCTTCCACGTTGGTCCCATAGAAATATTGTTATGATCTGATTATGAACTTCGAAGATATGGAACAGAACTCCTTATAGGATCACAGCAGAACTTTTGTTACAAGTAAAAAAACTTTTTATAAAAAAAATATAACCGACTTCACTAAAAAAACACTAAAACGATCAAAATAATTTTAATTTCGGAAGTCGGTGTTTTTCGTTATTGTTTGTTCCTTATTTAACACCGACTCCCGAAATTAAAATTATTTTGATCGTTTTAGTGTTTTTTTAGTGAAGTCGGTTATATTTTTTTTATAAAAAGTTTTTTATTTCATACTTTTTAGTTGCAACACACTTACAGCCAGAGTACTTTTTTCTCATGTCAATTCCAATTAACTCAAACCCTGCTAGAATACATCATTTTCATATGAAGTTCCCGTGTCTACCTTCCACCTTCCGGCTCCATCATCAGATCACTTCGATAGTACCTTATAGCCAAAGTGCATCTCATGACATTTCTAATAAGCCCAAACACGGGTAGGATACATTGATTAATTACGGAGTTCCGGTGCCTATCTTCCAGCTCCATCACTATCATCAGCTTACTTCGATGATACCATTTTCAACATAACTATTCAGAACTATTCATTTATTTGTATTGTCATAGTCGCGTAACTATGTTCATTGTGATATTTGTTTGAGTATGAAGTTTCGTTGGCAATTTCTGGTCTTCTTAACCAGTTCCACCTCATCAAATGTCACTTTTTGACTGTAAATGCTTAATTCCTTGATGAAAATATCAAAATGACTATATAGTTGCCTATAATATTTGAGGAGTTCCCTCGATTTAGCCAAGATTCCATCATCAGATCCCGACTTGGTGACTATGGGACCATTTGGGAAGTATACCTTTTCCAACAAAAAAAGATTTTTTCAAATCGGTTGGCAAGCGACGAAGTTATGCCCGAACATACATAAAAAAAAAAATAAAAAAAATACAAACATCCGAATTGAGAACCTCCTCCTTTTTTAGAAGTCGGTTAAAAATTGTTTTGTTCATAAGTGTAGTCGATGACTGACTGAAAAAAAAGGGAAAGGATGTATCGAACTGATCTGATGATGGAGCCGGAAAGTAAATGAATGTAATGTAACCGTGTTTGGGATTATTAGAAGATGAACTCTGGCTATAAGGTATTTAAGTAAAATATATAACCGACTTCAATCATAATAACTAATATTATAAATGTGAAAGTGTGGATGTTTGGATGTTTGTTACTTAATAACGCAAAAACGGCTGAACGGATTTGGATGAAATTTGGCATGCATATAGCCTTTGACATGGAAAAGAACATAGGCTACCTTTTATCCCGATTCCTTAAGTACCTAATGCCACGCGGGCGAAGCCGCGGGCAAAAGCTAGTGTAAAATAAAAGAACACTGAAAAGTACAAAATAACTTTAATTTTGGAAGTCGGTGATAAATAACGAAGAGACGAAACTATTATAGAAACACCGACTTCCGAAATTAAAGTTATTTTGTACTTTTCAGTGTTCTTTTAACATTGAAGTCGGTTATATTTTTTTTCTGTATTTTTTTTTTTTTTTATCTGCGTCATGTGGAGGGCATTCTGCAGAAATGCAGAAATAATACTAAAAATAAAACTGTATTCAGCAATAATGAATCAACCTTATCTAAAGGCAGTTTAATAATGCAAACAACTGATGATTAATAAAAAGTTAGTACCGATAATTTTGCCGCTAAAGTTTTTGTATCCACCCTAAAAGAAACTGACCACAGCAAGAAGTAGATTTCACTCCTCCCTCCTAGCTTGTAACTAATGAATAAAGAGAGTTACATGTTAATAAGTTCTGAGATTTTATCTCGTACAAGATACTTTGGAGTTTTTCTTTTACTAGATTTTCTTTCAACTGCGAGGTAAGATGGAGTTGTGGCTTTAGTAATTGTATTAGATCTTCTGTTTAGCTTCTCATAAAGTTACTAGTATTCACAAACCTCACAATCTAGTCTTTTTACAAAAGTACCTATATGTTCATTAGCGCGGAACGGGTGGTATTCAATAAGTTTCTTCTGTTTCTATTGGCGCTGTGGTTGAGCGATTGGTTGCTGCAAAAGAGTTCGAGTGTTACATGAAACAAATATTTCTGTTGCTTGAAGATAGTTGTTCTGAACTTGGGTGTCTAGTAAATGTGTGTTCAGTAAGCGCAGGCTTGCGGACGCCGAGCAATGGGTAGCTCACCGTCCGGCCGTCCGGTAATTAACCGGACCGAGCACCGTCGTCAACAGCGCATAGTGATCCACGTACTCCTCAAAGAGATTTCAGGTGTGGTTTTAGTCAGTAAAAGTCTGGCACGTCCTCACGCTTCACAATTTGATGATTTCCACCCTAGTAAGTAAGTAAAGCGCTAGACAAGTAATCTGATGATATTCCACCGTAAACACGACAACGTAAACAATTTACAAACTGCAGTAGAAACAAAAAAACAGGAGCCCAGCTATTAATACAAAAGAATTAACCAAACCATTTAAAGACGGACTTAAAGTTTCATAACTTTCGCCATCCGCTGTTGATTTCAGAAATTGGATAACAACTCGCGTAAGCTACAATTAAGTCAATTCATTTCAATTGTCCGTCTTCAATGGCTCCCGTTTGTTAGTTTTAGTGCTATCAACGTTTCGGGGAGTATCATCAAACCTATTTGGGGTAATTGTTTTTGGGGGGATGGGTTTTATGGAAAATTGATCACTTTGCTGGATGGATAGAATGTGGTAGAAATTGATAGTGTTAATAACTTTATAGTAAAAGGAGTGTTGAGAAAGTACATGTCGTCCTGTATGTTAAAATTGCGAAGGTGCGTAATTACTAATTTTAAAACCGCTTTCTTTTAAAAAAATTGCTTTCCTTTCTTTGTAATTACGCACATTCGCAACTTTACCATACAGGTGACGATGTGTAGTGTGAGTCTTTAGAAGCGAGACATATCCCGCCACCATTTTGAAGTTGTGTTTTTATGTTAGTTGTGTATTTACTGAAATGAACTTTTTGACGCAGTCGCGAGGCACGAACCACGTCATTGTTTTGTTTTAATTTTACTTTTTTATTTGTTTGTACCTGGTAACTGTCGCCAAATAAATATTCTTCTTTCTAGAAAATATGTTTGTGAAAATCAGCCTTAGAATGAAACTAAATTAGTATTCAAACGCTCCCTACAAAAGCAAATATACGAGGATTGCGGAATTCGATGTTAAAATTTGCGACAGATAACATCCAGAATATGTGGACTTTTCACAAAAAATTTGAACATGAAAATTTTTAACAGACTTCCGGGATCAACCAAGTATCCTCCTAAGCTCCCAGATCATAAGTAATCTGGAAGCTTAGGAAGGAATGAAAACCTACCTGAAAACTGAACTTAAAATAACGCAAAAACCATTGATCATTTTAGTAATCCAAAATATCCTGCCATTTTTTTTAACTTTATCTTCTTCTTTCTTAATAAATTCCTTTGACATAGTATTTTTCATGATTTTCACTGTAACATAGTTGAACGTAAATCAGGCATTTAAAATGCAAATTATAAATATCTCGGCGAGTAGTTTTTCGACGGAAACGATAATTTATCCGCGAAAAAACCGAATAATAACTTTAAGAAAATTTCATTGATTATACTCTTGCCACAGAGTTCCCAAAGTTAGCTTATTATGAATACCTACGTGTTATTATGCGGTGCATTTTTTATTCAATGTAGATGTTACCAGCCGAACCTGATTTTAGGATGACCTCCATAGTTTTGACTAGGCCAAACCCGCGATATTATTCCAAGAGCGTCTGAAGTGAGCTCAAAATTTTAGGGCACCCCGACACGGACAGGTTAGGTTCTTCTTCTTCTCAAAGGCTAAGACAGAGTGGAGTTTAGCGGAGCTTTCGCCTTAGCTCTCTTTTTTTATAACCACCCAGATATAAAAGCCCTGTGAAGCGCGGATCTGCGCGTTTAGGGAGAACTGGTTTGGCCTAGGTGAAACTATGTAGTTCATCCTAAAATCGCGATGGGCCGGTAACATATATATCTTTGTAAGATCAATCAACTCAATCGTATCAGTTCGTAGTTCATCCACCTAAGAAGGAAGAGACGGTACAGCCCAAGTACTTGTCATCTCTTACTACCCTGATAACAAACACACTTTAGTGACATTAGCCATGTTTGAACACATTTTAACGCCAATACCTAAAAGTACCAATAATCTAGCAGATAAATGATGGATGGCAGACATCGAACAACTTTTCCCAAGTGTGTCGAGGCCAGTCTTACTAGGGGTGGCTGAACCTGATCTTAAGTGTTTGGTACGGGATATTAGATAGCTATTATTAAACCACTAATCCAATGTTAGTCAATTTCAGCTATTATAGTGATAATATTTACTTTTGAGAAAGACTAACTTTACACACCATCTTCTCGATAGTGCCCTTTTATATATCATACAACCTTTATCTAAAGCAAGTTATTCCATTTCTAGGGATCTAATATAGTATGGGCGCCAGGAATAATGTGATTTGAATTTGGATCGTCAAAAAAAGTTTATTCAAAAATCGAACTGGCCATAAACCAAAAAGCGGCCAAGTGCGAGTCAGACTCACACATAAAGGGTTCCGCAACAGCAAGTAACATAATATAAAAGTTCTTGTAGTTCGTTGTAACTTTGATCGATGTTTTTAATACTTAATAGTGTATTTTTTTTTTAGATTTATGACGTATTACAAAAAAAAAATACTTATAATTTTCGGTGGAGGTTTGCATGGTAATGTACATCATATTTTTTTTTAGTTTTATAATTCTCTTAGATTTAGAAGTTACAGGGCTGGACACACATTTTACTACTTTGGAAGTGTCTCTCGCGCAAACTATTCAGTTTAGAAAAAAAAAAATATTAGAAACCTCAATATCATTTTTAAGACCATCCATAGAGACCGATATATGGATATGATAAAAAAAATTGAGTTTCAGTTCTAAGTATGGGGAACCCCCAAAATGTTTTGTTTGTTTTTTTCTATTTTTGTGTGAAAATCCTTATGCAGTTCACAGAACACATCTACTTACCAAGTTTCAACAGTATAGGTCTTATAGTTTCGGAAAAAAATGGTTGTGGCATACGGACGGACAGACAGACAGACAGACATGACGAATAAGGGTTAAATATTTTTGCCATTTGGCTACGGAACCCTAAAAAGGAATAACAAGTTGTTTCTCAGAAAAAAATATGAAAGGTCGTAGAAAATTAAACTTATAGTTCAATTCAGTTATATTTTTTTTTGTTTCAAAAATATTACTTCATCCTTCCCTAAATGGAGCAATATAACAAATATTTTTTATTTTTTTCAGCATATTGTTTTTTAATTATCTCACAGAAGGTATAATACACTTTCATGAGGGGAGTACGTTCCTTTTGGTTAATTTAAAGCGAAACTGCTAGCAGAAATGAGTCTTGAAGTTAACTAGGCTAAGAAAACAACGATTTAAATCAGCAACTAAGTTGCTTTTGAAACTCAATATACTAAATTGATAACTTAATACATTTAGCACTAAATTGTTAAAATTATGGAGTTTGTAAATGAATTGTTCCGAACTGAATGGATTAAATGATAAATGATAAATGATAAATGATAAATGATATTTATTTTGTAAATAGGTTTAAAAAACACTTTTACACGTCAATTTTTTTTTTCGTCATTTTATTCTAGATGAGGCCGGTGTTTCCTATCTGACTACCCTGAGAAGAAACACCGAAACAAACTCAGGGGTCAAGGTCTCTTTTAAAGTCCATACAGTAAATATGTAATGGTCAAATCACATGAGAACCATGCAGATTTGTCTGAGATGGTCTTTTGAAGAAAGAACCATACAGATTTGAGTGGACCTGTCCAATCAGTGTAAGCATTTGTCAGTATTCGAAAAGCTCAACTTAGGACTACTAAGGAGCTCTACGACTTGACGAACAATACCAAAGAAAGGACATTTGGGTAGGCCGCAGAAAACACTCAAATTGCCAGACATACGTTAAAATTACTGAAAAGAAAAGAAAAAGCAATCAACATAGTCCTCACATTTACAATAATATAAGCAAATTGATAATTTACAAAATATTTAGAAAAGTAAATATTTATGTCAAAGAAAAAAAAAATAAAAATAAAAAACAATTGGTAACCAATTTGCGCTTTGAAATCTGTTTTCGAATAGTTTTCAAATGGTTTTATTGTCGTTCAATTACACTTGGTAAACAAAAGAAACCTTATACAATCGTGTAAAGATGTTACTACTTAAAAGGTGATAAATACATAAGTTTAGGCGTTTTAAATAACCTATTGTTCAAAATTCAAATCTAAACATTTCTGTAAAGCTCTCTTAGAATGGACTACACTGTACACACAATGATGAAGCACTTCAAAACGTCAAAAGTTAGGTAGGTATTGGTAACAAAATTTTGAAATTCCCGTTCCACGTAACACCGATGTGCGAAGTAGAAAAAAAATTACTAAACATGAAAACTTGGATATACTTTCAAGTATTACATGTAACTATGTTCTTGGTTTGTTTGTCTTTGTGATTGCTTTCATTTAAATAAAGGAATTGGTTCTACTTAATTTACTTCCATATAAGCTAACTTTTAAAGTTTAGCGTTGAAAGTAATTTGAGTTTCCAAAAAGTTTAGTAATTTTAAATAAAATGGTATTTTATATTAATACTTGCTGACCCGGAAATCATAGTTCTGCCATATAAATTATCAAAGTAACAAATTTTAATGGGGAATTTAGGTAGTAGGGTAAAAAGTAGCCTGCGACCTATTATGAGACCTACCAAATATAAACAAAAAAATAATAATTTATAAAAATCGGTCTAGCTGTTTTGGACGAGTCCAATAAAAAACTCTGTGACGCGAAATTATAAATTAAATGGAAAACTTGTATTAATTACATCAAAACAATATTTGTTAAAGTTATAAAACCTCTCTGTAATTAAGCCTTTTTTTGAGGTCCTCAATATTCTATTGTCCAAAAGTGAGAACGATACATACTGATTATGCTTTTGTATATGCTCGTTACTTATGTCTCCAATAAAAATAGTATTCCACTTCAAAGTTTATAAAGGTCAAAGAGCATGGAGCTCGCCAAAGGTTTTTACCAGATCACATTCCATTACTGCTCTTCATTCTGCCGTTCATGTAAACCCGGATACATAAAGTTTTTCCGTAGACTGTTTCCACCGAAGGTCCCAGGCTTATCTGCGGGGCGTTTGAACGTATGTAGAGCTCATAAAACTGGTTTATGTGTGACCGCAACCGTGTGTCTATGTGGATGATGTCTTAGTATTGTTTTATGATTTCTGCGGCAATTTATTTTCGTGTTAAGATTGTTTTAATTTTTTGAGTGTTGTCTCTGTATTATTGCGTTTGTGTTAGTACATACATGGCCAAATACATGATGCCAAAGTTTATTTATTACAACTTTGTGTTAAACGTTATGGTAGAAGACAGATGTGTGTGGAAAAATGAGAGGCTAATTAGATTAGATTAGAAACATTATGTACAACAGTGGTACTTAGAAAATACAAGATTTTCTTGTTAAAAATTGGAATAATTGTGTATACCTACGGAAAAAGGCATGATAAAACTGGTATAAAATTGAGTAAATAGGTACGTACATTTTGATAAAAGTCGAATACAATTTAAAGAACACTCGTTTCATTTACTGCGATCTATCATTAAACCTCTAGATAAATTCGGTGACGCCGTTAATCTCAAACTAATTTATATAATGGCCCGAGGAAATCGGTATTTCAGTACTTAACCGAAATGGAACAAAGTACGGAATGTGGATGGTATGTCGGAAATAATTAAGGCATTTAAAACGATTTGAATAATAAAATCAATTCTGTTATTTACAAAGACCCCTTTTAACGACAAGGGTCTATGCGGATCTATGTAGATAGGTAAACACTAAAACACAAAATATGCTTAATTATACAGCAAGATTTCAAGATAGCTCTTACGTGTTCCATACGTTTGTTTTATTATAGCGATAAGTCACCCCTCTTTGAGGAATGGCTAGAAAGACATCACGGCGTTCGTAAGTGCGGGAGGTTCCTGCATCAGAGCCGTGAGGAAGAAACGCCCAGGTGTCACCTTTAGGGATCAGGAACGCAAGGCAAAGAAACAACATAGGAGTACGTTTTAATCAGTAAAAGTCTGACACGCCATCATTGCATGATATCCTACCTAAAAAAAATACGTTGGTTTTATAAGATAAATTTTGTCTGCCTTCCAATACCTCCAATCACACAAGAAAGAGTCAAACTTTAAGATGTTTTGAATTGTTGTTATCATTAAAATTCTCTTACCCTGCAAAAAATTCTGACTAACACCTAACCCCAAACTTACTTCCACAACCTGATATTATATTCCAAAATGTGTCCCACCTATCTCCCAACGACCGAATATAGCCGAAGACAGCCGATGCACCGCGTTCATTACCATCAAAAGGGGAGCTTAGCTATCGCGATTGGCCCAGCAAACGCCTTTGATCTGCGTTTTGTAATGAATAGGTGTTGCGTGCCACCAACGATACCTATCTAAGATGGTAAAGCGTATTCTTGGTATTAAAATAGAGTTAATCTGATTTCGGTGGGCAGAAATAATAATTAGCAATTTATTCTTGTACCTGTTCTAGTATCATTATAAACTGTGACTTTTTATAAAGGTAGTACAGTCTAGTGAAATAATTTTCGATTTCCATGAAAAGATAGTCGACTTAAAAAAAAATGTGCAGAAGTGTCAATAGTGCTGGTACTCATTTAGTTTTTTAGATTATTTAAAGCCACAGGATAATCTGCCTAGTAACTCCTCGAACATTGTTATAAGCTATGATATATCGAAAAGCGTATCAATAAATAACACGTAAAAAATGGCAGAAAAATCAATATCGACATGGTTACTGTGAGAATTGGAGATAATAAAATGGCTCATGCTATAGGATTTACCTTTATCAAATTACTCTTTTACATCACACTAAAATTATAAATGAGGAGTTTATGATGGTGTGCGTTGGTTACTTCTTCACGCTTAAACAGGTTAACGGATTTCGATGAAACTTGGTACAAGGATTACCCCTATGTCCTTTTTTTATGGTGGGAAAAAATCATCCAATGACATCCCCCGCTCTTGGGCGGAGCGGGAGATAGTGTCAGACTCTTACTGACTAAAAGACCCACCCCGTTCCTTCTAGCCTTCATACCGGGGTTCGAGCGCCCTTTCGGCCATTTTACCCCCATGTCCTGGAATAGAACATGCTCTTGGTATAAAAGATCTTACGTGCTTGTCCTTTTTAAATTCATTAAACCCCAAGCGGACGCCGGCGTTCGCTCATTCATTGTCTTTTTGTTGTGTCTCTAATTACGGTATTCGAAAGATTAAAAGGGACACATATGTGTCATCTGACTTAGATTTCCCTTTCAGGGACTCCCTGCGGCCCTAGCAGACTTTGGCCGTGCTGGGCAGCAAGTCAATCGAAATATGTTGAAAAACTCTGTTTTTAGGGTTCCGTACCTCAAAAAGAAAAAACGGAACCCTTATAGGATCACTTTGTTGTCCATCCGTTTGTCTGTCTGTCTGTCTATCAAGACCCTTTATCTCGAGAACGCATACGCAGGTATGTATCGAGTTGAAATTAAAACTATATCCTCAGATCTCCGGTCCCTTCAAGCTGTGAAAAAATCAAACTTTTAAGTTAACGAATAAAAAAGATACGGCCGAAAATGTCGCAAAAAAACGCAAATTTTAATACTCTCAAAGATTAAAATTCATAGCGTACTTCCCGTTGACCCAGAATCCTGAAATTTGGCACAAAGCAAGGTCTTATAGCACAAGTATAGGGAAAAATCTGAAAATTGTGTGTTGCACAATCTTAAAAATTGCAATTCTGAAAAATCTTCGAGACCATTCGAGAATAAAATTGTAGTTTGCACGGAACCCTCAGTGCGCGAGTCCGACTCGCACTTGCCCAGTTTTTTTTTATTGTTGTATGTATCTATATGCTGGGTCCTTGGCACAGACAGTATTAATACGTACTACACTCACTGAAATCAAATTAATTATTGTTTATTAAATTTATGCATGTATATCTAGTAATCAGTAAAGTCTAGACATGAATATTAATAGTAACATGATCACAATTTCTGAATATCACACTAACATCTAAGTGACAAGGTTTCAATTTCTCAATACAGTATCATCTTAATATCACGTAACATGACTCCATTAGATTGCCAACAGATCAATTAGTAGATGAAATTCTACACAATACAAGTCCTGTTTACCCGTGACAGGCTGTAACAGGGTATTCTGGCGTGTCATGCCATGTCATTAAATTAAAACGCCACAGTTGACACCAGAAACACAAAATAGATAGGTACAGAAGTCAATCTCATGTATGAACTTCACTTTTTATACCTACGCTAGGCGATCGCACACACGGACGCGCATTGCTCCGAACTGTATGTGCGCGACCGGGCGATTGAGCCGAGACATCGTGTCCGTGAGCGGTGTCTATGTGTACGTTGCTCGAGCGTGCTTTGTATGTAGATTGTCTTCTGTACCTATCTATTTTGTGCCAGGAACGTGAAAGCTAAAAGTAATATAAAAGTAGAATTAACATCTGCAGAAAAATCTTATTTTAATTTTTTATTGATATACGTACTAGAGCTTGAGCTGATGGTAAGCAGTGAAGCAATCGTTGATGGTGAGATGCACTAGTTTATTAAGGCCTCTATGGCAATGAAAACACCTAAATTATAATCGGACAGGAAGACCGCAGCAGGCAAATTTTTCCAGTCCTTCGATGTACGCAGTATAAGTAAGGAAGCGAAACACTTACTCCAGACCATAGAGATTTTAAATTTCTGACGATATTTGACGTTTGAAGGGCTGTTGAGCCAAACGATGCTTCTTGATTTTGTTTATGTTGGAAATCTTTTAAGTACTAAAAGGTTTCACTGGATTATAACTTACCTTACCCAGAGCAAAACGGAGTTTATCCTACAGAACCCTCCTTTTTTTGAGGTTGGAAATCATCAAATAACTTCTCCCGCAGTAAGGAAGTGTCAGACTTTTTCTGACTAAAACCCAGCTGCGTTCCTTCACTTGAGTTCTGCGTTCCAAGGTCAGGTAACTCTTTCCAACAATTCCGCAACCAACACAACACGTGCCACGTTAGAACATCTGCCACCGGGAACTGCAGTGGCCAATCTGGAAATCTCTGAACGGATTGCGGGATCAGGTTGGTCGCTTCAGAGATAATCTGGCCAAATGGAGTATCTTTGACTCATCTCAAATACAGTGCCAATGTGAAGCCCCTTCAGAGGATATGCGTCCACTCTTTTCGTGCCCAGCGTGCACAACTACCTGCCCCTTTCACCACTTATATGAGGCCAGCGACAGAGATGTCCAGGTGACTAAATATTGGTCAGACCAGATTTGAAACAGATCGACATGAAAAAAGAAATATAACCCCAAGTTAAGATTCCCTATGTCTTGGGTCTTACTAGGGTAGTCGTACATATCTCTCCACAACTATCTCCAACCAATAGCGTAGCTAAACAAGGATATGGGTCCCAATAAAAACAAAAGCCTAAATAGGAGCTAAACGTAATAAAAATACTAGTTCACACGATATCCAATCGAGTTTCACATTCGATAGTATGCAAACTAAATGTGCTACCAACACAATTCGATTTCACCTCGCGTGTTCCCACAATCCATATCCAGTAACGAAACCAGGTCTTTAGATTACAATGACGTAACCGATGGTATGTCTATACCATGAAATAAATTACAGAACAACTAAAGAAATGGATATTCGATAGTTGGTGACTCACGTTTAGGTTTTAATTCACCTTCACGACTCGAGAATCGTACAAGTAACTTGATAAAACTAGAAAAATTGTTCAACAAAAACATTCTAACAACCACCAACATGTCAAGGAAAATACAACCTTGTTATGTCAAGTTAAAGTTCAATCTTCTTTGAGAAAAGGTTTGGAGTCAGATCAAAAAGCTATGGTGTTTTTTACAATGGCGTGTGGCACGCAAAGCTAGTTGCATAGACTAGCTGCATCGCAAGTTGATGTTGGCCAATATAGATTTCTTTATACCGATATACGCAATTATAACTTTTTGCATTTGTAAGGTTGATCATGGATAAGTAGGTGCTATCTTGGGTTAATTAAAATTGTTGAGGATATTACCCGTTGGTCTGTCGTTGGGTGGTCTCGACTAAAAATAGACAGGCTCCTAATGCATGTCCTAATTATAAGACGATAAAAGTGCAGGTGAAGATGGAATCAGTGTAGAAAATTGCTATCTGTACGCTATTAACACTTTAGTAGCCGATTAGAGAATTCAAAACTATAATCTTTTAGGATTTAACACACTATGAACACGGTAATCATATCCGACAAGGAAGTAAAACTATACGGCATCATAAGTGACGGTTTTGCAAGATTATACTCGTTTAAATTAACCTTTTCGCCTTTGCATCTTTCAATCATTCCTCTTTAAGCCAAAGTCAAGATGCTAACTTCATCTTTTGTCTCGAGATTTTTTAAACCTTTTCTCCGAACGATCATAATGAAAATTCAATAGATTAATTTATTTTTCCTTAGCCATGATTTAATAGAAATTCTACCTATGTACCCTTTCATAAATCCGTCTTTCAATAATACGGAGGAACTATCGTGGCATTTAATTAGTTCTTACCCCCCCTGTTTTCCCTTTCCATGGTACACCCTCTCGTCTACCCCTCGATTTATAAGTGGCATTAGCATACAGATTGGAAAGTTATCAGCCGTTTTCAGTAGAACTGAAACCGTATAATTCACAGTGTTAGTACTGTTTTGATACTTTACGTGATAATGCTGAATTGCACGAAGGGAATTACAGTTGGAGAAAGGCAGGAAAAACCGTTGACGAATTGAAAATGGTTGGTTGCATTTTTCATTTTCTTTATGTTAGCTTTGTTGAATGGTTGGATTTTTTTAAAAGCGGCGTATTTGATTGTTCTTTTTTTTAATATGATATGAACTAGTGTTTGATTAGTAAACAGTGATACAATCGATGATGGTGAATCTAGTTACACTAGTTTATTAAGAGCCTATTCACTCCAGCCTTGAAGACACCTAAATTATACTCGGACGGACAGGAAGACTGCAGCAGGCAAATTGTTCCAGTCCTTCGATGTACGCGGTATAAACGACGAGGCAAAATGCTTAGTCCGGACCGCAGAGCTGTCAACAACGTAAGGGTTAGGTTGTCCTATAGTATGATGATGATGGCGTAATCAAGACATGTAATTTCTGCAAGCACTCTCCAAAATGCATCTTGTAAAATACCGTAAGGCTGGCTACCCCACGCCTGTATTCCAGGCTTTGTAGATTCTTCAAACTAAGATATATTATAATCAGAAATTCTAGCGATGAATGTCGAGGCAGATCGAAGCCAAAACATGAAAGAAAATGAGTTGCGGGATTCAAAAGAGACACCACGTCTCTCGTACAAAAAATGGTGGCTATTCTTTCTAGTCGCTTACCCCTTATTTATCGTGCAACAGCGGACAAGTTTCTGTCAACTTGCATCAAAGAGTTAAGCAGGAACTAAATTAGATGGATTCACATGTGGGCCACGCCTGATTTATACGTAGAGTCGCGTCGCATGACATGGATCAAATGTAGCTCTACAAGTCTAGTTGCCATATAAAATGTATGGAGACTGACGCACCCAGATCGGCGTACGAAGCCCGTGTACCCAATGTAGTTCTACCTTTATAGTGGCTCTAAAATGCAAATAACAACTAAAGAACACAGGTGTGTTTTGGTCAGTAAAAGTCTGATTGTCTCGCTCAGCCAGAGCGTGACAGTTATTTGAAGATATCTTAACTAAACAGAATATAATTTCAGATAGACGAAACCAAGTATTCAAAGCAAATAAAGGACGAAATACGTCCTTACACATAATAAGCAAAGCATTTTGCTTCAGCAATATCTTCCCATAAGCTCCAAAGCTTAACAGCTAAATAAATTCCGCCAAATTGTTTCAATCTAATTAGGAAATCTCAAACTTACTCAAGCGGAACTTCGCACGGGGGGCCCTATTAAACATTTTAGTCAAGGTTCATTGCTTTTCACAATCCTCTTACCCCAATAAATGCCTAAGACCTGAGCAATTTTTTTCTTTAGTAGATAAACCGTTGCTTAACTTTGATTAAAAATATAGAAGACTTCCTCTTTTAACAATATTCTCAAACTTCTGTTTTGAGATTAATTTACTTTCGTAAGGTTCCTATGTTTGAAGAAAGTATGGTACGAAATTGGTTTTTGTTTTCTGTGATGATTGGATATGAATAATATTTTAAATATTCTACTGAGATATACAGTATTTTTGTGTTCTTCTATTTTTGTTTATTTACTTGTTTACATCACATACATTTTACATAAATATAAGGCACAATCTTAATAACAGCAGGACTAATGCACATGACATATTAAGGTGTAGGGTGTAGGTACATTCTGCTCACTATGATAATAGTGCTGCCTTGAATAAGCATATTTTAACATTACATAAACTTATAGTATTAAGAATTTATACTTGTTCTTTTCGTTTTTTAAGTGTTTATGTGTTTATGTGTTTATTTTAGAATGAACTAGCTTCGTATAAGTTCAAGAGCGAGCGAAGTGAGTTTGGGAATTAAGGGCACCTCACACGGATAGGTTAGATTAAAAGGCTAAGGTAGGAGCAGAGCGCGGCTCCCGCATAGTTATTTTTTGAGAAACTAATTTATCCTAAAATTGGTTTTGGCCAGTATCATAACATATACACTGAAAGAAAACTGTTGTATTTTAAACATTTTACGACAGATTTGTTGTTCTCTAGTTTAGAATTGTAGGTTAAACAGTGTACCTCAACTCCGAAGGAAACTTCATAGTTTCGTAACACAGTGTGCGTTTACAGTGATAAATGTGAGGTGAGGTTGTTTGTTCGTCATTATTGTCGTAAACCAAACAATTAGAGATGTGAACAAGTTTTGAATTTGCTTTCATTCTGGTTTTTGTACTGTACTCCACCAAATACCGTCTAAATGTTTTGCGATTTGGAATAATCTTCGAAACTCCATTCAGGAATGGAGTTGAGTAGTGTTTGTCCGTAACCCTCAGGACGCGAAACCGACTCGCACTTATACAGTTTTTTTTTTAACGTTTGATTTGATTTGTTTGGAAGTAATGAAACTTATTCGGAACTTCTGTTTTAATTAAGTCATTTTACAAGCTTTTATTTAGCTTCACCTGTCCCGATGTTTGTCTGTAACCAAATCTTGCAAATTAAATTTGATACACTTCCCGGTTACCGATTGATTTGAAATTTTGCATGCATGTGTAAATTAGATGACAATGCAAAATTATTGTAATATGGAACTGATCTGATGATGGAACCGGATGGTGGCTATAGGAACTTCGTAGTTAAACGACACAACCCCATCGAGTTTGGGCGCGTATGATTCGTCTTGACGAGTATTAATTATATAATTATGTCCAGCTATAACATCTTGCTATGAAAAATGATTTTCACTAAAAGCTTGTTTAGATGCCAAATTGCAAAAGATCTGACGTTACATCGGGGCGAAGCGAAATAGTACATTTTGATACAAGTGTAGAAAGTTTGTTATTGCCACCGAGACGGCATTCGCACGAGCAGCAAACGAGTGTTTTATGGAGCCGAGGGCTGCAGTGATAAATTTTCTCGTGTATCAAACGACTTTTTTCAATACACTTACGCAAAAATGAATCCCTAAACGAGGGTTGACCGGCAACTAGTGGGCTCGACGCACCCAGTCTGATACGATAAATGTAATAGAATTGTGGCGGGGAGAGCACGCGCACTTTTCTGCACTTGTACGGAAAACAGTCCATTGCGTGCCTAAAAGCCACCGCTTTTAATGGATAAGAGCGGGATTTCAAGTAAGAGTATTGAAAAAAAAAAGTAATTTATAGATGGCCAGTAAGTACCTACTGTTACCTTTTTTTTCGAAATAAGGAAAGCAAATCATTGCCCACCTTTTTCCAAGTGACAAAAACGTAACTCCTCACCGTTTTTGTCACCCAAAAGATCTCAAGAGACACTTAAAATTCGTCTTACCTTAATAAAGATGGAGTGATTCCCATTCATTGCTCAGGCAATGGCACTCTGGCCCTTGCGAAAGCCGTTTCTTGGCTTTAACTGGTACTAAAACAATTAGTGATAGGAAGCAACGAAGGCCGTTCGGAAATTGAGATGATATCGTTTGGACTTCGTAGATAGGTTTGCTAGTAAGTGGGGGAGTCAAGTCTATGGCGTTTTGAGAATATGTTCACTAATATTATAGCTTTTTTTGTTTGTAGGAGGTAGTCTGTGAAAGTACTGGTACGATCGGTAAAACTTTTTTACCGATAGCTTTTTTTTATGGTGGGAAAAATCATCCAATGACAACTCCCGCTCTTGGGCGGAGCGGGAGATAGTGTCAGACTCTTACTGACTAAACGACCCACCCTGTTCCTTCTAGCCTTCATACCGGGGCTCGAGTTCCGTTTCGTTCTGTTCGTCGACAACCCTGGCCCCAGTAGGCTTCGACCCGTCTGGGTCCCTACTGTTGCTGACAACTCCTTGAGGCGCGCGGGAACAGTGCGGGCCGTCGACGACTTGGACTTGGTCCGGACAGTTACCGGACGGCCGGACAGCGAGCTATCCATTGCTCACTGTCCGCAAGCCCGCACCTACGCTGGCCGGAAATCAGGATCAGAATCGCGGCGGCGGCGGCGAGAACGCCGTTGTCTGATGCGGTCGGCCTCCTCCTTTGCGAGCATTACTGCTTCGCAAAAGTCGGCGACCGCCTGCCACTCCTCCTCACTCCGGACTATGGCCTCAACCAAGGCCCGGCGCGAAAGGTCTCCGCCGCCGATCGCCCCCACGATGGCACGGCGAAGCTCCGCCCAAGCAGGGCACATCTCGACTGTGTGCTCCACCGTGTCATCCGGGCGTTCTGTACAGTGGCGACACCCGGGCGTTTCTTCCGCTTGAATCCGGAACAGGTACCTCCCAAGTGTGACATGTCCAGTGAGGACCTGCGTCATGCGGAAGGTAAGGACGCCGTGAGGTCTTTCCAGCCACGCCTCAAAGAGGGGTCTTACCGCCATAATTGTGGCGTGCCCATTTTACCGATAGCTGCTTCTGTCTGAGTGACATAGGCTAAGTAGTAAATATTAGAGCTCAGTTCAAAAAGGGAAGAGGCTTTTTTTTATTATTATTATTGATTGGCAAAGGTCAAACGCGAGTTCACCGGTAACCACTATCTCACCTGATGGTAAGCGATGTTTTTTTTTTTAAATGTTATATTTACTTAAACTGTTACTATAAATATAATGTTTAAAATGTATAGTGATATTTATAAAGTTTTCTGCTGGGATTCAGGCTTTATCTCTAGGAGAAAGAATGGGCTGTAATCCACCACACGCTTTCAGTTGGGCACGCCATAATTAGGGCAATAAGACCAATCTTTGAGGAGTGGCTGGAATGTCACGGCATCGTCACTTTTTGTATGACGCAAGTCCTCACCGGACATGGTAAGTTCAGGAGGTTCCTGTATTGGATTCGTGCGGAAGAAACGCCCACACCACCAAGACTGAGAGGTCATTGGTTGATTTCCCACCATAAAAAGAAACCACACGGGCCCAATGTGGAATAGTGGATATCACATGACTTCAAATTTTTGGTTTAGAGACGAGCTGGTTTCACCTTCCTTCATTACATGTTTAGCCATGTCCTAAAGATTCGATTCAACTTATTAACAAAATAATCGACACTACAGCAAAATGCTTAAAACAATTTTCAGTCTATCGCCGCGATGAAATATTGGACATTGTATTAAATCAACCGGCTGTTAAGGCCTAGTAATTGACAATGATGCATCGCTCGCCAGATAACACTTCAGCTGTTGTTTGTATCAAAATAAAACGCAATGGACTGTGAACTGCGAAATCATGTTTTATAAGCGAATGTCATTTGTTATCGCGGCATATTTTGGTTCGGCTTGATAGCTGGATAAATGTTTTGATTTGCTTTTGTTCTGAATGAAAAATCAGTAGGCTTTGGTAAAGGTGAGCTATTAGGCTAGCCTCATACATCTAAAATGGCTCTCTGGATTCATTATCCTAAGACCGTATTAATAAATGTTGCTCAACTCCGTCCTCAAGTGCGATATCATTTGATACCCAACTATTACGATGTCAGAAGCTCAAGATCTGCTTCTGAGGCTAATTAATAAACAAATCAAATCAAATCAAATCAAAACATTTATTTCAAATAGACCATTTACAGGCACTTTTGAATAGTCAAATGTCGGTCAGTCCAAGAAAAGTGAAGCTAAATTGCACGTTCCAAAGAGTAGGTCTCTATGGAGAAGAACGTGCAAGAAACTCCATGGACACTCTTTTAAATCATATTATGTGTTACATATAATGCTTGGTTACATATTACTTGTTGCTTCTATCATGTGAGCACAATGTCGATAATGAAATAAAAAATGTAAAATAATTAAAAGATAGAAACTGAATTAAGCCACTGGCAGCTAAGAGTTGACCAGTCCCATCTGACGGCACCCGTTCACGAGCATGACGCGTGCATCAGCCCCACTCAGCTCAACCATTGTTTAGTATAAACACATGAGTATAGAATCTCAGTTACCAAAATCAACTCCTCAATGCGCTGTACTTGTCACATCTAGTATCAGACTAAGCCGAGCTTGTGCTATAAGTACTAGACAACTGATAAACATACTTATAAATTTCTAAACACATCCGTATAACAGATAAATTACACACAAACACAGAACAAAAGATTGTGCTCATCACACAAACAGTTGTGGAAATTGAACCTACGATCTCCGGCATAGCAGTCAAGGGCACTAACCACTAGACCAACACGCCAGTATAAGAATATAATCATGCTAGGTAGGTACGACTCTCACATACTAACAACGATTTTCCGTTACAAGTTTTATTGAGTTAATGTTTCTCTTATCCCAAGGCAGTTAAAGTTAGCTAAAGTTTAAAATATAATTTGCGTAGATTTTCGTTACCCTTAAATGTTGGGACCGACTTTCAGTTCAAACAAACAGAATTGAAAATCAATCGTACTTGACTAATACCAACAATTTACTATCCCGAACCAATATCCTTTACAAATACTCCAAATAAATAAAACTTCCTCATATACCTGCTCTAGAAAACTTAAACGGAATATTTATCATGCTAGACAATTGAAATCCCTTTCCATTTTCCTTGCCGTAACAAAATATCGGGACACGTCATTTCCGCGGGATCCCGCGAATCCCGGGCTCTGCGTTCGAGATCCCGCGGTCACGTACCGGGTTCCTGTGGTGTGTGGGTTCTCGGGTAGGGATTTCCGTGCCGATATTATTTGTCTGTCGCTTGACTTTTGAAGTGAGTACTTACTGAGTGAAGTCGATTATTGCAGATTGTCGATGGGGCCGAATGGTTCTGAAGTAGCAATCGCGTAAGTTGCAATGTTGGTATGTCTCTAACAAGGTAGACCGAAAAACATCGTGAGGAAACCGGCATGTTCCAGAATTAAAAATTCCAAGACATGTGATATTGTGAATTCACGAACCCGCACTGGGCCCGCGTGGTGCCCATTCCCTCTCCTAGAGAGGAGGCTTGAGCCCAGCAGTGTGAACATTAAAAGGCTGATTATGCCATTAAGCTATGCTGTGCTTGAAATACTCGTACAACGAGGATCGCGTCCGCCGGAGTTCGTTGACTTCTCGTTTTCCCGCTTTTCATTCAAGATGCACTTTGTATCACTTAGCATATTGTTATCCTTACTTAAAACAGTACGAGTAGAGTAAGTAAGCAAAGTAGTAGTAGGAAGTAGGCAGTATATTTTTAGATTGCACATATTATATTAAAAAATTCAAACGCTAAGTCTACTTAAAATAACTAACCACTACATTTGTAATAATGTTACTCTAGATATTAACTGTTATATCTGCAACATAATAATTTTGCGCGAGATAGCTGCCACGCATCGCGGACTGGCTTCGGTACAAGGTGTAAAGTACTAGATGAGGTCTTCTACAGTAGGTATCTAATATGCTACTAATTACCGTATAATTCCAGTATTATACACAAACTTTAAAATTTAAACAGAATATTAAGTGGCGTATATGCACCGTGTAGTTTGGCATGTTTCGTCACACATTTAGGCCGAGTGCGAGCGCTAGATAGTCGCCACACATCGCCGACTGGCTTCGTTACATGATGCATGTAGCTGGAAATGGTTTTCTACTTTGATAAACTATTACTAAACGTTACTAATAAATTAATTCGAAACGTTACTGTAGAAACAACCAACTAATAAGTGGTGTACGTATATATATATATGTTTAAGCAGCATGTGGTGCAGCATATTTCGTCACATATTCGGGCCGAATGTTAGCGCGAGATTGCTGCCACGCATCGCCGACTCCCTTCGTTTCAATTTGTAGAATGCCAAAATATGGTATCCTGCAGTAATAGTTACTACTTATTTACAAAGTAATACTAATATACTCGTATTGCATAGAAACGGTACAGTATAAACAGATAATTAACAGTGTAAAGAGTATGCAACGTGTAGTTTGGTACGTTTCATCGAACATGAGAGCCGGGTACGGGTGTAAGATGGCCACCAAGCATCACTAACTGATCTCACTACAAGATTTAAACTACCAGGAGTTGTCCGAAGAGAACGAAGAGCTCTTCTAATTACTTCTTCTGGCAGCGAGATGGGAAGAGGTCGGTGGAGCCGGCCGCACTCGCTTGCAGACAGCCGCTCGCGGACGCGGACAGTCGTTGTAAGGACGACTGAAAGACACGTGTGACCGCTTTACTGCAATTCGCGGCAAAGCGGGCGGTTGCTGTTGCCGTTTTTAACCGACTTCTAAAAAAGGAGGAGGTTCTCAATTCGGATGTTTGTATTTTTTTTTTATACCTTTCAAGCGATACTGGTCTATTAAGATGTAGATAAAATCAGTAGTCAGACTTTTACTGACTAAAACCACAAAATAGTTAGGTACATAAGTTAATCTCATGTACGTACTTTACTTTTTGTACCTACGCCAGGCGATCGCGCTAGGGTCAGTGCGTTGTCCAGAACTGTACGAGTGCGACCGGACGATTCAGCCAAGATATCGTGTCCGTGAGTGGTGTCTATGTGTGCGTTGCTCGAGCGCGCTTTGTGTTTTGTGCTAAAACCCGCTGGTAAGTCTTATAAACAATCCCGTAGCCCAAATTATTCACCCTCAGCTCATTTTAAAATGCAAAATTAAACTGAGAATAAAACTTGGCGAATCTTGTGAAATACCAGTTTCTGGTCAATCACAAAATCCGTGGACCGCTGAAATGAAAATCTTGACTTTGACTTATCCGAAGGGGTTCAAACAAAATAACTTTTAATGACTTGTAAATCTTTAATTAGGATGTCTGAATAATCGTTTTGCGTTTTTAAAGAGGTGACCAGACGGTCGCAAACTAGTGTTTCTACCAAGGTGACCTTGGTTTATGTGTTTAGTTGGTTTTGCGAACGTGTTGGTGCGTGGTTTACGTTCGTGTAGCCGAACGTAAACCACGCACCAACACGTTCGGTGGTTGGGAAAACGCGCCTCCCAACCAAGAGCGTTGAAGGTCATGGTTTACAGCTGCTGTCTATACGGATTGAAACTAGCAAGGTCACCTTGAGACGTTGGTTGGCAACCATCTGGTCACCTCCTAAAGTTTTAAACAATACTTGTTTTTTTATAAGTTTAGTGTCGTGAAGACTCAGCGGTTGAGACGCGCGCCTCTCTCAAGCATGAGATTGTGGGTTCAAAACCGGGCAAGTACCAATTTGAATTTGTCAATTCATATGTACTTTTCTAAGTTTATCTGGGATATTACTGACACCCTGTGCCTCGGAAAGCACGTAAAGCCGTTGGACGTGGTTGTCATTCGTAAATCTTTGACAGTCGTTACAGGTAGTTAGACGCGTGAAAGTCTGATCATCAGTCTATCCAAGGAGTATAGAGTGTTGCCTAGTAACTGGTTTGTGGAGACAGGCAGTCAAACCTCAATTACAATCTGACTGGATGCAGGTAAATACGATTATTCACTTGCATCCAGTGAGATTGGAATCCCCTGAGTCTTACGTCAAATTATAAGAGAGAGAGAGAGAGACAGAGAAGGTCTTCCCTCAGAGAGATATTAGTCGACGGACCCGCAGCGGGTACGGCTCTACAGTTGAGTTATTATACAAGTAGGTATCTAGTGTCTCATTTAATATCCATTTTCTTCATAAAATTGCTCTTCACTAAAATTCTGACTAAGAGTAATTTTCCTTCGCTCATCCAGCATCTCTAAAGCTGGGTAATGATGGGCGCTTTCCGTTTACATAGTGGTACAGCTTGGTAATTAAAAGGCTGGTATGTGTTTGGCTTTATATCCAGATAGCCTTTGTGGTATTTTGGCTGATAAATTGAACACTTGTTACTGAAAGTACAGCTGGAAAGAAGTAAGAAGGACATCAGATAGAGGTCCACTGTGTACCGTAGCGCATCACATCGCATTTTCGGTTCAAAGACCCCAACACTTAAACCAAGCCTTTGAACCTGAAATCTTTTTGTCATCAGACCACTAGATGTACCCACAACTCTCACGCACTCTCTGCCAGGGTCCTTTTGAGGACAGGACAGGAGTCTTTTAGAGATCTTAAAGTCAAGAGCGAATATGTTATTTGCTTGTAAGTGAGTGTGCTATCGTTGATCACATTATGGCTTACCATTGATTGAGATAGTAGCCAAGCGCGTAACCTTTCAATGCTAAAAAAGCCAGGCTAGCACAAGAAAGCAAATAATATGAAGAAATCTTGAAAGACCTAGCAGATTAAAAATGCCAATTTCAATCATCTTCAATGCTTCATAAAGAAAATGGTGTTCCACTGAACCCTGTGGCTTCACCTCTGTAACCGAGCGTCTTCTAAGGCTGCGTCTTCCGGTGCGCCGTCGCTACTCCAGAACCATACGGGCCCCATCGACCATCTGTTCTGCAAGTAAGGTGCCCAACTTACTGCCTCTTAAGTTTGGCGATACTTTGGGTTATATCGGTAACCTTGGATCTCTTGAAGTAGTTTATTTAGTGAAGTAATACTAGAGTTTGCAAAAAACCTGATTAAAGTTTAATAATATTCCGATCCAATGAAATATCTAACTAATATTAACCCTAAAGTCCGAACAGTTTTACAAAATAACTAGTAGCATGTACCTAGCTGAAATAAATTTGGCGAAACTGCAAATATGAACGTACGTTTCTCCGAGTCACATCCAGACGTCTCATTTTGATGGAAAACCCTCTGTGGTAGATTTTCATTTTCACAGTAATATTACTGTAGAAAATTCTACAGAAGCATGACTTTTCTCTTGTTTCCTTCATACCTATTTATCGAAATGTTCTACGTTTGTTGTTGATATTATATTAAACTAGCTGTACCCGCGCGGCTTCGCTCCCGCTCTTCCCTACTTCAGCCTACTATACCCTACTCTACCCTACTCTACCCTACTCTACCCTACTCTACCCTACTCTACTCTACTCTACTCTACCCTACTCTACCCTACTCTACCCTACTCTACCTTACTCTACCCTACTCTACCCTACTCTACCCTACCCTACTCTACTCTACCCTACTCTACCCTCCTCTACCTTACTCTACCCTACTCTACCCTACTCTAGCCTACTCTACCCTACCCTCCTCTACCTTACTCTACCCTACACTACCCTACACTACCCTACTCTACCCTACACTACCCTAATTTTCATTTTTTTTCCATAAGAACCTTCTCCTCATAATAACGAACACAACAAAAAAAAAATTTGCGAAATCGGTCCAGGCGTTGTTGAGTTATGCGCTTACCAACACATTTTGCGATTCATTTTTATATTATAGATTAGATATTTATTCCGATGGCCGAAAGAGACGGATGTAAAAAGATTACATGTAGCGGAGATGAGAATGTTGAGATGGATGTATGGTGTGACGATAATGGATAAAGTGAGAAATGAGTACATTAGAGGAAGTTTGAAAGTGGCGCAGTGACTGAAAAGTTGAAAGGAAATTGGTTGTCTTGGTATGGTCATGTGAAGAGGAAGGATGAAGCGCATATTGATCGCGGATTGTCGGTCGGTGCTAGCGCAGCCGCTGCTTCATATTTATAACCAGTGTCTGCAAGCTGCCAGGTTCCCGGAGAGGTGGAAATTTACTCGCGTAGTTCCAGTTCCGAAGGGGGGACCAGCTGAATCTGTAGATGGGTTTAGGCCGGTTGCAGTGTTGTCAACAGCGGCTAAAGTACTGGAAACGGCTATTCACACGAGCATATATAAACAGGTAAGCGCACAGCTCTCAGACGCTCAGCATGGCTTTCGACCGGGAAGAAGTACCACCAGTAATCTTCTCTGTCACATGACTCATTTGGTGCCGACAGTGGATATTGGGGGGCAAACGGATGCTGCTTACTTTGATTTCCGAAAAGCATTTGACTTAGTCGATAATGACGTGTTGCTTACAAAGTTAGCTGGTGTTGGTTTCACCCCACATTCGCTCCAGTTTTTTGCCAGTTATTTGAGAGATAGGCGGCAATATGTGGAATATGCGGGACACGTGTCAGATCCATATTTCACGAGGTCAGGAGTGAGTCAGGGCAGTAACCTTGGACCTTTGGGGTTCCTTATAGTAGTAAACGACCTACCAGAAGTAGTCCAGGATGCCAACTGCTTGTTGTTTGCCGACGACCTCAAATTATCTCTCGCAATAAGGAGCAAGGAGGATTGTGAGAGGCTACAAGGGGACATTGACAGGGTCGTGAGCTGGAGTAAAGAAAATCTCTTGCAATTCAATAGCTCGAAGTGTGTGACAATCACTTTTTCTCGTGCACACAATCCCATCTTATGCAGCTATCATATTGACGGGGTGCCTATGGTACGGGTCACAGAAGTCAAGGACTTGGGGGTAAGTTTTAACACCAGCTTGACTTTTCGTGATCACGTCACGCGATGCTGTAAAAGAGCCTTTAGGAACCTAGGCTAGGTTAGGAGGGATCTAGCACTTACCTCATATATATTTAAAATATTGAGAGGAAAGGTGCACAATCCAATTGTTTTGGGACAGTTGAGCCTGTGTGTTCCAGACAGGTACGTGTGGCGACGACGGCGACCGCGCCTGCTGGTGGAGCCGCGAGGCCGGACCAACCTTTTAAGGGAGGCGCCGCTAACGCGCGCACTTCACACGCTCAACCTGATAGCTAATGAGACGGACTTATTTTGTTGTACTCTGGGTGAATTCACAAGGAATGCATTATTTATAATTAGCTACAGATGTTAGTATAATTAAGTTAGGATAAGCGCATTTATCGCATTGGGGATAAAAAAAAAAACCTGTAAAGATAGATGTAAGATGAAGAAATAAATAAATAAATAAAAAATAAAAAAATATTACTAAAAGAGTTCTGAGTATACATGTAGATGGATGGAGATGGAGAGAAAGGCCGAAGAAAAGATGGATGGATTGTGTGAGGAGTGATATGAAAGAAAAAGGAGTTAGTGATAGTATGACGGGTGGCAGGACAGAATGGAAGAAAAAAACGTGTTGCACCAACCCCATGTAATATAGGATAAGGGCAGGAAGACTTATTTCGATTGCCAAGTCAATCTAGGTCATCAAGGTCACTTAAGTACGGACTGAATAACTGAACCGACTCGGTATAACATTGTCTCGCAACTTTTACGGTAGAACTGAGTTGCGAGCCTTGGTTTTTTACAAGTTATGTTTTTGGTGGCATCATCATTTTGAGTTACATATTTACCTATTTCTCGAAAGCGCTACGGGATTCTCAGTTTTGGCAAAGTGTTAGTAAAGCATACGGTGGAAGTCGGCCCATCTTGCGGAGTTCGTGGAGGCGGCGTTGGCCTCTCGCGTCCAGGTCTGGTACAGACCATAGTTCGAAGCGCAAAGGAATATTAAGCAGTCACTTCCTTCTGCAGGTGGCTGAAAACGTGAGTGAGAGGACATCTTCACGCCTCAATTGTCACCACAACAGTCACAGAGTCATTGCCGGCTATCGAAGGCGCATCCTTTTGGCCTACAGCAATGGGTAGCTAACTAATCGTTCGGCCGACTCGACAGAGCGTTTTTTTTCCACACGAGCTTCAAAGATGTGTCAGCAAAACTGAAGGGGCCCGGTGCCCGCGCTGTGATAGTTAGGGCTGCGAAAACATTCAACAGAGTTACTATAACCCTGAAACACAACTGAAGGAACCAGTTTAGTCAGTAAAAGTCTCACACAACCTTGTGCTCCACCCAGAGATATAGCATATTCAGCCTTTTAATGTTCCCACCGCTCGGCCTTAGGCCTCCTCTTTAGGAGAGGAAATGGGCCAATGCGCGGGCCCAGTGCGGGTTGGTGAATGTCACACGTCTTCGAATTTTTGATTCTAGGACAAGCCGGTTTCCTCACGATGTTTTCCTTCACCGTTTTGAGAGCAGTGGTGATGAGATAAATTACACAAAGTAATGCGCCTGGCTGGGTTTGAACCTACAACTCGTCAACCTGCCACCCAGAGAGAAATAAGTTATTTAGTGGACAAACCACATAAAAAAAAGGTTTGCTCAAGTGTTATCAAGATTTTTGGTTAGAAACTTTTCAATAGCAGTCCGCAGTCGCGATTTGTGTCTGATTGAAAGTTTAGGGATATTCAGGACTTTACACCCTGTTCGGTGTAAAATCCCGCAAACCTCTATTGAAAAGGGAGGATCCTTCAACTAAACGGGTGTTGTGTCCGGTCTGGGTGAGTATTGTGACTGTCCGATAGTTCACAAAGAAAACAGAAAATTACTGTTGGACTCCACACTAGCTCGAGCCTGTCTCGTGGAGTCCGTGAGTGAGGTTACCAAGAAAACGCGTAATGAGGTAGAACTATTTGACTTTAATGTTATGTTACAAACAAAAATCGTCATTGTGTATAAACTAAAGACTAATTGTAATTTAAAAACAGCAAGCATAGTTGATTTTGGACTGTTGTATATTTTCTAATCGCACAGAGAACTCCGATGTCGCGATGCAGGTTTTTAAATTTTTAGTGTCTATGTTGGTGACATATTTATGTTCTATTGAGGACAAAGCCGTTGAAGTCAGCCGAGGTGCAGGTAGTTTGACGATCAGTAGCCCGATTCACGTAATCAAAACCGTAACGATATCGTAGCGACTTAGTCATATAGACCATTATCGTATTCACATCCAACAATCGAGTTTGAACGACACCGATTTTAAAGTCGTTTGGTCGAAGAGTCGATTTAAAAAAAAACTGTATTTCATTATCCTGGTAGAATACTTATTAATGACTGGAAATAAGTCATTGATAGATCGTTTAGTTTCGAGCCAGTTGAGTTGTCGTTCTATCTAATCCCGATTAAGGAACACGTGAATACCGATTTTGGATAGGACTTCGATCGAACGACTATAAAACTTCAACGATATTTGGCTTGTTTGATTTTACGTGAATCAAGCTACTGATCATGTTCCCAAGGTAAACTTGGCGATCACTCAAGATACAGAACTTTGGAAAGAGAAGGGGAAAACTAAAAAAAAAAGTGGCCAATTATGAGTTCAAAAGGTTCCGTAGGTACTACAAATACCTATTAAAATCGGATACAAAATGATCACACAATTGAATGTTTCCTAAATGTTTGTTATTGTAGCGGCAATAGAAATACACATTCTCAAAATTTCAACTATTGGTAGAAGTATCGTATCTTATGATTTACTAGCTGTGCTCGCGATTTCGTTCGCGTGGACTACAGGATTTTGAATTTATTTTTTCTAAAATAAAAGAATTTTTCTTAAATAAAAGTTACTCCTTATTACATCAGCTACCTGTCAATAAAAGTCCCGTCAAAATCGGTCCAGCCATTTCAGAGATTAGCCGGAACAAACAGACAGACAAAAATTGTAAAAAAAAAAAGACGTGTGGCACTCGGGGACTGCCGCGGTAAAGCTATTGCATAGCATTTTTATCAACTTATGCAATTATAATTATTTGTTTATTTTATTTATGCAGTATTTTTTTCTTTTTTTTTTTTCTTTGATATTAATTGAAGTTACACTTTCACACATTGAATTGAATTTTGATTGATTGTTCACTCATTTGTTTTCTTATCGGTCACCACGCTCAAAAAACAAATGAGTGGGGGGGGTGTTAGGTTATTTTCGTTACGGAATTTCTGGATTCGGTCTCCACGCTCAAGGCCCGCGATAGAAGCTATGCAATAGCTTAAAAATATTTTGGTGTATGTGCCATATACGTATTCATTATGCATGTAGTAAAAAGCGGTTATTTCAATATTACAAACAGAGACTCCAATTTTATTTATATGAATAGATGAAATACAGATAGTTAGATGGACGAACTTCTGCTATCCGGCATAGAATAGGGAAGGTAATTTATCTTACTTAGCACCCTTCGCCCTAAAAAAGAATCATTTTCTTTTCTCATTAAACAACTTCTGACTCCTTAACAATATCGGACAGCAAATAAAAGAAATTATAAGTCAGTAATCGATGCTACAGAGGGTAAAATAGAAAACACTTGATGCACTCGAAATGTTCGCTTCGCTTCTCGAAATTAAACTTCACTCATTCGACGGAGAAACTTGGTGGTGACTTGGGGTCCCTTACCGTGGGTTCTAGAATGGTACTGAATGGGAGTCGATGTCGTCTCCAATGATTCCGTATTCGAGAACTTATTAGTTTGATTGGCTTCAGATTTTCGCTTTGGGTCTTGTATTGGGTCGTTGCACTGTTCGCTTGAAAATACTTATTATAGTAGTTTCTAATGCTATACGTTCCAAGGTTTCCAGTTCAGTGGAATTCCATTGTACCTACTAAGCTACTGTTACGGTACTTGATCGTGCCAATGGGTTGGTTCTTTTGCAACATGTCCGCACCATATCTTAATTTTGTTCTTCTTGCTTGTTTTTACAAGCCTTGATGCCCGGTTGTGAATATCTGAAAAAAAAAAAATCTTTTGAAAAATACAGCAGTTTTTCTTTTCTGATATAGCAGAGGAGATTTAGTGGTAAGGACGGATTTACTTCACTATAAAATATGGTTGGTCTGCGTATTGTTTGAAAGGGTATGCCCGTGGAACACAAAGGGCAACTGAAGGAACACGATGGGTATTAGTCAAGAAAATTTTGACACGCACTCTCGCTCCACTCAGAGCAAGAAAAGTTATTTGACAAATTACCCAAACCGATTACGGCGATGCACCACTGGTACAAGGTAGACGTCCCACCCATACCTACGCATAAAATGTTTTGGGAACACTCTCATTCACTGTGCGTACAGCTAAGGAGTGGAATTCCCAGTCGAAGACTTTGTTTCCTGACAGTTACAACCTAGGAGTCTTTAAGTTAAAAGTGAATAGGTTACTTCAAGACTAGCGTGTTCCAACTTTGAACACATACATACACATCAGGTGAGATAGAAGTCCAACCCGAGCATAAGCTTCATCATCACCAGCCTTTTTAATGTTCCCACTGTTGGAACTCAAGCCTCCTCTCAGGAGAGGGAATGGGCCGTAATCCACCACGCGGGCCCAGTGCGGGTTGGGAGCATAGGCTTGCGCTAGTAATAAAAAAAAAACAAAAGTTTAATATGTGGTTTCTATTCTATGGCCCGTATTACAGAACGTCACTCAAAACTCAAGCATTATTTAAAACTAGATTCAAGCCATTTGATTGGTTGAAACTAGTTTTAAGTAACGCTTGAGCTTTGAGTGACGTTCTTTAATACGAGCCTAAGAAGTTTTCGCGGTCTTTTACAATAGTACACGTACCTATATTAATTTGACATCGTAGTAGGGGTTTCGTTCTCAGCTAAAAGTTACTCACGCTCCACTGTTTTAGTTCAGCAGCGAACTCAAAAATTGAGCAAAGTTGTTAATTTTGATCATTGTTGTGGCAACTGGGTTAAGATTATTATGTTTGTTGAGTATTGTTTCATGCACAGAACACAGGAATCATACAGTTTCATGACAGGCTGAAACAGATTCCAAACATCACTGTTTTTTTGTTCCAGACTACGTAAACTCGCATGCACAACACCCAGACCCGGAACTCTGTAGGCCATACAAATATTTGATACAGTAAGCGTGGGCTTACGGATGACGAACAATAGTTAGCAGTCCGGTTGTCCGGTAACCATCTGGACAAAGCCCGAGGTCGTCAACGGCGCGTTGTGGTCCACGAACCTCAAAGAGATGTCAGCAAAACAATAGGGGCCCAGCAGGGTTGAAGTACCAACCGGTACTGGGGCCATAGATTGGCTTCGGAAAGGGAAACCCAGAATCCTAGAATGCAAGATAAAAAGGGAACATACAAGTGGGTTTAATCAGTAAAAGTCTGACACGCCATCTCGAATATGCCCGAAGTAATCAGACAATTTCCAACTTAAAAAAAAATATATATATAGTTGATCCGTGCGGAAATGGAACGCACTGCATCCATGCTGTCATTTAGGAAAGGCTATGACTCCTGTAGGCTGTATGTACTTATATAGGGTGACTGGCAATTATTAGTGTACGATACTTAAACACGTGATTGTGCTCATGATAACAAACAATTTTTATTATGGGAGCAAAGCCGAAATCGCGAAAAAAATATCAGCTATTCAGTACATTAGGCAAACATAAATGTACTGAACAGCTGATTTTTTTTCGGGATTTCAGGTTTGTTTCCATAGTAAAAGTTGTTGGTTATCATGAGCACAATCACGTGTTTCAGTATCGTACACCAGTCACCCTATATAAGTATTTGTCCTGCTTCCCTAGTCAGAGCATCACCCCATCCATATTCAACCTTCAATTATGTATAAACTGTCTTTGAAAATTTATCAGTAAACCCGGACCTCATCTATCACATTGGCACAGAAGCCATTTATCAAGATAGTATACAGCATTCAGTATTTGACCCTACGTTTAAAGACAAAGACGGAATATCAATGGGTGTACAAGATTAGTCTTTGGGAGGCAGTCGCAAGAAATTACTGTTTAGTATGGTAATTACTGCAGGAAGGGTTTCGGGAACCTTCTTTGAGCTGTGTTAAGTTATTCCGACCTTTCGTTTTAGAACGGGATTATCTGAATTTTAGGTAGTAATGATATCCTGGTAGATAGAGTCGCTGTAGCCCAGGATTGCAAAAGGTAAATTAAGGATCTCGAAATGTTTTCTATACTAATGAATGTTATATAGAGGCATTTTTTGTTTGTTTGTAATGAATAAATAAAAAAAACTGGGCAAGTGCGAGTCGGACTCGCGCACTGAGGGTTCCGTGCAAACTACAATTCCCGAATGGATTCTCGAAGATTTTTCCGAATTGCAAATATTTTTTTTTTTTGTGATGTAGTTAAAACCTTGCTTTGTGCTAAATTTCAGGGTTCTGAGTTAACAGGAAGTATCCTATGAATTGCGGTCTTTGAGAGCATCAAAATATACATTTTTTAGCGACATAAACGGCCGTATCTTTTTTATTCGTTAACTTAGAAGTTTGATTTTTTCACAGCTTGAAGGTACCGCAGACCTGAGTATATGGTTTTAATTTCAACTCGATACCTTTACGCGTTCTCGAGATAAAGGGTCTTGACAAACAGACAAAAGGACGGACAACAAAGTGATCCTATAAGGGTTCCGTTTTTTCCTTTTGAGGTACCTACTGAACCCTTTTTTTTTTTTTTCGATGGGAAATATCATCTTATGACAACCCCCGCTCTTGGGCGGAGCGGGAGATAGTGTCAGACTCTTACTGACTAAAAAACCCATCCCGTTCCTTCAAGCCTTCATACCGGGGCTCGAGCGACCTTTCGGATAGCCCTGGCCCCAGTAGGCTTCGACCCGTCTGGGCCCCTGCTGTTGCTGACAACTCCTTGAGGCGCGCGGGAACAGCGCGCGCCGTCGACGACTTGGGCTTGGTCCGGACTGTTACCGGACGGCCGGACAGCGAGCTAGGTACTGAACCCTAAAAGTACTGGACCGGTTGTAAAAATTCTTGCTCCATTAGGATGCTATCTTAGGGTGCAAACATAAATAAAGAAACAGGTTATCGGTGCAGGCAAGTCTGTACGGGTCGGTACCGATCGGTGCAGGAATTATTCTCCCGCGTATTCTTAAGCGCTCATTAATAAGGAAACGGGTTTATACTTGTCGGTACCGACAGCCTGTACCGAGTCATACGGGCTTAAACATTGGCCAGTGTAGTGTTTCACACATACAGATTTACCTGTTGCTTTATGTGGTTTTACCTGTACCTGTCTGTACCGACCCGTACCGACATATCGGGACCGAAAACATGTATCCTTTATGTTTGCACCCTTATCACTGAGTGACATAGAGACGCGGGCGATACCGGTGGCAGCAGCTATGCTTTTTTTTTCAAAATCATTGCCATCCCCCGCTCTTGGGCGGAGCGGGAGATAGTGTCAGACTTTTACTGACTGAAAACCCTTTCCTGTTCCTTCTTGCCTTTCATACAGGGACCGAGCTTCTCTTTCGGATAAACCTAGCCCAAAAGAACAGAACAAAAAGAAAAGCCGCATTCACGCGTTATAGGTACCAAACGAAACACTTTAATAACGTGTGATTACGGCTTTGTCGACTATGCCTATGTTGAGCGGACGATTAAGACGGTTCTAACGATACCTCTTAGAACTAGTTCCGATAAGTAGATTAGGAGCTATGAGGGAACAGATTAACATACCCACATACATACATAGCCTGTCAAAATCATAACCCTCCTTAGTCGGGTAAAAATCATATTATTAAGAAGTCGGGTTAACACCAGAAAGTTCTCTTGCACCGTCCTTTTATAATGCGACATATGACACAAGCAGTCTGACGTAAATACAACGTGTAACAACCCGTGCTATTAGTGTCTTGCCAGCAGTCTATTCAATCTCTAGTAATAGGGTTTTATGAGAAACCTAGACTGTAGGACGGTACTGGTGCGTATGTTTTGTGCCTAGGTAGGAATGTTTTAGCTGGCTTAGAATTATTTTTTAACCGACTTCGAAAAGGAGGAGGTTCTATGTTCGGCTGAATGTATGTTTTTTTTTTATGTATGTTCACCGATATCTCGGTCAATTGTGGACCGATTTTGAAAAATCTTTTTTAAATGAAAGGTTATGCTTCCAAATTGGTCTCATTGAAATATTGTTATGATCTATAATAATAATATAATAATAAGCTGAAGGGAAAGGGGGAGGGGATGTATCGGACTGATCTGATGACGAAGCCAGAAGATAAATTAATGTAATCTAACTGTGTTTGGGATTATTAGAATAGTAATGAGATACTCTCTGGCTATAAAGTATTTAAGTTTGGCTGAGAGGTACTTTTTAGTGTAAAACAAAAGACTTTTTACAAAAAAAAAAGTCAGCTGTTCAGTACATTTATGTTTGCCTAATGTACTGAGCAGCTGATATTTTTTCGCGATTTCGGCTTTGCTCCCATATTACAAATTGTTTGTTATCATGAGCACAATCACGTGTTTAAGTAACGTACACTAATTGCCAGTCACCCTATGTATGACGAGGCGGCACGCTAAGTTCGCAGAGGTGTTAACAATTACTCTTTACGTTTCCTATTTTATAATAATACTCGTATGTTATTTTAATACTACTTTAAGTGCGTATTTTGTCTTTCAAATTGCCATTGTTATCCGTCTTCTATAAACAAATGATATGCTGAGTTACTTGGAAAATTAAGTGTACAGGCAAAAACAGAGCAAGTAGGAACAAAGGTACTCAAAACGACAGACTTGATTACGGCTGAGTACCACCCATTCACAGCCAGCACATCCTTGCAAATCTCTATGCGTACGCATCCATTCTCCTAACGTAATCACATAAACATGCAAACACACATTTTGGCACCTAGCTTAAAGCCACCACCCACTTCTGACACTCCACCGTGACGGATACTGACTGGTTAAATATAGGACCAGGAATATTCTCTAGTATGGAAATTCTCATCTGCTACCGAAGTGCCACCGACGGCCAAATATGCTAATTGAAGTATCCTACCTTGGAAATGTAAATCAATGTTTTTTGGCGAAGGTTGAATGTGATTTGGGTATCTTGATGGAAGGAAATGTTTGTACATGTTGCTGTTATTTTATATGGATAAATGTTTGGCCTGAATAGTAAGGTGTTTTTTTTTTACTAGCTGCCTGTGGCCTTGGCCACGTAAGGGCAATATTTCACCGAGACACCATGGCGATGCGACCAGCCGCTGCTACCAACAAAATGCATACAGCTCTACAGAGAGTTACTCACCTGGTGTCCGTTTGGTTGCGCAACCAATTTGGTGGCGCGACCATCTTGAACATGTAGCAACTAGCAGTCTGTATGGTTTTGTAGTTTGGTAGTTTAGATCGATATTTCACCGGGACACCATGGTGGCGCAACGGTCGCATTATAGCCCTAAAAGTAGCAAATTGTCCCAAAGAAGTATACTTCCAGGGCAAAAATCCCGTGTACTGTTCCAGGACATGGTCTAACCGTGTACCATGTGATATTTCATACAAATCCGTTCAGCCAGTAAAAGTAACACAAACTCACAAAATTTCCCCTTTATAGTAGTGTGATGTAAGTGGGAACTTATCAAATAACTTTTCCCGTTCTGGGTAGAGGGAGTATTAAACTTTTCATTATCATCATCATCATCATAACAGCCGAAAGACGGCCACTGTTGGACACAGGCCTTCCCCAGGCGTCGCCACAACAACCGGTCCTGTGTGTCACGCATCCATCTGATTCCCGCGACCCTGACCAGGTCATCGGTCCATCTTGTTGGAGGCCTTCAACGCTGCGTCTTGCGATACGTGGTCGCCACTCCAGAACCTTTTGTCCCCATCGACCATCTGTTCTGCGCCCTGCCCATTGCTACTTTAGTTTGGCGATTCTTCGAGCTATGTCGGTAACCTTGGTTCTCCTTCGGATATTTTCATTTCTGATATGATCACGCAAGGAAACTCCGAGCATAGCCCTTTCCATCGCCTTTTGGGTGTCTTTGAGTCTTCCTATGAGGCCCATTGTAAGTGACCACGTTCTCCAGAACGTGGTCACTTATAATGGTCAATACCATGTCATCATTAGCAACATGCACTGGTCATAGACTTTCGTCTTGAAACACTGTGGTATATTGGACGAGAAGACACCACGCAGCTTCCCTAACTGCCAGCCGAGTCAGATTCGACAATTGACCTCTTTCTCGAAGTTAAACCTACCCAACTGCACCGTCTGTTTCAGGTAAACGTAATCGTCGACATCTTCGAGTCTCCGATCTTAATAGGAGTGGGTGCTACATGGATGTTAACCATAACTTTGGTTTTATTCATGTTCATTTTAAGTCCCACTCTTTCGGAAGCTCTACTGAGGTCACCAAGCATTGTACTGAGTTCCTCCGTAGTCTCAGCCATAACTATTATGTCCTCGGCAAACCGAAGGTGAATGACGTACTCGCTATTGACATTAATACCTAGTCCTTTCCATTCCAGAACCTTGAAGACATCCTCCATTGCGGCCGTGAACAGTTTCGGAGAAATGACGTGTTCTTGCCTCACACTTCGCTGCAAGAGGATAGGTTTCGATGTCTGGTCTTAAAGTCGGACTGACATGGTGGCGTTTTTGTACAAACACTTCAGCACTTCGATTTACCGATAGTCAATCTGGCACCTCGATCGCTCGATCGAATCAAAGGCTTTTTCGTAGTCCACTAACGCTAAGCAGAGAGGCTGATTATACTCGTCTTCTGTATAATCTGCCGCAGCGTATGTATGTGGTCTACGGTACTAAAGCCTTTTCGGAATCCGGCTTGTTCGGGAGGCTAGAAGTCGTCGAACCTGCGCGCGAGACGGTTCATGATGACTCTGGAAAACAGCTTATAGACATGGCTCAGAAGTGAGATGGGTCTAACATTGCGATACCAAACAAAATTTCTATCACTGGAAACATGAATTATATTTCATGTACAACAATACAATTGCCCTCAATTCTAGCTAAACCTATTCAAATGAAAAGGCTACTGAAACAACACGTCATTAGTTTAATTACAAATGTTTTGTAACTCGCATTGCATTGCACCCGGGGGCATCGTTAGCTTATGTTCAATTGTAATTACTATTGTGTTCGTGCCCAGCTTTAGTTTAGTTAGAAAAATATGTGAAATATGTTTTTAATAGTTGTTTAACTATTAAAAACATATTTCACATATTTTTTAATGAAAATATTTTTTTTTATAGCAAGCTTTTATAGCACGGTATAATACCTATAATATAATTAATACTCCTCAAGAAAAATCATACGAGCCCAAACTCGAGAGGATTGTGTCGTTTAATTACCAAGCTCCTACAGCCACCTTCCGGTTCCATCATCAGATCAGCGCCATGTCATAATAATTTTTCATTGTCATCCGATTTACACACGCATGCAACAGCTCAATCGAAAGCCAGGAAGTGGATCAAATTTATTTTGCAAGATTTGATTATAGACATAATGGCAATCATCGGGACAGGTGAAATTAAATAAAAGCTTGTAAATATCAGGTATTCTATTTTACTCTATGTTAGGAGTAGCTAAGTATGGGCTCCTACTCAAAACTGCGATACGATACAAATAGTTGTGATGCGATTTCATGCGGCAAAACATCGACATTCAGCAAGCTTTGGCCTTGACTCATTTCATACAAAATCACGCACAGCACTACGAGACTCAGTGTGCCATACCTTGCGTCTCGCCCCGCACCCACGTGCGTGAGCGCGTTTCTCTGCACGTAGCCGCGTGATCAGCATGAACACCCGTGGATGCATTTTCGTTGTGTTGGACTGTGCGTGTTTTTTATACAAACGGAGATACTTACAAGCAACGTCAAAACACGCATTCACGCGCTACGCTGCGTGGTGCGTGCAGTGTGATAATCATCTTAGACTTCTCCTGGCGATTAGAACATATTTAACGGTCCGAAATCAAATATCGGGTAGTTACTCTCCGGGACGTAACACCCGACTGAAGATTTTCACCCTTTTTTGAGTGTAAACTTCCGCAAACCTCCGTTGGTTTGCGGAAGTTTACACTCTGTTCCCCATCCCTCCAAACTCATGCTTAAACAAAACTTCAAATTCAAGTCACGATCTCATTTGCTGCGTTATTTTATTTTTTTAATATGCTAACTTAGGAAACTTTTGGCCTCGCACAATATCTTTTTTAAATTTGTTATTTTTTTTAGTTTTTTTTTTTCTAATTAGTTAAAAACCGGGTCTGTTTGTCCTGTGTGAGTCCCAAATAATCTTTTTTTATTCTTTCATTGTATTTGTTTTGAACATTAATGCCTAAATGTGTTAGTAAAAAAAACAGGAATAATTAGATTCGATACTAACAATATGCGACGGATATTAAAATGCAAACGTTCCTACTTCCTAGGTTTCAGGAATGGAGTTTTTTTGAGGACAATATATATTTTATATTTTCAAAGGAGCACCAATTAGAATTTTAAATGTTGGTATGAAGAAAAGTGAGGGCATAGTGTGTTAAAATCTTTCACGGATGCCTTCTTACAACAGTGGTAAAGTATTCACAAAATAACCATTCGTTGTCTACGATTTAATCCCGGGATCACCAAATAAACATTACAACACATAACAGCTCCAATAATTCACCAAAAGAACTTAAGAACAACACAAAAGTCTTAGTTAAACCCTTTCTAAAATCTCAAGATGCGAACAATAATGACACGGAGCGTTAATAACAATATATTCCCGCCATTATCCCCTTCTCAGACAACGGAACAAGCCTTAATTATTAACATTTAACATAATATTGCGTGTTACGCTTCATGTGGGGTTTCAACGCCGCGACAAACCGACTTCTGCGCAACGGTTTCGACGAACGGTAGAACGGGACTCCAATTAATTTTGAATTCGCGGTTTCGAACGTTATTAATAAAAGAGATATTAATGTTTGTGGTACATGGGTTGACAATTTTAATGAATATTTTCCGAGGATGATTTTTTATTATTGTCTAGAATTTTAATTTGTTGGAACGAGTGTCAAGAACTGCGCGGCTTTCTGCTAAGACATTTGTGTTTCTGTGTGCATCCCATTACGTTCTTGACTTAAACCTTATTACGTAAAATAATGTTTAAGTTAGCTGGTACCGAAGTGCACTGAATTCGGTACACTGGGCCCTAAAATGTTAAGCATGATAGCAGCTGAAACTAAAACTCTTCTAATTCAAATTTAACAAATTATATTGTCTGCTAACTTAGCATAAACCTACCTATACTCGCTTTCAAAGAAAAGAGACTTGAATACAAATTAAGATAATTACTTGGAGTCGCAGTCGTGATGATGATGAAGCGAGTATTACTAAAACAGTTATGAGTATAATGTAGATAGATGAAGAGGGAGAGGAAGGAAAAGATGGATAGATTGTAAGAGAAGTGATATGAAAGAAAAGGGAGTTAGTGATAGCGTGACAGGTGACAGCAAGGAAGGGATGAAAAAGACCCCAAATAAAACGGGACAAGGGCTGGAAGATGATGACTTGGAATCGCAGTCGCATAGTTATTTATTTTGTCGTATTAACAGTATACACCCTTATCACGAACGACATTCCCTTTGTGTTGGCAACACTGTATTCCACATTAAGTAGGTAAACGTTTTGAATTAATTTCAGTAACAACGAAAACCGATGGTGTAGTGACAAATATTAATAAAGGAAAACTGTTTGGGCGATTTGGAATTCTAGCAGGAACAAGAAACACTCGAGATGCAGTTAGTAGTGTATTGCTTCGATCGAAACTTAAGTTTCGGAAATTCGGACGGTCGTGTTTGCGTTGAACAATCGTATCAGAACATGAGAAGTAAGTAAACAAATAAAGAGAGCATTACGTTTGGACATATTTATATCACAGCTCAATTTATGGGTACACACACATACAGAAGTTTGTTCACAATTTTTCTTTATTATTAATAAGTTTGCTCTTGGCCACTATCTTACTTGATGGAAAGTGACAATGTGGTTGATGCAATACGTTTACCTAGAAGTAACCAGTTCACTTGACTTAGGGTCCCCGAGAAGAAGTTTTTAGTTATCAGGAAACGAAGACTCCGGCAGGGAATTCCACTCCTTGACTGTAACGCTCAATAAATGTGTTACCATAATTTTTGACATGAATCTATGAAATAAGAGGCACTTCTTCTCTCATAAACACCCTCATGCATATCCTTAGTAATGTACTTATGACTGGCTCTTAAACATAATTAACACGCTACTTAGTCACTCGTCGCATCGCCGCGATAATATCGCCGTGTGGAGTCACGTTCTAAGAGTGTATCGAAATACGTGGTATGACGAATAATATCGCCGCGATTCTCTCGCTTCTAGAGATGGTTCCTAAGCAGTAAAAACGCTGAACGCGCCGCGAGACGCCACGCTGAAAGCGCCGCGAGACGCCACGCTTCACGCGCCGCGCGACGCCATACTGAACGCGCCGCGAGACGCCACGCTGCACGCGACGTGCGACGCCTCGTGTATCTGTAAACAAGTGCTAACGTACCGTCCTTTCTTGATCAAACTTCTCGGGGTCTGACTAAAATATCCAACGCTTGCTTTCTATGCGAATGCCTAGTCCTAGTGTAATTAGTATGCAATGTCCACGAATAAATATTTGCTCTGTTTCTGGGGGCAGTGTTTGTTTACCAGATACGTGTTTGTAGGCATTAAGCTGCTGTGTGGTCCTTACGTAGGTCAGGTCAAGGTAAAGTAATCTTCATTTTTTTTTTTTGCTTTAAAAAAAACCTTCAGACCTCAACGCTGTAAATGTGTTTATACTACCGACCTGTTACAACTAGAGGTCGAAATTAGGTAGAGTCGTTCATGTACTTGCATCGAAAAGTTGATATTAATATGGATCCTCCCGGGTGTGACCAACAATATTACAAATAATGATTAAAATCTCTGAAATAGACAACATAAATAAAACAAAGGTAATGAAAATAACATTTTATTACTATTTTTAATGAAAAAAACTAAATAAAAATAAAAACCTCAGAGAACAATAAGACAAATAAAATAAAGATATTAACATACAATTTTTCTTAGTATTTTTCATTGAAAATGATCTCTGCGTCAACTGAGGTAAGGTTAACAATTATTTTATACACTTCCTCTTCATCTTCATCAATGCAGGAAGAATTTTTTTCTGCAATATCTCTGATAGTGTCATAAAAAAGTCTGCTCTTTACAATAATCTCGGGATTTGAGGCATATCCTTTTCTTCTTTCGCTGTATGAAATCATTATAAGTACATAAATAACTCTACCTAATTCCGACCTCAGGTTATAACAATTTTTTCTAAGGTTTCCTTATGAGCTATGTATCGTCACACCATAGGCCACCGCAGGCGTAGACTTGCGGACGACGAGCAATGGGTAGCTAGCCGTCTGGTAAAAACCGAGCCCAGAACGAAGGCGTGTTGTGTTCCGTAAAAAACCGTAGGGACCCAGTAGGGTCGATACTCGCTTGGGCTTCGGGGAATTTCTGAAAAGGTCACCGTAGTCCTAGAACGCAAAGAGTTATTGAAGGACATAGGTATGGGTTTTAGTCTGTTAAAGTCTGACAAGCCCTTCGGCTCCGACCTAGAGCGAGAGGTGTCATTGGATGATTTCCTACAAAAAAAAACTTGTTGATAAGATGACAAAAAGATCCATAAATTCTTCGTGCTACAATTTAATATAGAATAGAAAGTGAAGGAACTCTTGCATTTCCAAATGCAGTTCCCTTTTCCAAACTTTATTGAATATTACCTATCTCCTTGAAGTTATCACACCTGTGCCCAGCGATATGGTTCCAACTAAATTACCAGTCGAACTTGTAAGCACTTCTGCATCCAATTTCCGTTAGTGTAATAACTGTAAAACTGTAACATAGGTATATGTGGGAAGTTTTAAAATATTTACCCTGGATTTAGAACGCAAAAAGTAATTAACTTTCCGGACCGAGCCCAAGTCGTCGACGGCGCGCACTATTTCCGCGCGCCTCAAGGAGTTGTCAGCAACAGCAGGGGCCCAGCTGGGTCGAAGCCTACTGGAGCCAGGGTTATCCGAAAGGGAACTCGAGCCCCGGTGTGAAGGCTAGAAGTAACAGGGTGGGCTTTTAGTCAGTAAGAGTCTGACACTATGTCTCGCTACGCCCAACAGCGGGGGTTGTCATTGGATGATTTTTCCCACCATAAAAAAAAAAGTCAGTAAAAGTCTGAAAAGGCCTCTCGGTCCGCGGAGGAAGTCGTGTGATTTCTCACATCATTTATGTTCAGTCAGTGGTCAAAAGTGCAGTTGTAGTCTACCATTGCTAAAGTGTCTGACATTTATTTTTAGTAAACGTTCAATCGTTCACATCTAGTTTATTCAATCCACCTGTTTTTCCCTCTCCATGCATCCACATATAAACTCATAACTCTTTTAGTAATATGCGTCTCATCCATCCTCTTCAAATTACCAAGGTAAAGAAAGCCTGAAAGCAAAATCAAAAGGAAGTATGGTTATATTAAACGTAATTAATAGAACAAATTAATTTGAATACCGAAAAAACCAGTGTGAAATCAAGCGTATACAACAGATTAAAAGTTACTTCCAAGCTGATGTATAAAGACTTGTAAAGCGTTAGGATGCTTTCAATTTATGCGTTTTTTGACGGCTTGTGCCGCACGGATTCGGTGCGTAGTCGCGCTGCGTACGGACGATCGTATTTTTCATACAAAGCACGCGGTGTGGCGAACGGACGACAACAGGACGGCAACGTCACAAGTACCGCGTGTTCAATTCGGTGTTGAACAGTGCAGTGTTAGTGCATCTGCATACAAACGCACGGTAGCCAGATATGTTTTCAGTTTAGGCACTTGTTGTCGGACTGCTAAGATACTGTGTAACCGGCCGGTAAACGTGCGTAAGCGGTCCGACATGAAACGTCTAAATTGAAAGCGCCCTTAGAACAAAACTTTTATTCAATAGCAAGAAAATTACGGCATTTATAAACATATAGGTGGTATAAACGTCACGTCAACTACTACGATTTATGAAAAACATTCAAACATTTTTACTTCAAAGATTTTGCTATGACTTTGTGACGAAATAAAAGAATTTTATTGTCTTTTAATTATTCCTGTCTGGGACGACTTGACATATTGGTGTCCCTTTGGAAGTAAATGGCATTTTTAGTTTGTTTCAAGGGATTTCGACACGAAATTTATGGATACTTAGACTCATAAATGTGACAATCACTATTATTCTTGTCTGTAGCTGGTTCTTTTTTGGTACTTCCCGGGCAGAGGACGTCAGAATAAAAACAATATGCTGGATAATTTAATACGGAAATAAAAAAGCCATACTAATGTAAGAGACTATTGATAAAATGTATCGCCACTTTATTTTTGCGGTTATCTAATGAGAGGGAAAACGCTCACGCGTGCGGTTGCCTCCCGCTAGCATTACTGCTTTACAGAAAGAAGCTATTGCCTGCCACTCCTCCTCGCTCCGGACCATGATCTGTACAAGGACCTGGCGCGAGAGTTCGTTGCCGCTGTTTGCGTTCGTGGGTTATAATATCAATCTGCTTAGAATATCAATAAAATCAGTCAAGATTGGATCAAATTCGAAAAATACCACGCAAAATCGAACCACTATGACTATCTGCACAATAGAAAGAGTGCAAATAAAAATAATATGGAAGTTTATGTAGCTATCGTGGTCGCGAACTTTTCTTTGTAATTGTTCCATTTCCAATACATATAGTATTCGTTTCCCTGTGATATTTTCTGAATTGACTTGTATTAGAATTCATAAAACGAGGTATAGGTGTTTTTGAATAATAATAATAATATGACGAGAACCTCGTGAAAGCTGAGAAAGATAAACAAACTAAATATCTTGACTTGGCTCGCGAGGTTGTCGACATGTGGGAAGTGGATAGAGCAATCATTGTGCCCATAGTCGTGACAGCCAATGGCTTAATAGCCAAGAGCCTCGACCAACATCTGCGGAGGCTCTCGTTAGGCAGTTGGATCAAGGGCTTGATCCAGAAGGCAGTACTCCTAGACACGGCGCGTATTGTCCGGAGGTTCCTCTCTCAGGAGCCCTGACCACCGGCAGCTTGGACCCTGTTCCCTATGCCGGTGGGCTACAATTTTTTATATTTTTAAATGTTTTTTTTTTAATGTTATTTTTTGAAGAAATATTTGAAAATATGATAAATATGTATATTATAATAAATAAATGGAATAATAATATATATATATATGTTTTTATATTTTTAAATGTTTTTTTTATATATATATTTGTTATGAAAAATATTTAAAAATATCAAAAATATGTATTACAAGAAAAATAAACGAGATAATAATAATAATAACATTCCACAACTAGCACACAACGCCATCTGGTCCCAAGCTAAGCAGAGCTTGTGTTATGGGTACTAGACAACTGATAAACATACTTATATCTTTCTAAATACATACATATTATAGATAAATTACACCCAGAACAAATGATCATGCTCATCACATAAACATTTGTTCTGGGTGGGAATCGAACCCACGACCTGTGGCATAGCAGTCAGGGCCACTAACCACTAGACCAACAGGCCAGTTAAGTGATCTGAATAAAACATTCATTTAAAGAACAGAAAGACACGCTAGTTTAATATATAGCTTTTCTTTCCATATTGCATAATTATAGCTTTCAATATATTTATTTTCGTTAATTAATTATTTTGATTAATATTAACTATTGCAAAGTGATGTATTGTGCTTTATAGAACGATTTTACATAGTTTAAATTTAAAATAAGAACATATTTTTTTTAAATAGAAAATACCAACGAAAAGTTCCACCACTGTGGGGTCCAGAATCATGTACTGGATCCCTGGTATGCGTTTGTGCGTCGATGTCAAAGACACCGGGTATATGCTTACATTTAGTGTTTGATTAATTTGTTAGCAATACACAGACTACCCTCTGTATTATTTTAAGTTCTTACGATCCATCCTAAGGTTGTCTGATATATATCGCTGTTAGCGATAAGACCACAATTGTACCCATAGATTTAAGCGAACGCCGGATTCGCTTTCTCACTATCTTTCTATTATTTCCAATTACGGTATTCATAATGGTTATGTTACTTTTTCGGTGTACAATAAAGTGTATTCGATTGATGAATGCCTTAACTGTAGATCAAGAAATACCCAAATAAAAGTAAAGCTACCAAAGCAGTATTAAGACAGTCTAAACCAACATTTTGATGTCCTAAACAAATACATAAAATAAAAACTCAATAGCAGACGCAACAGTTTGTTCGCTTTCAAACAAAACACAAAAGAAGCACACTGAAATAACACGTTCTTCCAATACTTCAAGTCAGAACGAAGTAAGTCTTCGACGGGTAACGGAAGATGGAAATAAATCGCCCTTACTGTTGCTCCCTTTATATTATTCAACGACTGCGGCAGTTTAAGAGAGACATGCCGAGATTTGGTCCGATTTTTTTCCTCCAAATTCGGATTTATTTGGCACCTGGCTTATGTATAGTTTGGGCCATCAATCCACTGTAAGGGAGAAATGTAGTGTATTCATCCAAAGCTTTCTGTAACCACTTTTGCTTTTGGGATTCGATGGTGTTGGAAATATTGCTTCTGAATTATTAAATAGACTGATGGAGGAAAACATTCGGATAATCAAATATTAATGTGGAGCTAAATATATTTCTGTTGTACAAAATATATTATGACGGATACATACTCGTAAATATTGAATCAGATATACCTACTACCTACTTACAATTTGAAAACTAGTAAGGCTGGTAAAAGAATCAGCTTATCAGAAAATTAAATATTAACTAAGGAAAAAGGTATAAGTATATTTTTACATTGTATATTATTTTTTGTGTATTTTTTTCTAACTCTCCTTTTGCACACTTGCTGGAAGAGATTTCTTCAAAAATAAACAACACCATTTATCGGTTTTAATTTTTTTAGTACATTAAATACATTAATGTACACGCGTACATATAAATATAATTTAAGTGTCTGTTTGTAATATCAAAATAACATTTTTTACACCCACAAAATGCAATTTTGTCTGTCGGTTTGTCCGTTCATTCCAGCTTATCTCTAAAACGGATGAACGGATTTTGATTTTAGAAATAGCATTAAGGTTTCGCAAAAAAAAAGTCTTAAAATTGTGACCAAATGAACACCAGCAAGTTGACAAATAAAAATAAATAAGGACCTATACTCAAAATAATGTTCAAAATAACATTAGAAATTTATGAAAACCTCTTATTACTGTCCGTTCAACCCATTTTGACTTTTATTACGTTAGTGGCATGCATGACAAATGGCGGCTGCAATAAATAGTTCGTATTGTAACCACTTTTTTGCTTTTAATGCCATCCTTATCCTTACAAAATAGAAGTTAAAATCGGTTGAACAGACAGTAAAAAAGCATGAATAGGGTATATAATTAAATATTATTGAGGGTTGTCATTGAATCGATAAAGGACAGAGACTGTCATAACCAAAAAAATGAATCACGTTATATTTCCTTTTAATTTTCGAACCGGTAGATCGAAAGTCATTTTCTCCGAATCTCGACCTCACAAGCATCTTGTTATTTTTATATACATATATATAAGCGGCAATGGACGTTGAATATTGTATGGAATGGGCCTGTCCCGTCGCCTCTTGGGTGAGTGACTAGATTCAATTCTTGCTTCGACGGTTATAGTTCTGGTCCTTAGATCACATTTTGGTCCTTTATAGTGATGTCCTTAGGAGATAGTTTCTAGTTTATGATTAGTATCGTTTGTATCATTTTTGAAAACACTAGATATACGGTATCTTTTATGTTCTTTCTGCAGAGTGTCTTGCCAAGGGGTACCATGTATCTAATTATTGGGTTATAGAAAATGAATCATGTCCGTGAACGTACGCTGTCAGTTAAGACGCTGTCTCTTAACTGCCAGTGGCTTATGTCGGTATTTTGAATTGTTTTTTATCTTAAAAAAAAATGTATGCCCGAAATATTTGTAATATACATAAATAACGTCATTTATGGGAGGGTCCATAGAATTCCTTGCACAATCTTCTCCGTAGAGATCTACGCAATGAAATATGCAATTACCATAATCTTTCTGACTGATAGAGTTCTAGGCAATTTAAAAGTGTCTGTGGTAGTAAAGTCTGTAGTCTTAATTTGTAATAAGTGATTTAATTTAGTTTGATATACCTACTGCTTCTACTCGTGAAATTTGAACAAATTCTTTTGAGTCATAGCCAATTTCCACAAAAATTGGTCTTTTTGTACAACGTAACATAAAAATGTAAACATATAGTTACCAATGCAAAAGTATGCATCGGTCTATGTCTACATTTTTTCGGGACGAAAGTGGTTCATTTCTATGAGCAGAAGCAATGTTTAACTTCAAAGTACGACCAGCCATATCTGTAACATCCTGTTGATCCAAAATCTTGTAACACTTAGTCAAAACCAACAATATTCCAACTAACCACATTATTACCCTAACATTGAGAATATTTCCCACCACTTCCACAAGCTTCCTTCGTTACAACTCGTCAAAATAGAAAGACCCTCTTCCTTTTACATTATCAAACGTTTCAGGGACCAGTTGAACTTGGTTGTCTTCGCTCCCCTCTGAGCCTTTAATGGACCTTCAGATTGCAAGTTGAAGTAAGTAAGAAATATGACATAAAGGCGGTTATCACACTGCCACGCACCACGCAGCGTAGCGCGTGAAAACGCACCTACGCACGAACTTGCTGGAGTACAGATCTGCATTATCGTGCGGGTTTTTTACGCACTCACGCGCTTAGGTGCGTCTTGTAAATTCACGCAGGCACGCATTCATTTCATGCAAAATCACGGTCGGTACTACTAGACTCAGTGTGGCATACCATGCGTGTCGCCCCGCATCCACGCGCGTGAGTGTGCGTTTCTCCGCATACAGGTGCGTGATCTGCATGAACGCGCGTGGATGCAGTTTCAGTGTGTTGGACTGTGCGTGTTTTCTATACAAACGGAGATACTTACAAGCAACGTTAAGACACGCATTCACGCATTACGCTGCGGGGTGCGAGGCAGTGTGATAACGGCCTTAGTAGCAAGATTTTATACGTATGGTCACTTTGTTGCGATTTTTAGCTATATTATGAATGAATTGTTTCTATGATGATATCTGCAGGAGAACCAAGATAACCGATATAACCTGAAGAATCGCCAAACTTAAGTGGCAGTGAGCAGGGCACATTGCTCGGAGGACAGATGGTCCGTAGGGATGAAAGGTTCTGTAGTGGCGACCACGTACTGGAAGACGCAGTATTGGAAGGGTTCCCATAAGGTAGACCAATAATCTATTGAGGGTCGCAAGAATCCTATCCGAGACGCACAGAACCGGTCGTTATGGTGACACTTGGGGGAGTAAACCTCCCCCAACCTGTCCAACAGTGGACGTCTTTCGGCTGAAATGAAGATGTTTCTATATTATGTGCATTCGTAAATTTCAATTATAGAGGAAAAATTTTATTTTTTATTTCTACAGAAAATTCAATGGTTTTATCAGATGAAAGGTAACTTGAATCTCGATATTCTAATACTGAAAAGTCTTGCGAAAATGTGAAAGGGAATTTTATTTAGGGTCTTTATAGATAAGAATCTGTTTGGTACCTATTGGTCCTTTTTTCTATTTTATTTCATAAAAATTTACTTTGATATTAGGACCAAAATTTTATTTTGTAGTACTCTGGTAGACTCGATGTTTTCGCGTCATATCTCATCGCATCTGTATCTACACTTATATTATAAAGAGGCATACACCGTTAAATTTTAATCGTTTTAATCCCGTGGAGGGTCGATCCGGTACATGAAACACTATCGATTTGTAAAGATAAAATTAAAAAATAAAGTACCTTTTCTTCAAAACTCGTATTAATTTACGCGAGTCCAATTACCTGTAGTTTGTTTGTACGCAACGCCGACAACTACCTACGGGTCATTCGACTATCTCAGCTGACGTTTTCTTAAAGAAATTAATTTCGTACATGCGTAAATTAATACGAGTTTTGAAAAAAGGTACTTTATTTTTTCAATTTTATTTTTACAAATCGAAAGTGTTTCATGTACCGGATCGATCCTCCACGGGATTAAAACGATTAAAATTTAGCGGTGTATAAAGTGTCTAAGATGACAAAGATTAGTATATTAATGTAGAGGGGACCTTACAGTGCCGGATTAATCTTTAGAATACCGTAATTAGAGACACAATAGAAAACAATGGGAGAGCGAACGCCGGCGTTCGCTTGGGGCTTAACGAATCAAGCTAGCGTGGGGCTTGTAACAAATTCAACCACGGGCGCTTTGGTTGAATTTGAAAAATCTGTATAAATGACACCGAATTAAAACTCTATTAACTTATTTTCAAACAGGTCTCGAAGCTCTTAGATAGCAATGGGTTTGCCCGCAGTTTCGCCCGCGTACAAAAAATATATCCTATATCATTCAGGAATAAAGCAGCTTTTTATCGGTGAAAAAATTTTAGCAATCGGACCAGTACTCAAATTACCTCTTATAAAGAAAAAATCAAACTTGACGAAAACGCCACTGTAACGAGGTATCTTTACAGTGGCGGATTAGCTACGTAACAAGAGTAGCAAATGCTATGGAAAGAAGAAAAAGAAAGAAAACATACTATACGTTAAAAAAAAAAACATTTATAACCATAAAATTAGTAAAAAACACTCCGAGTTAACTATTTTTTCCTTGCTACATTTCATAGCGAAAGTTTATGAGTGTGTGTGTATGTTTGTTACATCTTGACGCTTGAATGGCTGAACGGATTTCGAAGAAACACGTGTGGTCAAGGATAAACCATGTCCTGGATTAGCACACGGGATATTTTTTTTGCCGGGACTATAAAGCTACTGCTCCACCAGCGTCCTAACGCGTAAATTGTTACATTAATTTAGGCGTTACGTAGATGTGGCCAACGTTTTAATGCGTTAAATTACAAACGGCATTACTAACGTCATTAAAAACATTAAACGATAGCTTGGGTGTCGGTTTTTTGGACACATCAAAGGATTTTAGCGCGTAGTTTAATGCGCTAAACGATGTTGGCTACATTAACGTCGTCTCATTACTCTAATTCCGCGGGACGCGCACGCACTACAAGGAGCGAAAGGACGACTGTAGGTACTTTGTTTTAGGCGAGAACGGCAATGGAGTGGTCAAATGAGAAAGTAGTATACATAAGTTACCTACGTGTAGGTTTTCACTTACCGAGTTCGACGACGATGCATTTCAATCATCCACCATCTTCTTTTTTTTTGATTTTTCTTTTATTCTAAACATCCATAAATGCACAAAATAATTAATGACGCTTATTGTTGCAACCAGTGTAGCTGTTTCTAGCTCGATTGTCTACTTTTTACCTCCTCTTTTTGTGTGTTAAGGGGCCGGCGACGGATGAATTTCCATACAAACGTACAACATATTGTGATGATATTCGGTTATAGACAATATTTATCTAGGTTCCTACGTCGAGAATATTAGAAATATTGTTATTTTTAATACAGGAAAAGCCAAATGGCATGTTTTGTCATTTACGCTTTAAAAAAGTGCGAAATACAATTTGCTTAAATTTCTTTTTGTTTTTTTTTTAAAGTAAGATGTAGGAACCTAGATAAATATTGTCTATAACCGAATATCATCATAATATGTTGAAAATATGCTCCAACTGCAAATGAGCGTGGTATTACGTTTGTATGGAAATCCATCCGTCGCCGGCCCCTTAAAACACGTTACGTCTTGAAGAATTAACTCTACTGGCATTGTCACCCAAATGTAGCGAACGCGCAATTTTAATGCCTTAATTAACGAGTTGGCCATTGCCATTAACGTTAACGCTAACCCATATGTGGCAGTTCTCGTCTCAACCTCGTTTTTTTTGAAGTTAGTTAAATCAGATAGACCAAAATTATGCGATGCATTGTCGTTTCAAACTTCGAGTTTACGAAAAAATTGTGATAGCACCCTTATTAGTTATTACAATAATTTTTCTTCGTCCATATTTTACGTTAAGTACATTTTTGTTCACAATAATAAATCTCTGTTTTATTTCCAGGTAAATCTTCAGAACCTTCATAAAACACAATTGTAAGTACTCATTGACCTCTCCGTAATGAAATTACGTGAAAAATATTGTTCATGAAAGGTAATGTCAAAGAATTTGAAGTAAATGTTTTGTACATTTTTATTACAGCTGTCAAAATGTGCTCTTTTATATTAATAAAACCTGAACAAATAAAAAATCTGGTTGGTTTTTTTAATCCTTGGGACAGATGAAAATGAGATTGGAAAAAAAATTATAAGCTAAGTTTTTTTTTTATGGTGGGAAAAAATCATCTAATGACAACCCCCGCTCTTGGGCGGAGCGGGAGATAGTGTCAGACTTTTACTGACTAAAAGATCCACCCCGTTCCTTCTAGCCTTCATACCGGGGCTCGAGCGCCCTTTCGGATAACCCTGGCCCCAGTAGGCTTCGAGCCGGTTGGGTCCCTGCTGTTGCTGACAACTCCTTGAGGCGCGCGGGAACAGTGCGCGCCGTCTTGGGCTTGGTCACTGTTTTGCTCACTGTCCGCAAGCCCAAGGTACCTGATACCTAAACGTGGAATAACGGTCATTGACCCTCTTATATTTGTTGTCATTCTTAATTTCAAAAACGGTAAAGACATAAAGCTGTCTCGAATCGACATGTATCGTGATTCTTTACATGATCTAGTAATGAAAAGCAATTCATTGTTGGTTTTCCTGGTACCTATGCAGAGTTATTAGGAAAAGGTCAATGTACATTATGCCACGGTTATCTGGCGCCTTCTATGGGGCATAACATTCCGCAGTAGACGCCTTAAGCGTCCAGAGTCGTATCGTAAGCGTATCGTAGGCGCGAGTTTTTAGACGGCGAATAATGCATATGTCACCGTCCGATAAGTATGGTCATCGGTCTACCTTATAAGAGGCCTAACAACTGCATCTTCTAGTACGCGGTTGCCACTCCAAAACCTTCCGGTCTGATCGACCCTCTGTTCTGCGAGCAATGTGGCCTGACCGCAGCCATTTATTTTTGGCGATTCTTTCGGCCCCATTGATCCTCTGTTTTGCGAGCAATTTGCCCTGCTCACTGCCTCTTAAGTTTACCTATTCTTCAGGATACAGTAACACAACGACTCGGAGGAAACTTGGTATACAATGGATGCATAGCGTAGCTTAGTGTCGAAGTTCGATCCATGTGTTTGTTGGTCAACCATAAACTCCAGTGTTAAGTTGTTTTCAGTCGCTGATTAAATCATCATCACCACTACTCTACCCGTAAGATGTCTTCTGCTGGAAATAAGACTCCCTCAAATGCCACTATAGCGACCGGTTCCGTACGTCGCGCATCCATCGGATTGCTTGCAAGTGTCACCAGGCCATCGATCTCTTTCGGCGTCTTCCGGTCCAAAACCTTTCGGGCCCATTCATCATCTGTTCAGCAAGCAATGTGTGCTCACAAATAAACATTTAGTTCTTACTAAAGTTCATCCTTCATTCTTTTCATCTCACAAATCCTTCTACCAACTTCACTTATTGAAAACTTCAACCAAACATCTACGACATTTAGAATATTCAAGTCAAAGTCAGACATGATGAATTATCTTCATACAACAGAGGTAGAGGTAGGTACTTCGTGAACTTCAGTCACTTTTCCATTAAGGTGCCGACTTTACATGAGCCTCTTTTGCCAACACATGTCGCTGTGGCCGTAGGGGGCTGAGCACATAAATCAAAAACTTGTGAAACGACATTGAGTGCGGCAGATAACAGACCTCGTATTGGTATGTATAGGGTGACGTACATTTTACTTATATTTGGGATCTGTTTGATAGAAACATACAATCTGCCTATATTTTTCCTTTGTTTCATTTTTCCACTGCTTCTTCAGAAGAATTTCACTTACTTCCTCTTATGCAGATCTGAGTGTTTGATATTAATTTCAACGTAATACCTGTGAAAGTTATCTTTCAGTTTCACTTTCTTTTGATTTGACAGACAGACAGACAATAAAGTGATCCTATAAGAACTCCATTTTTCCTAAAATACCTACAGCTCTAAATCTTATAACATTGAATGAATACTTTGTCCATCTACGAGAATCATGCATCTTTTTCTCCCGTCATTAATGTTAACAAAAGCCATATACATAATAAATTTTTATTTATTACAAATACTTAAAGGGCTTATTAGAAAAGGTCTTGTTATTATTTATGTAAAGTATCAATAAATAATATTCATAAACAGCAAAGTTATTAACGTTTGTTTATATCCCAAAATGCACCTCAATTTATGGAAATATTGTACAGGCTATTGATTATGAATGGCGATCAAAATGGAAAAACACTGCTTGTAGTATTTTGTAATTGCGTCAGCAATTGTAATTATGAAATGATTGATTCAATTATGAATTTAACAATTATGACTCATTTTCGTGGACAATTTTGGGATTTGTTTTTTTTTTTACTTTTGACTACATAAATATGATGATAGATTTTATGTACTAATAAAAAAATAGTCGTGTTCACTTCATGTCTACATTAGGTTTCATTTTGACTGACTGTAATATTGAAATTCCAATAAGTCATTGCATAATTAATTCTTGTCCAAACATATCGCATTCGCTTACCCCCCCTACTCGACGCTAACACTGCAAACTACCCTCAACTTTCGAGTAAGGAACTACAGTGTTGCCATATATTCACATGCGCTTTAGGTAAGTAAGATTTATGACAATTTCAGCACAAGTGTAGGTACTGCTGATACTGTTAAGAGGGAAACTTTCATCTTTCAGTAATGAAAGATTCGTAAAATACTTAAGAGAGTCCAACCAGAAATATACTGCCGCGCTTTTCGCGCCATTTTCGCGCGATATATTAGCGTTATAACTTTGTTCTTGATGAAGATATTTAAAAACATTCTTCAAAATTGTTTATTAAAAATAAATAATTTAGTAAATACATAAAAAAGATATATGCATACTTCTATCAGTATTAACACGAATTATTTCAACAATATTTATACCCCTGAAAACAAAAGACATTCAACTAAGCTTTAAAACGCGAATTCGTTCAAAGCATCGTGACAAAGCAGGTTTAATATCGTCATAGTAATCAGTGCAGTGCCACTGTTCTTTGACTTGTTTTGGGCCACATACGGCTGTGACGTCACGGCTCTAATTAGTCAAACGTTAATGTGAACAGTTCTGCTAATGAAACTTGATTGGTAGAGGATTTTTAACTTTATTGTTGAGAGTTTTGCGCTTTTTAACTGCAAAGATATTTGTAGGAGTTGTTGACGAATCGGACACAACATATTCGGACACAGTGTCCGAATCGACACATTATATCTACACTAATATTATAAAGAGGCAAAGTTTGTTTTTAAGCTATTGCATAGCTTCTATCGCGGGCCTTGAGCGTGGAGACCGAATCCAGAAATTCCGTAACGAAAATAACCTAACACCCCCCACTCATTTGTTTTTTGAGCGTGGTGACCGATAAGAAAACAAATGAGTGAACAATCAATCAAAATTCAATTCAATCTGTGAAAGTGTAACTTCAATTAATATCAAAGAAAAAAAAAACAAAGGAAAATAAATACTGCATAAATAAAATAAATAAATAATTATAATTGCATAAGTTGATAAAAATACTATGCAATAGCTTTACCGCGGCAGTCCCCGAGTGCCACACGTCTTTTTTTTGTTTATAGGAGGTAAGCTCTGAAAGTACTGGTCCGATTGGTAAAATTTTTTCACCGATAAAAAGCTGCTTTGTGCCTGAGTGACATGAGCTTATTTTATGTACTCGGGTGAAGCGGCGGGCAAAAGCTAGTTTTGTATATACTCATCGAGTTGTTCCAGATATCAGCAAACGGCTGGTTGATTCTTCACGTGATCAGAGGGCTGGCCAACTGTTCTTCTGGACATTTTTTCCATTGGAAGCGACGTGGATGATTTTTTTTATTTCTTTATAAACGCGTTTGTTTTTCTATTATCGTTTTTTTTTTTCAGTTTGTATATTAATTGGTTTATAAGTATTTTTAGTATGTAAATAATTTTACTTAAGTGAGAGCCATGGTGGCCGAGTGGTAATGGCTCTGACTTACGAGTTGTAGGTCGTGGGGTCAAACCCTGCCAGGCGCATTAATTTGTGTCATTTATTTCATTACCACTGCTCTCAAAACGATGAAAGAAAACATCGTGAGGAAACCGGCATGTCCTAGAACCAAACATTCGAAGACATGTGACATTCACCAAACTGAGTAAAAACCCACCCCGTTCCTTCGAGCCTTCATACCGGATTTGTGTAAACAAATGTCGATGACCTCTCCAACTTGCATTAAAACACTTCACTACCCACCACCCTCACCTAAACCCCAGAAAGATTCAATCAAAATCATCCCCATACACCTACTTACAACAGTAGCTACCCTGTTCGGCCTTTCAGCGTCAGTTGTGCACTAATTAAACTCCACAGATGCGATGTAACACGATTTCTAGACGAGGCTGCTGGATTAAGATTGTAATTCCGCAACTACAATCTTAAACCAGTTTGAAATGATTGCTGATAAAGTAGGTTTGAAATATAAGTAGATTTAAGTTATCAACAAGATGTGTCGTGGTTTTATTTGGACTGAAATTATTTATTTATTTATATCAATCAACATTGGATCATAGAATTAAATTAAAATAATAGTTATAAATAATACGATTAACTAAATACATTTGAACTAAAAGTCAAGCATAAGTACAAGCATATACGTCACAAAAAATGAATAATAATAACAATAAAATTTAATAAATAATTGAAATTAAAATAATATTTGAAAATTATTAAGTCCGTGAACCATGCAACAGTGATTCAGGTACTGACAGTTGACACGTTCGGCAAATGTTTTCAGAATTATGACAGTGTGGTGAAAGTAGCTTATACCAAAAACTTTATGCAATGAGAATTCCCTAATGCAGAGTGGCTTTTTATTCATTGATCATCTTTTTTCCTGCTCTAGAGACGTATAATAAAAACGCTTGAAAGTATGCTCATATCCGTGGGTATAGAAGCCTGAAAATATTTTTAGTGCATAAAAATATACCCGGCACTCATATTTAGTATAAGCATTGTATAATCAGCCTTATAATGTTCGCAGTGTCCTCGGGTCGAAGGTAAAAGACGTAACCTTGGAATGCCTATAAATTCTTCCAGTTTCGGCTCATTTAGATTTATCTTAAAAATAGTTCTGTTCGTTTCTCATAACGACGAGAACCTGATGACGGAGACCTGATACTAGAGCTGGGAAGTGGCTGATAGAATCCTGGATTGCCGACTAACACGTCGAGTTTGGGCTCATTAGACTCATCTTAACCAGTTCTTTTACTTTTTAACCGACTTCGAAAAGGAGGAGGTTCTATGTTCGGCTGAATGTATTTTTTTTTAATTTATATTCACCGATATCTCGGTCAATTGTGGACCGATTTTGAAAATTTTTTTTTGGTTGAAAGGTTATGCTTTATTGTTATGATCTGATCATAAACTTAGAAGATATGGAACAGAACTCCTCATAGGAACACAGCAGAATTGTCGTAACAAGTAAAATTGCTTAGTAGGGTGTGGTTTGTAGTTATTATTCAAACATATACATAGACTCCTTGCGTAGGTATGCTAGAAGATGTTTCTATTACAAGTTTTTAATGAAAGTCATGTTTTCATAGCAAGCTTTTATAGCGCAGTATACTCGTCAAGACGAGTCATACTAACCCAAACTCGATAGGGTTGTGTCGTTTAACTACCGAGTTCCCATGGCCACCTTCCGGTTACATCATCAGATCAGTTCCATGTCATAATAATTTTATATTGTCATCTGATTGACACATGCATGCAAAATTTCAGCTCAATCGGTAACCGGGAAGTGGATCAAATTTAACTTGCAAGATTTGATGACAGACAAACCTCGGGACAGGTGAAACTAAATAAAAGCTTGTAATAGCACTTATATTTATTTGGTAAACATCTTTTAGTTTTGCCGCGGAGTATTGAGTTTCTTCTAAAGCTAAGCTCTGAGAGAGCAGTGGTGGCCGCATTTATTTTATTTATTACTTAGCCCACACTGTTCCACTGCTGGGCAAAGGCCTCCCTCCACTCCTTCCAACGATCACGGTTCCTCGCTTTCTCATTCCAGTTCTTAAGGAAGCCATCCAGGTCATCCCGCCATCTCCTTCGTGGTCTGCCTCGGCCCCGCGTTGCTGTGTCCGGGTACCAATCCAGCGTTTTACGCGCCCACAGCTCGTTAGACATGCGGCAGACATGTCCTGCTCAGTCCCATTTAAGTTGGGCAGCCTTTTGAGCCACATCAACGATTTGCATTTTGGAGCGCAGTGTTGTGTTTCGAAGGCGCTTTACTTTGTGTAATTTATTTCATTACCACTGCTCTCAAAACGGTGAAGAAAAACATCGTGAGGAAACCGGCATGTCCTAGAACCAAAAATTCGAAAGCATGTGACATCCACCAACCCGCACTGGGCCCGCGTGGTGGATTACGGCCCATTCCCTCTCTTAGAGAGGAAGGCTGCGTCCCAGCACTGGGAACATTAAAAAAGGCTGATGATGATGATTGAGTTTCTTACGAGGTCGAAAATTCAAACTCCCAGGATACTGCGCTCGATAGCTCGCTGACAAATCTCGTGCCTAGACCCCTGCTGAAGTGTCAAAGACCAGGTTTGTACACCGTGCGTAAGTATGGGGTCCATAATTATTGGGTCCCATTAAACGCAAGGCGACATCACGGTATACCAAGGCGAATATCGAGAGATGAGCTTCACAACTATTAGAGGGACTCGCCTGCAAAAGCTAAAGACAGACGTGTATGGAAAAGAGAGGGAGGCGTTTTCCCAGCAGTGGAACATAATAAGTTAACAAACTAACTTACAAATACAATTTGATTCGTTATAGGTAGTACACCTGCCATTTCGACTCTCACAACATTCATCCCTCCTAAAAGTCGTCCAAAAACAAAGCTAGTCACAAAAGCAGGCATTCATTTGTCAGTCTTAGTGACGTCAGTTGCGCTGTAATTAAACTACGCGATGCACTGATGTCTGTGGTTGTAGTGTTAGGGGAACGAAACACGAATTCGTTTTGGAAATATCGTGTATTGGCTTTTGATTGACTTTAGTTTATCGAAGTTGTGAAGTAGGCAGGTAATATACACCCTTAAATTTTGATCGTTTTAATCCCGTGGAGGGTCGATCCGGCACATGAAACACTATCGATTTGTAAAGATAAAATTAAAAATAAAGTACCTTTTTTCCAAAACTCGTATTAATTTACGCATGTACGAAAAAAATTTCTTTAAGAAAACGTCAGCTGAGCGAGTCCAATGACCTGTAGGTAGTTTGTACGCAACGCCGACTACTAGCTGCAGGTCATTGAACTCGCTCAGCTGACGTTTTCTTAAAGAAATTAATTTCTTACTTGCGTAAATTAATACGAGTTTTGAAAAAAAGGTACTTTATTTTTTAATTTTATCTTTACAAATCGATAGTGTTTCATGTACCAGATCGACCCTCCACGGGATTAAAACGAGCAAAATTTAGCGGTGTATATACAACATGTAATTGGAATGCCATCAAAAACATAACTTGTAAAAAAACCAAGGCTATCAGTTCCTCTACCGTAAAAAGTTGTGAGATCCATGTAATACCAAGTCGGTTAATTTATTCAGTCCGCACTTAAGGGTCCTTAATGACCTAGATTGACTTGGCAATCGGACTAAACTATCTAATTTAATATAATACGTATTACTTGTGATATACACGTGAATTTCAATTGAACTTGTGCTTAACTGCGATCCCGCCTGATGGTAAGCAGTGATGCAATCGTTGATGGTGAGGCGTGAGCCTATTCACTCTAGCCTTGAAGACACCTAAGTTATAATCGGACGGGAAGACCGCAGCAGGCAAGTTCTTCGATGTGCGTGGTATAGACGACGAAGCGAAACGCTTAGTCCGGACCGTGGATGTTTCAATGTGTCAACGTAAGGGTGGATACTCATCGTACCGACCGATGGTAGAAAAAACAGTTTATCATCACAATAGTTAGGGTTTCAATTGCTTAACACTATCTATACCTACCCTATTCACGTTAAAAATAGAAATTTAAAGAAACCTTTTCAACCGATTCTAATTTCTATTTCGTAGGCATAAAGATTGCATTAAAAGAAGTAAAACTATTTACTGGAGCCGCCATTTTTCATGCCACCAACATAATAAAAGTCAAAATCGGTTGAACGGACAGTAATAAAAAGTTGTCATAAATTTCTAATGTTATTTTGAACAGAGTATAGAGCCATACAAAGAACCAAAACTATGCGTCGAAAATACAAGCTACCACAACAAAAACTGACGAGTTTGGATGTGACATACATAGTGCCCAACAACAATACCACAGTATTCGTAAACCCGACAAATATCATATCATAAGGCTCGTCTGGATTCAGTTGACATCGAAACCCTTTTTACCCGACTATTGCGAAGCCAAACTGAAGCGATATGAATCTCATAAGCTAGGTACGAGTGTAGTTTAGTATTGTATTAACCCTTTTCAGGAAATACATCCTAAGCGACAATTTTCGGGAATGAGTTTTGTTTTCTATAAATAAAAAGTACAAAGTTATATAATTCAAAATATTTATCAACCTACAAACACTTATCACTATCGCTTTCAGGCATGCAATTTACTGTTTTCAGCACTAGTAAGGGAAAGTACGCAAGCTCGTTCTCGCCGCATTAAAATATATTCCTGCAAAAATCGTAGTCTGTTGCGTACAAAATGTTCTTCCTAAGCAGGGTCGATATTGCTGTCTACAAGGTAGTATTTTTTGGTTTTGATTGTTAGGACTGTTTGTGTTGTGTGTGTGTGTGTGTATTCGAAAAAGTTACCGAGGTCCTGGAATACAAATGGGAACTGAAGGAACACTGGGTTTTATACTGGGTAAAAGTCTGACGTACCCTCTCGCTCTAGTCAGAGCGGGAGAAATCATTTGATGATTTCTTATCCCAAAAAAGGGCTCACGCTTCACCACTATCTCAACTGATGGAAAGCGACAATATGGTGGACAATGGAACATGCTGAAGTAACCTATTCATCATTATCATTATTTCAGCCGAAAGACCAGTCCACTGTTGGACATAGGCCTCCCCCAAGTGTCGCTACAATGAACGGTCCTGAGCATCCCGCATCCATCGGATTCCCGCAACCCTTATAGGAGGCCTTCCAACGCTATGTCTTCTGGTATGTGCTCCCCATTCCAGAACCTTTCAGTCCCAACGGCCATCCGTTCTGCGAGCAATGTGAAAGTAACCTATTCACTCTTGATTTAAGATCTACAAGTTATACAGATTCCGGCAAGCAATTCCACTTCATAGCTGTACATGTCAAATGTGTGCAAACACAGCTCAAATCCTCACAATATAAATTCCATCTCAGCGGGAAATGACTAACGCATGCGGCGTTCTTCAGTGAGATGCATTCACTTTAATTAAGGGTAAGGGTGCTACCACAAAATAGATAGGTACAGAAGACAATCTACTTACAAAGCGCGCTCGAACAACGCACACATAGACACCGCTCACGGACACAATATCTTGGACTAATCGCCCCGTTGCACTCGTACAGTTCGGAGCAATGCGCTGACGTGTGTGCGATCGCTTAGCTTAGGCATAAAAAGTTTAGCACATACATGAGATTGACTTCTGTACCGATCTATTTTGTGGTGCTACACTGTACAATTATACATATGTATGTGTATCTACTTGTACATTTATTAGTGTTGCTTTGTCGTGGAATTTCTGATGTGTATCTGTTTTTAACCCCCGACGGAAAAGAGGGGTGTTATAAGTTTGACGTGGCTGTGTGTCTGTGTGTCTGTGTCTGTTCATGGCATCGTAGTGCCTAAGAGAATGTACCATTTTGATGCGGTATTTTTTTTATTTGAAAGCTCACGTAATCGAGATGGTTCTTAGATACAATTTATGAAGATCTGTTCAGGTGTTCAAGGCCATCAACTCGTTTTTGGCTGTGGTAGGGATCTTAAACACTTAGGGTGAGTTGCACCATTTAACTATAACGATAACCAAACCATAACCAGCCGTGAAACGGCCGCCTATTGGTCAATTCGACAATTTGACAACTGTTAACGGCTTTGTTATCGTTATAGTTAAATGGTGCAATTCACCCTTAATGTTTTCAATAGTTTAAAAACGGTCTCTCAAGGTTTAACGCGGGTTTACTTCCATACATGTTTCGAGTCTTTTTAATAAAGATATATTCTAGTGCTTGACTTCAATCCCATCTGATCGTAAGCAGTGATGCAATCATTGATAGTGAGGCGCACTAGTTTATTAAGAGCCTATTCACTCTAGCCTTGAAGACACCAAAATTATAATCGGACGGGAAGATCGCAGCAGTCAAATTGTTCCAACCCGTGTGTGTGTACATAAATCATAAAATAAATAAATTCCACTTATAAATTCTTCAAAACGATTAAGGGTTGTCAAACTTTGTTAATCCTTCTCTCTTAATCCATAAGATACATTATTAATTAATAAGTAATAAAACATCAGCTGACACCAGGATATTGCTAAGCTACCCCGTCTCGGTATTTATGCATTTAAAATGGCGGAGTAATTAATTTTACCTTATCACGTTAAGATTTGAGTAATATTATTTACCATTGTTTATGTATTTAAATACAAAATGGTGTTATTTGTTCTTTGATTTTTAAATTAAAGAAAATAAACCTATCATTATCATCATCATCATTATTACAGCTCAAAGACATCCTCTGTTGGTCATAGCTCGAAGAATCACCAACGGCCACTTCAGTGGCTGTAGGCAAGGCAAATTACTCGTACAACAGAATTTCGATGGGGCCGAAAGGTTCTAGAGTGACGATCGCGTACTGGAAGACGCAGCGTGTGAAGGCCTCCCACTAGGTGGACTGCTGACCTGGTGAGAGACGCGGGAATCCGATGGATGCGAGACGCGCAGGACTGGTCTTTGTTTCTATACTTGGGAGAGGCCTATATCCAGCAGTCGACGTCTTTAGGCAAAAAGTTATCAGAACTGCGACGTTTTAGGGTTCTGTACCTCATAAGGAAAAAACGGAACCCTTATAGGATCACTTTGTTGTCCGTCCGTCTGTCTGACTGTCTGTCTGTCGAGACCCTTTATCTTGAGAACGCGTGGAGGTATCGAGTTGAAATTAAAACCGTATACTCCGGTCTGCAGTCCCTTCAAGCTGTGAAAAACAACAAACTTCTAAGTTAACGAATAAAAAAGATACGGTCGTTTATGTCGCAAAAAACGTATATTATGATACTCTCAAAGATCAAAAGTCATAGGGTACTTCCCGTTGACCCAGAATCCTAAAATTTGGCACAAAGCAAGGTCTTATAGCTCAGATATAGGGGAAAATCTAAAAACAGGAAATTTGTTATTGCCTACGTTACAAAAAAAAAATTGCAATTCGAAAAAAATCTTCGAGACTCCATTCGGGTATTGTAGTTTGCACGGAACCCTCAGTGCGCGAGTCCGACTCGCACTTGCCTTGTTTTTTGAAAATCGTGGCGCTGGGAGGAAAAAGGTAAGTGAAGGAACACAGGAGGGTTTTTAGTCAGTAAAGGTCTAACATTTGTATTCACTCCACCCAGAGCGAGAAAAGTTATTTGATGATTATGCCATGTCTTATCTTATGATAAAGACAAGAATCTCTGAAAAGGAAACCCTAGTCCTAGAACGCAAAGGGCCGGTAGTTACTAAATGTATTAATTTTCCTTTTTTTTAAAGTAATACAAATTTTTTCTTTAATTCTTTAATTCTTTATTGTACACCATGATAAATAACAAATAAGTGGATATCAGAGTTCATGTACAAAGGCGAGCTTAACTCAAAGTTGAGTTTTCTTCCAGCAAACCATTGAGTGATAGAGAGAGATCACAGTAGAGGGTAAGATCCAGTGCACAATTTTAAAATTACAAATAATATGAATAAAATAATACATAAACATTCCTACATATATAAATACACACTCACATAATATATACATAAATACATATATGAATACATACCTATATAATATATACACAAATACATATATGTAATGAAATGACCTACTATGTCATTGTGAAAGGAGATGCTCTTTAACCTTTTCGCCGCCAACGTACACAAAACGCAATGCCTCGCCGAGCGCCAAGCTATAAATGTATAACTAAATATACAGTAAACAGTAGTGATGGGGATATCGTCATATCGATGAATAAGATTTGTACGCGTAAAGTTAAGATTTAAAGTTGATTTTACGAATATAAATAAAAACTGATTAAATATTTCCAGATTTGTTTTATTTCACAGTATCCTTAATAAGAAAAAACAGTATAATTTATGAGTATCAAAGAAACTAATACATAACTCAATTAGAACTATAAGGAATGGGGTACATCTCTATTTGTTTCATGATCTCATTCTTTAACTTCATATCAAGTTATTGGCACTGAGGGCACGTTGAATTCGATTCTGATCAGGGATGGGGTCTATGGTCTTTCTTTCTTCTATTTTTGTTTATTCTTGTGTTTTTTTAATAACTTCAGTCAACGTTTTTTACCGTAGGTATCTAAGTGGCAGAATTTTGAATTGTTTTTAGTGTTTTTTGAAATGGAAAATAAGTATATATTTAAATTCTATCACGCTTGTAGCCGTGTACTTATCAAAGCATTGTTTTTAAGTGTTGTTTCTGTTCTTTTCTTAATTCATGTATCGGTAGCGTTTACCCATCTTCGCGCGGGGGACCCCGCGCACAGATTGCGTTTCTCTATTTACCCACGACGGAACGGAGCAGGTATATGCTACTCTTTGATGAATAAACATTATTATTATCATCCAGTTAGACATACCTCAGAATTATCTTCTGGTTCAATATTCTCCACAAAATACTCCGAGTCCGATTCCACACCTTGCAAAATTTTCAGAAGTTCGTCCGAATCAAGTTCTTCACTCATTTTTCTATTTGCAAGTGAAAGAAAGAAAGATGCGTGTGCGCGAATCCGATTTTGTGCTGCACTATGCCAAAGTGACCTTGACAGCCGCACGCCTATGACGTCACTGACCAACTTCTATAGTAGTTCGTGGCACTCGGTGGCGCACAGGGGCATAGACGACCAATTGTTTTGTAGAGATGGGAAAATAACTATCGACAAGAATTAGTAACAACTTTATAATTACGTATCGGCATCTACCTGAAGGTCGAAATTCATCTACTATCCTTTGTAATGAAGTAGATAACTAAGTTCATATTTTATTGACCTCAAAATGTTTTCGATATTCGTAACTTTCTGTATTTATAAATATTTCAATGGTGAAATCAACCTTTCACGGCACATCACTGGCCAACTTGATATGAAGTGATTGGCGTTCTGAGGAAAGTAACAAAATTCGGAGTTTCTGTTTTTGCCGATTTTAGGACAAACTAGGGCTTATTTTGTGTAGAAAAATAAAAAACAGGGTAGTAGACAGTGCTATCTTAAATAATAAAATGAAACAAAGCTTTTAATCACAGTAAATTTATTTTAATAAGATAGTTAAAATGAACAACTTCTATAGAAGTTGTGGCGCTGGTGGCACGAAAATCCCGAACTTCTATAGAAGTGCTTGGCGGTGAAAAGGTTAAGTTTCCTCTTGAAGATATCTAGAGACGGGCTGTCACGTAAGGAGTGGGGAAGAGAGTTCCATAGACGCACTGCAGTGACAGAGAAAGAACCATCATAACGACTGGAAGTGTGAAATGGAGTACGAAGAAGAAGAGAATTGGCAGTGCGACAGGGTTTACCCCTCGGAACGAAGTATTCAAAGCGTTCACGGAGGTATTGAGGAGAATTAGGATTGTGCAGGATAGTGAAGAGTAGTGATAGGATATGGAAATCACGCCGACGCCGAATGGGCAGCCACTTCAATCTGGTCCGAAACTCCGACACATGGTCATATTTGCGGAGACCGAAGATGAAGCGGATGCACAAGTTCTGCAATCGCTCGAGTTTGTTTAGAAAAACCTCCTTTGCATCTAGAAAACAGACATCCGCATAGTCTATTAGCGGTAGAAGAAGAGATTGCGCAAGAGTGACCTTAGTATGAAATGGCAATTCTTCTAAATTCAACTTTCGTAAAGTTTTTTCTCTATGGTTATTTCCTTAGTCTTGAACTTCGTTTTCTTTCTACTTGCCTACTCATTCATTATTATTCCAAATCTATCGTTGACTTTGGAGTTCTAAATCAAATCTGTCTAGCTTGCAGAAGTCTTAACTTAATTGAAAGTGCTGCCATCTACAACACGTAGTTCAAAAGCGAATCCTCTAAGTTAACAGTCGAATTCGAATTTTAAAAAAAGAAAAATGAAAAAAATGGTAGGTACTGAAATCACTGAAAAAGGTACCTGCCCGATAGTTGCTTTCGGAAGTCTGACACGCCCTTTCGCTCTACCCTAGAGTGGGTGAAGTCGTTAGATGATTTCCTAGCTTTAAACAAAAATATTTTTTTCATAGCAAGCTTTTATAGCACGTTGTAATACTTATATAATTAAAAGTCGTCAAGACGTATCATACGAACCCAAACTTTGGGTTGTGTCGTTTAACTACCAAGTTCCTATAGCCACCTTTCGGTTCCATCACCAGATCAGCTCGTTGTCTTAATAATTTTGCATTGTCATCTGATTTACACATGCACGCAAAATTTCAGCTCAATCGGTAACCGGGAAGTGGGTCAAATTTAATTTGCAAGATTTCATTACAGACAAACATCGGGACAGGTGAAACTAAAAGCTAGTAAAAAACCATCAGCTCAAAGACGGTAGTTTTAGTCAAACCGAGTAGGTATTCGCCTTCGTGAGTTTTAGTTTTTAGTATGGCTGAATCAAAACTGAATCTCCCACCGGTCTTTGTTTACATAATTAAATTATAATATATAAAATAATATATTCCACAACTATCACACAAAGTCGTCTAGTCTCAAACTAAGCAGAGCTTGTGTTATAAGTACTAGACAACAGATAAACATACTTATATATTTCTAAATACATACATACTATAGATAAATTACACCCAGACACAGAACAAATGATCATGCTCATCACACAAACATTTGTCCTGGGTGGGAATCGAACCCACTACCTCCGGCATAGCAGTCAGGGTCACTAACCACTAGACCAACAGAGAAACCGATAAATTCAGTCACTCATTCTCATCATCATCTCATTTATCACATTTTATCATATAAATCGCCAATTAAACCTCATAACCACACCATTAACGACCATCTCAAACCCTAATAACAAACAGCCAGTACAAACAGACAAACACACACGTTGGCACATAAACGGCAATTAATTCGCAATTCTGTGCAGATTGCGTAAACTCCGCGTATACGCTACGTAGGTACACGCCACGTACACGCCACGTTGAAGATGTGACGTGTGTATTGATAGATTCAGGCTACCACGGTTGGTCAGCGATGAATGATTGATAGTAAGCCTTTGTGAGTTAAGGGCGAATGAGATTGTTCGGCTTGTTCGTAACTGAACGGAGCTACGTTGATTGGTTTTGAGGTCTTATTTTGGTTGGTTTGTGGAGAATGCATGCAAATTAAATCTTATATTTAAAAATCTCCTGTCGCAATGTTTGCTATCGAACTCCGACTTCGTCCGAAATGGAATGGATTTTTTCTTTTTGTGTGTTTTGGTAGTGGGTCTGAGGCTATTCGTAAGGCTGGTTCTAGCCCATTTTTACCTGCTACTAAAGAAAAAAATGGGGAATGTGGTCCATTCGCTTCACCCTTGACTGAGAAAAGTCACTAAATGATTTTCCAACTAAAAAAAAAAAAGAAAAAAGGCCTCTTTAGAAAATTCTCGCAGTCCGTCAATTTAACATCTGCCCCACACAGCTTTGAGCAATGACGAAAACATGAGCATGAAGTAGTATAGAAAAGTCTTTGCTAAGAGGGTCCTTCCCGATCAGTGTATAGTCGCTGTGAGCATGGTTTAAAAGCTTGTTGGTTCATCCGACGCAATCTTACGAAATGTTTGATTTTAAGACAAAAAGGAGAGATAACTCTTAAATGTTCTGCTGGCATTCGGTAATTTCGTCATTCATTCTAATAACAAAAGTTGTTCCAGGAAATACATGTATTTTTTTAATCTTTTAAAGGTTTTTGGAAAAAAATCTTTATTCAGAATCCTGATTAAATGTGCAAGGTTCCTTTGAATATATTTTTTTACTTTTTTTTTTATTTTGTGAGTAAAATAGCAGATTTTCAGAGGTCTTTACTGGATTAGTTTGACACATAATTATGATTTGATTTAGATGATTTGTTTTTCTAGATCTAAAAAGATGTGTCTTAATCACGTAAGAGCGGTTGAATAAAAATGTATCTCAGGTTTGGACGCTCTTAAGTAAAGTAATAAAAAAATGCGAGAAAGAAAATTTCAAGTAAAACGTATTGCCGTCTAACCCTGTCTCACCCCACTGTAGGACACTTTCTCGTGTCCACCGGAAAGTGTAATCCATCCTTCAAGTCCCTAATTTATTCAGGCGACCCTTGTTTAAAATTGGTTTTACGATTTCCGCAAGCCGTTTCGTAGATTTGATTTGGATCTGAAACTGGAAAACTTTAAACTTTCAAGACAAAGGGAAACCTCTAAAAGCTTAAACTTGAGGTACACGATACCTACTTTCTTGTTTATTTCTTACCTTCGGTCACGATGGAGTAAGTTTTAACAGAAATGTTTGAAAAGCACTGAATTTCATGAGACCTTTGATATTGATCTAACTTTCAGCAGCCGTGTAACTGTTTGTAAAGGCCGAGCTTTGGAATAAGCAAAAATGATCATTATTTTCTGGTAAATAGGAACGTTAACTGCCTGTACTTTAAGTAGTGTTTCGGTAATTACTTTAAAAGGTCTTTAATAGGCTCCCGTTTGACCACTATCTCACCGAACAGTAATCGATTGGACGAAACTCTTCTCATTCAAAGCTCCGGGTTATAGCAATCAAGAAAAACAAACTTTGTCAAGAAATTATAAACTTGAAATATATGTACATCAAAAGTATTCCAAATGCAAATATACATCAACCACATACTCGCTGCTCCGACAGTCAAACTCAATATTTTGTGATGACAGCTGTCAAATGTCAGTGTCAAAACTCTATTTTCAGAATAAAAAACTCGATTCCGAGTTTCACAGAATAGTCCCGTTACACGTACACACTTGATGACGTCATTCGCTCGATTTTCAAACGCATTCGCCGTATATCAAGTTATATCGATGCTATTTCAAATGTGAACACTCACTTCTTTCAGCTCAGCGCACACGGTGCTTCGGATCGCTTTGCGTGCCCAACCCTCGAATATTAATGTTATCTGTGTACGCTTCGTTTGCTAGTGACTTTGTGAATTTTTATTGCCTTATGTTGTTTCCTTTGATTATATACTTGATGGTTTCCTATGTTTACAATTATTTTATACAAGCTGTATAAAATTTATCAGGAGGCTAAGGGAATTTTTAAGAGGTGAGAAAGTCATCCTATGGCTTTTTTTGGCACGAGCCACCATATAGCGAAACTCATGTCATGAGATGAGAGAGAGCGTGTCAGACGTATACTGACTTAAACCCACTTGTGCCTTTCACTTTCCCTTTGCATTCTAGGGCCACGGTCACTCTTTCCAACATAGTTGCAAACCAAGGCTTAGAGGATTTTTCCTTTCCGATACGGGCACGGGCTCGGCTGGTTACCGGATGGCCGGACGGTGAGATGCCCATTGCTCGTTGTCCGCAAGCCCGCGGTAGCCAGGGATCTTCTTGAGACTCCCGACACCCGGGGCGTCTTCTGTCTTCTGTGAAGACGATCAGGGGCGTGAGAATATACGTTCCCTAATGCGACTATCTCCTTCACCAGCATTACTGCTTCACAGAAGGAGGCGGCCGCATCCCGTTCTCTCTCGTTATTGACCATGGCCTAAACCGGGGTGAAAGGTCACCGTCGCCGATTGTCTTCATGAAGACACCTCCATCGTATGCTCCACCGTGTCCATCAGGCGGTCCACACAATGGCGACACCTGGATATTTCTTCCTCCTAAATCTGGAACTCACCGTGACTTTTGAACTCACCATGTCCGGTGTAAACTTACCGTGAGCGGAAGGTGAGGATGCCATTACGCATTACCAACCACTCCTCAAAGAGGGGACTGCCCGCCATGATTGTGGCGTCTGGCGCACCAGGCTTAGAGAGGCTCATTTACTTAATCAAAGTACTCCATATGTTTTTCCTGTCATGCAATGCTCCAAGTGCTAGGCATATGGTTACTCTGTTAGTTTCCAATAGTATGCAATTATCTCAATGGCTAAATGGTAAAGCATAAAACGTAACTACGCAAACGCATATTAATTATTACCACGAACATATTGGAGCGCATCTGGCTTTCAGTTTACATTGAGTCTAAACCTGGTCATTACTCAATATAATGGATTCTATTATCTGTTGCATTAACATAAACCAGGGCAGGGCAGTAAGGAATAATACCGCAACTGTAGATTTCAATAACATACATGATGTACTTTGTGCCCGTGAACCTTGGGCTCCACATGTATTTATGTACTTAAAAGGAGAAAGTGACTGACTGCTTAAATATCAACACGGCCAAAACTACTACTAGGCTAAGAGTGTAAAACTTGGCACCAAGTTTCCTTTTATGACGAGGCGAGCACTAAGGGTGCCTTCAAATTAGCTGCAAAGTGCCGCGCGTTGGCAGCGCTGCTGCTGCGCTGCTTTGTTTATTCCCTGTAAATAACAGAGTAGCGTGCATCGCGACTGCAGCGCAGGTGTAGCGCAGCAGTCGCGCGTTTCTTATTTATATGGAATAACAAAACAGCGTTGCTGCCGCGCTGCCACTGCGCGGCACTTTGCAGCTAATTTGAAAGCGCCCTAAGAGACGATTTTTCAAAATTAGGGGATGAAAGAGGTTCCAAAGTTTGTAGAGAAAATCCTACTATCGAACGAGTGAAATTGCTAGCAGAAGCTTCCAGAGCGAGAGAAGTTATTTGTCGCATTAGCACACAAAACAAAATATTGATGAACGATTATTTTTTCAGCTTCATTTGCTAATTTTAATCATACGTCTGCCTTATCATCGAAATCAGTTTGATCATTAAAACATATTCGATTAGCCTATATTTCGACCCAAATTTATTTTCCACGAACAACAATTTAGGCATTGTTTAGGTTTTCAAACGTTATCAACAATTTAAGGAGGGTTTCTACTAGTTATCACAACTTTGGCTTTGAGGGGTAACTACTAAATGATTCCCTGACCTTGTCAAACATTCGGCGACCCTCTTTCTCTAAGACCTGGGTCACTAGAGCCCTAATATACAATTCTGGCACCTGCAAACTTGTGAGACGGTCTATTTTAGCCTGTCGCGACCCTCAGTCTAAAGTTGGATCGTCATCGGATCATATGCCTGAGAGGTTATAATTGCTACCTGAAGCTGGTAAGGAGACATCTATTTTAGGCGTCCATTTTTTTCATTTCCGAAATTATTTAGAATGATAATTTTATTTATTTTATATTCATTATAATCTACTCTAACATCATAAAGAGGTAAAGCTTGAATTTTTTGCTTTTTTTTTCTCTAAATTTATTGATTTTTACTGGACTTGCGGACGGCAAGGCCACGCTTACAGCGGCTTGAAACCGGTGTCGGGATCCTGACGACTGGGGCGTGAGGGAGTTCGCTCCCTGACGCATGTGGCCGCCTCCTTCACTAGCATTACTACTTCGCAGAAGGAGGTGACCGCCAGCCTATTCCAGGGCTTGGTAAGTTGAGGCATGTTGAAGTACTGCGGAATTATTCGAAAGAGTCTGCGCGGCACTATAACGCAAAGGCAACTGAAGAAACACAGGTGGGTTTTAGTCAGTATACGTCTAACCCTGCCCCGCACTCCAGCTAGAGCAGAGAGAGAGAAGTTTTTTGATGACTTCCCATCACAAAAAAATACTATGTTAAGTAAGTTACTGTAGGTACTTAAAGTAAGTACAATTGACGAAACGTATCTTGAGCACTGATTTCAAGTTGCGCAGAAGTCACATATTCGGTCTCTTTAGTGGTGCGAAGTGAGACGCGGAGGCGGGGAGTGTCAGTGATTGGCTCGCCGCGCCATCGCGTCATAGACGTCACTCATGATTCGTTCCCTTCGCTTGCAGCATGTATCTAACAACGACGACGATTGGCTCGCCAATGTATGAAATGTGCAAAGCGATCCCCACTCTGACGCCGAGCGCTCAAGATCTGTGACGGTAATTCTATAAGATTTTATGTATATTGACACACAACATAAAGCATATCAATGCAATGAATCTAAAATGTTCCATGTGTGAGAAATATTGCTCTATTGAAACATTTAAGGGTCTGTTTACATCTGTTCCATTGTCCAAACAATTTACTTAAATAATTTACAACCGCACCGTCTACACACCTTTTCTTCAGTCATAAGTCTTCAATATCATCAGCTCATTAATATAATTCTACTATTTAACTACATGAAACAGAAATCACACTAATATTAAATTAAAGGCGAAAGTTTGCGAGTTTGTATGTTTGTCACGCTTGAACGTCTGAATGGATTTGGATGAAATTTAGCCTAGGGGTAGGCCATGGACAGCTTTCTATTTTCCGCTGATAGTAGTGCAACATAATTACAAATAAGAATAGGGTAGGGTTCCAGGGTCAAAATAATTACATTTTATTTAGTCCGTATTTTAGATTATAAAAAAATGTTGGACACGTATTTTTTCTTTTTTCGATTAAACAAAAAATTACAAAGATGTAGCCCATTAAAGTTACGTGTGACGTCACCCCGTGCGAAAAAATGTTGCACGACGGTGACGTGACACGTAACTTTAATGGGCTATATCTTTGTCATTTTTGGTTTAATTTACAAATAAAAAAATACGTGTCCCTTATTTAGGAATAATCTAAAAGACGGACTAATTATATTTTTTACGGCAACTGGCCTATTGTATTTCTCTTTGATAATGTTTTTTAGGGTTCCGTTGAGGCATCAAAAGGAAAAACGGAACCCTTTAAAGATCGTCCGTCTCTCTATCTGTCTCTCTGTCAAGATACGGCCGTTTATGTCGCAAAAAAACGTATATTAATTTTGATACTCTCAAAGATCGGAATTCATAGGGTACTTCCTGTTGACCCAGAATCAACGGAAATGAAATTTGGCACAAAGCAAGGTCTTATAGCACAAGCATAGGAAAAAACCTGAAAACAGTAAATTTATTGTTACCTACGTAACAAAAAAAAATTGCAATTCGAAAATATTTTCGAGACTCCATTCAGGAATTGTAGTTTGCACGGAACCCTCAGTGCGCAAGTCTGACTCGCACTTGGCCAGTTTTTTTTTAGTTTGGTAAGTTGAACAACTTCTCCCGCTCTAGGTAGAGCGAGAGAAAGTGTCATACTGATACTGACTAAAAACCCTACTGTGTTCATTCTCACTCACGGGCCGGCGGACGGCGAGCTATGGTTAGCTCGCCGCTCGGCCGTCCGTAAAGAACAGAGTGGCATGACGGCGCATGGTATTCCATAGATGCCTCAAAAGCATGACTTTGATGGAGCCAAGTACAGCCGACGCCTGCCAGGGCTGCGATAGTTAGAAAAAGTTACTACAGCCCTCGCAAGAAAGGGCAATTGAAGGAACACTGTGAATTTTAGTCATTAAAAGTCTGACAATTCTGACTCCCACCCTATCCATTTGCTGGAGCTACAGTAACTATTTCGAATATTTTCAGCCTTAGCAGAATGATTTATACATTATATTATTCTGACGCATTAGAAACTGGTTTTACATACAGAATAACTCGACTAGGATTTTTTTTCTTCCAGAGTACGCACCTGTCTCGTAACATATTCAACCATTTGTTCACTCACTGTGACAATCTACTCGTCACTGTCGTTGCTATAGCCAAGTTATGGTAGAGTTTGTCTTTATCATGCTGCGTTCAAATCAAAAACCGACTTCACTAAAAAAACACTAAAATGATCAAAATAATTTTAATTTCGGAAGTCGGTGTTTTTCGTTATTGTTTGTTCCTTATTTAACACCGACTTCCGAAATTAAAATTATTTTGATCATTTTAGTGTTTTTTTAGTGAAGTCGGTTTTATTTTTTTTATAAAAAGTTTTTTATTTCATACTTTTTAGTTGCAACAAACTTACAGCCAGAGTACTTTTTTCTCATGTCAATTCCAATTAACTCAAACCCTGCTAGAATACATCATTTTCATATGAAGTTCCCGTGTCTACCTTCCACCTTCCGGCTCCATCATCAGATCAGGTACCTTATAGCCAAAGTGCATCTCATGACATTTCTAATAAGCCCAAACACGGGTAGGATACATTGATTAATTACGGAGTTCCGGTGCCTATCTTCCAGCTCCATCACTATCATCAGGTTACTTCGATGATACCATTTTCAACATAACTATTCAGAACTATTCATTTATTTGTATTGTCATAGTCGCTTAACTATGTTCATTGTGATATTTGTTTGAGTATGAAGTTCCGTTGGCAATTTCTGGTCTTCTTAACCAGTTCCACCTCATCAAATGTCACTTTTTGACTGTAAAGCTTAATTCCTTGATGAAAATATCAAAATGACTATATAGTTGCCTATAATATTTGAGGAGTTCCCTCGATTTAGCCAAGATTCCATCATCAGATCCCGACTTGGTGACTATGGGACCATTTGGGAAGTATACCCTTTCCAACAAAAAAAGAATTTTTCAAATCGGTTGGCAAGCGACGAAGTTATGCCCGAACATACATAAAAAAAAAAAATAAAAAAAATACAAACATCCGAATTGAGAACCTCCTCCTTTTTTAGAAGTCGGTTAAAAAGGAACTTCACTGTCGAATTTACGAGCAAAAGAAGCGTCTAGTTGACTTGTTTCAGCTGGAAGCAACACATCACGTCATTTTAAGATAAATATATACTAAAGAATACATGATTATAAAATATCGAAAAACGGTCCATTGGCAAAAATTGACTTCACTTTTCTCTTAACCAGTAACTTACGAGGAGACTAATGATGTTGTCATCATTATCATTATTTCATCCGAAAGATGTCCAATGTTAGACATAAGGGCTCTCCAAGTATAGCCACATCTACTGGATCTATGCTCCCCTCATTCAGCAGATTCTTGCGGACCTCTCGAAATCATTGGGGCTTTTCAAGTGTAGCCACATCTAATGGACCTATACCCCCTCATCCAGCAGATTTTTGGGGACCTCTCAAAATCATTAGTTTATTTTATAGAGGAACTTCCAATTCAACACTGCGTTGGCTCACCGTTGCCATTTCATAACTATTCGGCCCCAACGAAATATTCCTAATGTCAAACAATACATGTAGTACTGTACTATAAATGTACATGTAGTGACTAAAACTACTCAAAGTAAAGTAGTAGGTATCTTCGATCAAGTATACATGTTTTAACGATCCGAACCTCAGACAAACTTAGCACCCAACTAAGTTAACACTCCACTAATAGCCACATCTTAATAGCTTTCACCTCGACACTAGTTCTCTCACTCGTACAAGTACTAAACTAATTCAAACACAGCACAAATCTACCACAAACACATCACGAAATATTTGCGCATCCTGCAATAATTCACATTCAATTTTCAACCTTATCTTCGAAGAACTATATTCCATTATTGAATGTATGAGGTGGGGAACGTGAATTCAGGCGTGTGTTCCATTAGACACAATTAATTTGTAGACGAAGGGGTGGAGTATGTAATCAGCTCATCAGTTCGAGAATGTCATGACCCTTATTACCAAAGGCTAAGGTTCAAAATTCTGGGTAAAATTATCTGGTTACGATGCGAACGATGCTAGAATTTCATCCCAAATTGACTGATTTGTGTTTATATTTATGCGTGCCGTATATTTTAATACAGCTGGAATCTATTTTGATATATTAATATTAATGAAGGAATTTATTAATCCCATACAGGTTTAGGCAATTTGCAATATTGAATACGTTGCAAAAATGGGCAAAATTGATAGCTTGTGTGCTGTCAATTTTGCCCATTTTGAATTTCTTTGTTTATCGAGTAATTTTTTTTTTTTTTAATTGGTTTAAACTAGTGCTTGACTGCGGTAAGCACTCCCACCTGATGGTAAGCAGTGATGTGATGTATTTATTTATAAATTGCCACTTAAACTATTTTGGCAGCATTGGAAGGCCTCCCACTAAGTGGGCCGACCTGGTGAGGGCAGGAATCCGATGGATGCAAGACAGACAGGATCTTTCGTTATGGCGACACTTGGCTTCTCATGACATAGGCTTCTCTGAAGTGTCACTACAACAAACGTTCCTGTGCTTCTTGCATCCAGCGGATTTCCGCGACCCTCACCAGGTCATCGGTCACCCTCGTGGTACGCTGTTGCAACTCCTGTAGCCTGATTCACGTAAAATCAAACAAGCCAAATATCGTTGAAGTTTTATAGTCGTTCGATCGAAGTCCTATCCAAAAGCGGTATTCACGATCTACCGACTTATTTCCAGTTACACTAATAAGTATTCTACCAGGATAATGTAATACAGTTTTTTTTTAAATCGACGAATTTCAAACGACTTTAAAATCGGTGTCGTTCAAACTCGATTGATGGATGTGAATACGGAAATGGTCTAAACGACTAAATCGCTACGATATCGTTACGGTTTTCATTACGTGAATCGGGCTACTGATCTTTTAGGCCCAACGACCATTTTGTTTCACTTAAATTTAAAACCCCGCGCACAACGGCTCGCGAGACGGCATCGCTACTATCGCGCATTAGTCGCGTTTGCAAGCGTAATAGAAAAAATGCCAACGCGCTTATAGCATCGCGACTGTATCCCATAGCGTTGCCTCAGACTACGTCGCTAACCTTGGTCCTCCTGCGGAAATCTTTAGACTACATTTAACTTGATTTCATTAACAAACCACCTCACATACGTTCTTTACTTCTACTACCAATAAGTATTGCGACAAATCACATAACACACGTTTCCTTGAACAATTAAATACACCAAAACTTACTTACTAAAGGAAGCCATTATTCATATTAATGTTTATACAATAACCCGTAAATTATGTAGGTAATTGTTTTTCCTTATTTCTGTAATGCCGGGTACAGACTGGCTGTAACGTAACATGCAAGGTAACATGAAAGCAGCATTTCATAAATGTGAACGTAGCGCGCGCACGAACCGAGCATGTACAGTTGCCATCACGGATCTTGAGCGTTTGCGCAGAAGTCAAATATTCGGTCTCTTTAGTGGCGCGAAGTGAGACGCGGGGGCGGGAAGTGTCAGTGATTAGCTCGCCGCGCCATCGCGTCATAGACGTCACTCCTAATTCGTTCCCTGCGTTGCTGCATGTATCTAACAACGAAGACGATTGGCTCGCCAATGTATGGGATGCGCAAAGCGATCCCCACTCTGACGCCGAGCGCTCAAGATCTGTGATGGCAACTGTACTACTGCTAACTTCTCGCATCTGTACCGCCAGCATACGCGTGAATATAGCTCAGTCTGCCGAGAACACACCAAGAGAATGGACAGAAACACACAACTCGTCCAAATTGCCCTGCGTAGGTACAAAAATAATCAGAGTAGAGTAGAGTCGCTACTCCAACCGGTCAAAAATACTTCAAGTTGCAACCCAGGATCGTTCTTTTATAACTCGAGTAGATATCCCAGAGTCAACTGAACTAACTCTAACTCCAAGCAGGGTGGGTTGGTGTAAGCGGCCATAAATGACACTTGCTTGACATTGACAGTTGAACTATATGTTCGCAGTCCTAAATGCGAATGTAGAGATCTACTCTGATGACATCATTAAAGTTAACTCTAACCTCAAATTATTTGAACGTCGTAGGGCTGAGACGCTGCGCGCCCATTGCGGCCCTTTGTTATCAGCGAAAAAAACGACAAACGGCGGATGGCGGCGCAAACGAGTTGAAATGCTCGGTTCACGCCCGTAGTGAGCATGGTTCGAGGATCATTGCATGATACATTGCGACAGTATGGACGGCAAATTCTTTCAATGCATGTTATGTTACAGCAGTCTGTACCAGGCTTAACATTACGTGGGCAGTACATAAGTGGTCCATTTCGGTTTTAGGTACACTCGGATTCAAGAGTGCTAGATATGAAGTGATTATGCTTTCGCTTCTATTGCCAAATATTTTGAGTGGCTATCGTGGGCTGTTGGCGCCGTTTAAGTGTTTTCTTCTGATCTATTAAAGGTTGGAAATGATAGATATCTTTTCAATAGTGCGGTGTTCTGTAAGGTTTTGAGTAAAGAAAAAAAACCCAATTTTTTCCCAGAGTCTTTCCGCCACTACTTTTTTTAGGGTTCCGTACCTCAAAAGGAAAAACCCGAAACCCTTATAGGATTACTTTGTTGTCCGTCTATCTGTCTGTCAAGACCCTTTATCTCGGGAACGGATGGAGGTATCGAGTTGAAATTAAAACCATAATACTCAAGTCTGCAGTCCCATAAAGCTGTGAAAAAATCAAACTTATGAGCCAACAAGAAAAAAAAAGATAAGGCCAAAAACGTAAATTTGACACTCTCAAGGGAAACAAAATTCATAAGAAGCAAGGTCTCATAACACAAGTACTAAAAAAAACTGAAAACTGTAAATTTGTAGTTACATAGCCATTCGGAAAAATCTTTGTAACTCAATTCGGGAATTAAACAGTAATGTATAGATAAATTTGTACGGAATTCTCAGTTCGTGAGTCCGACTCGCATACCAACCCGCACTAGGCCCGCCTGGTGGATTACGGCCCTTTCCCTCTCCTAGAGAGGAGGCCTGAGTCCCAGCAGTGGGAACATTAAAAAGGCTGATGATGATGATGATGATGATGAGTCCGACTCGCACTTGCCTAGTTTTTTTAATTAGTAGGCTACCGTTTACTACTAACTTGACATCCACCAATACACTGGGCCCGCATGGTAGTTTACGTACGGCCCATGCACTCTCCTAAAGAGGAAGCCTGAGTCCCAGTATTGGGAACATTAAAAGACTGATTATTATGATTATGACTTAGCCGCAAGCTCCTCCATCCCCATTTATAATACAAAATTATTTAAATGTTATGTCAAGCCATTATCTGAAAATTGCGTGTCGTCCTGTTCACGGCACGGCTTAATGTCTTAATCAATATAAGTTATACTGCGTCATTGATTGGTAGGTTTGTAAAGAAACTGCGCCTGTGCCTTTACATTTGCGGAAGTTCCGCAGGGATTTATATCTCCATTTTAAATAATAATTATATATTGACAATATTAATGAAGACATTGTTTTAGTTTGTATGTTCTGTCATTTCAATAATTCTGTAAGTACCTTTTTTAAAATAATAATCATCATCATTTCAGCCGATACACGTCCACTGTTGGACATAGGCCTCCTCCAAGCGTCGCCACATCGAACGTTCCTGTGCGTCCCGCATCCATCGGTTCCCCGCTACCTTCACCAGGTCATCGGTCCACCTTGTAGGAGGCCTTCCAACACTGCGTCTTCCGGCACGCGGTCGCCACTCCAAAACCTTTCGGCCCCAACGGCCATCTGTTCTGCGAGCAATGTGCCCTGCCCATTGCCACTTAAGTTTGGCAATTCTTTGTGCTATGTCGGCAACCTTAGTTTTCCTGCGGATATCTTCATTTTTTATTCGATCACGCAAGGAAACCCCGAGCATAGTTCTTTCCATTGCTCTTTAGGTGAGTTTAAGCCTTCTGATGAGGCCCATTGTGAGCGACCACGTTTCGGATAATCAATAATAAAAATATATTTTTGTTTTAGTTTTCTATTATAATAATATGTAATGTCACTCAGGAATAAAGCAGCTTCTATCGGTGAAAAAAATTTCGTAATCAAACCAGTACTTTCAGAGATTACCTCCTACAAACTTTACCGCTTTATAATATTAGTATAGATAAATATAATAAAAATATGCTAAATGAACGTTAAAAAACAAATATTTTAAATGATCTTTTTTTTTTCTTTGCACTTCTGCTTCCGTTCAGCATTCTCCAAATCTGCCAAATGAACCTCCGCTACATCCCTAGTAGGTTACCTTCATTGATGGCGTGCACTCCCTCAGTGATTCAACCTCGGCCGTAGTGAATGTAATTGTAGAGTAGATTGACTCATCTTTATTGTGATTGCTGTAAACGATTAAACAATTGCAGGTGTTGTTGAATAGTGTGGTTTGTAATTTGATCGACTGTTGCTTTATTTTTTAAGACGACTACGGGAGTTAATCGCGAGTTTTATAATTAGCAAAAGTATATCTGTGCTTCCTGTGACGAGTGATTTATTACACAAAACCGTCTAGTCCCGAGCTAAGCAGAGCTTGTGTTATGAGTACTAGACAACTGATAAACATACTTATATAGGTATATTACTAAATACATACATATTATAGATAAATTACACCCAGACACAGAACAAATGATCATGCTCATCATAAACATTTGACCTGGGTGGGAATCGAACCCACGACCTCCGGCAGCAGTCAGGGTCACTAACCACTAAACCAACAGGCCGGTTACCTTGATCAACCACCCTTTTTGTACTTATGTAAATAAAAATACGATTTTTTGGTTCAACTTACGTTCTTCTATCTGTCATAGTAAGGTACAGAATGAAGGAAGGGTAGGCGTCGCGTCGGCCTGTTCACGGCACTGTCATGTCACTGGCGGGTGTAAACAGACAACCCCTGATGGAACACGGATTCCCGGTCTCGCCACGGACTGGGGTTTCTGCCCAGTTCCTGACACAGCACTGATGGTGTGGAGATACACCTTTATTTAGAACTCCTTGAATTTTTTATCCACCTCAAAAAAAATGAGGAAGTTTTTATTTTGATCTTTCATTTAATCTCAGAACGTTATATTCATCAATAACGTTCTTTTATTATTTGTAAAGATTGAGGCTTCCATATTAGGGTTTGTATTTTACTTATACGTAACTAGCTTTTGCCTGCGGCTCTGCCCGCGGACATGGTATATAGCCTATGTCACTCAGGAATAAAACAGGTTTCTATCGATGAAAAAATTTTAGCAATCGGACCACTACTTCCAGAGCTTATGTCCTACAAACAAAAAAACATAAAAACAATCTTTACCTCTTTATAATATTAGTGAAGAAGTGTAGATGGCGTTTTTATATTGCAGTCTGTCACTTTTTGGATTTTAATCGGATGGGATCGCAGTCAAGCACTATTTTATATCAATTAAAAAAAAGGAAACTACGCCATTGCTTATGGATGACCTAAGCGTGGTGGCTTAGGTTCCTTCTATTTGGCAGAATCTTGCATTGTATCTCCGTAATTCCCAAGAGTCTATCAGGTCGGCTTATTCTTAAGACCCTTTCCAGTATAAGCTACGTCAAATAGTATAAACCTCTACTTGGTACAGAATTGCAAATAAATCCATAACAAAGTCACCCCTAAAAATGATTTATGCGCCAAAACCCGAACTTCCCATATTATTATTCTGACGACAAAACCACCCGAAAACTTTCACCTACCCTTTTCCCAAAAATTTCGTATCCACGTTTATTTCATCCAAGTGTGCGGTCTGCACTGTGTTCCGCGACTGAACAACAACTGCGATAAATCCGACCTTTTGGCACAATGCTCACTATTGGGGATATTAATAAGCGGTCGCACTGTGAATGGGCAGCTTTAGGCTTGTTCGATAACACTCTGTGGTTTTGGATTAGGGATCGGTGTTAATTGATTTGGAAAAGAACTCTTTTTGTTTCGCTACGGGAAAGTTTGAAAGACTTACTGTGGCCCTATAAACTACTGTTTTTTAATTGGTACAGAAAAAATGGAGCTCTATCCGTACCCGTTACTAATCATATTTGTATAGTCAAAAATAAATAAATGAAATCTCAAAATTGTCCACGAATTTTTTTCATAATTGGTATAAATTAATCATTCATAACCTGTGCAATATTTCCATAAACTGAGCAACATTTTGGGATATAAACAAACGCTAATAACTTTGCTGTTTAAAAATATTATTTATGTAGAATTTACTTAAATAATAACTAGTTTTATATAACTTATTAGTGATGGGCCCAATGTCGTTTGTACCGAATACGAATTTCGGCCGAACAACCGGTAAAATTTTAAAATTCGGCTGAACTTCAGTTATTTTTGGTGCGCTTTCTAGTATTTGTATTTGTTTTAAGTTCTAGTTTTTAAGTATTTGTCCTAATTAAAAATTGGTGGTGTACACAACGTAAAGGGCAATTGAAGGCACTTAATTAGGTTTTAGTCAGTATACGATATCGGGTCTTACGGAGCATCTTTGTATCCTCATGGAGGTGATCGGCAGCGCTGACTTATCGAATCTAGCCCTGGTTCAAACCATTGTACGAAGCGAAAGGTAAAGCCACCTCCTTCTGTGAAGCTGTCTTCATGTCATGTCTTCATGCCCAAGACACCGCCGGCGCCGGCTAGGTCTAAAAAAGTACCAAATATGAAAGTAAAAGTGGTCATCAGGCAGCCATTGAGCTCCTTAGTAGTGCTAAGTCTGAGCTACACGAATACTGACAAATGCTTGCACTGACTGGACAGATCTACTCAAACCTGTGTGGTTCTTTCTTCAGACACTAATCTGCATTGTTCTCATATGATTTGACCATTACATGTTTGCTGTATGGACTTTAAAAGAGACTTTGACCCCTTTTTTTAAGGCGGGGAAAAAATCATCCAATGACATTCCCCGCTCTTGGGCGGAGCGGGAGATAGTGTCAGACTCTTACTGACTAAAAGACCCACCCCGTTCCTTCTAGCCTTCATGCCGGGGCTCGAGCGCCCTTTCGGATAACCCTGGCAGACTTTGACCCCTGAGTTTGTTTCGATGTTTCTTCTCAGGGTATTCAGCTAGGAAACACCGGCCTCAACTAGTTTAAACTGACATAAAAAAAAATGACGTGTAAAAGTGTTTTTTAAAAACCTATTTACAAAATAAATATCATTTATCAACCACGTCAGAAACAATTTTCATAGTTCTATTGACCGTTACCAAATATATACGGAAATGAACTTTTACTAACACTCGAATCCTACTCGTTCACTCAGTGGCAGTTCTATATGGTGCCAGTTATAGTAATTGTTTGGGTTTTCCAGGTAATGTTAATGTATTTGATGCTGTTCGTCTACATGTACACTTCAACACTAATATAATAAAGAGGTAAAGTTTGTGTTTTTGTTTGTAGGAGGTAATGTCTAACAGTACTAGTTCGATTGCTAAAATTTTTTCACTGATAGAAAGCTGCTTTATTCCTATATTTTATGTACGGGGGCGACGCCGTGGGCAAAGCTAGTTAATTATGAACACGAAAAATGAATTAAAATAATTGTGTGCAGTGTGATCTGCCTGTCATGCATGAAATTGTGGGGTCAAAACCGGGCAAGTACCAATGTGAATTTTTCAGTTCATGTGTATAAGTTGGAAAGAGGTGGCTCAAAACTGGGAACATTGGAAGGAGTGGAGGGAGGCCTTTGTCCAGCAGTGGGACAGTATGGGCTAGATATAATAATAGTAATAATAATGTAATAGCCTCGACCAACACCTTAGGAGGCTCTCATTAGGCGACTGGATCAAGGGCTTGATTCAGAAAGTAGTATTGCTGGACACGGCTCGTATAGTCAGGAGGTTCTACCCTGTAGCTTGGACCCTGTTCCCGATACCGGTGGGTTACTGTTTTTTTATATTTTTAAATGTTTTTTTTTATACATTGAATATTTAAAAATATAATTTATATGTACCTACATATAGCTGAATAAACGAAATAATGTAATAAGTACTTTTCTAAGTTTTAATTTGATTGATTTGATTTTTATTGATTAACTTTAATTTATTGAATTTTGTTTATTGACATTTCGGAATTGTTATTTAGGATTGTAATTTTATTTTATTATTATTATTTGTATGCATATTTTTTCAATTAAGTATGTTCTCTTGTAATTGTATTTTACCTGAAATAAATGTTTTTTTTTTTTTTTTAAGTTTATTTAGATCATTACTGACACTCCGTGCATCGGAAAGCATGTAAAACCGTTAGTCCCGGTTGCCGTTCGTAGATTTAAGACTGTCTTTACAGACTCCAGAAAGTCTGACTTTCGTCTATCCAAGGAGTATCAAGTTGCCCAGTAACTGGGTTATGGAGTTTTTACAGGCAGTCGGTCAATTTAAAACCGACTATTCAACCGCAACCGGCTAGACTGGAGGCTGACCTCAAGCTAGTTAGGGAAATGCCTAGGGAGACGATCAACATATGTAATAATAATAAGCCTTTTATTTCATTCCCTTAATTATAATACAATTAATAATAGGTTACAGTTGATGATTAATTATAATTACAATACAATACGACAACAACACACATTAATTACATTATAATTGATTATAGTTGATTAATACATTATAATTAAATTGATTGTAATTGATTATAATTTATTATAAGAATTTTGAAACATGCATTAGACAATTTGATCAAATAAAAATATTTAATGTAATTTACAACACTCAATTAAAGGGAACCCCTGTGCGGGTAAAGGCCTCCTCCAGACTAGACCACTTCTCTCTATCTCATATCAGATTGGAGAGAACTGGATCAACATATGTAGTGGTTCTAGATTTTTTTTCCTATTCTGGAAAGTTGTCGGTGTAAAAATTGCAACGACATACCAAACCAAAATTAAATAAAAACAATTTCAATTGTTATTCAGCGTCACAAATAACATTATCATTATTTCAAATCCGTCTAAATGCACATGCAAAAACATGACTCAGTCAGCCAATTTAATTTAATTACAATTCTAAAATCAAACGAAAACACGTAGGTATTGACGACAAACAAATTGCGAAGAATTTCCTAAACATCAAATGCATTAACTTTAATGAGAATGGCAGAATATTCAGTTAGTTGTTCGATAATAAATTGAAACTGAGCGGTGTCAAAGATTATGAAATGATTTTTACAGATGCGACTCATTCAGCTTACCAAGTGTGAGAGATTTTAGATTCGTCAGGAAACTACTCGTACCATGTAGTTGTTTGGCATTTAAAATCATGCCGCTGCAGAGCTTCGTCACACAAGCAGTAGAAGTGGCTTGCTTGTCTTCTTCCCGAAGGTTCCCGAACACTCCCGAAGATTAATAAACAGTGCACCAATTTTTGAACAACGCGCTCAGCCTCGTCCTGACTATCATGTCAGCCAGTAAACCAGTTTTATTTTTTCTGCAGCTTCGCTTCCTTTGCTCAACACGCAAAAAGTTTTTACAATTTTACCGAATAAAAGTAACATATGCACAATGTAATTTGTTTTGGTAAAAAAAATCTTTACAGGATCATTAGTTCTTATGATTACACGCTTGATCATCAACAACATTACAAACATTATTTTTTGTTTTTCGTGCGCCCTTGCAGGGATAGTACAAGAATAATTGAGCAGTTGTTTTGTATCTATGCACAGAGAATAACAAGGTTACGTTAGATTAGACATGAGTGTCACCTCTATATCATTTGACTGTTCTTTGCCAACGTGCTTTGCCAAGATCTAATTATATGAGCCTTTGTTGTCGGACTGGTCTATAGGCGACTAATGAAAGAGGTCGCAAGACGCGACCGCAACGCGATTGCGAATCGAATGTCGTGTCTACTATTCGGTGATTGATTTAAACGAGTTGATTGGTAGTTCATTGGGAATTTCCGGTATGATCTTTAAAATTAACTTGCTAGGAAAACAATGCTTTTGCCTTTTTACAAGCTTTAATTTTTCACCTGTCCCGATATTTGCTTGTCTGTAATCAAATCTTCCAAATTAAATTGAATCCACTTCCCGGTTGCATATTGAGGTGAAATTTTGCATGCATGTGTAAATCAAATGACGGAGCAAAACTAAAATGATATGGAGCTGATCTGATGATGGAACCGGAAGGTAAAGAAGGATGGAACCCATCGTAGTTATCTCAGTTCCCATGGTCAAAAAATCATGATGAGTATTAGTTATACAGTTAAATAAATATCGCGCGATAAAAACTTGCTATGAAAAAATGATTTTCATTGATAACTTGCGATGTAAATCTAGCTATACTGAAACTAACGAGTGGAAACCTGTGCAATATCTTCTCATCTAACATACTGCGATCTCTCAAGATGAAACTATTTGCTAAGCAACGAATAGGGCGGGTTTCTGAATTGAATATCTTAAATTAAACATGTCTCAATCCTTACTTTTGAGAGGTTTTTAAGAGTTAGAGAAGTATTCAACTTGAAATATACCACCAGAAATTGGGAGCAAAAGGTGTATTGCAAATGAATCTTACCAGAAGAGTGAAAGTCGCCTAAAAGGAGACGGATACTGCAAGTTCTCTTGTTTGATGAATTAGAAAGAAGAGCTGAGCGTCTCTTTTTTGAGAACTAAGGCAAGAGACATAACTCGAATATTAGTTGCATAGCAGAACGGTTAACCGATGGGGCTTTTTTTTTTATTGTTGATAGGTTCGCGCTTGACCGCTATCTCACCTGATGGAAAGCGACGATGCGGTCGACGATGGAACGCGCTTACCTAGAAGAAACCTATTCACTCTCGACTTAAAATATTCCCGGCTGAAATATACTAAAGTGGTGACCGCGTACCGGAAGACTTAGAGTTGAGAAATTACCCACCGGTGATGGACCCAGGACGGCTGCTTTTGAAAAACATAGGATTGGTCGATTAAGTGACGCTTGAAAGAGGCTTGTGTTCAGCTGTGGACGTCTTTAAGCTGAAATGAGGTTGGTAACTCTCAGACTTGTGATTGGTCCTGTTTTTTGTGTCAGTTTTTAATGTAGAACTCGGGGTGTCGAGTTCTACATCACAGGCGGTTGTCCAGTGGAAGTGCCTTTTTTAGACTGAGGAACTTCTAGGTAGAGCAAGTCTAGGTGTCAGACTTTCATTGACTAAAACTCACCTACATTCCTCCAGTTACCCTTTGCGATCCAGAGCCGTGGAATCTCACAAACGAGGAAAGGTTGTAGTTCAATAAAACGAGATGTTTTATTTAATTTTTTTTGGTAAGAAAATCTTGGTACCAATCCGAAGTTAGGTTTAAACAAATATTAGCTCACAGTCGCTGTTAAATAAATACCATGTACACGTGTTCCTATCCCTTTAGCAAATTTTAGGGAGACCTTATTATTATATTCAAAGTTTCTTATCAAAACTTCACAAAATAATACTGAATTTATACCAATAGACTCACCCTGTAGGTAGAAATTCAGTATATCTATAATAAAAGGAAAAACTGACTGACCCAAATGTCCTTTCTTTGGTATTGTTCGTCAAGTCGTGGAGCTCCTTAGTAGTCCTAAGTTGAGCTTTTCGAATACTGACAAATGCTTACACTGATTGGACAGGTCCACTCAAATCTGTATGGTTCTTTCTTCAAAAGACCATCTCAGACAAATCTGCATGGTTCTCATGTGATTTGACCATTACATATTTACTGTATGGACTTTAAAAGAGACTTTGACCCCTGAGTTTGTTTCGGTGTTTCTTCTCAGGGTAGTCAGATAGGAAACACCGGCCTCATCTAGCATAAACTGACGAAAAAAAATTGACGTGTAAAAGTGTTTTTTAAACCTATTTACAAAACAAATATCATTTATCATTTACTGACATATCAATGCACAGCTGAAACTACTGGGACTAAAGGTTCACTTACACCACTCTGCTCCCACCCTTACATTTGTATCTATACAAAGGCGAGAGCGGTCGGCGGGCGGATAGCTGGCCGTCTGCTAGCAGTCGCTGCGTGGACTGCTGGGTGCCTGCTAGCTGTCGCCGCGTGGACTGCTGGGTGCCTGCTAGCTGTCGCCGCGTGGACTGCGAGCAGTCGTCTTAGTTTAGGGCGGTGTTGGGTGAGCTATATTACACCGAGACACCATGGCAGCGCGGCCAGTCGCCGCTGTCAACAAAATGTATACCTACAGCTCTATAGGGAGTTCCTCACCTGGCGTCCGTTTGGTTGCGCAACGAGTTTGGTGGCGCGACCAGTTCGGACGTGTGGCGACTCTGGTGTCTGTTTGGTGTTTATTTTGGTAGCTTAGGGCTATAGTTTCCTATTATGACGTAAGCGAGCACAAAGAGAGGATTCTTAAACTCTCTTCCTAAAGGTATGAAACAGTTTATATAATGAAAAAAACTTCAAAAAAAATATTTTTTTTTCTTTCCTAAGTTTGTATGGAGAAACCTACTTTCACGCAAGCGAAGCCGCTGGCAGAAGCTAGTCTTTATATATAAAATTCTTCTTTACGTGTGTCTGTCAACTAACTCCTAAACGGAATGTCTGATTTTGTTGTAATTTTGGGTGTGTATTCGAATAGGACTTTAAATGGCTTGAAAATACAGCTCAATTCGATAGGCGCTGCAATCGGGTAAATTTTTTTTTGTAAATTTTTTGAAATGTCTTTTTCGTATGAGACAACATCTGTTGGCACCACTAGTATCATATATTTATTTGTTTTACACATAGACAATGGTAGCGTCGGTCCTCTGGCTATTCACTAATCGTTTCTCATTTACGTCTACTATAATTTTAAGCCGTGGACAGTGCTATTAGTAGTCCAATGAGAAAGTACTTTGGAAGCATAGATAAACGACAGATACAGAAGGATAACTTATGAAGAGCGTAAACACATGCTCACATAGACACACACGCTCACATAGAAACACACGATTTCATAGATACATACACTCACTAGATACACGCTAGATCTCAATGGGATTGGACCTGGAACGAGGTAATCAACAATGGCACAGCCTCAGTACGTGCAGATGAAATTCAAACCGATGACTTCCGCCCAAGCGCTGGAGTCCATCAGGGATGTATTATTTCTCCACTACTGTAATTGAAGGTATCCGGCCACGAGGAAAATCGCCTATGAGGTAGACTGACCAGATAAATGCGGAAGTAAATGGCTCATCATCACTGCACGAATGCACGAGGAAGGCGGCCACCAGAGAGGAGTGGCGGCGTGTCGTAAAGCTTGCCACCAACACCTGAAATGATGACCACGACCACTCTGTCAAGAATTACTCTAGTAACTGTGATTTTTTCCTTTGAAATTCAATACAATAATTAGTTTTCCGGCAGCTTCCTAACTAACAGCTTCCTATTAAGATCTCCGTTACTGAGCGTGTGTATTAGCTATTTCCATGAAGTGGACCTTCTGTACACATATCTATACTGTGACAGAAGTATGACTACGATTTGTAGTCCAACGACGTTTGTCGCACGATTTGTCTTGTCAATTACAGCGGCGCCATCTTTGATTCGTCTTCTTTTGTTTTTTGAGTATTCAAATTAATGGGTGTTGTTTAAATAAATCTTAGGATGTGTTTTATCTTTTTTTTCCTGTGTTAGCCAGATCGTTTGCTAATTATAATTGTTTTAAGAGTTAGTCTCTATTATAGATATACTGTCAGTTGGTAAGCTGTTTTCTTTCAAAAGACAACTAGTTTAATCAGTTTTGTACTAATCTCTTAAACCATACTCAAGTTAAATATGGATGGATCGGGAAGGGCCCTCTTAAAAACAGCCCGCGAGCTTTTTTCACAATTGTTTGTTACAAAATAATATGTACTAGTTATTATTAGTATAAAACGACGTTTTTCAACACACTTAAAAATAATTTGAATTATTATTTTCAAGTGTGTTGAAAAACGAAAAACACGTGAACCATTTCAGGTTTTCAAGTCAAAAACGACCTTTGCGGCATGAATTCCGCCTCGGCTGCAATGAGATACTGCTCAGTTGCATCACTTTATTTTATTTTCATTCTTAGTCTAAAATGTATCTACGTTTCATTAACCCTACACCTCAGAAGCTTCTAAAAAAATTACAAATAATTTCTCTGAAATAAACTCATTTCACTGAACATCACTCAATAGCTTGAGTATTTCACGATTGAATTCTCATGAAAAGCTCTTGAATACGGTTGAATATTATTAATAAAATCATTCCAATATATAATTCAGCCAATCGTAATGAAAGATACTTGAATACAGCAGTATTTTACTCGATGCAAATTAAAATGAAGCGTTCGTTATTAATTAAATTAGTGCAATGTTTCAAAGTAACAGCATGCTTGAGAGGCCTCTTCATATTTTCCGAGTTTGTGGATTCGTCGTGCTCACAATAATTATGATGGACCTAACTAGCGGTCTGCCTTAGCTTCGCAAGGGTTTTAGATATGTTTGAAATTCTCGGCTTTTCTGTTCTATAAAATGCGTTGGACGGTGAGATACCCATTGCTCGCCAACCGCAAGCCCGCGTCATTCTCGAAGACGGACTTACCGCCATAATTGTGGCGTTATGTGGATCCTATTTTTTTTATTGTTGATAGGTACGCGCTTGACCGCCATCTCACCTGATGGAAAGCGACGATGCGGTCGACGATGGAACGCGCTTACCTATAAGAAACCTATTCACTCTCGGCTTACAGATTCCCGGGTTGTAGCTATCAGGAAACACAGACTCCGGCAAGGAATTCCACTTCTTAGCTGCACGCACAATGAATGTGTTCCCAAAACGTTTATTGCCGATATCTGAGTGGGCTACTAAGTTTTTTTTATGTAGGTACAGAAACTATATGGTATAATAATCATTTTTAATCAACACCGATTTTCGCTCACACATCTAAAAATCCTATTCGTTAAATTGAACCATAAAATCCAATTAATTAATTAAAAATCTCGAAACTCGCCACCAAACAAATTAGCAATACCTTCTAATTGTGGGATATCCCTTCGTAAAATATTAACAGAGATCCTGAAAAATACCCGAGTTTCAGTGGATTATTCATTCATTGGTAGGTACTAAAGAACATAGAACATGAATGGATGGAAAGGTCAGGTGGACACATTCGTGACTCGCCTCTAGCGCGCGGACCGCTGAAATCAGGATTGTTTGTCATAGTTTCACTCAGTCGCAATTGGCGAGTGACTGGAGTGACATAACGAGGGTGTTACGCAAATATATATATATATTTTGTTTTATGTGGGATAATGGTTATCAAAATGCCTTCGTGTGCTTTTATGCGTTGTACAAATTGTTCAAAAAAAAGACGTGTGGCACTCGGGGACTGCCGCGGTAAAGCTATTGCATAGCATTTTTTATCAATTTATGCAATAGACCTCGCCAACAGCTGCTTAACCCCACCCATCCAAAACCAGACCTCACAAACAGCTGCTTAACCCCATCCATCTAAAACCAGACCTCGCCAACAGCTGCTTAACCCCACCCATCCAAAATGAGACCTTGCCAACAGCTGCTTATCCCCACCCATCCAATACCAGACCTCGCCAACAGCTGCTTAACCTCTTCCATCCAAAACCAGACCTCGCCAACAGCTGTTTAACCTCTTCCATCAAAAACCAGACCTAGCTAACAGCTGCTTAACCCCACCCATCCAAAACGCCGACAGCTGCTTTCACTCATTTGTTTTCTTATCGGTCACCACGATCAAAAAACAAATGAGTGGGGGGTGTTAGGTTATTTTGTTACGGAATTTCTGGATTCGGTCTCCACGCTCAAGGCCCGCGATAGAAGCTATGCAATAGCTTAAAAAAAAAAACAAATTACATAGAATCACATTTCACTCGTAAAGTACAGTAAAACTTAAAATTTTTCACGATATTTTTAATTCCGCTTAACACTTTGGTCGATGGCTTTGGTCAATGGGTGGACAGGCAAGCCAAGACCTAAGTTGAGCTTAGCTTAGCTCACACAGTGGTTTGAGTTAGTAAATCTATATAATCTATAATATAAAAATTAATCGCAAAATGTGTTGGTAAGCGCATAACTCAACAACGCCTGGACCGATTTCGCTAAATTTTTTTTTTTTGTTGTGTTCGTTATTATGAGGAGAAGGTTCTTATGGAAAAAAAAATGAAAATTAGGGTAGTGTAGGGTAGAGTAGGGTAGTGTAGGGTAGTGTAGGGTAGAGTAAGGTAGAGGAGGGTAGAGTAGGGTAGAGTAGAGTAGGGTAGAGTAGGGTAGAGTAGGGTAGAGTAGGGTAGAGTAGGGTAGAGTAGGGTAGAGTAAGGTAGAGGAGGGTAGAGTAGAGTAGGGTAGAGTAGGGTAGAGTAGGGTAGAGTAGGGCAGATAAGGGTAGAGTAGAGTAGGGTAGGGTAGAGTAGGGTAGATAAGGGTAAAGTAGGGTATAGTAGGCTGAAGTAGGGAAGAGCGGGAGCGAAGCCGCGCGGGTACAGCTAGTATGTATATAAAAATGAATCCCTATTTCCTTGGTCACGGCATCACGCGTGAATGGCTGGACCGATTTCGCTAATTCTTTTTTTGTTGTGTTCGTTATTGTGAGGAGAAGGTTCTTATCGAAAAAAAAGGAAAATTAGGGTAGGGTAGGGTAGGGCAGAGTGGAGTAGAGTTTATTAATTTTACCAATTCGAATTCAACATTCATCGTTAAGACAGGACAACGTCTGTCGGGTCAGCTAGTCATCAAATTATTTTTCCCATTCCAGGAAGGAATATCAAACACGCATAACGTGTGGTAGGCCAATAGTCAGCATTCACACGCATGCATAGTGATCCGTGTCCAGACCGGCCAACGCAAGCAAAACTGTAGTGATGCTTGTGCGTATAGTAAGCCCAAAAACTTACCCATGTTCTTTCAATTGCCTTTAACGTGCCAGGGCTGTGGTAACACTTTTGATCAATCCCGCAGTCCTTACACACATCTAAATTTAATTTTCACAAAACTTATAAGATTTGTCAAATCATATGTTGTATTGAATTTGAAAGAGAACTCAAAAAGCTTAATAAAAATGTCAACAGTTTTCGAGTCTAGAATATGCTCTTTTTTTTTTTCGATGGGAAAAATCATCCTATGACAACCCCCGCTCTTGGGCGGAGCGGGAGATAGTGTCAGACTCTTACTGACTAAAAAACCCATCCCGTTCCTTCAAGCCTTCATACCGGGGCTCGAGCGCCCTTTCGGATAACCCTGGCCCCAGTAGGCTTCGACCCTATGCTAAAGTTCAGACTGTGTCATCGCTTACGTCTTTCATGATCATCGACCTTATTAAAAACCCTAATTTGGTTTGGTTAGTCAAACTAAGACACAGCCTTGGGAAGATATCAGTAGAAGACGAGAGAGAGGGATAGTTCATGGCTTTTAGCATTAGTAAGCAGTACCACATTAATTTGGACTTCGTTGCACTTACTAAATCCAAAAAAAATCTGTATAATCATGATTTGTTTGTGAAGCCTTAGTAATTTTAGTATCAAGTTTTGTAACTAAATGGCGTTGTAAATTATTTATTTATTTAATTTTTTATGCCCAATAGAAAAAAAATCGAATACCAAAAGTCTGTTTATTGTTGTATTTACCTGTGAAGTCATTTTAGTAACAAATTTTGTAACTAGATGGCGTTGCTAACTGAGACACTTTCTGAATCGCTCTATGCTTCCGTTACCAAGCATACTATAGCGTCTTAACTCAATTTTTGATTATTATTTTTTTGTCCAACCACTCAAAGCCCAGTAAGATTGTTATTTAGAATCTATTATTGTCGCTTCGCGCATAGTGACACATGTCAATTTGAACTTCGTTGCACTTGCCAAATCGAAAAGTCTGTATAATCTTGTATTTTATTTATGAAGTCATTTTAGTACCAAATGTTACTAAATGGCGTTGTCACGTGAAACTATTTTTTTAATCGCTCTATGCTTGCATTACCGAACATACTTACTCAATTTTTGATATTATTTTTTTGTTTAAGTAAGATTGTTATTCAAAATCTATATTGGCGCTTCTAGGTATTTCGGTTTCTTATTCTGCGGTGATACCGAGGTATCACGTCGTCCCATCTGAAAACCTTTACTGAAAGGGTCGACTGTTTGCACGCCTGAAAACGAAATGGAGATAAACGAATTTCATAATTATAATCTACACGCCATCTTTCTTATATTCCGTTTAGCTATTGAGGGTTTTGAATTATAATTATGGGATATTTTAGGTGGTTACCTATTTGTTTAATAAAGGTTATAATTTAAATATGATATAAATGGACAATTTTATGCTTATTTTACGATCTGGGTTATGGTCGGGGTTTCCTTGCGTGATCGAATAAAAAATGAAGATATCCGCAGGAGAAAAAGGCACGAAGAATTGCCAAACTTAAGTGGCAATGGGCCGGGCACATTGCTCGCAGAACAGATGGTCATTGGGGCCGAAAGGTTCTGGAGTGGCGATCACGTACCGAAAGACGCAGCGTTGGAAGGCCTCCTACAAGGGGAAACCGATGGATGCGAGACGCACAGGAACGTTCGTTGTGGCGACGCTTGAGGGAGGGCTTATGTTCAACAGTGGACGTACCTATATCGGCTTAAAATGATGATGATGATGAACGATCTGGGTAAAAGCCAGATTATTTAATTTTGGAAGTGTAAAACTTTTTTCTGCATTTCGATCATGATGGCCAATCTCAGCAGAAATAAGCCTGATACGCATGTGCGCAAACAACACAACACAATTTTACTTTTCACTCTCCCATTGTAAGACGGGACAGCATTCCGACATGACTGGGGAGAGATCAGGCGCAAGACCAATAGCTTTAAGTGATTTCCGAGGCACAGGGCACACCACCGTACACCATACATACCACCATAGTCTGGGCAGCTACAAAGTAATTCCTTGTGAAAAATCTTAATAGCACGTTTTTTTAGTTTATAAAAAAAAAAGACGTGTGGCACTCGGGGACTGCCGCGGTAAAGCTATTACATAGCATTTTTATCAGCTTATGCAATTATAATTATTTATTTATTTTATTTATGCAGTATTTTTTTCCTTTGTTTTTTTTTCTTTGATATTAATTGAAGTTACACTTTCACACGTTGAATTGAATTTTGATTGATTGTTCACTCATTTGTTTTCTTATCGGTCACCACGCTCAAAAAACAAATGAGTGGGGGGGTGTTAGGTTATTTTCGTTACGGAATTTCTGGATTCGGTCTTCACGCTCAAGGCCCGCGATAGAAGCTATGAAATAGCTTAAAAGTATTTCCTTACATAAGAAAAAAGTCTAAAAAGAGAGAGATGTAAACGTACAATCGCTACCTTTTGTGCACATATATTTATTTTAGAGTTGACAGTATCGTATATATATAAAAGGACACTCTGACTGACTGACATATTAACACACAAACTACTGGAACTAGACATAAGAAATTCTGCACAAGACGTCCTTTTAAGGCATAGATGACGAAGAGAGAGTTTTCCGAAACTCAGTCCCTAGGGCCAGGGGTGTGAAACGGAGGTCCAAAGTTTGTGTGAAAAAACCTATTTTCACGCGAGCGAAGTCGCCGGCAGAAGCTAGATATAAACAGTATCTATTAACACTCATTCTGCTTTAAGCTGTCTGCAAATTGACATACAACACACCATCTGAATATCATTATGAAAGTCTAATCGGCCAAGCATGTACATCTCAATTAATCCTAACTAATATTATAAATGTGAAAGTTTGGATGTTTGGATGTTTGTTACTTATTCACGCAAAAACGGCTACACGGATTTGAATGAAATTTGACATGCATATAGCCTTTGACATGTAAAAGTCAAAGTCAAAATTATTTATTTCAAATAGACCATTTGCAGGCACTTTTGAATAGTCAAATGTCGGTCAGTCCAAGAAAAGTGAAGCTAAATTGCACGTTCCAAAACGTAGGTCTCTATGGAGAAGAACGTGCAAGAAACACCATGGACACTCTTTTTAAAACATTTTATGAGTTACATAGATCTTGGTTACATATTTCTTGTCGCTTCTAATATGTGAGCACAATGTAGGCAAAGAACATAGGCTACTTTTTATCCCGGAAAAACATTTTATTCCTACGGGAAAACACGTTTAGAGTGCGATAACCGAAGTACACGCGGACGAAGTCGCGGGCGGACAGCTAGTTGTTAATAAATAAACAACTTGTGTTTACCTGTCATTGCATATAATTCGCGTTTGACCGAGTTGGCACGTCGGACGATTGGCTCCGACTCGATTCCGAGATACCAAGCTATTGTTTTATTAACTATTTTGTTACTGTCTGGTGTCGTAATGGTGTTAAAATTGGCTTCTGGCGATCTAGATTTGGTTGTCTGGACATTATCTTGATCAGTATCGTCTTTTCCTTTAGTTTCGTTTCAATATTTTGGACTATCTTCTGTCTCGCCATTGGTGAAGATTTTTATTTTTTGTTAATCAGAAATTCAAATAGACAGTAGGTATCTGTTATTTGGTCACAACCCTATAGTGTTGTTGCATTTAACTCCGCATATGTACCACGAATATACATGAAGTTTAAATAAAGAAATAAATACCATTAACAGACACTTTTAAATTGTCAAAATTTCGGTCGTCAAAAAAAAGTAAAGCTAAATTGCACGTTTCAAAGGCATCAGATGTAGATCTCTTTGGAGCAGAACGTGCAAGAAACTCCATGGATGGGATGGGAAGTCATCAAATAACTTCTACCGGCTGAGGGAAGTGAGAAAGAATGTCAGACTTTAGTGTTCCTTCAGTTGCTCTTAATCGAATCGTCCCTGGCCAAATAATCTGGCAACAATTTTACTGATACTCCTGCCCAGAATATGACCAACATCGTGTAGTGCAGTTTTTTATTGAAACGAACTTAATTGAACGCGCGCGTGTTACCTTGGTTACACTGGCAGCGCAGTGCGGGAAGCGGTTGCCGCTAGCCGCCCGCTCACTCACTGTGACCACTTGTATGAACGAGCTATGACGAGAGTAATCCGCGCGCGTCCCGCGTTGAGTACCCGCGCCGCTTCCCGCGCCCGCGTGTCCACTGTGGACACCTAAATTAAGTTCTTTCTTATGTACCGCGCCCGTTTCGCACCCGCTCTTCCAGTCTGGCCGAACACTAACAGTTCAAGTTAGGTCGTCAAATGGATCCCGTTAACAGCTCGTGGGTCTACCTGAGGTCATCTGTCCACTTTGTAGGGGCCTTCCAAAACAAAACCTCGTTAAACGAAAAACTCGATATTAAACTTCCCAGTATGAGTTTAAAACCAATCAGAAGACCCTGCAATAAGTAAACAAGAATGTAAACACGAAGAACAATCGCCATCACTGTCAGCACAATACAACTAAATTTCCAGAACATTTTAAAGTCAAAGAACATCGTCGACTCAATATTACTTGTATTGATTGAGACATTAAGATTCCGTGTCTACTCAAGACGGGTTGGCACGCAATTTATAGCAATCGGCATGATACTACGGTATTCTAAATAGTTTAAACTGCTTATCGCTGAATTTACTTAACCCTGTTGAAACTTTAATGAAAGACACTGGAAAATTCTGTCGACAGGAATGATTGAGACATTCTTCTTCTGTTTCTCTTGTCCATCTCACTCAAATTTTGTCCAACCAATATTTAGCCAACTGGACAGCACTGTTGTTGTCTTTGTATAAGTCTTGGAGGGTGCAAGTAGTTGTACATGCAGGAAGATGTGACGCATATACTGTGAAGGGGCTCCACACTGGCACTGTATCTGCGATTGGTCAAGTAAACCCCATTTGATTGATGATTATCTCTGCAGCGGCAATTTAGCTTCACTGTTTTGACTGATCGACATTTTGACAATTCAAAAGTGCCTGTAATTGGTCCGTTTGTGTTTTTGATTTCTGATCGAGGCATTGAAATGAACGGTTGATTGGTTTGTAAAAGCATTCATTGTCTGTCTAGCATTTATGGTGGTTATTGTGTTAACTTCATCATTATCACTATTTCTGCCGAAAGACGTCTACTGCTGGACATAGGCTAAGGCAAGACAAGGACATAGGCAAGTGTCACCACAATGGCTGGTCTTGTACATCTCGTAACCATCGGCTTCTCGCGACCCTCATTGGGTCGTCAGTTCACCTGTGGGACTTTCCCTCGCCGCGTTGGCATGTGGCTGCTACTCCTGAACCTTTCGGCCCCATTGACCATCTGTTTTGCGAGCTATGTGCCCTAACCTTGGTTATCCTGCTGATACCTTCTTTTATGATGCGATCACGCAAGGAAACTTTGAAAGCCTTTTCCGTTGCCTTTTGGATGACTTTAAGCAAGCATTTTTTATGCTATTTCAAAGTTTGCAAATGAATAGTGTTTGTCTGTAGTGACCGCATCCTTCTTCTACGCCACTACAGCTCCAACTATCAGCAACTATACAGGCTTCAACACAACTTCATGTCACATCTGCCGCATGTCGCATCAAAACTCGGCGAAAGCAACCATGATCCTGAACAGCAGGAGCTATAGACGCGGTAGGCCCAGAAGGCGTGATGAGTTGAACTGTTTTTTCTGTTGAACAAAACAAAGACCCAAAGCATTGGCCAGAAGTAGCTAAGGACAGAAGAGCGTGGAAGAAAGAAGGCTTTTGCTCTACGGTGGGATACGACAGGCTTATAATAATTACAATAGTATTGATATACTACTATTCCGTCAGATGCTTAGTGCCTTACTGATAGTAAGGCACTAAGCATCTGACGGATCCATGATTATCATGGCGGTTACATTATCTATTTCATCGATGAAAACTCAGTTTCCAAACCTTTACGAATAAAGTTCACCAGAAAAGAATGGAAAGCATGAATATAAAATGAAGTAAGTGTCATAAATTCTACCGTCTTTGTCCGCTCATTAAATTCCATCCCTTTCAAAAGGACTGGAGATCAGATCGTCGATAGTGCTATAATTTCAATAAACGTCTATTGCAACCCCTCGAACATTTTGGTCCTTCCATTAGATCTTATCGAACGGAGTGTTATTTTAGATTCAAAGTTTTGGTGGCATTTTCTTTTTAGCGGTGATTTTTTATGGATGAATGTCGTCTTAGTTAAAAGGGTAGTTTATTTTTGACGATGGAAAATTTTCAAATATCAGAAATCAGAAACAAATTACAGGTACTTTGGAATTGTTAAAATGTCGGTCAGTCAAACAAGTGAAGCTAAATTGCACGTTCCAAAGCGTAGATCTCTATGGAGAAGAACGTGCAAGAAACTCCATGGACACTTTTTTAAATTGTATTATGAGTTGCATAAATCTACGTTACATATTTCTTGATGCTACTAATATTGAGCATAATGAAGATAAGTTATAACAGTAAAAAAAGAATTAAAAACATAGAAATTGGATTAAGTCACTGTCATTATCTTTTCTGGTTCGCTGGAACGAGACAGAGTTTCTGACTTTTACTGACTAATATCCATCCGTATTCCTTCAATTGACCTTCGTGTTCCAGGACCCTGGTGACTCTTTTGAAGAAACACACAGCCTCACAAGTAGTTTAACATTGAAAGGCTCTTTTTGGACCCCTCAGGTTCAAACATTTTCGTCACGGTCATTGAACTGAAAAACCTTTACTACTGAACATAAACCAGTATCTACGTGAACACGTGTTAGTACAGAATGAAAGAGGTCTTTGATCTTGTATCCTTCAATAGAGGCAAGGGATATCCCAGAGTTGGAGACATTTTCCACTCAAATGTGCAACTTATTTTAAAGGAATTTAAGATTTTTTTTATTACAAACTTAAACGAGATAAATTATTGTAAAAGTTTTTTTTTTCTTATAATTGCTTTGTTTATTGTTTATTTGAATTATATAATACATAAAAATCTAGTGTCACAGTGTTTGTTATCGAACTCCTCCGAAACAACTTGACCGATCTTTTTTTTTTCTTTTTTTTGATCTTTTTTTTTTCTTTATGATTTTTTTTTGTGTAAGTATATTTATTTGGTTGGTATTAGAATAATTCATAGGTTATTTTTAACCTCCTATCTTATACCCATTTTTTTCTTTAGGCTACATTAATAAAAGAGGTAAAGTGTGCTTTTCTTGTTTGAAGGAAAGAACTGGTCCGATTACTATAAATTTTTCACCGATAAAAAGCTACTTTATTCCTGAGTAACATAGGCTTTATTTTATATACGCGGGCCGTTAAATTTTATTCGTTTTAATCCTGTGCGAGTTCAATGACCTGTAGTTAATAGTCGGCGTTGCGTACAAACTACCTACAGGTCACTGAACTCGCTCAGCTGACGTTTTCTTAAAGAAATTAATTTCATACATGCATAAATTAATACGAGTTTTGAAGAAAAGGTACTTTATTTTTTAATTTTATCTTTACAAATTGATATGTTTCATGTAGGTACCGGATCGACCATCCACGGGATTAAAACGATTAAAATTTAACGGTATACATCGTATTAAGTAGGTCTAAGAATAGGTTTCAGGCTATTTTTTACTCTCCTATACTCCTTTTTTTTCTTTGATATTTTATATATAGTCAGCTAATATATAAACTTTTCTTACCTAGTCTGAGTATTGATTCATACCATGTTTCAAAACTTTCTTTTCCTCCTATTATTTCAGTCAATCAAAACTTATTAATGCAACCCACCTAAGCGTGTTCCGTAAACTAAGAAGCAGCATTTATTTGAGCGCTTATCTCGGATCAGAATAAGAGAAAACTTTTTAATTGAGATTATCAAGCGAAAATATAAGCTAAGTTGGAAAAGTTCAGCTTCTGATATTTTCCTAAAACTGCGGTGTGATGTTTCAGTTCAGGCCATTATAAGTTTTGAAGGTATTATTGATTTCATTACGTAATGGTTTTAATTTGAGGTGGGAAATAATCAATTTGATATTTCCACAACTTTGATATAACGCCATCTAGTCCCAAACAAAGCAGAGTTTGTGTTATGAGTACTAGACAACTGATAAACATACTTAGATATTTCTAAAAACATACATATTATTGATAAATTACACTCAGAGAATATACAAGGTGCCGTTTTAAAGGTGCAAAAAAATTCAGGAGGTAATTATGTTAGTGATTCTCGACCCGAATCAATAATAAAATGAGTAGGTATTTTTTTTCTTATATATGGAAATCGGTATGTGTGAACTACCTTTTTTATAAACTCTGCTAGTCTGATACCTCCCTTATAACCGCGCTTTCACACACACAAACGCACCATTATTTAAACCGCGCTTTCACACACATACACGCAACGTAAAGCACCAATAATCTCCCGCACGACACACCCTAGCCACGCCCCCGCGCCATCGATCAATCGATCATGTTTAGTGTAACTGACGTCGCCGACGTGTGCATACACGCGCTTGCAATATTCGCCCACAGCGCCTTCGGTTAACGTTTGCGGTATCTAGTGATGAAAGATGACAGACCAATACTCCAATGTAGAGTTGGTGGAGATAGTCCGCTTGTATGCTATCAGTGGAAACATCGTAACGTCCATCTCAAAGGGTAATACTGGCTGCTACGCAAAGACTCCGCGAGTTTCGACGATTCGGCGTTCCCCGGCTTGCTGACGGTCGCGGCAACGAAGGCCTGCTTGTCGCCTTGCAGGAAAATATCCTGGAATACTTCAAGCGAGAGCCACGGGCCAGCACGCGGGATGCTGGTCTACGGTTTGGTTTCCTCACTACGGTCGGCAAGTACGTTACGTGTAAAGGTGATCACTAGTGATTAGTGCTTTCGACACTTTAAAACGAATGTGTTTGTGCTACGAAATTAAAAGAAAATCAGCAACGTCGTGCTAGACTGCTGTCTGTTTGAACAACACCTCCAGGTAACATAAGTACCTGCTTAGGTATTTATTTTATTTTATTAGTAAGTACATAAAAAGTCATTTGTAAATACGTTGTTAGCCGAATCAATTTGATTAGTGTAAATAAATTGATTTAAAAATTTTAACTACGGTAAAAATACCTACCTAACAGGCAAGATAAATCACTTAAAAACCTACCTATCTACGTAAATAGCACAAATTATCTTGAAGTGTTTTTTGTCGGTCCTCAGCCCATTAAAAAGTACGAAGGGAAATTTCACATCCACCAATTTAATCTACAAATAAAAACGAAATTATTACGGAAAACTGACCTTGAGAATGACACTGCGTCTGGTAGGTACGTTCATGTACCACTGCGTATCTAAATCTCGAGCGCGCGCGCTGTATGATACCTACGGACGGAGGCACGGACGCCTCATAAGGTTTATTGATCTCGGCCTAACATTTTATTCATCAGCTGATACGTAAGTACCTATCGACGCGACGTCAACGTGACTTTTAAAAGATTTTCACATTGTGATGATGCTTAAAAGCGAGTAATTAAATAGCGAAATTTAAGACATTAATGTACATTATGATCATCGAATTCGATCTACATCTAAGGTTAAATTATTCATTTCGTAAAATAAGTGGGCGGAGCCTCGTACAGGTTGATGCACTCACACACACAGTGACACGGCGTGCGATAAATCGCAACGGGTGATTCTGTATTTTTTTAAGAAGTTTATTTAGAGAGTTATTCTGAAAAACGGTTAAAATTAAAAAAATAAAATAACAAGTTTTACTGATTATTGACCAGGTATCGTATTTTTATATGATTATTTATGAGTTTTATTACAACCTCCTGAAATATTGTGCAGTTTTAAAACTGCACCTTGTATAATCGTGTTCATTGCACACACTTTTGTCTTGGATGGGAATTGATTCCACAACCTCCGTCGTAGCAGTCAGGGCCACTAACCACTAGACCAATAAGGCAGTCTAATTACTTCTCCCGCTTGAGGATGGAACGAGATGGCAGGTTAGACTTTTATTGATCAAAACCTACCTGTGTCCTTTCTTTGCCTTTTGTGTTGTATAGCCACGGTCATTCTTCCGGACGTTCCTGCAGCGCTAGCAGGGACAGGGTCTAGTTGTGAAAGGGAAACTCGACCTCGGTATGAAAGGCAACGTGGGAACGGGGTGGGCTTTTTAGTCATTAAGAGTCTGATACTATGTCCTGCTCCGCCCAAGGGCGGGGGATGTCATCTGGATATTTTTTACCCCCTGAAAAAAAAGTCCTAGCAGGCATCGGCCATATACAAAAAGCGTCTAAGACAGATTTCAAAATGAAACGGTTATCACTACGATATCTCTTATTAACAACTAAATCTATCAAAACTTTTAAAACACTGTTTTTTATTAATATTGATAGGTCGCTCTCGTTTGACCAAAATCTCAGATGAAGCGATGATGAGGTCACGTGAGCATGCTTGCTTAGAAATAATCATCGGACCACAAGACGTACGGCGTTGTGCCACCGGTACATGGTGGACATCCCACCTATACGTACAAAGCGTTTTGGGAGTACATTCATTATGCGTACAGCTAAGGAATGGAATTCCCTGCCGGAGTCTGTGTTTCCTGATAGCTATAACCTAGGGGTCTTTAAGTCAAGAGTGAATAGATTGCTTCTAGACAAGCGTGCTCCATCGTCCACATCATCGCTTACCATCAGGTGAGATTGTGGTCAAATGCGAGCCTATCCATTATATATATAAAAAAAAAAACTATTTACTCTTAACATACTCTTAACTTAAAGATCTCAATGTTGTAGCTGTCAGGAAACACAGACTTTAACAGGTAATTCGATTTGTAGCGACACATATATATGACGCCACATGAGAACTAAAAGTCGAAATCCTGCATCGCGGTTTTACAGTTCTTCGTACGATTAGAACATATACAACAGCTTAAAATCAACTATTGGGCAGTACCTCGGACTAGACACAGCACCTGTCTAGTTGGAGGATCCTCACTTTTCAACAGAGGTTTGCCCATTTCCCGCACACCTTTAAAGACTCCTTACCTATACGCTAATTATAATTTCAAATTGTATACGCTCACAGCATAGAATTCGTATTAAAAAACATGAGTGTGGTATACATATTATTATGTTCTTGCATATACATGTGTATGTATGTGTATAGTAGCGGCAAGCACTGGAAATCACCCAAGCATACATATTCTGTGCCTGAGAAACAGTCCAATTAGTCCAAAATGGTATTTATAGGGCAGTCCAATTTCACTGTAGACTTGTCTTGACCTTCAAGGACCGTAAACCAAACTATAAAACGTCCTTTCAAATTCACCCGTAAACTTACCGTCACGGTCTTGGACAGAGTTGTGACCTCTTAATGTAAATTTGGAGGCTAAAATGTTAGGTTCCCGTCGATAGAGGCAAGTTTCAATAATGTGCCAATGTTCTGAGAAGGGACAGTATCTAAGTCGTGTGGTTATTTGAGTTATTCTACTGAAGGGATCGATAGATACTAGTACTATGGTGACTTTCGCACGTTTACACGTTCGAAGTCAGCTGTGGGTCTGTCCAAAGACATAGAATAGACAAAGACTGTAGAATAACAAGGTGCAAACAATAAAGGTGAACGATGAGATGCACGTAAGCGAGATGAAGATGCCAACATGGACAGCAGGCGTAACTCGACTCGATAAAGTGCAAAACGAGCACATCAGAGGAAGTTACAAGGTCACGCCCGTAGCAGAAAAACTCACCGAAAGCCGCCTACGATGGTTCGGTCATGTCATGAGACGCCCTGAAGACCATGTCGTGAAACAGGCCCTAGCACTGCCAGAAAATAGGAAAGGTAGAGGACGCCCACTAGTTACCTGGTGGTCCACAGTGGCCAAGGACTTAGAGCGTGCCCAAACAAATATTTCGACAACCCAGGACAAACAATCCTGGCGCTGCAGAACGAGGAGAGCCGACCCCAAATAATGGGAAATAGCTAGGACAAAGAAGAAGAAGAAACAATGAAGGTGAAATACTATGTTGTTAATGTTGGGACGTCATCATGCAGATGTATCATATATTTTTTTGGGTGAGAAATCATCGAATATTATCAGAATCGTCTCAGACTTTCACTGGAATGGTGTGGAACCCATATTCGATCAGTCAGTCTTTGCGTTCCAGTAGGTTTAAACACATGACTTTTCTGTTAGCGTTCCCACCAAACGTATGGCAATATCTACAAAATGTATGGCAATGAAAGGTCATTGCCATACATGTTGTAGATATTCAGGTAATAACCTGGCACGTCACTTTAAACATGACTTCTGTGCAGGGGCAGAATAGTTATATGTCTAGCCTTCTCTATTTTGCTTCGAATTTCTTTGCGTGACCAAATAAAGTATACCAAAAAAAATTTCAACAAAACACTGAGATGAAAATTATTTATAGAAGTCGCCAGATAACTATGGAACAAAGTACATTGACCTTTTGTTAATATCTCTGCGTAGGTACCCGAAAGACAAACAATGAATCGCTTTTCATTGCATCATGTAAAGGATCACGATACATTTCGATTCAAGACAGCTTTATGTCTTTATTTCCGTTTTTAGGGTTCCGCACCTCAAAAGGAAAAAAACGGAACCCTTATAGGATCACTTTGTTGTCCTTCCGTCTGTATCTTTGTCTGTCTGTCTGTCAAGACCCTTTATCTCGAGAATGCATGTAGGTATCGAACCTAAATTAAAACCATATACTCAGGTCTGCGGTCCCTTCAAGCTGTGAAAAAATGAAACTTCTAAAATAACGAATAAAAAAGATACGGCCGCCAAAGGTAAAGGTACGACATAAATGTCGCAAAAAACGTATATTTTGATACTCTCAAAGATCGAAATTCTTAGGGTACTTCCCGTTGACCCAGAATCCTGAAATTTGGCACAAAGCAAGGTCTTATAGCACAGGTATAGGAATAAATCTAAAAACAGTAAATTTGATGTTACAAAAAAAAAAATTGTAATTCGGAAAAATCTTCGAGACTTCATTCGGGAATTGTAGTTTGCACGGAACCCTTAGTGTGCGAGTCTGACTCGCACTTGCCCAGTGTTTTGAAATGAAGAATGTCAACAAATGTAGGAAGGTCAATGACCGTTATTCTAGGTTATTCTGGCACCTACCTTAGCTACGTTTTTAAAATAAACATTTCCGAACACCTTTCCCATTTACAGAAGTACAATACGAACCGCTGAAACTCTTCGACTACTTCCCAGCTTCCTCGAATCAATAAGAAATTTAATTCCCACAAAAGGGGCTGGTCTGCCAACTTCACAAACAAGTTTGGATGTTTCTTTTTCCCTCTCATTCCGGATTCCCGGACATTGAAGTGCTCTGAAAGAATGCCGGGATCGATTGCCGGCCCCTCTTAATAGTTTTTTTTTTCATCTGGCAACTTTTACATTACGTGATAATTGAGCGACTAGACTGATTTTGGGTTTTTTTTTTTTTTTTTAATTGAGATAAACTAGTGCTTGACTGCGATCCCACCTGATGGTAAGTAGCGATGCAATCTTTGATGGTGAGGCGCACTAGTTTGTTAAGAGCCTATTCACTCTAGCCTTGAAGACACCCAGATTATAATCGGACGGGAAGACCGCAGCAGGCAGACTGTTCCAGTCCTTCGACGTACGCGGTTTTCCTGTTTCTTTAAATATAATATAGGTCGATTCACTTTCATTCTGAGAGAATTAAAGTCACGTAATAAGTCATTATAGCTTTGAAATGCATATTCAGCGTTGATGATTGGAGGTTACTATTGGACTTGTTTGACACGAATGAGCATAGCAGTTGAGAGTTTGTCATTCTCACTTAAATGTCTCACAGAAGGTGGTACGTGAGTTGTTTGATTGCCTTCGAGCTTAGTAGTGCTGATATACGCGTCATGTCCGGGAACGGATGCTGTTAATTGAAATTGGTCATCTCTTAGCTGTCAGTGGCTTATTTTAATTTCTATGTTTAGATTTTTTTACTTCATTGATTATGTTCTCCCATAGTAGTGGCGACAAGAAACATGTAACCAAGATATTTGTAATATGACACGATTGAAAAGAATTGCCATGGAATTTCATGCACATTCTTCTCCATAGAGGTCTACGCTTTGGAATGTGCAATTAGCATTATTTTTTTGACTGACTTCGAGACAAAGTCAAGCCTTTGTTTAATAAAAAAAGTAGTAAAAACATTTAAACGATACAACCATACAAATCAAAAAACACAATCATACACACAAAATTGATTCAAAAGTTTAGCACTATACAATGCAGCATAAAAATCAAAAACTTTTACACTGAGCAATCAGCAGATACTAAAAATGTACAAGCCAACTACAAGGTGCAGTTTTAAAACTGCACAATATTTCAGGAGGTTGTAATAAAACTCATAAATAATCATATAAAAATACGATACCTGGTCAATAATCAGTAAAACTTGTTATTTTATTTTTTTAATTTTAACCGTTTTTCAGAATAACTCTCTAAATAAACTTCTTAAAAAAATACAGAATCACCCGTTGCGATTTATCGCACGCCGTGTCACTGTGTGTGTGAGTGCATCAACCTGTACGAGGCTCCGCCCACTTATTTTACGAAATGAATAATTTAACCTTAGATGTAGATCGAATTCGATGATCATAATGTACATTAATGTCTTAAATTTCGCTATTTAATTACTCGCTTTTAAGCATCATCACAATGTGAAAATCTTTTAAAAGTCACGTTGACGTCGCGTCGATAGGTACTTACGTATCAGCTGATGAATAAAATGTTAGGCCGAGATCAATAAACCTTATGAGGCGTCCGTGCCTCCGTCCGTAGGTATCATACAGCGCGCGCGCTCGAGATTTAGATACGCAGTGGTACATGAACGTACCTACCAGACGCAGTGTCATTCTCAAGGTCAGTTTTCCGTAATAATTTCGTTTTTATTTGTAGATTAAATTGGTGGATGTGAAATTTCCCTTCGTACTTTTTAATGGGCTGAGGACCGACAAAAAACACTTCAAGATAATTTGTGCTATTTACGTAGATAGGTAGGTTTTTAAGTGATTTATCTTGCCTGTTAGGTAGGTATTTTTACCGTAGTTAAAATTTTTAAATCAATTTATTTACACTAATCAAATTGATTCGGCTAACAACGTATTTACAAATGACTTTTTATGTACTTACTAATAAAATAAAATAAATACCTAAGCAGGTACTTATGTTACCTGGAGGTGTTGTTCAAACAGACAGCAGTCTAGCACGACGTTGCTGATTTTCTTTTAATTTCGTAGCACAAACACATTCGTTTTAAAGTGTCGAAAGCACTAATCACTAGTGATCACCTTTACACGTAACGTACTTGCCGACCGTAGTGAGGAAACCAAACCGTAGACCAGCATCCCGCGTGCTGGCCCGTGGCTCTCGCTTGAAGTATTCCAGGATATTTTCCTGCAAGGCGACAAGCAGGCCTTCGTTGCCGCGACCGTCAGCAAGCCGGGGAACGCCGAATCGTCGAAACTCGCGGAGTCTTTGCGTAGCAGCCAGTATTACCCTTTGAGATGGACGTTACGATGTTTCCACTGATAGCATACAAGCGGACTATCTCCACCAACTCTACATTGGAGTATTGGTCTGTCATCTTTCATCACTAGATACCGCAACCGTTAACCGAAGGCGCTGTGGGCGAATATTGCAAGCGCGTGTATGCACACGTCGGCGACGTCAGTTACACTAAACATGATCGATTGATCGATGGCGCGGGGGCGTGGCTAGGGTGTGTCGTGCGGGAGATTATTGGTGCTTTACGTTGCGTGTATGTGTGTGAAAGCGCGGTTTAAATAATGGTGCGTTTGTGTGTGTGAAAGCGCGGTTATAAGGGAGGTATCAGACTAGCAGAGTTTATAAAAAAGGTAGTTCACACATACCGATTTCCATATATAAGAAAAAAAATACCTACTCATTTTATTATTGATTCGGGTCGAGAATCACTAACATAATTACCTCCTGAATTTTTTTGCACCTTTAAAACGGCACCTTGTATAAATGATGAAAAAAATTACAACAAATACTCACACAAGCCTATATTTCTAATAGCAAAAGTATTAAACAACAGTCAAGTAGGTGCATTACAAGAGTATGATTGTACACAAGGCTTTGCTGTGCAATTTTCCTTGGCAGGAGGCCATAGCGAGCCAGCAGCTTTTGATACATAGACTTGCAGGTGGTTAAGTACGTTTATTCAACTCCCTATGGTGTAATCTTGTCGGAACTGGAGTTCATATTGGTTCAATGTAGCGTCATAATTTGAGAATGTTGTAGATAAATTTGTTTAGTGAATTTTTGCAGTGTGTGTGAGTTTTTTCGCACGGTTTTGTGCGTTTAGATGGTGTTGCGATTAGAAAGTATTTATTGCTCTGTCTATTAATAAAAACTGAATCAAAATTCGCTCCGGTATTACGGAGGATATAGGAGATAAACAGAGAGAGAGACCTCGAAAGCGGCTCTGTTTTGTGCTATCACGCTAATATTAGGAAGGTGAAAGTTTGAGAGTGGGTATATGTGTGTGTGTGTGTGAATATGTTTGTTTGCTACTTCTTCACGCTCGAACGAATTGCGATGAAACTTTATACAGAGACATCCTAGAATAGCACATAGGATATTTTTACTCCGAGAGTACCTTACCTTGGGATAATTTTAATACTATAACGTGAACGATGGATAGAAAAAAAGATTGGTTTTTCATGTTTATCCATCTTTGTATAAATAAGATTCTTATACAATTCTGTCTCATCTCTATTCAATACAAGATTAAAACTCAGCCAGCGATAACAAAAGATGCCAATATCACTTGAAACTATGTTTCTTATACTGTTTCAATTTCAATCTTTTTTTTTTTCCATTTAAATATTATGACCACCTGAATCGTTGGAACGTTTTCCACGCAGATCGTAATAACAAATAGCTGTGTCACTTTTTTCTGAATGATTTGGACAGATAACTGACTAAATTATTAAAAAATGTCTCGTCAGTACTTGGAAGTGGTGTAGGTACTATGAGAAATGGGACACAAGTAACTACAGAACTCATTAATATCTGAATATGCTTTCACATATAGTAAAACAAAATCTCTCGTCTGTTTGTCCGCGTTTAATTAAAAAACTACTGAATGGATTTTAATTATTATTTATTAATTCAAACTTCATTTACAGTAATGATACATAGGCGGACTTTATGCAACAGGACAATCTCTACCACCTTTGGGTTAAAAAGATGTAAAAAATAGTCAAATTAGAATTACTATTTTTTTTATTGTAGGAAAATCATCGAATGACAACCCCCGCTCTTGAGCGGAGCGGGAGATAGTGTCAGACTCTTATTGATTAAAAACCGACCCGTTCCTTTGTGCTTTCATACCGAGGCTGAGCTACTCTTTCGAAACTAACCCTGGCTCCAGTAGGCTTCAACCCAGCTGGGCCCCTGCAGTTGCTGACAACTCCTTGAGGCGCGCGGGAACATTGCGCGCCGTCGATGACTTGGGCTCGGTCCGGACAGTTACCGGACGGTCGGACAGCGAGCTACCCATTGCTCGCCGTCCGCAAGCCCGCGCCTGCGGTGGCCGGAAATCCAATAGGCTAGTTGCCGTAAAAAATGTAATTAGTCCGTCTTTCAGATTATTCAAAAATAAGGGTCACGTATTTTTTTAATATTAAACCAAAAATTGCATTTTTTCGCACGGGGTGACTCTCTGACGCTGAGCGCTCAAGATCCGTGACATACATTTCGTCCGTTCTTCTGTCATCGAAAGGGATTGCAGAGCTAGAAATATGGAGTACCCAGTAGCAAACCATAAACACTCATTGTACTAATCCGACGTAAGTGGCTAAACGAAAGAAGAGAAAGAGAGATAGAAAGAAAACACGTTAATTTGACACTATGAGATAACAATTATAGAAACTTTTATAGGGTTTTGCGAAGTTTATACTTCAAAACCCTATTTAGATGTTTATACTTCGCAAAACCGTATTTTATAATACGAGTTTTTACAATCCAGAGCTGACAAAAAGCAAGTGATACAAAAAAATGCCATCATTGGGCCATAGCATAGCATAGTTGGCCTTATAATGTTCCCACTGTTGGGACTCAGGACTCAGTAAAACATAACTTTTTAAGTTGATAGAGGCATGGCTTGTTGTTTACTCTCAATAAAATTTTATACGTGAAAGTGTAACATATACACACACACATACATACCTACGAACTTTTGTATTCATAATGTTAGTGGTGGGTGGTGATCAAAAACCAATTTCGTTACGTCCTTCGCTTGGCTGACATCTTAAAAAATAATTAAACTTAAACTTATCTAGAGCGATGTTATCCGCCTGCTTTTTCCAGGTCGAGTAACGATCTTTTCTGCTAAATTTAGTTAGACACGTGCTATTTCATACATGATTGGTCTATTTTTAGGAAGCATATTTTTAGTTTCGGTTGACGTGAATTTTAGCGGCTTTTAGGGAAAGGACTGAATCGGTTGCGCACCCCAAATGTGGGTTTATGCTAGAGGAGCCGAGTACAAGTGGTGTACAAGCATAATCGGCCTTAAAATGTTCCCACTGTTGAAAATCTGGCCTCCTCTTTAGGAGAGGGAAAGGGCCGTAATCCACCACACGGGCCCAGTGCGGATTGGTGTATGTCACATGTCTTCGAAGTTTTGAGTTCTAAGACATGCCGGTTTCCTCACGTTGTTTTCCTTCACCGTTTTGAGAGCAGTGGTGATGAAATAAATTACACAAAGTAATGCGCCTGGCTGGATTTGATCCCGTGGCCCGTGGTGACTCGTAAGTCGGGGCCGTTACCACACGGTCACCACTGCACTCAGTCAGGCGGAGCACAAACCGAGCTCAAATTAATGTAGTGTGGACCGACTATAGAGCAGCCGAGCACGAGCGACATTACACGAATTTGAGCTCGGCTTGTGCTTCACTCGTTCGCTCGGCTACTCTAGTGTAAATCGCCCTTAATAGGCCGCTGCAAACACACCTTGGCGAAAATAAGTTTCGAAAAGAGTTGTCACAATTACCCAATAGTTAAGACACCCGCCTCTCATGGATGATATTGTGGTGTCTTTGAAGGTCACATACTCATTAACTTTCAAACTGGCAAGGTATACCTTTTAAGGTTTATGTTAAAAAGTTTAGGGATTCTTATTCGAAAGATGTTTGATTGGAAATCTCACAAAAGTCTGGACGTAGATAGTTTTTTATATTAAAATACATTATTTAAGTGCTTCATATAATTTAACATAAGTACAATCTAACACGAAGCCTTTCATTTGCGTCTCCACATACTACAATTTGTACTTATAATTATGATAGATACATAGGGTGACTGGTAATTAGTGACCGATACTTATACATGTGATTGTACTCTTGATTACAAATAACTTTCCTAAAGAAACTTTTTTTTTATATTCATTAGTTTTGTCACAATAACAAAACAGCTCTTCGCGCAAATTCGCGAAGCGCGCCTGCGACCTCTCAGCTGCCACTGTATAAGCCGCATAACGCCGCCGTTGTCTCATGTACCTTACCTACAATAGTGATAGTGCACCCGCGCCACTTGCAAACGCATCGGTGCATATAATCAGTGTAGGTACTTACATGTTCCGGTTAAATAATATAAGTTACTAGCTGCACCCGCGCGGCTTCGCTCCCGCTCTTCCCTACTTCAGCCTACTATACCCTACTCTACCCTACTCTACCCTACCCTACTCTACTCTACCCTACTCTACCCTACTCTACCCTACTCTACCCTACTCTACCCTACTCTACCCTCCTCTACCTTACTCTACCCTACACTACCCTACACTACCCTACTCTACCCTACACTACCCTAATTTTCATTTTTTTTTTCCATAAGAACCTTCTCCTCATAATAACGAACACAACAAAAAAAAAATTTGCGAAATCGGTCCAGGCGTTGTTGAGTTATGCGCTTACCAACACATTTTGCGATTCATTTTTATATTATAGATATAACGAAAAAAAAGAAGTTTCTTTGGGAAAGTTGTGTGAAATCATGAGTACAATCACGTGTATAATTATCGGTCACTAATTACCAGTCACCCAGTATGTACTTTTCTAAGTTTATGTAGAACATTGTATACATTACTATAACACCCCGTACCTCGTAAAGCACGAGGGTAAAGCTGTTAGTCCCGGTTGTCATTCGTAGATCTTTGACAGTCATTACAGGTAGTCAGAATTTTCTACTTTTACTCAGACATAGTCGCTGGCATAAGTTTGTAGTATCATAAAAATGAAGCATTAGTTCCAGCAACAACCGTATCTTTTCAGTTGTCCTACAGTCGAGTCTCGGACCTCACTTGTTTCAGAAGGTTCAGAGTTCTTAACACGCTGCGACAAGATCTTGTGTTTCCAACTTCGGACGCCGTTGAAAAGTTCCTGATTACATTAGTAAATGAACTCATTTTTGTGATCTTTTGTTTGGAGACAATGATACTTGGTTATACACATGCACGGAATTTTTTGTAAACTTTAAACAAGAATATTATTCGTAATCATCAGAGATTGAGGTTATTTTCTTTATAGTAGTTTTGCAGGTATTCAATACAGGGTGTCCTGGTATTGTGTCTGGTCCGGGCACCGGCCCGATATTTGATTTCAGACTATTGTATATGTTCTGGTCCCGCAAAAAACTCTTCGCCTGTGCTGTTTATAATAAAAGCCTTATTGTAGCAAATACGTGGTTTATTACATTGAGAACAATTTACATATGAATGTGACATGAATACATTGTTTAGTTCGACACACGTACGCTGACAATGAACGATGGCCTGGTGTCGCCATCCATATACTAGGGCTGTGCTATATAGTAATACTAACTAGTGATGTTACAACAACACCAATAGGTACATTATTTTATATTTTTAGTTCCTATGTGGCGATATACTTGGATGTTGCGTAAGAAAGTTTCGCGGCAGTCGGATAAAAGTTAATACCATCCAATACCTATAATTTATAATTTTATAAGTGCCTATACATATATTTTTTTTTCTCTAACACATTGCTTTTGCATTTTTTTTATTATTATTTAGACTTCAACTGTCTTAAATTTGTTAGTAATTTATTTTGTTAACATTTTATTGATAGTTGTAATTATTTATATTGTTCCTGATTTTTTTTTTTATATATAGCCTCATTTTTGTAATGTGAATGTGAGAACACTGTATACTCCACGAACTCTTAGACTACATCCTATTACGACTTACTTTTTTTTTAATTAAGATTATTTTTATGAAGGCTAGAAGGAACGGGGTGAGTCTTTTAGTCAGTAAGAGTCTGACACTATCTCCCGCTTCGCCCAAGAGCGGGGGTTGTCATTGGATGATTTTTTCCCACCATAAAAAAAAGGTCTACTCTGTTCTTACATAATATCTATCAATATAACAACCACTTTTTTAAAAGAGTTTAGTTAGAGTTTCTTGCCGGTTCTTCTCCATAGGAAACGACCAATTTCGAACCGTGCACTAGCTTCTGACGGTTTATAAGTGCCCATGTAGGCCCATGTGAAATAAAATATTTTGAGTTTTGACTTGACTTACAGCTGCTTAATACTGGCCTGTTGGTCTAGTGGTTGGTGGCCCTGACTGCTATGTTGGAGGTCGCGGTCTCTATTTCCATCCAAGATAAATGTTTGTGTGATGAACACGGTCATTTATTCTGTGTCTGAGTGTAATTTCTCTACAATAATAAAAAAAAAAAAACAAAACAATGAAATGAACTATTTAATGCTAAGCTGTAAAAGGCTATTATAATTAGAAGTCTATTCCCAATCAAACTTTAAGAATCTTATCTAATCAATTAACTATTTATTAACAATAATTTATATACATGTTAGAATCAGACACAATTTCTACGCATCCCTTTTATTACTTAGAAGTAATAAAAACTACATAACGTTATAAAAACACGATGTAATTCCATTTGAGCAATGTACATTAAAATGGCTATCGATTCCTACACGCCTCTGGTCTGATATTAAAAATCGTACACTATTTGTAAAGCCGTAGATACACAGGCGGTATTACAGAACCAACTATCAATAAGTAAGGGCATGCCATAATCATGGCGGAAAGTCTCTTCTTTGAGGAGCTGGCTGGCGTGGCGTCACGGCGTACGTAGTCTTAGAATGCAAAGAAAAAAAAAACAAACTATTAATGTAAAGTTTTCTTTTAGGAATGTACAAAATTTTATGAATGTATTTTCAATTTGATTAAACTAATTCCCTTTCTTTGTTTGTTTTCAGGTAAGGCACTACATAACGGGTAAAAGAAAAAGAAAATTACAGGTGAAAACTCAAAGACACATTAGACAATTACGTTGTTGGTAGACAAGGGTTGATTTGTGAATTCGAGAAAGGGTAGTTCGCCGTCCACTCTGGTAAGGACCTGGGCCCCAAGTCTGCTATTTTCATAAATTCGTCATTCCAATTGTCATTTTGCTAAAAGTTTGTAATCTGCTAATTTATAATGATCGATCACTGATCGGTCAATGGTCTTGTAATAGAATTGTGTTAGAATGATAATTTCGAGCATATTAAAACCAATAACTGCACAATAACGTTCTAATGGTAAAACACTGATCAAATAAACTGTCAAAGTTTTAGTAGATTACCGCAAACTTCAAATATTAATTTGTCAATATGTACGAGATTACCATTCTATGTCACTTCTTTCAATGGAGTGTCAGTGGTTGACCATTGGAAAGTCATAATGACGCAGCAGTCCATGACAGTGATGAGTGAGTCATGTCAGTGATGTCCAGCAGTGGACGTCTGTCGGCTGAAATGATGATGATGATGATGAATGACGCCATTATATTAGTAGATTACCAAACTTGTCAAAATCGACAATTATGACACCAATGATAGACCAATGTGACACTATTGTAATAGCAGACTTGAGGCCCAGGTCCAATGTGGTGAAGCATGGTGTTCCATGCGTGCTTCAAATAGATGTCAGCAAAGCTGAAAGGGCTCAGTAGGACCGATACCTGCTAGGACTGGAAGAGCTTTTCACAGAGTGACCGTGGGTCTAAAACGTAAAGGGCAACTGAAGAATACAGATGGGTTTTTGTCAATAAAAGTTTGACACGCCCTCGTTCCAACCTAGAACAGGAGAAGTCATAGGATGATTTGCCACCTCAAAAAAAAAAATGCATTTCTATATAAATCGCTTGATAACATTCAACCTTTAAAAATTTATTTAACGATACCAGTTTTCAAAACATTCCTCAAAGTAAATCACCTGCATTATAAATCAAATCACAAACATCTTAAATCACGTCGGTGTAACCTCAGCTTTACTTAGGTAATCTAGACGTGTGCGTTACGATCCCCCTGGGACGTGTGCAGATCCGTCGGCTAGCCACCGTAACGTCTGTGTGTATCTAGCTGTAAGGCTGTCTCTACACGTGCAGTATTATTGCACAAATGTGCTGGCACTAGCACTGAGTGGAACAGGGCAAACTTCACACGAGGTTGAGGAGATGTGACCATCCCTAGTCTCAGCACCAGATTCGCATAGAGAGCTGAGAGAACGGCGAGTGTCCACACTTACATTGTTGAAACTTCTACGGTTCGGACTAAGCGTTTCGCTATGTCGTTTACACCGCGTACATCGAAGGACTGGAACAATTTGCCTTCTGCGGTCTTCCCGTCCAATTATAATTTAGGCGTCTTTAAGGCTAGAGTGAATAGGCTCTTAATAAACTAGTGCGCCCCACCATCAACGATTGCATCACTGCTTACCATCAGGTGGGATCGGAGTCAAGCACTGGTTTATATAATTAAAAAAAAAGATGAGAGCTACCCTGAAACAGCTCTCATTTAATATAATAGAAATCATAAACGAACTAAAAGTTAGCCATCCCTGTGGCTTATTTTTATAGGAAAGCAATCAAGCATGGTGCAGAAAAGATCAAAACAATAAAAAAAATATTGCACATTGATCGAATTGTGCAATGTTTTAAAAATTAAAAAAAAAAGTGTCGAAAAAAAGGAGTTAGTGATAGCGAAGAAAAAACCATGAAGACAAAATGGTAGAAAAAACTATGATATACCGAACCCAAATATCACGGGACAGGGGCAGGAAGAAAATGATTGCAAAGTGCGTAGTTTTTAATGAAAGTTTCTAATTAATTGTGTTGAAGGTATTTTTGTAGTTCGCGATGAGTTTCATGAAAATCTGCATTATATTGATAGCCTTTTGCGAGGCCAACTTAATCTATTGGCGTTGCTGAATTCTTCTTGAAGTTTAATATCACACTAATACTATAAATGCTAAAGTTTGTGAGTCTGTTTGTATGTTCGTTACTTCTTCACGCTCGAACGGATGAATGAATTGCGATAAAACTTAGCACACGGGTAGACTATTTCCTAGAATAGCACACCGAATACTTTTATTATATATATAATTTTATTTCGAAAGTATCGCGGACGAGGAGGACGCAGCTAGTTATAAAATACGGCAGTAAAATCATCGATATTACGCAATAATCATATTGTGGAATAAAAATATTCATCATCATCATCAGCCTTTTTAATATTCCCACTGCTGGGACTCAGGCCTCCTCTCTAGGAGAGGGAATAAAAATATTGTGCAAACTTATGTCAGGTGTATGGGTGGCCTAATATGTCATGTAATACGTTGCTCTGTGTACTAATCGTGAACACAGTATCGTGGCCTGGGGATTACCGATGTTGAGTCCGAGGTTTTTCATATAGAGCTTATTTCTAAGAAATCTTGCAAAGTGGAAGTTTCGGGATTAATATCCTGAAACTTCCACTTGGTAAGTGTGTTTAGAAAATTGTAGCCATATCGATCATGTATTCAATATAATGTTATAGAGAGAAAATATTTGTATTTTTGGATGTTTGTTTGTAATGAATTAACACAAAAACTGCTGGACCGATTTAAACAAAACTATTTTATAGTTACTATATCACTGAGCGACATGGGTTATACTTATTTATTTATTTAACACTTTATGCACATGGGTACAGAGGCCGACTTAATGCCTTAGGCATCCTCTTCCAGTCAACCTTTGGGTGATGCGGAGAAAAAGTAGTGGTAGGTGAAATAAAAGAGTGAGAAAAAGGCAAATACAAGAATTGATATACTAACAGACCATAGAATAGATATACTAAAAAACCATAGAATAAATATATACAACTGTACAATATATACTCAAATTAATACACTACATACATGCACTAAAATAGTCAAATAATTGGTATACCTATATTTTCTACTTTCACGCGGGTAAAGCCGTTGGCAGATTTAATAAAATCCATTTGGATTAAAATAAGTAACTACTTTTATTAAAAAAAGAAAAGAAAATATTTTGCTACTGTTGCTAGTAATTTCACTTACGTTTTGTACCTGTTTCGCTAGTTGTTTATTTTTGTTTTCTCTCTTTTTCTTTCGATGGTGGGAAAATCATGTTTCAAATAAAACACAAGAGCTACAGGCACTGCTATTTGGCATGACCACTTGATTACTTTGATCCTCTTAAAATAATTAGAAACTAGAAGACAGTTTTCAAAAATCTATAAGGATTCTCGTAATATTTACATAAAAATAATTAATCTGGTCCCCAACAAATAACTATATTTGTAACTAAATCATCAATATTCACGAACTTAATGAAAGTTGATTAGGGTCGAAAATGGCCTGATATGTCTCGAGAAAATTATGGTACCGCCGGGCTGCTTTTTGGCTCGCCTTGGCGGGTGCACTACCGTGCCCCCTAATAAACCTATAATTCTGTATAATTAGCTGACCTAGTGAGCTTCGAACCGCCTAATAGTTAACGAATGATGGAATGATTGACCGAACGATGGAATGACTGAGACGAATGTATTCAGACAATTGCTGTCATTTTTTGATGAACCAATTTTTTTTTTCTTTTTTTTTCTTATTTCCGATATTTTTATAGTTATTCTGCTATTTGGGATGGAGACGAGTCAAACAAAGCAAAGATCATTAAAATAGTGTAACTAACACGATTCTGTTTTGTGTATATGAATTAAATAATAATAATTAACCTTTATTTCTGACCTTAAAGATCCATAAAAAAATTGAAAAATTACAAAATAATAAAGTTAGGATGTGACTGAATTACAAAAGACAGAAACAAAAATAAAACAATAAATTATGTTAAAAAAAAGAAGACCTGCTCGAGCTAGGTTTATAAAACCTGTGTTTCAGACCATTACTTAACAAGTCTAACCACTACGGATATATTCCCAATACCATAAAGTAAACCCATCAGTAATTGGTATTGTGCATAAGTAGATTGTTAGCTAATTGCTTAAGAGCACCACTAAGCCCCATTCCCGTCAGTTTAGTTTGGAAGACTCCCATGGGGCGGGCATAGTCCGGATTGTGCACTGTAAGGACTTACTGTTACAAGATAATAGGGCAGTTTCCAGAGTCAAATAATTACATTTTATTTAGTCCGTATTTTAGATTGTAAAAAATATTGGACACGTATTTTTTCTTTTTTCGATTAAATAAAAAATAACCAAGATATAGCCCATTGAAGTTACGTGTGACGTCACCCCGTGCGAAAAAATGCACGGCTGCACGGCGTAACGTTACACGTAACTTTAATGGGCTATATCTTTGTCATTTTTGGTTTAATTTACAAATAAAAAAATACGTGTCCCTTATTTTTGAATAATTTAAAAGACGGACTAATTACATTTTTTACGGCAACTAGCCTATACTACATCTACACTAATATTATAAAGAGGGAAAATTTTGTGTTTTTGTAAATAAACTCAAAAACTACTGTGCCGATTTCAAAAATTCCTTTACCATTGGAAAGCTACATTCACCCTGAGTAATATAGGCTATATTTATTGCCCGTGTGAAGCCGGAACGGGCTGCTAGTAATAAATAAATAAAAAACATGAACGAAGCGTAAGTGAAATTACCAGCAACAATAATATTAAAATAATAATATTTCACAACTATCACACAACGTCGTCTAGTCCCAAGCTAAGCAGAGCTTGTGTAATGAGTACTAGGCAACTGATAAACATATTTATATATTTCTAAATACATACATATTATAGATAAATTATACCCAGACACAGAACAAATGATCATGCTCATCACATAAACATTTGTCTTGGGTGGGGATCGAACGATAGCAGTCAGGGCCACTAACCACTAGATCAACAGGCCTGTCACCTGACATAATAGCAACATAGTTTTTGTTTTAATACAAGTTATTAAACCAATACGAAAGTAGTTATTTATTTTAATCCAAATAGATTTTATTAAATACTAGCTTCTGCCAGTGGCTTCGCCTGAAAATAATACATAGCTCATGTCATATATGTGATAAAGTAACAATAAAATAGTTTTGTTTAAATTGGTCCTCCAGTTTTTGAGCTTACTCATTACAAACTCACATCAATTAGAATCATGGAATGAAGTAAAATCATTTAATGACTTATCACACTCTAGCGTGGAGTGGGAGGTCGTGCCAAACTCTGCTAAAACTTCATCTGTCTATTGTTGCCCTTTGCGTTCACGTGCCACGGTAATTCGGGCAGCTCCACTTCAGAGCGGGAGAAGTTACTTAATGGTACACTAACTCAAAAAAAAAAAATTTCTAAGTAGCGTCCAACGCCTAATTTATTGAGTAACTAATCCTTTTCTCAGCATGAGCTTTTTTCTTATACGTCACAAACATTTATTTCATGTCGGATTTACTGTAGAAGTGTTCAGTAATTCTCTTTTATTAAACACTGCGCTAAAATAAACTACGTATGAGCGTTAAAAACCCTTATAAAACTAATATATCAGCGCAAGTTTCGAGGCATAATTCACACCGTAAAAGTGGCGTTCGTAACCACGAGCGGTGTAATTGCGGCAGTTCATCAATTTTTATTACGGGGTTGCGTGAGCCGATATCATCACGGTAGTTTGGGGTAAGGCGGGATTGAGTCAACATATCCATGGTTCTTCCTCACCTCTTTACTGAATAAAGGTGATCGGATTTTGAAAGGATATTTTGAGTTTTTTTTAAGTGAATTTTTGATGCTGTCATTTGGAAAAGCTCAGCAGTTGTTGGTTTTCTGATTTTTTTTTTTAAATTATTGCATGCGTTATTGCTTGCGTTATTTTTGCATGTATTTTTATTTGAAGCTGTAAAAAAAAGTATGCTTTAATTTTGCTTCTATGTTTCTGAGGGCTAAGTGGTCTGTGAAATACGCTTCAAACGTTAATTTAGATAGAAACTATCGTCAAACGTAGAAAGAATGAAAAGAAAGAATAAATATTTATTTTATGACAGTCACCAGGATCTCAGAACTATGGATCAAATTTTAAAGCAAAATTTTATATCTTAAATTATTCTGTAAGGGAGCGCCATTTTTTCTTGATGCCGTGCCGTGATATCCCAGTGGTTAAACACCCGCCCGCACCCGCCTCCCATGGTTGCGGGTTCAAAACCGGGCAAGTACCCGTGTGAATTTTTCAGTTCAAATGTACTTTTCTAAGTTTTACAAGGACATTACTGACACTGCGTGTCCCGGAAAGCCATAAAATCGTTGGTCTCGTGATGGTTTTCACGCTAAGGTGACGATTTATTTTTTTTTTGCTAGTTAATTCTGTACCATCTTGAATGTCGTATTTCGTATGACCACGACTCCTCCACTCCTTTCTTAGCCATATCAAATTTGTCAATTTCGTGCCGCCATTTCTTTCATAATCTGTCTACATCATCTCAATATCCAAACACCGAACAATGATATGGATATCTCTTAAAATCACGTTTACTTAATCTGAATAAATTTACTCAATACAGAGACCGAAAATTCACCCCTATTCAATCGAAATTTTCCTTAATCAAGCATCAATTTCCAAAACTCCTATAGACATACAAGAAAATGATTTAATCCAATCCATTATTGAATTACCACACATAATGCTTATGAAGCGATCAGAGAAACCTCTACTTTCCCCAATCGACTACTAATACTCGGAGAATACCGCCCTTCGTCACGACGCCGCCCAGTGTTGCTAGCTGACGACAAATGTACCGTCAAGCGGGGTAAATAGAAATACAGGGGTGAATAGAAACAAAAACTTGAACTTTATTTATATATTGTTTGCAGCATCTAACTATATTAATTCATTATTGAATTGTAACTTGAAAAAATTGAAGTAGTGTTAGAAACCAATAAATAATATGGTGTTAAATATCGAAGAGTTTTTTCAAAAGTTTAATCAAAGTTTTGTTTCAATTTACCTTTGTGTTTCTATTTGCCCCGTTTGTAAATACGGTGCAGGTAAAATTTTAATACTGAAAGTTTTATTACTGAAAGTTTTAAGTTAATTTTTGTATGTAGGTGAAATTGTGTATTACCTACATACGTACTGTCTGGTTTTGTGTATGTGTTGGTAGATAGATTTGTAGTGTTTTGTTGTTGTTCTTAGCTGTTAGAAGAACTTATTTAATTATTAATAAATAAATAATGAATCAAAAGAAACTTATTGTTGCTATCCGGCCGAGTAAGTTTATTATAAACTCATTTTGGGATCTTTATCCCCCATTGACAAAGAAGGAAGGTTTATGCATCAATACAAGGATCAAATTACTACATAGACATAATATGATAAGTCCATATTATAGTAATTCGAGAGGAGACATGGAGGCAATTTGGCATTGCCTGATTGGTTTTCCCTGCCGGAGTCTGTTTTTCCTGATAACTACAACCTGAGGATCTTGAAGTCAAGAGCGAATAGGTCACTTCTAGACGTGCTCCATCGCCCATCAGGTGAGATAGTGGTCAAGCCCGAGTATTTATATAATAATAATTTAAAAAAAATCATAGTGTACGTAATATGTCATATCTAAATCACGTTTTAATATTTTTTCATAGGGTGGTAATACTTATATCAAGAATCTTATTACCAACAACAGTAATCCAAGCACGAACTGACGCAACTAAAACCGCAAAGAAAGCACCAAAAACTTTCAACATCCACTGCAGCATAACAAAACTATAGCTACATTTTCCCACCCCCAAGCAAGCCTACTTAGTTTGACAATAACATAATTCCTGCCTTCAGCTGGTAACACCGCCGCCCGCCTTACAGTACACGACACGACGTCGCCCCGGACGCACGTCCTCTGAAACCAGACCGCGTGTTAGTGACGTGATAGAACGTGTTACAGCGTGTTTGTGTGTTTCTCTTGAGTGGCTAGCGTTGAGATAGTTGCGAGATCAAGGTACGTGCTTCTCGTTTTTGTCTACCCGTTCTCGCGACCAGCGGCATTTGTTTACATAGAATGTTTGCCCTGTCTGTTAAGTGTCTGGGATGACAATGGAATGTTAAATATTTGCAAATAGAGAAATGTTGATATTTTCGTGACCGTTTGCTTGAAATTTCGACATCTGTATTTCTGTGGCTATGTAAACATGTATTTGTTATCTCTGCGATGTCTGAATTTACATATGTTTTGATAATGTAGAGAGTAAATAACATCGTATCAACATAAGCCAAAGTTCATGAAAAACAATAAACCACAAATTTTGCTTCTCATCATGACCACATATTTTACCTATTTACTCGTGCGTACTTTAAATATTAAAACGAAAAGTTCAAAGCCTATTATTGTTGCTTCAGAAAGTAACTCTATAATGTTACCACATTTAGTATCTCTTGGGTCCGTAAAACCTTATTTACGATAATATTCACTTGCCTGATGCGTAAAAATTTAATTTACCAAATCCCGGTTTCGTTCGCTTGAAATAATATGCAAAAAGTTTGAACAGAAAAGGTTCTGAAAACTGTAGGCAAGCTAGCTCGGAGCTTTTAAGATAATTCTAAAGTTATTTTTGCCTGACTACGGCAAAGTCAAAGGAGGGTTATGATTTGGACAGGCTATGGGAGTATGTTCATCTGTTCCTTCATAGCTCATCTACTTATCGGAATTCGACATATGAGGTATCGTACCTCTACGGTCTGGACTAAGCGTTTCGCCTCGTCGTTTATACCGGGTACGTGGAAGAACTGGAACAATCTGCCTGTTGCGATCTTTCCGTCAAATTATAATTTGAGTGTCTTCAAAGCAAGAGTGAATAGGCTTATAAACTAGTACGCCTCACCATCAGAGATTGCATCACTGCTTACCATCAGGTGGGATCGCAGTCAAGCACTAGTTTATATCAAATAAAATAAAAAATTCGTTAGAACCGTCTTAATCGTCTGCTGAACATAAGCTAGGTGACGCGTTTTAGATTTCTATCGGGTTGCTTTTAAACATGAAGGAAATCATGTTAAACATCATCTTCTCTAACCTTTTCCCAATAGGATAGTTTCCAGGGTCAAAATAAACACATTTTATTTAGTCCGTATTTTAGATTATAAAAAAATATTGGACACGTTCTTTTTCTTTTTTCGATTAACCCTTTGTGTGTCCGGAACGTGGATCCACGCGAGACACAATAACTTTTTTATTCACGGCATAAGAAAGGTTAAACAAAAATCACAAAGATATAGCCCATTAAAGTTACATGTGACGTCACCCCGTGCGAAAAATGCAGCACGGCGTGACGTTACACGTAACTTTAATGGGCTATATCTTTGTCATTTTTGGTTTAATTTACAAAGAAAAAATTAGGTGTCCCTTATTTTTGAATAATTTAAAAGACGGACTAATTACATTTTTTACGGCAACTAGCCTATTATCTTGGGGTCGATTTCCAGTCTAACCGAATGCGGCTGAATACCCCGTGTTTTATATGGAACGATTGGCTACCAGACCTCCATAACCCAGTTACTGGGCAACACGATACTCCTTGGATAGACTCATCATCATCATTTCAGCCGATACACGTCCACTGTTGGACATAGGTCTCCCCCAAGCGTCGCCACATCGAACGTTCCTGTGCGTCCTGCATCCATCGGTTTCCTGCTACCTTCACCAGGTCATCGGTCCACCTTGTAGGAGGCCTTCCAACCCTGCCACTTCCGGTACGCGGTCGCCACTCCAAAACCTTTCGGCCCCAACGGCCATCTGTTCTGCGAGCAATGTGCCCTGCCCATTGCCACTTAAGTTTAGCAATTCTTTGTGCTATGTCGACTTGGATAGACTGATGGTCAAAAATCTGGTCTTTGACTACCTGTAACGACTGTCAAAGATCTAAAATGACAACCGGGACAGCGACAGTTTTAAACGGCTGTAAAAAATAAGATATTTTATTTTGAACATTAAAAGAATATAATATAATGATCGTTACTAGTTATTTTACAAGCTTTTATTTAGTTTCACCTGTACCGATGTTTGTCTGTCATCAAATCTTGCAAATTAAATTTGATCCACTTCCCGGTCACCGATTGAGCTGAAATTTTGCATGCATATGTAAATCAGATGACAATACAAAATTATTATAACATGGAGCTGATCTGATGATGGAACCGGAAGGTGGCTGTAGGGACTCGGTAGTTAAACGACACAACCCCATCGAGTTTGGGCTCATATGATTCGTCTTGACGAGTATTAATTATACAGGTATACAGCGCTATAAAAGCTTGCTATGAAAAAATGATTTTCATTAAAAACTTGTTATTTACTAAGAATACAATCAGTTTATTAAACCTTAGTTTTTCTTGAGGTAAGTAATTACACTAATCACACTACACTCGGATATTTGTTACTTCTTAACGCTCGAATAGCTGAACAATTTCGATGAAACTTGGTATAATGGCCTTTAATGAAAGTATTAATATAGCAAGTGCCTTTATACGAGATATATCGTATACGACATAGGAACTGTTAGTTAAATTGATTACTAGAGACGCCAAATACGAAATTTTTTTCTACGGGTTTTTTTGTTTTTTTTTTTATTTTTCAGTGTGTTTAAATCATCAAGATGACATCCCTCGCCCTTGGGCGGAGCGGGAGATTGTCAGACTCTTGCTGACTAAAAACCCACCCCGTTCATTAGTTGCCTTTCATACCGGGGCCGAGCCTCCCTTTCGGAAACAGACCCTTAGCCTCAGTAGGCTTCGACCCTGCTGGGCGCCTTCGGAACTACGGGATTTCTCGTATAGGCTGTGTGGTGAGGACAGAATTTAACTCCTTCAATTTCTTAGTATTATTTTTTTTTATTATTGACAGGCTCGCGTTTGACCACCATCTCACCTGATGGTAAGCGATGATGTGTTCGACGATGGTGCTCGACCACATCATTGCTTACCATTGTCATTTGCTTGCCTAGAAGTAACCTTAACTTAAAGACCCCTATTCAATGTCGTAATTGCTTAATTTGAAGTCTACACCAAAAATCCAAATAAAACAGATGAAAATATATCAAACTAATCCTTTTCATCCTCCATAATGTTAGTAGGTGCATCAAACTCATGAAACTCATATAAAACTCGCTCAGTTACGAGTGGGGTGATAACCTAACCCTCCAGTGTGCGCTTGAAACTTTTAGTGAGAATTACTGTTACTCTGTGACTGAGCATTGTTATGTCTTGCTCTCTTTTATGAGGAGAAAGAACTAGACAATCGTTTTTTTTCATGTTACTTGCTTGACTGAATTCGGACTAAGTGATTTAAGGTCAGGTTCTACTAATTTTCTACTTTCTTGAACCTCTGGAAACTCAGAAAAATAAAAAAAATCACCATGAAAAAATATTTTATCCTAACATGATATACCTCAATCGTTGACTCGATAAAAAAAAAACTATTTAGATTTAAACCCTAACTTACGGTTTCAAACGTGTATATAATATACGAAATTATGTCACGGAAATATTACATATGGTCTTAGAACGAAAAAGGAAAATGGAGGAACATGTGTAGGTGTGAATTTTGGTTAGTAAAAATCTGATTATTTATTTGTCTCATCTATTTGTACAGCTAAGGAATTCCCTGCCGAAACCTGTGTTTCCTGATAGTTACAACCTAGGTTTCTTTAAGAGTGAATAGGTTTGTTCCAAGTAAGCGTGCTCCATCGTCGACCACATCATCGTTTACCTTCAGGTGGGCTAGTGGTTAAGCACAAGTCATCTACACTAATATACTATAGATGTAAAGTTTATTTTTAAGCTATTGCATAGCTTCTATCGCGGGCCCTGAGCGTGGAGACCGAATCCAGAAATTCCGTAACGAAAATAACCTAACACCCCCCCACTCATTTATTTTTTGAGCGTGGTGACCGATAAGAAAACAAATGAGTGAACAATCAATCAAAATTCAATTCAATGTGTGAAAGTGTAACTTCAATTAAAATCATAGAAAAAAAAAACAAAGGAAAAAAAATACTGCATAAATAAAATAATACACATGCAATAGCTTTACCGCGGCAGTCCCCGAGTGCCACACGTCTTTTTTTTTCTGCGACAGAAAGCTGCTTTATTCCTGAGTGACATAGGCTATATTATATGCCCGCAGGCGAAGTCGCGGCCAAAAGCTAGTTAATAATAAAAAAAGTTTTTCTACTTAAAAAATAAAAATATGGTTACGGGATTATTTGAAATAGTTACAGTGGCCCTAAAACGCAAGAGACTATTAAATGAATACGAGTGTGTTTTAGTCAGTAAAAGTCTGAAATTCATTGTGCGTGCAGCTAGGGAGTGGAATTCCTTGCCGGAGTCTGTTTCCTGATAGCTACAACCCGGGAATCTTTAAGTCGAGAGTGAATAGGTTTCTTCTAGTTAAGCGCGTTCCATCGTCGACCGCTTTAAAAAAAAAGTTCCTCGTGCCCCGCTTAGAGCGGTAGACGTTACTTGATGATTCTCCACCCTCAAAGAAAACGGTGTAAATTCTTAAAACATAAAACGCAGTGAACTTCAAGGCTAGAGTGAAAAAGCTCTTAATAAACTAGTGCGCCTCACCATCAAAGATTGCATCACTGCTTACCATCAGATGTGATCGTAGTCAAGCACTGGTTTTGTATCATTAAAAAAAAAAACTTTGTTAACTGGACAGAATTGAAGAATTGTTTGTTGTGGCTGTAGTGTTGTCACACTTTGGACACACCTAGGTATAGGCATTTGCTACATCCAGATCCATTTAGGTACTGAAAATGATAAACGACACAAGCGGCAGGCTCAGTATGTTTGTTCTACAGCTACAACTAGGTACAGATATTCTGTAGCTGACAGTTATTTGCCACTCATAATAAATGATCTCAGAAAGCTGCAGAGGACAATGCCCAATCGTCCTAGGAGCTCAAATAACTATACAATTACACTGTTTTCAATACCAGAAACTACTCGGAATGTGACCAATGTTTTTCATGTTTTAATTTTCATGTGCTTTTAATAATATTTTTGGATTAGATTAGTTAAGTTTGCATTTTTTTTTTTCTTAAACACATCTTATACTTAATGTATGCGGAGTTTAGCTATATGTAATTGTTACACTATTGTACTCTATTTTATTGCACGTTACCTTTAGCAAACCATCCGTCCACCAGTAAATAATAAAAAACGAGATTTGATTTTTTCACAGATTCAAGCGACCGCAAAATTGAGTAGGTATATATATTATAGTTTTAATTTTAACTCGATACGTTTACGCGTCCTCGAGATAAAGTGACAAGAGTGTGAGTGTGTGTGTGAGTGTGAGTGAGTGAGTGGTAAGTTGACAGACAGGCGGAGTGATCTTATAAGGGTTCCAATTTTTCCTTTTGAGGTACGGATCCCTGAAAATTCCAATTAAACTAGTATTATAAAGACGAAAGATTGTGAGTGTGTTTGTTACTTCTTTACGCTCGAATATCTAAACGGATTTTAATAAATTTGTGTATACGGGTGGATCGAAATCTGGAATAGTAATTACTCTTCCTTTAGAGAGAATTTTCTTCTTTCAAGCGGGCGAAGCCGTTGACAGCAGTTATTAATAAAGACAATAATAGTTTATTTAAATAATATACAACATAAAATAACTTATAAATAATATAAAACATTATAAAGATGTGAAGTTTGTTTTTTTCTCTCTCTGAAAGTACTGATCCGATTGCGAAAATTTTTTCACCACAATATATTTTGTGTATGCAAAGCCGCGGGCAAAAGCTACTAGTTTATATTTTTCTCACCAATATTGAGCAAAAGTACCCCACAGGAAAACTTATTTTTATTCTACGTAAAACATTTCACGCGATCCCTAGCTAGTTACTCGTACATAAAGATACCTATTCAAAAGCCCATTATTTTTCTACATTATTCATATTTGGTATTCAGGGTTCATCTTTATACTCCCGCCTGAACTTCACCCTGTATTTTCATTAAGTTTTCACCCCAGACTTTCGAGTAGAAAAGTCGTTTGTATATTGTTTATGCATTCTCCTTTACAAGACTTCAGCTTGGAGTGATAATGGAACGCGACTGGGGTGCTTTATTTAGAATTGCATGGTGTTGATGTTCTGTTATAAAATAAAATTAAAAATCTCTTTATTTCCGAAATAAAATATATAAAATAGTTTGTTAGTACTCGTGTCTTACAATTTATAAAATTATTTGCTGACTTGGCAAACATTGTTCTAACATATAAATTAGTAGCTTCTGACCGCAGCCTCGCTCGCGAACATAAAGTATAGCCTATGTCACTTAAGAGGCCGGCGAATGTCACTCGCAACTGCAAGTTGACGCGTATTCAAAATTCGTTCGCGGAATATAGCTGTCTCTGTTTGACAAAAACAAGTGACGGATTGACGCAGCTGTGTGTGTGTATGTGAGCGTCTTACAATTTATTGTTAGTAAAATGAGGTATATTCATTATTTGCTTTATTTTTGCTGAATACTTCAGGAATTGTTTGTGAATGTACGAACTAGTAATGCTTTTTTTGGAAATTTTATTACCGCGCCAATATCTCAACATATTATGATAACAATAGCAGATATGTCATACAAAGGTGGTCTTTTTTTACGGTGGGAAAATCATCTAATGACATTCCCCGCTCTTGGGTGGAGCGGGAGATAGTGTCAGACTTTTACTGACTAAAAACCCACTCCTGTTCCTTCGTTGCCTTTTGTACCGGGGCTGAGCTACCTTTCGGAGCTAACCCTGGCCCCAGTAGGCTTCGACCCGGTTGGACCCCTTCTGTTGCTGACAACTCCTTGAGGCGCACGGGAACAGTTCGCGCAGTCGATGACTTGGGCTCGATCCGGACAGTTACCGGACGGTCGGACAGCGAGCTACCGATTGCTCGCCGTCCGCAAGCCCGCGCCTACGGTGGCCGGAAATTGGGATCGGAATCCCGGCAGCGGCTGTGAGCGTCGTTGCCTGATACGGTTTTTTTTTTTTTTTTTTCGATGGGAAAATCATCTTATGACAACCCCCGCTCTTGGGCGGAGCGGAAGATAGTGTCAGACTCTTACTGACTAAAAACCCATCCCGTTCCTTCAAGCCTTCATACCGGGGCTCGAGCGCCCTTTCGGATAACCCTGGTTGCCTGATACGGTCAGCCTCCTCCTTTGCTAGCATTACTGCTTTGCAGAAGGAGGCGACTGCCTGCCACTGATCCTCCTCGCTACGAACCATGGCCTGTACCAGTCTGGCACGAGAGATCGCCGCCGCCGATCACCTCCACGAGGGCAAGGCGATGCTCTGCCTAAGCGGCACACCTCCACTGCGTGCTCCACCGTGTCCTCCGGGCGTTCCGCACAGTGGCGACACTCGGGCGTCACTTCCGTACGAATCCGGTACAGCCCGAACCTACCGAACTTACGTGTCCGGTGAGAACTTGCGTCATGCGGAAGGTAAGGATGCCCGCGCCGTGAGGTCTTTCCAGCCATGCCTCCAAGAGGGGACTTACTGCCATAATTGTGGCGTACCCAAGGTGGTCTTCTTGTGGTCAAATCAGAAAATGTTATGGAGGCGAGAGCTTTTTTTCATAGGTGGGAAATTATTCAATGACTTCTGCCGCTCTTTTAGTGTCAGACTTTTAGGGAAATGAAAACTGTTCTTTCGTTTCAAGGCCCCGATGTTCTCTTTCGCTCAACCCTTGGCCAAGTCTACTGAGACTTCGAACCTGCTGGGCCCCTACGGTTTTGCTGACATGTCCTCGAGACGCGAGTGGAACACTATGCAACATCAACGTCTCGAGCTCGGTACGGACGCTTACCGGACGGCCGGACGGAGAGATACAAATTGCTCTCCGTCCGCAACCCTGCGCCTACGGTGACTGGAAAAAGGGATCAGGATCCCGGTGGCTGGGGCGTGAGGAATGATGTTCCCTCACGTGTACGACTGTCTCCTTTGCTAGCATAACTGCTTCGTAGAAGGAGCCGACCACCTGCCATTCCTACACATTCCGGACCATGGCTTGTACCAGGGTCACTCCCACGAGTACACGGCGCGGCGGCAGTGCTCCGCCTGAGTGGAGCATACCATCGCCGTATGCTCCACCCTGTCCTCCGGGCGGTCTGCACAATGATGACAGCCAGGCGTTTCTTCCGAACTTACCACGAGGTGAGGTGTCGTCATGCGGAAGGTGAGGATGTTTCCACGTCTATTCACCCACTCCTCAAAGATTGGATTTATCGCCATAATTATGGCTTGCCCCGAGATCCCGCCGGTACTCTGACCGCCTTCGTCAGTGGTTTTTTACCCCGGCGTTGCAACTCCATGCGCAAATTGTGCATGCGTGCAAGGACTGTTGCCTCTAGATCCCATGGTGGCAGACCAGCAAGGAGGCTCGTCGCTTCGCTGGAGAACGTGCGGTATCCCCGCACCATTTGGATGGCCATGATCCTCTGGGATGCGTTCAGCTTTGCCCCCGGTCGCTTTCACAGCAATGGGGCCAACACCGGCGGTCCGTAATGAGCCATGGACCTAACAATGCTGCGTGGAGCCTCCGGCAAAGGGCTAAGGACCTCTATGTTAGGTAGGAGCCGCTTCAGGGCAGCCCCAGTCCGGTCCAGTTTGGGAGCCAGACGTCCGAAGTGTTCTTCGAAATTCCAACGGCTGTCGAGGACAAGTACCAAAAACAGTCCGACCCATATCTTGGTACCGATCCCTGGGGAACACCGCACGACATCTTTCGGCGTTTCCATTCTCCACGGTGAGCGGGGCAGATAATGAACCTGTCCGTCAGGTAGGCCTCGATCACACGAATGAGGTAGACCGGCACCTGGTGATACCGGGGTCCAAATAGAGCGCTCCCTGCAAAAGCCAAACTGGCCATCCGCAAGATCCGGCTCCACCCGTACCAGGTGCGTACGAGGAATAAAGAACAGCGAAGTGCACCCTCAGAGCGGAGATACGGCTGGCCAAACTGGAGGCCCGCGACGTGTAGCTGGGGACTCTGAACAGAGACCCGTGGGGACGACCCTACGAAATGGTGCGTAACAAGCTCCGTACCTGGGCTCCCCCGCTGACACAGAGTACCGGCCCCTGTTTATGAAGGGTGTGATGAACGCTCTATTCCCGTCAAAAGGGGAGCATTCTCATCCGCCCATGGCTCCGCCACTAGTTGTAGTGTAGTTTATATTTTTATGTCACCGTTTTTTGTAGCCATATTTGCATACTATGTGCTATGCTACCTCCCCAACGGGGTCAGCGTGGTCTATTATACAGACGACACGCTGATCCTAACGAAGGGAGAGTCGTAACAGGCGGCGGTCGAACTAGCGGAACGCAGGGTTGCAACAACCTCCAACCAGCCTTGGCCCCACCGACATCATGTCATATGGGCCGAATCGAAATGAGACGGCTGCGGACACAGCCCACCCATATAAATATGAGCGCGCTATCACCGCAACCGCTTCTTGACTCCTTTACAAATTTCTTCGTCTTGTCCACATGTTGCCTTTCTCCCCATCCTGGGGCGGCATACTAACGGTCCCCCCTCACGTGGGTAAGACAAACACACAGTACGGGTTCGCTGCCTGCTTACTCCTTAGTCTGTGCCATTCGTGTTCGAACTCTTTTGAGGCCATGAGATTGCAGTAGTAAGCCGGTCTCTCATTCAAGCGAGTGATCCCGTCCATCACATTTCGTCGCTGTTCGTCATAAGGGGGGCATCGCCACAGAACGTGATCAAAATTTTCGTCCTCATCACCGCAACAGCACACGCTAACCTCACATAACCGCATATCATACAGTTTCTTCCAGAAATATCCATGTCCAGTCAGGATCTGCGAGACTTTGTAGTCCGGGTCGACCCAAGTTGCCTTGAGCCTAACCGCCACGTCAGGGAGGAATCGATGAAGTTCCATCGCCTTCTCTTCCTGCTCCCATCTCCGCTGCCAATTAGTCACAGGCTCACTTGCAAGAACCCTGCTCCCTGTCCTGAACCGCAACGCAGAGTTGCAACAGTCGTGAAGAGGATCCAGCAGTTGGGACTCGAGGTGGCACTGCACAAGTCCGAGAGCATGTGTTTTCATGGCCCTCGGAACGGGCCACCGCCGGTTTCCCAAATTACAATAAAAGTTTACAAGTATCTGGGACTCGTTCTCGACAGCCAATGGTATTTTGTGGAGCACTTCCGACGTCTGGTTCCCAAACGTGTTACTTATTGTTTATTTTGTGTTGCACCTTGTGCTGTACCAAATAAATTATTTTTCTTTCTTTCTTTCTTTCAAACTGGATTAGACTGAAGCACTCAAGCGGCTCCTGTCCAACCTGGGGTGTCCAGACGCCTCCTGCTGGAGGCTCTACGCAGGCATCGTTCGGTCCATGGCCCTTTATGGAGCGCCGTCGCTGCGAAAGTGATCAGTTGCCAAGCTGAACGCATGCCAGGGAGTTTTAGCCATCCTAATGGTACAAAGACAAAGCACGGTTTCCTGCAATATACCCGCATGGTTTCTTGCAGGCTTGCTACCATGGAATGTGGAGGCAACAGTCCTTTGCACGCATAAGCATGATTTACACGTGGAGATGCAACCCTGGGGCGAAATTCCGCTGCCACGACAAGTCGCTGTAAGGCAGACAGTTCCGGCAGGATCTCAGCGACTGTCGTAACGCAAATACTCACCGGACATGGCAAGTACGGGAGGCTCCTGCGTCGGATTTAGGCGGAAGAAACGCCTGGTTATCACCATTGTGTGGACGGTCTGAAGGATACGGTGGAGCATACGGTAGAGATGTACATATGTGCCCCGTTTAGGCGGAACACCGCCGCGTTCTCGTGGGGGCCATCGGTGGCAACGACCTCTCGCGCCGAGCCCTCTTTCTGCGAAACAGTAATGCTAGCGAAGAAGGCGGCCGCATGGACGAGGGAATACCCTGACACCCCAGCAGCCAGGATCTCGACCCAGATTTCTAGCCACCCTGGGCTTGGAATCGCCGTCCAGCCATCCGGTAACCATCTGGACCGAACCCAAATCGTCAACGGCGCTTTTTTTTAACTCGTTTTTTTAAGGGGTTTTTGACGGCGCTTTTAGTCAGCTAAAGTCTGACATGTCCTCAAGAGTTCTGTATTCCTTTTATTAAACTTTAAATGCTTACGTACTATTTTATTTAAGTCAATAGTGTCAAAAATATTACAATAAAACTCGACCTATGAACGCAACTGAAGTAATGACAGCACGCACACAATGACACTGACATCCCGCTTGCCGCGATAGCAATAGTAACTCTTGGAAATTTGCGATAAATTGGACGTGTTTCGTAATACCAAAATTGATGAATGAAAACTTAATGTTTTTCCAATTTGTTTTCTATCATTTGTAAATTGATAATATAATCTGTGTTCCTACATTGAGAATATTGGACATATTGTTATTTTTAATACAAGAAAAGCCAAATGAAAACATGCCATTTACGTTGTAAAAAAGTGCGAATTATAATTCGCTTTAATTTCGTTTTAGACAAGTTTTTTTTTAAAAGAATAATGTAGGAACCTAGATAAATATCGTCTATAACTGAATAACATCATAATATGTTGGAAATATACTCCAATTGCAAATGAGCGTGGTATTACGTTTGTATGAAAAATTCATCTGTCGCCGTGCTCTTAAGAATAAAGCAGTTCTCTATCGGTGAAAAAATTTTAGCAAACAAAAAACTTTACCTCTTTACAATATCAGTGTAGATGTACACTAGCAATCGAACTAGTACTTCCAGAGATTACCTCCGACAAACAAAGAAATAAAATGTTTCTATAATAGTTTTGTCTCTTCGTTATTTAACACCGACTTCCGAAATTCGAAAAGTCGGTTATATTTTTTAACCGACTTCTAAAAAAGGAGGAGGTTCTCAATTCGGATGTTTGTATTTTTTTTATTTTTTTTTTTTATGTATGTTCGGGCATAACTTTGTCGCTTGCCAACCGATTTGAAAAATTCTTTTTTTGTTGGAAAGGGTATACTTCCCAAATGGTCCCATAGTCACCAAGTCGGGATCTAATGATGGAATCTTGGCTAAATCGAGGGAACTCCTCAAATATTATAGGCAACTATATAGTCATTTTGATATTTTCATCAAGGAATTAAGCATTTACAGTCAAAAAGTGACATTTGATGAGGTGGAACTGGTTAAGAAGACCAGAAATTGCCAACGGAACTTCATACTCAAACAAATATCACAATGAACATAGTTAAGCGACTATGACAATACAAATAAATGAATAGTTCTGAATAGTTATGTTGAAAATGGTATCATCGAAGTAACCTGATGATAGTGATGGAGCTGGAAGATAGGCACCGGAACTCCGTAATTAATCAATGTATCCTACCCGTGTTTGGGCTTATTAGAAATGTCATGAGATGCACTTTGGCTATAAGGTACTATCGAAGTGATCTGATGATGGAGCCGGAAGGTGGAAGGTAGACACGGGAACTTCATATGAAAATGATGTATTCTAGCAGGGTTTGAGTTAATTGGAATTGACATGAGAAAAAACTACTCTGGCTGTAAGTGTGTTGCAACTAAAAAGTATGAAATAAAAAACTTTTTATAAAAAAAATAAAACCGACTTCACTAAAAAAACACTAAAATGATCAAAATAATTTTAATTTCGGAAGTCGGTGTTAAATAAAGAACAAACAATAACGAAAAACACCGACTTCCGAAATTAAAATTATTTTGATCATTTTAGTGTTTTTTTAGTGAAGTCGGTTTTATTTTTTTTATAAAAAGTTTTTTATTTTTGTAAAAAGTTTTTTATTTTACACTTTTTAGTCATGGTACCACCACTAAAAAGTACTCCTCGGACAAACTTAAATAATTTATAGCCACAGTGCATCTCATAACGATTCTAATAATCCCAAACACGGTTAGATTACATTTTTTTTTTTTTTCCTTCTGGCTTCATCATCAGATCAGTTGAATACATCCCCCCCCTTTCTGACAGTCAGTCATCGACTACACGTAATAAACAAAGCAACTTTACTGTAACCACAGTTCTGCTGTGATTCTATGAGGAGTTCTGTTCCATATCTTCGAAGTTCATCATCAGATCATAACAATATTTCTATGGGACCAACTTGGAAGTATAACCTTTCAATCAAAAAAAGAATTTTCAAAATCGGTCCACAATTGACCGAGATATCGGTGAACATAAATAAAAAAAAACATACATTCTGCCGAACATAGAACCTCCTCCTTTTCGAAGTCGGTTAAAAACAAAATTTACCTCTTTATAATATTATATATTATAGTTTAGATTAAAGTAGTAGAAATAATAGGTACATAGTCCACATATATTAGATTACGAAGGTTTTAAGTCCCATGCGAAAAGGGGCTCGCTAATAAGGGGTACAAATCCCCAATCAGAACTGCTTTTGGGTTTTCCTGGTAGGGAAAATCAACGAAACACTTTCCCGACTCGGGAATCAAAGTCCGAGTTCTCCACTGAGCAGTTACAGGCTTGCTCTATTTTTTTTTACTTGTGTACTTAAGTATCAGCGGAACATTTTTTTTATTATTATTGTTAGGCTCGCGTTTGACCTGATGGTAAGCGATGATGTGGTCGACAATGGAGCACGCTATTCACTGTTGACTTAAAGACCCCTAAGTTCTATCTATCAGGAAACACAGACTCCTTCAAGGAATTCCACTCCTTGGCTGTACGCACAATAAATGTTTTCCCAAAACGCTTTGTACGTATGGGTGGAATGTCTACCACGTACCGGTGGCGCAACGCCGTACGTCTTATGGTCCGATGATGGAACGGACTTGGCGGAATTAGGTTCTGCAATTCCAGTGCACACTCCTCGAAATGTAAACGATAGAAAACCGATAGGTTCGGCGGTGATACTCAAGACTGGAGCTACGACTCTACAAGTGCGCCATTGCCGATGATTCTCTTGGCTCGCCTCTCCATCGACTCCAGCGCATCCAGCTAGTATTTGGCAGAACCATTGCAGAGATGAAAACAGTACTCCGTACATGATCGATGGCTCACAGAACATGTGCTCTGTTAGCAATGTGCCACTGACACTGGGTGATTCTTTAGAACGAAGAGAACGTCTCATTAATCTGGCTTAGCTTTCGTACCTATCTATTTAGCGTCGTAAAACATTGGGCGCGAATGAGTGCCTTTAATAAAAAATCTAGGCCAGACGAATGAGACACCCTCTCGGTTTAAAATCACCCCACTCCATTTAACCGAAATTACTAAGGCTAGAAACTTGAAAATTTGCACAAGGTTTCCTTTTATGACGAAGACGAATACTAAGAAAGGATTTTCCGTAATTCTTTCCCAAAATAAATGAAAAGGGGGTTCAAAGTTTGTATGGATAAACCTACCATTACGCGGGTGAAGTCTTGGACTGAAGCTACGATTATAAAGCGAAAGAGTTTTTTTTTTGTTCGTTTCAGGCCAGGTTCCACTCATGTTGAACTTTTTAAAACCTCTGGAAATCCACAAATATAAAAGAGAATACTATGAAAAATTATTTTATTGAAATTGAGCATATGACCAACCGCTAGGCAAAAATCAAGATATGATATAAAATATTTGGCTTGATAAAAAAAATATTCGCGTATCTGACCCCAACTTACGATTGAAAACGTGATGTCTACGAGATTACGTTACAGAAATATTTGAAAGTTACAAAAAATAATAAAGCTTGTTTTTTAAAAGGATCTGACAAAAAACAAAAATCTTGAATAGTAATTGTTTATTTTTTTTAATATATTTTTAATAAAAATAAAACCGCTATTACGGGGCCGCACAGTTGACTAAGACCCGGGCGGATTTCACACAAAATACTCAGAGACTACAACCAGCTCTTAAACGCGCTAATCGCTGGAAACAAATACTACTACTAGGCTATTACTCGTATATAACATCATGCTACGACCCACGGCAGCGGAGCAGTAACCAAATACCCGGAGAACAGCTAATATACATAATAAAATATATGTTTTATATTTTTCTATCTTAGAGTTCCAGAAATTTATTAAAAAACAATTTACTTCTAGGTACTAAAATATGACAGCTAACCATTAAAACTGCTAGGAATTTCAAATTATCACAGCTTAAACTGTCAAAATGTTAGATGATTTGATATTGAAACAATGCCTGTGTATCTACGACATCTATATCGAGCTAAACAACGTAATTGCAAATACGAGGTTAACTGAGAAATTAATTGTCACTGAAAATTGACATTGTTACGCTCTAAATAGCTTTGTATTGATGACTAGATAGAATAGTGGAAATAGTGATACTATGTCTATTTGCGCTATCACAGTATTAATATTATAAAGGCGAACATTTGTTTGTTTATTTATTACCTCTTCACGCTGATACTTCTGAAGAGATACTACTGCTGTGGATGAAATGATTAAATGATAAATAATCTTTATTTTGCAAACAGGTTTTTAAAAAAAAACACTTTTACACGTCAATTTTGTTTTCAGTCAGTTTATACTAGATGAGGCCGATGTTTCCTAGCTGATTACCCTGAGAAGAAACATCGAAACAAACTCAGGGGTCAAAGTCTCTTTTAAAGTCCATACAGTAAACATGTAATGGTCAAATCATATGAGTTTGATTGATTGAGAGGCTATTTGAATAGTTTTGGTAAAAAGCGTTACCTCGTTCCCCATATTATGTTTTAGAATTTTCTCTATCTCACTGTACTAAACAGTGTGTGTCGGAATCGCCAGTGAAAAAAATATTGAAATAAAAATGTGTCAATTCAGACACTGTATCCCAATACCTATACTGTGTCCGAATCGTTAATACTTCAAAATTAATACCTCCGTCCAAAAAGTACTGTAGTCTGTCTAAAAAATCAAACAACTTGTGAGTTTATTTATTTATTTATTAAAACTTCATGCAACACATAGGTACAAAGGCGGACTTAATGCCTTAGGCATTCTCTACCAGTCAACCTAGGGTGGTGAAGAGAAAACATGGCAGGTGCATAAAAAAAAGAGAATAGATTAATAAGAAAACAAAGGGAAAAAAATATATGTATAATAAACATACATACATGAGTTTTTGATGGAAATAAAAAATCTGTCGTTGGCAACGCGAATTTTGGTTGTCTTTCACTTGTTTCTTGAGATGATTGTAGTGCTACAACAGATGTTGATCGTAGTGATTATAAATCAATAAGCGGAGTAGAATATTTAGAATCAGATTTCTCTTACGATTCCAGATTTATGTTATTACTTTATACTTACTTATCTTTCACTATTATATCTTTGCAAATGTATCCTACTTTCGTAATAAGAATATCATTAAAAAGACTGTAATAGGTATATTATAAATGATTTTTTTTATTTATTAAAAATGTTCCCTATTAATAATAAATAATTTAAAAATACTTATATTCGATACTTTTTATAAGGTTCTTCTATTAGTAAACAATGATCAAGATCTCTTAGTCAACCTTAATTATTGATCCAGTGTTGACAACATCAGATTTCATTTTACCGTAATAATCACCCAAGTTGTTCGACTTTTTAGACAGACTATAGTACGCTAACTTCATGTGGTTACCAAGTACCACTACCAACTACCAATTCAATGATACGACCACGGATATGTGGTCACATGGTTCTGAGTTAAGTGGCAAATAAATTGCTCCGACTATCCTCAATGGGCATTTAATATCCGCTACTAGGCTACCAGGTGCCTTTAGAGATGCCCCGACGCGTATATTGGATGCGGATTATATCCGCAAGGCTTTTATGTTCGTATGTTTACTTTGCCGAATTTTGTCGGATATTTTGTGAGTTGAGCTGATGTGGTATTGGTGGGGTGTGAAGTAATTTTCTTCCTTATTATTTGTTGATTTGTTTTGAACGTTATTTATTTTTTGGTTTGTAGATACAAACGGGAAATAATAAGAATTATTTTCACTGATGAACAGTGTGGAAAGCAGGTTTTCAGCTCAATCCGGTTTAATTGGAGATATTGGTTTTGTAACGATGTTTTAGAGCAATGGTGATAAAATAAATTGCACAAAGTAAATCGCCTAGGTTTAAACCTACGATTATTGTACAACTCATAAGTTAGGGCCGAATGACGAGTTTTGTTAAAAGTAATTTTGTGACATTGGTTTGGTTTATCTCACAATAACGCTTTACTTTTTTAACTGTATCCAGTTAAAAAAGTAAAAAAATATTGACTAATGAAGTAGAGGACATTACAGGTTTCCTGTACCGGATAGTACTGCAAAATTATTAGAAGGAATCAACGCGACCCTGGAGGAACACAAATGGCAAGTGATGATACACGGGTGGATTTTAGCCAGTAAAAGTCCGACAGCCCTTTTTGCTTTGCTGGGTGGCTTTGGCTTTGCTGGTTTGTTGGGTGGGCTTTTAGTCAGTAAGGGTCTGACACTATCTCCCACTCCGCCCAAGAGCGGGGGTTATCACTGGATGATTTTACCCACCATAAAAAAAGCCCTTTTTACTTTACCGCTCTCAAAAACAAAAAGAGGTTTGCCCTAAAGCGTATTCTTTTATCTCTATGTCAAAATATTTCCAGTGTCTCAAAAATCTAATATAAAGTTAGTCACGTACCCAATTTAAAATTGAACCGTTATTTTTTGTATATATCCCATTTCACGACGACTTACGTCGAGTACATCACTATTCTATTTAACTTTTCAATAAAAAAGGGGAAAGTTAAAATGGCAATGTATTATCGAACAGGTGGTCGCCTTTTTTTATTAAAAAAGAAAGAAAATAAAAGGTCGGATAGCGGGTTTATTGCAGTCTCTTTTTTGTGCACTTTCGCCATTGACCTTATCATTTATTAATAGGGTTATCGATAATGTCATTACTGGTCTAATTAGTTTTATTGCCATTATTTGCAGGTGAAGTGTGGTAGCCCAGTGGTAACGGCCTCGACCTTTGAGTTGTAGGTCGCGGGTTCAAAGCCAACTATCATCATCATCATCATCATCATCATCAGCCATCTTTTTAATTTTCTTACTGCTGGGTCTCAGGCCTCTTCTCTAGGACAGGGAATGGGCCCTAATCCACCACGCCGGCCCAGTGCGGGTTGATGAAAGTCACATGTCTTCGAATTTTTAGTTTTAGGACATGCCGGTTTCTTCACGATGTTTTCCTTCACCGTTTTGAGAGCAGTGGTGATGAAATAAATTACACAAAATAATGCGCCGGCTGGGTTCGAACCCGTGATCTACAACTCGTAAGTCGGGGCCATTACCACTCGGCCACCATTGCTTTCAGCCAGCTAACCTGCTAGGCGCATTATTAATATAGTTATTTATTCATTTAATAAATTACAGCACCTTTACAGACTATGAGCCTGTTTTGTCCAGACCTTTACCCTGCAAAGGGGAGACCTTTGCAGGGTAAAGGTCTGGAAAGGTCTAGTTCCGTTCATCCACTCTTTTCTGTCCTTAGCCACTTCTGACCAATCCTTAAGGTATGAGTCCAAATGGTCACGCCACCTCATTCTGGGTCTACCGCGTCACCAGTTCCTGCTGTCGGAACCCAGTCAGTGGTTGCTTTCGCCCAATTCCGTTGCGATACACAGCAGATGTAATGACTTTGTGTAAGTTATGTCATCACCACTGCACATAAAACGGTGAAGGAAAATATCGTTAGTAAACCGGAAATTCGAAGCTACATGTGATATCCACCCACTGAGCCCGCGTGGTGGATTATGGCCCATTCTCTCTCCTGGAGTGGAAGCCTGAGTCCAAGCTGTGTCCCACGATAAAAGGTTAATTTCGCTATATTATGTTATTTGTAATTCCAAATTCCAGTAATAAATTATAAACCAGAATCAATAAAAAATGCAGCGGTTCATTTATATTACAATTACTATGATAATATTATATCTGGATATTTCAAATTACAGTCGAATAACACTAAATTATTATAATTATCTACTTATAGAAATAATCAGAATATCAAGAAATAATGTTTTACAAAAATTATTGCTGACTGTTACTTACTCGTATTTATAAATAGGCGGGGGTTACTTCAGCGATTTTGCGTAGTCAAGTAACACTGATCAGTCGTGGTCAATAATGGGTCACCATGGCGTGTCCCTCCTAATCTCCGATGAGGTTTCTATTCACGTTCGACACAACCAGAAGCGGCAAAATAAGTACGACAACAGAATAATGTAACAACTTAGCACATATTGATTGCTAACGGCCGCTTACTGAATTGAGAATTTCAAGGTAAAACTGTTTTTTTGGCTTTAGCGCCAAAGTAGTGCAGAAACGTTTGAAAGTGTGACCGTGGCCCTCGAACGTAAGGCAACTGAAGGGCATAGATGGGTTTTAGTCAGTAAAAGTCTGGCACGCCCTCTCATCCTAAGGAGCCCAGTGGGGTCAAAGCTTCCTGGGGCCATGGGCCTGTTTCTGAAAGGAAAATCCGGGGGCCTGGAATGCATGACAAAGTTAAGGAACATAGAAGTGGGTTATAGTAAGTAAAAGTCTGACACGCTTCCTCCGTCCAAGAGCGGGTGAAGCCCGCTCTTGGACGGAGGAAATCATTCAATGACTTCTCCCGCTTAAATCAAGCGTTAAAGTATATTTATTTAGTAAAGATCTAACTATTTTTATTTGTTATTATTTATTATATGCATTGCTTTTATTTATTTATTATTAGGTAAAGATCTAAAATTAAAGTGTCCTGCAAAAACATTTTTTCTATTTTACAAAATTCAACATAAACGCACACACAACTAACAACTCACTCAGCTTTCATAACAAAACCCTTTTCACTAACACCCTTTATCAAATATAACTATATAAAAACACCATCAGAAATATATTTACGCAGACAAAACAGTGAATAACCAACCATACACCAACAACCCCTAAATCCAAGGAATATATTTAGATCGATCTACCCACATTTCCGGGTAGTTTTTCCTTGTATATCGCCAGGGGATGATCGAAGGGGGTATGTCGTAACAGATGTATTTCTGAGCAGGATATACTTCAATTTACCATTCGCGGGCAGTCAAGTAACTTGTTTAGATATTAACTGGCAAATAACGTTGCAGTAGTGATTTTGACAGTTTCTGGCTTATACAAGGCGCCAGATAAACTTAAAATAAAGTACATTGACTTTTTCCTAATATCTCCAATATATCGAAGGTACCCGAAAAACCATCATTGAACAGTTTTTCAGAAAGGGTACAGAATCACGATAGATGTCGATTCAAGACAGCTCTATGTCTTTAATTCCATTTTTGAAATCAAGAATGTCAATAAATGTAGGGGGGTCAATGACCATTATTCTACGTTTATTTGGCGCCTACTTTAGCCGTAATGCATTTTTATTACTAACTGACTTGGCGAACTTCATACCGCCTAACAGTCAATAAATTTAGTATATCTTTCTATATAGTCAACCGATTGCGATGAAACAAAGCCTAAGTAATATACCAAGTTGCACACAATTTTGATGTACGAGTATAAAAGTTATCTTCATCGATTTCGTACATTTTACGTGATGCATGCACAGCTAAAAACTTCTACAGATTTATTATATGAATAGATTTCCGCCCCAAAAAAAACGCTTTCTTGGAGCGAGAGTTAGACTTTTACTTACTATATATCCACCTGTCTCCTTCAGTTGCTATTTGCGTTCCAAATTTCCCGTGGCCCTAGCGGGAATCAGGGTACAGCCCCCCCCCCCTATAGCTTCCTAAGCAAAGCAAGAATATAACTATCAGCAGAACTAAGGGACCTGATGGGGCCGATATTGATACGGTAACGTTTGAAAGAGTAACCGTAGCCCTTAAACGCAAAGAGCAACTAAAGGACCCATGTGAGTTTTAGTCAGTTTAAACCTGACGCACCCTCTCGTTCTATTCTAGAGTGGAAGAAATCATTTGATAATTTCTATAAAAATAAGCAATATACTTGTTCAAGAAACCATATTGCTCCAAAATTCAAGTGAAGTCCTCATAATGTACAAACACAAACAAAATATACGATACTCTGCCCAAATAGCCAGGCTGTCATCAATATTTACAAAGATAGGCAAATACAGACAAAGGTGGCTAACTTCAAACCCAAGCTTACCCACCTCAAAACTGTCTTCAGCAATCCTTACGATAGTTTGAACAAAGAAATTGTATTTTATGTGTATTTGTCCCGAGATTAATTCGGCTGGAAACTTTACTTCAGAAAATATTTATTGTTTTTGGATAAAGAAAAGGTATTAGGGATGGCTGTCTTGTTTAGTTAGATGTATAGTTTTATAAGCTGTCTCACATTGTATTTGGATTAAGGTACAGTCAGCGAGCGAGAAAAAGTGATGAAAAGATTGTTTTTTATTATAGATGGATAGGGTCGCGTTTGCCACTGATGTCACCTGATGGTAAGCGATGATGTAGCCGACGATGGAACAAACTTGCTTAGAAGTAACCTATTCACTCTTGAATTAAACGACGACGATTTTTGTAACATTTAACTGTACAGCATAGCATAATATCATTTTCCTCAATAGCGTTCCTACTGCTCGGACCCAGGCTTCCTCATAACCTAAGAACCCCTGGCTAAAACTGATACTTTATAATAAACCATCGTCCCAACATGTATTGGAGACATGCACTGACAAACTCTCAGCTTTTACTACTCTTATCACCATGAAAACTAAGATAAGAGAGGGCCGTATTCCTCAACGCGAACCTTGTGTCAATTAATTCTTCATTCTAGAATCCTTCCAGATTCGAACGATTCAGCGCGGTTAGGTGTACGGGGTTACATAGAATTTCTTAAAAAGAATTCTAAAATTCTTTTCTTTCGATTTGTTCGACGCGTTCGGCTCGAATAAGTGTACGATCATCTTAATTCATTAAACCCCAAGCGAACGCTGGCATTCGCGCACCTATTGTCTTACTATTGTGTCTCTAATTACCACGATTGAAAGGTTAAAGAGTCGATCCTAAAACTTGACTATTAGGTACTAAAGTACCTAAGAGTCGAGTTCATTTCAGTGACATTAAATTTAAAAAATAATATTGAACATAACTATGATCGCTGATCCTCAAAAAAGAAAAACCAATTATGTGATATGAATTGACTCAATCCCCCAAGGTTATTTTGTAGTACGTATTTAGCAAAAGAAAAAGAGCGTGTATACGAGAAAACTTGGCCGTTTTCATTACGTAAGTCGTAAGCGGCATTTCCTGTCGTGACAAAACTGTGTCCTGACCGACATACGAACTATTTTATGTACATATACATCCTATATATATGTTGGAATGGAGAATGTAGGAAGGAAGCACTTCGTTTGCGTTTCATTCAGAATAAATCTTTTTTGTAATCAGGTCTTGAAAATGTATTTTTGTTTGGTAGGTCTCTATGACGCAAAATAAAAAAATAGTACTCATTATCACCATCATTTCAGCCCAAAGATGTTCATTGTTGGACATAGGCCTCCCCCAAGCGTCGCCACAACGACCGGTCCTGTGCGCCCCGAATTTCATCGGATCCATCGGATTTTCACGATCCTCACCAGGTCAGGTCATTGGTCCACGCGGAGCATCACCGTGCCCTCGTGGGGGCGATCGGCGGTGGAGACCTCTCGCGCCGGGCCTTGGTTCAGGCCATGGTCCGAAGCGAGGAGGAGTGGCAGGCAGTCGCCAACTTTTGCGAAGCAGTAATGCTCGCAAAGGAGGAGGCCGACCGCATCAGGCAACGGCGCTCTCGCCGCCGCCGCCGGGATACCGATTTCGATTTCCGGCCACTGTAGGCGCGGGCTTGCGGACAGTGAGCAACGGGTAGCTCGCTGTCCGGCCGTCCGGTAGCAGTCCGGACCGAGCCCAAGTCGTCGACGGCGCGCACTGTTCCCGCGCGCCTCAAGGAGTTGTCAGCAACAGAAGGGGCCCAGCCGGGTCGAAGCCTACTGGGGCCAGGGTTATCCGAAAGGGAACTCGAGCCCCGGTATGAAGGCTAGAAGGAACGGGGTGGGCTTTTAGTCAGTAAGAGTCTGACACTATCTCCCGCTCCGCCCAAAAGCGTGGGTTGTCATTGGATGATTTTTCCCACCTTAAAAAAGGTCATTGATCCACCTTCTGGGAAACCTTCCAACGCTTAGGATTTGGCACTTCATCACCACACTTCTTTCTCTTCATCACCGTCATTTAAGCCCAGAATCACTCACTGTCACTCTATTTTACTTATAGACCTCTCGTTTTTTTTCGGCCAATCCCGTCTATCATCGTTAACTCATCGCCGCTTTTGATCGACAATTTTGGGCGCTTGCACATAACAAAACAAAATCAGTATATTATCTAAACTTCAATCTAAATCGGTTTTGTTTATAATGTGTTTGTAAAAGTTTTAATCGCTACGTAAATTATTTCACTGATTAAATGCAAATGTTGAAATGAAATTGTTTAGTATTATGGTAAAATTTTTATCACAGAAAATGCATGGTTCCTGTTGGGTAGCTCAGATCAAGCTGTTTATAAACTGATGATCAATATATTGACCTTATTGGCCGAGTGGTAACGACCCCGACTTACGAGTTGTAGGTCGCTGGCTCAAACCCAACCAGGCGCATTACTTTGTGTAATTTATTCCATCACCACTGCTCTCAAAACCGTGAAGGATATCGTGAGGAAACCGGCATGTCCTAGAACCAAAAATTCAAAGACATGCGACATTCACCAACCCGCATTGGGCCCGCGTGGTGGATTACGGCCCATTCCCTCTACCAGAGAGGAGGTCTGAGTCCCAACAGTGGGAACATTATAAGGCCGACTATGCTACTATGCTATGCTATGATCATTATACATACATTTTTTATGAACCAAATATAAGGCGATGCTCTACTGGTACATGTTTGGGCTAGCGGACGACGAACAATGTGTAGCTCGCCGTCGGGGAACCGTTTGGACCGAGCCCGAGTCGTCGACGGCGCGTAGTGTTCCACATGCGTCTCAAAGTGATGTCAGCAAAACCGTAGGAGCCCAGCAGGGCTGAAGCCTACGGGGTCCCGGTACGCAAGGCAAAGAAAAACTTCTTTGCCTTGCATTCTAAGACGTATTAGGTAGTCCTATTTTAGTAACATGCGATTCATCCCCCCTCTTTAAATGGCCAAACTAAGACAATTGTTTCCTGATAGCTAGGTATAACGGGCTGGCGGCTAGGTATATCCGCAACTCCACGGCTAAAGCGCGTATTTGCGTACGGGTGGGGCAAATGAGTCAATCGATCCACCTCAGCTCTTCAAGAGAGGTCACCAGCACCTTGGTGTTGCTGACCATTTCACGAAGGTTGCCTGGTAGCTATAACCTATAATGTCTTTAAGTCAAGAGTGAATAGATTGCTCCTAGGCAAGCGTTTACCATCGTCGGCCACATCATGGCTTACCATCAGGTAAGATAGTGGTCAAACGCGAGCCTATTCAACTTTTCAGTCACTCGTGCCTCTAATCTACAAAATTTTCACTCTAAAAAGAAGTTTAAAACGGAAAACTAGTGACAGAAAAATATATTTCACGAGGAAACCATATAGTACTTCCTCCATGAACATACAAAACGTGCACGTGCCCACATAAATTAAGCAGAAAATGTAAATTACAAGAGGAATTCCCATAATCCGTATAATTATGCCTTTTTCCTTGAAAGATATGTGGAGAGTAATTACCTTAGCATTTTTTTATAATAATACCAGCCGTAATTGTCGTACTACAGTGCAAAAACGTGTTGTCATTTTTTTTTATTGATAAGTTTGACCACTATCTCACCTGCTAGAATGGGACGATATGGTAGATGATGGAGCACGCTTGCCTAGAAGTTTTTTTTTAATGATATAAACTAGTGCTTGACTGCGATCCCACCTGATGGTAAGCAGTGATGCAATCGTTGATGGTGATGCGCACTACTTTATTAAGAGCCTATTCACTCTAGCCTTGGAGGCATCAAAATTATAATCGGACGGAAATACCGCAGAAGGCAAATTGTTCCAGTCTTTCGATGTTTATATGTATAAATGACGAAGCGAAACGCTTAGTCCGGACCGTAGGCGTTTCAACAATTTAAGGGTGGATACTCGCCGTTTGATGGATTTTCCGATGGTAGAAAGGAGATGGCGGAATCAAGTTATGCAATTCCCGCACACTCTCCAATTTGCATCCTGTAAAATACCGAAAGGCTGGCTAACCTACGTCTGTGCTCGAGGCTTTGTAAATTGGATTTAAGCAAATCTGGATTACCAATTAGTCTCTTCGCACGCCTTTCCACAGAGTCCAAAGCTGCTAGGTGGCATTTTGCAGCACCAGCCCATATGTGGCTGCAGTACTCCACACACGAACGGACCTGAGCTTTGCACGCCTTTCCACCGATATACCTATTCACTCTTGACTTAAAGACCCATAGGTTGTAGATATCAGGAAACACAGACTCCGGTAGGGAATTCCACTCCTTAACTGTACGCACAATAAATGTGTTCCCAAAACGCTTACTTACTCTACCTACCACTTAAAAGGAAAATGTATTTATAGGCGAAAACAATTAGAACGTAGTCAAACATTTTATTACCGCTATCGTTAAAGATAAAACGGGTTCGTCCAGTTGGCGATCAAATTAATGGGTTAGGTGTGGCTATCATGCAGTCAGCCAAATGTTTCAGGGTGGTCTGAAGAATGTATGGTAACAAGACAAAACTATATTCACACGAGTTGTGATCACATCAGAAATGAAGATATTCACAGAAGAATCAAGGTTACCGTCATAACTCGAAGAATCGCTAAACTTAAATGGCAATGGGCAGAGCACATTGCACGCAGAACAGGCATCACGTACCGGAAGACGCAGCGTTGGAAGGCATTCCAACCAGTAGACCGATGATCTGGTGAGGGTCGCGGGAATCCGATGGATGCGAGGCGCACAGGGCCGGTCGTTGTGGCGACGCTCGGGTGAAACTGTTTTACAGATTGCATTTTGGAGAATGTGCGCAGGAATTGCATGATTTGATTCCGCCATCTCATTTCTACCATCGGACAAACCGACGCACGGCGAGTATCCACCCTTACATTGTTGAAACATCTACGGTCCGGATTAAGCGTTTCGCCTCGTCATTTATACTGCGTACGTGAAGGACCGGAACAGTTTGCCTGCTGCGGTCTTCCCGTCTGATTATAATTTAGGTGTCTTCAAGGCTAGAGTGACTAGGCTCTTAATAAACTAGTGCGCCTCACCATCAACGATTGCATCACTGCTTACCATCAGGCGGGATCGCAGTCAAGTACTAGTTTATAACAGATAAAAAAAAGAAGCCTATGTGAAATTAAATGATGATGTTCCACGCGCGCCTCAAAGAGATGTCAGCATAACTTAAAGGGCTTAGTAGGGCCGGTACTGACTAGGGCTGTATGAACATTTGAAAGAGTGACCATTTTTCATTTGAGAGTGATTGGCAATTTAAATCTGATACGCCCTCTCGCTCCACCCTATAAAGGAAGAAGTCATTGGACGACTTCCCACCTCAAAAAAAAACTTCTCTTAAAGGTTTCTAATCAAGGCAAGGTTTGAAGATGAACTTATCTTGTCAAGATATATTACGTGGCACGGCACGGTAACTCAACTAGATTAATTTTCAAACCTAATACCAAGAATTACTCACATAAGATATTCCCACGGCGTCCCTATATCCAAAGTTAATTAAACACGTAAAGAAATATTCAGTAACAGCATATTTACACGCGCATTCATAGGTTAATTGACGAAGTGTAGTCTCACGAAATGAAGTGTATCCAATCAACGCAAAATACACTCGCTGCGTGATCAATCGGGTTACAGTTTGTTCTATTTTCAAAAACCTTTTCTACACGACGTGTATTCATTGGTTAATTGACGAAGTGTAGTCTCACGGAATGAAGTGTAGCCAATCAACGCAAAATACACTTGCTGTGTGATGAAACGGGTTACAATTTGTTCTATTTTCAAAAACCTTTTCTACACGTGCATTCATTGGTTAATTGTCGAAGTGTAGTCTCACGAAATGAAATGTAGCCAATCAACACGAAATACACTCGCTGCGTGATAAAACGGGTTACACTTTGTTCTATTTTCAAAAACCTTTTCTACATGTGCATTCATTGGATAATAATTGACGAAGTGTAGTCTCACGAAATGAAGTGTAGCTAATCAGTGCAAAATACACTCGTTGCGTAATGAATTACGTTATTTTTTAACTAACACCATGTACCATAACATATAAACCCATGTGTAACAAATAAATATATTTGACTTTGACTTTGAAACGGGTTACAGTTTATTCTATTTTTATAAACGTTTTCTACATGTGCATTCGTTGGATAATTGACGAAGTATAGTCTCACGGAATGAAGTGTAGCCAATCAACGCAAAATACACTTGCTGTGTGATGAAACGGATTACAGTTTGTTCTATTTTCAAGAACCTTTTCTAGACAACGTGTAAGTACATGTAATTATATTATCAAATTCGTGGAGTCTGCGTCAGTTTGTTCATGTAACACAATTTATGAAGCGGAGCAAAAGTTTTCTGTGTATTTTGTCTATCGAGTGGTAGGGCTGTTCGATCCACTTTGAGGGATGCTGACAAATTAGCTTGCTCTTGTGAAAATGGGTTATCAGGAATTTACTTACTTTTAATTTTCGAAGGAAATTGAGATTGATGGAGTCCAAGTTAATTTGAGCTTACATCTGTGTAGTTACACTGTTCATGAACTAATTTGAAAAGATTTTATGTAGTTGATTGTAGTCCTTTTTTGAGGTAGAAAATTATAAAATATAGCTAGAACTACAAGCTCTATATGTCTAGTTTCCGTCTAAAATGTATGGAGACTGACGCGCCCAGATCAGCGTGTACGCAGTGTAGTTCTAGCATGACTTCTGCCGATCTGAGTGGAGCACTTTTACTGACGGTGTTCAGTTGCCCTTCCCATTCCAAGCCTACGGTAATTCTTTCGAATAACCACACAGCTTTAGTTAGTTGATTGTAGTCTTAGATTGTAAGTGTCTAGATGACATAATACCACGTTTGTTTTCCCTGAATGGTTTGACAAATGTGTGCCTTAATGCATAAGCATGTATTGTTAACTAGCTTCTGTCATTGGATTCGTCTGCATGAAAGTAGGTTTCTCCGTACAAAGTTTGGATTTCCTTTTCATTCCCTTAGGGGCGAACTTTGTAAAATCCTCCCTTTGTTCTGGCACCGCTGGCTCACTGCCTACATCATAAAAGGTAAACTTGTTCAAAATATCACGCTCCTAAGCCCAGTAGTTTTGGCTGAGCATTGATATGTTAGTCAGTCAGTTTCTGCTTTTATGTACATAGATGATCATCTACGATTAACACTAATACCTTCTTTGTAAGTTATGTAAATCTGAATCCTCTCGAAGCTTTAAGGACAAGCCACAGCCACCCAGATCTATTAATTTGTATAACAATTAGAAACGCCGCCGATTCTTCCCTCGTCCCTTTATTCCTCCACCGCATACCATTGTAATACGCACAATTATTCAAACCACAGAGTAAAATCTGCATAATTCTACCCGAATCCTGTCGGAATGTGGCAGCCCTGAGCAAGGGCTGTCGAAAGTTGAGAACAATATTTGAACTGTTGGAATTGTGACCGCCTCGGAATTTTTGATAAAGTGAATACACGATTCGTCTTTAGACTGTGAGCACACCAGTTTCAAAACAGTTTTGGTAGTAGTATTTTTTTTCTCAACAGTTTTCTAGATTCCCTGTAGTTTTCTGCGTCTATGGCCACTGCTCCGTTCCCGTAAAGTCGTAGCCTGGGCCCCAAGTCTGCTATTTTTATAAATTCGTCATTCCAACACGATCCCATTGTCATTTTGCTAAAAGTTTGTAATCTGCTAATTCACAATGATCGATCATTGATCGGTCAATGGTCTTGTAATAGAATTGTGGTAGAATGATAATTTCGAGCATATTAAAACCAATAACTGCACAATAACGTTCTAATGGTAAAACACTGATCAAATAAACTGTCAAAGTTTTAGCAGATTACCGCAATCTTCAAATATTCATTTGTCAATATGTACGAGATTACCATTCTATGTCACTTCTTTCAATGGAGTGTCAGTGGTTGACCATTGGAAAGTCATAATGACGCCATTATATTAGTAGATTACCAAACTTGTCAAAATCGACAATTATGACACCAATGATAGACTATTGTGACACTATTGTAATAGCAGACTTGAGGCCCTGGACCCATGCGTTGTAGGAAAGAGAACCTTGGGGCTCAGGAACGATTGCAAAGAAAAACTGGAGTAGTTTTGATTTAGTAAAAATCTGACATGGCTTCCCGCTCCTCCCAAGAATGGGAGAAGTCATAAGATAATTTCTGGTTCTCATATAAATGTCGCCACAGTTTGTAGTACTTCTGACTGAGTTTTTTTTAATGATATAAAGTAGAGCTGGACTGCGATCTCACCTGATGTTAGGTAGTGAAGTAATCGTTGATGGTAAAGCGCACTGGTTTATTAACCTTTCGAATACCATAATTAGAGACACAATAGCAAGACAATGAGAGAGCAAAGGAGCGTTCACTTAGGGTTTAATGAATTAAGATAAACTAGTCCGCTTTACCATCGATGATTGCATTGAATAGACTATTAAGACTGTTGACTTGAAGACATCTAAGTTACAATCAGACGGGGAGACCGCAGTAGGCAATTTTTTCCAGTTTCCATCATCACTGGTTTTCTGTTGTCAGTAAAAAGACTGTCCAGTCTGTGTACAGCCTTATAGCGAAAGGTCAGTCAATGTTCCTGTTAGAAAGGCGACGAATATTTTGGGAAGGTTCGAAAGTTTTGATAGATCTATTTTGGTGAGTAGTGTTTTCGTGTTATGATTTGATCTATCTTGATAGCAGAGAATTTATTAGTTAAATATAACCTGATGGACGTAACTCGTTAAACTCGTGTCCAAGTTCTGGGGCAATAACGAAGTGTCTATGGAACTCCATAGAACATAACTTTACATTATTACCATCAGGTGGGTTCGCAGTCAAGTCCTAGTTTAAAGAAACTTCTTGTACATTCTTTTCAATAAAGTGCAATTAGAGTCATTTTTTTTAGTGATTGACAGCTTGACAATTCAAAAGTGCCTGTTAATGATTTATTTGATTTAAATGCTTTGATTGACTGATTGATTAATTGACTGTACTCGTACCCTTAACGTTTCTTTTTTTTTTTAGTTTATTCAAAATTTGCTTACAGTAAGTATACATGCTACAAAATTCTGCCAAACTGTAAAACAGTTTGTCGGCAGTAGTTCTCGTTTCACATTTTTTTTTTTAATTGCAAGACGTGACAATAAACTTATGCTAATCCAACAATAAAAATAACCGATACACCCACGAAATCACACAATCCCACATACTACATCCATGAACAATTTTCACTGTTCATGGATGCAACATGCGATTAGATTACTAGCTTCTGCTAGCGGCTATCATTTGAGCCGAAAGACGTCCACTGTTGGTCATAGGCCTCCGCTAAGTGTCACCATAATGAATGGTCCTGAACGTCTCATATCCATTGCATTGCTGTAACTCTTACCAAGTCATCGATCCACCTTGTAGGAGGCCTTCTAACGCTGTGTCTTCCGGTACGTGGTCGCTACTCCAGAACGTTTCGGCCTCAATGGCCACCTCTTCTGCTAGCAATGTACTTTGTTCGTTGTTTAAGTTTGGCGATTCTTCATGCTATGTCGGCTTCGCCAGCATGAAAGTAAAAATATAATACCTATGTCACTCAGAGATAATATCACAAGCTTTTAATGATAGAATATTTAATATTGGTCTAATAAGTTTTGAATTTACCCGTCCCAATTCTGCATAGGTATTGGAAATTTTATGATTTTTTTTTTTACCTTTCTCTACGGTAAAGACTACTTAATATTTAGACACCTACGATTAAGGTCCATAATATTAACCATACTACCGCACCGAATCATCTTGTCGATAAGTGAAAACTGTATGTAAATTCGTTCCGTAGTTTTTGCGTTCAACGCGTTCATACAGACAGACACACGCGGTATTAAGAAAAATACAAATCGTAGTTCTTCATAATTTTAATATCGGTAGATTAACTAAAGACAAACTAAGAAGACAATTAAGATAAACGGGCCATTATATCGGCATCCAAGCCGTCATTAGTGCCATTTTATTACAATGTAGGTTTAACATAGTCCTAGTATTCTATTTATATAGTTATTTCTCCACTTTAGAAGTCGTAAATGTCTGAACTAAATATTTAATGGGACAAATCTTAATAAACTAACGCGCTTTACCATCAACGATTGCATCACTGCTTGCCATCAGGTGGGATCGCTTGACTGCGATGCACTTGTTTATATCAATTTTCTGATTAACTGGCCTGTTGGTCTAGTGGTCAGTGGTGCTGACTGTTAGCGGCGGTCGTGAGTTCGATTCCCATCCACGACAGATGTTTGTGCAATGAGCATGATCATTTGTTCTGTCAGGGTGTGATTTATGTATCATATGTATGTATTTAGAAATATATAAGTATGTTAAGTTAAACAGTTGTCTAGTACTCATAACACAAGCTCTGCTTAGCTTGAGACTAGAAGGCGTTGTGTGACAGACGTGGAATATAAAAAAAATATAACCAGTTGTATAGCAAAACTCACTTAAATATTGGTTGACGATGATCAAAACGTTAAAAGAATTGTAAAATTTTAATGATTTTCGCCATGTTTAATGCCAAAACTTTTGTTACAAATGGTTCGGAACTGTACTTAGGAGTTTGGCGAGTATTTTAGACAGATTGCGATAATTTCATTCCGATTCCAAAGCACTTAATCATACCACTTTACTTCTGTTCTTAGTCAAAGCTTATCATAAATTTTATGAATTAAAGTTAAGCTCGTTTGCACGAAATTAAAATGGCATGGTTCTTTATTTGCTGAGGAAACGTTTGAACGAATGAAAGTAGAACTACACTACACACGTGTGCCACACACGCCGATCTGGGCGCGTCAGTCTTCATATTATTATTATGAGCCCGTTGTGTCCCACTGCGAGCAAAGCTGGCTGAAGCTAGTTTTATACATATATAAGCATCACATTACTGATGATCTGACATATATAGGGTGACTGGTAATTAGTGACCGATACTTATACACAAAATTGTATTCATGATTACAAACAACTTTCCCAAAGAAACTTTTTTTTTTCTACACAATATAAAAGATCACAATGACAAAACTGCTGTTTGAAATTTGCGCTCGCTCGGGAAAGAGTAATAAACTTACCTTACCTTCCCCCTCCTCCGCCCGCACCCCTTTGCCGTGCAGTAGTGACGTAAGTGATAATAACGGTCACCGCGAATTTCAAACAGCTGTTTCATTATTGTGATAAAACTAATGAGTATAAAAAAAGTTTCTTTGAGAAAGTTGTTTGCAATCATGAGTACAATCACGTGTATAAACATCGGTCACTAATTACCAGTCACCCTATATAAAAAATACATGGTTCCTGTTTTTCCCAGTTTTGTATGGAGAAACCTACTATCACACGGGCGAAGCCGCTAGCAGAAGCTAGTTAATAAATAAACCTTTAGAGATTTATTGGACGAATCTCGCTACTCTCATAGCCCCACTTTTCCGCCAGCGTTACGGATGTGGGTTTCAAAGTTTTGTCAGCATCCCGTTTTGTATGCGACTCGTGTTTTTGAGTCGCCATGTTTGGTTACTAACTGTCAAGTTCTTTAATTAATTAGTGTTACTTTTCGGTGTGGCAGATTTTCCTTAGTAATTATTTTAGTTGGTGTTTTCAGTTCTTTAATTAATTAGTGTTATTTTCTCTTAGTTCGGTGTGGCAGATTTTCCTTAGTAATTATTTTAGTTGGTGTTTTATTTCGTGTCCTGTTTATTAACGAGGTGTTTGATGTTTTTGCATGTGAAGTTTTGGCGCTTAAAGTTTGCTCATTATTGGACAATTTGATCTTAGTAAGGAAGCAGAAACGTTGTAATGGTATTGTGGACATAAAGATTTTTTTTAACCGACTTATAAAAATGAAGAGATTTCCAATTATCGGTATTTTTAGGGTTCCGTGCCTCAAAAGGAAAAAACGGAACTCTTATTGGATCACTTTGTTGTCCGTCCGTCTGTCTGCCTGCCTGTCTATCAAGACCCTTTATCTCAAGAACGCGTGGAAGTATCGAGTTGAAATTAAAACCATATACTCCGGTCTGCGGTCCCTTCAAGCTGTGAAAAATCAAACTTCTAAGTTAACGAATAAAAAGATAAGGCCGTTTATGTCGCAAGAAAACGTATATTTTGATACTGTCAAAGATCGAAATTCATAGGGTACTTCCCGTTGACCTAGAATCTTGAAATTTGACACAAAGCAAGGTCTTATAGCACAGGTATAGGAAACAATCTGGAAACAGTTAATGTTGTTACCTAGATCACAAAAAAAAAATGCAATTTGAAAAATCTTCGAGACTCCATTTGGCAATTGTAGTTTGCACGGAATCCTCAGTGCGCGAGTCCGACTCGCACTTGCCCAGTTTTTTATTACTCGAAAAACTTCTCTGGTGGTGGCTGTTTAAGGTTAAGGGTGCATCTTCTTCTTTAGAATTGTTGACAGTTTAAGTTTGATAGAGAAGTACAACTGAAAACATGTAATATAATAATGATACAAAAATGTTTTGCAAAAAAAAACATAACCAATTTCATTACAAAAGTGGTTTTTCACTTTTAGTATATTTTGTGTTAAAAATGGATGTATTGTGTATTTTTTGTATTTGTGTAATGTATTTTTTTAAAGATTTGTCACTATTTATTTACTTGAAATATTACTCAAAAGGCGCAAACGAATACTCAAAGACATAAGATTTAAAATCACAAAGATGTGTAGGTACATAATAATATTTAATATCAGAATCTATTCAAACTTTTTCTTATTTTTTTATTATTGATAGGCTTGCTTTTGACCACCATCTCATCTGATGGTAAGCGATGATGTCGTCGACGATGGAGCACGCTTGCCTAGAAGCAACCTATTCACTCTTGACTTAAAGACCCCTAAGTTGTAGCTATCAGGAAACACAGACTCCGGCAGGCAATTCCACTCCTTGGCTGTACGCATAATAAATGTGTTCCTATAACGCTTTGTGCGTATGGGTGGGATGTCTACCATGTACCGGTGGCGCAACGCTGTACGTCGTGTGGTCCGATGATGGAACGGACTTGGCGGAATTAGATTGTGCAATTCCAGTGCACATTCCCCGAAACCATTAATCATTAACGATAATCATGTAAACGATAGAAAACCGACAGACTAGCAACTCGGCGGCGAAAAAACTAAAAGCCATTTTAAAAACCATTAATCATTAACAATATTAGCAAATAAAAACATTGCTACAAAAGGAATCTTTTTATCTAAGACTAACTTATGCCCGCGAATTCGCTTGCGTACGTAAAATATAACCTATGTCACTCAGGAATGAAGCAGCTTTCTATCGGTGAAAAAATTTAGCAATCGAACCAGTACTTTTAGAGAGTTGTAAATTCAAACAAAAAAAACAAACTTTACCTCTTTATTTTATTAAGTGTAGACAAAATAAACATTATTTCCATCGACCTATCTTAAGGTCAAGTCTAAAATAGAGGTTCTAATAATCTTGGCAGAAATGTTCCAAAAATACTTTCCCAAATTAAGAATAATTTGTTCCCCTTCGCGAGGGGTGGCCCTCAAGGCTTTTAATGATAAGGGCCTGCGCTCACTTGAGACAAGACTGGCTTAGACAGGGTTGTCTACGACGACGTCGCAGACGTGTCTACGACGCTAGGACTTTTGATAAAATATCGATAAATACATACTCTGTATACTTATCGATATTTTACTTATCGATATTTTATCAGCAGTCCTAGCGTCCCGTGTCATAGACAAAACAGTCTTGTTGCAGACGTCGCTGACAAATCCGCGACGTTGTAGACAAGTCTGTCTAAGACGTCTTGTCTTAAGTGTGCGCAGGCCCTAACTTGCCGGGTTCACAGCTAAAGCTAGGGTTACCACTTAAAATATTTCTTTAGGATTTTTTTCTTTCATCACGTTTTAATGATGTAACTTTAGCTTTTAGCTTTGCTTTCTCAAAGTCCTGAAAAAAAAAGTAGTGGTCCTAGAATGCTAAGAGCAACTGAAGGACATGATTTGTTTTGGCTTAGCATAAGCAGTAATGACCTTTCTCTAATATCTCTTCGTAGGATCCTAAACAATAAACAAAGTCTTTTTGTATTACTTGAATGACACCTAATCTTGCTTTACCTTCATCCATCAGGCTTTGAAGGAGTTACCGTGGCCCTCAAACGCTAAGGATAACTGAGGGACACAGGTCGGTTTTTCTCAGTCAATGTTTGACATACCCTCTTGCTCTGTCCTAAATCAGGAGAAGTCATTTCAATCACAACAAACCACACCAAAAAAAAGTTGTGTACTAAGAAATAATATGAAAAAAGACATTGAGACGCCAGAACCAAACTGTCAGCCATGAATTTTTCAGGCTAGGTCTTTCAATCAACAGTCTGGTCACGTATTATTGCTAAAACCAGTGATGTTATTCGATTATACTACACGTCGGCTGGGACAAACTTACAAAGCATGTGGCAATATTTAAATGATCTCTTTTTTGCGTGGCACGCCATCGAATAATTTCAGACTTTTGCTGTCTTAACCCTACCTTTTTCTTATGGTCTTCTTCTTCCTGCCCTTGTCCCATCTTATTTGGGGTCGGCGCAATACGTTTTTTTCTTCCATTCTACCCTGTATTCTTCACGCAATCCATCCGTCTTTTCTTTGGCTTCCCTCTCCTTTTTCTCACTTTTTCTTATGGTGGGAAATCTTAAAAGAGTTTTCTCGCTCTAGAGCGGAGCACGAGGGCGTGCCGGACTTATACTTACTAAAACCACACCTTCAGTTGCCTTTTACAGTCTAGGACTACGGGTTTCCCTTTCAGAAGACCACCCATGGCCCAAGGACTAAAACCTACCTGTGTTTCTTCAGTTATTTTTTGATCCGCAATTGTGGTAACTCTTTCAAACAATCCTTCTATCCTGGTAGGTTTCTTCCAAACACTGAAAAAAGAAAATTAAATTATTTGGCACAACACAAGACACACACACATCAAAAAAAAAAATACGAAACAATAATATGAAACAAAATTCAATTGTGTGCCTCACAACACCAAGATGAGTCCAGTTTAGCATGAACATAGACAACTAGTGCTTGACACTGGTCACTGGACTTCTACTTTTAGCAACATTGCTGAACCATTGAAATGTCTAACAGCAAAAGACATCAAAGAAACAAGCACAACTATTAGTCCTCGAAATAACGTGTTCAGGTGTATACAGCAAGCTACAGTATTAAACCATTTCTGCGTTTGATTTCAACGACCGATTTATCTTATATCATGTTACGACCTAGTGGCGCAGCGAAGATATATCGAACATTGAGAATTTGTTACGGTGACTGGAACTCGATAAAATACCTTTGCTTACCCAGTGGAAATAAAATGAAAATATAAATAACGGTTTGTATTGTCTGGGATAACCGACACGGAAACATGGTGATCGATGCAGTTTTTTTTTTTCATGTTTGTGTAAGGAACATTGAAATAAACACAGAAATAAAAGATGTCGCTTTGGCATACCTAATCTTTAACACAGAAATACTTTTGTACATAACAAAAAATATTAAAAACACAATCGAAAAGGAACCAAATAAAAATATTGAACAAAAAACCAATATACTTACATATATATACGTAAAAAGTAAAATCCTTACTCGCACACTGACTTATCAATGCCTCGACCACACACTTGGATCTAGAACGCTGAAATTTTATGCAGAAGTTCCTTTTATTGTGTGTACAAAGAATAAGAAAGGATTTTTCAAAATTCACTCTCTTAGGGGGATGAAACGGCGGTCCAAAGTTTGTACAGAGAAAGCTACTTTCTAGTGACCATAGCCGCTGTTAAAAACTAGTAAAAAAATAAAAAGGGATTTTTTTTTTACCACATGGTCGCTTACCATCAAGTAAGATAGTGGTCAAATGCATGATTTTTAATAAAAATTAAAAACAATAGATAATAAAAAGTTTAAGACATGCAATGTGATTTTTAAATGTAAGTAATTTGCATACGAGTGTTCAGATCCATTTTGTTAAATGTTTTAAAAACTCAATGTTAAAAAATAAAAAATGCCTTAAAAAACCAAATCTCTACAACTAAATTTCAACTCATAATTCCACAAAAGCTACGCTTAAATTTAACTCTACAACTCTTAATTTCTCAAAAAAATACACGCTGCTAGTCGACAAAATGGTTTACCTCGTTTTTATTTAAAACTCTTTGTCCTACAACATCCAATTTTATGCGGACCCTACCAGAACTAATGAGGTAATGAGTCAAGCCCGAAACGGTTACACTTAATAAATATTCAGTTTATTCACAAACGTTACTGGGTAGCTAAATTAATTATCTTTAAGTGGCCTGTTAGTGACTTTCATACGCTGAAGTATGTATATGAATTAATTATTCGTATATATCGGAGTTTTGGGCTCGGATTGTGGAAATTAAATTAACGTCTACATGTATACCTATGAACTTATGAATTATGCGTCGCGGGTTCAAATTCAGGAAGGTTGTTTAGCTTTATGTAATTTATTTCATCACTACAGTTCTCAAAATGGTGAAGGAAAACATCGTAAGGAAACCGGCAGGTTCAGACATTTAAAGATATGTGACTTCTCACACAAGTTTGACCGACGATCTGGTGAGAGTTGCAGAAATGCGGTGGATACGAGACGCACAAGATCGGTCGTTGTGGCGACGCTTTGGGGCCTATGTCCAACAGTGGAGGTTCTTCGGCTGATGATGATGATGATAATGATGACGTCTAGTAACGACACGTTACCCGCAGGGTAGATTATGGCCCTTGTCCTCTCCTGAAGAGGAGACCAGACTCCCGTGAACATTATAAGGCTGATTATGCTTTATGCCATGTAATAAGGTGGGTTGAAAAGTATTCGAACTCACACGGATTTAGTCAATTCTTAACATTTAACTCGATGAAACTGTCAGCAACAGCTGCATGCGCATAAAGTAAATTACAGCTCTAAGTGATTTTGGTCACTTAGAGCTTTAATTGTTGGATGCAATCATAGAGTAATGAAATCGTAAGTGGATGTTGGTCACTGGGGCATGATGGTCTCAGCATGCACCATGCGGGTGTTTTACTTATGGTTTACTTTAATTATGGTTTACTTTCTGTCTTCATCTTAACTATTAACTAGACGATTTTTTTTATATATTAAAGTGCTTGACTGCGATCCCACCTGATAGTAAGCAGTGATGCAATCGTTGCTGATGAGGTGCACTAATTTATTAAGAGCCTATTCACTCTAACCTTGAAGAGACTCAAATTATAATCGTATGGGAAGACCACAGCAGGCAAATGGTAACAGTCTTTCGATGTACGCGGTATGAACGATTTCATGTAGATCATAGTTGTACCTAAATGCTTACTACTAGAGAAACCGACCCTGTGTAAGGTAGTGTTGTAAAATCGCTCGAGTCCGGACTCGAGCAGTTTAAAAACGCTCGAGTCGGGACTCGAGTCGGTTTGAAAACGCTCGAGCGCTGGCTTGAGCGTTTAGAAAAAAAGCTCGATAAATAGCGCCGACTCAACGCTCGACTCGAGCTTGAGCACGAGTCTTTACAAAATAGGTGAAGAACAAATCAGTTTAATACTAACTTCTTATTGTATATGCTATTCCCGCGGTTTTATCTGCGTGGTTTTTATTTGTTATAGAAAGTTTTATCACTTCCTTCGGGACTTTTTCGCCTTTCATGGGTTATCTAAAATATATTTATATTACTGGTGTGTCTACGTTTACTTAGGTATATTTAGTTAGACAACAGGCATGGCCAAGTTGACCTATTTCTAACTCTTCCGCCTTTTTTCACACTCCCAAGTGAGAAAAAAATAATCCGTCAATACACCTTCTAACCTCCATGTAATTTTGATACTTACTACCACTACCTATATCGCTATCGTTTTCCATTTGTTGAAAAACACTTGACATTATTATCGCAAAAAAAATAATATAAAACTAGCTTCTACCAGCGGCTCCGCCCGCTTAATAATAGGTTTCTCTATACAAACTTTGGACCCCCGTTCATCTCCTTAGGGTGTAACCTTAAGGAGATGAATAGGGGTCCAAAGTTTTGAAATTCCTTTCTTAGTGCTCGCCTAGCCTACTCTAACTCTCTTTTGTTCAAGCTTTCTTTTTATAATAAAAAGAAAGCTTGAGCAAAATTTTACGCTCCTAGTCTCATTACTTTCGGCTGTGCCAACGTGCTCAACGCTCGACGCTCAGCGCTTATTTTCACAACACTAGTGTAACGATAAGGTGAGAATAATCTCTAACCTTGAAGAAGAAAAAGAAGCCAAGAAAAATGTATATCTTTGGTCTTCTTAAATACTGTTAAATCCATCTTCATATTACGAAACGTACCCTTTGTAAACTTTGTTACTTTCACCCCTAGTGTAACAATGTACTATTTCATTACTCATACTCTGAAAGTAGGTCTGAAGTTGCCTGAGGAGCGGGCTGAAAGTGATACTTTTCATCCCTAGGGAGTTTAACTTTACAACTGACAGCTGTCAAATTATTAAAAAAAAAAACTGGTTCTATCTTCACATTTCTATTGAACCATGTTCCAATTTTCCATACAGCCAGTCAATCACAGCGCGATATAAAATTGAAATAACTTAAAGACAAGTTTTAATTAAATAATGTTATATTTTAAGTGATTTATTTGTTAAACTATTTCTTTAAAATACTTTATTTTTAAAAGATTACAATTAAATTCTAATTTTTCATTAATGAGGCTGAATAGCTGGCCGGCCGCAGAAAAAAAAAACAAAATAGCGGGAAAATGGCAATCAGTCGTTGGTTTTTTCGAGTTTTGTTTACGTTTCCGTACAACAGAGATTTGTATTAACACGTTATGTTTATTAGATTAAAATAGTGATTTAACGCCTAATTTCATAAGAGAAGAGGCTAAAGCAGTAGTGGAATACCTTTTACCGCCTAAATCAGAAGAAAGATACCTACCTAAAATCATAGGTACGACGACTCAGGTTTTACAAACTTTTTATTTTATTTTTAGTTTCCTCGTATTCGTAATGAAAAGCACAGTGTTTACCTCGGGGTGAAAGTAACCCATTTAACCCCTCGAATTAGCGACCTCGCTTCGCTCGTCCGCCAACTCCTTCTCGGGACGAAATGAGTTACTTTTACCCCTAGTGTAACAATGTACTATTAAAAGCCTATAAAGAATAATTACATAATACTTGTAAAGTTTAATTCAATTAACTGCTTTAATTTATTTTAGAGAATAATGTCTTTACTCGTAAGTAAAATAAATTTGTTATTACGTAATGCGAAACCATGAAATACCATCCCCTTTTACAGTAACTTAATTACCTCCAGCAGTTGTCGGGCAATTAATTCCATTAGTAACCTTTCTATTGTAGCTTGATAAGAGAAATACGAGTAAATAATAAAATGTATATTTGGCTTACGCACAGAAACATTTTTAGGATTCCGTCATTCAAAAGGAAAAAACGGAACCCTTATAGGATCACTTTGTTGTCCGTCTGTCTATCTGTGAGTCTGTCAAGACCCTCTATCTCGAGAAAGCGTGGAGGTCGATACCATCGCTAATCTTTATTCTATTCTTTTCTTTTTCGCTTCCATTTAATTGTAACACATGATATATATACAAGGTGTAAGGGACAGCCCTCCACAAACTTTAAGGGCTTGCTCAGTAGACGAAACTGAACAACCTTCCACAAAAATTTTTTTCAGGAAACGAAAAAAAAAATCGGCCTCTCCATACAAACTGTCCAATCAAGTTTATAATTTTGTATGGTGAAAAATAAAATCCATACTAATACATAATTATACAGAGATAACATTTGGAAGTTTGAATGTAGGGGGTAATTTATTTATTTATTTTTTGAAACTTCATGCAACACAAAGGTACAAAGCCGGACTTAATGCGGAAGTATGTATGTAGGTATGAGTGTGTGTGAATTTGTATGTTTTGTATGTACTCCTTCACGTCCAAACGACGGTACGGATTCAGACGAAATTTTTCAGACGAGTAAGCCATGTCCTGTAAAAGTTGCATAAAAACTTTTAAACCCTCCTTGCGTCATATTCCTCAATGCTGAGATTCGTGACCTCCCTGCTTTGTATACCGTGGAGTAAAGAGCGGTGCGGATCAGGTCGGACCAAAGTATTGGGCTGCGCCAGCGAGGCCTTTTCCCATCTACTTTACCGGTCACGATTAGCCTTTCGACGTTTCTTTCGTCTTTCCTTGCAATATGACCGTGTGTGTGGGCGTTATCCATAGTCCACTTGTTATCTCGGGTACCATCTTCCCTTGGGATAATTTTCGACTTTCCTGCAGGTGAGTCCACTGGCAAAAGCTAGTAGTCTATACAAGTTGAAAACTTTACTCTTAGTTTGATTACCCCAACTTTACTTCCCGTTCGACAAATCACTCTCATTTCTGATAGTACCCTTAGGACCATCCAGTATAACTAAGTAACATGTTAAGTATACATGTAAGCAAAGAAAAAAAGTAAACAAACGTACACAAACTGATGACCAGTGGCAAGACTTAATGGACAAAGTTTTTCCACCACAAATCCTGCTCCCTGGAGAGCTTAACTCTTCAAAGTGGAGGTTTGTGGTGCAAGTTATAAGAGGTCATTGTATCTACCTACACTTGTTGTCGAAGTTTGTGTTTGTAGTTTCGCATGTTTGTATACTGACAGCCCTAAATCTGTCTCCTTCGTCCGTGCAAACGTTGCCTGTGTAGTAAGACATGTACACTTGTTTTTCTTTTATTTATTTATTTATTTAAACTTCTTGTACAAAAGTGGTATATAGGCGGACTTAATGCCACAAGGCATTCTCTACCAGTCAACCTTTGGGTTAAAAAAGACAATACTGTGGTAGGTTTGAACAATAAACAAATACATAACAAATAGTTCAAATGGAAAAATATAAAATAAATTATTTATAATAATAAAATACACGTATATACTAAAATAAAAAACTAATAAACACTATGAAAAATATCAAATCACTATGAGAACTTAATAACAATTCTGAACGAAGACCGAACTAAGGTTGAGAGGACTTCAAGTAGTAGAACCGAATTTTACGTTTGAAGGATAATTTACTTTCAGCTTTTTGGAAACAGCGTAAGAATTGGACATAAAGCCAGTACGGTGAGAAGGAATATGAAGAAGCATGTTTTTGGATGGACGAAGGTTAAGATAATGAGAACTGCCCAACACTTTTAAGAATTGTTTGTCCTGCATATTTATGAGGTATTTAGGCTAATACCCGCGGCTTTGCCCGCTTACATAAAATATAACCTATGTCACTCAGGAATAAAGCAGCTTTCAATCGGTGGAAAAAACATTGTTTTATTTTATATAAAGGAGGTAATCTCTGAAAGTACTGGTCCGATTGCTAAAATTTTTTCACCGACTGAAAGCTGCTTTATTCCTGAGTGACATAGGCTATAATTTATGTACGCGGGCGAAGCCGCGGGCAAAAGCTAGTAAAGTATATATACCTAATTATTCTTTTACTGCCATAGACATTCTCTGTCAGTCAACCTAGGGTGGCGGAGAGACAATATGGCAGGTGCATAAAAAAAAGTAAATATTATCGATAGCTTTTGCCTTGTGCCACACCATAATTCCATTCACGGTGTAGGTGTAGTGTTTATGGTTCGTGTGGGGTCGACTGCTTCAGTAGATAATCCATGAGGTGTTGTTCTTGTACCCTTATCAGTTACCATGGTGATCACTGTCTTGACCAAGGTCTTTTAAGGAAGAAAATTACGTCTTGAATAGGTTACCAGAAGACTGTCATAGAACCGTATGCTTATGCGTTACTTACTGGACTTATGTTTTGTAATTAATTTACATAGATTATTTTTGGGTTCCGTACATAAGTCAGCAAAAACGGAACTCTTAAAAGATCACTTTGTGGTCCGTCGATCCGTTTGTCAAAACCATTTGTCTTAGGAACGCGTGGTGGTATGAATTTGGAATTAATATTAAATACTCAGATCTACAATGATGAAAAATTAATTTAAATTGAAATCATTACAAAAAGATTTTTTTTTTTTTTGCAATTTGGAAAAATCATCGAAAGTCGATTCAGGAATTAACTATTCACAAAAATAAGTTCGTATGGAACTCTAAGTGCTTGAGTCCAACTCGCACTTGTCCGGTTTTCTCGTTGATCATTGAAGTAAAAAATCTTTAGTAAAAAAAAAAAAATTAATCGTTAAATTCATATTCAAAATCTGCCTTACTACATCTTTCATACAACGCTTCAAAGGGTGAAGACAAAGCTAAGGAGAGGAATTCCCTGCCGGAGTCTGTGTATACTGTAACTACAAACCAGGGGTCTACGTCAACAGTGAATAGGTTACTCTTAAGCAAGCGTGCTCCGTCGTTAACCATACCATAGCTTACCATAAAAAAAAAAGACGTGTGGCACTCGGGGACTGCCGCGGTAAAGCTATTGCATAGCATTTTTATCAACTTATGCAATTATAAGTATTTATTTATTTTATTTATGCAGTATTTTTTTTCCTTTGTTTTTTTTTCTTTGATATTAATTGAAGTTACACTTTCACACATTGAATTGAATTTTGATTGATTGTTCACTCATTTGTTTTATTATCGGTCACCACGCTCAAAAAACAAATGAGTGGGGGGTGTTAGGTTATTTTCGTTACGGAATTTCTGGATTCGGTCTCCACGCTCAAGGCCCGCGATAGAAGCTATGCAATAGCTTAAAAACCTTTTTCTAGATTGAACGAGAACATTTTCCAGAGATAACACTGCAAATGCCATATCAACATGATCGATGGTCACTCTCATCGGGTATATAGCTTACAAGAGGGTTGCTAACCACTCGATTTAATCCATTAAACATCTTCTAACGACTTCTACTTAGGGTTAAAACACTGCACACCCCTTTTTTGCTATTTTTAAACTTGATACAGTAACCTTTTAGTTTGTTCAACAAAGTGAATGTTTGAATTACCATAGTAAGCACTGATGCATGTTATTTCTGATATACGTCGTACGTCGAAGGACTGGAACAGTTTGCCTGCTGCGGTCTTCCCGTCCGATTATAATTTGGGTGTCTTCAAGGCAAGACTGAATAGGCTCTTAATAAACCTATCGCCTCACCATCAAAGATTAGATCGCTACGTACCATCAGGTGGGATCGCAGTCAAGCACTAATATATCTCAATTAAAAAAAAAAATTGTTTGTGAATGCACCCACGATACAAGAGTTGGCTTGCGGATGACGAGCAATGGGTAACTCGCCGTCCGGCCATCCTGTAACCGTCCGTCCCGAGCCCGAGTCATTTATGGCGCGTAGTGTTCCACGCACGTCTCAAGGAGATGCCAGCATACCTGTAGGGGGGCAGCAGGGACGTAGCCTATAAAAAAGTACAAAATAACTTTAATTTCGGAAGTCGGTGTTAAACAACGAAGAGACAAAACTATTATAGAAACACCGACTTCCGAAATTAAAGTTATTTTGTACTTTTCAGTGTTTTTTTACATTGAAGTCGGTTGATTTTTTATTTTTTTGTAATAAGGTTTTTATGACCGTCAATTTATTCGGTCATAATCAATAGCCAGTACAATATTTCCATAAATTTAGTGACATTGTGGGATATAACCAAACGCCAATAACTGATGTTTATGAATATTATTTATTGAGACTTTACTTAAATAATAACTTGCTATGAAAGCTTGCTATGAAAAAAAATATTTTGTTTGAAAACTTGTTTTGCTTGATTTTAATATTGTATGCGGAACCCTTTGTGTGTGAGTGCGACTCGCATATGTCCAGTTTTTATTGATTGCTATGTTGCAGTCTTTTTTGGAACACAAGGCCGACATAAAAAATATTCCATGCATACTCACAAAACAGATATTACTGTACCTCAGAGGTAAACAATAGTAACTCCACTTTTTTGAAAATATGTTTTTTTTTGCACTGTTAAAATCGTAAGAACCAGTTCTACTTAATGGTATAGGGCATCAAGTCCTACGACATCTAGGAAGAGAAATATCCAATCGTATATGATAAAAACATTTCGGGTATAGGACTTAAAATGATGATAAGATTGTTTACTCCTCAGCTTTACGCGCACTTAATGTCGTTTTAAACTTTATTGTAATTATGTGTAATACATAATAATTCCATCTAATAATTATAAAAAATACAATTGAGTTTATTTCAATATCTTTAAAGCAACTCTGTCAAAAATACATTTAAAGTCTATCCGCGCGGTTTTGCCTCTCCTGTAAAATTTACTTTTTGGCACGTACTGTTGTTTACCTCTGAGGTACAGTAATGAAATGTAACGATATTCGTTTTCATACCGCAGTTATTGTTCCAATTGATTGCTGTTTATTGCCATGAATGTAATTTTTGTGAGATTTTACTGCAGTGTTGCCCGGAGAATGCTTGTAAATATTATATGAGAACTGTGGGGCCCTATACAATACTTAAATAGAGCTTTAAAGGAAAACAACAAATAAACAAACTTAAATCTATGGGTACGATGGCAGTCTTATCGCTGACATAGTCATATCTACCAGATAACCTTATTTTTAGGTGGGAAAATCATCCAATGACATCTTCCGCTCATGGTTTGAACGGGAGGTTCTATCAGATTTTTTCTGACTAAAAATCCACTCATGTACCTTCGTTGCCTTTCATACCAGGGCTGCTTTCCTTTCAGAAGCAATCCCTTGGCCCCAGTAGTATTCGACCTTGCTGGGACCCTTCGGTTGCTGACATCTCCTTAAGGTCCGCGCGAAACATTACGAGCCGTGGACTTTGCGCAAAACACACAAAACATCTCGGAAAAACTCTCTATAGGTGCCTAAGGCATTAAGTCCGCCTCTGTACTCATGTGTGCTTAGATTAATAAAAAAAAGTAAATTAAAATATTTTTTCCAAGCGGGAATGTGTGTCATAGTATTAAGAAAAAAAAAGTAAAGCAAAAAACAGTAAGAACTTAATTAGTTTAAAACTTTTAACATAACAATTATTTTTTGGTAACTAATTATACTGTCTAAAACGTCATGCAAAACAAAATAAACTATAATACGTAATTAATAAGTTTCAAATTCCGTTTGACTCCTAACCGTAATGTCGTTTTTACCTACTATATAATTTCATTAAATTAGCTGCCATAACATTTTCAAAGTTTAATCAGAATTCCTGTAACAAGTAACGGTTGGCACTGAAATGATTTATGACAAATTACAGTTACAATTTTCACAGTTATTAGTGTATGTAGTAGTGAAAGTAATATACCGTCACGAAACTTACAGATCCTAGCCGGTTGGTTTATTGCTGAAGGTTATAGGCTATGCAACATCACGCTATGACGCAAGGGAGTTGAGTGGCCAAAGACGTGAGCGGAACCACGTTACATCGCTAGTCTGCAGAAGAAATGTCTTATCACCTTCTTTTTCTACATCTATTTATATAAAAATGAATCCCTATTTCCTTGGTCACGCCATCACGCGTGAACGGCTGCACCGATTTCGCTAATTCTTTTTTTTGTGTTCGTTATTGTGAGGAGAAAGTTCTTATGAAAAAAATAATAATTTATTTTATTTTTTAGGGTAGTGTAGGGTAGAGTGGAGTAGAGTAGGGTAGAGTATGGTAGAATAGGGTAGAGTAAGGTAGAGTAGGGAAGAGAGGGAGCAAAGCCGCGTGAGCAAAAGCTAGTATGATATAAAAGTAGAAACTGACAGAAATATCAACGCGCAACTGAAACTATTGGGATCATCCAGTGATTCCAAGGAAGACGGTGGCACAGTGATCAAGTTCTGCCATGCACAAAGAGGCTCAAGGGACACCGTTGTATAGTCTCCTCAGGGATGTGCCCTAACAGGCGTTGCACAGAGGGGGTTCTGGAGTGGTTTTAAGAGGTAACGGCGCCCCTTCTATGTGCTGATGGTGATCACCGGGGTGGTTTTAGTGAGGTAAAAATCCCACACTCTCCGGACTTATTCCCAAAGTCCGGGCGTCTTTTGAAGGTTTCCAAAACAAAAAAAAGGAGGGTGAAATTTTGCTTTAAAAAACTTCTTTTGTGATATAGGAACTTCGTTTTCACTCGATGTACTAATTTACTTGAAAGTTTGTACAAGTTTACGTAGTAACTTAAGTAAATAATAAAGTTAAGGTGTCTTCAAGACAAGAGTGAATAGGCTCTTAATAAACTAGTGCGCCTCACCATCATCGATTGTATCACTGCTTACCATCAGGTGGGATCGCAGTCAAGCACTGGTTTAAAAATAAATTTAATTTTTTTTAACAGAACTACCTCAATAGTATTTTTTGAAAACGCCAAACTGCTTCAAATACCCACAACATAAATTACACAGGTAATGTTTCAGTAATTACATTTAACATAATAACTCTGCACATAATACCAACGATAATATACGTTTAGTATATATAATAATATACATAATATAATAATATACGGTTATTCAGTCATTGATTGTCGAACAAACAAAACACCACGTCACTTTAGTTACATGTAGGTAATTAGTGAAAATTGGTCTGAAATCTAGACATGTTATTTCAAAGCCTAAGTTTGAGTTACCTGTGTATGAAGAGACTGGTAGGCATTTTCTTTGTTTTTGCAAGTTAAGATTTTTAGCATGAATTAATTTATTCCTATAAGACCATTAATGTGTTGATTAAGCAAGTGATCAATTTGTTGAGTAAATATATGTGTAAGCATTTTGTTGGGACGGTAACTTCGGAATATGTAGTAAATGATTTACGTTGAAATGATCGGTACAACTCGCTTCTTTATTAAATTTATAAAAATATAAACTTCCTTATTAAACTTATTCTAAAACTAGCTTCTTCCCGCGGCTTTGCCCGTGTACATAAAATATAGCCTATGCCACTCAGGAGTATAACAGCTTTCTATCGATACTAAAATGTTTGCAATCGGAGCAGTACTTTCAGAAATTACCTCCAACAAACAAAAAAACAAACTACCTCCTTATTATATTAGTGTTGATTCCACTGCGATTTTCTGTCTGTCTGTTCGTGATAAACTCAGAAACTCTTGAATTTACTCTTTATACTTATATTATAAAAACTAGTTTCTGTCGTCTGATTCACCCGTATAATATTTGATGAAAAAGTCGATGCTATGGCCACTGGGCCATCACTAAACCCAACCAACCAACCAACCAACCCAACCAACCAACCAACCAACCAAACCAACCAACCCAACCAACCAACCAACCAACCAACCAACTAACCAACCAACCAACCAACCAACCCAACCAACCACCAACCAACCTAATTCTACTGTATGTGTGAGGTACGAATAAAAGGTTTATCTTTCTTTTCTTTCTATCTTTTACATTATACTCAATTACCCATGTAATATTTTTGTAAAAAAAAGTTTTTTCCGTCTGTTTAGTTGTAGTACCACTGAGCTTAAACTAAATACTGTACAAATTCTATTTCTGTGAGACAAGATACTGAAATGAAGATGAAAGAAAATAATATTAGTCTTATAATTAATTGGACATACTCAAGCTTACAGATTTCTTGCGAAATCCCTCCCCAGATTGTTGTGTATTATTTGTATAGACGTCGTTAAAAATAGCTCGAAGTAATTATGTTATTTGGTTCAATCTCGTATGGCGTTAAAAGCGTTGAAATATGAACTAGGAGTGGGTTTTAGTCAGTAAATGTCTGACACGCCTTCCCGCCCCGCCCAAGGGCGGGAGACGTCATTGAGAAATGATTTCCTACCTAAAAGAAAAAAGCCAACTTTCAAAAACTAATTGTTAAAACTGTAAAATAAGGTAAATGACTAGCAATTAATTAATATAATAATATAATATAATATAACATAATAATATTCCACAACTATCACACAATGCCGTCTAGTCTCAAGCTAAGCAGAGCTTGTGTTATGAGTACTAGACAACTGATAAACTTACTTATATATTTCTAAATATATACATATTATAGATAAATTACACCCAGACACAGAATAAATTATCGTGCTCATTACACAAACATTTGTCCTGGGTGGGAATCGAACCCACGATCTCCGGCATAGCAGTCAGGGCTACTAACCATTACACCAACAGGCCAGTCAGGAATTAACAGTGAATTTTGGTTTTCTCTAGAGTGTCGAAATGCACGCTTTTTGCCAGATATACCGAAGTAGGTACATCTAGACACGCGGTAGCGTGTCAAGCCAAGTTCAAGTTATATTTTTTTCTCGTTAACTTGTAAGTTTGATATTTTACAGCTTCAAGAGTTCTCAGACTTGAGTATATGGTTTTAATTCCAACTCGACACCTCCACGCGTTCCCAAGATAAAGGATCTTGACAGACAGACAGACAGACAGACGGACAGACGGACAGACGGACAGACAGACAGACAGAACATATGGACAACAAAGTGATCCTATAAGGGTTCCGTTTTTTTCCTTTTGAGGTACGAAAGCCTAAAAAGAAGTCGGATTCAATTGTAACAAAGAAAAACATAGTAACGGCAAGTTATTCAAAGGATTACATAATATAGGTAGTTATATTTGTGGAACTCCATACTTGTGATCCATCACAATTACTACAATCTCACCTGAGCCCAGTTTACTTACTGTACTGATACAAACCAAGCGAGTTACAGAAGTATAAGTAACATCATTTTTTTGACTGGCTTTCCGGTCTAATGGTTAGTGGATCTGACTGCTATGCCGGACATCGTGGGTTCCATTCCTACTCAAGACAAATGTTTTTGTCCCTGGAACAATGGCAAAGAAAAAACAGGAATAGGTTTTTAGTCAGTAAAAGTCTGACACGGCGCCCCAAGGGCGGGAGATGACATTTAGATGGTTTTCCCTGATGAAGAATATTTATGGAGAATGTCGTGACTTTGATAGGAACCCTGACATTATCTTTTATTAATAAATATATCTGTGGCCCTAGTGAAAAGGGATCTAAGTCCAAAAATGCAACTTTACAGGAGACGCAAAAAACACTCCGCGTGTTTCAAATTCGTGTTTGACCTCGTGTGTCATTCAAACCGCTACCAAATGAAATACATGTGATGTTTTTTATAGGTAAACAATTTATGCTCTTTACTATTATTGAGTTACTTTTTATGTAAAGTTAATAGTTTTTAAGATAGTGACTTATACCAATCACAAAATGAATTCCTTGAGGGTATAAAATAAGTTATACCCCTTCTCCCATAAATTAAAAGTTAATTCACACTAGTGAAAAGGGGTACGCATTTGGAATGATTTTTATGATAACTAAATAATGCAAAGAAATATTTAATAGTTTGCTATATAAAAAACCTGTATTTTGTTGTGTACTTTTATTCACTGTTAAAAAAATTAGAAAATTCTCAAAAAAAAAATACTTAGCCCCTTTTTCACAAAGATTTTTTACGTGACATATGATATATTAAGACTATTATGAACTATTTTGTGTAACTTTATATCCATTATTTAAATAAAAATAAAACAAAAAATATTCCCAGTAAAAAATTAAGTACAGTGTCTTGCTGTAATTTGAAAATAGAAAAATTATTTTAAGAAAAACTTGCATCTTAATCTGCGGGAAAAACACAATTGAATAGAAAAAGAAGCAAAACTATTTTCCTTATTGAAGTTTCTGATTTTTATAAGAAATCAAATTAAAAACTCAAGAAAAACATTCTAACAAACAAAAAATAATAGAAAATCTTATTCTAAATCATTTTCGCTATCATTTAAAAAAATGATGTTGATCTTTAATATCATTATTTGTTAATAAATTGGTATAACAGGATCTGACACTGGGGTTTATTAATGGAAGATAAAGTAAGTCTTGTTTTTTTTTCATTAGAAATTGCAATCGGCACATCGTATGACTTGGGTATACATTCGGTTTCAAAAACACTTGGGAGCGGTAATTTTCCTCGTTTTCTCTGCAAATTAACTACATTCCATTCATCTACGCCGTGCATGATTATACATGCATAGATGCATGGAACATTTGAAATCATCATCAATTTTCTTCTGTTGCAGACTTTTCATTTTCCTTACTACAACAGTTTTTCCCTTATTTGTCTGATAACTTTTTCCTAAACTTTTCTTTTTTCTGATTTCTCTATCTTCTCTTCTTTCTTTAATAATTTTCTTAGGCTTTCGTTTCCGACCCTGTGTTTATCGCAAAATGATGTATTATTCCTCACGTCGGAATCTGACTGAGGAAATGACAACATTACGTCGACGTCTTATTTGCCTATTTACAACTGAACAATTCGAGACACTTGTTTCGGATGTATTTGGTATGAAATCGTCAGTTCTTTTAGCAGAATAATCAACATCAGGGTATGGTAGCTCATCCACCAACACAGAAACAATATCAAGACACATGAGATACGTTTCGTCGGAATCAGTAAATAAATCGTCATCTTTGTCGTGCCCCGGCCTGGGGTAAAAGATAATGGAACAACCAGACTTCGGAGAACATAGTTTCGAACGAATCGGTGAAATATTTTTAAAACAGTCAAATTTTGGAGAATATTCCGTAGAAAATCCTGGCCTTGGAGAATATTCCGTAGAACATTCCGGCCTTGGCGAATAATTCTTGGAAAAAAAGGCCTTTGGAGAACAATTCTCAAAACGAATAGGTATAGATTCTTCAATTAGGCAATCCGAGTCATCCATCATTTTTAGTACTTTTATGAACAAGATCAATCTTTCGGTTTCTACCAGCCATTCTAAAAAGGAAATAATACTTTTAAGTAATTTTTAACAGAATGAAATAGTTACGCCAATAACTAGCAACTGTACCTAATCATAAATCACACGGAACAGTAAGTAACAAACTTTGTAAACTTTTAAAAATATTACTCGACTAAAATCAATTTAGTACCTATACATCTTATTAGTTTTAAAATATAGGATACGTATTTTCTAACTAAAACAAACGTCAATTGAATCAATAAATGCACAAGAGTTAGGTACGTTCCGTAACGCACATAATGTTCAATAGTTTTTTGGTGTAAAAAGGTACAATTAGACTAAAACCTACGAAAGTACACGTTAACTTTGAAATTAGTTACAAAAATATGTGTAAAAAGGATCTAACTTACTCGCGTAATAATCGATATTTCTGCAACAAGTCGACAAAGCCTCCTTCCTGTACAATGCGCTCTCCACCACCCCGCACCGTGCCCCTCATCGACGAATTATATCCTTTATCACGTGAAATGAAAACAATCGTAGGATATAACTAAAATTGTATCAGATTACACTTATTAATTTCATAATGGCGTATGTGAATACTGATCTAAACAGAGTTATTTTTGTTTTTTTCCCTTTATTTTAGTGAAAACGGGTATAAGTCTAGTAATATCATTACTAACTAAACCGTTTTTAGGGATTAAGTGTTGTTGTATTAATATACACCAAACAAATTAAAAATGTGGAAGATTTACGTTAATTTAGATTAAAACGCACAAAACAAAATTTTTATTTTACCGTTTAAAAGGATACAAATGCACTTAAAACCAACTTTTGTAGTTTTTTTGGTGTCTTTTGGATCTTTTTACACAAAGTAACTTCCTTATTTTTAGAGATAGCTTAGATCCGTTTTCACCAAACGATAGAGCATTTTTTTCTGATCATTTTGGTATACTTAACTCATTTTCGACAAAATCGGACTTATACCCCTTTTCACTAGGGCCACAGATATGTCGTTGAATATTCAAGATGACGTTGAGTGAAAGTTGTGGATTATTATTAATATTTTCTTGTAGGAGAGTCAAGCTGTGTAATTTCATTTGAAACAGAATTACCTATTTATAATAATAGCTTCACCTGCGTGAAGGTCGAAAATGGACCCAGAAGAACTTACTATATAAAAAGTATTTAATGTCCTATCCCAAGATACGATCTACACTTGTGCCAAATTTAATTTAAATCCGTTCAGCAATTTGAGCGTGAAGGAGTAACAAACGTACATATTACTGTAAAAATTATTATTAAGTTTATATAAAATTCTTTACAAAATGTACCCTGGTATGGTATTGTAGACACCAGCTTGTCATACAATATAAGAGATACTCTTTGATGACATTCAGTTCGCACTAAGCTACACTACATCTCGTAAAGTGCATACGTAAAAACTATAGTGAAACTATACTGTAAAACTTAGGTCTTTAAGTTACCAGTAACACCGATGACTGCTGGGGCTGCGGGAACGTTTGAAAGAGTGACCGTGGCCCTGAAACGCAAAAAGCAACTAAAGGACACTTGTAGGTTTTATTCAGTAAAATTCTGATATCTCTTCTGATATCTCGTTCCACCCTAGAGCAGGAGAAGTCATTTGATGACTACACATCTGCAAAAGCTTTTAGGTACGCAATTTACTGTTTTTCGCACTAGTGCGGAAAAGCGCGTGAGCTCGCCGCCGCCGTAATTTACTACTTTTATCGTATCAGACTGTGTACTTAGCGACCCCCACGAGTAGCGCGTCAATCGTTTATTTATTTCTTCCTGTTTTGAAAAACGTCGTTTGCAACACTCGGCTTCATAACACACTCGTCTACTACTCCGGCGAATTAAACCTCGATAGCAAAGACAAACTTTCTCCATTTGTATCAAAATGTACCATTACTTCATGTTCAGTTAAACCGACGCCAGATCTAAGTTAAACATACCCATTTACTTCATAACTTTCCAAATCCTTTCTCTATCTTTTAGTAAACCTTTTGCGAATATTCGTTCTTTATAAGACGCTGTATATTACAATACGAGTACATCACGGACTTCGGAGATCGCTTGGGGATGAATTCGTTTATTATTTAAGTTGGTATCTACGAGGATTTCTGACTCGCTTAGAGAATAATAATAAAGTTATTCCGCATTTAGATAAATTATTTTTTTAAGTACGAAGTTTAAGACCGGGTTCAACTCATTTTGATTTTTTCTAAACCTTTGGAAATCCACAAATATAAAAGAGAATACTATGAAAAAATATTTTATTAAAGTTGACTAATTTGATAAATATAGTTGGCTCCATAAAAAAAAAAATCACGAATCTGACCTTAATTTACGATTTCAAAACAAGTATGTCTACGAGATTACGTCACGGAAATTTTTTACAAAAAATAATAAAGCTTGTTTTTTATAAGGGCCTCGCAAAAACAAAAATTTTGAACATATATAATATATTATATATTTTTATAAGACTTGTTTTATAACCTCTGTTACAGGACCGCAAAATCGACAAAAACCCGGGCGAAGTTCATACAAAATTAGTAACTGCAACCGGCTCTTAAAAATGAATGTCGCGACTGAAAAGTCTATTACGAAACTTGTTGATCGTTCAGTGTGTGTTAAACTGCCGACTTGTGTACCCTTGCCAAAAATGCTAGACACAAAATTACTTCTTAGCTTTCGGTCTTGTGTTGCACTTAATTTTCCATACATATGTATGTATAGTCGCTTAACTTTTGAGACACGCCTGTCAAAATACGTCACTTTTTAGGAAAGCAAATTAACGTCTTAGAAGCACGGTTTTTGAAAAAATTTAGTTACGCGATGTTGCTCTGGAAACGCACCTGAGTTACGCGCTGCTGAAATGGCAAAACACCTATATTACGCACTGTTGCTATGTCCAACAACTGAGTTACGCGCTGTTGCTATGTCCAACAACTGAGTTACGCGCTGTTGCTATGTCAAACAACTGAATTACACGCTGTTGCTATGGTTACTCCTGTGTTGCTATGGCAATACAATGAATTTACACGCTGCTGCTATGGCAATAAAACTGAGTTATGCGGTGTTGCAATGACAATACAACCGAGTTAAGCTATAATAACCTTTCTGTGCAAATTGATACTCGTATATTCATTACAATTGTTTGATAAGACGAACCGTTGTTCAGCTTCGTATCGAATGGTATAATAATATGTATCGTATTTAAAAAAAAGAAAAAAATACTTACGTGGTATCGTGGCATATTACTCCGTATTCCTCAATGTTGAGGGTCGTGACCTTCCTGCTTCATCACTTTCTCTTGTACGATATTCCTCCATCTGTTTCTGTCTCTGGTGGTGTGAAGGGCATGGTATATCGCAGAGTCAAGAGCGGTGCGGATCTGGTGGCGACAATGTCTTAAATCTAAATATAGAAATAATTTTACGTGATAATAATGTAAATGTACGAAAGCGACGTAGATAATTTTTAACCGACTTCGAAAAGGAGGAGGTTGCTGAATATATGTTTTTTTTTATGTATGTTCACCGATATCTCGGTCAATTGTAGACCGATGTTGAAAATTCTTTTTGCGATTGAAAGGTTATGCTTCCAAATTGGTCCCATAGAAATATTATTATGATCTGATCATAAACTTCGAAGATATGAAACAGAACTCCTCATAGGATCACAGCAGAATTGTCGTAACAAGTAAAATTGCTTTGTTTATACGTGATGACTATACGTAGAAACAAAGCAATAGAAAGAAAAAGGGGAGGGGATTCATCGAACTGATCTGAAAAAGTGAAAAATAAAAAACTTTTTATAAAAAAAAATTAAACCGACTTCAATGTAAAAAACACTAAAAAGTACAAAATAACTTTAATTTCTGAAGTCGGTGTTAAATAACTAAGAGACGAAACTATCTATTATAGAAACACCGACTTCCGAAATTAAAGTTATTTTGTACTTTTCAGTGTTTTACATTGAAGTCGGTTTAATTTTTTTTTGTAAAAAGTTTTTATTATAACTTAAAAATACGTGTAACTTGATAACATTACTTAGGTTTTGTGTCGTGGCAACCGGTTGACTACATCGAAAGATATAGCTACTACATTCATTGACTCTTAGTCGGTACGAAATTCACCGAGTCAACTAGTAAATAATAAAACTACATTTTAAAATGATACATACCTATAAAACTCAGTGACTGAAATAATGAAAATATTACTGAATCAAATAAAAAGGAAACTCGATGAAAGAGAACGATATGATAATAATATGACGACGGACAACTTCCGTAGTTACCAACTGTACAATAAATGGTAGATAACGTAGAAATTCAGACAAATAATATTGAAATGTATAAAGAGTTTTCTTCGATATGTAAAAATTGTAACTAAGTGTATTGGTTTAATAAATCTTTGTACAAAATATAATTTGTCGTTTAGAGAAGTGATTTTTGGATATTTGAAAAACGTTTTGTAGTAGGAGAGGTGAAACTTCGAGATTTTTGGTTTTTATCTGGAGGAAATCTTTTAAAGATTTCTGGTCTTTTGTCTTGTAAATTGTGTTGTAGACGTGGACATCATCATCATCTCTCTGCCCTTGTCTTGTGATCTTTGTGGTCGGTGCAACATGTCGTTTTTTACCTGTCCTGTCACTCGTCATGCTATCACTAACTCCTCAATTATTACTCCTCACATAATTCATTCATCTTTCACTCACATTACCAAGTCTTTTAGTGACATGCGTTTCATCCGTCCTCTTAACATGACCAGTTGACCACACCAAGTCAAACAATTTCCCTTCAACTTATTAGTCACTGGCGCCACTTTCGAACTTCCCGTATTAAATAAATTCATATAATATATTCATAAGATATATTCATATCTATCAACATAAATACTCATAACTCTATATAAACATGAGCACAATAAATAATTAATATTTGAAATAGAATTAAGCCGTCATTAAACACGTAAACTCAAGCTACATCTGGGCGATACATAGCCTAATCTTCTCACAAAATCCGATTTAATCCATCAACAACCTTGCTAAGAGCTAGTTTCTCATTGATCTATTCTCAGACACGTCTTCAGATCTATCACCTAACACCTAAAGTGACCGAGATACATCTTATTTAGGAGATTGGAGCATACTGCAGCATGCAAATATCAAGATTAAGCCATTATCTAAATAAAGTAAATAAAGACTTTTTTAAGGGGATGCATCTCGACATACATTTTCACTGTTTTTCATACAACCGCTCTTACGCGACTACGACGTTATTACACATTTTTCATTAGATATTTTGGAAACACAGTATCTTGTGGATATTATCTAGGCTTCTATGGAAATCAATTAATAAATTTGGGTAAAACTAATCCAGTTAAGACCTCTGAAAATCTGCTATTTTGCATGAACTTTGACACTTCATAATTACTCAAAAATTAAAAAAGTTAAAAAAGTACAACCATACAATCCTAGCAAATTTTATCAAGATTCTAAATAATGAAAATGTTTTTCAAAAACTTTTAAGGGTTTAAAAAAAATGTATGTCCTCCAAAGGTTTTGTAGAACAAGTTTTATAAAATATTCGAGTAAATCACGGAATTACCGAATGCTAACAGAGTTTTCAGGCGTTATCTGTTTTTTTTCGCGTTGCCTTTTCGTCAAACATCGCGTTGGATTGCGTTAGATGAAGTAACAAGCTTTTAAACCATGCTCGATGTTGACGATAGGCGAGTGGAAAAGTAGCCTCTTAATTGAGTTATTTAATTCTACACAAGTTGCAATTAGTTTCGGTATTTTACAGGATGCATTTTGGAGAGTGTGCGCGGGAGTTGCGTGACTTGATTCCGCCATCTCTTTTCCACCATTGGACAACCCGTCTTACGGCTAGTATCTACCCTTACATTGTTGAAACATTGGCAAGGTTTATACCGCATATATCGGAGGACTGGAACAATTTGCCTGCTGCGGTCTTCCTGTCCAATTAATTTAAATTTAAGTATCTTCAAGGCTAGAGTGAATAGGCTCTTAATAAACTAGTACGCCTCACCATCAACGATTGCACCATTGCTTACCATCAGGTGAGATCGCACTGGTTTATATAATTAAAAAAGAACTTACCTATTTCATAATAATTATGCTTTATAATCAAATCATGCTTCTAAGTTGTAGTCGCCTCTTTGGCGTAAGCCACCCCCACGCCATTATCCAACACCAAATAATTCTAGGTTCACACGGTGAATGCGCAAAATCGAATTGTCCTCAGCTTTATTTTACCGATTCAATGGCTTTATGAAGTCAGTGTGCGTTTGATCAGTTTTGTTTGACGTTACGTGGTGGAATTTTAGGATTACGTTCTGTATAGGTATTGTTTTGAATTTATAAAAAAATTCATAGTTAACTCATTAATTTGTTTTTAAATGCATCATACATACATTGTCCCACTTACCTCGTTAGCATAGCATAGCATAGTCGGCCTTATAATGTTCTCACTGTTGGAACTCAGACCTCCTCTATGGGAGAGGGAATGGGCCTTAATCCACCACGCGGGCCCAGTGCGGTGGTGGCGGATGTCACATGTCTTCGAATTTTTGGCTCTAGGACATGCCGGTTACCTCGTTTCACAGTTGTAATAGCATCGACTTACAGAATATGGATTTAAACTAAGGCAGAAACTATTCTTCGTTTAATTTATTTTATTTACACTGCTTTCAAAACGGTTGTGGAAAAAATTCGTATACATGTGACATTCACTAACCTGCGCTGGGCCTGCGTGGTCGATGCTCCATTCCCTTTCAATGAAAATAGGTCTGAGTCCCAGCTGTCAGGTTGAATATGTATGTTATTGTGCTCACGTTATAAGGGTCAGATCCCATACCATGCAACCTTAAAGAAAACTTATGTAATGCCTGTCCAGTTTCTAAGACTTGTAAATATTTTATTCCAACATCAACAGAGCGTCTGTGGACTGTCTATCAGTTCATCTAAGTGTGGTTCAATCCAAACTATCAATCTTAACTAGACCTAAATTTTTGTTGAACCATTATTATCTCATGCTAATGATTGGGAAATAAATACAGTGAATGAATCAACTGTTAATTACTGTCCTGTCTAGTATTTATAATTGCTATACGTTCGTGTGCCAAATCGTTCCAGAGTTAAAATTGCTGTCTCTGAATTGGATCGACTGAATAAAGAAAATATGTGTACCTCTCCTAACTCTCCGTGTGGTCCCTGTCTGCTGGAAGAAATTGCTTTTGAGATAAGTAGCGCCTTTGTATTCTTCTAAGAAGTACTGATAAATGATAAATGATCTTTATTTTGCAAGTAGGTTTTATAAAAACACTTTTACACGTCAATTTTTTTTTTCGTCAATTAAAGCTAGAGAACTGCCTACCCTGAGAAGAAACACCGATACAAACTCAGGGGTCAAAGTCTCTTTTAAAGTCCATACAGTAAACATGTAATGGTCAAATCATGTGAGAACCATGCAGATTGAGCCCGAGATGGTCTTTTGAAGAAAGAACCACACAGTTCTAAGTGGACCTGTCCAGTCAGTGCAAGCTTTGTCAGTACTGGTCCGATTGCTAAAGTTTTTGCACTGATAGAAAGCTGCTTTATTCCTGAGTGACATAGGCTATATTTTACGTATGCGGGCGAAGATGTGGGCAAAAGCTAGTTAATAATAATCATAAACAGCAAAGTTATAAGCGTTTGTTTTTTATCCCAAAATGTAATTCAACTTATGGAAATATTGTACAGGTTATTAATTTGAAAAACGGAAAAACACTGCTCGTAATATTTTGTAGTAGCAATTTACCAATTATGACAAATAATTTTCATGGACAATTTTGGGATTTCGTTTTTTTTTTTTTTTGATTTAAACTAGAAATATATGATCGGTAACGGATAGGATTTTTTTTTGTTGGAAAATCATCCAATGTCATCACCCGCTCTTGGGCGGAGCGAGAGATAGTGTCAGACTTTTACTGACTAAAAACTCACTCCCGTTCCTTCGTTGCCTTTCGTGCCGGGGCCGAGTCTTCCTTTCAGAAACAAATCCTTGGCTAGGCTTCGACCCTGCCGGGCCTCTACGGTTTGCTGACAAATCCTTGAGACGCACGTGGAACTATACGCGCCGTCGACGTCTTGGGCTTGGTCTGGACGGTTACCGGACGGTCGGACGGCGAGCTACCCATTGCTCGCCGTCTACGGTCCGAGCCCGAGTCGTCGACGGTGCGTAATGTTCCACGCGCAACCTCAAAGAAATAACGTCAAAAACATTGGGGACCAGTAGGACCGAAGCTTACTGCCATAGGTAGACTTCTGAAAGGAAAACCCACAAACACAAGTGTGGTTTTAGTCATCAAAGTCTCACACTGCCTCTTGCTCCGCACAGAGAGTATTTATTTGATGATACGTGTGATGATGGTTTATTTACTTTACTTGATAAAATCCCACCCCACTACCAAATCAACCTTCAATTCCTTTTAATCAAAAACAAAACAAACACGCTGATTAATGTCACGTCGTCAAAGGCCCAAAATACGTCTGAGAAATGAAAAAAATATATCGTACATTCCTTCACGCATTCAATTTCTTATGTCAACATTATATATATGTGAGCCTGCTCGTCTAATTACGTGCCTAATGTGAGATGAACTGAAATAAAGGTACCGTCGAGCATGACTACATAACAAAATGTGGAGAAGAAAATTCTCGGTAATTCAAAGGTGATTTGTGAGGAGGCAGTTATGTAGCGACGAATTTTAGGATGTTTTAAGGACTAATTATAGCCATCGACTTATAACAAGCACGCTCATGGAATCTAAGTGTCAAAATACGAGTACTGAAAAGTTAAAACAAAAGTTCGCTGCAGCGCTACATTGTCATTATGTCGTCTAACAGAACTATTATAACATACAGCGCTAACATAGATTTTAGAGGATACTTTTTTAGGATACTTTTTTCGCGACCAAAATGTCGTTAGCGCCATAAATTTTGTGGCACTTACATACGCGTTTCGTTCAAAGTAACATAATGTTCAATGTGTACAAAATACAATTGCCATCACGGATCTTGAGCGCTGGCTTCAAGTTGCGCAGAAGTCAAATATTCGTTCTCTTTAGTGGTGCGAAGTGAGACGCGGGAGCGGGGAGTGTCAGTGATTGGCTCGCTGCGCCATCGCGTCATAGACGTCACTCCTGATTCGTTCCCTGCGTTGCTGCATGTATCTAACAACGAAGACGATTGGCTCGCCAATGTATGGAATGCGCAAAGCAATCCCCACTCTGACGCCGAGTGCTGAAGATCCGTTTCGGCAATTGTACATTACACCTGAGTCGACTGAAGTAAGTGTTCGGCACGCCTACTCTAGTGCATAGCACTGCCTCAAGACGAAAGTCTATGACCAGTGTGTGTTGACAGTGATGACATACAGCTCTGAAATGTCCAACATTTCACAGACAACAGTCACAACAGACCTTCCAGAAGATGGACCGATGACTTAGTGAGTGCGATACACACAAGACCGGTCGTTATGAGGACACTTGGAGGTGGCCAGGGTCCAGCAGTGGTGGTCTTTTTGCTGAAATGATAATGAAGATGGTGGTGATGAAAGTTGATTACAGCATTGATGTTTCAATATTTATTACATCACATCTGTGTTTTGCCCTGACTTTCTAGTGTAAGGTCGAGGGTACAAACCCAGGGTGGGGCTTTATTTTGAGCAATTTATTTCATCATTGCTCCTCTCTTAACGGTAGGTACCTAAATAAAAACATCTTGGAGAAAATCGAATAGGTTACTTCTAGGCAAGCGTGCTCCATCGTCGGCCACATCATCACTTACCATCAGGTGATATAGTGGTCAAACGCGAGCCTATCAATAATAAAAAATAAAAAAAAGACGTGTGGCACTCGGGGACTGCCGCGGTAAAGCTATTGCATAGCATTTTTATCAACTTATGCAATTATAATTACTTATTTATTTTATTTATGCAGTATTTTTTTTCCTTTGTTTTTTTTTCTTTGATATTAATTGAAGTTACACTTTCACACATTGAATTGAATTTTGATTGATTGTTCACTCATTTGTTATCGGTCACCACGCTCAAAAAACAAATGAGTGGGGGGTGTTAGGTTATTTTCGTTACGGAATTACTGGATTCGGTCTCCACGCTCAAGGCCCGCGATAGAAGCTATGCAATAGCTTAAAAAAAAAAAATCGAAGACATTTGATATTTACCAACCCGCACTGAACCCGCAGTGGTGATGAAATAAATTACACAAAGTAATGCGCCTGGCCGGGTTCGAACCTGCGACCTACAATCTACTCTTAAAACGGTGAAAGAAAACATCGTGAGCAAATAAGTAGAAATAATGCAAATAAAGAGAAGATATCCCAGAAAAATCCATTCCACTCTTAAAATTAACGACCACAATACACATAACAATATTTATTGACGTTAGTCTCCCGAACACGTAAGCAAAACAAAACACATCGGTACAGTTCAAACAAATACCCAATTTCACAGGTTCGCAATAAATCTTGCGCGTTCGTATGCGTATGCGCACGTCAACTATCGTAATGGGGCCGCCTTGACACGACAAGAACGTTCGGCACCCACAGACGTACATACGTATTTGTAGAATGGACAGTTCAATACCTTCCAAAAGGACATGGGTATTTTCCGACTGAAAGATGTAATGCGGATATGTTTAGATGTAGGATCAGAGCTGATTTATTTTTGGCTACAGGATTAGTCGATCTGCTAACGGCTAGCAGTTCTAGAACACAAATGGTAAACAGGTGAGTTTTATTCAGTAAAAGTCTGATTCGCCTTCGCGTTCTATTCTAGAGTTGAAAAAGTCATTGGATGATTTCTCACCTGAAAAAAAATTACGTAGAATAATAGTACATTATGATATAAGTGTGTAATGTTAGTGATTACCGTCGAGGCGGTATTTAGGGCCGAGCCGTGGCGAGGATCTTAAGAGAGCCGAGAAAGGTAATCATTAATTACTCACGTGTATCATACGACGTTTTTCAATACACTTGTGAAGAAAATAACTAAAACTAGTAAACTTTTTTGGCGGTAAAAATCTGTTTATTATATTTTTTTTTTACCTTTCAATACACTTATTGAAAAGCATAAACAGGGGTTGACTGGCGACTCGTGGGGGACGACCTGCGCCCATCCTGATACGATAAATCTAACAAAATTATGGCGGGGGAGAGGTTGAACAATAAGATTTTAACTACATTATAGCACTAGTGCGTAATGGTAATCAAAATGTAACAGTTTGGTAACAAGGGCCATTATGTACCTTTTTTTTTTCATGGTGGGAAAAAATCATGCAATGACATCCCTCGCTCTTGGGCGGAGCGGGAGATAGTGTCAGACTCTTACTGACTAAAAGACCCACCCCGTACCTTCTAGCCTTCATACCGGGGCTTGAGCGCCCTTTCGGATAACCCTGGCCCCAGTAGGCTTCGACCCGGCTGGGTCCCTGCTGTTGCTGACAACTCCTTGAGGCGCGCGGGAACAGTGCGTGCCGTCGACGACTTGGGCTTGGTCCGGACAGTTACCGGACGGCCGGACAGCGAGCTACCCATTGCTCACTGGCCGCAAGCCCGCGCCTACGGTGGCCGGAAATCGGGATCAGAATCCCGGCGGCGGCGGCGGCGGCGATAACGCCGTTGCCTGATGCGTTCGGCCTCCTCCTTTGCTAGCATTACTGCTTCGCAGAAGTCGGCGACCGCCTGCCACTCCTCCTCGCTCCGGACGGCCATTATGTACCTAAGTGCAGTGCAATAAGAGTCACTTTCTGAGCAAGTGTATTGAAAATTCATTTATTTGTACATTAACATTTTAAATAATTTAGTACTCGGTTACAAACAAATGTTGTACATTGAGACACAAAGATAACGCAAAGAATAGATGGTCCATGGGGTCGTAAGGTTCTGGAGAGGTGACATTGTACCGGAAAATGGGGCATCGTCCACCACCTGCGGTGCTATTGTCTAGGAAAACAGCCTTGAGCGCAGCGCTGACGAGTCGAGAGCGCAGTACATTGAATTAACAATCCAATGTATAGGTCCATTGGATTGTTAATCCAATGTACCTATTTGGATTTCGTCGCTGCGGCCAGCGCTGCGCTCAAGGTTGTTTTCTTAGAGAATAGCACGCCTGGTGCATTGCAGGAATCTGATAGATGCGAGACGCACAGGACTGGTCATTGTGGCAACACTTAGGGGAGGCTTATTCCAGCAGTGGGTGTCTTTCGACTGAAAGTACGTAAAACCAGAAATACGAATAGCCCATTACAAAAATATAAGTTTGTTTGATTCTTGAAGATAAAATCAATTGAAAAAGAAGACTTAAAATATTTGCAAGAGCCCTCTTAAATATCAGTTTCAAGATGTATAATATTAGAAGTCTTGAAATTAGGTTTTCAAAAAGCCAGATGCTCCTAGCAAATATTGACCTCAAACCAGTTCAGGGTTCGAACAAATAACAGGTTCCAAAAGAAAAACATCGCACATTGAATCGTACCCTGTTGACACTCCAAACGTGATAGCGCAATGGTATCCGACGTGGAACCTATCTCATTAACTCGATTATATTTCTACTTCTCCAAATCCTTCTGATACTAACAAAACCTCACACGATACTCACCCTTACGTTCCGTTAGAAATAAAGGAGAAAATTGCTTGAATGTTTTCAGGATAATTTCCGTACTCCCATAGGCCTAGTTATGAGGGAAAAATTGGAGAGGTCGTCCAATGGTTTTGTGGACTTGTTCCAATGGCTGCGGTTATGTCGTGATTCCTTTATGACTGCCGACGGTATGATGTGAATTAGTTAGGCGGGTTTTTTTATGAACAATATGAAGAATTTGGCGTTTGAAGGAAATCGGTACTAATATTTAAGGGGAACAGGACTTTTTTTTAGTCTTTTTGTTCAAGGTGAATGCTTCAGAGAAGCCTACAAAATTCAAATTTTCGTTCCTTATTTCATTTTGCGGGTAGTCAGATAAAAATTACACAATCATACTCATTCAAACATAACTCACTAACTTTGAGAAGATCCCTATGTTTTACCAAAGATGCGAGTACAACTGTGCATAGCAACTTTTAAAGACTTCTTAAGGGGTTTGTGGTACAACTGCACAAGTAATAGACGTAGTTTCAGATTGAGAATAATGTTATCACTTGTGATCTATGAGACCTATACAAGGTGCAGTTTTAAAGGTGCAAAAAATTTCAGGAGGTAATTATGTTAGTGATTCTCGACCTGAATCAATAATAAAATAAGTAGGTATTTTTTTTCTTATTTATGGAAATCGGTATGTGTGAACTACCTTTTTTAAAACGCAGCCAGTCTGATACCTCCCTTATAACCGCGCTTTTACACACACAAACGCACCATTATTTAAACCGCGCTTTCACACACATACACGCAACGATAGTTTCATAAAGCACCAATCATCTCCCGCACGGCACACCCTATAACAAGTATTACTGATTATTGACCAAGTATCGTATTTTTATATGATTATTTATGAGTTTTATTACAATCTCCTGAAATATTGTGCAGTTTCAAAACGGCACGTTGTATAAGCCAGCATTATGTAACGGCTTCCAGTGCTGTGCCACTCCCCATCAATCATTCGCAAACGTTGTGTAATTGATTAATTGAAAACATCGTAGAACCAAAAATTGGAAGACATTTGACATCTACCAACCTGCACTAGGCTTGCGTGGTGGATAATGGCCCATTCCCTCTCTTATAGAGGAGGCTTGAGTCCCAGCAGTGGGAACATTAAACGGTTGATTATGCTATCATGCTGTATGGTCGCAATAGTTGTTCGATTGGCAGCTGTTGCGCTGCGTGTTGCTAGTTTAATTCTAGAATGGAACAGATATTTGTATGGCCTACATACGGTTGTTCCAGGTCTGAGTGTGTTGAGAAAATCCGCTGATCTTTAAAGTTAGAATGTCGACGGCTGTAGCTACCTCTGCCGTTGGCTACATGCCGCTCTTTTGTAGGCTAGAAAAAAAAAAGCTTCAGAACTCATGCTCTTAAGGTTTTTTTTCTAGAGCTCATGCTCGGGCATGGTTTAAAAGCTTGTTACTTCATCTAACGCAATCCAACGTGATGTTCGACGAAAAGGCAACGCGAAAAAAGAGTGATAATACCTGAAAACTCTGTAGGCATTCAGTAATTCCGTGATTTACTCGAATATTTTAAAAAACTTGTTCCAGGAAATACGTGTTTTTTTTAAACACTTAATAGTTTTTGAAAAACATTGTCATCCTTTAGAATCTTGATGAAATTTGCTGGGCTAGTATAGTTGTACAGTTTTCACTTTTAAATTTTTGAGTAAATTATGAAGTGTCAAAGTTCATGCAAAATAGCAGATTTATAGAGGTCTTAACTGGATTAGTTTTACACAAATTTATAAATTGGTTTCCATAGAAGCCGAGATGATATCCACAAGAATACTGTGTTTCCAAAATATCTGATGAAAAATGTGTAATAACGTCATAATCGCGTAAGAGCGGTTGTATGAAAAACAGTGAAAATGTATGTCGAGATGCATCCTCTTAAGCTTTTTTTCTAGAGTTCATGCTCTTAAGCTTTTTTTTCTAGCCTATTACGTTGCCCATTGCTGGGCAAAAGCCTCCCCTTTCCCCTTCCAAACTTCCCTGTCTAGACAGAGAAGCCAGCCAGGAATCGCTCTAGGGCGATCTCCATGTTAGCCCCGCGAACATGATCAGATCGTTACATCACCTTCGCCGCGGTCGACCTCAACGGCGTCCATCTCCTACAGGCGTCCAGCGAGTGATGATTCTCGCCCACATGTCCGGGTGCGTTCGTGCGACTTATCCAGTCCACTCCCACAAAGCTCTTAAATTACAATTCTCAAATCAAACAGACCAGTTTCAATTTTGAAGTTACCCCTTCAATTATATTTTTTATGTGGTATACACTAGTGCTTGATTGCAATTCCACCTGATGGTAAGCAGTGATGCAATCGTTGATGGTGAGGCGCACGAGTTTATTAAGAGCCTATTCACTCTAGCCTTGAAGACACCCAAATTATAATCGGATGGGAAGACGGCAGCATTGCAGGCATCCCTTCAATGTTTCAAATATGAGCTCACTGATTCGCACAAAGAGCCTAACGTACGGAGATGAGATATCGCCATGACTTATGGGATCCTTGTCGAGATAATTTAAATTGTGCCACGCTTTGCTGGGTATATAATGTTTTGGTGTAGGTATTTGATATGGAAAAGGGTGTTTTGTGTGGTATAGCAATTAAGTTTATTTTGAGAATGGTGAAATTGATCTATTCTTAGTACAGTAGACACAGCTTCGGTCTGGGGATATGGGTTTGCTTCTAAAAGGAAAACCCAAGTGCTTAGGACGCATCGCAAAGAAGAAACATAGGAGTGAATTTTAGTCAATAAAATTCTGACATGTCCTCGCGCTCCACCCAAGAGCGAGAGAGTCACTGGGTGATTTCTCTCCTAAAAAAATCATAACTTTGGTAAGGGTTTAATTGATTTTCTTAGTCAGTACGAATAATTTTTAACTACACAACTTTAATTTGATCTATCTTATCATTTTACATGTATGACTATTTAAAATATCTTTACGAGTAGCATAATCAGCCTTTTAATGTTCCCACTGCTGAAACTCAGGCCTCCTGTCTCTGCGAGAGGAAATAGGCCATAATCCACCACGCGCGCTCTGTGTGGGTTGGTGAATGTCACATGTCTTCGAATTTTTGGTTCTAGGACATGCCGGTTTCCTCACGATGTTTTCCTTCACCGTTTTGAGAGCAGTGGTGATGAAATAAATTACACAAAGTAATGCGCATGGCTGGGTTTGAACCAGGGCATTACTATCGAGTAATTCTTATTATAACAATAATAGTCACTACCAAAATATTTATCAAAACTTGGCACTATTAAGAAAAAAGAGGACTAAGTATTCGAGAAATATTCTTAGTTTTTTCAGGCGTTAAAATAGAACCTCATCAAAATAAACCTTTTTCAATGGAAGCCCTTTTCACGGCCCACTGGGTCTGACCGGAATTTATTTACACTACACTCGGGGGAAATATCATTATAGTCAAGATAAGATATAAACGTAACAACGAGATAGTTTTTTTTTTTTTTTAATACAAACCATGGAAACTTTATTTTTCAAAAATCCAAAGAAACTAACAATGTTTTCTTGAGGTTTGTCTTTCGATAGCCTAGCCTTGAAACGGATTCCATACTACATCAGGAGGCGCGGGCTTGCGAACGACGAACAATGGATAGCTCGCCGACAGCTGAGCTAAAGTTGTCGACAGCACGTAGTATACGCGCACCTTAAAGATATATCAGCATACCGTAGTGGCCCAGTAGGGCCAATGCCTGCTAGGGCCATGGGGAAAATTATGAAAAGATTACTCGAGGTTCTAGAAATGGAACATTGGTGTGGTTTTAATCAGTAAAAGTCTGACACTACCTCTTGCTCCAACCAAAAGTGGGAGAAGTCATTAGATAATTTTCTACCTTAAAAAAAACCCATACCACCAGTCAAATAAAAAAAAAACCATACCACCAGTCAAATAAAAAAAAAACCCATACCACCAGTCAAATAAAAAAAATCCATACCACCAGTCAAATAAAAAAACCCATATCACCAGTCAAATAAAAAAAATCCATACCACCAGTCAAATAAAAAAAACCCATACCACCAGTCAAATAAAAAAAAACCCATACCACCAGTCAAATAAATATACCTCTACTAATTTTTATAATTAATATTAGACTAACTGGAAAATTATTTTCGGTATTTTTTTTTTTATGAACACTCGTTGCCTGTATAATTATGGTTATTTGTAAAAACACTGACAACCTCTCAGAAAGAAAGAAAAGAAAGAAAGAAAACATGTTTATTTGGCACACAATGACAAAACAAGTAGGAACATTAATAACCGAACAGAACATGTTACTAACATGATAAACAACAACTTTTGCTCTATGACTTTTAAAAATGTATCATATTTTAGTTCATTAGATTTTCACATAAAAATAAAAATATTTAAATTCTAAATATTACAAAAGTCTATGCGAAGATCGGGCGGCGGGGTGCTTGATGAGCTTGTGTCGCGTGTTACAGACGGAGGTAGGTATAGCAAAATACAGAGTTGTTTTTTAGATAGAACAACGAAATTTTGAAGGTTTGTTTTTGGTAAATAAATTGTTTTGTTAAAAGTCATAAACAAAAGTTCCGTAGGGTTGTTACAGTTTTACAAATTACCCTGTATACATCCCTCTTGCTTGCGGGAGCTATTAAAGTGCATCGACTTTATACACAGCCACAGGGGAATGACCCCACAACTAAAGTCCATAACTTTTTTATACATTCAAGTACCACTTAGCTCAGAAGTTAGGGCTTCAATTGGTTATGTATTAGCCTCTATAGGTCAATTAACATTATTGTATGTTCCGTTTTTAATAATTTTTTTAAATAAAATTATATTTAAAAAATCCGAAAACGCAGCGTAGGAAGGCCTCCCACGATGTGGACCGACGACTTGGTGAGAGTCGCGGGAATGCGGTGGATGCGAGACGAACAGGATCGGTCGTTGTGGAGAAGCTTAGGGCCAATGTCCAACAGTGGACGTCTTTTAGCTGTAATCATGATGATGATGTAGCCCTCCGGCACCGAGAACAAGGTCCAAGCTACCGGTGGTCAAGGCTCCTGAGTGAGGAACTTCCTAACAGCACGAGCCGTGTCCAAAAGTACTTCCTTCTGAATGAAGCCCTTGATCCAACCGCCCAACGTGAGCTTCGACAGATTTTCGTCGAGGCTTTTAGCCATCAAGCCGTTAACGGTCACGACAATCGGCACAATGACAGCCGAGTCCACATTCCACATGACAACTTCATGTCGAGATATTTGATTAGTTTTTCATTCCCAGATTTCACGAGATTCTCGTCATTTATTATTATTATTATCACAAATAAATTAATTTCCAAGAAGCCAATAATAAGATATCATTTTACTGATAGCGTGGGAGCCAAGGTTTCATTTCGATAAAATTCTTCGCGTAGACGTTGAGAAAAGCGTAGCCGCGTAGCCGTGTAGCCGCGTAGCGTAGGTCGAGGGCAATGGACGATCACGTGATCGCCGCAGGCTTCGCGAAGCGCGATAAGTTTTATTTTTGCGCTCTTGTATTGTTGCGAGTAAGTATTCAGTTGTGAAATTGACCATTACCACTTTTATAAGTGCTTAGGTACAGCTATTTACCCATTGCTTTTGTGTACTAGGAGTTTTTTTAACAAGAATGTGCCTATTTTGAGGTATGCTCAAGAGTGGAACTGGGCGTGTCAGACTTTTACAGACTAAACCTACACTTGTATCCTTCAGTTGCTATTTGCTTTTCGGAATCCCCTAGCCCTTTGCTTTTTTAGGACCACGGGATTCCTTTTCAGACGTTTCCTTTGGCTCTAACGGGTATCAGCTCTGCTGGACTACTACAGCTTTGCTGACAGTCTTTAATTCAACGACTCAGGCTCAGTTCAGATGGTTACCGGATGACTGAACGGTTTGCTACCTATAGCTTCTTGTCCGCAAGCCCGTGCCTATGGCGGCCGGGGATCGCTCTGTGACTCCCGATACCCTGTTGCGTTGGCTGGTCCTTTCTTTCACGCGTGCGGCTATCTTATTCGCTTTACTTAGAAAACTACATTGGAAAAATCACATTGGTGATTACCTACCCGGTTTCGAAACCATTACAAGGTGCTTTGAAATGCACTTAACCACTGGAGCATCACAATATAGGTTAGGCGTTCTTTTTTACATGATTTAAACTAGTGCTTGACTGCGATCTCGTCTGATGATATATAATACAATCGTTGATGGTGAAGTTAGCTTATTAAGAGCCTATTCATTCTAGCCTTGAAGACACCTAAATTATAATGGAACAGGAAGACCGCAGCAGAAAAATTGTCTAATCAAGTTTAATTCATTAAACCCCAATCGAACGCCGGTGTTTGCGCTCTCATTGTCTTTATATTGTGTCTATAATTACGGTAATCAAAAGGTTAAACTCATTCTTTTCTTCTTAAGTCTTCATTAATTTTAGAATCCCAAGACCTGAGTTAAAACATTACCTCTACAGATAAAACCGACAAGACACTCTCTTAGCTCGACTACCCAAATCCCCGTTCCCACGCTCGCAACCGCAGCACACTTCCGATATATTTACAGGCGCAGCCTTTAGGAGCTCATCCGGGGATCATTTAGACGATCCCTCGTACTATTTTCGTGAAAACTCACGAAGGAAACCTTCTGCCTTCGTTTAGTAAGACGGGTTTTGTGTTGGTGCAAGGTAATAGTGTGAATGTTGGTAGTGGTTTGTTGAAGGAACAGATTTTACTAGCTTCTGCCAGTGGCTTTACTTTGCATGAAAGTTGAAAGTTTTCCCTAGAAATCAGAAACGTTTCTCTAGATTTATAAAAGGCAATGTGGTGATCACAAGAATCATTAGTTAGGGATTTGGTTTATTGTAAATGAAATAACCAAATTGTGAGTAAGCAGGCAAACCTTCTAATGACGTCTAGTCGATGCCCTGGAAGGATCGCGACTAGACGTCACTCCTTGGGTTTGTCTGCTTACTGACAATTTGGTTGTTTCATTTACAATAAACTCAAATCCCTAATTATTGAAACTATTGGGACTAGGAGCGTGAAATTTTGCACAAAGTTTCCTTTTATGACGTAGGTGTGCACTAAGAAAGGATTTTCCAAAATTCATCCCTAATGGGATGAAAAGGGCCCCAAATATTGAATGGGGAAATACTTTCACGTGTGCGATGCCGTTGGGCACTTTTGAATTGTCAATGTCGGTCAGTCAAAAAAAAAGTGATGCTAAATGGCACGTTCCAAAGCGTAGAACTCTATGGAGAAGAAGGTGCAAGAAACTCTATGGACACTCCCAAAGGAATATACTCCTGGGATAAAGATATCACTATTATAATAGTATTAAAGGCTTAAAGTAACCCAAAGAGCAATGGAAAGGGCTATGTTTGGGGTTTCCTTGCGTGATCGAATCAGAAATGAAGATATCCGCAGGAGAACTAAGGTTGCCGATATAGCACGAAGAATCGCCAAACTTAAGTGGCAATGGGCAGGGCATATTGCTCGCAGAACAGATGGCCGTTGGGGCCGAAAGGTTCTGGAGTGGTGACCGCGTACTGGAAGACGCAGCGTTGGAAGGCCTCCTACAAGGTGGACCTATGACCTGGTGAAGGTTGCGGGAAACCGATGGATGCGAGCAGCGCAGGAACGTTCGTTGTGGCGACACTTGGAGGAGGCCTATGTTCAACAGTGGACGTACCTATATCGGCTAAAATGATGATGACGATGATAATAGTATGCTACGCTATTGCAAAATATGGTCTACCCTTATGAAGGCGTAACAAATATAACAGACAATCCTAGCTCCCTCTCTAAGATGGAGCAAAAACGCGTGTCGGACTTTTACTGACCAAAACCCACCTATGTTCTTTCATTTGCTCTGTTCTCTAGAACCTTTCGGCCCCATCGATCATCCGTTCTATGAGTAATGTGCCCCGCCCATTGCCACTTTAGATTGACGATTTTTCGGGTTATGTTGGCGACCTTGGTCCTCCATCTTCATTCCTGATGCGATCACGCAAGGACTCTCTTCTCTATTCCCTGCCATCCCTTTGAGTAACAAGATACCAAAGTAAAACAATTCAGACGACTTGAGAACCTCCTCCTTTTTTGGAAGTCGTTTAAAAACAACACAGGATAATACGCAATAGGCTAGTTGCCGTAAAAAAATGTAATTAGTCCGAGTTTTAGATTATTCAAAAATAAGAGACACGTATTTTTTTATTTGTAAATTAAACGAAAAATGACAATGGGCTATCATTAAAGTTACGTTTAACGTCACGCTGTGCTGCATTTTTTCGCACGGGGTGACGTCATACGTAACTTTTATTGGCTATATCTTTGTTATTTTTTGTTTAATCGAAAAAAGAAAAAATACGTGTCCAATATTTTTTTATAATCTAAAATACGGACTAAATAAAATGTAATATTTTGACCCTGGAAGCTACCCAATTATGTGTAGGACACATATCTCTAGCCACAGCTCTCCATACATTTCCTCAGTCCACCATTCATACAATACCTAACTTACTTATACAACAATATCCCAGTAGAGAATTGAATATCTAACGCAGACAAAAGGTTTTGAACTCCAGTCGGATATATGTTTTTCCGCTGGATCCGCTTGGACTCTGAATAATAGAAATTGAAAGGACGGGTCTGCACTGGAGAGATTTAAACGTATAGAGTTGTATGTAGTATGGGTCGGTGTTTATATATGTATGTGTGCGTATGTTTTTGCCCAGAAGTGGTATTGTTTTGGGGAACAGTTTTCAGGTTTTAGTTTAATTGTTTTGCCTTGAAATCGGATTTTATTGTCGTTCAATATTTTTTCCACCACGCATAATGGTCCATAATGGACAGAGTGAGGAAATCAAACTCCAATAGGTAATCGCCGCCGCCGCCGCCGCCGGGATTCTATCCCGATTTCCGGTCACCGTAGGCGCGGGCTTGCGGACAGTGAGCAATGGGTAGCTCGCTGTCCGGCCGTCCGGTAACTGTCCGGACCAAGCCCAAGTCGCCGACGGCGCGCACTGTTCCCGCGCGCCTCAAGGAGTTGTCAGCAACTGCAGGGACCCAGCCGGGTCGAAGCCTACTGGGGCCAGGGTTATCCGAAAGGGCGCTCGAGCCGTATGAAGGCTAGAAGGAACGGGGTGGGTCTTTTAGTCAGTAAGAGTCTGACACTATCTCCCGCTCCGCCCAGCTTTTCTTGCAGTCATTTTTGGTTAGCAAAGTATTCGTCAGATGGCTAATTTTAAGAATTTTCTACCTCGCAGTTTTTGAAGGAAAGCTAAGATTCAAAAACTTCGCGTGATCTTTTCTCGTGCACCATGGGTTGTAAACGAAGGCGCTACTCTTTTACCTGCAATAACAATGGGCTGAGAGGATAAGAGACCGAATTATTGCTATCTCTCTCACTCTCGGTTGTTTTCATAAATTAACCTTAGGAACGAGAAAATAGGCAAAAAAAAATCGACATATGGCTAATTTTAAGAATTTTCTACCTCACAGTTTTTGAAGGCCGATTTAAGCCAAAGTAGCCCCATTAAGTGCTATTTTTTATGATTCTGAAAGCTTGGAGTCTGGCGCATTCTTGAAGCCTACTTAGGAACCATGAAGTCTCCTGTTTAAATTTTTTATTTAAAGTTGAAAAGCTAAGTCATAATTTCACGAACGTAAATTTTTCACTTTAGACCAACTTTTTCATAAATTCCATCACAGTTACGAAGCTGATTATTTTATGCATAAAAGTACTAGAAAAGTCAGTTGCAAAAAAAAAAATTTCGACAAAATCATGTACTTTTTTTTTAATTCTTTAGATTGGTCTGGTCGATCATTCTCAAAAAATCAGAAAAAAATTCATAACTCGAAAACTATGAAAAGTCGCGGAACATACATGGGGGTGATTCGGATACCCTACGATACGAGGGACCTAAATTTTATTTTTGGACGTCAATGTTCTGGCCACCCTGTATATGCAATCTGTGATACCACATCATTTCACGTCTCTCCAAACACAGACGTTGTAAGATTAACATATTGAAAGAGGCTAGAACAATATCGCTGTTCGACATAAGCCGACGTTTCGGTTGACAGTGCCTTTTGAGTGATGTGTACTTAAGAATTAAGTACTGTCTGCAGGTACTTAATGAGTGGAGTACTTACAGGGAGGCTGTATGTTCAATTTGGAGGGGTGGGTTTTAGATTTTGTTGGTAATTACCTGAAGCTCGATGTATATTTAGCATTAGTAAGTCTGTGGAATTATTCAAAACGGTTACTGCGGCTGAGTTTTAGTCAGTAAAAGCCTGACCTTTACGCTGTAATCTTTTTAAGCTATTGCATAGCTTCTATCGCGGGCCTTGAGCGTGGAGACCGAACCCAGAAATTCCGTAACGAAAATAACCTAACACCCCCCCCCCCTCATTTGTTTTTTGAGCGTGGTGACTTTCACACATTGAATTGAATTTTGTTGTCTTCTCGACAACAAAATTCAATTCAATGTGTGAAAGTGTAACTTCAATTAATATCAAAGAAAAAAAACAAAAGAAAAAAAATACTGCTTATATAAAATAAATAAATAATTATAATTGCATAAGTTGATAAAAATGCTATGCAATAGCTTTACCGCGGCAGTCCCCGAGAGCCACACGTCTTTTTTTTTATAATGGATAGGCTCGCGTTTGACCACTGTCTCACCTGATGGTAAGCGATGATGTGGCCGACGATGGAACATGCTTGTCTAGAAGCTCACTGCTTTGACTTAAAGACCAGGTTAATCAGAGCAGTAAAAGTTATATAATAGTTTCTCACCCTCGAAATATTCTGTTGATTATGATGATTTTTTGTGACCTGTTGGTTTAGTTGTTAGTGGCCCTGACTGTTATGCCGAAGGACGCAGGTTCAATTCCCATCCAAGACAAATGTGTTTGTGATAAGCATGATTAGATTGATTAGTGTTCAGTGTCTGGGTGTAATATAACTGTAATATGTATGCCATCAAAGACATAACTTGTAAAAAAACCAAGGTTCGCAAATCAGTTCTTCTACCGTAAAGAGTTGTGAGATCCATGTATAATAATAATTTCCACTGCTAGGAGTCAGGCCTCCTCTCTAGGCTTGCGGACAGTGAGCAATGGGTAGCTCTCTGTCCGGCCGTCCGGTAACTGTCCGGACCAAAGCCAAGTCGTCGACGGCGCGCACTGTTCCCACGCGCCTCAAGGAGTTGTCAGCAACAACAGGAACCCAGCCGGGTCGAAGCCTACTGGGGCCAGAGTTATCCGAAAGGGAACTCGTGCCCCGGTATGTCATTAAGAGTCTGACACTATCTCCCGCTCCGCCCAAGAGCGGGGGTTGTCATTGGATGATTTTTCCCACCATAAAAAAAAGCCGGTTAATTTATTCAGTCCCTACTTGAGGGATCTTTTGCAACATCTTTTATTGATCATATCAAAATTACAAATCTTATGCAACTTAGCAATCGTATTTATAGATATTAAATTAGATAATTTATTCCGATTGCCAAGTCAATATATTTAAAACATAAGATTTCGCGAGGGATGTCTTGAGTTCACGACCACCAGTGAATGTAATAGTAGATATTGTCACAAAAATAGCCATCAAAACCTTTATCTTATCCAGGGTGATTCTGTTCAACAGTAATTAATGTAACTAAACCGTCTTACAAAACCGCTCAGTCGTATCTCCAACAAACAGTTTCATCGCGATCTATTTGTATCCACAGCAACCAAAATACTCATAAAATATCAGCACTGATAAAGTCTTGACTAATAAGAAGTGATTATCAACATTTCCTGGGTCCTGTCGCGAAAACATCTAAAGCAACAGGTGATAAACTGGCGAAGGGCCAGCTACTGTCAACCTGGTTCGGTCAACAGTCTCTTAGAAAACACAAGGAATTTCGAACTTTATTAGAACTGCGTAAGTTCGAAAATTGTTGGAGACGATCAAGCATCAGTCTTGAATCAGAATTGAAGAATTATAAATCGTATTAACAAGCGATAGAATTAAAATTTGCGTGCCCCAAATTCAAGATCAGTCTGTCATCGCTCCCCAATTAATTGTTAATCTTAGTTTAAAGTGATAAGGTCGGGATTTGAGCGGAGTGTTTAACAATTGATAGGTTGTTGACACTTGCTTTTGAACGTTTTGCTGTAAATTTTTTGAAAAATGACGATTGTGATGAAGATGTCTGTCATGGTTGTAATTCTTTTTGTTGTTGAGCCATTTCAGTTGTTAGAATGAGTCGTATAATTAAAACTATTGTCTTCAGAATGTCTCCTGTTCAGTGTTTCTAGTGCCAAGCAGTTGGTTCTGATTTAAAACGTAATAGGTATTGGATTAGCGGTTAGTCTTAATTGCTGCCCTATTTCATAGAAAGATACAAATTTGTCCGGTCAATTTAGACATCCGAGGTTACAAAAATTCGCACCCAGCTGAAAATTGGTAGGATTGTTCAAAACACCATCATAAATGAAATCTAAAAAGTCCTTATCGACCCGACACCTGGAAATAAAAAATACACGCGTGGTAAATTTGCCGAGACATAATAAGTAGTTATTATAACTTGCGGGGGATGTCATTTGGATGATTTTCGACCACCAAAAAAAAAAAAAAAATATAAACATATTTTCAATTAATCGACTCTATATTTTACATGATTGTATTTAACATTTATAAATTATTTCTATAAGTGACAATTTTAACAGCAGTAGCCCGCGGAAGTAAAGTTAAAGTAATTGGAGTAAAGTGAGATTCAGACTCGATTCTGAATCGCCAAGGTAGTAGGCTGCCTGCTTGTTAGACACCCTATGATATTAAAAAAATACATCTCCAGTACCTAACTGACTGATGTTTTATGATCTCTCATTAAACTCGCCTGTCGTCCTGTTGCTGCAAGAATTTTCGTTTGATTATTTCAACCGAAACTAACAACAAATTTGCAGTTTTCTAATTTATTCCTATTTTTGTGCTATAAGACCTTGCTTTATGCCAAATTTCAGGATTCTGGGTCAACGGGAAGTATTTTATGAATTTTGATTACCTCGAGAGTGTCGGAATGTACGTTTTTAACCGACTTCTAAAAAAGGAGGAGGTTCTCAATTCGGATGTTTGTATTTTTTTTTTTTTTTTTTATGTATGTTCGCGCATAACTTCGTCACTTGCCAACCGATTTGAAAAATTCTTTTTTTGTTAGAAAGGGTATACTTCCCAAATGGTCCCATAGTCACCAAGTCGGGATCTGATGATGGAATCTTGGCGAAATCGAGGGAACTCCTCAAATATTATAGGCAACCATATAGTTCTTTTGGTATTTTCATCAAAGACTTAAGCATTTATAGTCAAAACATGACATTTGATGAAGTGGAACTGGTGAAGACGACCAGAAATGGCCAACGGAAGTTCATAGTCACACCAATCTCTCAATGAACATAGTTACAAATAAATGAATAGTTCTGAATAGGTATGTTGAAAATGGTATCATCGATGTGACCTGATGATGATGACGGAGCTGGAAGATAGGTACCGGAACTCCGAAATTAATCAATGTATCCCAGCCGTGTTTGGGCTTATTACAATTGTCATGAGATGCACTTTGGCTATAAGGTACTATCGAACTGATCTGATGATGATGATGGAGCCGGAAGATAGGCACCGGAACTCCGTAATTAATCAATGTATCCTAGCCGTGTTTGGGCTTATTAGAATTGTCATGAGATGCATTTTGGCCATAAGGTACTATCTAATTGATCTGATGATGATGATGGAGCCGGAAGGTAGACACGGGAACTTCATAATAAAACAATGTATCCTAGCAGGGTTTGAGTTAATTGGAATTGTCATGAGAAATAGGTACTCTGGCTGCAACTAAAAAGTGTGAAATAAAAAACTTTTTACAAAAAAAATAAAACCGACTTACTAAAAAAAACACTAAAACTATCAAAATAACTTTAATTTCGGAAGTCGGTGTTAAATAACGAAGAGGCAAAACTATTACAGAAACACCGACTTCCGAAATTAAAGTTATTTTGATAGTTTTAGTGTTTTTTTTAGTAAGTCGGTTTTATTTTTTTTGTAAAAAGTTTTTTTTTGTCACATAAACCGAAATATCGTTTGTCTGGTTAACTTACAAGTTTCATTTTTTCACAGCTTCAAGGGACCATAGACTTGAGTATATAGATTTAACTTCAACTCGATACCTTCACGCGTTCCCAAGATAAAGGGCCTTGACAGACGTCTGTCGTCTAGACACGTTCGTCACGGGTCGTCTGTGCTGTTGTCCGTCTGTCTGGCTAGACAGACAGACAGTGATTCTAAAAACATATCTCCAGTAACCGGCTGATATTTCTCATGATAAACTACACCTCATAAATGTGACAGGAAATTCCCGCCGCACCTCATCCAAGGAAAGCCAACCCCAATTTAAACTATACATCTCCAAACGCCGGCGAATCGTAGTGTTGCCAACACAATCACGTGACAGAATCCATTATTAATCCCTGTCCATTGTGTTACGTGTTCAGCCATCAACCTGGGTCGGACATATTGGATTGTGGCCAAAGACGCTACAGCATTGCTCTTGTGTGGGCGTGTCAACAATACACCTTCGATGGGCGTAGCTAGAGACCAGCCAATCAATGCTATCTGTATCAACGATTGAAATTTTCAGCATAGCAACGGTTTGAGTCACGGAGTATTTAGCTGCTCAGATTAACGACGGGCAAGGGGTCATGTTGCTGCTCAAAGTGAACTAGTTTGTTCGTAGCTATGTGTGTTTTCCGGAAAATAAATAGGTCTTCTTCAATGTCGATGTGACTTAAGGATGAAAGAAAAAGAAAAGTGCTTACCAAACCGCGATCTGGATCCATCGACAAAGCTCTTGTGCCAAATGAGCTCTGCTATGAATGTCTATAGTGTTATAAGTGTGAAAGTAACTCTGTCTGTCTGTTATACCTTCACGGTTCAATCACTCAACCAATTTTGATGAAATTTGAACAACAATACACCACACATTTCAACAACAATACACCTTCGATGGGCGTAGCTAGAGACCAGCTAATCAATGTTAACTGTATTAACGATTGAAATATTTAGCATAGCAGCGGTTTGAGTCATGGAGTATTTAGCTGCTCAAATTAACGACGGGCAAGGGGTCATGTTGCTGCTCAAAGTGAACTGGCGTTTGAAACTGGAGTGATTGTGGCTATATTTGGCTTCTGGTAAATAAATAGATCTCCTTCAATGTCGATGGGGCTTATTGAGAACAGAAAACGTACAGTACCTTCCAAACCGCGATCTGGATACATCTATAAAGTTCACGTGCCAAATAAACACTGCTATGAACGTCTATAGTGTTACAAGCGTGAACGTAACTGTATCTGTTCTTTACGCTTTCACGTTTCAACTACTCAACCGATTTTGATGGAATATGGTACATGGTCAGCTTGACCTACTAGGAAAGATAAAAGCTACTTTCCAACAACAATACGCCTTGGATGGGCGTAGCTAGAGAACAGCCAATCAATGCTAACTGAATTAACGATTGGATTTTTTAGCATAGTAACTGTTTGAGTCACGAATTGTTTAGTTGCTCAAATTAACGACGGGCAAGGGGTTCATGATGCTGCTCAAAGTAAAGTGGCATTCGAAACTGGAGTGCTTGTATTTGGCTTCTGATAAGTAATAATAGATGTCGATGGACCTGATAGATCGCAAAAAATGAACAGTACCTTCCGTTTAACTCGTAAAAATGAACCGCGATCAGGATCTGTCTACAAAAGCCCAGGTCTGTAGTGAAATTTTCTCACTTAGTATATTATAAGACAACTTTACTACATACCATCATAGTAGTCAGTCCTGTGTATCTCGCATCCATCGGATTCCCACCATCCTTACCAGTTCGTCCAACGCCGCGTTTTCCGGTGCGCAGTCGCCACTTCGGCCCCACTTAAGTTTGGTAATTCTTCTGATATGATCACACAAGGAAACTCCAAGTATAGCTCTTTTCTCCTTTGGATATTTTAAGAGTTCTGAGGCCACGCTACATAGCTATATGTCATCATGCACATATTAGCAATATCGACACGTAAATATAACCATGCATGCCCTGTTTATCTGAGACATGAGCTCTTAATCCCCGTTATTCAGTCTTCTTTGCCGGATGTCTACGCGGGCCAATTTCCCAACATACCACCGATTAGTCTCGGTCAATAGAACGCTGTTGAATTACGATTGTTGGCACTCTTTATAAAGATAGGCGTGCTCTGAGAGAGTATTCGTATTGTATCGGGCAGGGGTCCAACCTATGGATTAATTTAAGTTCAACAGGAATAGAGCTCTTTGTTAAATAGTTTATCCGGGGCAGTATTGACGTCACTGTATTTTGAGTTAAAAAAACTTTGTACAAAAAAAAAATATAACCGACTTCAATGTTCACTGAAAAGTACAAAATATCTTTAATTTCGGAAGTCGGTGTTTCTATAATAGTTTTGTCCCTTCGTTATTTAACACCGACTTCTGAAATTAAAGTTATTTTGTACTTTTCAGTGACCATTGAAGTCGGTTATATTTTTTTTTGTAAAAAGTTTTTTATTTTACACTTTTTAGTTATAGTACCACCACTAAAAAGTACCCCTCAGCCAAACTTCTCTCATTCATCTTATAACGATTCTAATAATCCCAAACACGGTTAGATTACATTAATTTACCTTCTGGCTTCATCATCAGATCAGTTCGGTACATCCTCTCCCCCTTTTCTTTCAGTCAGTTATCGACTACACGTATAAACAAAGCAATTTTTCTTGTTACGAAAGTTCTGCTGTGATCCTATGAGGAGTTCTGTTCCATATCTTCGAAGCTTATGATCATATCATAACAATATTTTTATGGGACCAACTTTGAAGCATAAACTTTCAATCAAAACAAAAATTTTCAAAATCGGTTCACAATTAACCGAGATATCGGTGAACATACATAAAAAAAACATACATTCAGCCGAACATAGAGCCTCCTCCTTTTCGAAGTCGGTTAAAAAGCGAGAGGTACTGGTTATTTTTTTTTTTCATGGATACGCTTGCGTTTGACCACAATCTCACCTGATGGTAAGCGATGATGTGGCCAACGATAAAGCACGACTAGAAGTAACCTATTTACTTTTGACTTAAAAACCTAGGTTGTAGCTATCAGGAAACAGACTCTGCTAGGGAATTCCACTTGTTAACACGATAAGTATGCACAAATGTGTTCGCAAAATGCTTTGTATCTATGGGTATGATTTCCACCATGTACTGGTGACGCAATGCCGTATGACGATGATGATTTTTTTTTCTGTTATAAACAAGTACTACGACAACGACTGCGATCCTGCCGTATGGTAAGCAGTGATGCAATCGTTGATGGTGAGGCGCACTAATTTATTAAGAGCCTATTCACTCTAGCTTTGAAGACACCTAAATTATAATCAGACGGGAAGACCGCAGCAGGCAAATTGTTCCAGTCCTTCGATGTACGCAGTATAAATGACGAGGCGAAACGCTTAGTCCGGACCGTAGATGTTTCAACAACGTAAGGGTGGATACTTGCCGTGCGTCGGTTTGTCCGATGGTAGAAATGAGATGGCGGAATCAAGTCATGCAATTCCTGCGCGCACTCTGATGATGGAACGGACTTGGCGCAATTAAATTGTGCAATTCTAATGCACGCCCCCCTGAAATGTCGACGATAGAAAACCGACAGGCTAGCAACTGAACGTCGATCCTCAATCGAAAGAACAAATCTTAATCGACAGTTTTACCACTAACTGGTGTCTAAATCATAGATTCATTATTAGAACTTATTATTTATGTTCACCGCTGATATTTTTTATGATTTACGTACATAACATTTTAACAATTTTGTCGACATGATTGGCGCAGTGGTTGATCGATTGGCTGCTGCGCTGCCTATCACGGGTTTATTCCCGCATGGCCTAAGGATAATCGTACCGCACGTGTCTTGAATGTGATTGTTTAAATGTTTGTTAACGCAACCACGATACAAGAAATTACTCTTGTATCTTAGGTACTCCTAGAGTGGGCAAAAGTTAAATAAAAAAAAAATTGAATTTCGAACAAACGAACAACCATTCACGATTAAGACCAAAAACTTTGAGCTACTAAAATTGTAAAGTCTTTTCTATTTTGCGCACTCTGTTCTTCATTTAAAATTCTATTTTTAATTTTTCAGGTAAGCTTCAATTTTACAAAAATCTAGTCTGGACGAAGCAGTGAGTACCAACAGAAAAATAATTAAGAACGGTTATAGTGAAAAACTGGTGTGGCGTCATAAAACGGCTTTCAAAGTGTTGTAGTCATTATGTTTATAATGACTACAACACTTTGAAAGCCGTTTTGGATGGAAGGTAAGTGTTTAACGTGAATTTCTGGTCATTAAATTGAGTTGATCGTTTTAAGTTTTCCTGTGATAAAATTATACTATCACTAATTTAATTTAATCTATATATAAAAGGAGAAATTAACTGACTGACATTTCAACGCAAAGAAGATGTAATTTTGAACAAAGCTTCTTTTTATGACGTAGGCGGACGGCGGACTAAGAAAGGACGTATTTTATGCATTTTTTCTGGTTTTTGAGGTCAAAATTCTCCAAAGTAGTACGAGATACGAACTTTAAAAATACAGAATTATATTTGGTACTAGCTTTAGCCCGAGGCTTCGCTCACTTACATGAAATATAGCTTATGTCACTCAATAAATAAAGCAGCTTTCTATCGGTGAGAAAATTTTTGCAATCGGAACAGTTCGGACTTAACCGCTATCTCACCTGATGGAAAGCGACAATTACAAATGACAGCTGAAACTATGGGTTTAATGTGTTTTCCAAAGCACGGAGGAATCTAAATCATAAATGACGACAAATTATATTTATTTTGCAAATAGATTTTAAAAAACATTTTTACACGCATTCATTCTAATTGGCTCTCGTGTCCAATTATTTGGTCTCGGCTGTTATTTGTAGATTTTTGACTACTAAAAATTCTGACACAGGTATCATAATATCATAATCATATTGTGTGTTCCCACTGCTGGGACTCAGGCCTCTTCTCTAGGAGAGGGCATGGGCCGTAATACACCACACAAGCCCAGTGCGGGTTGATGGATGTCACATGTCTTTAAATTTTTGGTTCATGGACATGCCGGTTTCCTCACGATGTTTTCCTTCACCGTTTTGAGAGCAGTGGTTATGAAATAAATTATACAACGTAATGCAGCTGGCTGGGTGTGAACACTCAACCTTCTTTCTACTCGTAAGTCGGGACCGTTCCCTGCTCACACAGAAATTGCCAAGGAGTATTGTGTTGCCCAATAATCTACTAGGTTGTGGAGGTCAGATGGACAATCACTCCATATAAAATTCATGCATTCGGTTTAGCAGAAAACCGACCAAAGAAAAAGCTTAAAAGCTTAATTTCAAAAATAAAATTGCGGACAAGACGTTTATTAATTTGACTGCAAACAATAGGAGCCTGGAAAATGCGGTCAATGGGTAGGATTTCCATAAAAAAGCCTTATCTTACATTTTTTAGGCACAATCAGCAACCTTTCTAAAATAAAAGATAACTTCGAAACGAGACTATTAATTATTATTTTAACAGGAGAAAGGAAGGTAGCGTCTCATTTAATTAACTTCAAAATTTGCTCCAGTTCCTCTAAAATACTTAATAAGTGAATATTTACCGATGGTAAAAAAAATCTTGCTGTAATTAGAAAACTCTGCGGTAATAAGCTTTAAAAGCGAACTTTCTTGTGTTTTTTTTTTACGGGTATTTTGTAACGTAATCGATGGATTAAGTTACGAACTCAAAGCGGTAAGATGTAAAAAAAAAACGCTTGTGTTTAACTTAGAGAGTATTAATTAGGGACTGATATAACTGATAGTAGGGTAGGCACGGATGCTAATTAATTTAAGACGAAAAAGATGGATTAGTTAAGAGGCTGTCTCATTTTCCCGTTGCTATGAAATGAGAAGTTTAATCACGTGGTTTTTAAAAATAATGTTTAGCTCTACTTATGATTTCTCGTTTGTAATACACACCAATCAATATCCCGTAATGCTACATGATTAAAAATATTTGCATACTAGCTTTTGCTGGCGGCTTCTCCTGCGTACATAAAATATGTTATGCTTATGTCACTCAGGAATAAAGAAGCTTTCTATCGATGAAAAAAGTTTAGCAATCGGTCCAGTACTTCTAGAGATTACCTCCTAGAAATAAAAAAAAAACCGGCCAAGTGCAAGTCGGACTCGCCCATGGAGGGTTCCGTAGCAGCAAGTAACATAATATAAAAGTTCTTGTAGTTCGTTGTAACTTTGAACAAACTTTATTTTTTTTATAAATTATAGAAATATAAATATAAAAAAAAATGTGTAGATTAGTTTACAAATATATATTCCGCTTCAGCGTCTAACTTACACCAAAGAAAGATAATTTAATTTATGAAGGTGTTTCACTCGTTCTCCCCTTTAATGCAAAAAAGCCCGGTCCCAGCACTAAATAAAAATAGATTAGTCGTCATTAATTAGTTTAGCAGTCCCAGACATTCATGGAACATTGTCTCCAGAGAATTTATTACTTACAGCTGTTGTTTCCATCATCAAAGTGTATTTCTATTTTTTAATGATCGCTCTGAAACATCATTTCATTGTAATTTTTTCTCTTTTTTTTTTTTTTAGTACGGAAACTCGTAAAGACGTTCCTTAGTTTTTGATTGACGTAATAATTTTGTTTGTCTGTGGTGTTTTATTGCTATTTTATTTGACCTAAAAATACTGACAACTCAATAAACTTTGAAAATTTGACGTTTCAGCTGTAATTCTTTAATTTGTGACGTCATTTCCGCTTAGTGATCGCTTCCTAACCGGAGTCGGATGCCTGGATAAGCAGACCATGGAGAATGATCGTTTGGCACGTAACCTATATGTCATAGTGTTGAAATTTGTTTTTTTTTTATACAGCAAACACGAGAATTTAGCACTACAGTCATAAAAATTTAAGAAAAAAATATGACATCTTTATTATATTATGTCGTAAATGATTTTTAGACGTAGATAATTGGCTGCTAACATGTACGAAGCAAATAAAACGGTTGCATTTCATATAAAACATTGTGAAAGTCGTAAAACGTTCTAAAATTGATAGCCTGTGCACTTCGAAACGGGTAATAAAATATAGGAATCTATCTGTATATTTCAAAGTCTGCATATCGACGTAAGATATCGAACTCGATGTATCACTTTTTAACTACCATTCTAAAAGCAAAGAGAAAAATTATAACCACCATAAAATGATTACCCTACGCTTACACAATGTGGATCATGAATGCCATAATATATTTACAAATAGTTAAGGAAGATATATTTAGAACCGCCTCTTAGCCAGAGAAAACGGAGTGTTTTAAAAATAGGTCAAAACTAATCGTTGACAAAACGAAGAATTAAATAAAACGGTTGCATTTCATATAAAACATTGTGAAAGTCGTAAAACGTTCTAAAATTGATAGCCTGTGCACTTCGAAACGGGTAATAAAATATAGGAATCTATCTGTATATTTCAAAGTCTGCATATCGACGTAAGATATCGAACTCGATGTACGATAGAAGGTTGTAAAATTTTCTGTATTCATTCTATTCGATTCATGCTCTGCATATTTTAAACAGAATAACTTTACAAGAATTTTATAAAGACGAAAGTTTTTATGCATATTATGTGTATTTGTGTGTATGTTACTTACTCCTTTACACTCAAATCATTGAAATTTACTACTTCTCTGTCACGGGTGGTAAACTCACGAATAGGACACCTAGTTTCTAGGCCATTCAAATATTTGTTCCATTCGGGAATCACACCTGCGACAGTCATCTCTGCAGTCACTTTCTCAACCATTACGCTAATCGAAGAAAACTTAGCATCGTCAGGCTCTGCTTCAGGCTATGGTCCGGAGCGAATGCCAGGCGATCGCTTCTTTCTACGAAGCAGTAATGCTAGCAAAGGAGGAGGCCGCAGGCGTGAGGGAACAAACATCCTCACGCCCCAGCCACCGAGACCCTGACTCCAACTAGGCTACCAGTCACCGTATCGCGTCTACCGGCTTGCGGACGTTGGGCAATGGGAAACTCATCCTCTGGCAGTCCGGTGATTTGACCGGACTAATACCTAGTCGCCAGCAGCGCGTAGTGATCCACCCGCTCCTCAAAGAGATGTCAGCAAACCATGGACCCAGCAGGGTTAATGCCCGTCCTAGTCGGCACTCACTCGCGGGGATTCTCTGAAAACGGAACCCAAGTGAAGGATTCAGGAGTAGTTTTAGTCAGTAAAAGTCTGACACCCTCTACCCAGACCAGGAGGAGTCATTGTTTGGTTTCCCACCTTAAAAAAAGCATAATTTCATAAACACCGAAACTTACGTTATGTGTGGACAACATAATAAGATTGTACAAGTTCACACAGCAGTTTTGACTTACAAAATTAATTTATGTCACAACCAAGTGTTTCCCGAGGAAACTAATGTCAACTACTTTGTTATGTAAAACAAGAGTTTTCATGAATGAGTCTAGAAAAAATGGACATAGACTAAATAATAGTGCCCAGATCCGAAAATGTACGAAGGTAATCAACACGGACAAACCAATAATCATCATGTTGCCTTTTTTCGGTGGGAACTCATCCAATGACTTCTCCCGCTCTTGAGTGGATCGGGAGGATGTGTCAGACTCTTATTGACTAAAATCCACTCCTGTCCCTTATTTGCCTTTGTTCCAGGGCCCTGGGGTTCTCTTTCGCACAACCCGGACGGTGAGCTACCCATTGCTCGCCATCCGCAAGATTACGCCCACGATGACTAGAAATCGGGGTCGGGATCCCGGCGGCTGGAGCGGGAAGGTCGTTCCACACGCGTGTGGCCGCCTCTTTCACTAACATTAATACTTCACAGAAAGAGGCGACCGCATACCATTCTTCCTCGCTCCCGACCTTCATCACCCCACGAGGACACGGCGCTACTTTGCCCAAGCGGGGCACACCTCTATCGGATGCTCCACTGTTTCCTCCGGGTGGTCTACACAATGGTGAAACCCGGGTGTTTCCTCCGCTTGAATCAGGTTTAGCTGAAAGACGTCCATTGCTCATTTACTGCACCTATTTTCTTACACCGAAGGTAAAAAAACTCAAGGCATTTTAAACCTACTGCTGAAGAGCCTGCGATGTTCGATTATTACTATTCGAGCGTTGTCTCTTATGAAACTATGCGATAATTTATTTGAGGGGTCAAAGATCACAGGCCTCTTACCCCGTCACTTTTTAACTACCATTCTAAAAGCAAAGAGAAAAATTATAACCACCATAAAATGATTACCCTACGCTTACACAATGTGGATCATGAATGCCATAATATATTTACAAATAGTTAAGGAAGATATATTTAGAACCGCCTCTTAGCCAGAGAAAACGGAGTGTTTTAAAAATAGGTCAAAACTAATCGTTGACAAAACGAAGAATTAAATAAAATTTAAAAGGTTGACGGATTCTTTGTTGTAATAAATTGCAAGATTTAAAGTGGTTTTATGGTGCTAGCAACATATAGACACCGTATCAACTTCAGTAACAATCAAATGTTTTAATTTTGTGTTCGGTTGTCTCCGCTGATGTTTGGAAGTTATTTTTATTTTAAAGCATCGTATCTGTTCAACTTTATCAGCTGAAAAACGTCCAAAGCCATAAGCCTTCTCCATATGCCAAAATGTCCGATCCTGTGCGTCTCGCTTCTATGAGATTCCCACAATTCTCATCAGCACCCTTAGCTAAATCGATAATCTGCAATCGTTAACGCTTGTCGAAAATTAATCAAATGTATGGGAATGACATCATCTCAACGTTAAGTCATGTAGTCAGAACAAACGAATAGAAAATTCGTAGCCAAGTTCACATCGTTCAAAATGATAGAATGAATTGTAGTGGTTTGTACAATGTTTAACGCTACATCCTTTGTCATAAAAACGCTACATTGTAGAATGAGCGACCGACTCAGGCGCGTCAACATGTCTACCAACTTATCGTTTTGTACAATTGCTGACACCGAGGCGTTACCGATTGGAGAACGGAATTCGACACGAAACGGTTGTAACTTGGCTAGGGAGGTAGATTTATTGGTCCACCTTGTAATCGGTAACTATATCATGAAAAATCAAAAAGTTATATGTTTGTTATATTACCTGATTGTCCGCACCATCTGAGCGACTAAGGAGTTGTTTTGCTCCCGCACCCAGCTGTGCGCTGGCGCTTAATGCCCGCTATGACCTGCCGTGACCTGTGTTGTACTTAATGTCTGTAGTGACCAACATGTGACCTTATTTAAATATTTTTGGGAAAAAAATATTACAGGGTGTAAAAATTATTGCCATCGTTACTCATTCTGAACAAATTATATTTAGGTTTCTTTTATAACGTATACTAAAAATAACGTATTTTTTTTCATATACAAAAATAGATGACTGTATATACAAGGTGTAAGGGACAGCCCTCCACAAACTTTAAGGGCTTGCTCAGTAGACGAAACTGAACAACCTTCCACAAGTTTCTTTCAGGAAACGAAAAAAAAAAATCAGCCTCACCATACAAAATGATAAACCTGATTGGACAATTTGTATTGTGAGGCTGATTTTTTTTTTCGTTTCCTGAAAAAAAATTTTGTGGAAGGTTGTTCAGTTTCGTCTACTGAGCAAGCCCTTAAAGTTTGTGGAGGGCTGTCCCTTACACCTTTTATAATTAATTGCTGTAAATCATTTATAAGACGATGGTTTTGAAGAATCTTTATTGCAAGCCATTAAAGATTCGTGAGGAAACCGGCATGTCCTAGAACCAAAAATTTGAAAACATGTGACATTCACCAACCCGCACTGGGCCCGCGTGGTGGATTACGGCCCATTCCCATTCCCAGAGAAGAGGCCTTTTTTTTACGGTGGGAAAAATCCAATGACAACCCCCGCTCTTGGGCGGAGCGGGAGATAGTGTCAGACTCTTACTGACTAAACGACCCACCCTGTTCCTTCTAGCCTTCATACCGGGGCTCGAGTTCCCTTTCAGATAACCCTGGCCCCAGTAGGCTTCAACCCGGCTGGGTCCCTACTGTTGCTGACAACTCCTTGAGGCGCGCGGGAACAGTGCGCGCCGTTGACGACTTGGGCTTGGTCCGGATAGTTACCGGACGGCCGGACAGCGAGCTACCAGAGAAAAGGTCTGAGTTCTCTTGAGCAGTGGGAACATTAAAAAGGCTGATGATGAAGGAGTTATCTCCTTCAAGAAGAAAGAGAAGGAGTTCAAAGATCGTGAGGCTACTAATATTACTATTAGTAGCCCCAGGATCTTTGTTTGACATACCTATAGTATAATTAAATCTGTCCCTACGCTTACCTTATCTCGCGTAGCAGACTCAGATTTTCTGTCGAATTTAGGTCGCCACATCTGTCCATTATAACTCACAACAACGATTATACGAAGTATTAGAAACTAAGAGTGTTTCTATTAATTGCTCTCGGAAATCTTGGCTAGGTTTGTATGTATATCAAAGAAAATTTATTTATTAAAATCACTAGAGATCTTTAATTAGTCATCGTTATAAGTGAAAAACCCCTTTCATTGTTAATACAGAGTATCTCAACACCGTAGGCGCTGGCTTGCGGACGGCGAGCAATGGGTAGCTCGCCATCCGATCGTCCGGTTACCGTCCAGACCGAGCCCAAGTCGTCGACGGTGTGTAATGTCCCACGCGAGCCTCAAGGAGATGTCAGCAAACCGTAGAGGCAAAGCAGGGTTGAAGCCTACTGGGGCCATGGGTTGTGTGAAAGTGAACCCCGGGCCCTGGAACGAAAGCAAAGAAGAAACATGAGTGGTTTTTAGTTAGTAGTAGTGGCAAGCCCTTCCGCTCCAACCAAGGGCGGGATGTCATTAGGTGATTGCCGCCCACCTAAAAAAAAGAGTATCTCAAACTTCTGGGCCCACGTGCCTGCTCGTGTCAAAATTCCTAATGCCGGCCATACACGTTCAAACCTGTCGTCCAATCGGTATGACGCTACATGTTTGATCAAACAGATTTGACCGTGTATGGGAGTGACAACATGTTGGTCATACCGATCCACTCCCACACACGGTCAAATCTGTTTGATCAAACATGTAGCTTCATACCGATTGGACGACAGGTTTGACCATGTATGGCTGGCATAAACGACTACCGATCTTCAACCTCTCCCCCCTCCCGATAAAAACGAAAATGACAACAACATGTAATGCGTGTCACACGCGTTCTTCAGCTATTCAGTCTTTACGAAAATCTTATCTGCCATTAATTTATGGACCCTCAGGGGTTCGTAGACCCACTTTGAGAAACTCTGTGCTAAAATGAAAATGAGAGCAACATCAAGTCCTTAGGGTGAGTTGCACCATTTAACTATAACAATAACCAAACCATAACCAGCCCTGAAACGGTCGCCTATCGGTCAATTCGACGATTTGACAACTGTGAACGGCTTTGTTATCGTTATAGTTAAATGGTGCAACTCACCCTTAGTAAATGATTATAATTTACTAAGGGTGAGTTGCTCGCTCGATACCTCCACGTGTTACCGAGATAAAGGGTCTTGACAGACAGACAGACAGTCAGACAAACAGACGGACAACAAAATGATCCTATAAGGGTTTCGTATTAACCCGAAAAAAAATACTTATAATAGTATCATTGACCTTTACAAGAATACACATGCAATATCATAGAATTGAAATAGTTTAGAATTTTGTGTTCCACTTACAGCCACATGCGCACATCGTGTCAGAAGCAATGACAATAAAAAAACATCCTATATTCCACCGACACTTATAGATGTGTTTGAGTAAATCTAGTCGGAATAGAAATAGCGTATCGAGCGATATAAAATGTCCAACAGCTTCCGTCTGTGAGGTTGGGTAGAAACATCAGTCTTTTTGTAAATTTGTAAATGAATTGTTGCATAAGTTTAAGTTGTCAATAATCTGACAAGCGGAAGAAAGAAAGCAAGAAAAAACATTGAGGTTCGCACAGGACAAATAACAGAGTAAAATACAATAAACAAACCAATGAAAAAGAAATATGAAAGACCTGTGCGAGGCTAAAAAGACTTCTATCTTAGCATATCCTGCGTTATTAAAAAAAATGCACACTGGTAGCATGAGGCCTTTTTTTTGAGATATGAGAAATCATCCAGACTAAAACCCACCTGTTCCACTAGTTATTTTGCGGTCTAGGTCTAATTTCTGAAAAGGAACTCCGTGATGTTCCTTTTCAGAAATTCAGCCGTGGTCTTACCAGGCATCAGCTCTGCTGGGCCCTTGTTTACATAATTTGTACCTTTTGTAATCAGTGTAATTGTCATTCTGTCGTTCTGGTTAAATAAATAAATAAATAATAAAAAAATACAGTTTGCTAACTTTTCTTTGAGATGTGAGTAGCCCTCCCTACTGCATTAGGTACTGTTTTGCAGAGACAGGACATGGTAATGTTTCCTCTATGCGGGGCACACCTCCACCATATGCTCTACCGTGTCCTCTGAATCTGAAAGGGCCTGTAATGCCATGGACATACTCACGGAACACAGATTAAAGATGACTCATTATTAAAATACAGGACATTGATTTTGAACCTTTAGGTGATGATAATAATAAAAGAGATTATCTTCCTACCCTTGTACCACGTCAGTTAGAGGTTCGTGGAACTATTTTTTTCTTCTATTGTCTCTTTCAAAAGTCAAATTACCTGAATAATTTAAGTTCATTTCATTAATGTTTATCTATCGATGAAGCGAATGTTTAACATTCTTCTTAAAATCTTTATCACGAAATCATACTTCTTTACCACAATAATAAAAAACAATTCATTAGACTTTTTGTGTACTAAAGATCAGATCAAGAAATGCAAACACATCCCCAGACGATCCAATCACCATTACTTCGCCGTCAACGCGCCAGATTCCATGACACGTGCTAAATTAATACCCAGTTCGACACGTGCGTTCGTGCGTGTCACTCGTGATGATAGTAAAAACCGTATTTATGTTAATAAACCGATCAAGAATGGAATAGAGATGTTTTAGATGTCCGATGTTGGTCACTACTACAGATAAATAATACATTTGATGATGTAACTAACAGGAAGTGACTAATTGAGCTAAACTATTGTACCAAATGAAAAAAGCTATGACCTGGTGAAGGTTGCGGAATACCGATGGATGCTAGACGCACAGGAACTTTCGTTGTGGCGACGCTTGGGGGAGGTCTATGTCCAATAGTGGACGTATATCGGCTGAAATGATGATGATGATTGTACCAAAGCTTCTTGGATTATTTAAAGGCTTTCTTTTTTTTTTGAGCGAGTAGGGGACGTCAGATTTATCTTAAGCGTTTCTGGGCCACGGGGGCCTGGCCTGGGTGATTTGGTGATATTTCTTTCAAACCGACATATGGCGAGTATCCACCCTTACGTTGTTGAAACCTCTACGGTCCGGACTAAGCGTTTTCCTCGTCATTTATACCACGAACGTCGAAGTACTGGAACAATTTGCCTGCTGCGGTCTTTTTTTTTTTCTTTTTTTTTTCGTGTTGGGAAACGCTGCGGTCTTCTCGTCCAATTATAATTTAGGTGTCTTCAAGGCTAGAGTGAATAGGCTCTTAATAAACTAGTGCGCCTCACCATCAACGATTGCATCACTGCTAACCATCAGGTAGGATCGCAGTCAAGCAAAGAAAAAATTGGGAGTGGGACATAACACATTACCTGGGACCTTACTAACTTTTGTTTTGTTAAAAATGTATGGACGAATGTCTGAAATAAAGATATATTATTATTATTTCCTTTATTATACATTTTAACATATTTATTAAATTTTTAAATATTCCTTAAAAAATATATTAAAAAAAAACATTTAAAAATATAAAAAAATAGTGTCCCACCGGTATCGGGAACAGGGTCCAAGCTACCGGCGGTCAGGGCTCCAGAGAAAGGAACCTCCTAACTATACGAGCCGTGTCCAGGAGTACCGCTTTCTGAATCAAGCCCTTGATCCAGCCGCTTAACGAGAGCCTCCTAAGGTGTTGGTCGAGGCTCTTGGCAATTAAGCCATTGGCTGACACGACTATCGGTACAATGATCGCTGAGTCCACATTCCACATGTCGACAACCTCGCGAGCCAAGTCGATATACTTAATTTGTTTATCTTTCTCGGCTTTCACGAGGTTCTCGTCATGCGGGACGGATATGTCAACAATCATTGCACGCCTCTCCCTTCGGTCCACCACCACTATATCAGGCTTATTGGCTACAATAGTCCTGTCAGTGATGATGGACCGATCCCAGTACAACGTGATATCGCCACTATCGAGAACTGGGTCGGGCACATACCTGTAGTATGGCACCTCCGATTCCACAAGAGAGTACTTCAGAGCAAGTTGCTGATGGATTATCCTGGCTACAAGATTGTGTCTATGCAAGTATTCTCCGTTAGCTAGACGAGAACAACCAGAGATAATGTGGCGGATTGATTCACCCGGTCGGTGACATGCCCGACAGATGTCAACCGTGCCGTCCTTCACAATAAATCTCCGGTAGTTATTCGTCATGATAACTTCGTCCATAATTGCACAGACAAAACCTTCGGTTTCCCCAAAGAGGTCACCGACGCGTAGCCAGGCTACGGACGCTAGTTGGTCTACATCGGGCCCATGAAGGGCCCGGAAAAAGCGTCCGTGAAGTTCCTTACTCTGCCATACTTCCTTGCGTACGTTAGTGTCAAGCACTACAGGTTTGCGCCAGTTCTCGTTAGCCAAGGAGAGCGGGGTGAGTCCCTTGTCCACTGCTACTACAGCACGATGCATACCCCCGTCGGCGGCTAGGAAGTATTCCCTGAGACTGCATACCTCGCGATTGTGCAGGGTCTTAGCATTTAAAAAGCCTCGACCCCCGCACTTCCGCGGGATATACAGTCTCATTACCGACGACCGAGGGTGATGCATTCGATATGCAGTCAGCAGTGTACGAACCCTTCTATCCAGGGCGTCAAGTTCCGTTTGAGTCCATTTGAGTACACCGAAAGCGTACATCAATACCGGCATGACCCAACCGTTGAAGGCACGCACCTTGTTTCCACCTGACAGAAGGCTGTTAAGTACCTTCTTCAGGCGGCCAAAGAAGCGCTCCTTCAACGATTGCTTCATGTCAGTGGCATTGATGCCTAACGCTTCCGACATACCCAAATACTTGTAGGTTTCGGTTGGAGAGAGGGATCTCAGGTGTATGGAATCCGAGAGTTGGATACCCACGGATTCCACAATCTCCCCTCGTTTTATATGCATGACCGCACATTTGTCCACACCAAACTCCATCCTGATGGCACTACTGAAGGTTTCCGTTACCTTCAGTAGCTCCATCAGTTGCAGATTGTTGGGGGCAAAGAGCTTCAAGTCATCCATATAAAGGAGGTGAGATATAGCCTGACCACCTCTCTTCAACCGATAGCCTAGGCCTGAATTCTCCAGCAATGTGCTCAGAGGATTCAAGGCTAGGCAGAACCAAAGCGGACTCAAACTGTCACCCTGGAATATACCTCGCTCGATCCTTACCGGTTCGCTGTTCCTCTGGATATTTCGACATCCTGGATAGCGAAGGACTGTCCTCCATTGCCTCATACATGACATCAGGAAGATGCGAAGAGTTGCATCAACTTTATACAACTCCAGCACCCTCATGAGCCATGTATGAGGAACTGAGTCATAGGCCTTCTTATAGTCTATCCAACATGTCGACAGATCCTTTCGGGAACGCCGAACCTGTTGGCTAATGGCCATATCGATGAGGAGTAGCTCCTTCGTACCGCGGGACCCATTCCTACATCCATTTTGAGAGGCAGACATGATAGCGTTATTATCAACATGGTGGTTAATCTTTGCTCGGTCGGCAGACACGTAATCGGCCGATAGTTTTTGGGTTCCGCGGTGCTACCAGATTTGTGGAGCAGGTGGGTAACTCCTGTTGTAAGAAACTCGGGTAGCGAGCCAGACTCTAAGGCGGCCTGATACTGAGATGCCAAACGAGCGTGCGATCTTTGTAACCACTTTATCCAAAAGTTGTGCAGTCCGTCCGGCCCTGGAGATTTCCAATTAGGCAACGGACGGACTGCACGGGCCACATCTTGGGGGCTGATTGTGATTGCCCCCATTTCTGTTATCGATTCGCACGCTCGTTCGACCTCTCGAGTCCAACCACCTTCAGTATGACTGACAGGCACCGACCAGATGTTGCGCCAGAACAAACACATGGCGTCATCATCCGGAAGGCGCGTGTCAGTCACACCTTGGTCCGGTCGCTCCCAAGCCCTATATACCCACCTTTCATTACTCCGGAATGTGCTATTCTGAGTGTATCTTTCAACCCGCCGCTTATACCTTCGTATACGGTTTGCCCATGCATACACCTTCTGCTTCAGGAAGTCGATGCGCTCTGTGACTCGGGACATATAGTCTCGGGGGTTGATGTCAGTCCCCGAAAACGCCCGCCTCACAAAGCGCATCACTCGTGGGCGAGTGTTGCCCTCCCTGAAGCAGATTAGTTTGCCGATGAGTGCTCTGGCCCCACCAATACGACGCTCGATCCTACACTGCCAGGCCGGCACAGCTGGTTTTGGTCGTGTAGCTACGTCACTGTTTGGAAATTTTACGTGAGCTACACGACATGCCGCTACGGCCGCGCAGTACATGATCGAGTGTGTATCGGTGAGATCTTCGCAGTCATCAAAATAGTTTGACAACTGCGAATCCAGAGCAGCCACCAGCGCCTTATTCTTATTACGCATGGGCAAACGAGGTAAACGCGGCCTAAACTCAAGCGGCATGTTGCGATACTCCCGAATAGCACACTCCAAAGCACTCCTCAGTTCATTATTGCACTGGGTACTTACGTTAGTGACCGTGTCAGTACTCACCTCGTCAGTATGAAAGGATATGTGGCTGGGCGGTGGTGCCACAACTGGCACCACAGGTTGCGACGGGGCGGTAATGACACGGTCACTCATTTCCGTTCGGAGGCGATCAAGTACAGTATCGTCCAACATATGATTACGCTGGATGACCCGCACCTGATCCGATAGTCGTTGTGCCGAAACGTTGACGGCTGGCTCAAGCACCCGAAACAAAGAGAGCATCCGAACACGGTACGCGGTCAGGTTGTTTCCTCCCTCTGTAGCCCCATAGTATGCGCGCATGACGTTTTCATTGGTCGATTGCGTCCATCGCATGCGCGGCACACTTCCGCCGGCAGCTGGGACCCTATCAGAGGCCGGTGGGCCTCGAGGTCCTAAGCACGCCGGCGGCCGGCGTCCTCCCCGACGACGCGTAGGTGGTGGTGTCGTCGGCGGCGAGTAGTACTCGTCGCTCGAGCTCGACGCAGCTGCCACGGCCGGTGTCACAGCACTCTCAGTGAGGCTGGGTTCCGACGGCGGCGAGGCGGAGCTGAGCGACGAGGCCGGAGGTGGTGGGCGTGCACGTCGTGCAGCAGCTCTTGTCAACATTCTAGCATTGTTGTCGTTTTATTTCATCATCATTCCGGTACAAAATATTATTGTATGACATAAAATGTCATCTGTCTTTAATCAATTTTATATTTTCTTTTCCTTTCATTTTTCGGCCTTTACTTGTTGAAGAGAAGTTTAGATTTGGTTTATTGCTTACTGTAGGGATATTGGAATAAAAAATTGTGGGTTTGCGGTACCGAAAATTATTAATTTATAATAAAATTTGCTTGAACGACACACAACACTTTTGACATCTAGAGTTGCCAGCTTATTATTATTATAACAGCTGGCTTTGGTCCTTAATGGACGTCAAGCTAACTATTGCTTGCTGTGCAAGGCCACGACAAAAAAGCCTCCTATAAGGTGGAATAATAATCTGTTGAAAGACGAAGCTAATTACGAGAAGCACAACAATGACCTATGGCTTGGGAGTGCTAAGACAAAAGAGGTTAAATGCTAGAATATGTCTAGCGGATGTCTAAAGAGGTTAAATATCTATTTCATCAGAACTAATGACGATAACGATAGCGAGCCTCTTCAATCTGAAAACTTTGAACGAACTTGATTGAGCTTATACAATTAGTTCGGAAATTTTATTAAAACTCAAACCATTAGGACGAAATAGTACTTTGTGTCTTACTTAAATCGCTTTAATCTATATAATTCATAAAATTAACCTGCGTCTGTCTTCCCGGCGGAATAAAAAATATCTCGCTGAAGTCTGCAAAAAATTCTGGCTAGACACTCTAGACAGTATACATTTTAATTAAACAAATTGTCATTAAGTCATTTTGTCATTTACCTTTATATCATGTTCTTGGAAAAAAACTTGAAAACGTAGCGCCAATATTTTATCTTGGCTTCTAGAGACTTGTACAGTAGACAAATTTTTATGAGTTTTAACTTGAATTTTTGAATAGAATGTTCTGCTTGTTTTGTTTATAAATAGGTCAAGCCCGTATTTACCCTATTAGGCGTCTCAGATTACATGCTCACGTTCCAATTCCATGCCCAATTAGTACAGCATTTACCGGACCCAATTTCCCAATAGCGGATATCGTTTCGTGTTGCTTTGACTATTTCCAAGAAATAACCCGACCCTAACCTCCCTTTGAATGGCTCTGAAAATTAGAGAAGCCTTAAAATACGTCGCTTCGACCGATAAACTTTGTTCATTTAAAACCAGTTTAATTTTGGTGTTTCTGCACCAATGATCTTGGACTCAATTAACACCAAACCCAATATTCCCCAAATTTCCTAATTGAAAGTTACACCAGTCACGGTTATAAGGATTTGTTTTCATTTCTGTACTTTGACTGGCACCGTGCCAAATGATCGATACGTTTTGGCAACATGCCAGACCATATGGCGACCGGACGAAAAAAAAGAAGAAAAAAAAAACAACAGTTTACTTGTAGTACATAATTTAAGATTCATCTGTGGACACTGATTAAATATAGGGCTTTATTGAAGACGATATTGGCTGGAAGATTATGGCAGACCAGTAAATAATTGTAATAGTATTGTCGGAGTAGACAGTCATTTCAATCGAGATCCGGTCATCTTGCAAAATATAATATGGTTATATCATTTTTTGCAGACAGTCGCCAACGAATAAACAGTCAAAAATATGTAGCCTCGTAACAATATCGAGCAATGTTAACAGCCTCTTGTTATGCAATAAATTTACAAAATATATAACCAATCAAAATTTTACAAAAAAAAAAAAAGAATAATAAAATCATATATGAAGTTATGACGTCAGTAAAAAAAAATATTTAGCGAGGTCATGGATATGGTCAATTGATTGAGCCAGTGATTACAAGGAAATAGAATATTATATATTAGCTTTTACACGAGATCTTGTTTGTGTGACATTAAACATATATCATGGACATCATCATTATAGTCGACGTCATTAAATATCTCTGGTTGAGCTTTGATGTTTAGGAAAAGATGTAATTTAAAATTGTCGGTGGGAATACAAATTTTTCTTGTTTTAGTATATTTTTGTTGTCATAAGCTGTCGAATGGTCATGGTCTTCATGTATCTTCCCATATATACCCATAATCATGTATCTTCTCATATATTTGTATTGTACCCATAGATTTAAGTTTCTGTCAAATTGTTACTATTTTGGTGTACAATAAAGTTTATTCTAGTCTATTCTATTCTTTTCTATTTTTGTAACTTATGGAGTTAACTAATTATCTGCTAGGCATATCTTAGTTGCTTCTGTTTTTTCTTCGTTTTCGTTTCTTCCGTCTTTTTTTGGCGATACATCATCAAAATAATACCTCTCGCTTTGGATGCAACGACTTCTACTGACAAAAACCAACTTGTGTTCCTTCAGTTGTCTTTTGCATTCCAGGACTACAGTAACTCTTTCAAACAATGCCGTATCCGACGTAGAGACTGTCAAACCATCAGATTTTAAACAAAAACCACAATGCTAATATGTTAAATAATCACTCAATTCAGTCGCATTAATTCGTGGTATAGACTACTGTACCGTGGCCTGCTTTCCGTTGGTTGCTTGCTATTGGCCACTCAGTTACAGATACTAACTCTGTAACCGCCTTGGCAACATCAGTTCTTGGTAGTAATTTACCACCTTCAAGACAATAATATTGTTTCGTAATTTCAACAAATAATATTTCTCACGTTAAACATTAATTTAAATGTCATCTTGTGAATTGTTTGGCACTGTTTGTACTGCGGCTTGTTACTTCATAATGAACGAGAGAACCTCGTGTATTTATACCAGTTTTCAATGGATTATGCTCATTCAATATATTTTATTACACTAGTGACTTGTTTGTGCAACTAACAAGATACAACTGATGAGGCATAATGAATGTATTACTTGCTTGAGTGATTTGTGTTTTTATTTTTGGAGGTATTTGAAGGAAATCGGATTCGATCAAGTCCAACTGCATTTTCCATTTTTGCTTTTCATAACTAGGAGTTTTTGACTAAGTAGTAACAATAGCATGAGTCAATTTCCAAGGTTAAGCAACGCTTGCCTAGGTCGGTTTGTGAATGGATGACCTCTTTTCCTCAGTCATGCACTCTTGAGAGAGAGAGAGCGTGGTCATATTTCGGTTGGGTCACCCTGTGCCACCGTCTCCCTCGCTTGGAAATTGTCTGGATCTTAACATAAATCTCAAGATTTCACTTTACAATTCAAATTTTGAAAATGTTTAAATAAAAATAAAGGTAGACAGAAAATGAAGCAGTCATTCTAATTGCCACTCGTATCCAATTGGTTGGTCCCGCCTGTATTTGTGGATCATTAACAGTCATCACGGATTCTCATAAGTCAGGGAATCTGGCACCATGTTTGTCAAGGGATATCATGTTACTTATTTACTGGGTTGTGGAGGTCAGACAGGCTCGACGTGAAATACCAGTTTCCAGCTGCGTTCGGCTTGATTGGAAGCCGACCCCAACACAGTTGGCAACACAATAAGCGCGGGCTTGTGGACTGTGAGCAATGGGTAGCTTGCTTTCCGACCGCCCGGTAACGTCCGGACCGAGACCAAGTCGTCGACAGCGCGCACTGTTCTCATGCGCCTCAAGGAGTTGTCGGGGCCAGGGCTAGGAGAGCAGGGTCGAAGCCTACGTGGGCCAAGAGTCTATTTCTGAAAGGCTCGGCCCCGGTACGAAAAACAACGAAGTAACAGGAGTGGTTTTTTAGGCAGTAAAAGTCTGACACTATGTCCCGCTCCGCCCAAGAGTGGGGGATGTCATTGGATGATTTTCCCACGAAAACAAAAAAACCGGCCAAGTGCGAGTCGGACTCGCCCATGGAGGGTTCCGTAGCAGCAAGTAACATAATATAAAAGTTCTTGTAGTTCGTTGTAACTTTGATCGACATTTAATAATAGTGTATTTTTTTAGATTTATGACGTATTAAAAAAAAACTACTTACTAGATCTCGTTCAAACCAATTTTCGTTGGTAGTTTACATGGTAATGTACATCATATATTTTTTTAAGTTTTATCATTCTCTTATTTTAGAAGTTTCAGGGGGGGGGGACACACATTTTACCACTTTGGAAGTATCTCTCGCGTAAACTATTCAATTTAGAAAAAAATTATATTATAAACCTCAATATCATTTTTGAAGACCTATTCATCGATACCCCACACGTATGGGTTTGATAAAAAAAAATTTTTGAGTTTCAGTTCTAAGTATGGGGATCCCCAAAATTTATTGCCCTTTTTCTATTTTTGTGTGAAAATCTTAAAGCGGTTCACAGAATACATCTACTTACTAAGTTTCAACAGTATAGCTCTTATAGTTTCGGAAAAAAGTGGCTGTGACATACGGACGGACAGACAGACAGACAGACAGACAGACAGACATGACGAATCTATAAGGGTTCCGTTTTTTGCCATTTGGCTACGGAACCCTAAAAAGGGCGTAGAAGTAACTTAAAATTGACTATCATCGTCGACCACATCCCCGTCGCTTACCATCAGGTGGAATAGTGATAAAAAACACAGACACTATACATAAATTTACATCCACCTGTAGTTCTAACAGAAATAGTTGCCAATCCTGTCCTCGAAATCCGGTAAAGAAAATCATCTCCACTTTTACCAGGGTTCACCCAATTGGCAAGGCGCCACAGCAGTTACGAGCATCGATCCAAACATTAATATTCGTACATTTGATGCACATTCAATGAGTACTCTGCTTTATGTCCGTTTAAAGCCAGACAGTGGTAAATATTATTAAATTTGGATTCAAAATATTGTGAGTTTTCTTATTTCTGGAAGGGTAGTAAAGTATTCTGAGACGTGAAGATCAATTAAAGATTATTGTGCATGTAATTGTACTTTTTATATCTATACTAATATGTTTTTCTTTGCGGCTGTAATAAATAAATAAATACTAAAGAGGAAAGATTTATAGTTGTGTTTGTATGGAATAAACTCAAAAACCACTGGTCCGATTAAAAAAAATCTTTCACCAGTAGAATGCCTCTTTATCACTAATTGGTATAAGCTACATATTTTCTAACGTACTGTACGGTGGTGACCCGTACAAAAGTGGAGCAAGAGAAAAAAAAACATCTTGCGCCAACCCCAAATAACACGGAACAAAGACAGGGAGATGATGATGAGTAAATTATAAAATCAACAAAAAAAACTTAATAATAGAAGGAGCGGCCTTTTTTTAATGTTCCCACTGCTAGGACCCAGGCCTTTTCTCTAGGAGAGGGAATGGACCGTAATCCACCACGCGGGCCCAGTGTGGGTTGGTGGATGCCACATGTCTTCGATTTTTTGGTTCTAGGCCATGCCGGTTTACTCACGATGTTTTCCTTCACCGTTTTGAGAGCAGTAGTGATGAAATAAATTACACGAAGTATTATATACATATATATAGGGTGATTGGTAACTAGTGTACGATACTTAAACACGTGATTGTGCTCATGATAACCAACAACTTTTACTATGGGAACAAACCTGAAATCGCGAAAAAAAATCAGCTGTTCAGTATATTTATGTTTGCCTAATGTACTGAATAGCTGATATTTTTTTCGCGATTTCGGCTTTGCTCCCATAATAAAAATTGTTTGTTATCAAGAGCACAATCACGTGTTTAAGTATCGTACACTAATTGCCAGTCACTCTATATACAAGGTGCAGTTTTAAAACTGCACAATATTTCAGGAGGTTGTAATAAAACTCATAAATAATCATATAAAAAAACGATACCTGGTCAATAATCAGTAATACTTGTTATTTAATTTTTTAATTACACTAAACTAAATCGATTGATCGATGGCCGCGGGGGCGTGGCTAGGGTATGGCGTGCTGGATGATGATTGGATGATACATTATTTATGAAACTATCGTTGCGAGTTAGTGTGTGTGAAAACGCCCTTTATTGTTCCGTGTTTGTGTGTGTGAAAAAAAGCGCGGTTATAAAAAAAAAAAAAATTACCTACTTATTTTATTATTGATTCGGGTCGAGAATCACTAACATAATTACCTCCTGAAATATTTTGCAGCTTCAAAACGACACCTTGTATAGGGCCTTTACCTCTTGGCCACCACTGCTCAAAAGTATCTCACCTGATGGAAAGCAATGATGTGGCTGACGATGGAGCACGCTTGACTAGAAGCAACCGATTCACCTTTGACTTAAATACCCCTAGGTTATAGTTATCAGGAAACACAGATCCGGTAGGGAATTCCAATTCTTAGCTGTACGCATAATAAAAACTTAATAATAGAAATAGACCGTCTTTGGCAAACGATGCACCTGAAAATCATTAATCGTAGCTTCTATTTGAGGTCATATAGAGTACGAACTACTACTGCGAGAAAGCTCCTAAACATGTCGACATTTAATGACGACAAATCAAATTTACACAGGCACAATTTTCAGCAACACAAACGATCAATTTGAAAACCAGCGTCAAGCACTATTTGTCTGGTATTCATTTTGAACTAGACCTATTTTAGGGCAAGTTATATAAATTTTGTTGCTTTTAATTTAATTTAATAATAATAAAATGGTCTCCGATATTATTGTACCGATAGTCGCTGAGTTCGTTTCATTATTATTAAGTTGAAAGGATACCTAGTGTGGCCGGGTGATAGGACAGAATGAAAGAAACGCTGACCTCAAGATATTTGAGATAACGGCAGGAAGAAGAAGCAGAATTCGAATCAGTCAATGGCTGAGTCATCGATAGCGTAATATGTCAATAGGCTTTATACTCGCGGGCTTCGACCAACATCTTAGGAGGTTCTCGTTAGGCGGTTGGATAAAGGATTCTGGAATCACTTTTTTGAATTGGCTCTCATTGTTTTTCTATAATTAAAATGTTTACATGTATATAATTAAACGATACGAGTGGTAATAATTAAAACATTTATTCCAGACAATATGAGATACAAAAAAAATCTGATCTGTTTAAAACAGTTAATGAATTATCGTAAACAAAAAGTCAAAACATCAATCCAAAAGTTAATAAGAAAAAAAAACTGTTTGTGTGTCTTTGTGTTTGTGCGAAATAAATTTATTTTCTTTCTTTCTTTTCTTTCATTAACACGGTAAAATAAAAACAAAGCAAATAATGTTCCAGCAGAAATAAAGAATGCACTGACGGACGTTGAGTAAATGTTGGAATATTTTACAAGAGTTCGTAAAAGTGAGACGTTGTTGCCATGCAGTTGGTTGTCGGCGATCTTTAAGGCGCATAGTCCCTTAAACATCTGGTTGGAGTTGAATACACACATACTCGTACTGCCGTCCTTTCCCGCTTAGAGCCCCGCTGACCTTTACAACTATAAACTTTGCAAAATATTGAATTGACATTTATGCTATCCACATTCTGAAGAACACGTTACTAAACCAGTATTTTTTTTTGTGTAAACATATTTCTAAAGATCAAAGCTGTTTGAAAAAAGTAGAGAAAACAAGCGAAAAATAATTATCATGGTGTTATATTTTTTAGACGAAAGTACTGTTGACAAAAAAAAAATGGTGATATAATGTTATTCAATATGATTTTTTTTTAATCTATTAACCCAACTGTTATTTAGGAGTAGACTTCAGAAATTCTGTTTTATGGCTCCCAACGGAAGCAAGGGCCTTAAGTAAATAATGTGCTGAATGCAAATCTCAGTATTGGTAGTTATGAAACGGATGCAGTATTTTGTCAGTAATATGTATATTGTCAGTAATATGTTTCAATAACTGTAAACTCGTGTTCATTTGAAATCAGTAGGAATAGAATTTATGCATGCAGTTTATCAAGATGTTCGCTATAATTTACAAAGACGTTTACATCGGAACGAAGTACTCCTAAAAGTCCTTTAAGGGCGTCCTTCCCGAGGTACATTTTCATTCATCCGCTCTTACGTGATTATGACGATATTAAACATATTTCTCTAAATATTTTTGAAAGAAAGATATCTTGTGGATATTATCTTCTCTGTATTTATCTTTAAATTACATTATTTCTATTGAAAATCATATTGAAATCAAATCATAAATTTGTGTAAGTCTAATCCTGTAAAGACCTTTGAAAATCTTCAAAAAAAACCTTTGGAACTTCATAATGTGCTCATAAATAAATTAAATAAATAAAAATATGACTAAGTATAAATAGAAATCTAGCACATTTAATTAAGATTCTGAATAGGTAATGAAATATTTTTCCAAAAACCTAAAAACTTTTAAGGTTTTTAAAGAAACATGTATTAAGTACATGGAATATTTTTTCTGAAATATTTGAGTAAATGGCGAAATCACCAAATGTCAACAGAATTCAGGCGTTATTTCTCTTCTTTGTTGTTTTCGATTCATCAAACATGAATGAAACAACAAGTTTTTAAATCATTACGTTGACGATTTTCAAGTGGGGTAGAGCCCTCTTAAGTTCTTTCACAGTGAGACGTGATCTTTAAGCTCAACAAAGAGCTCTATAAATTCGCACCACAGCTGCAGTTCCAATCAACTCGTTTCCTTTCAGCGCAAGCATTTCCATCGCTCTCGTGTCACAATTTCTTCGATTCAAAAAATCTTTCAATCCACAATTCGCCATCTCCCTCATCTATCAATATTTCAACAAGTGCGACGGTGACAAAAAATCCGACAATCATGTTCAACACATAATACCTCGACGTGAGGAGGGGAGAGGCTTAACAATGAGGCTCTAATGCAAACAGCGACGTAGCAAAAACGATCAACGATTGAACAAATACCACTAGGGTGGTGGTGCTGCGAAACAATGGCGATGCCTTGGTAGGGGGGCGTCGCCGTCGATGCTGAATTATCGTCTATATAGACCATGGCAAATAGACATGAATAAGACCCGAATAAAAGCGGTTCTGTCAGATTATGAGGGCAACGGGTATTCGGTAGTAATTACGTTCCAGATTTTGTGCAACTGGGTTCTCTGTTGCGTGGGTTCTGTCTAAAAATAATCGCGGAGGCGTCTGAATTTATGCAGTACAACTAGTAAATTCCATTGCATTTGATGCAAATTGCTCTGTGGTTGTGTTTGTTTCCGTGTTTCTATGAAATTGATTGAAATATAGCGTGCAACGGATGCTGATCCTGTGTTGTTTGGAATAAAGGATGGTTTCTTTGCTCTGTTTTTGTAGCAATATTGTAAGCTTTAAAGTCATCGCATTTTACGTAACGGAAGATTATGAACCAGAAAAAAGAAATAAATAAACTAGTGCGCTTCTCTATCAACGATTGCATCACTGCTTACCGTCAGTTGGGATCTCAGTCAAGCACTAGTTTATTTTAGATAAAAAAAAACCGGTCAAGAGCGTGTCGGGCCACGCTCAGTGTAGGATTCCGTAGTTTTCAGTCCGTCACAATAAGTGGAGTTTAAAAAAATGCTTGCATATACGATTATACTACAAACTTAGTCCAGAAATTATTTTGTACAACCTTTTTGTATTTTTTGTACAAAAACTGTTCTTTCCATCAAGTTCAAAATAATTTTCCTAGAAAGTCCTTATAAAGTTCTACTTTTCAGATTTTTTTGATATTTTCTAAACTTATGGTTCAAAAGTTAGAGGACACATTGTTTTTTACTTTTGGAGCGATTATTTCCGAAATTATTGACATTATCAAAAAATGATTTGAGTAAACCCCTATTCATTTTTAAATACCTATCCAAAAATATATCACACGTTAGGGTTGAAATTAAAAAAAAAAATCCACTTTACATATCCTAATTAAAACTTTTTTTCCAATTTTTATTTTACCACTTTGTTGGCGTGATTGATATTTATATCTTTTATTGCTAACGGTCACAGAGATTAAGCGAGGACGGACAGACAGACAGACGGACAGACAGACAGACGGACAGACAGACATGGCGAAACTATAAGGGTTCATAGTTGACTACGGAACCCTAAAAACAAAAAGGGAAGAAAGAAAGAGAGAGAAGGAGTGAAAGAAACAAAAGAAGAAAGAGAGAAAGAAAGTCAGATTGAATTTATTTGGCACAACTCGCAAAAATATTACACTAATATTATACAGGCAAAAGCTTGTGTGTGTGCGTGTATGTATGTTTGTCATTTCTTCACACTCGAACGGCTAAACGGATTTAGATGAAACTTACTTATTATCGCGGGAGTATGTTCCTTTAGGACTATTTTTACACCGCAGGGGCCCAATCAGGTCTAAGCCTACTGGGGCCATGGGTGATGCGAAAGAGTTCCTCGGAGCCCTGGAACAATGGCAAATGGCAAAGAACAGGAGTGGGTTTTTAGTCAGTAAAAATCTGACATCATGTCATTGGATGATTTTCCCACTTAAAAAAAGGACAATTTTCACACGGGCGAAGCAACTGGCAGCAACTAGTCAACTATATTTCAGACATGAAAATATTTAATTTACTCCGATACACAAAATAGTAAAACAAAATTATGTACGACGCAATAACTTGTAAATCCCAAAAGTTTTAAAGGCCTTCACATCAAAAAGTTATATATTTTCAATAACATTTACAAAGGACTGAAACGGGTCTAAACTTTGGATATTTGAAATTCAGGTCCAAACCCCAGCCATTAATGCCTTTAGACTCTAAATAATATCTTAGGTTTATGCAATTCAATTTATGAATTTATCCTTCGATATTTGTTCTCACGAATTTCAACCCTAAATTATTATTTAAATTAAATTTAAGCCTGTATAATAAAGTTATGTTTGGCTAAAATAGTACCTATATTCTAAGCTAAATTAAATATGAAACTGAATTTGTGGTAGCTATAAAAGATTAAGAAGTTGATCTATGTGTAGAATCATAGAGGTTTTAAAACCCACCATAAAATACCTCTTTTTTAATGCATTAATTAAAGTACCAATCAGCACTTATGTCGCTGAAGATAATAGAAAACAATATTAAACAGTTTTCGTTTTAAATCCCCGTAACCCACTAGCTTCTGCTAGCGGCTTTGCTCGAGTGAAAGTAGAAAATTATCGAAAGTATCTAAGCAGGAAGCAAAATCATAGCGCGATCATTTAAAATAATGTCTTTCCAAAAATTAGTACCTTATGGCTTGTCTCCCTAGATGGCGTTGGGATCAAGTTAGATCTCGCTATGGTTTCGTTACGGCTGTTTACCTAGGTCCAGTGCCGTAACTAGGGCGGTGCCAGCGGTACGCAGGCACAGTGCGCAAATCCTGATGGGGCGCAGAAATGATCAAACCAAGGACAAGCTTGGTATCATTAATTTTATCAGAAGGAGGTTACTGTTTCCCATTGCTTCTTGCTCCGTACCATGGCAGAACCAAGGCTGGACACTCAGATCGCCTCCACGGGTAAACTCAGACCTTATACACCGTGATTGCTGGGCGATCCGCACAAAGGTGACACCTACCTCCCTAGCCAATTTACAACCGTTTCGTTTCGATTCTCTTGTGTCAAACGCCTCGACCTCCGATTCCTTTATTCTGACCACGTTACTGAGCATTGACATGAGCGTTTCTTTCCACCAAATCCGAATCAGGTGGGTACGTCGCAAAACACTCATGTAAAGAAAGAAAGAAAAGTATTTATTTTGGCGCAAAAAACATTGTAGACAACAAAAGCTTAAGACAAACACAAAACAAAAAATAAATAAATAAAAAGTAACATTGTCTGTCACACGTTTGCGCCAAAAAAGGTCCAGTTCAGCGAAATGCCAGACTACTACGAGTAGTTGTCTGACGCTGGTTTTCAACTGAACCTTATTTGGAGTGAACGGATAAAAAGAAATTTACAATAAGTGTCAACACTACATTACATTAGTCACATTACATTGTCCGGTGAGGACATGCCTCAAGCGGATTAACCCAACCCGAACTTTTTTTAGGAACTGGCCCTGGGCGCATAAAAGGTTAGTTACATACGGCACTGCCTAAGTCTAGTGGAATTTTTGTTTTTGTTTCGAGCGTCGAGCAGCGCACCTATCGTGAATTATTGTAATTAAGAACGTGACGTAAATCCGGTAGTGTGTTATTTATTTCCCTCCAAGCCGACCCTCGGTCGTACAGCAAGAGTACATACTCCCGGGATAAAAATATATCATAAGTGTTATTCGAGAAAATAGTCAATCTGTTTACTTACCAAATTTCATCCAAAACCTTTCAGCATGTAATCATTTACATCATCATCAATTCAGCCGAAAAACGTCCACTGTTGCTGATAGACCTCCCCCAAGTGTCGCCATAATGACGGGTCCTGTGCGTCTTGCATCCATCGGATTCCCGCGACCCTCACCAGGTCATCGGTCGACTTTGTGGGGGGTCTTCCAATGCTGCCTAACATTTAACAAACATATAATAAACATATAACAAACATTTTGCTTTTATAATACATGTAAGTCTAATGTGAATTATTCTTTTGTATTTATGATTTTCATGTACGTGCTACATGTCATTCTAATTTCATAAATTTTAATAAAAATATGTATTTATAACTCTGTGAAACAATTTCATACTATTTCAATCAAAAACGATTTAAAACTTTATTTTAATATTAAAAAGCAAATTTATACAAACTTTCAGTTTTGAATTAACACGAGAATTCATAATAAATTGGCTCACTTTGAGCGTATGAAATGTTTTGATTAGTATGATAGGTAATGTTTACAAATTTTAAAACTTTGCCTTCACGCGTTAGGAAGATAAATATTTAATAAATGATTATGTTATTTTGAATATTTTGACAGAATGGAATAGTAGAAAAGTAATTTAATTAAAAGCATTAGTTCAGGTTGCTTTAACAGGGAAAAAAATGATGATGGATTTTAGTTGGGAGTCAGTGATAACGTGACGGTGCACGGTGAATGGTGAAGAAAAAAACATGCTCTGCCATATAAAATCAAAGAAAAAAATGCGGGTGACATCAAAAAGGCAAAAAAATAAATTAGTATATGTAGAAATAGCAAATCAATTAATTATTTGCACAGAACACAAACTATAATTTTCTTCCTAAATATATCAATAGATATACCTAGTTTTTATTTTTTTGAGAAATCATAAAAAAAATTATTGACACTTGCAACACACTAGTCATTAAAATCTACAACACTTCATATTTGAGATGTCCTTACCTAATACAAAAGCCGATGCTAACAAGGAACCGGTCTAACTCCTTGTCATCAGATATGTTGAAAGCGTGTAAGCAATCGTATAATGGTAAAATATAATTTTTTTTTGGTGGGTAATAATCATCCCAATGACATACCCCGCCCTTGGGCGGAGCAAGAGATAGTCAGACTCTTACTAACTAAAAAACTCACCCCGTTCCTTCTCGCCTTTCATACCGGGGCCGAGCTACCTTTAGGAGTTAACCCTGGCCCCAGTAAAATATAATGTCAAATATGTCACGAAAAAAGATTTTAAAAATATAATTCAAACAAATTTTCTATGAATGAACATAATACTTACTTTAATGAATTCATTCATAAACAATTTCCATTAACAAGACATACAAAATCGATAAGCTGCAACCTATAGACGGACGTAAAATATAACGTCTTCACTTCGGGCCAAGTATCATTAATAGTTAGTGCACACAAGACGAAGTTAAATTGAGATGTAAAGTCCCAACTAGGGTTAGCAGTAGACGTGCCGATCGGGGAATAGGAGACATTCTAGTAATATGTGAGGAGTTCTATTTTATGCACGTGGTCGGGAATATTAGGTCCTTACGGTTAGAATAAAACTAACCGTGACATTAACCGCTTTATTCTAAAACGCGATCTGTAGAAGGTCCGGAATTATTACTAGGTTTAAGACCATGACTAAAGAAAATGTCATAAAAAAAATGACGTTAATCACTACTAAAGTTACAGTTGTACTAAAGTTAGACCGCCAAAACCCCTAGTTTACTATGGTAAAACCAACCTCGATACTAATATGTATAATATTATATAATGTTAGCATTGATTTTGTGTGTTATTCCATATAAAAATGGTTAAAAATGGATATTAATATGATTGACTTGACGGATCTGGAAGATTTAAATATTTCAAATAGATAGATTTTGTACTATATTAAAATATAATTTTAACGACTGACACAAACAAGACTTGTTGGTTGGCAACCACACATTAGACACGCTATAACTCTTGTACTAAAACTAAGTGTGTTGTTCTCTATGTAACTTGTGCCGGTTCTCCAAGATGTTCCTTGAGACTGACCATCGATTATTATAGTGGGGGTGATCGGCGGCGGAGACCTCTCGCGCCGGGCCTTGGTCGAGGCCATGGTCCGGAGCGAGGAGGAGTGGCAGGCGGTCGCCGACTTCTGCGAAGCAGTAATGCTCGCTAAGGAGGAGGCCGACCGCATCAGGCAACGGCGCTCTCGCCGCCGCCGCCGGGATTCCGATCCCGATTTCCAGCCACCGTAGGCGCGGGCTTGCGGACAGTGAGCAATGGGTAGCTCGCTGTCCGGCCGTCCAGTAACCGTCCGGACCAAGCCCAAGTCGTCGACGGCGCGCGCTGTTCCTACGCGCCTCAAGGAGTTGTCAGCAACAGCAGGGGCCCAGCCGGGTCGAAGCCTACTGGGGCCAGGGCCCCCTTTTATCCGAAAGGGCGCTCGAGCCCCGGTATGAAAGCTTGAAGGAACGGGATGGGTTTTTTAGTCAGTAAGAGTCTGACACTACCTTCCGCTCCGCCCAAGAGCGGGGGTTGTCATAAGATGATTTTTCCCATCGAAAAAAAAAAACCATCGATTATATAGTTGTAGGTATGTTACCTGCACTAATGGGTATTTGATCCAGTCTGTAGGTGGCGTCACTGAGTGCGGCAATTTTGCAACTACATTTGGTATACTGGTTAAAACAATTGTATTTGTTAATAAATAAAAACAATAGGGATGAATGAGCGAATCCTTATTGTCTTCGCGTCTTATCACCCCCACACTAGCATTTTTGACAGTCGAACGGAGAATTACGCGCCCTTTTCACTGTGGTATACTTTTGAAATTATAATAACTAAAATGTTTTGTGTTAAAAGTGTGTGTATCTTTAATATTACATGTGAAATTATTGTTTTTTAAGTCACTTTAGGCCCTAAGAGAATAATGTTTACAGTTGTTGTTTTTTTATTTAATTCATCAAATAAAACAGAAAATTTGTGTGGTTTCTGCAGTAACAAATCAACTACATGTTGTATATCTTACACTGGAGTGACGGAATTATATTGCCGAATGCTACCACTACTAGCACGTGTGCTTCTGGTTTGCAATCCCTGCTTTAATCTTTCATACTTTTGAATTGACTAAGAATAATAAGTATAAATAAATCACTTTCAAAAGGATCAAAAGTTTAGGTTTTTTTGTAAGTCTCTAAATATACGGCATAAACTGTCGTATGATTATTTTTTCTGATTCAAGAGATTGCTATTTGATATTAATTTCAGCTGATACCTCCACGTGTTCTTAAGAAAAGAGGGTCTTGGATAGAAGTTCAACAAATTGATCCTATAAAAGTCGACTGAGGAATGGAACTCTAAAAATGAGTTGGTTGATCTCCCAACCCTATTAAAATATAGTCTTGAACGTTCTCAGCTAATTACAGTTTAAAGTTTAAGTGTTGAATGAAATATTTAAAGCTGCAGTTTCTGTTGTAAAAGACAACTAAATCGTCTTGGGTACTTTTGGCTTAACAATTTCGTAGTAATAACTAGTATGATGCACTTGTAGAGTCGAAGCTCTAAAGCCTTGAGCATCGCTGCCGAGTTGCTGGTCTGTCAGTTTTCTATCATATACATTTCGGGGAGTGTACACTGGAATTGCACAGTCTAATTTCGCCAAGTCCGTTCCATCATCGAACCACAACACATACGGTTTTGCGCCACTAGTATATGGTAGACATTCCACTCATACGCACTAAGCGTTTTGGGAACACATTTATTATGCGTACAGCCAAGGAGTGGAATTCTCTGCCGGAGTCTGTTTCCTGATGCCTACAACTTTCTTTAAATCAAGAGTGAATAGATTGCTTCTAGACAAGCGTGCTTTATCGTCGACCACATCTTCGCTTACCATCTGGTGAGACACCATCTCACCAGATGGTAAGCGAAGACGTCGATCGCGAGCCTGTCAATAATTAAAAAAATAGTATGAGCGACGACTACTAGTGTAGTAATCATTTGGTTTCTTTTGCAATGTAAACAACCATGGGACAAATTGGGCTCAATGTCCAACTTAGTCAGGGCTTATGCCATTGTAAAAGATTCTGTCTGTACTTAAATTGGCATCACCTTTCATTCCATTGCTGAAAAAAGATACCACCTAAATAGGTTATGTAGAACAATACAATTGGTCATCAATTTCTTGGTCAATAACAATAATAAAACTAAGTTTCTTGACTTAGCTCGCGAGATTGTCGACATGTGGAAAGTGGACAGCAGTCATTGTGTCAATAGTCGTGACAGCCAATGGCTTAATAGCCAAGAGCCTCGACCAACACCTTAGGAGGCTCTCGTTATGTGACTGGATCAAGGGCTTTATTCAGAAAGTGTTAGTCCTAGACATGGCTCGTATAGTTAGGAGGTCCCTTTCCATGACAGCCGGTAGTTTGGACCCTGTTCCCAACACCGGCGGATTACTATTTTTTTAAATTTTTTTTTACATAATTTTATTTAAAAACGTTTTTAATAATGTAACTTAAATTAAATGAATAAATAAGATAATATGTTAACAATAATACAGAGAATATTAAATATAAAGATATTGCAAACCTATTTACCAACCTACCTAGGAATCAGTACTAAACTTAACCATCTTCACAACAAGTAATATCGCCTTTACAACTTCTATTCATAGTATAGACGTAACCAGTGTCACTGGAACATATTCATAGTTTAACTTACATACAGGTGCTACATATGTCACCTAGCTTGCACGTAGAACTTAATTGCAAGACTATGGAAGGTGCCATAGAGCTCGGAATGACTACAACGACTGTAAACACTACTATAACAAACAACATTTGTTTTATGTACTGAGCTCAATTAATCAAAAATCTGCTTTATTCGTCAGTGAAGTTACTATAAATATTTTGGAGAAATATATTTTTTTGTCTCGTAAAAAAGACATTATGACGTTACACTGCGTTACAATTTCGCTATACGTCACGATATATTACACCTGTCCCAATGTTTGTCTGTCATCAAATCTTACAAATTAAATTTGACCCATTTCCCGGTAACCGATTGAGCTGAAATTTTGCATGCATGTGTAAATCAGATGACAATGCAAAATCATTATGGAGCTGATCTGATGATGCAACTGGAAGGTGGCTATAGGAACTTGGTAGTTAAACGACACAACCCCATCGAATTTGGGCTCCTATGATTCGTCTTGACGAGCATTAATTATATAGGTATACCGAGCTATAAAAGCTTGCTATGATAAAATGATTTTCTTTATAATTTTTACTTATAAACCTGACGACATATTAACCTGAACTTTGAAGCATTTTATCTTTGCCAATTCATATTTATTTGATTTGACGCAGCGTTGTAAGGCCTTTCGAAGGTGTACCCATGACCTGGTGAGGGTCGCGGGAATCCGATGAAATCCAAAAAATTATGCGGACACAATAGAAAATGCCTATGTCAGTTGATGATGATTTTAATGCAAAAGATACCCGTCCAACATTTTTTTTAATGTATTCAAATGCAATTGCCATGTTTTCCTCAAGAATCTTTTCTTTTACTGATACGTTTAGATCCTTAGAAAAATTTTTCAATGTCGTCTTCAGTTGAATGCACAAATGACTCCGCGCTAATGACTCCAGAGCTTTTTTATTTCAAGTGTGAAAGCTTCAAATATCTTCTCCCGCTTTAGGGCGTGTCCGAATTTCACTGATTAAAACCCACTTCTATGTTCCTTCTTTGCCTTGCGTTTCGGCCCCAGGTTTCCCTTTCTTTCTCTTTCCGAGGTCTATGGTAACTACCCACCTATGTTTCACTTGATACGCTACTAGGAGTTAATTCTGAGACTGCACAGTGCCGTTACATCTCAATCTAAGTTGGGATTTAATTTAGATCTAACGATATTATAGATAGCGTTTTCTTACGGCCCGTTCACGACCTTGAGCTGTAGACCTGTTGACCTGTGAGCGGTAGCTAAGCACGGGGCGGCGAGCGGTAAAATAAAAAATATGAAAATGTTTGAAGCACGCCACGAGACGCCGCTCATAGCGAAAACGCTCCACTTACCGACCGCCACGCTCGCCGCGCCGCACGCCTCTAAGACTGAAGTCATCACCAGGCCATTAGCGCTAGCTATGACTCATGCTACTAATGATGCCGTCTCCATTTGTGACCACACAAATGACTCCAAGGTCTATGGTAACTATCCACCTATGTTTCACTTGATACGCTACCAAGAGTTAATTCTGAGACTGTATAGTGCCGTTACATCCCAATCTAAGTTGGGATTTACTTTAGATCTAACGATGTTCTAGGTAGACTGACGACCTTGTTGGGAGATCGAAGATGGATCGTATATTAGTTTGGTGTTTGATGAATATTTAGGAGTTAGATATTCTAATAGATTGCAGTGTAGTCAAACATGTTGATCTATAATTTTCGGAGTACTTCCAATAGAATTTTAATATTAGGGGGGCACGGCAGTAACCCCATCAAGGCAAGCAAAAAAGTGGTACGGCCGTAACATTCTTTTCTCGAAACAGTTCAGGCCATTTTTGATGCCCTATAACTTCAACGTGTTTCAAACAAAAAGCCAGCCAAGTCAATCTAGGTCCTCAAGGGCCTTTAAGTACGGACTGAATAAATTAACCGACTTGGTATTACAACACACACACACAACTCACAACTTTTTATGATAGAAGAGCTGAGTAGCAAGCCTTGGTTTTTTTTACTAGTTATGTTTATAATGGTTGTATGACTATAAATTAGTTACGTAAACCTTTGTCATTCATTGCTCTTTCTATTGGTAAAAACTGCATGAAAATTCGTCGCTTGTTTAAGGTTCTTTAGCTCTTCCAACGCTCGTCTTCCGGTACGAGGTCGCCACTCCAGAACCTTTCGTCCCCATCGACCTTCTATTCTGCAAGCGATGTGCCTGCTCAAACTTTCACGTTTATTATATGAAGCGTGATGATAAATCCTAATGGTTTTTTTTTTTATCAACTTGACAATGCTTTGCTGCATGTTTAAAATTAATTTCACTCTTGTCATTGTCATCCCTAGTTTATGTCAAATGATTATGCAATTTTTCCCACCTGAAAAGAAACTCATTAATATTATTTTCCACACACAAAAAAAAACAATGACTTACCATTTTAAAAACTGGCCAAGTACGAGTTGGACTCATACACTAAGGGTTCCGTACTACAATATTAAAATTAACTAAAAAATATTGTTAAAATATCGTTTCTTGTTTGGGAACCCTTTTAAATTTTTTTTTAATTTGTTGTTGTAGTGGCAATAGAAATACACAATTTGAGATTTTTTTTATTTCAACTCTCTACCTTATGAATTATGAGATACATTCCGATGACAAACAGATGGACACACAGACAGAAAGTCAGATGGTCGGACACTGAAAGCTTCATAATAGGGCCTCTTTATGTGGTTTACGAGATACAGCCCACTAACAGACAGACGGACGGATAGACAGATAGACAGACAGAAAAACAGATGGACGGACAGTGAAGGCTTCATAATACTACGGAATCCTGAAAACAAAGCGTAACAAATACCTCTTATGGTTTATAAGATGCAGCCTACTAACAGACAAACGCACAGACAGACAGGCAGACAGAAAGTCAGACGGACGAATAGTGAAGGCTTCGTAATCGGGTCCTGTTTGTTTGGTTTACGAGATACAGCCCACTAAAAGACACACGGACGGATAGACAGAAAGACAGATGGTCAGACAGTGAAAGCTCCGAATCGTAATAAGGTTCCGAATTTTTATAGTTTTTAAGATACAGCCTGCTGAAGACGGACGGACAAACAGCGGAGGCTTCGTAATAAGGTCGCGTTGGCTGCTTTGAGTACGAAACCCTAAAAACGCAGGTGTAACAAACAAGCTGGGTTATTTCCCAAGTTTTCGAGCAAAAAATCTCCAAATTCACAAGCCTGTCTAATTTAGTTAGCTGAGTTGAGCAATCTTGTCTAAGATTGTTCAGACTTTGTTTATGTTATGTAGTCAAGTTTCGCGACGTTTCTCTCCATCGCTGTTAATTTTCGAACAAAAGTTTTGGAGCGAGGTACGGAGGAGGTACCTCGAAGGAGGTAGTTGGTATCTACCTCTTGTTCTTCCTACTAGTATTTGTATAGCCTTGTACCTATTTATTGTGGTAAAAAGGGAACAGGTTCTCAATTCGGTTGTACTTTTTTTTGTCATCATGATTTTTTTTTCTTATGTTTGTTATCTCAGAACACAAGAAATCTCAAGATTAGTTGAACGTATTTGCTAGAACTGGGAATCGAAATCGTATCTGAACGAATGTGAAACAGAGATGTACTGTACTTCTATCTGCTTTGGAGTTGAATTTATTTATAACTAGCTTTTGCCCGCGGCTTCGCTCGCGTTAAATTCCGGATAACACGGTTCCCCTTTCTGTGGGGGGTTAGTGAACTCCACCGGGGGTGACGTAACCTAGAACAAAGTTATTATTTGCGGTTGGTACAGTAATCGGGTCTAGGGATTGAACCGCAAAATTAAGTTTGTTTTTTATTGTATATACTTTTTCGGGATACCCAGTATGGTGCCCAGGATATTAAAGAATAATTATACCAAGTTTCATCGTAATCGAACCGGTAGTTTTTGCGTGATGCCTGAACAAATAGACAGACAGACAAAAAATTTTTTAATCACATTTTTGGGCTCGGTGTCGGTCTCGTAACACCCCGTGCCATTTATTTTTTTTATATTTTCAATGTACAGAATTTTCACTTCTACAGATTTATTATAATATAGATTTATATCTGCTCTGACATTTTTAGTAGTCCGTGAGTAGGTTTATCTATTATTTGTTTTCAAGTTTATCGCTACCATTTTCGAAACTGGAAGAGGAAATAATGTCTGTGTGGTAAGTCGAATTTATTACGATTTGATCTAGCTTTTCAAATGCTCAGAGTAAATTGTAGGGGGTAAAATAATTTAATTGAGACGCTTACGGTTTTCGTTCGACGGTGGAATTTGATTAGTAGTATTTTAGTCAATGAGAGACGTTAACATATTTTTTTTATAACCCGTTAGATTACCTAGTTCTGTTCAGCTGAGTTTTAATTTTGTCTAATCTGTTTTTTTTTTTTTGAAGGTTGAAATTCATCAGTGAGTTCTCCCATTCTGGGTGAAGCAAGAGTCAAACATTTACTGAACCACGCGTGTTTTTTCACTTGCCCTTTGCGTACCCGTACTACGGGAAACAATCCTGCAGCCCTAAAATAGAGTATGTGTGTGTATCTTGCTCGCTATCTTTAACACAAATTCATTTACCCCTTTTACAAACGGAAAGATTCATTCTAACTGCTAACTCCAGTCCCTTACAATGACATATTTCAAACTAAACTCAATAATTTCCTACAAGAAAATCTTTCTATACAACGCAAACGATAGTACGGTACCTTTTGTAACGAAATTGAGTTTTATGCTCCAAAGAACCGAATACACGGCGTAACAAACTGGTCAAGTGATTCTGACTGGACCGTTCCCTAGAGAAAACGGGGCAAGATGGGGTAGCGCGGGGGAAGAAGGCATAACACGGGGGAAGATGGAGTAACACAAGGGAATACGGAAATTGTGTGCTACTTACAAATACGAGTGTGATACTTGTAGATTGTTGTGTTGCTTTATTAGTCTTCGATTGAAAAGGGTAAAATGACATTTGTAAAGTAAATGTTATTGGGAATGAGTAATTCTAAGGAGTTGTTTTAGTTAAAATTTTGTTATCTTTGAAGACATGGGCACGTAGATGTGGCCATTACATGTTTGCGGTATGAACTTTAAAATAGACTTTGACCCCCTTTTTTATGTTGGAAAAATCATCAATGACAACCCCCGCTCTTGGGTGGAGCGGGAGATAGTGTCAGACTCTCACTGACTAAAAACCCGCCACGTTCCTTCAAGCCTTCATACCGGGGCTCAAGCTGTCTTTCGTAACTAATCCTGGCCCCGGTAGGCTTCAACCCAGCTGGGCCCCTACTGTTGCTGACGACTCCTTGAGGCGCACGGGAACAGTGCGCGCCGTCGACGGCTTGGGCTCCGTCCGGACAGTTACCGGACGGTCAGACAGCGAGCTACCCATTGCTCACTGTCCGCAAGCTCGCGCCTATGGTGGCCGGAAATCGGGATCGGAATCCCGGCGGCGGCGAGAGCGCCGTTGCCTTGCATTACTGCTTCGCAGAAGTCGGCGACCGCCTGCCACTCCTCCTCGCTCCGGACGATGTCCTGAACCAAGGCCGGTCTGAGAGGTCTCCGCCACCGATCGCCCCCACGAGGCCACGGCGATGCTCCGCCCAAGCAGGGCACACCTCGACTATGTGCTTCACCGTGTCCTCCGGGCGTTCCGCACAGTGGTGACACCCGGGCGTCACTTCCGCTCGAATCCGGTACAGGAACCTCCCGAACTTACCATGTCCGGTGAGGACCTGCGTCATGCGGAAGGTAAGGACGCCAGACTTTGACCCCTGAGATTTTTTTCGGTGTTTCTTCTTAGGGTTGTCGAATAAGGAATACCGGAACAAAAGTATTATTTAAAAACCTTTTTTTTTATTACTAATTACTTATCATTAATATGGCATGGGAGTCCTAAAAAGTGTTTTATAGTATAAAAAATCAAAGTACATGAAATTTTGTGTGTTTTTGATAATATGTGAATTACTTAAATTCATTTAAATAATGATTAGTCCTGTCTAACACTTCTTCAATTTCATATTTTGTTTATTTTTTATTCCTAACTGCTACATAAATCAATACTTAGAACATTTCCTCTAAAATATTTATGCAAGATTTATTACTACTTCTATTTACAAATAAAGCGGCATGTTGGCTTAAAACATTGCTTAAATCCATTAAAGTTGACGAATTTATGGTTTCCAAACACCCTTTCAAGAAGTTTATTTTTATGAAACAAAATATCACCTTGTTTAATATTATGTACTCACATAAAAATATCTTTTCTTAAACAAAATCTGACACTGAGTCTTCTTGACGCTCAGTAGACGTAAAAAGACTGAAATTCTCATATTTTGATAAATTCTCGCATGACACCTGAATTCCCAAAGTCAACTTCAGGTGAGGCACTTAAAGTTTAAAATCGAATGTCTCAAAGTAATGACAGGGGTACATTAACTTTTCAAATTTAATATGAGAAACCCAGGGGACGACATTTTTATGGTGACGTTGAAAAATATACTTTAAAACGGTTCGGTGTAAGATTTATAATGGCGGTGTCAAAAATGCATTTGATTATGCGTATAATCTATTGCTATTTGATCGGGGAAGAAAATATGGGTAAAGTGAAATGGTGATTTTTGAAGTAGAGTACCTACAGATTACACAAATATTATAAATGCGAATTTTGTAGAGTATGTTTGTGTTAATCTTTCACGCTCAAACGGCTGAATAGATTTGGGAGAAATTTGTCACACGAGTAGACCATCGTTGACTACATCATCGCTTATCATCAGGTGAGATGGTGACCAAATGCGAGCCTATTAAATAAAAAAAAAATGTTCTGGAAGTGGAGATAAGATACTCTCGATGTAAAAAACATCGAGAGTCTGATCCCTTGATATATTTTTTTTATTTTTTATGGAAGAATCTAGTTTTGAGCTATTGCATAGCTTCTATCGCGGGCCTTGAGCATGGAGACCGAATCCAGAAATTCCGTAACGAAAATAACCTAACAGGGGCCACTCATTTGTTTTTTGAGCGTGGTGATTGATAAGAAAACAAATGAGTGAACAATCAATCAAAATTCAATTCAATGTGTAAAAGTGTAACTTCAATTAATATCAAAGAAAAAAAAACAAAGGAAAAAAAATACTGCATAAATAAAATAAATAAATAATTATAATTGCATAAGTTGATAAAAATGCTATGCAATAGCTTTACCGCGGCAGTCCCCGAGTGCCCCACGTCTTTTTTTTTTGTATTTTATTAGGTAGTTAAAGCTAATATATTTATTTTTGTATTTTAGTAACAATATTCACTTTCATTAAAAGGACATAACGATATTCAATTTATTATTTTCATTATATTCTACTTTATTGCTTTACTTAATTTATTAAGTAATTAGTTAAGATATTCATTACAAGAAACAGTTCACCAGCAAATTGAATCAACAATTTTTATATAGATCCAATAAAATAAATGGACTGTAAACGATTTTACGAATTTCCTTTCGTTATTGTTATTGTAAATACGTGATATTTCTACTAACATTTCATTCATAACCAAATTGTATAACTATATATTTGATTATAACGAGGATTACATAAAAATAAATATAGATTGAACAAGCTTTTAATGAAAATCATTTTTTCATAGTAAGCTTTTATAGCTCGGTATACTTATATAATACTCGTCAAGACGAATCATACGAGCCCAAACTTGATGGGGTTGTGACGTTTAACTACTAAGTTTCTATAGCCACCTTTCGGTTCCATCATCAGATCAGCTCCATGTCATAATAATATTGCATTGTCATCTGATTTACACATGCATGCAAAATTTCAGCTCAATCGGTAAGCGGGAAGTGGATCAAATTTAATTTGCAAGATTTGATTACAGAAAAACATCGGGACAGGTGAAAATAAATAAAAGCTTGTAAAAATGAAGACCGCGACGCGCCCAGATCAGCGTGTATGTCATATGTGTGCGCAGTGTAACTCTAGCTTAACATAAATACCTTCTTTATGCAGCAAAACTATAGGTACATCATTTATGTGTTTCGCTTTGATATCGAGTTTCACATTCAGTAAAATGCTCGCTCTCAGTGCGCAGTACATTCCTTCAGTGGGAACTCCTATTACACTCACGTGTGCACATATTTTTCTGTACCAGTTGGGAACGGCGGGTAGGCTGGAGTAATTTAACTGAGCATAACGCAGCATAACGCTGGGTACCGAGATCAAACGTTGGAGGTTTATGTTGTTTGCGTCTTTTTATAAGCATAGATATGCCTCTGCTTTTATGGGCGTGTTATATGAAATAGGACTTGTACTAAAGTGTTTATTGGAAGGTTAGGTTATCGGAAAAAACTGGTCAAGTTCGAGTCAGACTCGGTTTTGTAATATTAGTGTTACAGTCATTTTCAAACATGCTTTTTCACAGTTTTGTTTCAAGAGACAAACAACCCTTTCACGTTATGCAACCATGTATATACTTAAGCGATATGAGTAAAATCGATAAATAGACTTGTATATAAACTAAAACGTCGTAAACATATATGGCTACAATAAACCCTAACTATTAAGGAGATTTGCTATTCGGTAAAAACCTACTTAGATTAATGTCGATTTACTTTACGATTATTTACTAGCTTTTGCCCGCGGCTTCGCCCGCGTTGCATTAGGTACTTAAGGAATCGGGATAAATGGTAGCCTATGTTCTTTTCCATGTTAAAGGCTATATGCATGCCAAATTTCATCCAAATCCGTTCAGCCGTTTTTGCGTGATTAAGTAACAAACATCCAAACATCCACACTTTCAGATTTATAATATTAGTTAGGATTGTAGTGATCGAGCGATGGTAGAGTGGTGGTAGAGCAGTGATAGCCGAGCAGTAACGGCCCCGGCGTATAAGTTGTAGGTCGCGGGTTCAAATCCAGCCAGGTGCATTACTTTGTGTAATTTATTTCATCACCACTGCTTTTGAAACGGTGAAGGAAAATGTACAGCTGTTGGTCCCAGTTTTTTCATGGGCCATAATCCACGCGGGCCCAGTGCGGATTGGTGAATGTTTTCGAATTTTTGGTTCTAAAACATGCGGTTTCCTCACGATGTTTTGTTTCATATAGGTTAATATATATTATATGTATAAGTCAGTTAACATTAAATGTACTTAATAAGTGAATAAAGATTCAAGAATTTTACCAGCAACATTTTTTATCAAAATATTTTTAATTTTCAACTTCAAAGGTTGACTAAATGATGTAAATAAAAATAGGGACTAGATTTTTTTTCACGAAAAATTTCTATGTTTTCCTCATCTTATAAAATAAGTTCACAGATTATATTTCAACGAATATCTCCATATTTTTTGGCATGTAAATAAATTCAATATACTATGCTCAATATCGCAGATGTTTGTTTGTTAGAACTACAATAACTTCAGATATCTGACTTCAGAAACTGCTCCATTTGTTCCCTGGCCAGATGCTTTTGAAATAAACTTTGGCATAGATAACATTTTGTTTGTTATTACTTTACTTCGTCATTGTTTTTTTTTTATGAACTGACACTATTGTGTTTTAGATTTCTAAGGTCAGGGAGATTTTTTTTAGTCGGTCTTTATTTTGTTTTTTTTTTTCAGTTTTGTGTATCCAAAAGATAAAATGGGACCCTATTACCAAGACTCCGCGGTACTGCTTCTGAAAGGAAGACTCGGTCTTGGTATGAAAGACAACGAAGAATTGGGTTTTGATGTTTGACATTTTTATTATTGACATTTTGATTTTCGAAATTTTGATGATGATATAATAATCTAATGATAATAATATTTTTTTTTCTTTTCATACAAACATATATTTTAAATTGAGTTGATGATTTAATCATAATAATTAAAAATTTATAAATTAACCTAATTCATTGTATAATAATAATCATATAAAAAATAATTTTAATTTTTTTTTTTTTTCATACCAATTGGTAAAATGTGGCTGAGCTAAATGTAATCTTAAGAACTATGTATTACCCATATTTGCAAAATAAAAATTCTATTCTATTCTATTCTAGTCAGTAAAAGTCTGACATACCCTCGCGCTCCGCCCAAGAGCGAAGGATGTCATTGGAGGATTTCCCACTAAAAAAAAATGTGGCTGCAGTACTCTATCAGCTTCGTTATGCAATCGACGATCACCCATCTACGAACGGACCTCGGCAAGCGTTGACGACGTTTTTCAAGCGTACAGTAATAATAATAATAATATTTCACAACTATCACACAGCGCCGTCTAGTCCCAAGCTAAGCAGAGCTGGTGTTATGGGTACTAGACAACTGATAAACATACTTATATATTTCTAAATACATGCATATATAGATAAATTACACCCAGACACAGAACAAATGATCATGCTCATCACACAAACATTTGTCCTGTGGGAATCGAACCCACGACCTCCGGCATAGCAGTCAGGGTCACTAACCACTAAACCAACAGGCCTACCAAAACAGTAATTTTCTATGGGTGGTTGTAAATTTGTATGTATGGATGGATGGTTTTCCCACCGAAGAAAAAAGATAGGCCGCTGCTGATATCATTTTTAGTTCCAGGAGTATGTGCCTTTGGGACAATATTCAAAAAACGCGGGTAAAGCCAATGACAGTAGTTAGTCTATTGTAAACATTTGGAATGGAAAATACTGTCTCTTTTATATTGAAGGAATTGTTTACCTGGACTGCATGGCAAGTTATAAAATGTCTACATTTTTATTGCTCAAGCTATAGAGGTACATTGTTGCAATTTTCAATTCACTGAATATTTTTATTCGTTCGCAAGAATTCAAATGTAAGTTTATTATGAGAAAGTGGTGTCACAAACACGCATAGCCGAAAAACTTCGGCAAAGTGCGAGTCAGACTCGTAAATTGAGGGTTCAGTACAAACTTACCTATGTTAATGAAACGAGTATCGAAGATTTTTCCGAACTGCAAAGTTTTTTTTTCTTGTAATAAAAGTGTTACTCCACTTTTTCTTATACTAATACTAGCTTTTGCCCACGGCTTCGTCCGCGTACATAAAAAATATAGCGTATGTCACTCAGGAATAAACCAGCTTTCTATTTGTGAAAAAAATTTAGGAAACCGACCAGTACTTCCAAAGATTACCTCCTACAAACAAAAAAATCATCATCATCATTTCAGCTGAAAGACGTCCACTGTTGGACATAGGCCTCTCCCAAGTGTCGCCACAATGAGCGGTCCAAAACAAACTTGTATAATATTAAGTATACATATATAGATTAGTATAGATTAGTGCTCTGAGATCTATCTAGCTTCATATTTAATTTTAGAATTCCAAGTCAACAAGAAGTACCGTATTAGTTTTTTTGATTACCTAGCGAGTGTTAAAATATGCACCTAAACCTCCGTTTCCCATAAGCGGCCTTATCTTTTGATTGCGTCATTTTAGAAGTTTGATTTTCACTGCTACTTTTGGTATTTGATATTAATATTTTAGTTTCATACCACCACGCGTTCCAGAGAAACAAGTTCTTGGCGAACGGACAACAAAGTGATCATATAAGGGTTCCGTTTTTGCTGACTTAGGTACGGATCCCTAAAAACACAAGAACAACCCAAAAAGGCCATGTTTTTTTTTTAATATAGCATGTTTTTTGTAAAGGCCATGTCCTATGGGAATGTGTGTTCTTAAAAAAGTTATATGGGTTTTTACAAGGTCGACAGCCCAGCGGTCCTCTCTAGAGGGCTTTTAGACTCAAACGTACACATACGAGTATGCCATGTAGCGTTTAATTTTACATTGAAAAATACTGCCTGTAGGCACTTGTTTAACATTTTTACAGCAGTAGCTAAAAATGGAAATACAAAATTTTTGGCAATAACTGACGCGCTTGAACCAAATTGTTTTGTTGTTTTTTTTTTATTTTAGTATATTGTGTAGAGCAATTTTTTTGCGTTTGCATAGTAATTTTTTTTTTTAGTTTTATCAATATTTTTAACATGGTTAGGTACTGTTTTTGACAATCAAAAATGACGTCTGACTAGTGCCTAAAATGTATGTACACGTAGGTATATTTTGTAACGTCATTCATAGTGTCACTGTACATATTATAGTTAAAATAAACATACTGGTACATTATTGAAATGAATATCGCGTACATCAAGGAACTGGAACAATTTGCCTGCTGTGGTCCTCCCGTCCGATTATAATTTAGATGTCTTTAAGGCAAAAGCGAATAGGCTCTTAATGAACTAGAGCCCATCACTATCAACGATTGCATCACTACTTACCATCTGGTGGGATCGCAGTCAAGCACTAGTTTATATATATAAAAAAAAATTGTATAGCCAAAAGAATCGCCAAACTTAAGGCCGCTATCCCACTGGCGTTTTACAAACGTTGGCGATTCTCCAACGTCTGCGCAGCGCCAACGTTACGCAGACGCGACGTTAACGTCGCGAGTTTCTATTAGTAAAACGCCAACGCTGAGCAGACACGACGTTAAAGTCGCGGTTTGAAGTGTATGCTAGAAATTTGTGACGTTACCGTCGCGTCTGCGTAACGTTGGCGTTGCGTGGACGTTGGAGAAGCGCCAACGCTAGTTAAACGCCAGTGGGGTAGCGGCCTAAGTAGCAGTGGGCAGAGTACATTTCTTGGTCGATGGGGCCGAAAATTTCTGGAAAAGTGACATAACATTATTATGGAGGAGTCCTATGTTTAGTAGTAATGGAAGTCTTACGGCTGCAATAATAATAATTATGATGATGAGGAAATACTTAAACCTACACAAAAAGGCATGAAAATATTTTCTAAATTAAGTAATGAAAATAAGATTTTGAGACGATACTGTTATTGAAACTTTCGATTGATATTGGACAATTGGTTACGCTAGGTACTCACACTTGAGGAAGACTAAGGAATTTATTGTCTCACTTAAAGCACCCTTGCAATCACCATAATTATATTGTGGAAACACTCCCATGACCTCTTAAAAGACTACCTCAAAACCCCAACTGTGCAACGCCTGTTAGGGCACATCCCAGGGGACATTGTGAAGGGGTCTCCCCTAAGCCTCACTAAGCACGGCAGCACGTGATCGCTGTACTACCGTCTTTTTTGGGGTTACTCGGTTGGCGGACAGAGTCCTTAGTCTGAGCGCCCGGGACTCCAAGGCCCTGTCTGCCTGAAATATTTTTATTAGATAATGGTAACACTAACGTTTGCCTCTTTCTCTTGTTGTTGTTTGTGCGCTAGAAACTATATGCTCAATGTACACCTTGTTTACTACTCTATAGTAAACATATAAAAGATAAATCTACGCGTCTATTATTACATGCCCAAGTCTCGGCGAGCAATGGGTAGCTCGCCGTCCGACCGGCCAGTAACCGGACCGAGTCCAAGACGTCGACGGCGCGTATTGTTCCAAGCGCGCTTCAAGGAGTTATCAGCAAACCGTAGGGGCCAAGCAGGGTCGAAGCCTACTGGGGCTAAAGGTCTGCTTCTGAAAGGAAGATTTGGCCCCGGTACAAAAGGCAACGAAAGAATAGGAGTGGGTTTTAGTCAGTAAAAGTCTGACACTAACTCCCGCTCTGCCCAAGGGCGCGGAGATGTCGTTGGATGATTTACCTACTTACAAAAAAAAACATGCCAAGTCTAAAAGACTTGTAAGGAACCCGACAGGAGACGTAATAGTTGTAGGCAGTTTTTCGGCGTTTTAGCTTTCAAAGCCTCCCTGACTTCATCTTTGAATGGAATTGGCCCTCTCATAGTCCCAATTAGAGGAGAAATTCCACTCCTATTATTCTTCTCTAATAGATCTCGCTGCTACGTGGAGAGACAGGTTTCGCCCAACTCGTGAACAAGACTTGCTGCATAGAGGCCCATGCAAGGCACTCTTCGAACATGTGCTGTGCAGAATCTAAGACGCCCCTGTAAATAGTGGCAATCTGCCGTAGCCTTACGATCGATCCTATTCAGAAACTCAGCGAAGCAACCGTGCCTGATCAGCATCTGAGTATTGCGGCATCGATTACATCACAGAAAAGACGAATAAGAAGGAAATACTTTCCGATTTGTACTACAACGAGTTTCGCCGCTTATCTCCCATTCTTCAACTCCACTATAGGCAATAAACCAATACGAACGCGCATTACGTAACTAACAGACCACGCACACTTAGATTGCAAGTTTACTATTGGTTGTGTTAATTATGAGCGTGATCATATTTTTAGACACGCCTACCCCGTCCACAAGGTCATTCTAACTTCATTCATAATTTCTGTGGATTACGCGACTGGATTTCAATACATTGTCTCAGTCTTCAATGATTTGTATGTTTTGCGCAAAATGTGCTACTGTTTACCATCTGCTAGAAATAGTTAAACTGTCTCATTAATACCGCAATAACTAGCTGCCTAAAATATTGTAATTGTCTACGGTACGGCGGTAATAGAGGACTTGGACTACTGATACAAAGTAAGGTGCAGTTTTAACACAATTTGACTGGCCTGTTGGTCTAGTGGTTAGTGACCCTGACTGCTATGCCGGAGGTCGTGGGTTCGATTCCCACCCAGGACAAACGTTTGTGTGATGAGCATAATCATTTGTTCTGTGTCTGGGTGTAATTTATCTATAATATGTATGTATTTAGAAATATATAAGTATGTTTATCAGTTGTCTAGTACCCATAACACAAGCTCTGCTTAGCTTGGTACTAGACAGCGTTGTGTGATAGTTGTGGAATATTATTATATTATTATTTGTGGAATATTATCAATTGCACCTAGTAGTAGTGGCCAAATGTTGCCCAACATCAGTCTTGCTAGCCTACAATACACCTCTGTCTCTAGTCTGGAGCGGATATTATCTGATCAAGGTCACGGGCAACTGGATGTATCCCATATATTAGCAGCTACACCAGCCTAAAATCTTTATATTTCCTTTTTTTAGAGTTCCGTACATCAAAAGATAAAACGGAACCCTTATAGGACCACTTTGTCCGTCTGTCAGTCTGTCTGGACCCTTTATCTTGAGAACGCGTGAAGGTATCGAGTTGAATTAAAACCAGATACTCAGGTCTGCGGTCTCTTGAAGATGTGAAAAAATCTGTGTATTTCGACACTCTCAAGGGAATAAAAATTCATGGGGCACTTCCCGTAGTCCTAGAGTCTGAAATTTGAAGAATGGAGTAATAAATGAAACAAGGTCTCATAGCACAAATAAAGGGAAAAATCTGAAAACTGTAAAGTAGTTAGGTACGTCACAAAAAAAAAACTTTTTTGAGATTCGAAAAAATCTTCGTAACTCAATTCAGGAATTGAACTATTTCCAGGTAAGTTTATATAGAACCCTCAGTGCGCGAGTCCGACTCTCACTTGCCCAGTTTTTTTATAAATTTACCCTACACTAGAAATGATTCCTGTATCAGATACACAAGACACCCAGATCCAGAAAACCTGTGTGTAGGCTATACAAATAATAATTGTTCAGTGTAGGAATCGAACCCGTGCCACGCAGCACAACAGTCAAACACAACACAACACACAACAGTCAATAGCTCAACCATTGCGCCAGTCAGGCCGTCATTGGGTTTCGTGAAGGGTTTTTTTTTATCTGTTATAAACTAGTACTTGACTGCGATCCCACCTGATGGGAAGCAGTGATGCAATCGTTTCAGGATGGCAACAAACCGATTAGCATTCAAAACTAAAGTTCGCGAGATAATTCGCAAGAGGTTGGCAGTAGTATCATCACAGCGTTAAAGTTTTCCAATTGTCGATTTGAACCAGTTGTTTGACTATATTAGGGTATGTAGTTTATTAATTTGAGTATGTATATATTATATAATTGTAAGTGTATTGTAATATTTATGGTTTATTAGTATATCAATTCTTGGAATCACCTTACCTCTTTCTTTTATTTACTACCTACTTTTATGTGCATGAAATATGAATAAATAAATAAATAAATCGTTGATGGTAAGGCGCACTAGTTTATTAAGAGCTTATTCACTCTAGCCTTGAAGACACCTAAATTATAATCGGTTTGTGGTTTTTATGTATTCATAAAATGCCTGTTGTATCTTGTAGCTATTTTATCGATGTCCATAGACTCGCTGTCTCGTTGACTGCTATTGGTCAGAAACCACTTTACTTTTATTATCATATTTGTCAAGCTGAATTGACAGTAAAAATCTGGCATAAAGTTTCTTTCGCTCATTTCGCGTTTTATCATATTTGCTGTCATATAAACAAAGTTGGTGGCTACTTCTTTTTAGGGGTGCGTTTTTTCTCAAAAGGAAAAAACGGAACCCTCATACTTTACCTCATACTTTGTAATCTGTCTGTCTGTCTGTCAAGAGCCTTTATCTCGGAAACCCGTGGAGGTATCGCGTAGAAATTAAAACCATATACTCAGTCAGTACATTGTTGTCCGTCTGTCTATCTGTCTATTTATCTGTCAAGACCCTTAATCTCGGAATCACGTGAAGCTATCGAGTTGAAATTAAAACCATATACTCAAGTCTGCGGTCCCTTGAAACTGTGAAAAAATCAAACTTCTAAGTTAACGAAAAAAAAAGAAACTGCCGTTTATGTCGCAAAAAACGTATATTTCGACACTCAAGGGAATCAAAATTCTAGGGTACTTTCCGTTGATCCAGAATCCTGAAATTTTGCAAAAAGCAAGGTTTGGAAAAAACTTCGAGACTCCAATCGGGAATTGAATTCTTTACTTAGGTGAGTTTATAAGGAACCCTCAGTGCGCGAGTCCGACTCGGACTTGCCCAGCTTTTTGGAGTTTCAAAAGCTCAAGAAATTGTAATATATGAAACCTCCTTTTGCTTTGTCGCATAAGTGAAAAAATACATAGACAATATGTTAAATATCAACTTGAGCACTCTTTGCTCAAAAAATCCTAAAAGTGACTTCAACAGACAAGGGCCAATTGGAAAACAAATGGTCGTTATTGTTAGGCATAGGGTTCTGGGAAATAATTCTACAAAACTTTAAGTGTATGCCCACAAAACTACCTGTATATATTGGACTACAAAAATTCCGGGTCGCTAATAGAAAGTGTGATAATTTCTTAAATACCTAAAATGAATTCGTGAACTTGAAAAAAAGCCGCGGAACTGTAGAATAGTGTGATTAACATGATAATTCATGTATCTACATTCATAATTTTTTAACAACATGATGTTTCATTGAATACGAGCAGGTACTGTGACGAAACCAACAAATTGTTTACTACTTAGATTGAAACTAAAGTGGAAAAAAATTACATACTAATTTTGAAATTTTAATTTTTCTAAAATTTGTATTTTAAGTTGTAACCTGTACCTGTGTACAAATGAAACCTTTTTTTTTGAGATTACTAATAAATATTACTAATCTGCTAATATCATATTATTTTTCGAGCGATCTATATTATCTTGGGAATTATCGTAGTTTTTGTATCTGACCCGCTATTTTTGCGAGCTACTGTAATTTCCGCATTCTAAAGTAATTTGCCATTTGTCGATTTACCTTCGTATAGGAGCATTAGTACCTATGTATTTAGGTGCAATTAAGTAGATGGCCTTCGTAACTGATACCTGGATATTCTTATTATTTTCCTTTCCATTCTTGCAACATAAAAAAAATATTCTAAACACAAAAACCAGTGAAAACTATATGGAACTAAACAGAAATTTAAGGGCATCACATACTGCAGCGCACCGCAGCTCGCAGGCTAGATTTACGACGACATTCGCACAGAAACCGGGTAAGGCTTAGTCCACAGAGAACGAGCGGTTAGTAGGGCGTGAGCGGGGATGGGTGCGGAAGCGGATAGCCACAGTAAGTCACAAGTTGTATTGGACAGTAGAGATTAGACGTTTTTCTCTAGGGAACAATACATAATCGCTCGATAGCCAAGCCATTCCATCAAGGTGGGCTAGGCGCCTGCCATAGATAATGTAGAAGGGATGCGCATGTTGGTCTTATAATTCTGGTTGACTAGCTTCTGCCAGCGACTTTACCCGTGTGAAAGTAGAAAGTAGAGCTTGTAGTGTCATTCCAGATGTGTCATCTACGTAGATGACACATATTACAGTGTAACGGCACATTTAATTTAATTTTTATCGACTCTCTTTACTACATAAGGCACAACTCTAAATTGAGGTTTGAAGTACTTTTGACCGCGGGAAAAAAACATCTAATGACAACCCCCGCTCTTGGGTGGAGCGGGAGATAGTGTCAGACTCTTACTGACTAAAAGACCCACCCCGTTCCTTCTAGCCTTCACACCGGGGCTCGAGCTGTCTTTCGAAACTGACCCCAGCTGGGTCCCTGCTGTTGCTGACAACTCCTTGAGGTGCGCGGGAACAGTGCGCGCCGTCGACGACTTGGGCTTGGTCCGGACAGTTACCGGACAGCCGGACAGCGAGCTACCCATTGCTCACTGTCCGCAAGCCAACGTCTACGGTGGCCGGAAATCGGGATCAGAATCCCGGCGGCGGCGGCGACGAGTACGCCGTTGCCTGATGCGGTCGGCCTTCTCCCTTGCGAGCATTACTGCTTCGCAGAAGTCGGCGACCGCCTGCCACTCCTCCTCGCTCCGGACCATGGCCTCAACCAAGGCCCGGCGCGAGAGGTCTCTGCCGCCGATCGCCCCCACGAAGGCACGGCGATGCTCCGCCCAAGCAGGGCACACCTCGACTGTGTGCTCCACCATGTCCTCCGGGCGTTCCGCACAAAGGCGACACCCGGGCGTCTCTTCCGCTCAAATCCGGAACAGGTACCTCCGGAACGTGCCATGTCCGGTGAGGACCTGCGTCATGCGGAAGGTAAGGACGCCGTGAAGTCTTTCCAGCCACGCCTCAAAGAGGGGACTTACTGCCATGATTGTGGCGTGCCCACGACAAAATCATCTTAAATGCTTTTTGTATCGAATTAATTTGATACTTCGCGCCAGTATTAGCACACGCTTAAGTTCGTCACCTTGGCCGGAGCCTTACACGGGACGGTTTACGGCTTCACACGTTTAAAAACGGTCATTACGTGAAATGTACACATTACACAGTAAGTGATTCGGTCGAATATGAGGCTGGTTTGTTTGGGTAATCACCTTAAGGTCGCCGACTTGCCGGTTAAAGGAGACTGCCCACTACACTATTTATCATGCCATACCGGCGCAATTAAAATGTGAAGCAAAAAATATTTTTCTTGCTTTTTAAACCTAAGAGACTATACCGCCCATCGACCGTCCGTTCCGTCGTCGACCAACACCGTAGCATTATATTTTTACGGTACCGATATGCTCCTCATATGTTACGTGACGTTGCCTAGCCGGTGAGCACGCTGTTAAAAACGAGTATGATGACATACATTTTCGCCTTCATTTATGTAATATTTTTTTTTCTCATTTATTTTTTTGTTTCACGCGAATATATAGGTAGATAAACCTATAAGTACAACTGAAAGAACGAACACAGATAATATATATGTATTTATTTATTCCATATACATAGATGTCATACGCGGCTTATTCGTTCTAGTGGCCATAGAAGTCCGCGTCCTGTTGCCTTCCAAGCTTGATACGTTTCTAGCACCGTCATAGTATATGATACGCTAAGGGTGTTTTTAATATCGTGTGAATCCGCATCACGCATGTGGGATTGCTCCGCACGCGTAGGACTCGCAAATGTCCTTTTAATGCAAGTATATATTGTAATGCTTGAAGTACGAACACGAGATGTGCGGCGTGCGTGATATTGGGCAGCAGCCCCGCATGCGGAGCAATTTCGCATGGGTGGTGAAATTTGCGCGATATTAAAAAGACTCTTAAGTGGGCAGTATCCTTAAACTGTTATTGCGGTTCTTTTATTTTTGTTTAACCAATTTTCGATGAGTTACGAAGCAACGTAAATGTTTACGTTACTTGTTTAGTATGTAATTTGATTATTGACTGGCCTGTTGGTCTAGTGGTTAGTAACCCTGACTGCTATGCCGGAGGTCGTGGGTTCGATTCCCACCCAGGACAAATGTTTGTGTGATGAGCATAGTCATTTGATCTGTGTCTGGGTGTAATTTATTTATCTATAATATGTATGTATTTAGAAATATATAAGTATGTTTATCAGTTGTCTAGTACCCATAACACAAGCTCTGCTTAGCTTGGGACTAGACGACGTTGTGTGATAGTTGTGGAATATTATTATCTCATTTAATTTCCATTTTCACATATCATTTACATTTTAAAATATTTCTTAAAAAAATAATTAAAAAAAAAAAACATTTAAAAATATAAAAAATAGTTGTCCGCCGGTGTCGGGAGCAGGGTCCAAGCTACCGGTGGTTAGGGCTCCAGAGACAGGAACCTCCTCACAATACGAGCCGTATCGAGGAGTACTGCCTTCTGTATCAGGCCCTTGATCCATCCGCGCAACGCCAGCTTCGACAGATGGTCGTCGAAGCTTTTGGCTATAAGGCCATTGACGCTCACGACAATCGGCACAATGACAGCCGAGTCCACATTCCACAAGTCGACAACCTCGTGTGTTAAGTCGAGATATTTGATTTTTTTCTCTTTCTCAGCTTTCACGAGATTCTCGTCATGTGGGATGGTGACATCGACTATCATTGCGCGGCGCGCTAATCGGTCTATCACGACTATATCCGGCTTATTGGCTATAATAGTCCGATCAGTAATGATAGACCGATATTATTATTATTATTATTTAAACTTTGCAAGCAAGCCGCAAGTTTTCCGTTGAGTGTAGAAAGAATACTTTAAAATTCTCAGTTTTTCTCTCTGTTACTATGCGTGTATTATTATTACAACTTTTTTATGGAGGAGCTTTAGGATGGAGCGCAAGGGCGTGTCAGACTTTTACTGACTAAAACCACACCTATGTCCTTCAGTTACTCTTTGAGTTTTAGGACTACGAGTTTTCTATTCAGAAAATATCCGCGAAGAAACCTTCCTTGAAAATCACATGGAAATCCGTTATCCGAAAGGGAACTCGAACCCCGGTATGTTGGCTAGAAGGAAAGGGGTGGGCTTTTAGTCAGTAAGAGTCCGACACTATCTCCCGCTCCGCCCAAGAGCGGGGGTTGTCATTGGATGATTTTTCCCACCATAAAAAAATAAAAATAAAAAATAAAAACATGGAAATCCGTTTCGTAGTTTTTGAGTTTATTACGCACATACAGACAGACGTGATGGAGGACTTTGTTTTGTAATATGTGAACATGTACATATATTAGTATTATTATATAGACGGACTTAATGCAACAAAGCATTTTGTACCAGCCAAAAAATTTGCTGGGGACATAGATCGTCTGAAAGAGAACACTGAGGTCCTGGAACGCAAGGTAAAGAAGGAACATAGTCAGTAAAAGTCTGACACGCCCTCGCGCTCCATTCTAGAGCAGAAGAGGTCATAGGATTATTTCCCGCCTAAAAAAAACCAGCAAAAAAATCAGTTGGAGACAAAATAAATGATAAATGATAAATGATAAATGATCTTTATTTTGCAAGTAGGTTTTATAAAAACACTTTTACACGTCAATTTTTTTTTTTGTCAATTAATGCTAGATGAGGCCGGTGTTTCCTAACTGACTACCCTGAGAAGAAACACCGAAACAAACTCAGGGGTCAAAGTCTCTTTTAAAGTCCATACAGCAAAACATGTAATGGTCAAATCATATGAGAACCGTGCAGATTGAGCCTGAGATGGTCTTTTGAAGAAAGAACCACACAGTTCTAAGTGGACCTGTCCAGTCAGTGCAAGCAATTGTCAGTATACGTGTAGCTCAACTCAGGACTACTAAGGAGCTCAACGACTTGACGAACAATGCCAAAGAAAGGACATTTGGGTAGGCCACATCAAATACTCAAAACTGCCAGACATCATGTGAAAATAAAAGAAAAGGAAAGAGTAATCCACATAGTTCTCACATTCACAATAATAAAATTTACAAAAGTGTAAATATTGCAAATTGTAAAAAAAAAGTATATAAATAAAAATTCAGTCAAATAGTAAAAATAAACATGTCATAATTGTAAAAAAATAATAATATACATATATATATATACAATATCATAATTGTAAAACAACAACAATCGTCAATAAAAAAAAAGGCAGTTAAAACAAAAAAACATTCAAATGATAACAATTATAGTGAGTAGGTATTGGAGCAGGTCAATCCCAAGCCGTTTTATCCTCGAGATACTCTTTTACAGTATAAAAAGCCTTTTGGCAAAGTTTTCGCTTTACAAATGTTTTGAACTTATTAATGCTAAGTTCTTGAATAGGACTGGGAAGCTTATTATAAAAATGTATACTTTGGATATATAATAATAAAATTAATGATTGATACAAACGTATTTCAAATCGATACGTTTCCTTTCTGTTAAATGTGATGAAAACAAAAACACTTTTGCTTTGACAGACTGAATTCTAACCAAGAAAGGTTTGTAGAAAAATATTATTTTTTTAAATCTAGAGGTCATTTCAGTCAAGAGTGAATCCACCTCCTCCTTAGTCGTTCACTCTTGACAGAGTGGTCGTGGTTGATGATATTGCATTTTCATTTGGCGAGTGAGGCTCCCGCGATGCGTCTCCATTTTTCCCGGTTTACGGCGTCTCGAGAACTCTGAACTAAGGAGGTTTGTGTTGCAGCTTTGATGAGGTCTGTCCAACGCGTAGGTGAGCGCCAGCGTGACCGCTTCCCCTCCACTTGTCCCTGGACAACGAGTCGCTCAATGGAGCGTTCGTTGCGAACAACGTGACCAAAATATTGACGTGACCAAGAGTGAATAGGTTAAGTTTTAGGCAAGCGTGCTCCATCGTCGAACACATGATCGCGTCAAGTGAATAGTGGTCAAACGCGAGTATATCGATAATAATAATAAAATAAAAAGACGTGTGGCACTCGGGGACTGCCGCGGTAAAGCTATTGCATAGCATTTTTTATCAACACCCATCCAAAATGAGACCTTGCCAACAGCTGCTTATCCCCACCCATCCAATACCAGACCTCGCCAACAGCTGCTTAACCTCTTCCATCCAAAACCAGACCGCGCCAACAGCTGCTTAACCTCTTCCATCAAAAACCAGACCTCGCTAACAGCTGCTTAACCCCACCCATCCAAAACGCCGACAGCTGCTTTCACTCATTTGTTTTCTAATCGGTCACCACGCTCAAAAAACAAATGAGTGGGGGGTGTTAGGTTATTTTCGTTACGGAATTTCTGGATTCGGTCTCCACGCTCAAGGACCGCGATAGAAGCTATGCAATAGCTTAAAAAGTAAGTGGTACTTACTTCTGAACACGGCTTGTATTGTTAGGACGTTCCTTTCTCTGGAGCCTTGACCACCGGTAGCTTGGACTCCGTTCCCGATACCGATGGGATACTATTTTTTTTTTGTTTAATTTTTGTTTTTTTCTGTTGGACTATTTAAAAATATATTTTCTAAGTAAATATTAATTAATAAATGGAATCATCATAATCTTTTTGCCCTAGCCCCATCCTATTTGGGGTCGGCGCAACATGTTTTTTTCTTCCATTCTGCCCTGTCACTGGTCACGCTATCACTAACTTCCTTTTCTTTCATATCACTCTACACAATCCATCCATTTTTCTTTGGCCTCCCTCTCCCTCTCTACCCATCCACATAATAATTAAAACAAAAAAAAAAAAACAAACAAAATGGGAAACATCTGTTTCTGTGACTTATTATACCATTATATTAGCATAACCAACTTTTTAAATCAACAGGGTTCATATTTGATTTAAAACAAAATCTCAAACAAAAAGAAACTGAACTACAAATGAATATAAACATTTCTTACAAAGAAAAATCTCAAAAAATTCAACAGATTATTACAGCATAACCAATTCCCGAGAAGCGTGGTAACACCGGTAAATAATATTTTTTGCTTGTGGCAACACAGATCGGTGTCGGCTTCGCGTCGATATGCATATTTCATTACGCGTTTACTCGGCATGTTTATTTTAGTATGCATTTTAACTTTGCCTACTTACAGTGGCGTACCGTGGAGTATAGTGTCGTGGCGTGGCGTACTGTCAATATAAAAACTGTGAGGGTTGTGGCAGTAACAGGGTAGTGTTGATAGTTTATTTATAGAAAATATACAATATGTGTTTTTATTTTTCATGTAGGCATAAGGGTAAATTAATAGTGTTAAACTATTTATAATAGCAGTGTAGAAAGTTAATCAAGTTGATTGTGATTAATCCCTTTATATTGACTTAAAATTAAATATATCATTCCTTAATAAATAAAACTAGCTGTCCCCCGCGGTTTCGCCCGCGTCTCTAGTTATTGCTCTTCACCCATGGGCTGTAGTATGGTCCTCTACCTCTAACCTATTTGGCTATTGATAACTTATTTTAGTGGTTGACAAGTAAAATATTTTATCGTTCCAGTCTAGGGGGCTTATCATGACCTCTAATGGAAACGTTCAACTTCCAGTAAGTCAAATTCCTTTCAAAAGCAGGCCTGCTTCTGAATCGCTAAAAATCGTACCATGGATTTCGTAAACGTCACTTAGCAGGCCAGTTACAGGCCTGCTATATCGAAGTCATAGTGCAAAAATGCCGGGCAGTTCAACTTCAGCCCTGCTTTATGAGGTCATGGTAAGCCCCCAGTATGTAGTTCTTGAGATTAGCGCGTCGAAACAATCCAATTCTTCAGATTTCTAATTTTAAGTATAGAAGTACAAATAAATCAAAATCCATTATAAAAATAATCGTGGAGGTTTTTTCCTATTGTCTGTTAAAATGGCTCCTACACCAACCAAGAAACAACATACTTATTTAAAAAAAAAAAACCTTGCTACCCACACCAATCACACTCTCGAATAATTCTCAAACAAAGGGATGTCGAATAAACAAAACATACATACATTAATTTGGGGCGCACACTTAAGACAAGTCTTGTACCTCCCTAACGCAAATATTTAAACTTGGCGTATACAAATCTCGGTCTCTATTTGAACTTACAATCGTTGCGTCTTGTTTTAATAATAAATTATGATTCGCTCCGCACTTACGTTTTGGTCGCTGTTGGATTGGCTCATGTAATATTTAAATGAAGGTTGAAACTGGTTCGAATGTAACTTTTTTTTGTGGGTAAAAATCATCCCAATGACATCCCCCGCCCTTGGGCGGAACGGGAGATAGTGTCAGACTCTTAACCGGGGCTGAGCTACCTTTCGGAGCTAACCCTAACCCCAACAGGCTTCGAACTAGCTGGGCCCCTGCTGTTGCTGACAGCTCCTTGAGGTTCGAATGTAGCTGATATTTTTTCAAACAATTGACTTGTTATTTTATCTGCAGCTTTACATCTGTTTAACTATAGTTTCAGTCAAAACCGCATTAAAATGTTTTTCATTTTGCGTTAAAAAGACCGAAAGTATCAACTAGTTTTCAGGGGTTTTCGAAACAACACTTAGTTTAAAATAAAATTTATTTCGATGGCAACATAAGAGTTTTGGCGGGATTTCTTCGAGTGAAGTTTAGTAGCTGTTTTAAAAATAATATTAATATTATTAATAATAAATATTATTCGTAAATGAATTGTGAATTGTGTTATTGTGATTGTGACGTAAAATTGGTGTAGTTTTCTATCTCAAGTATCTGTGCAACAAGATATTATGTGGAATCATTGAAACAGGCGCGATCTCGGTAAAACAGAGCTGATAATTTAGTTGTAGTATTGACTAAAGAAAAGAGGTTAGAAGGAAATACTTTCTGATTTGTACTACGAGTGCCGCCGCTTGTCTCACACCCTTTAACTCCACTACAGGCAATAAACCAATACTAACGCGCATCACGCAACTAACAGACCACGAACACTTACATCGCAAGTTTACTATTGGTAGTTGAACTATGAGCATTGCCCTACTTTGTGGCACGCCTGCCGCCCACAAGGCCATTCAACCTCTTTCATCTATTCTGCGGTATTGACTAGCTCAGTGAAAGCCGAGAAGGTTGACTTGACACATTTGCTACCAAATACTACTACCTGTCATACTGTATGGATCAGAATGTTGGGCTGTGAAAAAGACGGATGAAAAAAGATTGCATGTAGCGGAGATGAGAATGGATAAAATGAGAAATGAGTATATTAGGGGAAGTTTGAAAGTGGCGCCAGTGACTGAAAAGTTGAAAGGGAATCGTTTGTCTTGGTATGGTCATGTGAAAAGGAGGGATGAAACGCATGTTGCTAAAAAGTTATGAGTTTACATGTGGATGGATGGAGGGGAAGAGGGAGGCCAAAAAAAGATGGATGGATTGTGTGAGAAGCGATATGAAAGAAAAGGGAGTTAGTGATAGCGTGACGAGTGACAGGACAGAATGGAAGAAAAAAACGTGTTGCGCCGACCCCAAATAAAACGGAACAAGGGCAGGAAGATGATGATGACTACAACACACTATAAAGGTACATTTGCGTCTAGTTAACATTCCAGTTTAAATAGACTGCATGCTATGGCTAATTAGACTTCACAGTACAAAAGACTAGAGGCGTGTAACCTCTTTAGTTACAAAGCCTGTCTTCATTATGTATTTTATAGCTTCGGCTGAAATGTCAACACAACCTACTTCAAGCTACACCTTTACCGGGTTAACGTTGACTCGTTCTATTTTCTTGCACTAACTATTCGATTAAAGAAAACCGGTCAAGTGCGAGTCGGACTTGCATACGAAGGCTTTTTATTTTTTGTTGATTTTATTATCAATCAACGAGCAAATCAATGCTTACTGTCATGTGAGATAGATTTTGGCTCGTCTTTTATATACAAATTCCGTAGTAGACATTGCGTTAATTTTTGTTTTGCAAAGTACTTATTATCTTCAGCAATCCATAATGTTTCAAGTTTAAGTAATAAATATTTTCTGAAATAAAAAAAAATCAAACTAATAAATTAACCTCTATAAACATAAAACTCGGCTCTTGTATGAAAGGCAACGAAGGAACGGGGTGGGTTTTTTAGTCAGTAAAAGTCTGAAACTAAGTACCTCTCGCTCCGCCCAAGGGCGGGGGATGTAATCTAGATAATTTTTACTCACCAAAAAAAAGAACTCTTTAAATAATTAATTTAGCACTATTTTACCTTTTGACATAAATTTGACAAAAAATTATTTTATGTAATTTAAATAATGAGTTTTGATTTAGGTTTAAGACATAATTATAGTAGATTGTGTGACTAGGGGATAAAGCAGTGTCTTTAAGTCGCGGGTGGCATGTTGAATTCCGAATGGAACGAAGGTTGCTTAGTTTTAATCCCGAACACCAGTGAGGGATTTAAATAATTATTATACGAGGGAGTTATTAAAGAAACCTGAGTGATGTGAGAAACTCAAACCGCCCAAGACAAATTAGAAAAAGTACGGAAATTATGGCCTCAAAATGAGTTTGCTGGCAGACAGATGGACAGTGGAGGTTAAATAATAGGGTTCCGTTGTTTAAAATTGGAACTCTAAAAAGTAATGGCCTAAGAACGGTGTTAGTTTGTCTCAACATTTGCTTATGAGTAATTGCAGAGGACAAAACAAACGCAGGACAAAGGCACAAACTAACTTTTCATGTTTATTACTTGTTAAACTTTACCTAGGTAATTGCTTTTGTCTAAGTATATTTTAGTATCTAGACTTACAGTTAAACTGTCGTAAAAGTAAGTTTTAAAGTCGGTTTTGTTTAGTTAAGTTTATTGAATTTGTAGCAAGACGTAGGGCTCTTAAATTTTGTGGACGACGAGAAATGAGTAGCTCGCCGTCTGGCCGTTCGGCAATCCGATTTATCAACGGCGCAGCGTGTGTCCCACGCGCGCCTCAAAGAGATGCTAGCAAAACCGTAGAGGCCCAGCAGGGACGAAGCCTATTGGGGCCATGGTTTGACTTCTGAAAGGGAAACCCGAGGTCTTCGAACGCAATGGGTAACTGAAGGAACATAGTTGTCGTTTTAGTCAGTAAGGCAATTCTAGGACTACGTTCCTAAATCCCCGCGACTGCTAAACAACTATTTTTCTGTATATCTGCGAAAGTGCAGTAATGAAAGGAGGTTTCATCGCAGCTTTGAGTTCCTGGCTTCTAAGATGTTATTGGAACGAAAAACACAAACTCTCTTCCCCTCACATCATCCAAAACGAACTGTAAACAGAAGAAGATACTTAGATATATTCTTTGTCATCATCATCATCATTTGAGCCGATAGACGTCCACTGTTGGACATAGGCCTCCCCCAAGTGTCGTCACAATAAACGATCACAGGATCGTTCTTTGTGGCGACACCAGGGGGATCCATCGGATTTCTGCAACCTTTCTAGGTCATCGGTCCACCTATTCTTTATTGTACACCAAAAATAAAAATTACAACAGAAACTAAATTACTAGGAAGTAATTAAAATTAATAGGAAGTCACAATGGGCGGTCATAGGGTCAGCGCAGACAGAAAGTAGCGCAGCGGGAAGGATTTTATTAAGACACTCCAAAATCAACTTTAAACTTATTGAAATAAAGTGCATATACTCGATAAGCTTGAACCTGACAAAAAATGCTTGGGCGTCCTCGATACCCGGGAAGCGTATCTTTGAGGACGCGCTAGCATTTTTGAGCGAGAATATTATTATTTCTCTCTGTCTGCGCTCACCCTTATCGTTAAAGGCGATTTTTACAGACAACCTTTGCACGAATTTGACAGAGTAGGAGAAAAAGATACGCTGTAGTTCGTGGAGTACTATTTACATACAAGGTGTAAGGTACAGGTCTTCAGAGAAGAATCATCGATATTGAGCTTTACATTTTTAATTCATAATTTTTACTAATTGCTTTTTGTTATAAACGTTTCCCGGTTTACCCACACCAGTACCCCTAGCCAAGCTGCTAATCTGCAATTGTTAACGCTAGTAAAAAACTTGAAATGTACGGGAATAACGTCATTTCAACGCTCAGCCACGTGGTCAGAACAAAAGATTTTGGGGCGTGGTCAACACAAAGCATTTGACGCAAGCGAAACAGTTGTAACTTGGCGGGGGCTGAATTTACTTCTGTATCGTGAACGACATACACAAGACATTCAGACCCAGAATAACTACGAGTATCTGTAGGCCATACAAATATATGTTACATGCGGGAATCAAAGTCGCTACACACAGCACAGCAACCCATCACTCAACCATTGCTCCATCCGTGCCGTATTCAATACAAAACCATTTTCATTACATCCCATCAGAAACACAAAACATAAAAGAACGATAACGCGGTCGTTCAAAAAACGCGGCGTCAAACGGCGTTAGGGCGTATGCCAACTTCAATACAGATTACGATATAAGACGTAAGATTTCAATGGATGCCTATTCCGTTTTACGCATACCACATGGCGACACGCAAGATAAAAAATGTACAGTCGCATACACAAATTACTTTACTGTAAAAAATTCAGAATTAATTTCTCCTGATGTCCATCAAGAAAGACCTATCTTCTATTATATAAAAATGAATCGCTAAATGTGTTGGTAAGCTCAAATCTCGAGAACAGCTGAATCGATTTTGTTAATTCTTTTTTTGTTGTATTTGCTATAGTGAGGAGAAGGTTTTTACGAAAAAAAAAATAGGGTAGTGTAGGGTAGAATAGGGTAAGAGTAGGATAGAATAGGGTAGAGTAGGGTATAGTAGGGTGGAGTAGGGTAGAGCGGGAGCGAAGCCACGTGAGTACAGCTAGTTTCTTAATAGTTTTTTTTTTTTTTTATATTCGTTATTTTACTATTGTGCACTTCAGAGAAAAATCACAGATAGAGGATCCTATTTGTGATTTTTTTCTACCACTTAAAGGTTTCTTAGAGAAAACTCACGTTTGAGTGAAGCTCGCCTGACAGACACCTGCACACCCTTTGTGTAAATTAATTTAAAAAAAAATGTAACATTGTATTATATTAGTCTTAAGTTTGCACCTTTTCGGGCAAATAAAATGTTTTTCTTTCTTTCTTCTGTCTTTGAAATTTTCGTTTCGAATGCAAGCAAAAATGAACTTAGCAGTGGTTAGACGGAAATGTCTTTGATGGTACATAAACTTTATTATCACTGTATGTTATAACAATTGTGTGTTGTGGTACGTATAATAAATTATCACACTAATATGTATTTTAAAGGGGTAAGTTTGTAAGAGATGGTGTGTGTGTATGTATGTATGTATGTTTAGTAGTGTTTCACGCTGACTGACGAACGGCTGAACGGGTGCCTCCGTTGCACGGCCAAATATCACAATTTGTTCCTGGAATAGTTCATAGGGAACGTTTTTATTCCAAGGTATGTTTTCTTGGGGCAATTTTCTACTTTCACGCATGTGCCGCAGGTAGAAGCTAGTAAGTATAACAAAGAATTAAACAACAGCTAGATTTCGAAGAAACTATGTTAGTTTCGCAACAAAATTTCTAACAATACTTGTACCAGGCGGTCGTCTCCTTCTGCGAAGCAGCAATGCTAGCAAAGGAGGAGGCCGACCGCATCAAACAACGGCGCTCACGCCCCAGCCGCCACCGGGATTCCGCCACCGTAAGCGCGGGCTTGCGGACAGCGAGCAATGGGTAGCTTGCTGTCCGACCATCCGGTAACTGTCCGGACCGAGTCACAGGTGCACACTGTTCCCGCGCGCCTCAAAGAGTTGTTAACAACCGTAGGGGCCTAGCTGGTTCGAATCCTACTGAGGCCAGGGTCTGTTTCCGAAAGGGAGGCTCGGTCTCGGTACGAAAAGCAGGAAGGAACGGGGTGTTTTTTTTAATCAGTAAGAGTCTGGTACTATCTCCCGCTCCGCCCAGGGGCGGGGGATGTCATTTGGATGATTTTTACCCAACGTAAAAAAAAACAATACTTGTAGGAAAATATTGCTTTTCAATTTCACGTACTTCTTTACGCTTAAGACTGTACCATGACCTCGTTTTACAGGATAAGTACGGTTTTATTTCCATTAGGTATTATATTCAAGAGAGCAATATCGCGAATCTTCTTTATTTCGTGTCACAGAGTATAATTTAGTGTTAAGATGGCGTAAAGACAAAGCTAAATTTTTGTGACGTATAGTAGGAACATTTATTGTGATATACTTAGGAGCAGAGCAGAACTTGTGAGCAGTGGGGTAGTGGTAACGGCCCCGACTTACGAGTTTTAGGTCGCGGGTTTATACCTAGCCTTGCGCTTTACTATGTGTAATTTATTTCATCAGCACTGCTCTCAAAACGGTGAAGGAAAACATCGTAAGGAACCAAAAAATTCCAAGACATGTGACATCCACCAACCCACACTGGGCCTGCGTGGTGGATTACGGCCCATTCCCTCTCCTAGAGAGTAAGCCTGAATCCCAGCAGTGGGAACATTAAAAGGCTGATTATGCTATGTTATTATGCATACTTAAAAGCGGCTAACCCGAGATACATTTCCATACAAGCGCTTTTACGTGACTAAGTCGTTATAACACATCTTTCTTTAGATATTTTGTGGATCTAGGTTTCTATTGAAATCAATCATTTTGTGTAAAACGAATCCAGGGAAGACCTCTGAAAATCGCAAAAAATTGCGTGAAGTTTATCCCTTCGTAATGTAATAAGAAATAAAAAGTAAAGAAAATATCACTACAGAAACCTTGCACATTTAATTGAATTTCTGAATACTGAAAATTAAAAAAAAACCGTCATTTTTTGTAACAAGTTTTGTGAAATATTTGAGTGAGTAATTCCGTTACTCACTCAAATGACAACAGAGCGTTCAGGCGTTATCTCTCTTTTTCGCATTGCCTCTTTAACATTGCGTTGGAATGAGTTACATGAAACAACAAGCTTTTAAACTATACTTACGTTGACGATAAACGGATCGGGAAGGACTCTCTTAATTACGGTTTTGATGTACGGGTACAGTTCATGTTTGTGTCGTGCTTCCGCAGTCAAGTGCTTTTTCTTACGTAGGAAATCATTGAATAACTTCTCCCGGCCTGGGCAAAGCGTGAGGGAGTGTCAGCCTTTTAATGACTAAAAATCTAGTATTCCTTTAGTTACCCTTTAAGTGAAGGCTCTTTCAACCGCATTTACAGGCGTCGAACATAACAGTAATTTTGTTGATATCTCTTTGATTTGCGCTTGGCATAACACGCCGTCTACTCGGGTGTGGTCCTTACCGGATGGCCGCACGGCGAGTTACTCATTGCTCGACGTCCGCAAGTCGGCGTGGACTTGCGGACGTCGAGCAATGGCTACGGTGGCTTTGAAATCGTCCTGTTGATTCTTGCATATTTATGGTCAAGTGAGGTATCAAACCAAAGGGAATACAATGTACTTATCTAAAGATAAGTAACTTAACCTAACCAAGAGGTTTGTAATATATTTTGTAATATAGTAGTTTTGTGTAATATTAATTTGTAATATTTTGTAATAATTAAAGGTATATTCATATTTGTAATATATTACTAGACTCTAAGTTGGCAGTTTTTTAAATATTCATTTTTTAAATTCATTTTGCCTTCCGTATGTTTAAGGAACGGGTGTAAACGTGCTAGAATTAATTTAATAAATCAACAAAACCAATAAAAACGTAATATTGCAGACAATAATCGTGAACTGGTTGTTTTTACGTGTAATACTGCGTTTAGTGCTTCAACGTAAATGTTAATGTGAATTGTTATTCTGCCATTTTTGTTATTTGTGACGTAAGACATGTTAGGGGTTATTCAGGGCAGCGATATTGTTCGAAAGAGTCACAGTGGCTGTGGAACGCAAAGGCCAAGTGAAGGAACACAGTTGGGTGTTAGTCAGTAAAAATCTGATACATCCTCTTGCATACCAAGCAAGTAGGTATAGCAAGAGGATGTAGTCAAGTTGCGGTGGATGAGATACGCACAGGATCGGTCGTTGTGGCGACACTTGGGGGAGACCTATGTCCAACAGTGGACGTCTTTCGGCTAAAATGATGATGATGATGATGTAACCTTAAAAAAAGGATGTTGATGCACAAAACTTATTCGAAATACATATATTCATTGTGAGCCCAGCCAAGGAGTGGAATTTCTTCTGTGATTCCTGATAGTTCCATTTTAGGGGGTCTTAAAGTCCCCAGAGGACGTGGTGGATCATACAGTGGAGATTTACCCCGCTTCTGTGGAGCACTGGCGTATCTTAGTTGTGGCGATCGGTGGCGGGGACCTCTCGCCGTAGTTCAGTCCATTGTATCGCATGAGATGAAGCGGAGAGGTGATCGCAAGGTTACCTCTTTCTGCAATGCAATAATACCCGCCGAGGGCGTCGAGAGCCGCAGGACGGCTACCGGTCACTGTAGATGCTGTTTGGTGGACGGTGAGCCATGGGTAGCTCGCTGTCAGGCCTTCTAGTAAGGACCAAGCCGTGTGCGCCTCAATGAGATGTCAGTAATATTGTAGGAGCCAGTTAGGGCCGATGCCTGTCAAGGCTGCGAATTGTTCGAAAATTGACAAATCACTGCTATATAGGATCATTTGTAAAACACTGGCAACTTGTCAAGACTATGTTACTAACATCATAAACAACAATTTTTGTTTTATGACTTTAAAAAAAAAATATAAAATAAAAAAAAAGACGTGTGGCACTCGGGGACTGCCGCGGTAAAGCTATTGAATAGCATTTTTATCAACTTATGCAATTATAATTATTTATTTATTTTATTTATGCAGTATTTTTTTCCTTTGTTTTTTTTTCTTTGATATTAATTGAAGTTACACTTTCACACATTGAATTGAATTTTGATTGATTGTTCACTCATTTGTTTTCTTATCGGTCACCACGCTCAAAAAACAAATGAGTGGGGGGTGTTAGGTTATTTTCGTTACGGAATTTCTGGATTCGGTCTCCACGCTCAAGGACCGCGATAGAAGCTATGCAATAGCTTAAAATATAAATTGAACGTTCTAAATATTATGAATTCTATGCGAAGCAAGCGATAGTACGATAGCGGAGAGGAGCGGGGATCGGGCGGCGGGGGTGCTTGATGCAGTTACGTCGCGATATACAGGCGTAGGTAGATAAAACAAAATACAGAATAGTAATGTGTTAGATAGAACAACGAATTCTTGAAGGTTTGTCTTTAGTAAATGTATTATGTTTTATAAAAAGCCATAGAACAAAAGTTGTCGTTTATGATGATAGTAATACAGTCCTGTATGGTTGTAACTTTTTAAGAAATAACCCTGTATAACATAACGTTGCCATCCACGGAAACGCAGCAGTAGCCAAGGACGCAGATGAAACCGCGGAGAACAGCTACTACATTATATTTACGAAAGTTTACAGTTATAGTGGATTGAGGTTCCACCACAGTTTCACCTCAAAATAGCGGTCCATTTGAACTCGTACCTAGTCGAGCAACTTTGAACTATGCACTGTTGGAAAACCGCAAACATTATAGCCACTTTAAACGGAAGGACAATTCGCATACTTATAGAACACTAGCAGCTGCCAGCGGCTTCGCCCACGTGAAGGTCGAAAATGGTATAATGGTAACTTCGGGATAAAAAGTATCCTATGTGCTGATATTCCAGGACATAGTCCCCCGTATACCAAGTTTCATTGAAAATCATTCTGTCGTTCGAGAGGTATACTCGTGTACTTTTCATCGAAATCCGTTCAGGCGTGAAGAAGTAACAAATATATATAGGGTGACTGGTAATTTAGTGACCGATAATTATACACGTCATTGTACTCATGATTACAGACAACTTTCCCAAAGAAACTTTTTTTACACTCATTTATTTTAACCTATATTATTTAACCGGAACATGTAGATAACTACAATGATTACATACACTGATGGGTTTACAAGCAGCGCACTATCACTATTTTACGTAAGGTACATAAGACAGCGACGTTACGCGAATAACAGCTTAGAGGTCACAAGCGTGTGCGCGCGAATTTGCGCGAGCAACTTTTTGTTATTGTGATAAAACTAATGAGTATAAAAAAAAGTTTCTTTGGGAAAGTTGTTTGTAATCGTGAGTAAAATAACGTGTATAAGTATCGGTCACTAATTACCAGTCACCCTATATACACACATGTCACACATATACACTCACAAACTTTTGCCTTTATAATATTAGAGTGATTGACGACAATCAATGTCGATAATAACAATAAGACATTCGAAGGGGATTTTGAACGGTTGAGCTTAAGTCCCCAAGTTGTAAGGTTGGGGGCATCAGGGTCGATGCCTGCCAGGGATTCGAGATTGTTCGAAAGAATTTCCGCGGCCCTAGAATGCAAAGGGCAACTGAAGAAACTCGGGTCACATTTAGTCAGTAAAAGTCTGATACTCTCTCTTGCTCCACCCGGAGCGGTAGAAGATATTTAAAAATTACCCATACTCAAAAATGTTTATATTCTAAAGCTCGTGCCATCAAAAGTGCTTACAATCTTTTTCAACAACCAATAAAAGCTGCTATTATTATTTCATATTTCAGTACCAACCCACTCACGTCACATTACTTCATGAAAGAAAATAAAATACAAAAAACGATCCGGCTCCATTTATCTGTCGTTCAGATGTTATGTATATGAAGCGCGAACACGATATATAAAGACAATAAAATAAACTTAAAACCGTTTAGTATTTTTTGTAGTCTAGAATTTTACTGTACGCTTGAAAAACGTCGTCAACGCTTGCCAAAGTCCGTCTATACATGGGTGGTCGTCGACTGCATAACGAAACTGATAGAGTACTGCAGCCACAGATGAGCTGGTGTTGCAAAATGCCATCTCAGCTTTGGACTCAGTGGAAAAGCGTGCAAAAAGACTAATTTTATTAGTGATCCAGCTTTGGTTAAGTCCAATCTAGAAAGCCTGGATCACAGGCGTAGGATAGCCAGCCTATCGGTATTTTACAGGATACATTTTGGAGAGTGTACAGGATACTTTTGGAGAGTGTACAGGATACCTTTTGGAGAGTGTACAGGATACATTTTGGAGAGTTTACAGGATACATTTTGGAGAGTGTACAGGATACATATTGGAGATAGCGGAATCAAGTCATGCAATGCCCATGCATTCCCGTCGAATACCCGTGTTTAATATGGAGCAACTGCCTATTAGACCTCCACAACCCAATTACTGGACATCACGATTTTCCATGGTCAGATTTTCTGACGTCTGACTACCTGTAACGAATGTCAAAGATCTACGAATTCCGAGGCATGGGGTAGCAGTAATCCTAGATATACTTAGAAACCTAAAACTGAATTTAAAAAATTCTCATTGTTACTTGCCCGGACCAGACATCGAATCCGCAATGCATGAGAGGCGGGCGACTTAACCATTGGATCATTACGACTGATTGATTGATTCCGATCTAGAAAATATACTAAAAGCTTGTAAAACAAGTACGAGTAATTTGTTAAAGTAATGTCCACAATTTTATTGCGTCAATATCAATTTATGACACAAACAATCTATATCAATCATTTTACTACGTTGTCTATCCATTAGTTTTATTTGCAGCTGTAAAACACTGAAATTGAAGAAGTGAGTTTATGATCCATCAATTTATTAATTACTAGCTTTTGCCCGTGGCTTCACCCGCGTACATAAAATTTAGCTTATATTAATCAAGAATAAAGCAGCTTCCTATCGGTGTAAAAATTTTGGCAATCGGACTAATACTTTCAGAGATTACCTCCTACAAACAAAAAAGTATAAGAACAAAAAAACAAACTACCTCTTTATATTATAGCGTAGATGTATAGAAGTATAGATGTAAATAAATAGTAGATGTAGCTTGTGTAGATGGTAAGTAACGTAACGTTGAATATTTTTCGTTGAATATACTGAGCTTAGAGATATTTTCTCAGTAGTGAAACAGAATATAGGTACTATTAAAAAATGCCGAATTGTCATTAAATCCAACAAAATCTCATTCCGGCTTAAATCAACCTTCATGGTTAGCAATCTACATTTGGAGCGCATGGGTGGTCCACTATGTACTGGTTGGTGGTGCATCACCATATGACCATACCATCTAGTGGTCTGATGATGGCTTGGTTGGTTGCAATACCGACGCTTACTCCTTGAAATGTAACCGATGGAAAACCGACAGGCTAACAAGTTGGTGGCAATGTCTAAGAGCCTGCTATTCTAGCCAAATGCCTAGACAAATGTTTGTGTTATGAGCATGATCATTTGTTCTGAGTCTCCAAGGTGTTATAGATAGATATGTAAAAAATATATTGCGAATGTTTCTCAGCTGTCTAGTACTCATAACATAAGCTCTCTGTTTAGTTTGGGACTAGTTGGCTTTGAGTCAAAGTTGGAATATTATTAAAAAAGACGTGTGGCACTCGGGGACTGCCGCGGTAAAGCTATTGCATAGCATTTTTATCAACTTATGCAATTATAATTTTTTATTTATTTTATTTATGCAGTATTTTTTTTCCTTTGTTTTTTTTTCTTTGATATTAATTGAAGTTACACTTTCACACATTGAATTGAATTTCGATTGATTGTTCACTCATTTGTTTTCTTATCGGTCACCACGCTCAAAAAACAAATGAGTGGGGGGTGTTAAGTTATTTTCGTTACGGAATTTCTGGATTCGGTCTCCACGCTCAAGGCCCGCGATAGAAGCTATGCAATAGCTTAAAAGAAATGAGCAAGAATCATGTCAAGAAAACAAGAATCACTTTCAGAATTTCAACAATACACATACAAAACTCATTATTCACAAAACAAAACAATGATTCTTTTTATTTCATACACCAGTCCCGAGTAGGCGTTATAATACCGCATGTCCCAGTTGTTCCACCAACTTTCAGTGAAACTATAAAGTGAAACAATGTAAGTATTTACACAGAACGTCAATATTAAATGCCGTTATGAAATACCGTGATTTATGGGAGAAGAACTTGGAATACGACGGATTTAGAACTGTAATATGGTTTTACAGAAGTTGCTGAAGGAATTATTTTGTGAATGGACGGGGGTTTTAACTTGGAGATACCTATGAAAGTACAAATTTAGTTTTAACTATCTATATATATATATATATATATTTATTTAACACGCTTTCATTAGCTTCACCTGTATGTTTGTAACCAACGCCTAATTTATAAATAAATTATAAATTAAAATTATTAAAATTATTTTGTTGGGTTGACAGAAAAATAAATTTAACTTTTTTTTAATAAGAAACATATATAAGTGAAAGTATGATCCAATAATATTGATTATAAGAAAAAATTACCTCAGGGATAACAGCGTAATTTTTTTTTAGTTCTTATAAAAAAAAGAGTTTGCGACCTCGATGTTGGATTAAGATAAAATTTAAATGCAGAAGTTTAAAATTTTTGATTTGTTCGATCATTAAAATCTTACATGATCTGAGTTTTGACCTACTTTGACTAACTACTTTTTTTTTTTTCGATGGGAAAAGTCATCTTATGACAACCCCCGCTCTTGGGCGGAGCGGGAGATAGTGTCAGACTCTTACTGACTAAAAAACCCATCCCGTTCCTTCAAGCCTTCATAACGGGGCTCGAGCACCCTTCGCTCGATTTACGAAAAATATGGCACAAAGCTTTAGTTTGATATGCTATGAAAGCGTGTTTTTTTAGTTTTTTGAACTATATTTTTTAGGTGGTAAAACCATCCATCCATACAGCCAAATTTACAACCATCCATAGATAATTACAGTACGCTTGAAAAACGTCGTCAACGCTTGCCGAATTTCGTCCGTAGATGGGTGATCGTCGATTGCATAACGAAACTGATAGAGTACGGCAGCCAAATTTTTGTTTTAGGTGGGAAATCATCCAATAACGTCCCGCGCTCTTGGGCGGAGCGGGAGATAGTGTCAGGCTTGTACTGACTAAAAACTCACTCCTGTTCCTTCGTTGCCTTTCGTACCAGGGCCAAATCTTTCTTTCAGAAACAGACCCTTGGCCCCATTAGGCTTCGACTCGGCTGGGCCCTTACGGTTTGCTGACAACTCCTTGAGGCAACTATCAATGCATGTGTTTATCAAAGTTAGTTGAATACTGCCAATATTACTGTTCTACAGACAACAACTATCACCTACACATAACCATCAAAAATCAAGCCTACTGGGGCCAGGATTAGTTTCGAAAGATAGCCCAGCCCCGGTACGAAACGATGGAACAAGATTAATAAAAATAATAATATATAATATTAATATTCCACAACTATCACACAACGCCGTCTAGGCCCAAGCTAAGCAGAGCTTGTGTTATGGGTACTAGACAACTGATAAACATACTTATATATTTCTAAATACATACATATTATAGATAAATTACACCCAGACACAGAACAAATGATTATGCTCATCACATATACATTTGTCCTGGGTGGGAATCGAACCCACGACCTCCGGCATAGCAGTCAGGTTCACTAACCACTAGACCAACAGGCCTGTCTGTAAGATTGGGTTTTTAGTCAGTAAAAGTCTGACACTATCTCCCGCTCCGCCAAAGAGCTGGGTATGTCATTAGATGATTTCCCGCCGCGAAAAAAAAACCATCAAAAAAGAAATAACACAAACATTAAAATCAATATCCTATAATAATGACTATCAGAAACAGTTCGAGACAGTCCACTTTATCTCTCGGCCGTAGACTAAACATGAATCAGTCATACTAATCTAAAATGATTTGATTAATGCCCACTCGTTTGACCGAGTAGCAATTAAATTATAACTAACTACTGTTTGAAGATCGTTTTGTAATAAAGGAATAATGTTCCTCAGTTTCGTTCTTGAGTTTATCGCTTTGCTGTGTGTGGGATATTTCCGTTTGTGTCATGGTCTAATAATACCGTAAGCATAGGTTAGCCGGCGACAAGCAATGAGTAGCTCGCCGTTCACTCGTCCTATAAAGACTAGAGTCCGTGTCATCGACGGCGCGTATTGTTCCACGCGCGCCTTAAAGAGATGTTAGCAAACCGTAGGGGTCTAAAGAGATGTTAGGTAACCGTAGGGGCTTAAAGAGATGTTAGGAAACCGTAAGGCAAAAATAAAGTAAAATAATACCCTCAAGATTTCATTGTTCTATCTAACACATTTCAATTCTGTATTTTGCTATACCAACCTACGTATGTATGACGCTACGCAAGCACATCAAGCCTAGGTGGCGCTGCGCAAATCCGAGGCCATGTGTTTTCACGGTCGCGGCCGTCGGAACGCGCCACCGTCGGGTTCCCAACTAACGGTAGGAGGAGTTCGCATCGGCGTCGGGACATCGATGAGGTACCTGGGACTCATCCTCGACAGTCGATGGAATTTCGTGGAGCATTTCCGACGTCTGGCTCCCAAACTCAACCGGACTGGGGCCGCTCTCAAGCGGCTCCTGCCCAACCTTGGGGGTCCAGACGCCTCCTGCCGGAGGCTCTACGCGGGGATCGTTCGGTCCATGGCCCTCTACGGGGCGCCGGTGTGGGCGCCGTCGCTGCAAAAGCGACCGGCGGCCATTCTGAACGCCTGCCAGAGGGTCATGGCAATTCGGATGGTGCGGGGATACCGCACGATTTCCTGCGAAGCGGCGAGCCTTCTGGCTGGCCTACCACCGTGGGATCTGGAGGCAACAGTCCTTGCACACATGCACGACATGCGCGTGGAGATGCAACGCCGGGGTGAAAGTCCTCTGCCGCGACAGGTCACGGCATGGCGGACAGAGCTCCGGCGGGATCTCATGGTGGAATGGCGTCAGCGACTATCGCAACCCCGTCATGGGCACGCCACAATTATGGCGATAAGTCCCCTCTTTGAGGCGTGGCTGGAAAGACCTCACGGCATCCTAACCTTCCGCATGACACAGGTCCTCACCGGAAATGGCAAGTTCGGGAGGTTCCTGTTCCGAATTAAAGCGGAAGTGACGCCCGGGTGTCGCCACTGTGCGGAACGCCCGGAGGACACGGTGGAGCACACAATCGCGGTGTGCCCTGCTTGGGCGGAGCATCGCCGTGCCCTCGTGGGGGTGATCGAAGGCGGAGACCTCTCGCGCCGGGCCTTGGTCGAGGCCATGGTCCGGAGCGAGGAGGAGTGGCAGGCGGTCGCCGACTTCTGCGAAGCAGTAATGCTCGCTAAGGAGGAGGCCGACCGCATCAGGCAACGGCGCCCTCGCCGCCGCCGGGATTCCGATCCCGATTTCCAGCCACCGTAGGCGCGGGCTTGCGGACAGTGAGCAATGGGTAGCTCGCTGTCCGGCCGTCTGGTAACTGTCCGGACCAAGCCCAAGTCGTCGACGGCGCGCGCTGTTCCCGCGCGCCTCAAGGAGTTGTCAGCAACAGCAGGGGCCCAGCCGGGTCGAAGCCTACCGGGGCCAGGGTTATCCGAAAGGGCGCTCGAGCCCCGGTATGAAGGCTTGAAGGAACGGGATGGGTTTTTTAGTCAGTAAGAGTCTGACACTATCTCCCGCTCCGCCCAAGAGCGGGGGTTGTCATAAGATGATTTTTCCCATCGAAAAAAAAAAAAAAAGCACATCAAGCCTGAATAGGTATGAATAAGTGTAGCGTCAGCGTTGGCTGACGCGATATAAGTTTCTATAAAACAGGCTACAAGGATGGTACAAAATTTGGAAGTCAGGTACTCACTGGGTGCTGGGATCCAGGATCATCTTGGACGCACTTTCAAACGATATTTCACGGTATTTTCAGAGGTTGTTAATCGCGCGCGCGTAGAATATGTTGGCCGGCCGGCTCGTTCGATTCGAATCGTAGTTTTTTTTTTTACACTGTCAGAGGCGGTGCTGTGCGGTTTGGATATGAGGTTTTTGGGACGGAATGGGATAAGGGAATTCATCCTAAAGCCTGTTCATATCCCCCCACTTGAAATCAACGAGGGATTTCATAAGATAAGATAGATGAAGTTCGAGACTTGCGGTCCATGCAGATTCAGATATGTCACTGTACGGATATAGTTGTATGTTAAGTGTTGAGATTATGCTGGTTAAATGTACTTAATGAGTATAGGATTGAGAAAAAATAAATAAAATAATAAGTGTTAGACTCTTAAAAAATAAAAAAATAAATAGTTGATAGATAGTTGATATGATTTGATATGGGTTATTAATTATTTTGAGCGATTGGAAGAGGACAAATTTTGATAGTAGGTCTTACAAGTAAGCCTTTTGAAGTTTTGACTGTCACAACACGAATGATATTATCTTTGCCCGGGTGGAGCTGGACGACGCGACCAAGTCTCCATTCGTTAGCGGGTAAGTTAGGTTCATAAATGGTTACAAGATCGTTCAATTTTGGCTGACCGTTACCGTGTTTAGACCATTTCATTCGCTGTTGCAATGTATGCAGATAGTCCCTCTGCCAAGTGCGCCAAAAGCTCTGAGATAGACGCTGCAAAAGCTGCCATCGAGTACGTAAGGTCTCGTTTTCAGCATACACCGGTTCAGGTAGAGATACCAAAGGTCGACCGATAAGGAAGTGACCAGCTGTAAGAGCGTCAACCTCGCCGGGATCGGTAGAGAGTTCCACTAAGGGTCTAGAGTTAAACATAGCTTCCACCTTCGTTAAGATAGTATAAAATTCTTCGTAAGTCAAAATTTGTGATCCTATGACACGTTTGAGATGAACGGCTTTAGTGGCATGGCAGACTATGAGGCAAAGGTAAGCTTTATAAGTTTTAGCGTTACGGCATTTACTCTCTTTTATCAAAAAAGGACGTCCGAAGTCGATGTCTACTGTTTGAAAACAGTGACCCAGTTGTAATCGGGAAGGTGGAAGATCACCTTGTAAAGGTTGAAGTGAAAGAGTTTTAATTTTAAAACAGGTTACGCATTTAGATAGCCGCGATCTGATAAGATTTCTAACTCCGAGTATCCAAAATCGACGCATAATTAAAGATTGGAGTAGGCGTGGCCCACAATGAAGATAAGTTTTATGATAGTGGTCAATCAGAAGAGTAGTTAACCGAGAAATCTTAGGCAGGAGGTATGGATGTTTGACGCGACCTGGTAACGATGCGTGCTTGAGACGTCTCCCCACTCGCAAGATTCCGCGAGTATCGAGAAAAGGAGAGAGTTTAGATAAATGTTTGGGTAAAGGTTTCTTGAATGCTATCAAAGATATGACATCACTGAAACTTTGATGTTGAACATACTTTGTTATCTGATCTAAAGATTGGCTTAATTCAGTGGCTGTCAGGTAAGGTAAGAAGTTACGCTCTGAACATTTAGCCTTTGCGTTATTAATGAAACGGTGTATCCAAGCAACCACTCTTTCAACTTGGGAAAGAGAGGAGTGGCGTTCCATGATATAATCCAGCACGTCAGCTTCACGTATCGCACTAGCATGACACGCGCGTGATGCAGGCTTGAGTTCTGGCACGTTATCTGATACTTCTACTGCTGAAACAGGCCAGTTGAAGTGTTCAGTAGACAGCCACTGAGGACCAGACCACCAGATTCGAGAATCAGACAAAGATAAGCACGATAAACCACGGCTACAGATGTCGGCTGGATTGTCATGGGTAGACACATGTCGCCATTCAGTTGGCACAGGACTGTCGTTAAGTAGGACCACTCGGTGCGCAACGAAAGTCTTAAGCTTATGTGGCTCAGTGTTTAACCATGACAATACAGTCGAGCTGTCTGTGAATAAGATAGATTTATTCAAAATGAGTTTTGAACTAAGCAAGGATTGAATGCGATTTATTACTTTAGATAGTAATACAGCACTGCAAAGCTCTAAACGGTTGACAGTCAACACTTTTAGAGGTGCTACCTTGGACTTAGCAACTAAAAGAGACACGTGTACGTCATGAGAGGTAACGACACGAAAATAAACGCAACATCCGTATGCTTTGGTGGGTCCAGCACAAAATCCGACAAGCTGGAATTCCTTAGATTGAGATGGTATAATCCTACGAGGGATTTTTATTAGTTTTAAGTTATGGAGATCGGTTATAAAGTTTCGCCATATTTGTGTGATGTCTCTCGGCACAGGTTCGTCCCATGAAAGATTAAGACACAAATCTTGAAGGAGCAATTGGGCTTTTAGGATACAAGGTGTAAGCCACCCTAGAGGATCGGAAATACTTGCGACGCTAGATAAGATGGAACGCTTGGTGCATTTACTGTCCTCGATAGGGGACTGTGAGTAACCAAAACTGTCACTCACAGGGTCATATTGGACTCCTAAGATTTTTAAAGGTGATTTAAACACTACTCTCAGTTTAGTGGTCGTGCTCTTAGAGCGAACGACGCAACTGTGAGGGATAAGATAAGGATTGAGAGTAGGTACCGCAGGGTTAGGTACAGGATATATGTGATGTAAATTCTCGTACTCGCGCATAAAGTTAATATAATCGGATTTAAGTTTAGTTTGACTACTAAGTTTCTTTTCAAGATGAGTCAACCGCGATAAAATACTATTGGAAGATTCACCCAAAGAGCATTTGTTATCCTTTAAGAGGATGGGTACGACGGATCGTCCGTCAGGTTCGCGATAGGCAAGATCAGTGTACAATCGTTCGCCGATGTCATTCTCGGGTACGGTGATAACGCGCGGTGGTTCCTCCACTTCCCAAGATTTTTTTGATTTGTACATCTAATTTAAATGTGGTGGCCACTAAAGAGCACGCGGTGTTTAATGGTGCAGAATTAAAGTTTACTGTCCCTGTGAGAATCCACCCAAAAACGCTATGCATAGCTGCAGGTAAACCGGGCCCCAGATTGATACGTTGACCGTCATAGATTTCGTGGAATAACTCCGCTCCTATTAATAAATCAATTTTGGCGGGAATATCGTAATCGCGATCAGCTAGCACGAGATGGTTGCACCGTTCACGAACAGCTGACGGTACTTTAACGCTAGGTATTAGAGCAGTGATGTTGTCTAATACGACTGGCTTGATATTAAATTGTGGAGCATCACTGTGTACAGGTCGTATAGTGCATTCCACCACCCCTTTTACTTGTGTGACTGAGTTTTGTCCTAGTCCGGCTATGCTAAGATTACACCGGTGGAGTTTTAACCCGAGCGTGCGTGCGCACGCAGAGGTGATAAAGCAGTCCTGCGCCCCACTGTCCACGAGTGCCCGTACAGTACATTGAGTGCCGGCGGCGGTGCTGAACGCGCGCACCTGACATGTTCCTAGTAGGACTAGATCGCGGTTGGGAACGGCGGCCTGAGCGTGAGCCGTGACGCTCGCTCCAGTGGTTGCGCCGACGCTGGATGGCGAAGGATCAATATGCAATAGGGTGTGGTGACGTAATCCACACATCGTACAAGACATTTTAGACAGGCATTTGTCTATGACGTGATTTGTACGTAAACAATTGGTACACATGTTATGTTTACCTTGTACTAACGCGAGTCTAGTACGAGAATCTAAGGATTGAAAGATAGGGCACCGATAAATCGAGTGCGCTTCACTGCAATGAGCACAAGTCACATTTGCAGGTGGGTTGGAATTTGTGAGATAAGATGAGCGTTTGGATCCGCTGCTATTTTGCCTACTAGTCGCGGGCGAAGATTTTTTCCCCTCAAGGTTACGAGGGTTAGAATTGTTGTTGACATTAGATTTAGAAGATAAATGACTAGTTTCTAAGATTTTTACATAATCTTGAAGAAACTTTAACAATTCATTAAAGGTGGGTATTTGAGAAATGTTTTGCGATTCGAAACGATCACGCGTGCCTGAGTCCAGTGCGCGCGAAGTTAAACAAAATAAGATAAAATCACCTAAGTCGTCAATTTTTAAAGCTTGAAGTGCATAGTATGCCTCATAAATTTCGTTTGTTAACCTTTGTAAATCTTGGAAGTTACCCGATTTTAAAACTGGCTGGTTGATGAATTTATCTAAGTATGTCAAAGCTATAATTCGCTTGTTTTGATAACGTTCGATCAAACTATTAAAAACAATTTCATAATTATCAGCGGTCATAGGGACCCCTTTGACAATGGATGAGGCTGGGCCTTGTAAACAGGACGCTAAATAGTGAAATTTTTCTATTTGTGAGATCGAATTGTTGTCGTGAATTAAGGTTTTATAAATATCATAAAATGCTTGCCAGTTCTCAATTTTACTGTCGAATTTAGGTAACTCAAGCTTAGGTAGCCGCGCATTACGTCCCGTTTGCATGGAAGTCGCAGGCGGCGGCCCGTCGACGTTGTCGCTCCTATCAGTAATGTGCAGATCAGTCGCTGCACTAATTACGGCGTAGTACAAATCGTCAAACGAACTCAAAGACTTTTGACACACTCGAGCGTCAGGTTTTATGGCTAACTCCAAACTTTGTATGTTACTACATAACGAAACGAATTCTTCGCGAATTGAATGTATTCGAGTATATCTCGCCTTGAACGCCGATACCTTTGAACGATCTTGAATCATAGTTTTTGATAAGTCGTAAAGGATTTGAATATCACGATATACATATTCGCGTTGAGATTGAAGAAGTTTTAATTTGCTTTCTTCCATTTTGCTTTGTTCGAATAATAAGTAGGTAGGTAGGTACGAAATACGAACGAACTTAAGTTGAGATTTATTAAGTGTGTAAATCGATACCTTTAGGTGAAATAGTTATGTAATAATGTTTGTAAGTGTATAAATACCGTGAATAGTAATAGATAATAATATTTCCACAACAAATTACGTAAATTACATGAATTTTTGTGACTATAATCCGACTAAATTAAGATGACCTCTGAATCCGCATGGGTTACACGGCGAATATGACCAACACAATTTTGTAGGATAATACTTTTAAAATGCAAAAATATAGCAAATCTCAGAGTTTTCATTCGAAATTGAACCTGAGAATGCCTGAAAAAACTGTAATCTACAGGTATTCGCGCTCGAAATGGACCAAAAATATGAATAGGTATGAATAAGTGTAGCGTCAGCGTTGGCTGACGCGATATAAGTTTCTATAAAACAGGCTACAAGGATGGTACAAAATTTGGAAGTCAGGTACTCACTGGGTGCTGGGATCCAGGATCATCTTGGACGCACTTTCAAACGATATTTCACGGTATTTTCAGAGGTTGTTAATCGCGCGCGCGTAGAATATGTTGGCCGGCCGGCTCGTTCGATTCGAATCGTAGTTTTTTTTTTTACACCGTCAGAGGCGGTGCTGTGCGGTTTGGATATGAGGTTTTTGGGACGGAATGGGATAAGGGAATTCATCCTAAAGCCTGTTCAAAGCCTAATCCCCGCTCCCCTCCGCATAGACTTCGATAAATATATTATTTTTATTTTTGTTTGAAATTCTGATAAACTAAAATATGATTAACTAGCTTTTGCCCGCGACATCGCCCGCATACATAAAATATAGCCTATGTCACTCAGGAATAAAACAGCTTTCTAACGGTGAAAATTATCGCAATCGGACCAGAACTTCCAGAGATTACCTCCTACAAACAAAAAAAAACTTAAAAACAAACTTTACCTCTTTATTATATAAGTGTAGATTTTTAAAACTTATAGAACAAAAGTTGTGGTTTATGATGTTAGTAACATAGTTCTTAATATTTTTTTTTTTTTTTTTTTTTATGGTGGGAAAAAATCATGCATTGACATCCCCCGCTCTTGGGCGGAGCGGGAGATAGTGTCAGACTCTTACTGACTAAAAGACCCACCCCGTTCCTTCTAGCCTTCATACCGGGGCTCGAGCGCCCTTTCGGATAACCCTGGCCCCAGTGTAACATAGTTCTGAGAAGTTGTCAGTGATTTGCAAATAACCTACAGCGTTATCATATCTAACAAATAAACACAAAATCGTGTTCTTGTAAATACGTAGTATTTTTTTGACTGAATAAAAAAATACTTCCCTCCGTAACACGTGTTTTGAGCGTAACGAAGACAATTTACCCTTTTGGAATACACGGTTATAGGTACAGATAAATCGTTCAACACAGATCACTTGAATAGATGCTTTCTTTCGTTCTAACAATTTATCTATGGTTAGAGTATATTATTATGAAGATGAGAATTTATTTGTTTAGGGTTCCGTACCTCAAAAGGAAAAAAAACGAAACCCTTATAGGATCACTTTGTTGGCTGGAACGCTTGGAGATATATCGAGTTGAAATTAAAACCATATACTCAAGTCTGCAATCAAACTTTTGAGTTAACGAAAAAAAAAATACAATTACCGGCACGGATCTTGACCGCTCGGCGTCAGAGTGGAGATCGCTTTGCGCATACATTGGCGAGCCAATCGACGTCGTTGTTAGATACATGCAGCAAACGCAGGGAACGAATCACGAGGGACGTCTATGACACGATGGCGCGGCGAGCCAATCAGTGACATTCCCCGCCCCCGCGTCTCACTTCGCACCACTAAAGAGACCGAATATTTGACTTCTGCGCAACTTGAAGCCAGCGCTCAAGATCCGAGCCGGTAATTGTGCAGGCGCTTATGTCGCAAAAAACGACGAGAATGTTATCTTTTCATGCATGAAAAAATCACAACCTTTATTGCTCCCCTGCTTGGCAAAGATTTTCCCTTTCACTCTTCCTTATAGAGAAATAAAATAATAAAAAATTGGCCAAGTGCGAGTCGGATTCACGCACGAAGAGTACCGTGCTATCCGTAGCAAAAAACGGCCAAAAAAATCACGTTTCTTGTGTGGGATCCCCCTTAAATATTTATGTTATTCTGTCTCATAGTATTTGTTGACATGGAGGCACCAGAAATACATCATCTGTGAAAATTTCAACTGTGTATCACGGTTCATGTGATACGGCCGGTGACAGATGGACTGACGTACGGACAGCGGAAACTTAGTAGTAGGGCGGGACCCTATTCTCCCTATCCTACCTTTGGGTACGAAACCCTAAAAATATGCCTCAATCGAATGCAGAATTACGAGCTTCAGCAATTGGCAACCATTACACTAACCTGCGCCTAAAATAACTGAACATTAAACGCATACAGCAATTAATTCCACACACATCCGATTCTGCAAAGTCGTAAATCAATCAGCAGAGGGCTTCAGCTAAATATTTAGTTTTACACACATGTTCTAATAAGGAAATGTTATATTGCCGTCAAGTATTAATGACCTGTAGCACAACTTCATTCATGCTGTGTATTCTACGCACACTTTAAGGATATATCAGTAAAACCCTAAGGGCCCAGCAGGATCGAAGACTACTGGGGACATAGGTTGTGCGGAAGAGTACCCTGGGGCCCTGGAACGAAGACATAGATGGAGCATAGGAGTGGGTTTTAATCAGTATATTCTGTCACCTTCGCGCTCCGCCCTAGAGCGCGAAAAGTAATTGGATGATTTCTCGAAAAGCGATAAAAAAAACTAGTCACTCAAGTAGAAACAAACACATCGTGGCAAAAGGCAAAACAGGGGATTTAGGACCCTCAGATACCCAAAATTCTGGTGATAGTGACCAAACGATGGCCCACTAAAGATTCAAAGATCCAAAGCATGTTACTTCAAATAAACCATTTACTTACAGGCACTTTTGAAATGTCAAAAAGTCAGTCACTTACTAGAGTGCCCAAAGTGTCCACACATCTGCACTATGGAGGACCTAAATTGTCACTGACGCCGCTATAAACGTAGCTACCTACTGGGCCCAAATACGTTGAAGGAAAAGAATACCATCGATTCGAGATAAATGTATTACTTTTCTTCTTTCCAATGTTTCTTTGTATGCCAGCAAACCGTTCTGTCCTCAGGGCTACAGACGATCTGGAAACAGTATCACGTCATCAATCGGTCTCCCTAGCCTTTTCTCAACTACGTTAGGGTCAGAGTCCAGCTAAACTGAAAACAGAATCAGACTAATCACATTTTACACTTAACATCACACTTCACTGCTGCCAGCGTCTTCGCCCGCGTGAAAGTAAAAAGTTGTCCCAAGGGAACTGTGTATATGGTCTACCTATGTGCCAATTTTATCTTAACTCGTTCAGCTGTTAGATCGTGAAAAAGTAACAAATAGGGAATCTCCTAAGCCAGATGGAATCGTGGCCAGCCATTCATCATCACTCAGAGATTGTCTCCATTCACACCAGATTTCAGGAGTCTACACCTCATCTCCTGCTCTCTCTCAAGCTATAGTCCTAACAGTATCTCAAACCCTTTCCAACCTCTACTTTCGCTTCTACCATCAAGGATAATAAAGGAACAAGGAACACCAAACAAAGGTGTTTTCCGCTCTACCCAAATTTGATCCCTACCCATTCAACTATACACCACCTCGGAGAGATGCGACCTTTGGCGGCAGAAGTTTAAACCTCCCGATGATTTTATCGAGCCGTCGGAGAGCCTCTCACCTGGACACGAGTTACCATGGCCAACCTGGAAAACTCTAAACAGACTCCGCACCCAGGTTGGGCGCAGCAAAGACAATCTCCACAGGTGGGGGATGGTTCCGATCTTCAGTGTTTGTGCGGTGTCTCTCCGCAGAGTATGTGCCACCTTCCGTCCTGCATCACGTGCCCTGTTACCTGTTCAAGTAGGGACCTAATGACAGCATCAGCGGACGGCATTGCCGTGGCCGAATTCTGGGCCAGGCAAGAAATTTAACTTTGCCATCAAAACGCTAAGAAGAAGAACTGTTCGAGCGTGAAAAGTGACAAATATAAAATCTGCAAAGCCAGATGGAATCATGGCCAGCCATTCATCATTTCACCCTGAGATTGTCTCCAGATTGCAGAAGCCTACACCTTAAGCTCATAAGCTATAGTCCTTACAGTATCTCAAATCCATTCCAACCCCTACCTTAGCTTCCACCATCAAGGATAACGAAGGACCAGGGAACACAAAACAAAGGTGTTTTCCTGAATGCTGTAATTAACTAATTTGTCTCGTATATAATGGACCCAAATCTAGTTCCGGATGCCAAATGGAGCAACAATAGCGTAGATTATAGTAACGGGAGAATACTGTTGGGGACGCGTGGGGCAAATTTGTAGACGCTCGTTTTGTCTTAGTATGCTTGAGATGAATTTGCTTATGTTGGATTGGTAGAAATTCGAGGCTATTTATTTTTGGTACTAAGTAGATGTGGTAATGAGTATATTTTTTTGTGGTGGAAATTTTTCTTATGCTTCTGCTTTAGGATGGTGCGAGAGGGCGTGTCAGATTTTTACTGACTAAAACCACATCTACGTTCCTTCAGTTGTCTTTCGCTTTCCAAGACCATGGCCCTAGCAGGCATAGGCTCTACTAGGCTCCTACGGTTTACTGACCACTCGTTGAGGCGCGCGTGGAACAGTACTGCGCATCAAAGAAATTTCAACAAAACCGTAGAGACTCAGCAGGGCTGAAGCCTACTGGGGGGATAGGGGCTGGTTTTACTTTCAAAAGGGAAACCCGTGGTCCAGGAACACAAAGGCTAATAAAGAACATAGGTTATTTAAGACCTTAATGATACCTATTTTTACAAACTAATAAATATGAATAAGGTGTAGTGTGTTGTGGTGTGGTAAAGCAGTCCTAGAGCGAGAGAAGATATTAGATAATTTCTCACCTTGAAAAAGGGCTCCTTCCTTTTCTGCCAATGTTCCCGGCTTTGGTCCACGTCTTTCTAAGGAAAACTTAAAAACCATTCCAACATATCCTTCGTGGTCGATCTTACGTTTAAAATTTTCTGCAACTCATGTGTAGCGTTTGGCCACCGTAGGTGCGGGCGGCGAGCAATGGGTAGCTCGCCGTCCGACCGTCCGGTAACCATCCGGACCTAGCCCAAGTCGTCGACGGCGCGTAGTGTTCCACACGCGCCTCAAGGAATTGTCAGCAACCGTAGGATCCCAGCAGGGTCAAAGCCTACTTGGGCCGTGGGAGATGCGAAAGAGAACCCCGGGGCCTTGAGACGAAGGCAAAGAAGGAACAGGAGTGGGTTTTAGTTAATAAAAGTCTGACGCCCTCGCGCCCTGTTCAAGGGCGGGAGATCTCATTTGATGATTTTCTACCTTAAAACTTAAAAAAACCGGCCAAGTGCGAGTCGGACTCGCCCATGGAGGGTTCCGTAGCAGCAAGTAACATAATATAAAAGTTCTTGTAGTTCGTTGTAACTTTGATCGATGTTTTAATAATAGTGTATTTTTTTAGATTTATGACGTATTAAAAAAAAAACTACTTACTAGATCTCGTTCAAACCAATTTTCGTTGGTAGTTTACATGGTAATGTACATCATACCTATATGTTTTTTAGTTTTATCATTCTCTTATTTTAAAAGTTACAGGGGGGGGGCACACATTTTACCACTTTGGAAGTGTCTCTCGCGTAAATTATTTAATTTAGAAAAAAATGAAATTAGAAACCTCAATATCATTTTTGAAGACCTATACACAGATACCCCAAACGTAGGGGTTTGATGAAAAAAAAAATTTTGAGTTTCAGTTCTAAGTATGGGGACCCCCAAAATTTATTGCTCTTTTTCTATTTTTGTGTGAAAATCTTAAGGCGGTTCACAGAATACATCTACTTACTAAGTTTCAAAAGTATAGCTCTTATAGTTTCGGAAAAAAGTGGCTGTGACATACGGATGGACAGACAGACAGACAGACAGACAGACATGACGAATATATAAGGGTTCCGTTTTTTGCCATTTGGATACGGAACCCTAAAAAGGGTAACTAAGTATTCACTTTTAACTGTAATTCAGTTGTTAAGTGCGACAAAGACAGCTAACCTACTTACAAGTACAAACAAGAATCTACCCTAACAGCAACTCTACAGAAAAGTTAACATTTTGTTTTCGCGAAAAAAAAAAAAGAAAAAATAACGACTGGAATAGAGCAAAGCGCTCATTAACCCCTAGCTTACAGGGCAAGCAGTCGAGCCTCCTCAATGGAGGGTTAAAGAGGGCAGGGGAAGCGAAAATATTACGCTAACCAACCCAGTTGCATTGTGTTTCTGTGTGCACTTTTGAGGGTTAACTTGTGGAGCGCGCTGTCGTGGATTTATTGTGGTTTGTTGAATTAATGGAGACGGGTTGAAAGATTTAGAACTGTTTTTAGTTTTTTTTTTAGTTTATAGAATAGAATAGAATAGAATAAACTTTATTGTACACCAAAATAGTAACAATTTCACAGAAAATGTGCACAGTGGCGGTCTTATCGCTGAAAGCGATGTCTTCCAGACAACCTTGGGATGGAATATAAGAACTTAAACTAAAAAAGGGGGTAGTCTGCGCTGTACTTCAAGCAATATAAATCAAGGGACAAATTAATTAAGGGGGAAAAATAATAATAATTATAATATACAAGTACATATATACATATATATATATCATGTGTTACAATTAAACGCACGACGTCATCACGTTTATTTTAGTAGTTAGGATGTTTTGTGCTGTAGAGTGACTATATCAGGCTTCCTCTGTACTTACTTAAAGAAAATCATCATCATCATTTCAGCCAGAAGACATCCACATGGACATAGACCTCCCTCAAGTGTCGCCACAACGAACGGTCCTGTGCGTCTCGCATCCACCGTATTCCCGCGACTTTCACCAGGGAATCGATATTCCTTGTGGATGGTCTTCCAACGCTGCGTTTTCCAGTGCGCGATCGCCACTCTAGAACCTTTCGGCCCTATCGACCATCCGTTCTACAAGCAATGTGCCAAAAAAAGCTGGAGTTGTGACCGCGTACTGGAAGACGCAGCTTTGGAAGGCTTCCCATAAGGTGAACCGATGGCCAGGTGACGGTCGTAAGAGCCGGATGGATGCCAGACAAGGGCCGAGAGAGACGAGATAGTTTGGAGAGGCACATGTTCAACAGAAGACATATATTTCGGCTCAAACAATGATAATAATGACGGTATGCGTTAAGGAATAAATAAATAATCAACTTTATTACTTCTGAAAATTAAACGACAGGGGAAAAATTTAATGCCTATTTAACTTAACACACTTCCATTTTGTTAATTACTGGTGTGTAATTTAAACTTCACTAAAATGTAGGTACATCAAGCCCACAAAGAAAACTCAACAGCCTTTAAAATAACCTGAAATTCGAATCCTTGATAGACATCACTAATTACTGCCACTCAAAATCCAACTCCTAACTGCCGACGCCTTTGAAAGTATCTGTCAGAATGAAAAAAATAAAACTGAAATTCTAAGCTCTTACAAAACTTGTGTGTGGAAAATTCTAGAAAATAAAATCAGGCTCGTTAACTAGAAGCAGCGAAGCGAAAACTAACGTACTGAATGGACTGTTAGGGTAGTGAGGGGGTGGGCAGAAATAGAGGCTCATGTAGGGGCTAAAGGACATGATGTAATGGGGTTTTTTTTAGTTGTGTAGAGGTGCTATGAATGTCACATAACATTATTTATTTATCAGACTTCCTAAGACAAAATCGTTGGATTTTTTGCCATTTCTTCTTCACAAAATACGACTTTGAACAGTGACGTTTGGCTTCTGACGTTTGGAAAGTACCCATGTAAATTTGCCGAAACGGATCTTGAGCGTTCGGAGTCAGAGTGGGGATCGCTTTGCGCATTCCATACATTGGCGAGTCAATCGTCTTCGTTGTTAGATACATGCAGCAACGCAGGGAACGAATCGAGCGACATCTATGACGCGATAGCGCGGCGAGCCAATCACTGACACTCCCCGCCCCCGCGTCTCACTTCTCACCACTAAAGAGACCGAATATTTGACTTCTGCGTAACTTGAAGCCAGCGCTCAAGATTCGTGACGGCAATTGTATGCTCATGTAAAATTAAATTTCAATTTTGAATTTCGAAAACAAATGTATCCAAGAGTTTACAAGATGGTGCAGTGAGCTGTCATTAGTGTCAAAGTCACATTTTTGTAATTTACTATAGGTATTATTTTTGTAGATAGCTCTCAAATTGGAAGAGTTTATTTATCTAGCTTATTGCCACGAGTGAGTGTACCTTCCGTAGCATCTAAGATGAATCTTATATTTGCCCAGCAATAATTTAGTCCATAATAATTATCTAATCTGTGAAAAAGTTTCACAATCGAATCTGTAATATCAGAGATTTCCCAACAATTTTACCTGTTACACTGTTATATTTATCACATTAATCATACTTCTAAATAATCACGCTTATATACATTTTATGTGTGTATGTATATAATATACGTTATTTTTTTATTATTGACAGGTTCGCGTTTGTCCACTGTCTCAACTGAAAGTAAACAATGATGTGGTCGACGATAAAGCACGCTTGCCTAAAAAACCTATTTCCGCAGGTTGTAGCTATCAGAAAACAGACTAAATTGGATCAAATAAAGCTGACGTAACATAATAACGAGTACCTAACTACATATAAGTATACGTGTATGTCATCTCACGCATTTTATTCGACGTAGGTATTTAAAAGGCTGAAACAAAAGGTTAACTGTCACCTGTAATAGATTATCCACAAAAGGTTAAGGTACACAAAGACTATACGATAACCATAATTGATTCCGTGACGGGCTTTCGTGTTTGTATGTACGTGCCTTAGAATAGAAGAAAAAGAGTTTATTAACACAAAGTATCCTGCTCTACGCAAACGCTCGACTACACCATTACATTATGAAGTAGGTATGGCTAGCCAATCAGTGTTATTGAGCGTCCAGAGAAAACCAAAAGCAAGAAATTCTTACATACGTTTTGGTAACTGGCTATTTCTGAAAGTACAAAGTTATTGCTGGGACACATACTCTCATATCATATATGCTATTCCAGAATATGGTTTATCCGTGTTAATCCGTTTAACACTTCAAACGTGCCACATGAACTTCCATACTTTTTAAGGCGGATACAGACTTTGCGAGGCACGCGCCACACACGGCGCACAGCCAATGTTTCGCGAGCATGAGCCTCCCCACAAACATGAAGACAGACAAATGAAGCATTTGCTTCGCACGCCATGGCTGGATCCGAGTTTATATTGGTACATTTATTGTTTTCAACACTCACATTCGCTGTGTGCCGTTCGCGGCGCATGCCTCGCAAAGTCTGTATCCACCTTTATATGGTCAGGGGTTTGGTTGGTAATTCCCAGTCTGGGGCATTACAATTGTTTTTTTTCAAATCATATAAAAGAAATAAAAATATATTTTTGACTTTGACTCCATATTTTTCCCCTCAAAACCCTAAATCATGCGCACATGTTGACAGCCACCATTAATAATAAAATGTATTACAAACAACGTTTGATGTACGACATCATAACTGAGATAGTTCAAATGCGTCACTTTTAAGATTTAGTCTCAGTTTAAACGTCTTGACCCGCAGTTTACTGTCAGACAGTAAATCAACTTTGTATCGCCTTTGTAATGCATAGTTTTGAAACGTGTCCCTGTGATGGGTAGTTTGAGATTGTCATTTGAAGCTTGACAGCTGTTAAGTTTTAGCTTTTAGTGTTAACTGGGAATATGAGATATGGTTTAGCTATTTTTGTTTGCGCATGTTGTGACATTTAGCGCACTTTAAATAGAATAGAATGAACATTATTGTACATTGAATTAATTATAGGACCTTTTGCATGCTGACAATTTTTGATTGTACTCATGTTTGAGCAAATAAAGTTAATAATGATTATAATTGTCTTACTATCTTGACTTGGCTCATCCAAATGTCTCTTTTCTTATCCAGTCGTGTCTTGTCTTGTCTTATCTTGTTAGAACAAACGAGACAAAAGTTAGTACTTACGTTATAAAACCTACTACGCAGGTTCATTTGTAATTTTGCAATACATACACAAATATTGCAATGGGTTTCCGTGAAAAATATTCTTCCTTTCTCGTTATTAAAAAAATATTATCTCTTTCAAAGGTTTTAAAAGGTAAATCAGAACGTGTCGGAAAAAAAATGTTCTACGAATTTTATATTTCTGTTTATCTTTGAACTGTGTACTGTGGAAATCTGGGAATTACATGTGCACTGGTTTGTAGTAACGTTTAATGTGTCGTAGCTCATTTGGATTGTAATTGAAAGTTTAGTATGAAGACGTTTCTGAGCATAACATTTAAATATGATGGATGGGTCTGTTAGTGGTGTAATTTTCAGTTGAAAGATAGTATGTTGTTTTTTTTTTCTTTTCATAATTGTCACTTTTAATTTTATTTCTTTTCTGTTTACCTGGTGACTGTGGCGCAATGATTTTTTTTTTTTCTAGTACAAATCTAATAAACTTCACTTTCGTTAATTTGGCTTATAATTCCATTTAATGATGGATTAGATCTCATTAGGATTCATCTGTTTATCAAAACAAAAGAACTAATGATTTTCTTTTAATGGCTGCCAAAAGTTTATTAATAAGGAATGTTTTTTGTAAATAAAACTTTTTTAAATGGACATACCTCTGATTTTGGACACTATTTTAGCCTGAAAGTCTGTCAAAATTTGGCGTTTAAGTAGTAAGGTTAGACAGACACGGTCTTAAAACAAAACATTCAATTCGAAAACCGGTCCTTAGTATTGTGTAAAAAAGAACCTCTTTAATCACACTTATAATTTTATAAAGGTGCCTTTGAGTCTTTGCCTTGGAGTCTTTATTTATATGTGTGTTTGTATGTTTGCTGCTTCTTTGTTTTTTGTTTTCATCAAACGGCGAAATGGATTTGTATAAAATTTTGCTCACGGGTAGATAATGTCCCGAAGTAGCACATAAGATATATTATTATTTCGGAAGTATATTTTCTTGTGTTATTTTTCGAAGTTGTCGGCAGAAGTTTATATAGTACGAGTAGATAACTATACCACATACCTAATATAAAAATAAGATTTATTTGTAAAAGCTTCGCGTTTCCACAAAATGTTTTCCACCAACTAAAACAACATAATAATTCAATTTCATCTCAGTTTGCTCACCGTATTTTCTTCAGACATTTACATAAATAGTATTCAGACAGATTTTCATAATAGCACCTTTTGGAGGACAAAACTTAAATGCAACTTTGTGAATATTATTAATGGCGTCGTCTTTGTTTCAGGTAAAGAGAATTTGGCTTTGCAGTCAGAAGGGTATTTTATGTACCTAGCTTGTTGAAAAGTGAATGAGGTTGGTACTAAGTTATTTAGTGGTTTGTACATTTGTTTTAGTTCACTGTAGTCTTTTTTAACCCAAATATATTATACAAATCAGCATATTCTTTGCGCGAACCTAACAGAATTAAAAAAAATAATATTCAACGTTATAATGTTCCTACTACTGGGACTCCTCCTCTCTAGGAAGGAATGAGCTGTAATTCACCACGCGGGCTCAGGATTGATGGATTTTTTCAAATTTTTGGGTCTAGGACATACCAGTTTCCTCACGATATTTCCCTACATCGTTTTAGCAGTGATGTTGAATTAAATTACACAAAGTAACTTTACTTTACGGCGCTTGACTAACTGGTGACTTGGAAGTCGGGGCCGTTACCACTCTACCACTACTCTTTACCCGAATATTGACTTGTAGAAAAACCCTTTTTGGAAGTATGCGGACCAGAGAGTAAAGTCCCGCAAACCTCTGTTGAAAAGGGAGGAACCTCTGGCCAGACGATTGTTATGGTCTGGTGGGCAACTGCCGGATAGATGATTTCGGGCTGTCCTTTAAGTTCTAATCGAGCGGAGAACTTTAATTGCACGATGCAGGATTACTTCTTATGCGGCGCCATAGATGTCGCTACACTTTTTTTGAGGTCATGCGATAACTTCTTCCGCTCTTGGTGATGTGGTAAGTGTACTAGACTTTGACTGACTAAAACGTAAAGCTTGTCGTCTGGTTGTATGGTAAGGACCAAGCCTTAGTCGGCAGCGTGCTATGTTCTACGGGTGTCTCAATGAGATGTCAGCAAAACTAAAAGAGCCCAGTAAAGCAGATGCCTGCGGGAACGTTTGAAAGAGTGACAGTGGCCCTAGAACGCAAAAGGCAACTGAAAAACACAGGTGGATTTTAGTCAGTCTGACACACCCTCTCGTAATTCATCAAATAACTTCTGCCACTCTAGGATAGTCCTAGAGTGGCAGAACTTATTTGATGAATTCCCAAAACTGGTTCTCAGAATACCTAAAACTCATACATAATGAGTTCTCAGTAGCCTTCTTTATTTTTTATTCCTAACACACAGTAAATATATTAACCATTTCACCTCCTACACGCAAGCAAAACTTAATTTCCCTCTTCTGACACTTGCAAAGTTAGAAATTCTTATCCTGCATCACACAATCTAAGATCAAAATGTGTAGCGAGTTGTCTGCAAGAAACTTCCAGCGGCTTGGAGCTAGGTATCAGTCTGAAAAGTTAGACCTAACTTCGAACCTAACCGCAGACATATACGGCTTGCGAAATCTTTCTCGTACTGCGGGGTCTGTAAGGTTGCATTTTGCTGTGCAGTTCTATAATTGTATATGCATAATCGGCCATCAAATAATTGCACTGCTGGTACTCAGTACTCTTTTCTTAGAAAGAGAATGTGCCGTAATCTACCACGCGGGACCAGTGTGAATTAGTGGACGTCACATGTGTTCGATGTGTAGTTGTTTTTATTTTGTTACTAGTTGTCCGCCCGCGACTTCGTCCGCGTGTACTTCGGTTATCGTACTCTAAACGTGTTTTCCCATAGGAATAGTATATTTTTTCGGGATAAAAAGTAGCCTATGTTCTTTTCCATGTCAAAGGCTATATGCATGCCAAATTTCATCCAAATCCGTTCAGCCGTTTTTGCGTGATTAAGTAATAAACATCCAAACATCCACACTTTCACATTTATAATATTAGTTAGGATTGGTGTGTTAGCCGAAAGGTTTTTTCGGCTCCAACGAAAATCTGGGAGCAACGTGGTCTGCACACTGCCACTTACTTTTAGCGATATCTTTACTACTTCTAAGGTGTTTTTAAGCACTTTTGAATTGGTATAAGTCACAACTAGATCATTGTTCTCTATATTTAAAAGGAGAAAATGACTGACTGACGTATGAACGCACAGCCAAAACTACTGGAACTGGAAGCGTGAAATTCTGCATGAGGTTTCTTTTTATGAAATAGGCAAGTACTAAGAGAGAATTTTCTAAAATTCGCTTTTAAAGGGGGTCCAGATTTTGTATGAAGTAGTTCGCAGACTTATAGCACCAAACAGGGCTCTATACAGAATTTATACAGCATCGTTTTTATTATATACGAAACTTAAATATATTTTTTTCAGAATCAATAACTGAATCGATTTGAATAATTTTCAGACCATTTTTTTTCCCAAAAATATTAAAAAAGTCACAAGTTGGAGGCCACCGACACTAAGTACCTACAACACAGGTCACAGGGCAGGTCATTGCGGGCATGAAGTGTTAGCAAACAGTTGGATGCAGTAGCAAAACCACCTCTCAGTCGCCTGGATGGCCCGGTGACTATATATTTGTTTTTTTTTTTTAATTGTAGATAGGTTCGCGCTTGACCGCTATCTCACCTGATGGAAAGCGACGATGGGGTCGACGATGGAACACGCTTACCTAGAAGAAACCTATTCACTCTCGACTTAAAGATTTCCGGGTTGTAGCTATCAGGAAACACACTCTGGCAAGGAATTCCACTCCCTAGCTACACGTGCAATGAATGTGTTCCCAAAACGTTTTGTTGTGCGGTCAACCAGGGCCTCAAGTCTGCTATTACGATAGTGTCAGAATGGTCTATCACTGATGTCATAATTGTCGATTTTGACAAGTTTGGTAATCTACTAATATAATGGCGTCACTATGACTTTCCAATGGTCAACCACTGACACTCCATTGAAAGAAATGGCATAGAATGGTAATCTCGTACATATTAACAAATTAATATTTGACGTTTGCGGTAATCTGCTAAAACTTTGACAGTTTATTTGATCAGTGTTTTACCATTAGAACGTTATTGTGCAGTTATTGGTTTTAATATGCTCGAAATTATCATTCTACCACAATTCTATTACAAGACCATTGACCGACCAATGATCGATCATTATGAATAAGCAGATTACAAACTTTTAGCAAAATGACAATGGGATCGTGTTGGAATGACGAATTTATAAAAATAGCAGACTTGGGGCCCAGGTAACAGAACAAGCTTATGACTTTGTAATTTTTCATGAAACAGTTATGAAATTTTGTACATAGATTCTTTACATAAAAATAGACACGTGTTTTGGGTTTCGCATAAACTCAATAACTCATGATATATAGATTGTTGTGTTGTTTTGTTAAAGGGCTGTTGTTAGCTTTACCACAACGTGTCGGAGTGACGTGATGGAGTGTATTGTTGTGTTCGTATTGACGAGCGAATTAATGGATATTGACGGCTTGAAGACATTTTGCTGTTTTGTGGGTACGCGGGTTTAATTTGTTAACGGTTTCTGCTTGGCAGGCTTTTTTATTTTCTTTTATGCTTTTTTTTTCTATGTTAAAAATACGTTAAAGGACTTTTACACATGTTTAGCACAAGGCGCGGTTTTGGTCGACTTCAAAAGAAAAAGTTTCTATTTTTTTCGGAATATTTTTTTTAATAGAATTTTGAGTGACGAAAATTATTTTCCAAAACATTTTAAGGTTTTTAAAACACTTGTAATATCATGAATAAGTTTAGTGAAATATTTGAGTGAACAGCGCAAGTTACCGAATACCAACAGAGTGTTTAGGCAATCGCTCTTTTTTTGCCTTTTTTTAAACAGTGCGTCGGATGAGCCTGTGCTATGAGTGACAACTGATAAACATACTTACAATTTGTAATACATACATACCTATTATAGATAAATTACACCCAGACACTGAACAAAGGTCGAGCTCATCACATAAACAGTTTGTCTTGGTACCAAGGGAACCCATGACGGTCATAGCAGTCAGGGCTCCTAAACACTAGACCAATATGCCAAGAAGAAGGTTACATTCCATCACCCATACCATAGTAACGTTTATTTTAGGTTTATCTGACATTAACACCTACGATCTTCCAATATGTGCCAATTGTTCTAAAGAAAACAGTACTATTTATACAAAGGATTGCTCCAGAACTATAGCAAGCCAATAAAATACATTTACGTTTCAGTCAGAATATAATAATATACCTTTTCGTAACGCGATCAGTTGGAATGGTGTCATCATCATTATTGCCATTTCTGCTGAAATATGTCCACTATTGTGACCAACAGTGGGCGTATTTCGAAATGTTTAGAATGATGTACGATATCCTTGGTTTCAGCTTCGTTATAAATAATTATTATATCTTAAGTTCTCTTAATTATAATGATTTGATGTTTATTATAGTATTTATTTGTTTATAATTGTATCATATTAATATGTATTTTATTTTTGTAAGCAACTTAACTTAATGATACTTCATACTATTTGAAATATCTAGATATTATCATTCAATTATTGTACACACCTACCACAGTGTTGTCGTTTGAAACTAAAAGGTTGACTGGTAGAGAATGCCTTGTTGCATTAATTCCGTCTACGTGCCACTAATATACATGAAGTATGATTGTAATTTTAAGAATTCTTGGTTATTTTCCTAGCTAGTTGTTAGCTAGGGTTTTCAGAATAGCTGTTGATAGCTGCAATACATGTTATTTTATTATTTGTTTACGGATGTAAAATAATAAGTGATGATAGATGGAAATCAATATATTCCCATCTATAATATTTTACCCTAGGCAGGGGTTGCGGGAGTATTCGAAAGGGACTGTCTGGATCAGGAGTGGGTTCTACCTAAAAAAAAAACTTCAGCGGCAGAAGTTATTTCATGATTTCCCAACTCAATAAAGGCCCAAATAACCGAATACGTAGAAACACCTTTTCAACAAAGCTCGTCCAAAATCCATATTCCGTGCACACACCTTCATTTCTCCGGCGATATAGATTTATTGTTTATTTGGCTCCGATATTCGGCTCAAGCCGGTGTGTCGGAATGTTTGGCCTAGGAATAAATCATGATGGCTCGACCTGGCCTGTTCTGAGCTCTCTTAGGAATAGCGCTAAAGGAATGCTGAGATCGTTTAGAAGAGAATTATAATTGGTTTCTGAGGATTTTTGTGGATTTGCAGTAGCAAATTCAATCCTCAGAAACAAATTTAATTGTAATTCTTGATTCTTACATATCTACTGATACGTCAATCATACGTCGGTGGTGAGTGGTGACACTTTGGCTACTTTTTTTATTTTTATTTTATATACATTGTGTTTACTCATGAAATTGATAAAACATAAGTTTTGGTACAGGTTTCCCTTTGCGGGCCGACTCGTCACATTTACCTGGCTAAACCCTTTGGCGCACAGATATAATGGTATATCCGTGCGCTTGGAATAGGACATAGGATACTTTTAATTCTGAGAGACTTGACCCTAATGCCTAGATCACACGTACCGAGTAAAAAGGCGAGACAGTAAAATGTTGCTCGGCCGAGACAGTGATGTAAGCGGGTTGTGGAGATAAATGGTAGGCCGAGCACTCGGCGCTGTGTTTACACGTACCGAGTACTCGGCCGAGAGCACTATCTCGCCCGTTTACTCGGTACGTCTGATTAAGGCATTAGGATAATTTTTCTATATTCAGCTACTCGTTTTGATAATATAGAACAACTATACCTACTTTTCAGCCTAGTTCCCCTTATTTCCTTACCACATATCAACAAGTATATCCTCTAAAAATAAACACAGAATTGGGTTTTATTGGTTTTTGTTCGCAATCTTATATCAGTGTATTAGGGAAACATTTCCGGGAACGTCTCTTAAATCGGTATATTTGTGAAATGGTTACATGTTTATATTCTTGTTTGCTTTGGGTGTGTTTGTGTGTGCAGTGGTGTAGCTACTAAGAGGCTAGGCGCGGCAGTGCCCCGGGGCCCTCAAGCTTAGGGGGCCCCAAAACCTGATTAACAAACCGCTTATTGAATGAACGAAAAATTTTACGCGAAATATTTCTGTTGGTAGTGATAGTACTGCAGTATTGGTTGAAAAGCTTACTCATGAAGATTCGGTAATTAAGGTTTGAAAGATATTGTTGCCGATCATAAACGACGACTATGTCTCTATATCATTGTGTGCGTTAATGATGAATCTTCTTATAACTTGGGATTCATATAAAAGACAAAGTAGCGTTGCATTTTTAAAATGGACCGTAAATAACAAGTTTTATTTACATTAGATAAAATTTACATATGTAATAAAAAACTTAAACTATTTATACTAAAATCTGAATAAATACATAACGTACTTAAATAAAATACAAAAACACGAAGTACATAAAATTTGTATAAATATATTTTATTAAATAAATTGATAAAGCATAAACAATTTAGGGGCCCCAGTTTGTTTTTGCCCCAGGGCCCTCGGTCACCCAGCTACGCCACTGTGTGTGTGTTGATGGCCTAGTGTGGGAAATCGGTTTGTTTTGGTTACGATTCACTCGCTGTTAAATTGGTTATACGTGACAGTTCCTATTTAGGTGAGGTTTTTGTGTCGCAAAAAATCTTCGAGATAAGAGAGAGACTAGATGGGACAGGTTGTCATAACTTTTTGATATAAATGGTTCTGTCTGTAAAGCACTTTTAGATTATTTTTTTTGTAAATATTTCTGTCGCATAGTTGCTTGGAACAATAACATATTATATCCTTAATACATGTTTATATATATATATATATTATTGTTTTGTGTTTACTTATTGTATACTCGATAACTGTCATAATTGTCATATGTGAATTAACCTTTTGAAGGTCTTAAGTTACACAGTTCGACATAAGCAATTGTCTTTCTATTGTGTCTCTAATTACGGCATTCGATGAGTTAATCAGAATTAGGGTGAAGCAAGTTGAGCAATTGAAGGACAAATAGACTTTTTATATATGTCATTGGATGATTTCCCACCTTTTTAAGGTGGGAATAAATGAACAATCTTTTAAAATATTAGATATTATTAGATATTTTTATGGTTCATGTCTGAAATTTCTCCTGATGATAAGCGAAAATATGGTCAACGATGAAGTTTGCTTCGCTAGTAGTAGGTAATATATTTACTGTCGACTTAAAGACCCCAAGGAAATACAGACTTCGGTAGAGTGGGCAATATTTTTTTTACAATGTTTCCCTAATAAGTTAATGGCAGTGTATATTAATCAACGTTGTATCAAATAAAATGTTGTGCAAGTTTAAAGAATTTTTTTTTTTTTAATGGAGATAAACTAGTGCTTGACTGCGATCCCACCTGATGGTAAGTAGCGATGCAATCTTTGATGGTGAGGCGCACTAGTTTATTAAGAGCCTATTCACTCTAGCCTTGAAGACACCCAAATTATAATCGGATGGGAAGACCGCAGCAGGCAGACTGTTCCAGTCCTTCGACGTATAAACGACGAGGCGAAACGCTTAGTCCGGACCGTAGAGGTTTCAACAACGTAAGGGTGAATATTCGCCGTACGTTGGGTTGTTCGATGGTAGAATTGCGATGGCGGAATCAAGTCATGCAATTCCTGCGCACACTCTCCAAAATGCATCCTGTAAATGACATACTTATTTATAAAATCCGATCCACAAAATTGAAGACCCTGTGTAAGTTCCAGAACACAAAGCTCGGTCGACCAGACGATACTCGTATATTAATTACACATAACGGTACAGTTTACGCGAAGCATTAAATTTGGCTGATATAGGTACGATCAATGGCAAGACCTTGTTAAATATATTGCCAAATTGCAAAGAATGTAGCTTACATTCTCTTTATCGTCGTTATTTTAGTCGATAGACATCCACTGCTGGACACAGGTCTCCCCCAAGTGTCACCTGTGTGTCTCACATCCATGAGATTCCCGCGACCCTCACTTAGTCAGGGGCCACCATGTGGGAGGCCTTCTAACGCTGCCTTTTGCGATACGTAATCGCCACACAAGCTGAGTGTTCGGACTTTGAGTAGGTACTCCAACATAAGCACTCCAATATGTTATGGACAGTAAAAAATTATTATTAAATTTTCTGTACACGTATTTTACCCCTTGACTGTACATAGGTAGGTAACTCACAAGAAGTGACGTCACAGTTGTCACGCATATTACTCGGTTCCCACTTCGATGCTTGCCGACAGTTGTCTTGTACACTTTGTTTGATGCGGGTAAGAAAGGGTTCAGACGGAAGACTTGTTTTTGCGACTGTGCTATAAATCCTTTTATCTCGATCTAAAATATTAATATTTTGAAAGATTTTAATCATTTCTATAGTTCTATTTTTATAGTGGTTACCTTAGTATGGATACATTTTAAAATATACAACAAGTGTCTAACAAACAAACGCACATATTAAAACTAGTAGGTACTTATTTGGTTTGCGTGCTCAGCTTGAGCATGTTTCGTTCGGGATGCACACATAAATGTACCATCCTATGCCTCAGGTTGAGGCATCGAGTCGAACCATTCGCAACGCACGCCTCGCGATGTCTGTGCGCGGCTTAAGTAAAATGTATTAATCAAAATGAATCAAATCTATAAATACGGTTGAGTTTTAGTAAGTAAGTCTGACGCTCTACCCAAAGCGGGAGAAGATTATTTGATTAAGTATTTATCATTCAAAAAAAAAGGCGTAATAAGTACTGCCTACAGGAAAATAGATAACATAGGATAAAAAAAACATTGAAATATCGGAACAGTTTTCAATAAAAATAACAAAAAATAATAAAAAAAACATATAAAAAAAAACCCGTACCCGTTTGTTTTATTATATTATAATTATTTTTTTTAGTGTTTGTGTGTACATAAATGAATAAAAAAATAATAATAATAATAAAAAAATATATGTGTCAAAATCGCACCGTCTGAACCCGCCACTAACCATACAGCGACACACCCATTCAAAGTTACCGACGGCCTCAAACCACTGCTCACAGAACCGCTCAATACAACTTCCCTTTGTTTCTGCTAAACGAACAATTTGAACTCATACTCGTACGTAGGCATCGACATGTATTCTAGTGATAGACAAGCCCTTTCATCTCAAGGAGTTGTCAGCAACAGCAGGGACCCAGCCGAGTTATCCGAAAGGGCGCTCGAGCCCCGGTATGAAGGCTAGAAGGAACGGGGTGGGTCTTTTAGTCAGTAAGAGTCTGACACTATCTCCCGCTCCGCCCAAGAGCGGGGGTTGTCATTGGATGATTTTTAAAAATACTGAAAACTTAAAAAAAAAACGCTGCAGCGCTACATTGGCATTATGTCGTCTAACAGAACTATTAAAACTTACAGCGCTAAGATAGCTTATAGAGTCTCCGCACACGGGTCACAAAAACAGCCGCCACAAAAAAAGCTAGAAGCAGCCACAAAAAAAGCTAGAAGCGGCCACAAAAAAGCTTGTGGCCGGAGAAGCTTGAAGCGGCTTCTAGCTTCTTTTTTTGGCAGCACCGCCCCATACGGGCCACAAAAAAAGGCTGTCACAGAAGAAGCTAGAAGCGGCTTTTTTTTGTGGCCCATGGGCGAATACACTTTGAGGATTCTTTTTTCCCGACCAAAATGTCATAAGTGCAGTCGATTGAAGTGACTGTTCGGCACGCGTAGTCTAGTGTGTAGTGCACATATGTCGATGTACGTAGGTATTTATTATCTTTGGAAGCTGTCTGTTGATTCTATGGCATTAACGGCTAAATCGAACGGGAATGTATGGACTTAGCATCATGATGTAATCTCTGGACTAGATACAATGGCTGTTGTGAATTCAGTTTTGAGATTGCTTACACAATACATCGCGGTTGTGTACTCTGAAGGAAAACATCCTGGGTAAAATTTTGAGTATGAAAGGCTTCGAATAGTAGAATATTAAACAAGATTAGGTAGGAGGTTGGGTAGGTTAGGTTAGGGTTTGGTTAGATTAGGTGTGTAAGAAGATTCTGGGTCCATTTACGGCTAAACAAATATAGGTATATCGTCGGATAATTGCGAACACCGTTAGTTTATAAAAAATAAAAAAAACTGGGCAAGTGCGAGTCGGATTGGAAAGCGATTATGTGGCCGACGATGGAGCACGCTTACCTAGAAGCAACATATTCACTCTTGATTTAAAGACCCCTAGGTTACAGCTATCAGGAAACAAAATCAGGAAATAAAGGTTATGTGATGAGCACGATCCTTTGTTCTGTGTCTGAGTGTAATTTATCTATGTATGTATTTAAAATATACAAGGTGCAGTTTTAAAACTGCACAATATTTCAGGAGGTTGTAATAAAACTCATAAATAATCATATAAAAATACGATACCTGGTCAATAATCAGTAAAACTTGTTATTTTTTTTTTTAAATTTTAACCGTTTTTCAGAATAACGCTCTAAATAAACTTCTTAAAAAAATACAGAATCACCCGTTGCGATTTATCGCACGCCGTGTCACTGTGTGTGTGAGTGCATCAACCTGTACGAGGCTCCGCCCACTTATTTTACGAAATGAATAATTTAACCTTAGATGTAGATCGAATTCGATGATCATAATGTACATTAATGTTTTAAATTTCGCTATTTAATTACTCGCTTTTAAGCATCATCACAATGTGAAAATCTTTTAAAAGTCACGTTGACGTCGCGTCGATAGGTACTTACGTATCAGCTGATGAATAAAATGTTAGGCCGAGATCAATAAACCTTATGAGGCGTCCGTGCCTCCGTCCGTAGGTATCACGGAGAGCGCGCGCTCGAGATTTAGATACGCAGTGGTACATGAACGTACCTACAGACGCAGTCTGTAGGTAATGTCATTCTCAAGGTCAGTTTTCCGTAATAATTTCGTTTTTATTTGTAGATTAAATTGGTGGATGTGAAATTTCCCTTCGTACTTTTTAATGGGCTGAGGACCGACAAAAACACTTCAAGATAATTTGTGCTAGTTACGTAGATATGTAGGTTTTTAAGTGATTTATCTTGCCTGTTAGGTAGGTATTTTTACCGTAGTTAAAATTTTTAAATCAATTTATTTACACTAATCAAATTGATTCGGCTAACAACGTACCTATTTACAAATGACTTTTTATGTACTTACTAATAAAATAAAATAAATACCTAAGCAGGTACTTATGTTACCTGGAGGTGTTGTTCAAACAGACAGCAGTCTAGCACGACGTTGCTGATTTTCTTTTAATTTCGTAGCACAAACACATTCGTTTTAAAGTGTCGAAAGCACTAATCACTAGTGATCACATTTTCACGTAACGTACTTGCCGACCGTAGTGAGGAAACCAAACCGTAGACCAGCATCCCGCGTGCTGGCCCGTGGCTCTCGCTTGAAGTATTCCAGGATATTTTCCTGCAAGGCGACAAGCAGGCCTTCGTTGCCGCGACCGTCAGCAAGCCGGGGAACGCCGAATCGTCGAAACTCGCGGAGTCTTTGCGTAGCATTACCCTTTGAGATGGACGTTACGATGTTTCCACTGATAGCATACAAGCGGACTATCTCCACCAACTCTACATTGGAGTATTGGTCTGTCATCTTTCATCACTAGATATCGCAACCGTTAACCGAAGGCGCTGTGGGCGAATATTGCAAGCGCGTGTATGCACACGTCGGCGACGTCAGTTACACTAAACATGATCGATTGATCGATGGCGCGGGGGCGTGGCTAGGGTGTGTCGTGCGGGAGATTATTGGTGCTTTACGTTGCGTGTATGTGTGTGAAAGCGCGGTTTAAATAATGGTGCGTTTGTGTGTGTGAAAGCGCGGTTATAAGGGAGGTATCAGACTAGCAGAGTTTATAAAAAAGGTAGTTCACACATACCGATTTCCATATATAAGAAAAAAAATACCTACTCATTTTATTATTGATTCGGGTCGAGAATCACTAACATAATTACCTCCTGAATTTTTTTGCACCTTTAAAACTGCACCTTGTATAAGTATGTTTACCAGTTGTCTATAAACTCATAACACATGCATTGCTTAGCTTGGTACTAGACAGCGTTGTGTGACAGTTGTAGAATACTATATTATGGATTATTATGATTGGGTGGGATATCCACCATATACCGGTGGCGCAACGCCGCATATAAGATACTAGCTTTTGCCAGCGGCTTCGCCCGCGTACATAAAATATTACCTATGTCACTCAGGAATAAAGCAGCTTTCTAACGGTGAAAAAATTTTAGCAATCGGACCAGAACTTCCAGAGATTTCCTCCTACAAACAAATAAAAACATAAAAACAAAAAAAAAAAACTACCTCTTTATTATATTAGTATAGATATAGCTCCATCCCTCATTCTTGTTCGCATTCTTGACATTTTAAAATATCATGGTAAGGTCCCAGAGCTTACTAGCAAAACCCAAACACCTTTAAAAATTTAACAGCCTTATTAAAGCTTTTTTTTTATAAAACTTTTCAAATAAAACAGAATTAGAACAAAGAAATATTAGCTACTAGCTTTTGCCCGCAGCTTCGCTAGCGTACATAAAATATAGCCTATGTCACTTAGGAATAAAGCAGCTTTCTATAAGTGAAAAAAATTTAGCAATCGGACCAGTACTTCCAGAGCTTACCTTCTACAAACAAATAAAAATATAGTTAAAAAAAAAAACTAAAAAAACACGCTTTCATAGCATATCAAACTAAAAATGGCACAAAGCGCCTCACGCTTTTTTCACAATGATATTAATATTTTTCGTTCATTATTATTATTTTCTACCTATATCGAAAATTATTTTACACTTTTTAGTTTGATATGCTATGAAAGAGTGTTTTTTAAATTTTTTTTTTAACTATATTTTTATTTTTCACTAAAAAAAAAACGGATTAGTGTATTGTCATCAGTCTTTGATGGGTGTGCAAAGTTTGAAGAAAATCTGATCGCCCAAAGTAGGCCAAAATGGAGCTCAAAGGCGTTGGTTACAAACATACAGGTGAAGGTAATATAAGCGTGTTAAAAACAAACTTTGCCTCTTTATAATATTATTATATAAATAAAGCTGCAGTCTTAGTTTGAACGCGCTAATCTTAAAAACTACTGGTCGGGCTAGTTGGCTGAACCTATTACCATAACCCAAACAACTGGAAAAATTCAACAGAATTTATAAGGCTTTTTTAGAAAACTTCACAAATAAAACAGAACTAGAATAGAGAAATATTAAAAATCTCAAATTATTTCGAGTAAACTTTAAACCCGCCCTGAGAATCTGAGATATTTTATTCATATTTCAAGACGTTCTAGCTGACTTTATGTATCTAGTGGATATCTCAAGTATTTATCCGTTTGTATAAATAACGGTTACTCGCAGCTTCGTCCGACAAACGATGGATTCCTTGGATCGCGAGCGATATTGTGGTGAACAAACCTGGGTATTGTGACCATGTTTTGGAGTCTGAATAGGACTTTATAAAAAACTAGCGGCTGCCCGCGACTTCGTACGCGTGGAGTTGGGGGTTGATTAATAAAGATACATTATTACTACACTTCAACACCAACTATAGAGCATACTTTTTAAATTTCAAGCCTCCAACTTCAAAAACACACGATTTTCATATAAACTTCCAACCCCCATTTTACCACCTTAAGGGTAGAGTTTTGTGAAATCCGTTCTTAGCGGATGTCTACACCCAATAAGAAACCTATCTGCCGAATTTTATGTTTGCGCTTTCGCTTTTTTTATTGTTGATAGATTCGCCCTTGACCGCTATCTCACCTGATGGAAAGCGACGATGCGGTCGACGATGGAACGCGCTTATCTAGAAGAAACATATTCACTCTTGACATAAAGATTCCCGGGTTGTGACCATCAGGAAACATAGACTCCGGCAAGGAATCCCACTTCCTAGCTGTACGCACAGTGAAATAAATGAAGAACGCGCTGCACGATTTAGCTTACTTGATAGTCCTGTATTAGCAATGAACTGTCAAACACTCAAAGGTTAAATAGTCATAGTTTTCTGTAATTTTCAAATTTTTCTTAAGCCGTAGGTTTCGGCTCTCATTTGTAGATTTTTGGCAATTATTATGGAAAAATAGAAGCTAGGAAATTTGACTGAATTGTGTAATTCAGATAGGCAGTCGTTTAATGAGAAATACTGATATTATAGATTATATCTATTTATTATTATATCTTTTTTGAAGTGGAAAGTCATCAAATGTATTTTCCCGTTCGGAGCGGACCAAGATAATGAGTCAAACTATTGCTGACAAAAGTTCACCTATTGTTTCTTAAATTGCTTTTCGCGGCCACGGTAACTCTTTCAATCGTTTCCGCAACCCTAGCAGGCATTGGTTGGCCTTGGTCGAGGCCATGGTCTGGAGCGAGGAGGAGTGGCAGGCGGTCGCCGACTTCTGCGAAGCAGTAATGCTCGCTAAGGAGGAGGCCGACCGCATCAGGCAACGGCGCTCTCGCCCCCGCCGGGATTCCGATCCCGATTTCCAGCCACCGTAGGCGCGGGCTTGCGGACAGTGAGCAATGGGTAGCTCGCTGTCCGGCCGTCCGGTAACTGTCCGGACCAAGTCCAAGTCGTCGACGGCGCGCGCTGTTCCTGCGCGCCTCAAGGAGTTGTCAGCAACAGCAGGGGCCCAGCCGGGTCGAAGCCTACTGGGGCCAGGGTTATCCGAAAGGGCGCTCGAGCCCCGGTATGAAGGCTTGAAGAAACGGGATGGGTTTTTTAGTCAGTAAGAGTCTGACACTATCTCCCGCTCCGCCCAAGAGCGGGGGTTGTCATGAGATGATTTTTCCCATCGAAAAAAAATAAAAAATAAAAAAAAAGCAGGCATTGGTTTTACTGGGCTCCTTCGGTTTGGCTAACACCTCTACGAAAGGCGCGTGGAACCCTATGCACAGATGACTTGGACTCGATCCGTACGGGACTGCTGGACGGCGTGTTCCTCTTGCTTGCATCCGGCCATATTTTGTAGACATTGTTATCGCTTCCTCTGTATCGGTTGTGTTTCTGAACATATTTACCCGTAATAATAAGGTGCTTTTACGACGGTAGAACAAATATTTATTTAGACAGTCAAAGTTGATTGAAGAATTGAATTAATGACTGAAAGACTATAACGTGACCTTATCAAAAGCAATTTCAACATTAATGAAGGTAAACTCAGTAAAATATCCATCAAATACTTAACAAACTAGAAGACTGATCCCGACTATAATTCCTTGAAGCGTCAATTCCTCTCAAACGGCTGACATAAAAGTTTAATTCTCTTGAAAGGCTGTAGACCTCTAACCTACAGGAGGCAATAACTTCTTTACACTTCTCATCTCGCAAATACTTACCTCTGAGTGCTTCTTATACTTACCATATTTTTGCACTATCTTCATAGTTTCTATTTCAGCTGCAAGTTTATCGACCATATATTTTCGCGTAATATCGATGCCACCTTTAAACGGTCCTTTACGCGGGAATGTGATAGTATTAAATGTGAAATCATCTAAATTCACGCTAACATTTCCATTAATATGATAAAAAGTTGAAATTGTTAGTATAGTAGCAAGAGCAGTAGTGGCCCAGTGGTAACGGCCCCGACTTACGAGTTGTAGGTCGCGGTTGTAATTTATTTCTTCACCACTGCTCTCAAAACGGTGAAGGAAAACATCGTGAGGAAACCGGCATGTCCTAGAACCAAAAATTCGAAGACATCCACCAACTCGCACTGGGCCCGCGTAGTGGATTACGGCCCATTCCCTCTCCTAGAGAGCAGGCCTGAGTCCCAACCGTCGGGACAGGTGAAACTAAATAAAAGCTTGTAATAATCAGTGGCTGATAACCTAGCAGATGTTGAGAGATAACCTCCATCCACTATAGCAGCAATGCCACATATATCACCATTACTTAGGCTCGTGTGTACCATGTGGAATAAACGAGTATGTTGAGATCTTTTAGAACTTTTATTAGGGACAGTAATAAAAGTCAAGTGTGTGTAATTTCAGTGTTGACGGCAAGAATTCTGGGTCCGTTGACTTCGCAACATTGCAATGTTAATGGGTGTTTTAGAAATATATATATATGTATGTATTTCTAACACACACGCGATCTAAAAAATAAGCCAAGTGCGAGTCGGACTCGTGCTCGAAGGCTTCCTTACCGTTCGTAAAAAAAAACGGCAAAAAATCACGTTTGAATAAGAGCCCACTTAAATATTTAAATATTTTGTTCTGTTTTTAGATTTTTGTTGGTATAGCGGCAACAGACATACATCATCCGTGAAAATATTAAGTGTACAACTATCATGGTTTATGAGATATGTATCATATTTATTTATTTAATAATTTATGTACACGAAAGAAGTGATTTATGTAAATGTCAAAAGTAAGTGCGAAAGTTAAATCATCGTAGTTTTATAAAATCCAATTTTCTGTGCATCTTTCTTAATGTTTTCATTCATATGAATCTTCTACTGACAATAACAAACACGTGACCTGAGAAAATAATGACTCATTTTTAACTCTCGACGAAAAAGAGGAGCATCTTTCATAATTGGTCTCAGCATCACCAAGGGTTGCTGCGGGAATGTTCTATAGAGTTGCAGTCACCCTGTACCGCAAAGGGCAACTGAAAGAGCACAGTAGGGTTTTAGTAAGTAAAGGTCTGAGACGCCCTTTCGCTCCAACTAGAGCGCAAAAAGTTATTTGATGATTTCCAATCTCGAAAGTCCGCCTCTGTACTTTACGTCCATAAAACATATTAAATTTTGAGACAAGTGGAGAAAGTTTGTTATTGCGACCGAGGCAGAATTCGCCCGAGCCATAGGTGAGGGTGTTATGGAGCGGAATGCTGCAGTGATAAATTGGCACGTGTATCAAACAACGTTTAGCGCCCAGCCTGCTACGATATATACAATAAATTGTGACGGGGGCAAGCTCGTACAGATTTCTGCACTAGTGTAAAAACAGTGCATGCATAAGAAAGGGTTTTCGATAAAGTGAATTGAAAAAAAAAATGGTTAAATATTAGTGGTAGTTTGTAATCCTCTCTGCAGTCTCATCAAAACCCGATATCGTTGCGACCCTCTCTAAGAATCCAGTCAACAATACCGCTGGTGTAGACATGCTCAAGAATTCTCCTCTTACCTCTGTGTAGCTAGTTTGAAAGATACCTTGTATGTTGAGAAATATATCCCAAGAACATTGTTAGCTTCCATTTGAGAGTTTTTGAAGCATACTTCTAATATTTCAGTAATGTCAAGAAGCTCAGATAAGGTATCGCATCTTTCTATACATTATTTTTAGTTTATTCGAAACCTGTATACACCGCTAAATTTTAATCGTTTTAATCCCGTGGAGGGTCGATCCGGTACATGAAACACTACCGATTTGTAAAGATAAAATTAATTTAATTTCTCTATGAAAACGTCAGCTGAGCGAGTCCAATGACCCGTAGGTAGTAGACGGCGTTGCGTACAAACTACCTACAGGTCATTCGACTCGCTCTGCTGACGTTTTCTTAAAGAAATTAATTTCGTACATGCGTAAATTAATACGAGTTTTGAAAAAAAAGGTACTTTTATTTTTTAATTTTATCTTTACAAATCGATAGTGTTTCATGTACCGGATCGACCCTCCACGGGATTAAAACGATTAAAATTTAGCGGTGTATAGTTTATTTAGAATCAGTAACTGAATGGGTTCCAATAGTTTTTACACCGTGTTAATTTTGTCCCAAAAATATTTTAAAAGATCACATGTTGGACACCACCGACACTAATTAAAACACAAGTCACGGCAGATCATAGCGGGCATTTGGCGCCAGCGCACAGCTGGATGCGAGAGCAAAACAACCCCTCATACGCCCGGATGGCCTGGTGACTATGTATTTTTGCGGACATAACAAGCTTATAACTTTGTTATTTTGCAGGATACGATTTTGAAATTTTGTACATAGATTCTTTACATAAATACTAAGTTTCAACAGTATAGCTCTTATAGTTTCGGAAAAAAGTGGCTGTGACATACGGACGGACAGACAGACAGACATGACGAATCTATAGGATTCCGTTTTTTGCCATTTGGCTACGGAACCCTAAGAAACACTGATAAGTACAAAATAACTTTAATTTCGGAAGTCGGTGTTTCTAAATAGATAGTTTTGTCTCTTCGTTATTTAACACCGACTTCCGAAATTAAAGTTATTTTGTACTTCAGTGGTTTTTTACATTGAAGTCGGTTTATTTTTTTAAGTTTTTTTTTTATGTAAAGAATCTGTAAAATCATTTTTATTTTTCATTTTTTAGTTATAGTACCACCACTAAAAAGTGCCTCAGCCAAACTTAAATACCTTATAACCAGAGTGCATCTAATAACGTTTCTAATAATCCCAAACACGGTTAGATTACATTAATTTTCTCCCTATTTTCTTTTAAGTCAGGCATCGACTACACGTATAAACAAAGCAATTTCACTTGTTACGACAATTCTCCTGTGAACCTATGAGGACAATATTTCTATGGGACCAACTTGGAAGTATAAACTTTCAATCAAATAAAATTTCAAAATCGGTCCACAATTGACCGAGTTATCGGTGAGCAAAGATAAAAAAAAAACATACATTCAGCCGAACATAGAACCTCCTCCTTTTCGAAGTCTGTTAAAAATACTAGACACGTGTTTCGTTTTTCGCATATATACTAAAACTAAGGTTGCATACCTTTAAAGGAATTTGGATTTTTTCATAGTGTTTACTATGATACAGATAATAGAAATCTGCATCAACTGAGAGGGTAAGGACACAGGTAGATTTTAGTCTGTAAAATTCTGATACTCCCTCGCGCTTGTAGAAGTGATGAATAACGCTTATTACACCACACACACACATACATTTGTTGACATTCTTAATTTAAAGAACGGAAATAAAGACAAAGCTGTCTTGAATCGACATGTATCGCGATCCTTTACATGATATAGTAATGAAAAGCAAACTAATTTTTGTTTTGTTTTTCTTTTTTGTAATTATTTGTGTGTCCATACGGGCAGAATAAACATGTTTTCTTTCTTCTTATTTTCTTTCATTGTTTGTTTTTCGGGTACAGAGATATTAGGAACAGTTCAATGTGCTTTATTCCACGGTTATCTGGCGTCTTTTATAGCTTTAGGAACGTCAGACCATACCAATCGCTACATGACTAAGTAACTCCGCACACGGACCACAAAAAAAACCGCCCCAAAAAAAGGTCGAAGCTGACACAAAAAAAGCTAGAAGCGGCCACAAAACCGCAGAAGCGCGCGACAGCTTGTCGCTGAAGAAGCTAGGAGCCGCTTCTAGCTTTTTTTTGTGGACAAAAAAGCTAGAAGCGGCTTTTTTTTGTAGCCTATGTGCGGGGACACTTACCAAAACGGAAACTAAAAACGACTCCAACCGTCTATTTCCCGAGCATTTTCCTAGACCTATGCTAAAATGCATGTTTAGAGATGCAGTCGTGACGGAAGCTGTCATCTCTTTGACATGCTGGTGTTGCGAATCGATTTCAATATCTCATGCTTTTGATTAAATGCTCATTCATCATTTTAATGTTTCAGCAGTTAGTTTAGTCTCTCTTCACTGAATCATATACAGTATAAAAGGAAAAACTGACTGACTGACATATCAACATACAGCCAAAACTAAGCGGACTAGGAGCGTAAAATTTTGCATAAAGCTTCCTTTTGTGACGTAGGTAAGTACTAAGAGAGGATTTTCCGTAATTTACCCCCTAATGGGGTGAAATAGGGGTTCAAAGTTTGTATAAAAACCTACTTTTACACGGACGAAGCCGTTGGCAGAAGCTAGTGGAATGATATTTTGAATCTTTTTTTTAAGGCGGGAAATCATCAACTGACTTCTCTCGCTTTAGGGTGGATCGGGAGGACGTGTGAAACTTTTACTGATTAAAACCACACTTTTATCCTTCAGTTACCCCTTTATGCTTTAGGATCGCGGTTTCCTTTTCAAAAATTGATAAACATAAAGTATTATACTCTTACTATCAGGAATTTTGTGATGTCAAATGTTGAAAGAAAATTTCTTGATTAAAGTGCTGTAATCAAATTACTTTCATAATTTTTTACAGTTTAAACCGCTGTCTTGAGACCAGGTGTATTTTTGTACTGAACACATATTCCTAGACTTCATTTTAGGTAGATTCAAAACGCTTCTGGTAAACTAATCGTGACCTTTACAAGTCTCAAGAGGGTTCTTGTAGAAGCAAAAAATAAAATTCTTATTTTTTCCCTCAACTGTTTGACCTTTGAAAGTCTATAATCTTTTTTTATTGTTATTTTTAATATCAAAATCATCGTTACTTGATATTATGTTTTAATATAGTTTTATATGTATGAGAACAGTTGTTACCGAGTAGTAATGGCCTCGACTTAAGAGTTGTAATTATTCGCATTACTTTGTTTAATTTATTTCATCACCACTACTCTCAAAACAGTGAAGGAAAACATCGTGAGGAAAACGACATGTCCTAGAACCAAAAATTCGAAGTCATGTGACATCTACCAACCCGCATTGGGCCCGCGTGGTGGATTACGGCCCATTCTCTCTCCTAGAGAGGAAGCCTGAGTCCCAACAGTGGGACCATTAAAAGGCTGACTAGACTATACTATACTATGATTTTGTATAATTTTCCAACGTGGTCACTTACAATGGGCCTCATCAGAAAACTTAAAGTCACTTAAGGCGTATAGTCCCTTGAACCATCTGACCGAAATTATGTGAACGCAACTCTCGCAGTCGCCTAGGCGGCAGTACGCAAATCTGTGCATTTATTTGCGGCCAGCAGCGCCCGGAAAGCGCTTTAAATCCATTTTCTCTGCGAGATATTGATTGATTTACATATGCAATGTTCACTTTGAAGAATATTCAACCACCAATTTTTATGTGTAAAAATGTTTCTAAAGGTCCAAGCCGTTTCGAAGGAGTAGGGAAAAGTTGCGAAAAGTTGCGAAATTGCTAAATATTTTTTTTTTGACAAAAGTATTAATTACACGAAAAAATCAAATGTTGATATTATTGTTCATGAATCTATAATAAACATATATTTTTTTCAAACCAATTGACCTAGCCGTTACGGAGGAGTAGACCTCAGAAAATCACTGTTTTATGGCACTTTTCGGGCGCTTGGCCCTTAAAAGGCAATGGGAAGGGCTATGCTCGGAAGTTCCTTGCGTGATCAGAAATGAAAACATCGGCAGGAAAACTTAGATTACCAACATAATCCAAAGAATCGCCAAACTTAAGTGGCAGTGTGCAATGCACATTGCTCGCAGAACAGGTGGTCGATGGGAGCGAAACGTTCTGCAGTGGCAATGACGTACCGGAAGACGAAGCGTTGGCAGGCCTCCCACAACGTGGATCGATGACCTGGTAAGGGTCGTTGGAATCCGACGGATCCAATCGGACCGGTCATTATGGCGACACTTGGGAGAGGCCTATGTCCAACAGTGGACGTCTTTCGGCTGATTTGATGACGATAATGAACACACAATGGGCAGGGCACATTGCTCGCAGAACAGATGGCCGTTGGGGCCGAAAGGTTTTGGAGTGGCGACCGCGTGCCGGAAGACGCAGTGTTGGAAGGCCTCCTACAAGGTGGACCGATGACCTGGTGAAGGTAGCAGGAAACCGATGGATGCGGGACGCACAGGAACGTTCGATGTGGCGACGCTTGGGGAAGGCCTATGTCCAACAGTGGACGTGTATTGGCTGAAATAATGATGATGATGATGAATGAACACACACTCATGACGATCAAAAAGTGTTCCGTATCGTAACTGGAACAAAAAGTCTCTGTTTGCGCAAAGCGACTACGACCTTACAGCCACTAGCCGCCTCATGCTCGAACCAAAACCATTCTGTCAACTAGCCGAGGTGCGAGGAGCGGGGTACTACATCCTGATTGGTACGGGGGAGCGGGGTACTGCGTTCTGATTGGTCGAGACATCAGATCTATAAGTCATATGTGTTGACAGACATATATCGCCTGTTATTAGACGTCTAGTGGCTGTAAGGTCGTTGACCTAAACTGAACTACTAAAGGGATGGAGCTATACACCCTGTATCGTATCTCTTTCTCGCTCACACGTCTGACGTTTTAACACTTCAGGGTAAGGCCCATGGTCATAAAATGTTTACGTCAGCAGTAAGCTTTTAATCTACAATTATATTGTGACCCATGATGTCAACAGAGCTGTTTTTACTGTCTCAAAGGAAGGTTTTTTCTTTCCGGTTGACTTAGTAAAATATTTTCAGCCACTGAATCACTGCAACTTACGATTATTAATAGGTGTTTACCTATGACATTTCCGTTTTTTAAAACGAGTTGCTACGAAGTGACACATCTTTGGATTGACTTGGAATTATAAGTTTAAACAAACTTTATATTAAAGGTACGTTATCCTTTTTTTCGAAATTAGTTATTTATTAGTTTCTTTGCGTATTAGTATTTTCTGTAATATTGCTAGTACTTTATTAGAACTTATAATTCCAAGTCAGTCCAAAGGTAATAACACTTCGAAGCAACCCCTTTTAACAAGCGGCAGTTTCATAGGTAAACACCTATTAATAATCGTAAGTTGCAGTGATTCAGTGGCTGAAAATATTTTACTAAGTCAACCGGAGAAAAAAAACCGTCTGTTCAGTCAGTAAAAACGGCTCTGTTGACATCACAGGTCACAATATAATTGTAGATTATAAGCTTAGCTAGTTTTAAAAAACGTGAATTTCATAGATAAAATGACCTATTTATAAAGGCGAAAGTTTGTGTGTATGTTTGTTACTTCTTCACGCTGGAACAACTGAATGTATTTCGATGAAACTTGCAACGCGAACAGTTTTTAATGAAACTTCGTATACGTGGAGATCTTATCCAGGAATAGCTTATAGGATACTGTTTATCTCGGGTGTATGTTCCCTTAGGATTATTATCTGCTAATACGCGGGTGAAGCCTCTGGCAGCAGCTAGTATAAAGTAAACACTAAAAAATAAATAAATAGAAAAACAATTTTCTAACCTTTTGAAAATGCAATGAATAAAAATCCTTGAACAAAAATATTAGGTTAGCAACGTAAACAAAAAATACTGTCACTGTCTTAAATATTTTTTATGACAAAAACAATATTCTCGTAATATAGGACATCTCTACCCATTTCATGTCAAATACATGCCATCTTAGACGTCACGAAATATCATTTTCAGTACGTAGTACCCATGTATATATTTAGAAGGCGTTTTTTTTTGGTGGGACATTCATCTAATGACATCTCTCGCCCTTGGGTGGAGCTGAAGGGCATATCAGACTTTTACTGACTAATACCCACTCGTTTGTTCCTTCTTTTCCTTGCATTCCAGGGCCCCAGGATTCATTTTCACTTAACCTATGGCCCCAGGAGGCTTCGACCCTGCTGGGCCTCTACGATTTGGCACAATGAGGCGCGCGTAGAACACTACACGCTGTCGATGATTTGGGCTCAGTCCGAACGATAACGAGACGACGTGCTACCCATTGCAAGCCCACGCCTGTGGTGCCTGGAAATCGGGATCTGGATCCCGCCAGCTGGGGCATGAGAGCCGTTCCCTCTCACGTGCAGCCACCTCCTTTGCTAACATTATTATTTTGCAGAAGGAGGCGACTGCCTGCCACTCCTCTTCGATATATAGACGTGGTTTGGACTTGCCAAATAAAAATTATAGTCATCACTGACTCAGGAACACTCAGCCCAAACTGTTAGATCTAGAACGCTGAAATTTTGCACTAAGGTCACTTTTATGATAAATACAAAGAATAAGAAAGGATTTTATAAAATTCACCTGTGTTCCTTCAGTTACCCTTTGCATTCCAGGACCACGGGTTTCTCCTTCAGAAGTCAACCCACGGCCCCAGTAGGCTTCAGCCCTGCTGGGCCCTTTGCTGATATCTCTTTGAGGCTTGCATAGACTACGCGTCTATCTTGAACCCTTACGGGTGTCGTTCGTTACAGCCGCGAGCTTCAATTTATTGCTGACAGCCAATTAAATTGCTATTTATCTACCTTAATTGTTTTAATATGTCTATAGACCTGACGTAGTTTCGAACATCCTTAAATATTTAATCCTCTCCCTTCTCTTGGTACATGTGAAGTTAGTCAATATTAACTCTTGTTTAATTCGCCGAATCACTATTAACTTTCTCGCTTACGCATCAAGTATTCGGGATCTCTAAATTCTCGTAACTCCTAGATTTAGTAGGTATGTATAATCAAGTTTTGTTGTTACTAACTAATGTAGGTTTAGTCAGCTGTTTTTGAAATGATATTGTTCATTAGTTATGCAAATCACAGAGACGTTCATGTGAGGAGTACTGCCGCCACATATGGGCTGGTGCTGCAAAGTCCTAACTTACAGCATTAAATAAAAACAAAAAGCATGAAGATCGTTGCTTTCCATCAGGTGAGATAGTGGTCAAGCGCGAATCTGACAACAATAAAAAAAAAACTGGGCTAGTGTAACTCACACTAGCCCAGTTTTTCAGGACTCGCTCACTGAGGGTTCCGTGCAAACTACAATTCCCGAATGGAGTCTCGAAGATTTTTCCGAATTGCAATTTTTTTTTGTGACGTAGATAACAACAAATTTACTGTTTTCAGATTTTTTTCCTCTACCTGTGCTATAAGACCTTGCTTTGTGCCAAATTTCAAGATTCTGGGTCAACGGGAAGTACCCTATGAATTTCGATCTTTGAGAGTATCAAAATATGTATACGTTTTTTTAAAAACGGCCGTATCTTTTTTATTCGTTAACTTAGAAGTTTGATTTTTTCACAGCTTGAAGGGACTGCAGACTTGAGTATATGGTTTTAACTTCAACTCGATACCTCCACGTGTCCTCGAGATAAAGTGTCTTGACAGTCAGACATACAGACGGACGGACAACAAAGTGATCTTATAACGGGTTCCGTTTTTTTCCTTTTGAGGTACAGAACCCTAAAAAGATTAGATTGTGGAAACAAATACACACAAACGAGTTGCCTTTGTAAATGACAAAATGTCACTTTTTAAAACTGACTATATGGATAACTTGATAAACGAAAAACTTCCACGTGACGAAAAATCTTAGGTCCCTGGAGATTCAAGTTGTAATTTTTTTATCTATAAATATAAAAGGAGAAACTGATTGACTGACATATCAACGCAGCAGAAAGTACAGGGCCTCGGAACTTGAAATTTTTTACAGGGCTTTCTATTATTACGTAGACAAGTACCAACAGAGGATTGTCCAAAATGCACCCACTAAGGGTATGAAACTGGGGTCCAAATTTTGTATGGAGATGCCGAATTTCATGCGGACGAAGCCACTAACAGAAGCTAGTTTTAAATAATATAGACTAGTACTTTACTGCGACCCCACATTTTTTTTTTTTATGGTGAGAAAAATCATCCAATGACAACCCCCGCTCTTGGGCAGAGCGAGAGATAGTGTCAGACTCTTACCGACTAAAAGACCCATCCTGTTCCTTCTAGCCTTCATACCGGGGCTCGAGTTCCCTTTCGGATAACCCTGGCCCCAGTAGGCTTCGACCCGGCTGGGTCCCTTTTTTTTTTATGGTGGGAAAAAATCATGCATTGACATCCCCCGCTCTTGGGCGGAGCGGGAGATAGTGTCAGACTCTTACTGATTAAAAGACCCACCCTGTTCCTTCTAGCCTTCATACCGGGGCTCGAGTTCCCTTTCGGATAACCCTGGCCCCAGTAGGCTTCGACCCGGCTGGGTCCCTGCTGTTCCTGACAACTCCTTGAAGCGCGCGGGAACAGTGCGCGCCGTCGACGACTTGGGCTTGGTCCGGACAGTTACCGGACGGCCGGACAGCGAGCTACCCATTGCTCACTGTCCACAAGCCCGCGCCTATGGTGGCCGGAAATCGGGATCGGAATCCCGGCGGCGGCGGCGAGAGCGCCGTTGCCTGATACGGTCGGCCTCCTCCTTTGCGAGCATTACTGCTTCGCATCTGCGACCCCACCTGATGGTAAGCAGTGATAAAATCGTTGATAGTGAGGCGCAGTAGTTTATTAATCTTTTAACCGCCTACGTTAAACGCGAGAGTGTTTGTGGTATATGTCTTACGTCGGACATAACTGGCAAAAGCTCTCGTTTATTCCTGCCAGGGTCGCACATCCACGACCAAATACTCAATCTCGTTAGCTCTTCTGTCACCTATGGGGATTGAAGAGCTGAACGAGATGGAGTACTCAGTAACACACCACCCTAGCGAATAGGATACGAATACACTTGATGGACCAATCCGACGCAAGTGGTTAAGGTTAAAGGTGGTTCTGCGTTAAAGGAGCCGAGCATGAGCGGAGCTTAAATTCGTGTAATGTCGCTCGTACTCGGCACCTCCAGAGTCGGTCCACACTACACGAATTTGAGATCGCCTCTAGCTTAGACCCACCTTAAGAGCCTTTTTTTTATGGTGGAAAAAAATCATCCAATAGCAACCCTCGCTCTTGGGCGGAGCGGGAGATAGTGTCAGACTCTTACTGACTAAAAGACCCACCCCGTTCCTTCTAGCCTTCATACCGGGGCTCGAGCGCCCTTTCGGATAAGCCTGGCCCCAGTAGGCTTCGACCCGGCTGGGTCCCTGCTGCTGCTGACAACTCCTTGAGGCGCGCGGGAACAGTGCGCGCCGTCGACGACTTGGGCTTGGTCCGGACAGTTGCCGGACGGCCGGACAGCGAGCTACCCATTGCTCACTGTCCGCAAGCCCGCGCCTACACCCACTTTAAGAGCCTGTTGTTGAAGTTTCACCGTATCAACTTTTACTAGACTAAGTCTGAGTCGAAGAAAAAAATCAGACGTTTTCCTATACTTAGTCAAAGTACGAGAAAACCTAACACTATTTTTACAAGCTTTTATTTAGTTTCACCTGTCCCGATGTTCGTTTGTCTGTAATCAAATCTTGCAAATTTTTGATCCACTTCCTGGTTACCAATTGAGCTGACATTTTGCATGCATGTGTAAATCAGATGACATTACAAAATAATTATGACTCGAAGATGGAACCGGAAAGTGGCCATAGGAACTCAGGTAACCCTATCATGTTTGAGCTTTTTGGAATGATCTTGATGAATAGTGACTGGCCTGTTGGTCTAGTGGATAGTAGCCCTGACTGCTATGCCGAAGGTCGTGGGTTCGATTCCCACCCAGGACAAATGTTTGTGTGATGAACACGATCATTTGTTCTGTGTCTGGGTGTAATTTATCTATACTATGTTGTAGTACTCATAACACAAGCTCTGCTTAGCTTAGTTGTGGAATATATTATATTATTATTATATAATTAATAATATTATATTATAAATTTTTATATTATTTTTAACAGTTTATATAGGTAGGTATACTATATACCGCGCTATAAAAGCTTGCAATGGAAAAATTATTTTCATTGTAAATATTTCGTATTTAATCCCATTATCGTAAATGTTTGAATATTCTACTAGCATGAGTAGAAAATTCAAATGTTTTGCAAGTTATATTGTTTGTTCAAGTTTCAATAGACAACCATTGTCCGCTTCCAAGTTATAATGGTTTTCTTTTTTTCCAACTATTGAAAAACTATGTGTTCGAGTGTTCGACCCCATTTTCGGCATAATATTTTCCTTACTTATCTTTTCTTTTTTGGACTTGCAAAAAAGAAAAACTGCAGACATCACGAAGAAATTGAAATGACGGTTAGCATAGTTAAAACTATCCTAACTAATATTATAAATGTGAAAGTGTGGATGTTTGGATGTTTGTTACTTAATCACGCAAAAACGGCTGAACGGATTTGAATGAAATTTGACATGCATATAGCCTTTGACATGGAAAAGAACATAGGCTACTTTTCATCCCGGAAAAACATCTTATTCCTACGGAAAAACACGTTTAGAGTGCGATAACCGAAGTACACGCGGACGAAGTCGCGGGCGGACAACTAGTAAAGCTATAACTACGAGTACAATAGACCGACGTACACGTATAACACGCCAGATTTGTACGTAACCCGACGTCGTGTGGCGTGGATCAAGTGTAGCTCTACAAGTCTAGTTTCCTTATAAAATGTATGGAGACCGACAAGGCGGTCAGTTTCTCCTTTTATATACCCCGTTAAATTTAAGAACCCGTCAGCTAAGCGAGTTCAATGACCCGTAGGTAGTAGTCGGCGTTGCGTACTAATTACCTACAGGTCATTGAACTCACTCAGCTGACGTTTTCTTAAAGAAATGCATTTCGTACAAACGTAAATTAATACGAGTTTTAAAAAAGGTACTTTATTTTTTAATTTTATCTTTACTAATCGATAGTGTTTTATGTACCGAATCGACCCTCCACGGGATTAAAACGATCAAAATTTAAAGGTGTATATAAAGATATAAATAGGATAGAGAATACAATTTTTAATTAAATTTCATCAATCGCGAGCATATTAGTGCATGTTAGTATCTGTTGCTCGACTTCAAGCAACAATAAGTTATTACTCGGAAACTAGGCCAGCAACTGTTGCTGCCAGACTCGCCCCTACCATCTGTTCCTATTGTATTTATATTAATAATACAGCTTCATCCTTATTGTATGTTTATTTATGAGATTCCAAGAATCTTAAGTTTCTGTAATGGAATTATTGGGATGTATTTCGTAAAAATGTAGTTCTTTTTCTTGCTTGAATTGGAATACAAATTAGCTGGCCATATTTAGGCTTAGTAATCGTTCTCTAAATAAGACGAATTAGAACAAAGGTCTTATTACTTCGATGAGAACTTCGGAGGTAGACTTAAGGTTGGTCTGGTAGATATCGCTGTCAGCGATAAGATCGCAATTGTACCCATAGATTTAAGTTTATGTATAAGTTGTGTTACTTTTTGGTGTACAAAAAAGTTTATTCTATTCCATTCCCATATCCCATTTGACTGGCCTGTCGGTCTAGTGGTTAGTGACCCTGACTGTTATGCCGGAGGTCGTGGGTTCGATTCCCACCCAGGACAAATGTTTGTGTGATGAGCATAATCATTTGTTCTGTGTCTGGGTGTAATTTATCTATAATATGTATGTATTTAGAAATATATAAGTATGTTTATCAGTTGTCCACAACCCATAACACAAGCTCTGCTTAGCTTGGGACTAGACGGCGTTGTGTGATAGTTGTGGAATATTATTATATTATATTATTCCATTTCATTTCATTCTATTCTGTTCTATAGATCATAGAAACTCTTCAATAAATGATAGCAAATTTTCGATGGTTGCAATAGCTGCAATCGTTTGCTGTTGACACTATTTCAAAGGGCAATACACAATTGCCCAAAGATCAACGAAAAGAAATGAAGATGTCCGCAGGAGAACCAAAGTTAGTGACACAGCCCGAAGAATCGCCAAATTTATGTAGTAGTAGGCAGGGCACATTGCTCGTAGAACCGATGATCGATGGAACTTAACAAAATTAGTGGCGATTGCGTAACAGAATGCGCAGCGTTAGTAAGCCTCTCACAAGGTCGACTGATGACCAGGGGTGCTATTCTCTAAGAAAACAGCCTTGAGCGCAGCGCTGGCACAGCGACGAGTCGTGAGCGCAGTGAATTGAATTAACAATCCAATGTAAAGGGGCATTGGGTTGTTAATCCAATGCACTTATTTGGATTTCGTCGCTACGGCCAGCGCTGCGCTCAAGGCTGTTTTCTTAGAGAATAGCACCCCTGGTCAGGGTTGTGGCAATACGATGGATGCGAGGTGCACAGGTGACATTTGAGGGAGGTCTGTGTCCAGCAGTGGACATCTTTCGGGTGAAATTATGATTATGACCATTTCATAACTTAACAGATGTGAAAAGTTTTACCTGGTGTACTTATTATTTCATCAATCATGTGCTACTTCCATATACTTGGGGCTATCAATTTTGAGTTTAGTGCTAGCACACAGACAGACAGACGCGTTGCCCACTTTTTATGTTTCAAGATGGAAGGATGAATTTTGATGTTAGTTATTGCAAGGTTTATGCCAATCCCAAAGCACTATGTAGTAATAAGTTATCATTGAGAGAACAGATCCCTAGCCTAGTTCATAATCTGCAATCGTTAACGCTAGTTGAAAACTTTAAATGTACGGGAATGACGTCATGTTAACGTTCAGGCCTCGAGGCGTTCGACGCAAGAGAAACGGTTGTAACTTGGCTACGGGGGGGGGGGTTTATGGTGGGAAAAATCATCCGATGACAACCCCCGCTCTTGGGCGGAGCGGGAGATAGTGTCAGACTCTTACTGACTAAAAGCCCGCCCCGTTCCTTCGTGCCTTTTGTACCGGGGCCGAGCTTCCCTTTCGGATAACCCTGGCCCCAGTAGGCTTCGACCCGGCTGGGTCCCTGCAATTGCTGACAGCTCATTGAGGCGCGCGGGAACAGTGCGCGCCGTCGACGACTTGGGCTCGGTCTGGACAGTTACCGGACGGTCGGTACAGCAAGCTTCCCATTTCTCGCAGTCCGCAAGCCAGGCTGGTTCTGTAAGGGAGATCATGACAAATCCAAGTTATAATTTCACTCCATTCATATTGGGTTTCCAATTTCCTTTTCACGACATTCAGTTTGCAATGTTCACGTGGTAGTGGCAAAGCTTGGTATAACTTCAGAAAATTATCACTACCCCTGTTGGTACTTTAAGTTTGTGTGCATTGTTCTGAGCCATTGTGTTTTCTTCGCGATCTCGCGGAATAATTGAATCGGTTTCTCTATGATATAGTTGTGTGAAAACTTTTATGTGTTTATTTGTTTTTTTATTTTTATTAAGCTGCAGTCTCCATCCAGTCAAGAGTGTTGCTGTTTTGGTGGGAAATACTACGAGCCTAGTTTATTCAATTTGAAGCTGTCGTTGAAGACTTCAAACGACCAGAAATTCTGATACATGTTACAACAGTTGCAAGCCACCACCACATCTTCAGGATATCACGGATATTTTATACATAAGTCATTGAAGAATTCTACTGATTAATTAATTTTTAAAATCCGGTAGTTTTTGATTTTATTCATCACGAAAATCATCTCGTCACATGTTATTTGGGATCGGCATAACACCTTTTTCTTTAATTCTGTCCTATCGCCCGTTACGTTATCGGATCATGGGGGCTCTTTGGATCGGGACCGTGGTCCAAAAGCCCCACGTTCGCGGCCCCACGACCCACGTTATCGCTGACTCCCTCTTCTTTCATATCACTCCTCATACAATCCATTAATTTTTGCTTTGACCCCTCTCTCTATCCATCCATCTACATGTATACCCATTACTCTTTTAGTAAAATGTTTGTCATCCCAGAGAGCAGTGGTGGCCGAGTGGTAACGTCCCCGAGTTACGAAGTTATGAGTAAGTAGGTCACGGGTTCAAACCCAGCCAGGCGCAATACTTTGTGTAATTTATTTCATCACCACTGCTTTCAAAATGGTGAAAGAAAATAACGCGAGGAAACCGGAATGTCCTAGAACCAAAAATTCAAAGACGTCACTTGGTGGATCCAAGCCGCACTGGCCCCGCGTGTTGGATTACGGCCCATTCCCGCTCCTACAGAAGAGGCCTGAGTCCCAACAGTGGGAACATTATAAGGCCGACTATGCTAATCTATGCTATGCTTTTCATCTCTCCTCTACACAACCGTGCCTAGATAAACGATTACAATTACTCATAACAAACAATAATCCAATTTTATCCTTTTCATAAAATTAATATAAATTAAAACCAAGACTAGACCGCAACCTTTCAGATTTTGCCAGCTTGAATTCTGCTCTGTCAAGTAATTAGGGATTGGGGAGGGTCCCCAGAGAACGCAGGCTAGACGACAACAAATTGTCAACGACACAAAAAATAATTCACCAACAAAGGCCAACCCAACTCACGACCTAACCCTAAAATTATAATTACAGTCAAAAAAGAAAACGGTCCACGGTCATTAAGACGAGTACCCAGTCCAGCTAAAAATTCAGGCATAATTTTAGTCGACAGCCTATCTAAATACAACCCCAGATAACCCTCAAGATAATATTTTAATTTTGTTAACCCTTACCCAGCCAATTTTGTCAAGAAAAAAGTAAATAAGATGGATGTTGCATACGAATGAGGCTCGAGAGATTTGTGTTACATAATACCCGTGGCTTGCATTCAAAGTGTTGAAAAAGACATTTGTTATCCGAAGGGTTTGCGTATCATGGGACATGGTTTGATGTCGAAGGGTACATGATTTCATTAGAATATTGGGACAGGTTTTTCGTTCAGTTGAATACGTTTTCCGGTTTCGTGTTTAAGGAAAACTAGTGACGCGTCCCGGTTTTGCACGGTTTCAAATCATACTAATATTAGAATGACGAAAGTTTGTGAGTGCGGCTGGAACGGCTGAATTTTGGCACATGGGTAGACCATGTCCTAGATTAGCATGTAGGATACCTTTTATGTATGTGCCCGTGGTACAATTTTCTACGCGGCCAAAACCACTGGCAGAAGGTAATAATAAAATATGAAAAAAAAAATGAAAAACTTACTGACTAACTGACTGACTAACTGACTAACTGACTAACTGACTAACTGACTAGCTGACTAACTGACTAACTGACTAACTGACTAACTGACTAACTGACTAACTGACTAACTGACTAACTGACTAACTGACTAACTGAATAACTGACTAACTGATGAATTGATTTTCAAATGACAGCTAGGGCCTATGTAGCTAGCTAGGAATTTACATGCTTTCAAGGTACGAAGGAATCTCGCTATGAAAAAATAGTCATCCATCTACAAACCAACCTTGTCTATAACATAATATTAGTTATAGTTAAAGCCATAAGTGGAACTTAATTTTACTTTACTATAATGAAAGTTTGGTTTAATATTATAAATAACCAGGTTAATTTAGTTTTTAAAACGTAGCTGACCCTAGCTATAAAGATTCTTATTAAGATTATCATGCATAGTAAAATTCAATTTAACTGAACATTTTTTGAAATAGCCGCATCAATTTAAATTTTATGCCTCTGAAAAAAGGGTTGGTTACCAAGAAACTTTGCAACATTCTTTGAAGAGTATCACGAAGATATTTTCGAAGTATTTAGTTATTATAAATTTGCTCTTAGCTTGATTATTTCATACAAATTCGCAGGGAAATGCGGAAACTTTCCCTTACATTTTGAACAAGTATTCAAAGCATGTGAATGCCAACGTTGCCTCCACCTTTCAAAACTTCAGAACCTTCAAATGTCAATGTATTTCACCGCTCTGTGAGCATTATATCAAATGAAGACAGCCAACAAACAAAGAATGTCAACGCAGAACTCAAAATGAACTTTTCGATCGAAAATGGAACCTTTAGATGTCAAAGACAGAATAAAATCGAATTGAAACAGACTGAATTTAATTACCACGCTCTTGACACAGAATAGTATAATCCAGAAGGTCTATAACAACGAGCAAAAAGCTCACGCTTACACGTAACACGAAATGTAATATGCAATGATAGAATTTGCCATCCACATTATCGCAATGCAAGTAGGTACATGCTTGGTTCGTGCGAGCGCTGTGTCCACACATGATATGCACATTTCATCTTACTTTGCATGTTACGATACAACAGTTTGTACCCGGCATCACGTACAGCAAATGCAAGCGCACTCACAACTGGCATTTTTTTCTACTAGGGCCATGGGTAATCCAAAAGAGAACCCCGGGGTCTTGGAACGAAAGACAAAAATTAAACATAGGTGTGCTTTTAGTCTGCAAAAGCCTACATACTCCACCCTAGAGTAAAAGAAGCCGTTGGATGATTTTCCACCAAAATAAAAAAAAAGACGTGTGGCACTCGGGGACTGCCGCGGTAAAGCTATTGCATAGCATTTTTATCATCTTATGCAATTATAATTATTTATTTATTTTATTTATGCAGTATTTTTTTTTCCTTTGCTTTTTTTCTTTGATATTAATTGAAGTTACACTTTCACACATTGAATTGAATTTTGATTGATTGTCCACTCATTTGTTTTCTTATCGGTCACCACGCTCAAAAAACAAATGAGTGGGGGGTGTTAGGTTATTTTCGTTACGGAATTTCTGGATTCGGTCTCCACGCTCAAGGCCCGCGATAGAAGCTATGCAATAGCTTAAAAAACTGACATTTGACTATTCGCTGTACTTACGTGTGCGCGTCTACAAAATAGAATGCAATGAACGTTATTGTACACCAAAATAGTAATAAAACTTTTACACAGACACAATTTTATACAGGCGATTGTAAAGCGTCTCTGTGTGCGCGCTCCATTTTCGCTTGTTGTACGAAGTTGGCCTTCTGTATACTTTGTGTTACTTAAGAAAGTCCCATCGAATCGCTTTTCAATGGTTTATTAGTAGAACAGCTCATATTTACTGCTAGTGCGAACTTGGTCGTGGAATGAAAACATTATTTACAGAGTTTTGGTCGTAATATTCATTTTGTTCAGCATAAATTTTGCACCAGTGAAGTTTATTTACTGCTGAAACGAATATAAAGTTTGAATGGTCGTGTTTCTTGCATTTGCTAGGAAACTATGTGAGATATGTTATCTTCTTATTGGTCATTGCAGGTGTTTTTTTGCCTGGAGCTATATAGTAAAGGGCAACTGAAGGTACATTGATGAGTTAAGTCAGTAAAGAAAGAATGAAAGAAACACATTTGTGACTTGCACAAAACAAACAGCAATAAAATAAAAAGTAACTAAGATTAGTAATAAATTACTTAAAATAAAAAATACCCGTTCCCGTTAGAAGAGACCCATGCGAGGCCAAAATAAGCTCCTATCTCAGGATATGCTTTGATATTTAAAACAAAAAAGTAAATTATAAATCAATAAAAGTGTGATACTCCCTGTCGCTGCATCCAGACAGGATGAAAATATTTAATGATTTCTCACCAAAAAAAAAAACTAACAATTACAATTAGTTGAAAATCGTGAAACAGTTGTCTCAACGTCAATTCTCTCACACTAAAAATGCAAGTTCTAAATTTTCAGTAGTGCATGCTCATAAAATGGTGCTAAGAGATTGAATTTAAATAATCACGTGAAAAATATTTCCTCATGTAAAATTCTTGTGACGCTGCTTGCCATAGCACTAAAAGCTCCTGCACTCTTGGGATTTTAAATTGATCCCATAATTCTTAGAACCTTTCGCTGACTACCGTCATTTTTCGAAGAAATGCGCTGCACACAATATTAGATTAAATACGCTGTTTTTCTTTTTAAACCGAACTATTGAGAACTAGGTTTTTTTTTTTATTTCCGCGGAGTGTTCTATTTTTGAATTTTTATTGTGAGCTTTTAAAATTAGTCTCCTAGTGTGGTGTAGCTAATAATATAATTGGCCAGTCTTTGCATTGTAGATGGTTTTTTTTTTTTTTTTTTTTTTTTTTCGATGGGAAAAATCATCTTATGACAACCCCCGCTCTTGGGCGGAGCGGGAGATAGTGTCAGACTCTTACTGACTAAAAAACCCATCCCGTTCCTTCAAGCCTTCATACCGGGGCTCGAGCGCCCTTTCGGATAACCCTGGCCCCAGTAGGCTTCGACCCGGCTGGGCCCCTGCTGTTGCTGACAACTCCTTGAGGCGCGCGGGAACAGCGCGCGCCGTCGACGACTTGGGGTTGGTCCGGACAGTTACCGGACGGCCGGACAGCGAGCTATGCATTGTAGATGGTGGATTTTTGTTGAAATAGCACGAAGGATCAGCAAACTTAACTGTCAGAGGGCACTCGAGCAGGGCAAATTGCTTCCAGAATAGATGATCATTGGGATCGAAAGATTCTGGAGTAGCGACCTCGCACCGGAAGACGTAGCCTTGAAAGAAAACTTTTGAGGAAACCCATAAGATGGGCCGATGACCTGGTGAGGGCAAGACGCATAGGACCATTCTTTGTGGCGACGCTTGGGGGAGTCTATGTCCAGCTGTAGCCATCTTTCGGCTGAAATGATGATTATCGTATAAGTGATACTATTCTTGAGTCTCTTAATTCTAAATAAACGCGAGCAAAGTCGCAAGCAAAATCAAGTTTTACATAACTTGGACCAAAGATTAATCCAGAATATTATGACAGCCGTCCCCTCGTTCCTTCCTTCCTTTTGCATAGATTTGCGACAGATAACAGGTCACAGCTTACGGATGAATAGTTCCTGCATTTCGAAGACGTGATCTGAATTTTTAACGAGACCAGCTCTGTGGTTGAAAATCGGACGATTGGAAATTGTGTTATAGATATATATTCGTCGTTGCTATCGATTAATATATTTTACTGAGGTGGGAGATCACCAAATAATAGGTGAATCCTTGTAGCTTCCTTGCGTGATGGCATCACAAATGAAGATATCTGCAGGAGAACCAAGGTAGCCGACATAGCCCGAAGAATCGCCAGACTTAAGTGGCAGTGGGCAGGGTACATTGCTTGTAGAACGGATGGTCGATGGGGCCGAAAGGTTCTAGAGTTTTGACTGCATACTGGAAGACGCAGCATTGGAAGGCTTTCCACAAGGTGGACCGTTGAGTAGAGTATAGTAGGGTAGAGTAGTGTAAAGTAAGGTAGAGTAGGGTAGAGAAGGGTAGAGTAGGGTATAGTAGGGTGGATTAGGAAAGAGCGGGAGCGAAGCCGCGCGGGCAAAAAATAGTGTTGTATAAAACAAAATTGCACACTTGTAGGTAGATAATATTTTAGTAACAAATGCAACATTTGCGCAGTACAAAGATAGGTAGACGCCTACTCAAATACGGGTTGTCGGCGAGCAGTTTAAAATTGGACAAAAATGCATATTTTCCATCCAATATGGCCGCTGTGCTCTGTGCAGCCATTCTGCCCCGAATTCTATTATGTCAGGGTTCAGTCAGTGCCTTAGAAATATTTTCAAATGTTATTATCGTTTTGTGCTGCCGTTTGTAGAATTTTTGACCGTGATGCATTCAGCGTTTTGTACGTATGAGATAATTTCAATCGTTTGCTACTTACTCAAGTACGTACCGACTTTAGCGCTGTGTATCATAAGTAGAGGGCGGAATTAGGTAGAATTATTCATGTACTTGCATCGAAATGTCGATATTAATATGGATTTCCCCGGGATTAATAATAATAAAAGCCCCAGAGATAGATAAGACAAACAAAATAAAGTTAATTAACATACAATTTTCATTAATTTTTTTAATTGAAAAACACCTCTTACTTTAACTGAAGTGAGGTTAACACATTTATACACTTCCTCCTCCTCGTCATTAATGCAGGAAGAATGTTTTTTCTGCTGTTTCTGATAATGTCATAAAAATTCCGCTCTTTAAAGTTAATCCCAGGATTTGAGGCATATCCACTATATTATTTCGTTGTATGAAAGTACTTTAATCAGTATAAATACTTCAATAACTCTACCTAATTCCGACTTTTAAATTTATGCGAAATTTTTTTTTGTGTAATCCTTTTTCTATGATAATATGTATTTAACAATAGAGTTTATTCTTCCAATATTTGGAAATGATCGCGAATTTTTTATTCAAGTTTAGATTTTTATTTGTTGGACTTTTTAACACTTACGAAAAAGCTGCACTCCTTTTTCCGACATTTAGTCTAAATCGAACTTTTTATTTTTCGCTGTGTTAAGCAAAAATACACAAACTGTGATTAAATAACGGGTTCAACATACCCTTCCTTATATCGAACTAAAATTATGTTATCCATGCTTAATATTATACATATCAAAGTAAGTCTCTATCAGTCTTTTACGCTGTACGATTAAACTAGGCTGAACCGATTTGGATGAAAGGTACAAATTAAGTTAGGACCAAGAAAGGCTTCTGTTTATCTATCCATCGACTTCGTGTCCGCATTATCCGACATTCACGTGGACGAAGTTATAGGCAAAAGCTAGTCTTTTTTCCCACTGCTGGACAACGGCCTTCCCCAACTTCTTCCATGTATTCTTTTCTCGAGCCGCCTCGAACTCGTCCTTGCGGCAGGCGTCTAGGTCATCTCACCACCTCTTTCTAAGTCGACTTAGGCGACGGAGTCCACCCGGAAAGAGCTAGTAATAATAATAATCATCATCATCATCATCATTTCAGCCCATTTACGTCCACTGTTGGACATAGGCCTCCCCCAAGTGTCACCACAATGAACGATCCTATGCGTCTTGCATCCATCGGTGTCCCGCAACCTTCACTAGGTCATCTGTCCACCTTGTTGGAGGCCTTCCAACGCTGCGTCTTCCGGTACGCGGTAGCCACACCAGAACCTTTTGGCCCAAACGGCCATCTGTTCTGCGAGCATTGTGTCCTCCCCATTGTCACTTAAGTTTGGCGATTCTTCGTGCTATGTCGGTTGTAATAATATATATATACTATATTAATACCTAAAGGTATAATACCTAGAAGTAATAATAATACCTTCTAGGTATTATTAAAAGCCTGTCTCACTGTTAGGCGATATTCCAACTCCTAACATTTAAAACTCACTTAAAAGCTGTACCTTTCAAAACCAGTAAAATCGATAAAACATTAAGACGACAAACACTTTAATAAACGTTCGAAAAATACATCAAATTACGTCTACGATCAAAGTCTATAATGACAAGTAATCTCGAACAACAAATAAAATAAATCGTTTTCAGAAAATAACAGATTTATAACGTTTTCGGGGCTGAAATTGGGCGGATATTGGGTAGCTTTGTGTGCTCAACAAATAGACAGAGTCCATTTCTACCGGCTATGGTTGATAGACGTTCATTACCAGTTAATGGTTTATTTGGGAGGAAGTTTCCTTAATAACTGTAACTATTTTAGTAATGTAAAAGATAGGTTATGGGTTACAGATTATTTTAGACAAAAGCCATTTATTTTGCCTAATTTACCACAGTTTTATCTTGACAGAGCTTTCTTTTTCAAGTGGGAAATAATTTAATGACTTCCCACGCACTAGGATAGAGAGGATTACGTGTTAAACTTTTATTGACTGAACCACACGTGAAAGTCTGACATACTCCACTAGAGACCGCCTCAAGATGTCAGCTAACCGTAGGGGCCCGAAGGGTTGAAGCCTACTGGGGTCATGTGTTGTGTAAAAGTGAATCCTGGGGCCTTGGAACGAAGGCAAAGAAGGAACAGGAGTGGGTTTTGGTCAGTAAAAGTCTGAGTCGCCCTCCCGCTACGCCCGCGAAAAATGTCATTACATGATTTCCCACCTATAAGAAAAAAACAAAAACTAATTATGTATATTAATTAAATAATAATAATCAAAGGACAGAATCACTTTGTTCATTTTCTTTATTTAGCAAGTCGTTAAATTGTTCAATAGCCATTTATTAGGCTGACAATGAATCCAGATTCGTTAGTTTTGTTAGATAATTAATGTTCTGTTAGGATAAACTCATCACTTTTAGAGAGGCGTTCATTGTTAGCTTGTATTATATTGAGTGAAAGCTTGACAAGCTACAAAATACTTGTTTGCTTAACCGTAAACCTGGTCTATTTTTGTTTAAGATGAAATTATTATTCGAAATAATATTTGCTTTGCGAAAAACAGAAATTAGAAAATTTATCCCCAAAGATCGACAAGAAATAGGATCAAGAGTACCAAGAGAGAGTAAGAGTGTGGTAGTACCTACATACGGAAGAAAAATAAGTACATATTTTGTTAGTTATACAAACTTTTAAGCAGTCAATAGTTCATCATTATCCTGTCCTTTTCCCGAGTTACTTGGGGTCAGAGCAACACGTTTGTTCCTTCCATTTGTACAAATACCCGTCACGCTATCACTAACTCTCTTTTTTTAAATCACTAGGAACAAACGTGTTGCTCTGACCCCGAGTCATACGGTCACTAACTCTCTTTTTTTTATATCACTAGGTTCTCAATTCATCCATCTTTCATCTGTTGAAAGAATACGGGTAGCATCAGTCAGGAACAACCTGACGCTTTGTTTCGCTCCACTCAAAGCAGGAGAGGTTATTTGATGATTTCCTATGAAAAAACCTTTCCTAGACTCTCTTTCTTCTCTTATTTTTTTCTCTCTTTCTTATCTTCCACAATAGTCCAACGCTCGTCTTTATGGTCTTCCCACAATAATCGAAAACACACCCAAGTGTTTTTAAGTGGTCTTTTTTAGTTACTTTTAGTAGTAAAAAACTTTTTATAAAAAAGACTTCGAATAAAAAAAGAATCGGTGTTTCTCAGTATTGTTTGTTTCTTATTTAACACCGACTTTCGAAAATAAAGTTATTTTGATCGTTTTAGTGTTTTTTTAGTGAATCCAGTTTTTTTTTTATTTCTAAAGAGTTTTTTATTGATGATAAAATAAAGATAGGTATTTGAAAATGGAAAATGAGTTTAAATCCGTTCAGCCGTTTGAGCTTGAAATAGGAACAAACATAGATACACACACAGGTACAAACAAAGCTTCCACCCAATAATAATACATGTTACATATTGCAAGTCACGTTGTAACATCCGCAGATCAAACCGTATGGAGTACATCGCACTGTTTCAGGGAATCCGTCAAGAAAATAAGCTGGGTGGAAACTGGAAATATATAACTACAAGGAATCAGATTTGTTTACGTACCTACCATCAATCAATGTTTGTGGTCTTTCTGAACTTGATGTTAGCTAAGTCTAGTGTTAAGTTTAGAAACTATTTTCTAAAAGTTAAAAGTTCTTGATACTTGATACTGACTGTCATATTATTTTTCAATATAATGCTGGTTGTAGCACATTTATGCAGTATTTTGCAGTAAATAAATCGAGTTAACCATCTCTGTAAGCATTGCTGAAGTAATCAATCTATATATGCAGATAAAATTGAAGTGTCTGTTTGTATTTTCATTATTTTTAACAAAATGTAATCTCCGAATTGGCTGGACGGGACTTTCACTGGTTAATAGTTACTAATTATGACTTAATAGTTACCCTAGCTTCTTTTTATATTTTTTTTTTTTTTTGCTATGGTTCTACAGCTAGTAATAAAATTCTCAGTTCCGTTTTACCGAGATCGCGCTTCTTATAATGATCTCATATGTTACATAATAGGCTAGTGGCCGTAAAAATGTAATTAGTCCGTCTTTTAGATTATTCAAAAATAAGGGACACATATTTTTTTATTTGTAAATTAAACCAAAAATGACAAAGATATAGCCCAATAAAGTTACGTCACGCCGTGCTGCATATTTTCGCACGGGGTGACGTCACACGTAACTTTAATGGGCTATATCTTTGTTATTATTTGTTTAATCGAAAAAAGAAAAAAATACGTATCCAATATTTTTTTATAATCTAAAATACGGACTAAATAAAATGTTATTACTTTGACTCTGAACACTACCCTATTATTTAGGTACTTGTGATACAAATACTCCAATTCTTCTCATTATAATATATTATCCCCTAGGATTATCAATTTGCTAATAATTTTAATTTAACTCGAGAAAAGCCCGCCAAAAAAACCCAAAATACAAATTCACAAATTAAAAAAAAAATAGAAACCAAACTATCTATTTTTATCTTGCTTTAGGCAACGCCCATAGCCATATCCAGAAAACTTCGCTTCTTCTACAAGTAGCAAAGACAAAGCTCCGTAAACTATTTGCCCACCACTAGGTACGGTACACAACTACACATGTTTGTGAACGTGAGCAAACATTGGCCACCAATCAGCAGGATTTGTGTGCTCACTGCGTTTGTTATTTGTGATATGTATTGGCCATTTATTGGGTTGGTTGGTATCTCTGGAGAATGGTCATTGGTTTGTTTAGTTTTAGAATTTGAAATGAAGATTATGATTGGTTTTTTTGAGTGAGATTTTTTCGAGTGCAGTTCAGTGGTTGTTTTAAATTATTCGCAAATTGATTTTTAGTGGTATGTATATGTTTGTGAATGTGAGCAAACATTGGCTACCAATCAGCAGGATTTGTGTGCTTACTGCGTTTGTTATTTGTGATATGTATTGGCCATTTATTGGGTTGGTTGGTATCTCTAGAGAATAGTCATTGGTAGAGTTTTAGAATTTGAAAAAAAAAGTCTATGATTGGAATTTTTGGCGTGATTTTTTCGAGTGCAGTTCAGCAGTTGTTTTAATTATTTGCAAATTGATTCTTAATGGGATCTAAATATATGTTTGTGAATGTGAGCAAACATTGGCTAGAGAATAGTCATTGGTAGAGTTTTAGAATTTGAAACGAAGTCTATGATTGGAATAAAGTTTAGTGGCCGTTTTATTTGAAATTTGATTCTTAGTAGATATTGTGATATAAAATTGATTTAGTTTTGGATCTCAAGTGTCTACATAAGTGGACAATGATGAGATATGTGAAATAATAATAATAATAATATTCCACAACTATCACACAACGCCGTCTAGTCCCAAGCTAAGCAGAGCTTGTGTTATGGGTACTAGACAACTGATAAACATACTTATGTATTTCTAAATACATACATATTATATATAAATTACATCCAGACACAGAACAAATGATCATGCTCATCACAAACATTTGTCCTGGGTGGGGATCGAACCCACGACCTCCGGCATAGCAGTCAGGGCCACTAACCACTAGACCAACAGGCCAGTCAAAAAATGATTGAATTAGGCACGATAATGAAATGGAGCTGAGAATTTTATTGTAGAACTAGCTGCTGCCTGCGGCTTCGCCCGCGTCATAGTAAAAAAATATCCCAACGGAACATACACCTGATCTACTTTTGTACCAAGTTATATCGAAATCCATTTAGCCGTTCGAGCATGAAGAAGTAACTAACATACACACTCACAAGCTTTCGCTTTTATAACATTAATGTAACTATACGGCTGGTTAAATAAGTAGACGTTAAACATTCATTATCATCATCATTATTTCAGCCAAAATACCTTCACTTTTGGACATAGGCTTCCCCTAAGTGTCGCTATTATGACCACGTTAAGCATTAGTCGTAAAAAAATAAAACCAAAAAATTCTCAAATTGCGTCGCGCCAAACACACAGTATATCAAAAACTTCCAATACACGCAGTTGAACAATTGAATATTTGAACAAAACTCTACACTGGTATCCAATAAAGAGTTTTCATAATGATATATGAACCCGTTACGTTGAAACTGTCGACTCATGTTTCGTTGTAACACAGCGGAAAAATCCTCGGGACGACGTAACGAAGAGGAATCGCTCTCCATACCATAAATCAAAGTATATTGTATTACTGGACATGTGGCTGCTACTAGTGTGTTTCCGCCTTTTTTCGATTGCTGTGAAATTTGAGTTTGTGATGTTGGTATTTGTACGAACGGCGGCGGCGTTTTGAGTTTAAAAAGACGAGACGTGATATTTACTGAAGTAGGTATCCCTTACCAATAAACTACTCGTACTGTGACTATAACCATTTTTGTATAAAATCTCAGAAAACTTGTGTTATTCTGGAATGTGAGTTGTAACGTGGAAACAATGCGTCTTAAGCATACTTAAACGATAAGTTTTGATGATAATATTCTTTCTTTTATTTTCAGGTAAGCATAAGACGCAATAATTGTAAGACGACCTTTTAAGAACAACGAAGTAAGTGACAATCTACAATATACAGGCATATTTAAATATTTGAACATCATAGCATTATTTTATATGAAAATGATTTATAATATTATGACTTAAACTATCCATATTATACTGACTTGTTTGGACAGCATGTAGGCGCCAAAGAGAAGTCTGGCATCTAGGCTAAATCAGAAAAATGCTAAGAAGCTCATAATAGATTATTTAGGTAGACATTTTACGCTCGCCCTTGATAGTGGCGTGGGTAATACGTCATTTTTGCGTTGTTAGGGTATGACTCGCTCAATTCCTAAGCATCATCATCGTCATTATCATTATCATCAATGGTAGATTTTTTCTACCTACTTTTAAATAAAATAGGTCTTTACCTATGAAATTGCTGTTTTTTATACGGGTTACTTTGAAGTGTTTTATATTTTTGGATTGATTTGGAATTATAAGTCCAAATAAACTTTATATTAAGGATACGTTATTCTTTTTCTAAATTAGGTATTCATTGGTTTCTTTGTGTTTTGTATTTTCTGTAATATCGCAGTGCTCCAATTCAAAGATTTCAATTTCATAGGTAAAGACCTATTATAAGTTTACGGTACTTTATTATGTATTAGTATTTCTATAGAATTAAACTTTGTTTTCAGTTTTGTGTCGGTCCAACTTTGACAATTCGAAACTGACTGTATTGTAAACGTATGTAACAAACGTACCTATGTAAAGACATAAGGAATACACCGCAATTTTTTAATTAGTACAAAAAAACACATTTGTGCAAAAAGTAAAAAAAAAAAAACCCGAAATTGCCCTCGAAAATTTGTCATAGCTGATAAATTCATAATTGAATCAATCATTCATAACAATAAAATTGCTACTAAAAAATACTACGCGCAGTGATTTTCCATTTTTATCGCCATTCATAATCAATAGTCTGTACAATAACTTTACTGTTTATGAATATTATTTATAGTCTAAGATGCGATTAAGAACGACCTTCACCGGTCTGTTTAATGGATGATACGTATTTTATATTAAATTTAGTATATTAAATAATATAACGCGGGTAGGTTGCCTAAGAAATTTCCTAAATAAGCCCCTTAAGAATTTGTAATAATTAAAAAATTTAGTGGTGCCTAATTGAAATAAAAGCTTTTATTTTGAGTCACAGGGAATACACAAAGTGAATCAAATCTACAACCATAGGAACAATTATCAAAACTCTTTTTACGGAAAAGAGATCTACGTATTCCGAATGAAACTCACAAAATTCTGGCTGAAAAAGCAATAGGAGACCAACAGATGGTTCGTCACACATTTCCAATATCGCTGTGTTGTATCGTTTTGATGGTCAGCTTCGACGCCATTTGTTATCGGCGTGACTGCGAAGTCATACAGTGTGAACGCTGTGAAAAGTTTTTTTTTGCTTTCCGTCACTTTTCTGGTGAAGTTTGATTGGATTCCGTGTGTAAAAACTGTGTAGTTGTAACTTTTTGGTGTTGAAAATGAAAAAAGAATGTGTAACGGTCTTCGAATTCACTGTTATTCATTTATTTATTTCAATCTTTTATTACAAGCTTTTATTTAGTTTCACCTGCCCCGATGTTTGTCTGTAATCAAATCTTATAAATTAAATTTGATCCACTTTGTGGTTACCAATTGAACTGAAATTTTGCATGCATGTGTTAATCAGATGACAATTCAAAATTATTATGACATAGAGCTGATCTGATGATGGAACCGGAAAGTGGCCGTAGGAACTCGGTAGTTAAACGACACAACTCCATCGAGTTTGGGCTCGTATGATTCGTCTTGACGAGTATTAATATTATACAGGTGCACTGCGCTATAAAAGCTTGTTATGAAAAAATGATTTTAAAACCCACGTATGACGATTCTTAATGATAAAGCAAACAGATGACAGGTGTTGTGACGATCTGATCATGTTTGTGGGTCAAGGTTGGCCAGAGACCGCGCAAGACAGAGAGGCTTGCACGAAAAATGGGAGGGCCTTTACCCAGCCAAATACAAATTAGGCTAGAAAAAAGAAAAATTTTGCAAAACAGTTGAGCGTGACGAAAAAATGTTTATTTACACACTAGCGTGAAAGTAAAAATGTATCCCAAGAAAACATACTCCCGGGATAGAAACTGTCCTATGAGATAATGTGTCGAATTTCATCAAAACCGAATCATCCGTTCGAGCGTGAAGAACTAACAAATACACTCACAAACTTTCGCCTTTAATAATATAGTGTGATGCCATAATAGTACATTATGATATAAGTGTGTAATATTAGTGATTACCGTCGAGGCGGTCTTAAGAGAGCCGAGAACGGTAATCATTAATTACTGACCTGTATCATAACTTTTTTCAATACACTTGTGAAGAAAATAACTGGAAAACTAGTAAACTGTGTGGCGGTAAAAATCTGTTTTCATAAGCGCGCCCATATTTTTTTTTTTTATTTACTTTTCAAGACACTCACTGAAATGAATAAACGGGGGTTAACTGGCGACTCGTGGGGGACGACCTGCGCCCATCCTGATACGATAAATGTAGTAAAATTATGGCGGGGGAGAGGTTGAACAAAAGGTTTTAACTACATTATAGCACTAGTGAAATAAATCTTTGGTAACCGATCGGCGTCTCATCGTCGACGACGGCTGGTGCTGAAAATCAGCGCTGTGGCTCTGTTTTTCATGAGCCCCAGCATTTTGCTGAGCGCTGGCCGTTTTGCGCGGATGTGACGCATATCTTATGTGTTACTTACTTTTAGTTCGATATTGTTATTTATTTTTTATGGTATGCGTCATGTTTGACGTGAATAAACACTTTTTCTTTCTTCTTTCTTTCTAGTGCGTAATGGTAATCAAAATGTCACAGTTTGGTAAGAAGGGCCATTATGTAGGTACCCAAGTGCAGTGCAATCAGAGTCACTTTCTGAGCAAATATATTGAAAATGAAAAGATACTTTAGATACCTCTTAAGAGTCTCAGAGGTGAAAATCACCTACATTGACAAAGATCACTCACTCAACAGATAATAACAAACTAAATCTGTACTAGACCTGGGCAAATGACTTAGGTATGTATCTACACCACCGACGTGCATCGGCGTCAAACTTCATAGGATATTAAAATAGCACCTATGACAGAACTGGCACTGCAATCTGTTATTTAGTAGTTTGTTCTGCTTTCATACTGTATCATGTCTATACACTAGCTGCTAGGGATGTTCTGGAGATAACCGTTACTGAAATGATCGGTTATCCGAAATAAAAAAGTATCCGAAACCGCTATAAAAGTTTTGGATGAAGGCAGAGTCTAAGTAGAAAGGCGCTGTAGAATCCTATTGGCGGTAATAGGAAAATTAGTTAAACTCCAGTAATTTTGTTTGAATAAATCAATAGAATTACAAACGATACGGCGCAAAATCAATAATAAGAATGTTATTGCGCGAATGCTCATGACAAAATGGATGAAAAAGACAGGTTGCGCCGACCCCAAGCAATATGGGAAAAAGTTAGGAAGAAGAAGAAGAAAAAGCTCGCGCGTGCTCAGTGGTAAGGGGGAATGTGCAGTCCACAAACTAAATAACTGGAGTTTAACTTGTCATCCTGTCACTGCCCATAGAATTCTACCGCGCCTTTTTATGGTCCTTCGAGCCGGATCATGATTGGACGTCTCTACCGCACACTGATAATACTACACACCTGGCAAAATTACGGGCTACGACAGGTTTTTGTTTGTTTTGTCCTACCAAAAACATTGATAATCTAGACTAGGAGAATAAAAGTCAAATCTTACTGTCTGTATTTTATTTTTACAGTTTTAAAATTATAATTTACCTATCCGAAACTAGCGGACAATCCGAATGAATTTCATTACTATAACCGTATTCAAACACAAATATACGTACCTATAAACATCGCAAAGAAATCGGCATGTCCTAGAACCAAAATTTTGAAGAAAAGTGACATCCATTATTCCACATAGCGTGGTGGATTACGGTCTCAGAAGAAAAGGCCTGTGTCTCAGCAGTGAAAATATTATATGGCTAATTATGTTTATGTTTTTTTTTTAATGTTTAACCGTATCTGAAACGGGTATAATTTTATTCCTATATCCGTATCCGTATACAAATCCGAAATATAATATCCGTTAAATCCCTACTATCTACGTCAAAATGGGAATGTCGAACGAGGTTAGAGGAAAAAGCTATTTGGGAATGTTAATCTGTTGGTGGTCATTGTTTAGACTTAGATATTGTAACTGTGAACCGTTGATAGAGACAGAGAGAATACCTACAGACTTGTGTCTAATCATCAGGTGGAGTTATTCATGTATTGGCATCGAAATTTTGATGTTAATATGGATCTTCCCGGGATTTCTAATGCCTTTTTCATCGTACGCGCGGACTTGCGGACGGCGAGCAATGGGTAGCTCGCTGTTCGACCATCCGGTAACTGTCCGGACCGAGCCCAAGTCGTCGACTGCGTGCACTGTTCCCGCGCGCCTCAAGCTGTCAGCAACAGCACGGGCCCAGCTGGGTCGAAGCCTACTGGAGCCAGGGTTAATTCAAAAGATAGCTCAAGTCCCGGTACGAAAGACAACAAAGGAACAGGAGTGGGTTGTTAATCAGTAAAAGTTTGACACTATCTTCCGCTCCGCCCAAGTGCGGGGGATATCATTAGATGATTTTCCCATCACGAAAAAAAAAATGGCTCTTTCATCTGTTCTGTCAGCAGCAGTAAATCCTTTAACCGTATTATTAGACTTAAAGAAAGTTTCTCTTCCGCCCATTGGGCATAGTATTAGTAATGTTCTTGTAAGATTTAATATTGCTTCTTTTTACGCATTTAAAATAAACTAAAATCATAAACTCCTGTAGTAGCCAGCCAGCCTATATAATGGACAGGTTAAAAATTATTGTTTCCTGCTGCCTGACGCTTAATAATTATTTTAATAACTCATAAATATTAATAGGCCACTTATTTTCCTAAGTATCCATGAAATCGAAACTCACACTTCAAGCTCACCGCAAAATTAGCCCATCACGCATTTCCATGTATTTTTTTGCCATCAAACCATCTGTGCCGCGTCGATACGATTATTTTAACTGTACAAATTCAAACGGCTTCGTTAGACCGAAAATAAATCATTGGGCAGCAAATAGCTGAGAAACGACCAATAAAACTCCTTTGAGGTCGAACGTCTTAATGATTGGCGGTACAAATAAATATCATTCTCTATTTGAGTTTTAAAAAGTGATTCTAAATTCAAAACTTCAATGATCATGTTTTGAAATTGGAATGTTTGATGTTTTGAGTTTGGTTTTGTTTTTAGGAATGTCGATCTAATTTGGATTTGAATTTTATTTGCAGAAATTAGAAGGCCATTGAAATTATCATTTCACGTTTTGAATTTGGAATGTTTGATGTTTTGAGTTTGAGTTTGAGTTTGAGTTTGCTTTTTAGTAACGTTGGTCTAATTTGAATTTGAATTTTACATGCAGAATGAGTTTTTGAGATGGAGAAATAAGGAAAGGTATCTTAAACGCTACAGGAAAACATATTTAAGAGACTATCATTATCGTGCAGCAACAAGTTGCAAATAAAAATTTATTGAACAAAAAAAAAATCCCCATCTAATTAATATTTTTTTTTTTTATCTCAGTCGAATCGGTAATCTATCTATACACAAAAATATTTTAATGCTAAAATGGGAACAAAACTCGAGACTAAATAGAGTCAAGATTTTTATAAATATTTTTTAATAGTGAAATATTTGTTAAAATCTCAAGAATATTCTTATGAAGAAAAAAAAACTAGAAATATACACGAATAACCGTAAAAAAAACTCATTTTTCTATATTACCTTCAAACTGTTTCTAGCTGCCAATATATGGGAAAGCCGCGTATAAGTTTGATAGAGCCACATCTGTTGGGTCAGCTAGTAAGGATTACAAAATGGTATTTTGACCAACTGAGGTTTTTAGTATATTTTCCTCATAATATATAGTTCGTTTACATTTACTGTGGTCGGATAAAAATAAAACCATGGTCTCATTTCTAATTCGTAATTCGAAACCCATCAAATTGCGTGTAGCGCGTGGCAAGACCAGTTTTTAAAATTCTAATTTCTTTTTTAAAACGTTCCAAATTTAAATAAATCCTCAAAGCTTCGCGTTCTATTTACACTGATATTGTGAAGGGACTGTCTGTTTGTTCCCACTCAGTAAAACGCGTTTTGATGTTTGTTTCGCGAATTTTATCCTTTTTTTGAATCCGTGATAAGTTTGTGTGAGAAACGTGGAATGTAGCATTTTTTTATTAGCACGTGTACATTTACTATGAGTACACATCCGCTCATATCTGTGGTTCTTTTTTCAAAAGGCCGCCTTTTTTTGAAGGTGGGAAATCAAAGGCTAAATATATTTGGGTAAGCGGTTAGTAGTCAAATTAGCAGACAATTAATAATTCTAGCCATTTTTTTTTGCTTTTTTGAAACAATTTGTGCGTTTATTCAGGCTGAATAAATACGTTTTCTTTCTTTCTTTTCTTTCGTTCCATAAAGTCTTCACATGCATTACGTTCCATTAAAATCATGCAGATTAATGTCTGTGATGATCTTGAATTGTTTGATGATAAAGAACACAGGTCCGTTTTAGTTACAAAAAGTCTGACATTCCCATCCGCTCCATACAGAGCGGTTGAAGTTAAATCCTAAATCAATGAAACTCATTTACAACATTCAAAAACATCTCAATCACGATTCCTTCAAACCAATTTTCTATCAAGATCTTTCAGCCTTCCAGCCACATCCATCCATGTAAATATCTTTATATACACGAGCATAAAGACTTCACTAACAAACAGTCTATACGTCAAACAACTAGTAAACAGTATTACCAGACGTATCATCAAAAGAACCGATACATCCATTTCTATTCAAAAACCCTGTCTGTTACTCGTACGTATGCTCTTCAAAGTGAAATAGTGTAGAGAATGAGGAGTACGTTATACCACAGAGTAAAATTGTACCACAGAGTAAAAATGATGCGACACTCGTGTACTAAGTTTAAAAAAGGAATGGTCAACGATACGTCAGAAGTTACAATTGGTTTAGATGTTTCGTATTTTACATTAATTCAGATACAATTCAAATTTAATAATAAAAAGAAAATTAAGAATATATTTAGTTTAGATAGCGACTGTATCGCTTTCTTTTCCATTCGAATGCTGTATTTGGCAGCAAGCATTCTTCTAGGCAAGCTTCGCTGAGGTAGTCAATGAAATACTCGTAGTTCTCAGCTCTCTTATCGCGTCAATTTTAATAATTCCACATAGTTATTGTTCAGTTATGAAAACACTTGACATTCAAAACTATGTAACGGCTTGGTAACCGCGATTTGCTGAGTTGCATTTTCGACGATACATGGGGACTTGAGCGGACGGCTCGCCAGTCGTCTAGGTTACACCGCCCTGCCTCGACACATACATAGTACGTAGTTAGTTATAACGAAGTATTGTGGGATCAGAATTAAAGACATTTATTTCATTGAATTCACGTTTACTTTGAACATCTCCCTGTACACTAAACACGCACAACAACTACACCAATTTAACATACAATATCCGCTAGAAATCAATTTGCGAATAATTAAAATAGCCACTGAAATTCACTCAAATAAATTCCCCCAAAAAATGTTGAAAAGGGTTGGTCAAATGTCAATGTTGACAGCCCTCCGTCACTCGGGGTGTACTCGACAAGACAGTGACATTGCGACTGAAATCGCAAACGGTCTTAACTCAGTTTTTTGAAGATTTCACTTTTTAATACTATTTCATACTTCGCAGCGTTGCAAGAATTGCCATTTTTTTAATTGAACTAGTGCTTGACTGCGATCCCACTTGATGGTAAGCATTGATAAAATAGTCTATGGTGAGGTGAGTTAGGACTAGGGAGCCTTTTTAATGTTCCCACTGTGGGACTCAGGCCTCCTCTCTAGGAGAGCGAATGGGCCGTAATCCACCACGCGGGCCCAGTGCGGGTTGGTGAATGTCACATGTCTTCGAATTTTTGATACTTGGACATGCCGGTTTCCTCACGATGTTTTCCTTCACCGTTTTGAGAGCAACGGTGATGAAATAAATTACACAAAGTAATGCGCCTGGCTGGTTTCGAACCCGCGACCTACAATTCATAAGTCGGAGTCATAACCACTCTGCCACCACTGCTCTAAAGTGTTGGACTAAGTGAGTGTGGACTAAGCCATATTAATGACGTAAACAAGATTTTATCCAGTAAAGTTGTCAAAATTGAGATATTGTCGGTTGACAGTTCCCCGTCGATTGATCATCCGAGATGCCTAAATATTTAGGCATTTATACTACGTCGGAAACGGAGTGTCGCTTCTATACACTTTATAGCTCTGTGACAGTACCTACATGTTTCTTTGAAAAGGGTCCTGTAAAGGAAATCTGGGATTAATATCTTAAAAGGTTTAAATAACGGTAGGTTAAGGTTGTTTTCATATTTGTAGGTTGTCGTGTTACCTTTATCTATTTCAAATGTCACATTAAAGCGGGAACTACATTAGACCGACCCACACGTGGGCCCCCTCTGATTTGTACGTAGCAGCGTGACGCGTGGCGTGGTTCTAATGTAGCTATACCAGTCTAGTTGCCTTATAAAATGTATGGAGACCGACGCACCTATATCGGCGTACGTGGCCCAAGTATGCCCCATGTAGTTCTCCTTAATATTGTAAAGGCGAAAGTTTGTGAATGTCTGTATGTCTGTTACTTCATCACTTTCGAACGGTTGAACAGGTTTCGATAAAACTTGTTAATGACTTCGAATAGCATCTAGGATACTTTTTATTCGAGAGAATGTTTTATATTTAATAAATACATACATCTTAACTATTAAATATTATAAATTAATAGGTATATTTAAACTTAAAATAATAATATGTACAAACGAGTAAAAAAGCTGAAAAATGGGGAAAATTCATAGGGCATCAAAAAATTCGTCCACATCGATGTCAATGGGAAAAGAGCTCAGAACGCTGGCAGCATTGACACGCGGGATGGCAATGCTGATGCGTATATATGATACAGAATGGTGTATTCACAATTATTATTTTTGCATGGTTCAAATGGTGTTATTTGTTCCTTTTATGATTGCTGTTCCTATTAGTTAGAAAGGTGGCCAATGTGAAATGACGCTTTGGATAACTCGTACATACTAATTACTAGCATGCATTTCTGAACACGTATTCCTGAACGTGTCAATAGGAGCACTTTACTGACGGCCTTTTTTGTTCTTTTAATCAATAGGTACATAAAACATACTAAAGTTAAAAAAAACTGGGCAAGTGCGAGTCGAACTAGCGCAATGGGGGTTTCGTCGACGGCGCGTAGAGTTCCACGCGCGCCTCAAGTAAATGTCAGCAACCGTAGGAGCCCAGCAGGGTCGAAGCCTACAGTTACTGGGGCCATGGGTGATGTGAAAGAGAACCCCGGGGCCCTGGAACGAAGGCAAAGAAGGAATAAGATTGGGTTTTAGTCAGTAAAAGCACAAAATAGATAGGTACAGAAGTCAATCTACATACAAAGCGCGCTCGAGCAACACACACATAGACACCGCTCACGGACACGATATCTCGGTCGCGTCTCAGATCGCTCGTCGAACAGTTCCGGCTCAAACGCTCATTAGTGTGCGTCCACCGAGCTTAGGTATAAAAAGTGAAGTATATACATGAGACTGTCTTCTGTACCTATCTATTTTGTGGTAAAAGTCTAAAACGAAAGGACGGGAAATGTCATTAATGATTTCCGACATAAAAAAAATCTGAATATGGCTCAGTAACTTCTTCCTCTATGAGGAGTTATTTGATAACAAAAAACGATTTTAATAACAAAATCTTTTAAGACTCCAAAATTAATGCACACCCATTTAACTTCAGAACTTTCTGAGCTTTTAAAGTTAAACCGTGTAAGTGCAAGTCGGCCTCCACGTGATTAGTGTCTCGTGTCTTATCCCTCAAAGAAAGATCCTCGACCGAAGAACTATGTTAAATTAGACCGCCTTGAAAGAAGACGTGTGAGGCTGCGGCGCAAGTTATGTGGGTCAGATCCATCTAATCTTGTGAGAGAGTAAGGTGCAATTTCATGTTTAAAGATACAATACTGTGTGTGTGTTGATATAGGAAGTGGTTGAAAAAGGTTTCTGTTTAACATTCAACCTTCTTTCTTTTATGTTTCAGTCTTTAAAACTACAATAAAAACAAAAGACCGACATTATAAAAAAAAAAATAGGCAAGTGCATATTGGACCCGCACCCTGAAGGTTCCGTACAGACTTACCTATGTAAATAGTTCAATTAACGAATGGACTCTCGAAGATTTTTCCGAATCGCATTTTTTAAGCTATTGCATAGCTTCTATCGCGGGCCTTGAGCGTGGAGACCGAATCCAGAAATTCCGTAACGAAAATAACCTAACACCCCCCACTCATTTGTTTTTTGAGCGTGGTGACCGAAAAGAAAACAAATGAGTGAACAATCAATCAAAATTCAATTCAATGTGTGAAAGTGTAACTTCAATTAATATCAAAGAAAAAAAACAAAAAAAATACTGCATAAATAAAATAAATAAATAATTATAATTGCATAAGTTGATAAAAATGCTATGCAATAGCTTTACCGCGGCAGTCCCCGAGTGCCACACGTCTTTTTTTTTTTCTTTTTGAGGTACAGAACCCTAAAATGAAAGAACACAAGTCTTTCAAAACACATTCCGATTTGTTGAACCCAACCCGTCATGCCACTGGTATAATAAAGAACAAAGTAAAAAAAGCACAGTTATCCTGTCTCACGAAGGTGTGTTGGCCTTGGTTGTGTGTGTAGGTGTCACATTTTTAGGGTTCTGCACCTCAGTTGGCAAAAACAGAATCGATTTAGGATCACTTTGGTGTTTGTCTAGAACTTTTTCTTAGGAACAACGAAACAGGCTGAAATGACTACTGAATTATAATTTCAAATAGATAGGCTTGCTACTCCTTGGAGCATTGAAAAAAAAAAACCAAACTTGTATGTCAACGTAAATAGAAGACAAAGCCGCAAGGGAATCAAAATTTGTAAAAAACTTCTCGTTGGCCATCAAGAAGCAGTGCCTTGTAGTAGAAGTAAAGAAATAAAATCCAAAGAAATCGAATACATGAACGGTCCTGTGCGTCTCGCATCCATCGGATCCCCGAGACCTTCACCAGCTCCTCGGTCCACCTTGTTGCAGCCCCGTCAACGCTGTGTCTTCCGGTATGTGGTCGCCACTCCATATCCTTTCAGCCCCATCGACCATCTGTTCTGTGAGCAATCTGCCTTACCCACTGCCACTTAAGTTTGGCGATTCTTGGGGCTATATTGGGAACCTTGGTTCTCCTTGCGGAAACCTTAATTTCTGGTCCGATTTCTCAAGGAAACTCCCTTTCCAATGCCTTTTGGGTCACTCCAAGCATTCTGACGAAGCCCACGATTATGCTAGGCACAAATAAATGTTTTTTTTTTTCTTTCTGTACAAAAGGTTCGAAGCAAAACGGTTACAAACTCACGATCTGTCAGACAATGCGACCGTGCGTTCAAGACTTGGCGCCGAACAGTATTGTGAGGGTAATACTCCTCCTGAAAAGGTTTCACAATTGAAAAGCCGGAGGGATTAACAGAGTTTAAAAGGAGGGATTTAGTTGCTCGTCCCGACCTACATTCGACGAATGCTCGACTGTGGGAATCTTTTTTTTTTATTATTGTGAGCGATTTCAAATTTTATATGCTACGATTTAAATTTTGAAATCGCTTCGTTTTGATTTACGGGTGTTTTCGTTGGCACGTCATTATTTTTTGTTAGCTGTAGCTAGCGGATTCGCCCGCGAGGTATAGTCTGTCCAAAAAATCAAACGACTTGGGAATTTTTGAAGGAATACTTATATAACTTCTTAAACTTATATTCGATACTATTTATAAGGTTCTTCTTTTAGTAAACAATGATCAAGATCTCCTAATCGACCTTGACTTTTGAACCAACGTTGACTACATCAGATTTCATTTTACTTTGACAATTAACCAATTCGATTGACTTTTTAGACAGACTTTAATAGTAAATTATTCCAAAAAAATATAGTCATCTGATAAAAAGTAGATGCTATTCTAGGATATAGATGAATCCAGTAAAGCAAAGATCACTAATATCGGCCCAGCCGTTTTTGAGTTATAAATGCTGTAACTAACACGACTTGCTTTTATATATGAGTATATAGATGTAGGTTATTCTTTTTTTGAAATTAGTTATTTATTGGTTTGGTTTATTGGTGGAGAGAGAGGCCAATAAAAAAAAAGATGGATGGATTGTGTGAAGAGTGATATGAAAGAAAGGGAAGTTAGTAATAGCGTGACGGGTGACAAGATAGAATGGAAGAAAAAACGTGTTGCGCCGACCCCAAATACCACGGAACACAGACAGGAAGATGATGATGACGATGATGCCTTAGCAATGAAGTAAAGTTCTCGTCTTTACAATATGTATCAGTTATTCATGAAAAGTGTTCACCATCCGATAAAATTATACTACATTGCCATGTGTTGTACAATATCAACATTTCTACAGTAAAACAATACATAAAAAAATCGTAAACAATATTCGCACATAAAAAAATCTTGTATGAGCCGTTTCAATGTGTCCCTCGTAAGTGGGTACTACTGTTTCTCGATTGGATATTGCTTTTCGTTATTTCTTCTATTAGATTTTCTTTTGTTTTCTTTTTTTGAAGACCCATTTTTTCATGTTATATTTTTGCTAATTTTTTACCTCCCCTCCCCTTCCCGACCTGTATCGTCGACCTTAAGGCGTATAGTCCCTTGAACCATCTGGTCGAAATTATGTGAACGCAACTTTCGCACTCGCCTAGGCGGCAGTACGCAAATCTGTGCATTTATTTGCGGCCAGCAGCGCCCGGAAAGCGCTTTAAATCCATTTTCTCTGCGAGATATTGATTGATTTACATATGCAATGTTCACTTTGAAGAATATTTAACCACCAATTTTTATGTGTAAAAATGTTTCTAAAGGTCCAAGCCGTTTCGAAGGAGTAGGGAAAAGTTGCGAAAAGTTGCGAAATTGCTAATTTTTTTTTTTGACAAAAGTATTAATTGCACGAAAAAATCAAATGTTGATATTATTGTTCATGAATCTATAATAAACATACATTTTTTTTCAAACCAATTGACCTAGCCGTTACGGAGGAGTAGGCCTCAGAAAATCACTGTTTTATGTCACTTTTCGGGCGCTTGGCCCTTAAGAGGGGTTTTCCGACACGTGAATCGTCAACGTTGAGAGCAGTGGTGGCCGAGTGGTACGGCCCCGACTTACGAGTTGTAAGGTCGCGGGTTCGAACCCAGCCAGGCGCATTACTTTGTGTAATTTATTTCATCACCACTGCTCTCAAAACGGTGAAGGAAAACATGCATCGTGGGGAAACCGGCATGTCCTAGAACCAAAAATTCGAAAACATGTGACATTCACCAACCCGCACTGGGTCCGCGTGGTGGATTACGGCCCATTCCCTCTCCTAGAGAGGAGGCTTGAGTCCCAGCAGTGGGAACATTAAAAAGGCTGATGATGATGATAACGATGATGTATCGTCAACGACATCCCCCTCTCTTGGACAGGGCTCGAGGGCAAGTCAGACTTTTACTGACTAAAAACCCACTCCTGTTTTTTCTTTGCCTTTGTCCCAGGACTCAGGGCTACTTTCATACTGCGTGCGACCCCAGGCTGCCTGTGGCTTCAGGAACATGGTCTAAAAGCTTGTTGTTCCATTCTACGATTGCCAACGCAATATTTGTTAAAGAGGCAATGCGAAAAAAGAGAGATAACGCCTGTACGCTCTGTTAGAATTCACTGATTCTGTCACTCACTCGAATATTTCACAAAACTTGTTACAGGAAATACGTGTTTTTTTTAAACCTTAAAAGTTTTTGTAAAAAAAAAATCTGTTATTTAGAACCTTGATTAAATGGAAAAGGCTTCTAGAAGCCTTTCTATAAAGGTACAATTAAGATACTGTCTATAAAGATACATTTTCTTTACTTTACTAGCTATAACATATGAATTGGAATCGGCTTCGTCCGCCTGAATATCGGTTACTGTGGATGCGAAATCAGATTCAGGTAAAACATAGTTTATTGCTTCGAGTTCAAGCTTACTCTGGACCAAATTTCATGAAGATCAGTTCAGTAGTTTAATCGTTAAAGCGTAACAGACAGACAGACTTACGTTGTTTGTTACTTTGTATGTTGTGGGAAATATCATCTACACTAGTCTACACTAGTATAATAAAGAGGTAAAGTTTGTTTTTTTTTTTTATGTTTTTTTGTTTGTATGAGGTAATCTCTGGAAGTACTGGTCCGATTGTTAAAATTTTTTCACTGATAGAAACCTGCTTTATGCTTGAGTGACATAGGCTATATTTTATGTACGCGGGCGAATTCGCGGGCAAAAGCTAGTAGGTTATACATTTAAACCTTCTGCAAATTTATAACTCAGTATAAGATTTTAATGTATAACTGTTATTTTTCCCGAATTAATAATAGCGTGGTTAGTATGAATAACTTCATATGAATCATGGCACAGTAATTACATAGTAGTTCAGTTTGTAATTAAATCAATTCGCAGCATTAATGAATAAGAACTCAACATATTCGTCGACCGTAGGTTCAATTGAGGTAAGGGACAAAATACGATTTTTCAGGAGAGGCCGACAAAGTTTTTTTTCGGACTAAATCGCCTATAACTTTTTTTCTTATTAACCTTTTTCGGGTCTGATTTCACACATAATCTTGTATTTTAGTGCTCTATCTACACGTGTAACATTTATTTAAATAAATTAGCTATTTAAGAAAATAGATGTCCCTTACAACAACGTATTTTGTTAGTAATGTCCCTTACTGACCAAGTATCCTGTAGTCTCGTCCCTTACATTAAATTGACCTCTGCGTTGGATTCAATTTATTAATAAATTCGTTGATTGGGAAGACCCTTACCTTATTTCAAGTGGATTGGCGGCAATAATTACATCATTTCAAGTTCCTATATTGCATAGTTTTTCAGATACATTGTTATTATGGGGCTGATTCGAAATTTGGATCCAAAAATCATTAGGGTAAGGGACATTTTTCTTAAGCTAGAATTTTTTCATATACACTATTCGATAGAGCGAAAAATTCTGAACAAAACTGTATACTTAACTCATTTCGGGTATTTTGTCACTTACCTCAATCGAACCTACGGTCGACGATATATCAATTTTATAAAGCTCTTAATTAGGCCATCCAATACTCATTGATTTTGATCCAATGATTAATTTAAAATAAATTCCAATAATGTTCACGAACAAAGTAGAAATAGTAATTAATTCTAGGAATCGGCGTTGGAATGAAATTGTAGAGTAATATGCGTGAAAATGAATCAGCTTTGCGTATTAGTTATTCGCTACAAGAGTTTTGAAGTAGCAACTCCTACGACTTAAGAGATTTATTTATACGTTGTTGAAACCTCTACGGTCCGCACTAAGCGTTTCGCCGCGTCGTTTATACCGCGTACATCGAAGGACTGGAACAATTTGCCTGCTGCGATCTTCCGTCCGATTATAATTTGGGTGTCTTCAAGGCTAGAGTGAGTGAAAAGGCTCTTAATAAAATAGTGCGCCTCACCTTCAACGATTGCATCACTTCTTACCATCAGGTGGGATCGCAGTCAAGCACTAGTTTAAATCAGATAAAAAAATAAGAGTAATATTAATAGAACAGAACATTGTTTCTAACAAATACGTGGAAGTAATTCTGAAATAAATTTTATCATCATCTCTTCATTCACATAATACCTGCTTGGCATAACATAAGCATAATCAGCCTTATAATGTTCCCACAGCTGGGACTCAAGCTTCCTCTTTAAGAGAGGGAATGGGTCGTAATTTACCACACGGGCCCAGTGTGGGTTGGTGGATGTAACATATCTTCGAATTTTGGGTTCTAGTACATATCGGTTTCCTCACGATGTTTTCCTTCACCATTTTGAGATCAGTGGTGCGAATACCAACATGTATAAATTATATTTTTAAATATTTCAATAATAAAATTTAGAATATAAAAAATACAGTAAGTATCCCATCGGTATCAGGAAGAGGGTCTAAGCTACCAGCGGTCAGAACTTCAGAGAAAGGAATTTGTTAACTGTACGAGCCGTGTCGAGCTGCCTATCGAAGAGGCCTCCTAAGATTTTGATCAAGGCTCGTGGTTATTAAGCCTGAGGTCCTGGAGCTTTGAAAAGGGTGGTTAGAGGGGCCGAAACCAACTCGCAGATTCTTTCAAAGAGAAAAAAACATCTTTAAACATAAATTGAAGCTCTTGATTTTCTTTACACAAGAAAGGGCCTTTGTCCAGTAATGGACGACGATGATTTTGATTTTCAGTTTAATAAAGTCTTGGAAATACACGCGAAAATATCCTATTCCAAGTTAAAGTAAAAAAAAAAAGAAAACAATTTGCACCGTTCACAAAAAAAATAAAACATTCATATTTCAAACCTCGAACAGAAACCATATTCCGTTTATTCATTCGAGTTTCAAAAGTAGAACTGTAAGACCGAAGCGCCTGAATGGAATTCTGACGTCACGCAAACGATCTTGATTTATGATATTTTAAAAACTTTTTTCTCTACGTCCATGGACCGTTTCCAGCGTACACGTTCGCTTCACGCGAGCACATCATGACATAACCACGTGAGATGATGTAGTTGTGTCGGAAACGAGGATCGGTACGGTATTTTGATTGGAAAACCGTGTAGGAAGACTTGAGATGTTTAAATTGTGACGTCACTTGTACGGAGTAATGTTTTCAGTGTTGTGCGCGATCGGGAGTGGATGATTAGGTTTATTTATGGGCTTGGGTTAGCAGGCTTATTTGCACGTATCGATCATTGAAGGGAGTGTAATTAGTTCTCCAAATGGAATGATTAAAAAAATATTATGTTAACTTTTTTTTTAGCGACTTCAAAAAGGAGGTCACGGTTCGGCCGTATGTACTTTTTTGTGTTCGTTTCCCGGGTTGTTAGTAATTTTTTTTATATAATACTTATGTCTAAAACTTTGGACGGACGTGGGGGTGGTTCTTCGCCCAACAGTGGGACAATAAGAGCTAGATAAAAAAATGACGTGACCACAACATAAGTTGTGTTTGTCTATGTGCCAAATATTTATATTTTTTTTTATTAACATACTCGTCTTAGAAAACAGAATATCGCGGTCTTCATATCAGCAACAATTAGTACAAATTCAGTAGAAAGTAGACGGAAAGTACCTAATGTAATCGTAAATAAAATAATTTTGCTTAAAACACAAGTTTTGAAAAGCAAAGATTTCTACACGTGTTTATAATTAGACACAGAAAGTCAAGAATATTTTTGTTAAGCTCAAAAGTGATAAGTGTCCCTAATGGCGTGTGGCATTGTAATCTGAAAAATGACAAAGAAAATACTACACAATATTTTTTTTACCGTCAAAGCTTTTGATGTTAAAGAAAATATAAATAATTAATTGAATACTTACCGAGTGATGTAGTTTGCTGCCAAAGAAGCGTAGACTGAAATATCGCAGTTGGTAAGATCCGGTTTTGTTGAAATTTATTTAGACTGTTGCTTCAGATTTAAGGTGGATGCTTCTGGCTAGTCCGTAAAATTAAAATTTTCGCCTCCAGTATATGGTGGATATTCCACCAACACGCACAAAACGTTTTGGGAACACATTCATTGTGCGTTCGGCTAGGGAGTGGAATTCCTTGCCGGAGTCTGTGTTTCCTGATAGCTACAACCCGGGAATCTTTAAGTCGAGAGTGAATAGGTTTCTTTTAGGTAAGCGCGTTCCATCGTCGACCGCATCGTCGCTTTCCATCAGGTGAGATGGCGGTCAAGCGCGAACCTATCAACAATAAAAAAAATAAAATAAAAAATTAATTGTCTTACCCCATTTTTTTATGTGGTAAATCATCACTTGATTTCTCGCGTTCTAGTGTAGAGCGAGAACATTTACTGATTAAAGGGAGGATTCCTAATGGTCCTTCCTAACCTTTTTTTTATGGTGAGAAAAATCATCCAATGACAACCCCCGCTCTTGGGCGGAGCGGGAGATAGTGTCACTGACTAAACGACCCACCCTGTTCCTTCTAGCTTTCATACCGGGCTCGAGTTCCTTTTCGGATAACCCTGGCCCCAGTAGGCTTCGACCCGGCTGGGTCCCTACTGTTGCTGACAACTCATTGAGGCGCGCGGGTTCCTTCCTGACCTTGCGTTCCAGGACCCCATTGTTCCTTTTCGGATAACCCATCTCAAGTAGGCTTCGGCACTGCTGGTCCCCTACGGTTTTGCTGAAATCGCTTTTGCCCGTGTTTCTTGAGTTGCCTCACGCTTACGGTGGCTGTAAAATTGCGATCGAGGTCCCAGGTGGGGCGTGAGGAAGTCCGTTCTCTCACGCGTGTGGCCGCCTCCTTCGCTAGCATTACTGATTCGCAGAAGGAGGACCGCCTGCGATTCCTCTTTATCTAACCCTATTGAATGGCTATTTCATGAAAAAGTCTTTCGATAACATTTAGCTGAACTGAGAGGGTTGTATTGATGACTTCGATGATAGAATCATTGAAGTCCGTAAATACGGCAGCGCTGAAGCCGCACTGCCGTCGCGCGGCACTTTGCGGCTAATTTGAAGGCGCCATAAATTCTCCTACCAAAGTTCCTGTGTTATTTTTTGCGTTCCAAGATCATAGTAACTCTTTCGAACATATACCGTAACCCTACCAATAATATGTTATTCTGGCTGTTTAAAAACTGTACTGCTTCTACGATACTACTTAGGAAAGAAAACTTACAAAAATCCTACCTTGGGCAGGAACGATCTCTGCGAGTTTTCTCGTCTCTAAAAGTTACTTAAATTACATCTTCCCCTTTTTATTTCCATCTCCTTCAAGAGTTTACCTGCCTCGGAAAAGCATTTTGTTTTTCACCTGTACTTCTATTTACAGCGCATAATATAAACTTTGGGAAGAAAACCTGAAAGTACTTTGAGAAGGTACTAGAAGTATTTTTATTAAATCATGCTCATGACATAGAACTCTGTTTGAAGCAACTTTTGGGACATGTTTTGCGGCTGGTTTAACATTGGTACTTGTGTGGTTAATTTTGCTTTGAATATAAGGTGAAGTTGTCAATTCAATGTTATCTGTTTTTAAGTTGTTGTAGAAGAAGTATTTTGGAATCCAAATTGTTAATTGTGTGTCCATAAATTTTCAGTGTGTGCGGTGTCTCTCCGCAGACCATGTCCCACCTTCCATGCTGCGTGCCCAGTTACTTGTTCACGTAGGGATCTAATTACAGCGTCAGCAGACGACGTTGCTTTGGCTGAATACTGTATCAGGCAAGGAAAATAATAAAAAAAAAATTCCTTTGCTATCGACTCGCTAAGAAAAAGAGAATCATAAATTTTAATTTTATTTCATCATAATTACAAATTGACGAAGTCAAAGTAAGCACCTTTAGGTACTAGGATCGCAGAAATACCGAAGAGAGAAAAATAGAGGCATATTTTACAAGAGTAATGATGAAAATCACTAGAATCGAAAAAACGCGAATTTTTGGGGGCTGAGTCACCCGCGTCCGTAGGAGAATACCCGAAGCAAGTCCCTACACGTAGTCCCCGGGTGGTGCTAATCAGGTGACACTAACTGGTGGTAGGTTTCGACCGTTGGCTTGCGACCACCCACTGAGCAAAGACGTACCGCCAAACGGCCTGGCCGTGTTCCGGTATGATGCTCAGTGTAGCCAGTCTAGAGGAGTTGGGTCGAAATAGTTGTTCCAACGCAAGCAGACCAATCTGGCTCATGCTGATAGGGAGGAATCGGGAGGCTAGTCGCGGAGGGTAGCGGGATCCGAGGCACGGTTGCCGCTGGCCGACCGCAGGTAGTTGGGGGCCCAAGTAATGTGCTAGCCACACATGAAAGGCTGCCCCGCCAACTGTCGAAAAATCCCGGAATGTGCCATCGTGCTGGTTGGCGACCAGACGAGAGGGCCCGATGGACATTCCCGGGGGGGCTCGGGCGTCCCCGCAGTCTCCAGACTAGTCCCCCAATGATTTCGTCCCTTCAGTGCGTGCCTGAAGGTTAGCTGCGTGGAACCTCATTTCACTTCCTTCTCCTCTCCTCCCGTTCACTCATATGAAAATGAAAAGGACAAAGAGACTAGTTAAACAGCGGCTGCACTCCCTCTCCCACAAAGTGCACCTCATTAACATAAGAGGTCTGCACTCCAATATCGTCGCAGTCCACCATCACCTGGAGACTGAAAAGCCAGCTCTCTTCTTCCTTTCGGAGACGCAGATCAGGTGTCCGTCCGACGTGTCGTACCTTTCCTACCCAGGGTTTACCTTGGAGCACAATTTTAAACCACGTGCGGGTGTATGTATGTACGCCCGGGACGACATCTGCTATCGGCGTCTCCGTAACCTTGAGGACTCCAGTTTCTCGACGCTTTGGACTTTGGTGGACACAGGCCTGGATAAAATAATCTACGCTTGTGTCTACCGGTCGCACAGCGGAGATCAGGAGACATCCGGGCTCACACAGCATCTGAGTGAGGCGGCGGATGTGGCTCTACAGCGGTACCCTTCTGCCCAATTGGTGTTACTGGGGGATTTTAATGCCCACCACCAAGAGTGGTTATTCCCGTACCAGTCCACAGACCACGCCGGTCGAGAGATACGAAAGCTAGCGCTAGCACTTAATCTCACCCAGCTGGTCCAGGGGGCAACGAGGGTGCCGGATGTGGATTCGCACACAGCCAATTGCTTGGACCTCCTGCTGACAACAGATCCAGACCGATACTCTGTGTCGATATGTTCGCCATTAGGCAGTTCCGACCACTGTCTGGTTAAGTCTGTGTCTGTCTACTCCCCGCCCGATCCCAGCCCTAGAGGCACCCGGCGGGTTTGGCGATACAGGTCAGCAGATTGGGATGGCTTGCGGTCTTTCTTCGCATGCTATCCTTGGCAGCTCACTTGCTTTTCTTCGGAGGATGCTTCGTCGTGCGCAGATGCCGTGACGGATGTGTTGCGACAGGGGATGGAGTACTTCATCCCATTCTCTGACGTAACAATGTCTGGCCAGGCTCGTCCATGGTTCGGCGCCGAGTGTCATCGCGCAGACGCGCTTAAGCACGCGGCATACCGAACTTGGGCTGACGCTCGTATGCACAAAGCAAGCGACGTGGCTTTAAAGAAGAAGGCCTTTAACAGGGCTGCCAAGTCCTGCAAGAAGGTGTTGAGGAGGTCTCGGTTCGACCACGTAAGCCGAATTGGGAGCAAACTTGCTTCATACCCTGCAGGTAGTAAAGCGTTTTGGTCCCTGGCTAAGTCGGTTGAATCGAACTTCTGCCGCCACTCACTTCCGCCACTGCTAAAACCCGATGGCTCGCTGGCCCACACCGCGGAAGAGAAAGCAAACTTATTTGCCTCTCTTTTTGCGGAATCTTCTCGTCTGAACTCTGGTGACGCACGGCCCCCTGCCTTTCCTGAGCAATGCGAGACGACTATGTCAGATATTCGCATCCATCAGAAGGACGTCCGTAGGGTGCTACGTAACCTAGACGTGAACAAAGCCAGCGGTCCTGACGGGATACCAGCGGTCGTGCTTAAAACTTGTGCGCCTGAATTGTCTCCGATCTTGACACGCCTATTTCGCCTCTCATATGAAACTGGAAAAGTGCCGATTGCTTGGAAGCAAGCTAACGTGCAGCCTGTGCCTAAGAAGGGTAGTCGAGCTGACCCGGCAAACTACCGACCCATCTCTGTTACATCCGTCCTCTGTAAGAGTATGGAACGGGTGCTTAACAGGAAGCTTCTGGCATACCTAGAAACTAACGACATCCTCAGTGACCGGCAATACGGTTTTCGCCAAAACCGGTCTACTGGGGATCTTCTAGCGTATGCCACTCATATCTGGAGCGAGGCCATCGAGAAACATGGGGAAGCGCTTGCCGTCTCCCTTGATATCTCGAAGGCTTTCGATAGGGTCTGGCACGAAAGCCTTATTGCTAAGCTTCCTTCCTTCGGTTTGCCCGCTGGTCTGTGTGATTGGATCGCTGACTTCTTGCGGGATCGATCCATCCGAGTGGTTATTGATGGCTGCTCGTCCGGTCAAATGGATATTAATGCCGGGGTCCCTCAGGGGTCAGTGCTCTCGGCGACGCTGTTTTTGCTGCACATAAATGATCTACTTAAACCCGGTATCTTTGGGTATGCAGACGACAGCACTGTTGCTGAGAGATATGTATCTGACGCACGAGCTAGCGGGACACAGATCCAGTCATCCCGAGAGGCTATGGTTGAACGCTTGAACTCGTCCTTGAAGGCGGTCTCCGATTGGGGCGACGCCAATCTGGTCAAGTTCAATGCATCTAAAACCCAGGCGTGTCTTTTTTCCGCCAAACGGAGCCAATTCCACCCGGCTCCAACTTTCCGGGGTGTAACCGTGCCGATAACCGACCACCTTGAGCTTCTTGGAGTTACATTATCATCTACTCTCAATTTCGGCTCATACATCGATGCAAAGGCTCAACTGGCTGCCAAAAAATTGGGGATCTTAGCAAAGGTGAGACGGTACTTCACGCCGGAACAGCTGCTCAATCTTTATCAAGCCCAAGTTCGATCGTGTATGGAGTACTGTTCTCATCTTTGGGATGGATCTGCCAAATACCAGCTTGATGCGCTGGAGTCGATTGAGAGGCGAGCCAAGAGAATCATCGGCAATGATGCACTTGTAGAGTCGAAGCTCCAAAGCCTTGAGCATCGCCGCCGAGTTGCTAGTCTGTCGGTTTTCTATCGTTTACATTTCGGGGAGTGTGCACTGGAATTGCACAATCTAATTCCGCCAAGTCCGTTCCATCATCGGACAACACGACGTACAGCGTTGCGCCACCGGTACATGGTAGACATCCCACCCATACGCACAAAACGTTTTGCGAACACATTTATTGTGCGTACAGCCAAGGAGTGGAATTCCCTGCCGGAATCTGTGTTTCCTGATAGCTACAACTTAGGAGTCTTTAAGTCGAGAGTGAATAGGTTTCTTCTAGGCAAGCGTGCTTCATCGTCGACCACATCATCGCTTACCATCAGGTGAGATAGTGGTCAAACGCAAGCCTATCATTAATAAAAAAAAAAAAAAAAAAAAAAAAAAAACGCAATACTTTTAGATATCTTCATCTCGACGAGTCTCCCGGATCAGCGCAGTAGATACAGAAATATCTACAAATACACGAAATCCTATTGAAAGTAATTCGAATGTTACTAACTTCCTCCGAGGTTTTGCAAAGCCGACATTTCCCTGATATCCCAGGGGATACATTTTTTTGAAGTCGAACCCTGGTTCCAAAGCCTTTGTGGTCTCGAAATGTCAATATACTGTTCCGGTAAATCCTTTAATTCTTAAAGGCGTGATGTTTTTGTATTTCGATCAGAATTGAAGGTAAACTTTGCTATTTTCTGTTAAGAAAATTGCTGTTATTTTTTTCCTACGGTTTTGGAGATGTTGGATGAAAAGATTATTAAAATGAACATTGTTCATGTGCGCATTTTTGGCAAAAATATTATTAAACTTTTGATTGAAATTTTGATTGCGCTTTCTCCTACTTCTTAAAGACCTTATTTTCAATATTTACCGGCTACTTAAAAAAAATTGATTATTTACGTTCTTAGATTTTCCTACAAATAGAACGCGTAATATTTTATAAAAGATAGGCCAGTTGGTCTAGTGGTCAGTGGTCTTGACTGCTATGCTGTCGCGGGTTCGATTATCACCCAGGCCAAATGTTTGTGTGATGAGCACGATCATTTGTTCTGTGTCTAGGTGTAATAATTTACCTGTAATATGTATTTATTTGGAAATATACAAGTATGTTTATCAGTTATACTGACAACACAAGCTCTGCTTAGTTTGGGACCAGATGGTGTTGTGTGGAAAAAGTTGTGAATTGTGAATATATAATAACTGAAAAGTTCCACGGTGTGTACCTGCTTAGACGATGTTTTATTTTATATAATTTTATTGATTTATTAATGCGATGCAGTGGTAATAACAATTATAATAATTAATTTTTTTGTATAATTCAATAATTTTATCAATGTTTTAATAATTTGATTTGTAAATCTAATGTAGGTATTTAATTTATTTATTATGGCATAACAATTCTATTTAATTTAATAATGTTACTATGGGTAATTTATTAATGCCTGAAATAAACGATAAATAAATCAATAATCTACGCGAACGCCGACGTTCGCTAGGTGGAATGGCGCGTAATCACGTGCTAATACTGGGCCAGTTCTTATGATGTTTCAATGGGGTTTGTTCTACAAGGAAGTGGTGTTACAACTACCTACTTACTTACTACAAGGAATCTCTCTAAGTTGGTAACGTTGTTCTCAGTCTGATTATTGATAACCAATTACAGGCTTTTGAAGCCTAAATGAAGGACTTGATGTAATCTTTGCTTGAAGCTTTCAGTGTTATCTAATGAGCCTACCCTTTTGTTATGATTGGTTAGATTTCCTAGGTTGCGGCATTTTTCAAAAGAGCACTGTGGCCCTGGAAAGTAAAAGGTAACTTATGGAGCACGGGTAGGTTTTATTCAGTGAAATAATGCTTGACTGCGATCAGACCTGCACGCTTAGCCAAGTTGTTATTCTGTAATCGATAACGCTGTCGAAAAGTGATGAAACGTATGGGAATGACGTCATCTCAACGCAAAGTCGCGTGGTCAGAACAAACGAATAGACAATTCGTAGCCATGTTCACATCGTTCAAAATCGTTTCTACAATGTTTAACGCTACATCCTTTGTTATACAAACGCTAAATTGTAGAACGAGCGGCCGACTCAGGCGCGTCAACATGGCTACCAACTTATCGTTTTCTACAATTGCTGTCACCGAGACGTTACCGATTAGAGAACGGAATTCGACACAAACTAGTTGTAACTTGGCTAGCGGGGCTGATGATAAGCAGAGACGCAAGAGATTGAGATTGAGATTTCTCGCTCTAAGATGGAGCGGTAAGGCGTGTCAGATTTTTACTGACTATAACCATACCTACTTATGTTTCTTCTTTGCCTTGCGTTCTAAGATATGACCCCAGTAGGCCTCGATGACCTGGTGAAGGTTGCGGGAATCCGATGGATGCGGGACGCGCAGGATCGTTCATTGTAACGATACTTGTGGGAGGCCTATTTCCAACAGTGGACGTCAATCGGCTGATAATATAGTGATGATGATGATGAGGCCTCGACCCTGCTGGGCAGCCATCCCTTTGAGGCGCACGTGGAAAACTACACGCCGTCGACGACTCGGACTCAGTCCGGACTGTTACCGGACGGCCGAAAGGCGAGCTGATTATATTACTAACTTGATGCCTTAAGTGGCTGCCTATCAAAAACAAACTCAAAAAAAAAACGGCCTAAAAAGGGACAAAATATTTTCGCTTAGACTTGCTTGCTTGACTATAAGTTTCTAAAAAAACTTCGATTTAATTAAAATTGAGCATATAGTTTAATGCCGCATACAGTATAAAAATAACAAAATCCATCAAAATTTTGCCCTTATTAACCACTGCACCCCTATACATCCAGTTTGACGGTACATTTTCATATTTAAAGAACAATAAAATTTATATGGGAACACATCGTCGCATTGTACCAGAATACCAAATATTGGTGACAATGACAATACCAAAATACTATGTTTATCTAAATCCACGCACAGAATCGTCAAACGAGACTGTCTCACATAAAAACAAAGCACATACCACTATCTCAATTCCCTACAACCAGATTAAACGAGGTTAAAGAAACACTAAAGCAGCACATTAGGGGTAACTGAAAAAGCGAGCCAAAATACATACAGTGAGACAAGAATACATACAGTGAGACAAAAGATTGGAAGCCACAAACACACTTTGTAACCAATCTGCTTAATGCAAATGCTTTTATATCAACGAACACAGCTCGCTAGTGCACTGGTTTATTAAGAATCGTGGTATTATAAAGATGAGGTATTGAGATAGATAGATCTGCTCAAAGAAGCAGTCTTTAAGTCAAGAGTAAAAAGGTTACTTCTAGGCAAGCATACTCCATTGTTAACCACATCATCGCTTACCATCAAGGCTTAAAGTCTGCTATTATATAAGTGTCAGAATGGTCTATCATTGATTTCATAATTGTTGATTTTGACAAGTTTGGTAATCGACTAATATACTGGCGTCATTATAACTTTCCAATGGTCAACCCAGTGGTTGACCACTTACGCTACGTTACGTTACGGAGTGGTACACTTCATTGAAAGAAGAGGCATACTCGTAGAATGGTAATATCGTACATATTGACAAATGAATGTCTGACGTACGCGAATCTGCTCGAATCTTGACAGTTTCTTTGATCAGTGACCTGCCATCTGCCATCAAAACGTCCATTGTGCAGTCATTACTTTTAATAGGCTCGCATTATTATTTTACCACAACTCCATTACGAGGCTATCGGCCGATTGATGACTATGAATTAGCAGATTACCAAATTTTAGCAAAATTACAATGGGATCGTGTTGGATAACGAATTTATAAAAATAGCAGACTTGGGCCCCTTTGGGACTTGCTTAAATGTATTTAAGCACTGGAGCCCAAGTCTGCAACCATACTAAAAAAAACCGGCCAAGAGCGTGTCGGGCCACGCTCGGTGTAGGGTTCCGTAGTTTCCCGACCGTCACAATAAGTGTACCCACTTATGAGTTTAAAAAAATGCTTGCATATACGATTACACTACAAACTTAGTCCAGAAATTATTTTGTAGAACCCTTTTGTCTTTTTTGTACAAAAACTGTTCTTTCCATCAAGTTCAAAATAATTTTCCTAGAAAGTCCTTACAAAGTTCTACTTTTCAGATTTTTTTCATATTTTCTAAACTTATGGTTCAAAAGTTAGAGGGGGGCGACACATTGTTTTTTACTTTTGGAGCGATTATTTCCGAAATTATTGACATTATCAAAAAATGATTTTAGTAAACCCCTATTCATTTATCAATACCTATCCAACGATATATCACACGTTAGGGTTGAAATTAAAAAAAAAATCACTTCCCACTTTACATATAGGGGGGCTACCCTAATAAAACATTTTTTTCCAATTTTTATTTTACCACTTTGTCGGCGTGATTGATATACATGTTGTTACCAAATTTCAGCTTTCTAGTGCTAACGGTCACCGAGATTAAGCGAGGACGGACAGACAGACATGGCGAAACTATAAGGGTTCCTAGTTGACTACGGAACCCTAAAAACGGTCCCGCCGGCAAGACGGAAGAGAAGCATTGATATGTGATTGTATAGTTTTGTGTTTTGTTTTGTGATGTATCGGTAGCACAATATCAAATCAAAATATTTAATAAACCATCACTAAGATTCTAGAGAATTGAATATGGTAAACATGTTGCAGTTCTCATAATAATTACTTGCCTCCCAGCCTTAATTCACATAATAAACCTAGGGAAATTAATCATTCAGTCATTCGTCAAAACAATTACTCTATCTGCCAAAATATTTTCTTAGCAAGACTTTCTTAGTATTACAAGGTTTACGTAACATACTCGTATCACACCGGAATTCTCCCAACGAATAAGTCAACGGAAACATAAGCATAATCAGCCTTATAATGTTCCCACTGCTGGGATTCAGACCTCATCTCATGGACCGTAATCCACTTATTTTGTAAATGCCAATCGCCTTGGTCATTGAAAGCTTGATCAAGTATTTGTAAACTGATCGATCACAATTCATAATCGTACAGATCAGTTTAAACTCCATCAAATTACTTCACAGAGACATGTAACACACGAAATTGCATTGATACATTCAGCAATCTGTATTTATTACAACATAACTGTGTCCTTTACTTGTCCTTTTCATTTTAGGGCCATCACGGGCATAGCAGGCATCGACCCTGCTGGGTCTCCTGCAGTTTTGCTGGCATCTCTATGAGACGCGCGTTGAATAATCTGCGCCTTCAACTACTCGGGCTTGGTCCTTACCCACGGATATCGTCCTAACCGGACGGACGTACGGCGTTCTTGTCGTCTGCAAGCCCACACCGACGGTGGCAGGAGATCGCACTAGGACTACTGAATTTCGGGGCGTCTCTTGTCGGGACGAGTAGGGCGTCCAGCCAATTACATTCTATCTTTAGAATGATCAAAGAGCCGTATTTAGAACTTTTTAAACGAGTCTCAATCTGTTTTAATTAATTCCATTTAAAATTAAGTTTAAGCCTCGGAAACCACCTAAAACGTTTGGTCCTGGTTGTCATTTGCAGACCTTTGACCATTGATCACTATCAGTCTTGTTAAGTGATGACTTGAACGAAACATAGGTTTTATAAAGCTAGCTTAGGCAAGTCGCTACTTATACATAATTCTTGGTTTAAAGTTAATTTTCCATTTGTCCTTAATAATAATAATAATAATAATAAATCATTTATTTTCAGGCATCTTGGCCCATAGACACATACCTTACAGACTAACATAAATATAAAGTAAATACAGGTTATTGTTAGTAAATAAGACTTATGACTAAGTTAGTAGCACTTCCACTGCACTATTTCACTTTGTGCTGTTCTGTGGCACCTGTCCGCGGAAGCGACGGAACACCACGCCCTGCGGCCAAAAGTCTTCCTTCAACACGAGGGGCAGAAAACTGTTCGGGACTCGCACCACGAACGCCTTGAAATTGACGTTACGGTGCGACTCCAGCAGTTGTACCCTCAGTGCGAACTTCGTCTTTTGGCGCACGTACTCCACGATGTCTTCCACCCTTGTAGTGTGATGTAGGCGGGAGATGTATACTGGAGTGTTCGGCGGAGCGGCACGTAGACTCACGCTAGGAGATGTAGGTGCAATGCCGCAGCGATTCTTGCTGGTTTGCGTTCGACGCTTCCTCCTTTGCACCAGAACGAAACCATCGTCATTCTCGACCTTGCTCTTTGCCTTGTTTGGCACAGGTCTCGGATTAGGAGCGCCAGGGGCGCTCGCGGTGACGCTAGCGAAATCCCTTTGGATCGGATTCGCTGGGGCTGCAAGAACAGGCAGCGGGACGGGGCGAGGGGCTCGTGCGGCATTGCATGGAGGAGCCGCGGTGACAAGCACGGAGTTGCGGGGCGCACGTGTGGAGCACTCTGCAACCTCAGCAATCGACGTATGCGCTGGCGACGAAACTGCTGTCGCGAAGTTCGGCGACAATATATCGAGGCCGGCTCCGTGACGCGTGTTTACGTTCGATGCATCGACTGATGACCTAGTTTCCGCAGCGTTATTGCGAAATTCATTAAATTCCTTGCGCAAATCGGCGACGGTTTTCTCAGATGCATCTAACTTTGCCAGCACATCCGTGAGACTGGCCCTCAGAAAGACAATGTCTTTCAAAAGGCTTGTTACATCGACGTGGTCGAAGGTGACTGGAGGGAGCTTGTGCAGCTCCTTGGCCACAAACGTCGGCACGTCGTCAGGGTCGGTCTCCTTGAACAGCGTGATAATATCCTGCAGGCTTTTCTTTGTCCCGTCACGTCTGCGGGACGGCATCTGGTCGCGCTTATTCAGCAAGCTGAACAGCAACAGCTTCGCAGCAGCTATGTCCTCCTCGCTGAAGTTCGTTGCGCAGATCTGGACTGCTGACACCTCGTCCATCACATCCAGCTTCTGCTGCAGGAACGCCAACAGCTCGTTCGCCACTAGATTGTCAGTCATGGCGAATATTTACGAGCAACAGCTTGCGCTGCGCTAATCAATGTAAATAAAACGAAAATAACACGTCTACATCGGCACGCGGCACAAGCGAGACTGACGACTACTTAAATATTGATAATTTAGTTACCTGCCGGAGTCTGTGTTTCCTGATAGCTACAACTTAGGGGTATTTAAGTCAAGAGTGAACAGGTTACTTCTAGGCAAGCGTGCTCCATCGTCGACCACATCATCGCTTGCCATCAGGTGAGATAGTGGTCAAACGCGAGGCTATCAATAAAAAAAAAAAAAAAAAAATCTTATACATATTATATTATCCGAAGTAAGGCCTCTCGTCCGCGGCGACTTTTTGTAGTGATGCTGTAGCGCGTTCACATCGATAGTCGCGATGCAGTAGCGCGTTGACATTTTTAGGGTTCCGTACCTCAAAAGGAAAAAACGGAATCCTTAAAGAATCTCTTTGTTCTCCGTCTGTCTGTCTGTATTCAGGGCTGAATTTCAAGTAGACTGGATTGTTTATATGTGAATCATTGCTGGGAGCTTGTTATCTCAGTGTTGGGCTTGTGGCAGGGATCGCATATTAAGATAACTAAGTGTTCGGCCAGACTGGAAGAGTGAGTGAGTGGGCGGGGCGATGAGCGGAAATTTTATCACTGCACCCACGCCGCCGCGCCGCTCCCCGCACCGTGCTGCCAGTCGTGGCAAGCAAATCGCGCGCGTTGCCGCACCCGCACCGTGAGTGAGCACTAGGTGTTTTAAGTAGTTAAGTAGGTGCTATAAGATACTAACATGATCGTAAGGATTAATTGTTAGTAACATTTTTTGAGTCTTTAAGGTGAAGGCACGTGAGCACTCTCGCAAGATTTTGGTAGAATCATCACAGCACTGAATGGTTGGATTAGTTTTTTCACTACAGCATTATTTATTTATAGGTATGTATTTAAGTATTTATTTACTATTATTTTTGTTTCTCTTCTGTTTGTCTATTTATTAAGCTGCACCTGCGATGTTATGTTTCTGCACCACCCTAAGGTCGACTGGCAGATAATGCCTACAGCATTAAGTCCGCTTTTGTACAGTTTTTTGTGCATAAAGATTTAATTAAATAAATAAATAAGTCAGGAGAAGTCATGGGATGATTTCCCACCTCCCAAAAACTGGTAATTTCAAACAAAACGGACATTTCTCAAAAGCTTGTTACCTTTACAGTGACCTAGATACAATTTTTCCACCTCACTACATCAGACTAACGTAAGCTATAAGTTTACGAGCGCACGAACAAACGAACGTTATTGCTTTTACAGCTATTTATGAGGTAGGTGAGTAATAACAAACAATGATTTACTATGTTGCGGACATTATAGCTTTAAAATAGGCTGTTTACCTGGCTTCTACACCTAGCGTGTGGATTAGGGATGCTTAGGATAGGACATTCTGGGTCTGGTACGGATAGAAAGGAAGAAAACACGTTTGTTTGGCACAAGTATACACAATTTATTTATTCATTTAACACTTTATAATTTTTTGAGAACACATTCATTGTGCGTGCAGCTAGGGAGTGGAATTCCTTGCCGGCGTCTGTGTTTCCTGATAGCTACAACCCGGGAATCTTTAAGTCGAGAGTGAATAGGTTTCTTCTAGTTAAACGCGTTCCATCTTCGACCGCAGCGTCGTTCTCCATCAGGTGAGATAACGGCCAAGCACGAACCTATCAACAACAAAAAAAAAACTTTATGCGCACATGAGTACAAAGGCGAACATAATGCCTTAGGCATTCTCTTCCAGTCAACTTTTGGGTGATGCAGTGAAAAAGTAGTAGTAGGTGCAATAAAAGAGAGGGGAAAAGGCGAATACAAGAATTGATGTACTAATAGACCATAGAATAAATATATACAATATAGGTATACTCAAATAATACACTACATGTGTACACTAAAATAGTCAAATAATTGGTCCAAATCGGCAATAGGAAAACATTAACGCTGTGAAGAAACTACTGCCAACTTTTTACGAATCAACTTGCGAACTGTGGTTTTGAATGTAAATCTGCTTGCACAATGTGATAAAAATTATTATAGAAATAAAACTTAACTACTTAAACTTAAAATACATCAACATTGTGTGTCTCACGGCTGAACCAAATAGGTCCAGTTGAGCATAATGCCACACAACTACGTTGCAATTGCCTGACGCTGGTTTTCAACTGAAGCTTTCTAAGTCTACAGATGCTAATCAGTTTGTTATTAGTACCAGTGGATTTAATTTAGAAATATGTAACCTATACCGGTTTCAGATTCGGTTCGGGTATAAAATTATTTCGGATTATCCATTATGCAACCTACTTGTCACCCAAAGGGTAATGGAAAGGGCTATGCTCAGAGTTTCCTTGCGTGATCGTATCAGGAATGAAGTTATCCGCAGGAGAACCAAGGTCGCCGACATAGCCCGAAGAATCACCAAAACTTTAGTAGTAAAGGTGGCACAGGTAGTAAAGTTGGGTAGGGCACATTGCTCGCAGAACGGATGTTTGTTTAGATTACTGGTTACTATCGGATGTCTTTTTATTAAGCTATTGGATAGCTTCTATCGTGGGCCTTGAGCGTGGAGACCGAATCCAGAAATTCCGTATCGAAAATAACCTAACACCTGGACTCATTTGTTTTTTGAGCGTGGTGACTGATAAGAAAACAAATGAGTGAAAGCAGCTGTTAGCGAGGTCTGGTTTTTGATGGAAGAGGTTAAGCAGCTGTTGGCGAGGTCTGGTTGTGGATGGAAGAGGTTAAGCAGCTGTTGGCGAGGTCTGGTATTGGATGGGTGGGGATAAGCAGCTGTTGGCAAGGTCTCATTTTGGATGGGTGGGGTTAAGCAGCTGTTAGCGATGTCTGGTTTTGGATGGGTGGGGTTAAGCAGCTGTTGGCGAGGTCTGGTTTTGGATAGAAGAGGTTAAGCAGCTGTTGGCGAGGTCTGGTATTGGATGGGTGGGGATAAGCAGCTGTTGGCAAGGCCTCATTTTGGATGGGTGGGGTTAAGCAGCTGTTGGCGAGGTCTAGTTTTGGATGGGTGGGGTTAAGCAGCTGTTGGCGAGGTCTGGTTTTGAATGGGTGGGGTTAAGCAGCTGTTGGCGAGGTCTGGTTTTGGATGGGTGTGGTTAAGCAGCTGTTGACGAGGTCTATCGCATAAGTTGATAAAAAATGCTATGCAATAGCTTTACCGCGGCAGTCCCCGAGTGCCACACGTCTTTTTTCGGATATCCGATAGTTCAGATATCCTAGGTGGAGCATCGCCGTGTCCTCGTGGGGGCGATCACCGGGCCTTGGTTGAGGCCATAGTCCGGAGCGAGGAGGAGTGGCAGGCAGTCGCCGACTTCTGCGAAGCAGTAATGCACTCGAGCCCCGGTTTGAAGGCTTTAAGGAACGGGGTGGGTTTTTTAGTCAGTAAGAGTCTGACACTATCTCCCGCTCCGCCCAAGAGCGGGGGTTGTCATTGGATGATTTTCCCAACCATTGAAAAAAATAATAGTTCTGATATGGTTATGGAGTTAGAGCTTATTTTCCATAAATTTTAAATGCACACATACTATTGCGGTCATTTCTGGCTGATCACTTAAAAAAAAATCGTTTGAATCCTGCGGCATGGCGCCAAGCCAAACCTTTTAAAGTTTTCGTTTCGAGTGCAAGCCAAAATTAACTTAGCGGTGGTCAGGTGGAAGTGTCTTTAATGGTACACACGTTTTGGACGAAGGTTCATAAGCGCAAGTTTTTTGCCTAAAATGGTAATGAATCTTTTCGGGAAATTCAAGCGCCATTTGTAATTTCTTTTTAAAATCCATCCAAAAAGGTTAGACAGCTAACTATTTATAGCCTCGGATAGGTTTCGGACTAACGAGCTATTTTCAGCACTTACAATGTTTTGCACTTATATTAAACGAATAGCGCCTTGCTAGCTAGCGCCTTTATATAAAAAAATCTTTTATTTTCAGGAATTAAGGCTCATAGTGAGTTAGTTCAGACAAATTTACTTAAATAACTATGTTAGTAGGTCATCACAAAAACAATTTGCCTCCTGCGGTCTTCCCGTCCGATTATAATTTAGGTGTCTTCAAGGCTAGAGTGAATAGGCTCTTAATAAACTAGTGCGCCTCACTATCAGAGATTGCATCACTGCAAACCATCAGGTGGGATCGCAGTCAAGCACAAGCTTATATCAATTAAAAAAAAACGGATACAAAAATCCAATACACGCAGCTTGGTGTTTCTACCCATTGTAGGCCCATCCGGCCTGTCCACAAATATCTTCAGGATGCCGTTGGTGCTCCGCCTCACTCGACTTATTAACGAGGCGACTTTTTTTCGCATTATAGCAAATATATATATAATAGTCGTCGGTCTGCGCATTAGCGAACATATCTGACGCACTACAATGCAAATGCGTTGGAAGCCTTAAATGCTAGTCTAAAGCTAAATATAAAAAAGTGTGTGCAAGCGTCCACCCTTAAGTTGTCAACACCTCTACGGTCCGGACTAAGCGTTTCGTCTCGTCATTTATGCAGCGTACACCTAAGGATTAGAACAATTTGTCTGCAGCGGTCTGGGAGTCCAATTACAATTTAGGTGTGTCTTCAAGGCTCATAATAAACTAGTGCGATTACATCACTGCTTACTATCAAGTAGGATCACAGTCAAGGACTAGTTTATATCATTAAAATATTGAAAAAAAATATAACATGGTGTAAAAACTATTGGAATCAATTCGGTTACTGATTCTGAAAAAACTATATTTAGGTTTCTCATTTACTAAAAATGTTGTATACCGTACATCAAGGATTTTTTTATGGTTCCTTACCTATGTCAACAAAAACAGAACCCTTATAGGATCACTTTATTTTCCGTCTGTCAAGACCCTTATTGTCAGGAACGCGTGGAGGTATTAAGCTGAAATTAATATCAAATTCTCTGGTCTATTACCCCAAGTGGTAGTGAAAATATAACTTTAAGGTCAACGATAAAAAGATAAGTTTTTCATGAAAATATTTTTTTCATAGCAAGCATTTATAGCACGGTATAATACCTATATCTCATCAAGAAGAATCATACGAGGCCAAACTTAATGGGGTCGTGTCGTTTAACTACCAAGCTCCTATAACTTTCCGGTTCCATCATCAAATCAGCTTCATGTCATAATAATTTTGCTTTGTCATCTGATTTACACATGCATGCACAATTTCAGCTCAATCGGTAGCCGGGAAGTGGATCAAATTTAATTTGTAAAATGTGATTATAGACAAAATGGCAAACATCAGGACAGATGAAAAAACTAAATAAAAGCTTGTAATAAAAGCCATTTATACTCTGTTTAGACGTATATTTTGACACTCGCTGGAAAATCAAAACCTATATCATACTTCCTGGTGACCTAGAATCCTGTAAGTAAAGAAAAACACTTTATTAAACGGAACAAGGCGCAAATTATGGACTAACAAATTAGAAGTATACTTCGTGAAAAATATGCGCCATATCCGCGCAAAACGGCCGGACGCTCAGTATAATGCCGTGACCACACGCAAAATGCGACGACTCTACGGCGCTGATTTTCAACGTGAATAGGTTACTTCTAGGCAAACATGCTCTACTACCGACCACATCATCACTTACTATCACCTGAGATAGTGGTGCGAGCATATCAATAATAACAAAAATTAATTAACTAACGTCGAAATCGTAGCCAAATAATTTTAAAAATATAGATAGATAGATAGATTAATCATTTATTGGCTACAGCACAAAACATGCACCAAAACACATAATGCACACAAATTATAAAAACTAAGCACATAGACAACAACAAAGGAAAAAAAATAATAACACATGTAGGTTACTAAGACAAAAAAAAAAGAGAAATAGCAAAATAGACCCCAAAAAAAATAAATAAAAAAAAACCTCACCAATGTCTAATTTTTTTTTTATCTAGATTTTACTTTCCCACTGCTGGGCAGAGGCCTCCCCTAAGTCCTTCCAGACTTTTTTGTCCCACGCCATTTCAAAGCAATCCAGATTATCTCTAGGCCGGTCACACTTTCCCTCTGCAGGATCCAGTTCCAAAAAAAAAAACTGATCGCCTTTATGAAAAAGCATAAACTTTATTGTTTAGTTTTTTTTTTTGTTTTTTAAACTTTCCCATGAGAAATGCAGAAGAAATCAGACCACTTAGGCCCGGCAAAAATAATACCTTTTTCAAAACAATACACCAAACACCATAAAAACGTGCATCCACGTTGCAAATCACCCTTATTACCATAACTTCATTTCGCGTGATAAAGTCCATGAGAATTTGTGTCCCTTTCTTCCTTAAGCTTTTCACAATATAAATAATGTTCTGTCTCCCTCTAGAACGTTATATTTATGGTGCTGATAGCGCCACCTCCCTTTGTATATAGTCTGAAAGATTATGCTATTGTATGAATGATGATGGGTATTATTTTCATGGTTTCTTATTGTGATGATAAGGAAATGTATGGGTTGATCGTTCGAGCGCTTTGAGGCTCCAGTAATTGCTAATTTGGGAAAGACGAATTGTTTATGGAACCATGCCACATAGTTCCTTGTGGCTGGTTTACACAATGCAAGCTACTGTATGCGGCTACTCGTATTGCCTAGTCAATACTCAATACTCAATACTTTATTACATTCCATATTGTATACATAGGTGGTATAACATATTTTGAAGATCAATATGGACCCTGTCGGGCACAGTAAAGTTAGGAGAGAGGATGAAGGCTAAATTACAATGCATGGAATTTATTATTATTGACAGATCTAATAGATGTAGTTGTGTATGTATTTGGTGTAATGTTATAAATTATGTTTATTTTTGTCATCGTTATTATTAAATTGTATATGCATGTTTATTTATTATGTCTATGTAAATATAAGTATTGGTAGATTTTGTTAGAATTTTATTTATTTTTCGTCATTACATATTATGAAATAGGTCATATTATTATTGATTAATTTATGTGTGTAATATATAATATAAGTAAATTAAATGTCAGATATTTTAATTTATTTTTGTCGTCATTATTTTTAAATTATGTCAGATATTTTATTTATTTTTGTTGTAATTGTTATGAAATTATGTCATTATTGATTAATTTATGAATATAATGTCTTAATAGAAGTAAATTAAATGTCAAATATTTTAATTTAGTTTTGTCGTCATTATTTTTAAATTATGTCAGATATTTTATTTATATTTGTAATCATTATTATTAAATTATGTTATTATTGATTAATTTATGTATGTAATGTCTTTATAAGTAAATTAAATGTCAAGTATTTTTATCGTCATCATTATTAAATTATATATTTATTTAAATTAATTATGTATAAATTTAATTTAAATTTTATTCACCATAGTACCTAAATTATTTTGCGCTTCTGTAAGTACTTACATTTATTACAGTATAATTAATAGTTTTTATTGTAGGCGATGTTTATCGTTATAGTATTCGTCTATAGTATAGTAGCATTTGTCTATTAGAAACTGTTTCAGTTTATTGATAAACATATTATTACTATCTGCATTTTTGATGAATTCTGGCAACTTATTATACATTTTAATAGACATAACAAATGCGCTAGAAGAGTGCATTTTCAATCGGGAAGCGGGTATGTTAAGCCTATTTTTATGTCTAAGTGTAATTTTAGTTTGCATGTCCTCTCTTCTGGTATAGAATTGTGGATATTTTCGAACAAATTTGCAAATTTCCAATATATAAAGACAGGGTACGGTTAATATTTTTAGCTCTTTGAAGTAGGGTTTACAGGAGTCGGTGTCTTTAATATTCATTAATATTCTTATCATTTTTTTCTGTAAAGTGAACAGTGTCGGTGCATCTGTGCTATTTCCCCATAACATAATTCCATACTTGAGCCATGCAAATGCATATGAGTAATAAGTAACTAAGGCTGTTTTAAGATCTGTTGTTTTTTTTATTTCTCTGAGGGCGTATGTAAACTTAGATAATTTAGCTCTTATTTTTTTAATGTGGGATTTCCAATCTATATGTGAATCTATGTCTAGGCCTAAAAGGGTGAATTTATTTACCCTAGTCCTATTCCAGTAGCTCGGGTCGCCTTAGCTGTTTTCACAATTATAGTAGCTGTCCAGTCTTCTAGCGAGTTTATCGCGTCGCGATGTCCACTGTCTGTCCGTGGCACTGGCGAGCTACTGCCGAACGCGTCCAAACGATGCGAGTGACGGCCGAGCTGCTGCCATACGACTCACTGCCGGGCGAGCAAGTAAAAACAAATGTTGAAGTAACTCGGATGCGAGCTAATGTCCAACTCGCGCGTGCGAGTTACTCGTAAGTGACGCTAAACAGTGCGAGTTACTGCAATGCAGCTACTCGGTAGGCTGGCTCGTACGCTAGCTCGCACTAAACGAGCCATTAGGTAGAGTGGACAGTATGCTATAGCGTAAAATACGTTACGACTTACGTGTGACCGAAGGAGTAGGCTTGCTACGATTAGTACAATAATCGGGTCACCGAGGGTAAATAACAACGCACTACGTAATAGCGTATTGAAGCTGTCCCAAGTATTCAAAATTTTATATCGAGATGACTAATGGACATATTGTCTAATTTTTGAAATAAAAAGGTAAAAGATATATTAAATTTACTAATTCATTGCAATCCTGCTAAAATATGTTAAAAATTATATATATATATGACGGCGCCAGGAGTGGCTGAGCGATATGACCGTCATCATTTTGATTCAGTGGTACTGGGTTCATTTTGATGGGATATTAATAACTATGCACTTAAGTTTTCTAGTTACTAATAATGTCAGTTTCACAGTTCACAATTAGTTATATTGTCACTTTTATAATTCACAATAGTGTTGTAAGTACCTATACTAAATAATTACGAATACACGGGTTAACCGACAGTTTCATGTTAGAGGTGTGTGACCCTTGAAACTGTGCAAGCTAAACTGCCCTGGCATCGCGGATCGCAGCCCCTATAACATGACTCTGGCCTCGTGACGTATAAAAAATGACGCCACTGCGTTACACCGTTGGTAGGTACCATAATAATAACAAAAAATGACTCTGTAGTTCAATATCGTTCTCTACGACACGGCCAACCTGACAAATTACACGTCCTCGTGTACACCTGTAACCAAAATTCACATTAGGAGCAACTGTACAACCTCGGCCAACCTGACCAAGAACAAGTGCAACAGCAATAGACAATTCAATATCAACATTTGTTAGAATTAAATCTAATCAAAGTATCAAAAGCTACCTCTAAGCTTCAAAAGTATCAAAAGTGAACATTTAGGTACACTAATACAAAGCACAGTTAGATCACATACAACGCTCATGGCCCAGCTGTCTCAGCAGCTAGTGACAAACCTTGCCACCTGTATCATTATTGCTTCAAGCAACAAACACTTCTCTTATAGAGTCCACGACTCTCAGGCCATCACATGACCAACACAAAATAGTTTCCTCAGAAACTCAGGCCCCCGCTGCTCTGCTTGCTGCCCATCGCGCTCTGAACAACTCACGCATGAATTGCAGTTACGACTACAGACAAGCACGTGCAGTGCGGCCAAACTTCAGGTCAACACATGACCAACACATAAATTCACAGGCTCCCGCCGCACCGCTTTCTGCTCATCGCGCTCTGAACAACTCACACATGAATTGCAGTTACGACTACAGATAAGCGCGTGCAGTGCAACCAAACTTCAGGTCAACACATGACCAACACATAAATTCACAGGTCCCCGCCGCACCGCTTATTGCTCATCGCGCTCTGAACAACTCACACATGAATTGCAGTTACGACTACAGATAAGCGCGTGCAGTGCGACCAAACTTCAGGTCAACACATGACCAACACAAAAATACACAGGCCCCCACAGTAGCACTTACTGCTCATCGCGCCCTGAACAACTCACGCATGAATTGCAGTTACGACTACAGATAAGTGCATGCAGTGCGGCCAAATAGCCATGGTATGTGTCTACTTTCCTCTGGAGATATACTCCTCATCGTCTTCTACATCAAATAAATCTACTACTAGCGCTACTTAGAGGCATCTTTCGTATACGATTGTGAACATACTCATAGGCTCGGTTACCACTCAAAGGTTTCAAAGATAAAAACCACTATGAAGTAAGTCCACTACTTTAAAAGGTCCCTTTTATCTTTGATTCAATTTAGTCTTGTTTCGTATCCTTATGAATCAAAACTAAATTACTAGTATCAAACTTTACTAATTTAGCTTTATCTTTATCAAATTTAGATTTTTCGTACTTACCACTTAACTTTTTTTTTTTTTTCATGTTCGTTTACGCTTTCTCTCTTCTCTAGCAAACACTTAATTTTTTGTCTCACAATCAGTTACAAGATTTAACAGTTTACCTATGCGTCCTGTCATAACTGTCATAAGTTTAAGGGCCTTGCCCTTGTTTGAATTTAGAAAACTTTAAAACAATCCCTTTTTTTTGTTCGATAAGTAAGGGTCGGCCACATTGTGATACTGGTAATTTTTTTTTCTGTCGGGTCATTCCGACTCTTAGAATTCGTGAAGAATATGGTATCTCAATGGGCATGAAATATTGCTTTCGCCATGTGGCGGATACAAGTGCAGGTTTGTATCCCATAAAACACAGGCTAAATGAGTTTCTAAGAGGCACAATATTGCATTATGTTATTTTAAAACGCATAACGGATTTTTTTGTTATTCTTAAAACTAAATGACAAGCTGTCACATCGTAAAATACACATTTAACGTACTTTTTAGTGGCTTGTACTTTTGAAGTTTACATAGTGAATAGGACGATTCAAAGCAAGTGGCACATCTTCCAAAGCTTCTTGCGTTTCTAGAAATGTAAGCATACCCTATGCTCATCGTCCGCTATCAACTTACCCGTTAGCGTGACTTGATCATGTGGTGGTAAAATACAAAGATAAACTAGGACACAATATTTGCTAGTGAAACATAGACCTTGATCCACTATAACCCGAATCAGGGCTCCGAATAAGAAGACACTAGATTTAAAAGCTCCGATCACGCTGGGTGCGTAGTTCTTTCACTAAAGTACTTAGCTACATGCATCTCATTATCGACCTTTTGGAAAAGTATAGCACTATATAATAAGAAGTACCAGATTAAAAAAAACGCAAAACTGATTTAGTAGTTAAAGCTTATCATCCAATTAAGTTCCAATAAAATTTGCAATTAAGTTAAATTCCGATTAAATTCCAATTAAATAATTTGATGGTTGTAAGTAGATGTAACAGTCATAATTTGAGAGGAGTTTTTTTTTTTTTTTTTTTTTTACAAACTTTCGGCAAAACGAGGCTAGACCAATGAATTTAACTAAGTTGATGAATATTCTCAGAAGAAGGTAGTTTAATGAAAGCTAGCAAGTCTAATAAGAGCAGTGGTGTCCGAGTGGCAACGCGCCGATCCACCGGGTGGTGGTCGCGGGCTCAAATCCAAACAACAGTAAGAAAGCAGAGTAAGAAACCCAGCATGTCCCAGAACTTTTGACTAGCCGGATGCAACTTGAGTGATAAACCGTCAATAAAAAACGAGAAAATTCTTTATCTTTAAATAAAGCTATCAGTTGTTCTTTAGTGTCTCGCTATCTGACTATTTGTATCTATACCATTAAAACGAAACAACAATTTAGGCATAGGATTTCATAAAGCAATCGATTTTAGTTATGAAATAATCAAAGAAGAATAAGTTATTAGTATTATGAACCCTTTTGCTGTCTAATACGTTAACCGTATAGCTGACTGTAAAGCTAACAAAGCCCTAAGGTTCTCAAAAGGATCTTATTCCCAGTTTACAAGTCTCAAAATATTGTACTGTTCCTTCATCCGTAGCTCACATGCATACCTACTTTTCGCAGGTTTGTAATCCCAGAATTGGAATCTGTCCAGCGAAACTTTACGCGATACCTACAGTATAGATGTAAAACCCGTTCATAATTTTATTACGAGTCGAGATACAAAAGGTATCATTTTCTACCACTTAGGGAGAGAAGTAGTATATCAGATATCTCTTTCCTCGTTAAGTTAGCACAATCTTACATCGACGCCCCGCAACTTCTCTCCAAGATTAATTTAGGCGCCCCCACTAGATCTCTAGAATCCTCTTTCTTCTTCTTAACGTTCCCTGATGCTACACAAATTATGGACAGAATTCGTTCTAAAAGATGCGCAAAGTCCTACAATGATTTAGTTGACCTTTCTGAACTCGATTCATTCACTTCTAAGCCGCGTATATTCAATCAAACACCTTACCAAACATTGGTTCGACAACCGTTTCAACCTGTCCTGCAAGACCAAATGTTGTAATTGTGTCGTATTGTTAAATTGCATACCATCATTGCAATCTCTTCCAAGCATGCTCTCCATAGACAATCAAATGTGAAAACATGTCATTGGTGTACAATTGCATAATTTATTGTTTTGCTAGTTGTTAATACTGTTTGTTTTTCGATTGTAATAAAATAAAATAAAATAAGTATAGTGATTCCAGTCAGAATCCTAGATGTGTTTTGATGTGTTATGATGAAAAGTCATGAGCAAGACTACACTAATTGCAAATTTGGATGACTGTCTTGCATAATGTTTAGTAAAACATAATAATAATGTCTGAATATTCTATGGAAACTTTGGGCTTGCCAAAGCTCCCATGCACCCCGTGTCAAGAGGTTAACAGATGTTTTTTTTTTTCTGGGCTCAGGGTAAGCGCGTGCACTTGAACACGAATGCCAATCCCATGACGTCACCCAACATTTCAACGCCGTCGCTATCCGTCGGCCACCCTTAGCATATTTCAAGCAAACGTCTGGTACCACTTGTAATAAAATACGTAAGCCGTGACTATAATTAAAAAACGTCACTTAAGATTTGTTCGCTACGGTTTATGTTAACCGACCAACCGACACCGTTAACAACAACAATTGCGTACTTACGTGGCCCTTCAAAGTTATGACTGATGTTCTACTTAATAAGCGACCATTCAGCCCCGGATTCAAAATAAGAATTGTACGACTGACCAGATTGCTCCAACTTCCCGCATACACCGGATACTTGACCACTATGGACACGTCGCGTCGCTCTGCAACCGCGCTGCCTGCGTCTGCGCTGCTCGTCGATGGCGTGCTTCCTTGTGCTGCTTGCTGCTATTTGTTCACATTCACTCTCTTTCGACTTGCCGTTGTTCACATTAAATAATCACTCATAAAGTACGAGAAATAGATCACGAACATGCACCCACGTCATGGCTGCGTTTGATATTTGTGATAACCGGATATCTATGGTGATAACCGGATATCTATGGTGATAACCATGATGAAGCACCGCTCTTCAGGGTTTTGCTGAGGGCTATAACGAGAGATGAACCTTTGAGGAGGTATTCGTTGAGACCGATATCACTGTCACGGAGGCACACCAAGCGCGTGGCCTGGAATCAGGGTGTTCTGAGTTGACAGCGTAATTTTAAACACCGTTGTTGGTATTCTTATGATTTCAATTAGTCACATCAAATTTCCTTTTTCTTTTTTTTTTTTTTTTGCACTTCAAGCATTGCGCACCAGTGGGATTTAGATTCAGATCCCACTTCTGATGACGGCGCCAGGAGTGGCTGAGCGATATGACCGTCATCATTTTGATTCAGTGGTACTGGGTTCATTTTGATGGGATATTAATAACTATGCACTTAAGTTTTCTAGTTACTAATAATGTCAGTTTCACAGTTCACAATTAGTTATATTGTCACTTTTATAATTCACAATAGTGTTGTAAGTACCTATACTAAATAATTACGAATACACGGGTTAACCGACAGTTTCATGTTAGAGGTGTGTGACCCTTGAAACTGTGCAAGCTAAACTGCCCTGGCATCGCGGATCGCAGCCCCTATAACATGACTCTGGCCTCGTGACGTATAAAAAATGACGCCACTGCGTTACACCGTTGGTAGGTACCATAATAATAACAAAAAATGACTCTGTAGTTCAATATCGTTCTCTACGACATATATATTTTAAACGTTCAGAGTAACTGTTTCTGGCATGTCCCGGCCCTTGCCAACATTGAATTGGATGTAATTACTACTACGAAGACATTCCAAGTTTTGGCGCAACCACAGTGTGTTGCTTTTGTAGTCATATTAAATTAAATGTGTACAATAATCTCTAATAACAGACTGATGCCCATAATCTGTTCGTTGTGAACGAGAAGTTAATCTACACTAATATAATAAAGAGGTAAAGTTTGTTTTTTTTTTTTACTGTTTGTTGGAGGTAATCTTTGGAAGTACTGGTCCGATTGCTAAATTTTTTTCACCGATAGAAAGCTGCTTTATTCCTGAAGCTGCAAGCAAATCTAGTATATAATAAGGAAAAGCGGGTGTTACGCAGTTTATCGTTTTTCCTTATTATATACTAGCTTACTCACAGTCAGCGGCTCATAATACGTTTCATCTAAACAATGCCTCGTAACGAGAGAAGTCATTGGATGATTTCCTTTAAGATGTTTTTGTCTTTACCTGTCTCATGCTCATCAATAAATGTTTTTTCTTTAACTTCTCTATTTTGAGAATCTTAGTACCAATTCAGTTTTAATAAACAATTATTGTTATGAGACCTATTCGTGAGATAATACTCATGTCTGTTGCAGGCTGTTGAATTACATCGAATGGATTGACAATTTCTGGTCTTGGCTGGTTTTGACAGTTCGATTGGCAATCTCAATGCATATAATTAGGAACTGCTGTTGGTTCTGATGCTTATCTTGGCCCGTAGGTATTAGGCATATCTCCTAACAATGGTGAACCATTCAAGATAGATAGATCGGTTGTTGTGGAGATACTTGGAGGAGGCCTATGTATGTCCGATAGTGGTCGTTTTGCGGCTGAAATAATGGTGATTATGGTAGACAACTAATAAACATGACATTGTGAATGTATTGTCATAAAAATCCATAATCTTCTTACCTTTGCTGATACCGAAAAATTGTTGTATTTACCGGCCTGTCCTTTTCAACTTCGTCTCTGACAATACTTTTTTTTTTTTTTTTTTTTTCGATGGGAAAAATCATCTTATGACAACCCCCGCTCTTGGGCGGAGCGGGAGATAGTGTCAGACTCTTACTGACTAAAAAACCCATCCCGTTCCTTCAAGCCTTCATACCGGGGCTCGAGCGCCCTTTCGGATTACCCTGGCCCCAGTAGGCTTCGACCCGGCTGGGCCCCTGCTGTTGCTGACAACTCCTTGAGGCGCGCGGGAACAGCGCGCGCCGTCGACGACTTGGGCTTGGTCTGGACGGTTACCGGACGGCCGGACAGCGAGCTACCCATTGCTCACTGTCCGCAAGCCCGCGCCTACGGTGGCTGGAAATCGGGATCGGAATCCCGGCGGCGGCGGCGAGAGCGCCGTTGCCTGATGCGGTCGGCCTCCTCCTTAGCGAGCATTACTGCTTCGCAGAAGTCGGCGACCGCCTGCCACTCCTCCTCGCTCCGGACCATGGCCTCGACCAAGGCCCGGCGCGAGAGGTCTCCGCCGCCGATCGGCCCCACGAGGGCACGGCGATGCTCCGCCCAAGCAGGGCACACTGCGATTGTGTGCTCCACCGTGTCCTCCGGGCGTTCCGCACAGTGGCGACACCCGGGCGTCACTTCCGCTTTAATTCGGAACAGGAACCTCCCGAACTTGCCATTTCCGGTGAGGACCTGTGTCATGCGGAAGGTAAGAACGCCGTGAGGTCTTTCCAGCCACGCCTCACTCTGACAATACTTCATTATCCTAATTTATTAGCTTTACAGCCGAAAGACATCGACTGATGGACATAGACCTCTCCTAAGTGTCGCCATAACAAGTTCTGTGCGTCTTGCATTCTCGTAATCGTCTCTAGGTCGTCGATGCACCTTCTCACACACTTGGACACTTTCCATCGCTGCGTCTTCCAATACACGGTTGCCACTCGAAACCTTTCGGCCCCATCTGCCATCTGTTCTGCAAGCAATATGCCTTGCCCGCTGCCACTTAAGTGTAGGCTAGTGGCCGTAAAAAATGTAATTAGTCTAGTACGTGTCCCTTATTCAAAAATAAGGGACACGTATTTTTTTATTTGTAAATTAAACCAAAAATGACAAAGATATAGCCCATTAAAGTTACGTGTGATGTCACTGCTGCATTTTTTCGCACGGGGTGAAATCACACGTAACTTTAACCTTTCCTATGCCGTAATTAGAGACACAATTAAAAAGTTATTGTGTCTCGCGTAGATCCACGTTCCGGACACACAAAGGGTTAATGGGATCTTTGTTATTATTTGTTTAATCGAAAAAAGAAAAAATACATATCCAATATTTTTTTATAATCTTAAATACGGACTAAATAAAATGTAATTATTTTGACCCTGGACACTACCCTATTCTTCGGTCTACTTCAGTACTTATAAAAATTCTTTCTTGAATTAGTCCCCATTTCTTTTGTATAAAACTCGCTTACAAAACCTCGAATTACCTCTGGTTTCTGTTAAACACACAATACAATTTAAATTAGCCGACCTAAGCTACTGCAAATGAAACTGTTATCTAAACGAACGTTATAAAGACTAGAAGTTAGTTTTTATTATCATTTGAACTAGAAACAGCTTGCTTTGTACTGATAAAACTTGGATTATTTGAATAGTTTTTTCCGAGTTAGGAAAAGTATGATAATGTGTTATCTAATACTCGTATATGTCGCAGCTATCTGGTAAAATTAGCCATCCAATTGGACGTCTAGGGCGTTCGTTAAACGCCGGCATCCAATGAAATGGCTGAAGAACAACTAACCATGTCGTTGACCGCAACGTTTAACCAGATGGCTAAACGTTGTGTAGTCATTCAGTTTAGTTGGGTAACCATGAGTTTATAAATTACACAATAGTACATTATGATACAAGTGTATAATGTGGGTGATTACCGCTGAGGCGGTATTTAGATCTTTTATTAGATCTTAAGAGAGGCGAGGACGGTAATCGCCAATATTCACGTGTATCATACTACGTTTTTCGACATACTTGAGAAGAAAAAATTTACCTATTAATTATTTATTGCTTTATCAGCAAAACTGTTTTTTTTTTTAAGCTATTGCATAGCTTCTATCGCGGGCCTTGAGCGTGGAGACCGAATCCAGAAATTCCGTAACGAAAATAACCTAACACCCCCTCATTTGTTTTTTGAGCGTGGTGACCGATAAGAAAACAAATGAGTGAACAATCAATCAAAATTCAATTCAATTTGTGAAAGTGTAACTTCAAATTCATTAAACCCCAAGCGAACGCCGGCGTTCGCGCACCTATTGTCTTTCTATTGTGTCTGTGATTTCCACGATTACTCACGACACTTACGATCACTACGATTCACGATTACTTACGATTTTGATTATTTTGTGATTCCTACCAATAATAAAGAAAAAAAGACGTGTGGCACTCGGGGACTGCCACGGTAAAGCTATTGCATAGCATTTTTATCAACTTATGCAATTATAATTATTTATTTATTTTATTTATGCAGTATTTTTTTTCCTTTGTTTTTTTTCTTTGATATTAATTGAAGTTACACTTGAATTGAATTTTGATTGATTGTTCACTCATTTGTTTTCTTATCGGTCACCACGCTCAAAAAACAAATGAGTGGGGGGTGTTAGGTTATTTTCATTACGGAATTTCTGGATTCGGTCTCCACGCTCAAGGCCCGCGATAGAAGCTATGCAATAGCTTAATACTGCATAAATAAAATAAATAAATAATTATAATTGCATAAGTTGATAAAAATGCTATGCAATAGCTTTACCGCGGCAGTCCCCCAAAATTATTCTGCAATAAAACTTCTGTTGACTTTGATATGCCATAAAACAAGGCAAGCCAAGCTTTTCAAGCCTTTCAGACCTTTCATCGCCATTTATACGACCATACAATTTAAAAAGCTACCTCCAATTTTCCACTTTTCAATATCAGGCCCCGAAAATTTTCTGTAGGTAAAAGGTAAAACAATTTAATATCATATTAAATAAATCGTTCTTTCTGAAACCCTTTTGTTCCCACGTTATACTTCACACGTACGGCTCACATTATTCATGACGTCACAACGGAGTGGTGACGTCAGAGACGCGTGTTACAGATTTTCATGTCAATATTGAGATTTTTTTTTTTTTGCTGGAATGAAAAATGGTATTTCGTTTTGTTATTGGATGTTTTGACGGATGTTGGGGTTAATGTTTGAGCTTTGTTTTTTAACCGACTGTGCCGAAATAATGGTTATGTTTTTCGAGTTATTGTATATTTCTTTGGAACGCTCTGAAGCCTAAACAGTCTTTTGCATTGTAACTTGAGAGGTGTCGTTAGATTTGTGCCAGTTGTTAAAATGCACTGAGTACGTAGAAAATATAAAAATAAAAACATTGCGGATTTTCAGCGTCTTATAATTTATATCAAAATAAAGGGTTCAAGAATAAAAGTATTGATCTCTAAAATGTAGAAAATAAAATCTATGATTTAACTATAAAAATTTCCACGTACTTTTTTGTTGCTTTTTACGGGCAGGTTTTTGACAGTGTTAGCTTATTTTTTAACGTTAATATTTTGATGTTTATAAAACATCTCGCGTGCTCTAACGACTTGATACCTTTCCTCCTTACGAATTGGCCAGAACTGGTCCAGAATAGACTGTCTACTACCAATATGCGCAGAGTACTACTGTTTATTGATTGCATAACCAAGAAAAACAGCTCATCGTTACTGGCATGGTCGATGTCATAACGACCAAGAGGCTGCAGCCCAAAAAGATGGGCACATATGGTCTGTTCCACACTGGAACTCCAAGAACCGTCATAGATGACGAGACACCATCAATAAGAAGCTAATCCAGCGGGAACCTTACGACCTTCATCATGATCATCATTTCAGCCGATAGACGTCCACTGTTGGACATAAGCCTCCCCTAAGTGTCGCCACAATGAACCATCTTGTGTGACCCGCATGCATCGGATCCCCGCAACCTTCACCATGTCATCGACCTTCAGTAATGAGGAATACAACTCGAGGATGAGGTCCAGAATAATAGAAAAAATGAGAGAGGGTTCGACACAATAATAATAATGACTGCTAAAAGATCTAAAAAAAGAAATTCTTAGAACTAGATTAATAAAAAGAAAACTGTTTTTCTTTTCTTTGTACAAAAGAAAAACAGTTTGTTCTGTTTGTTCTTGCGATGCTTTCAGCCCGTTCAACCTGAAACCCGTCTAAGTTAAGAAATACCAATCTCATTTTAATTTGACTTAGAAACGTGTTTGCAATTTCATCATATTCTAGGAAATCCGATGAAAAATCAAACAAGACCTGAGCGTCAGACGATGCTGAAGTTTTAATTGAAGACGCCTACCTTTCACGTCTATACGCGAAGTTCTTTAATAATTACAGTCTGGTTCTGATTTGGTCTGAGTAGTATAGAAATCGCGAGTCTATCGAAAATGAGTAGTAGGTAATTAGATAGACTACAGGAAAAAAAAGTACTACTAAACTGGCCACAGCAGCGTCACAACAGCGTCCTTACAATGGTTTCCTTCAAACTTTTATGAGCAGTGGTGATGAAATAAATTACACGAAAATAGCGTACTTACAATAGGGTTTGAACTCACGACGCAAATCGTAAATCGGCCGTTATCATTTACTGTCCCCGCACACGGGCCTCAAAAAAACTCCGCCACAAAAAAACGCTAAAAGCAGCCACAAAAAAAAGCTAGAAGCGGCCGCAAAAAACAGCTGAAGCGCGCGACACCTTGTGTGTCCAGAGAATCTTGAAGCCGCTTCAAGCGTTTTTTTGTGGCGGCGCAGCCGTACACGAGCCACAAAAAAAGGCCTCCTCAAAATGAAGCTTGAAGCGGCGTTTTTTTGTGGCCCGTGTGCGGGGACAGTTAGCCCTTTTTCACGGTTAGTAATGCTTGATATAAACAATGGGTAGAGACTGTGTGTACAGCCAAAATCGTGCACGATCCAGGGACCTAAGCTGTGGTTTACGCTTCTTTTTCTCTTCTATTCCTGCCATATCAGTATTGTGTGCAAACCTATGGCTTCCATACGTTTTACACAAAGCCAATACATTTGCTTACGCACGATTCGACGAATTCCAAATGTTGACAGATTGATAGATCACCGCAATATATCTGCGCGAATGGACTTGGAGCTGAAATGAGGCACTTTACTTCATGTGGTTATGAATGACGCTGATGCTGTGACGTCATTTGTAGTAAATATTTAACATTCCTTGCCATCAATTGTTTGAATAACCTTTGTTTATATTTTACAACAAATCTTTTGAATACAGCAAAGATTATACATACAGACACATCTTTAAAATACCACAGTGTCTCAAGACGAAAGTCTTATGACCAGTGCGTGTTGCCAGCTATGGCATATAGCTCTGAAACGTGGTCGCTCATAATGGGCCTCATCAGATTAAAATCACCCAAATGCAATGGAAAAAGCTAAGCTCGGAGTCTCTTTCCGTGATAACATCAAAAATGAAGATATCCTCAGGAGAACCATACTTACGGACGGACATAGCCCGAAGAATTAAAATATATTTTTAGTAATCATTTAATATAAAAATCATTTAATAAAATATAGTATAACTAATTTCGTCGCTTTGGAGGCCAATGGAGCTAAGCCAATTCGTTAAAATCGTGGCTTAGCTCCATTGACCTCCAAGGCGACGATTTTTGCCCGCGGCTTAGCCTACATCATTTAGGAATAAAGCAGCTTTCTATCCGTGAAAAAAATTTAGCAATCGGATCAGTGCTTTCAATTATTACCTCCTACAAACAGAAAAAGTCTCTAGGCTTGCGTTTGACCACTGTTTTACCTGATAATAAGTGATGATGTGGTCCACTATGGAGCACGCTCACCTAGAAGTAATAAATTCGCTCATGACTTAAAGACCCATAGGTTATAGCTATCAGGAAACACAGAGGCTAGCAGGGAATTCCACTCTAATCTATTCCCTAAACGCTTTTCTAAACGTGTTTATCAAATCTAAAATATTCATTTCTTCCACCATTGACTTCTTAGTATTCTAGTTTTGTATAATACTAATATTTGAATTCACTGTTCCATATTTAGACTGCAGCATCATACATTTATGATCTCTGTATATACAAAAACCGATTTCAGTCCGACATTTATATACTAGAGCCGTTTTAGCATAAACTTGTGTTTAGATAAACAAACGTCTGTCTATCTAGCGGGTTGAATTGATTTTAATAAGGTTTATGGCGTTAGGAGTTAGTTTTGCTGATTTATTTGCACAAGGTTGCACTTTGTCGATCCGTTTTCCATCAGCCTCGGCTTAGCAGGCATCGGCTTTAGTGGGCCTTATTTTACTGACATCTTTTGAACACATTACGCCATAGTTCCGATAGTACCTTCCCCCCTAGCCAAGTTACAACCGTTTCGCTTGCGTCGAACGTCTCGAGTTGGCCACGCACCAAATTCTTTTGTTCTGACCACGTGACTGAGCGTTGAGATGACGTCATTCCCGTACATTTGAAGCTTTCTACTATCGTTACCTATTGCAGATTAGCAACTTCAATTGGCTAGGGGTACTGGTCTGTTTCTTATCGGCGAGCTACCCATTACTCGTCGTCTGCAAGCTGGCAGCTTCCATCTAAGCGCACGGCCGTGCGCAGGCCAAGTTTCAGCAACAGGCCGCGCGCATGTCGTACACTATCTACACGAACCGTTTCGACCCACTTTTGACCCACCTGTAGCTCAGTGCCTATTGCAAAAACAGAGATAAAATTGTACCTACGTTATCATATAGTAGTATTAGAGCAGTATGCCAAATTTCATAGATATAGCTTCAGTAGATCCTGAAATATGACCCTGTGAATATGGCTAATTTTGGCACTGACTCACTGACCGGTAATCAAAACCTCTAGGCCACTTCCAATTGTCCTAGCGTTATGAAATTTGGCACACAGGTCGTGTGTTATATGTAGATTAACAAAAAATTAAGAAATCGGTCAAGCGTGAGTTGGCCCAATCTAATATTTATGAACCAGTGATATGAGAATACGAAGAGGAGGGGGGGAGGAAGAGGGGAGGGGGCATAAAATATGTCATAAGAAATTAAAGAAATCGGTCAAGCGTGAGTTGGCTTAATCTAATATCAAATTTTTAGTAAAATATTTATGAACCGGTTATAGAATGAGAATGCGAACTAAGGTTAACAATGGACGCGGGCGTGGCACAAAAAGAAAAAAATGGGTACGATTTCTTGAAAAAAAGTATTGAAATCCCACTAAAAACATACCTGTTAAAAAGGGGGCCAAGTTCCTATCGGCTAATTGTACGCCTAAAAAAGGGTTGAAATCCAATCCAATGCCAAGTTTAGATGCACTTTAAAATCGATCATAATCATCTTCATCAACAGCCTGATCATCGTTAAATTTGAACTTGGCAGGTTAATTTAGTTATATAAATAATTTTAATTATACAATAAATCAGTGTTACGTGTAGCATGAAAACCTGCCAAGTTCAAATAAAACGATGATCAGGCTGTTGATGAAGATGATTATGATCGATTTTAAAGTGCATCTAAACTTGGCATTGGATTGGATTTCAACCCTTTTTTAGGCGCACAATGAGCCGATAGGAACTTGGCCCCATTTTTAACAGGTGTGTTTTTAGTGGGATTATATTTACATTTATTGTTGTATAGGCTTCACACGTATTCACAGTAACACGCAAAATGGAATATTATTATAAATGTTTGGGCCCAGTAGGCGGCTACGTTAAATGTAGCATCGGCGAAAATATACCTACCATTTTTTTAGGTTTTTATGGTCTTATGCGTCTCGCATCCACCGGATTCCTTCAACCCTTACCAGGTCATTGGTCCGCCTTGTAGGAAGCTTTTCAACACTGCTTCTTCCGGTTCACGGTCCGGCCACTCTAGAACCTTTCGGCCCCAATGGTCATCTGTTCTGCGAACAATGTACCCTGCTCATTGTCACTTAAGTTTGTCGATTCTTCGTGCCACAATTCACAATTCTTGTTGGTACCTACTTGTATATATATGTTTAAAGGCTTAATTTAATTACGCAGAAAGATCTGGAGCGTTTCGAATTTTTCTCATTTATTGAGAAAAAAGCTCGTTGAGTTTATTGATCAAATTCTGCTCGCTAATGAGGGTTGAGGGTCGTTCATTAACAGTTTTAATTGATATCACAGGAAGTGGCAATTAGAAGGCCATAGCATTGTTTTATGCTACCTATTAATCAAACTAAAAAAAATTGATATTTTCTACGATTTATTTCAAGTCTGATTTTAAAACTTAAATTATAAAATTTATATGAATTATAGTATCGCGTTATCCGACGGCTAAAATTAAATAGTAAGCAAATTATCTGTTTTTAAGCTATTGCATAGCTTCTATCGCGGGCCTTGAGCGTGGAGACCGAATCCAGAAATTCCGTAACGAAAATAACCTAACATCCCCCACTCATTTGTTTTTTGAGCGTGGTGACCGATAAGAAAACAAATGAGTGAAAGCAGCTGTCGGCGTTTTGGATGGGTGGGGTTAAGCGGCTGTTAGCGAGGTCTGGTTTTTGATGGAAGAGGTTAAGCAGCTGTTGGCGAGGTCTGGTTTTGGATGGAAGAGGTTAAGCAGCTGTTGGCGAGGTCTGGTATTGGATGGGTGGGGATAAGCAGCTGTTGGCAAGGTCTCATTTTGGATGGGTGGGGTTAAGCAGCTGTTAGCGAGGTCTGGTTTTGGATGGGTGGGGTTAAGCAGCTGTTGGCGAGGTCTGGTTTTGGATGGGTGGGGTTAAGCAGCTGTTGGTGAGGTCTGTGTTTGGACGGGTGGGGTTAAGCAGCTGTCGGCGTTTTGGATGGGTGGGGTTAAGCAGCTGTTAGCGAGGTCTGGTTTTAGATGGATGGGGTTAAGCAGCTGTTGGTGAGGTCTGGTTTTGGATGGGTGGGGTTAAGCAGCTGTTGGCGAGGTCTGGTTTTAGATGGGTGGGGTTAAGCAGCTGTTAGCGAGGTCTGGTTTTTGATGGAAGAGGTTGAGCAGCTGTTGGCGAGGTCTGGTTTTGGATGGAAGAGGTTAAGCAGCTGTTGGCGAGGTCTGGTATTGGATGGGTGAGGATAAGTAGCTGTTGGCAAGGTCTCATTTTGGATGGGTGGGGTTAAGCAGCTGTTCGCGAGGTCTGGTTTTGGATGGGTGGGGTTAAGCAGCTGTTGGCGAGGTCTAGTTTTGGATGGGTGGGGTTATTAAGCAGCTGTTGGCGAGGTCTATTGCATAAGTTGATAAAAAATGCTATGCAATAGCTTTACCGCGGCAGTCCCCGAGTGCCACATGTCTTTTTTTTTTTAAAGGTTGGAAATTATCCAATGACTTCTCCCGCTCTAGGTCGGAACGGAAGGGTGTCAGATGTCAGACTTTTACTGACTAAAACCACACTTATGTTCCTTCTTTGCCCTGCGTTCTAGGGCCCCGGGGTTCACTTTTGGACTAACCACGGAACAAGTTATCTGATAAGATATTTATATTAATAGCGCGGTGGTTGACCGATTGGCTGCTATGCTACATATCGCGGATTCAATTCGCACACGGAACAAATACTTGTAAAGCCTACAGATTGTTGTTCCGGGCCTATATTTGTGTACATGAGTTATATGTTTGTGAACTACCCAAGATACAGGAATAATTCTTAGTGGGGGTGATACTGATACCCCAAGTTTAATAATAAAGAATTGAAACCCTTCAATTTTTTTTTTAAATCGACCAGTTCCAATGGCTATCTTTGAACCTTAGCCGATAAGCGTGATACGCCAGTGATTAATCACTGGTTGCGATTGCTGGTGGTGGCAGTAGTTTAAGTTTTTTAGGTTTTTGAATGTTACTAAACCTTTACTTGATAAGTTGTTACTAACCATTGGACCAATGTAGTCTTTTAAATAAATATTATTATTTCCTTTTCGTATCGTATTTAATACACACTTAAATTACATTTTTTTTACAAAAGTCATAAAATAAAATAAAAAAAAAATTGTAGCCCACCGGCATTGGGAACAGGGTCAAAGCTTCCGGTGGTCAGGGCTCTTGAGAGAGGAATTTTCGAACAACACGCGATTATATTATTATTAAAAATCTGCAATTAATACAAAGAAAAACCTCATTATCCCTTTATTTGTACATCAAGAATATTGCACAATTTTCTTTTCAAATAGGCTTTTCTTTCATTCCCAGACCATTACAACGATGCCTGTCATAATCTAATCATATCCTATTCAAACATTCCTCTCAATTTGCTTTCAAAAGATTGTAGACTTTACCCTATTTTGTCAAGGTTCAATTTACTTCAACAATATATCTGATTATATCGTCTGAGACAAATTAAAGGGACTCATTTGTAAGAAAATGAAGCCTAATAGCACGTTTTTAAGTTAGAAATTTGTTTGATTTATGAAAATGTTGAATTTAACGTACTTTGGTTTTTAGAATACGTTGAAAAAGTAATTTTATTTGAGAGAAACTGTTTTAATACATAAATAATTTAATAGAAGGCAAATAAAATTTTAGGAGAGTAAAGAAATGTTTTAGATTTGTTTGTACAAATTCTGTGCCTACTGAAAGTATAATAAGATTAGTTTTTTAATTTTAGATTAAAAAGAATAAATAAAGTGACTAAAATAGGCCGGGAATAACTCAATGTCATCAAAAACATAACTTGTAAAAAAACCTAGGCTTGCAACTCAGTTCTTCTACCGTAAAAAGTAGTGAGTTCCATGTAATACCAAGCCGGTTAATTTATTCAGTCCGTACTTAAGAGCCACCGCACATTATGGTCACCAGTCGCCGCTACTAAACGCGAACACCAGTGGTTCAGTCAGACCACTACACGCCGCCACCAGTGGCAGTAACTGGTGGCTGGATGCGGCTTTCATTGGCTGCCACTTGCGGCAGTTGTTCAAGTGGTACTCGACAGAGGCGGACGTGTGTTTGTCAAAAATGGACGCACTCTTGATTTCGTGACATCAAGTACGTGACCTGAGACGCGGGAGCGGGGAGAAGCCGGCGTCTGTGGTCGTGTGTACGCGCGAGTCGAACGACAAAACGCGGCCACAAGTACCGAGCGCGGTCGACTCCGACAGCTTGTGGCTCGGACGCGGCCACTCAAACGCTCGGTGTGCGCCGGGAATGGATGGAGAAACGCGTCCGCAACTTGTGGCGGCCACTAGTCGGTCTAATATGGTCGCCAATAGTGGCTCAATGTGCGGGGGGCTCTAAGGGACCTTGATAACCTATATTGACTCGACAATCGGGCTAAACAATCTATTTAATTATTTGTGATATACATGCGATTGCTATAAATGTTTTTCTTCTTATTCTTCTTTATATTTTGATATTATACTTCAGATTTTAATATTATTATTATTTTATTGTTTCAGGTATGCACACATGCAGCGCTTATACAGAATACATTTTCGAATTTCCAGATAATTGTAAGTAACACTCAGAAATCAGAAACGTTTATTTCAAATAGACCAATTACAGGCACTTTTGAATTGTCAAAATGTCGGTCAGTCAAAGTGAAGCTAAATTGCACGTTCCGAAGCGTAGATCTCTATGGAGAAGAATGTGCAAGAAACTCCTACTACACTAAGATAAATGTAATACTCTAGCTGTCCTCCACGATTTCACCCACAGAAAAGACCTGTACCTCTACCATGAGTTTATAGCAATAGTATTTGTCGATACTCGATATCGACTACGTAAATATTTTGTATGGCAAATTTTGGTTCCTTATGTGATCGCTAGAGGCGCTGTAAAATTTGCCTTAGAAAATATTTACGTTGTCAGTATCGAGTATCGACAAATACTATTGCTTTACCCCCCTAGCTAAGTTACAACCGTTTCCCTTGTGTCGAACGCCTGGAGTTGGCCACGCCCCCCAATTCTTTTGTTGCGACCACGTGACTGATCTGATTGCAGATTATCAACTTGGCTAGGGGTACAGTTTTTCTGACTCCTAAGTTACAGGCCCACACCTAGTTTAGGACCTACCTACATATTTGTGACCCTTGTAATAAGCCAATACGTTCATACTCATAAGATGTAATTGCTGTATTTTTTACTGTGAAATAAATTTATTTATATATTGAAAAAAAAAAACCAGTAGTTCCTAATGTGTTCATTCAAACAAACAAACAAACTCTTCAATATAAGTCTCACATATTAGAATAGATTGAAGTTTTCTATAGCCTAGTCTAAATCTAAGTAGCTCATTATTTCTCACTACTGAGCAAAACCTAAACTATTTACAAAAAAAAAAATACACCTGCATGAAAAAAGTAACGACTTTTATCAGCTAACAATTTGTTTTATGTTGAAAATAATGACGGTGTTTACTTTGAAATATTCTAAGAACTTAATTTCTTATTAGAAAGTACAAAATGAGCACTGATTAGCGTGCTAGATAAAACGAATCGAAGCCTTTCCTTGAATGCAACAGTTTTCAGTCGCCATTTCCAAAAATAAAATTTAATAATAACTAGCCGATCCGGCGAACTTCGTACCGCTTAACAGTCAATATAGTATATCTTTCGATATAGCCAACCGATTGCGATGAAACAAAACATGTATTAAGGGGCCGGCGACGGATGAATTTCCATACAAACGTAATACCACGCTCATTTGCAGTTGGAGCATGTTTCCAACATATTATGATGATATTCGGTTATAGACAATATTTATCTAGGTTCCTACGTCGAGAATATTAGAAATATTGATATTTTTAATACAGGAAAAGCCAAATGGCATGTTTTGCCATTTACGATGTAAAACAATTCGCTTAAATTTCTTTTTGTTTTTTAAAAAAAGAAAGACGTAGGAACCTAGATAAATATTGTCTATAACCGTATATCATCATAATATGTTGGAAATATGCTCCAACTGCAAATGAGCGTGGTAATTATTACGTTTGAATGGAAATTCATCCGTTGCCGGCCCCTTAAGTTATACACAATTTTACTGCATAAAAGTTATTAACATCGATTTCATACGTTTTACGTGATGCGCGCATAATTAAAAACTTCTACAGATTTATCATATATATTAGATACCTGTAAAACACTACATAAGCAAAATCAGCCTTACGAGTATAATGTTCCCTTAGAAGACTCAGGCCTCCTCTCTAGATGAGGGCCGTTATTCACCACGTGAACTCAGTGCGGATTGTTGTGTGTGATGTTACATATCTTTTGGTTTTTAGGATCTGCCTGTTTTTCTTACACAGTTTGGAGAGCAGTAGTGATGAAATAAATTACACAAAGTAAAGCGAGCCTATAAAAAGCCGGGATTTAGAACCTTCACCATCTTCATTATCATTTCAGCCAAAAGACGTCCATTGGTGGACATAGGCCTTCCCCAAGAGTCGCCACAACGATTGGTCCTGTGTGTCTCGCATCCAGCGGATTCAAGCGACCGAGACCAAAACCTTACTCTGTCTTATCACCACCGCTCTACTACAAATACAGTACTTGTCCTAAATCTATTTATAAGAAACTAGCGTTGAAAATTAAAAAAATATAAGCCTATGTTATACTGGGGGAAGAATTTTGAAAATCGGTTCAGCAGTTTTTGAGTTAAATCGTAAAATACAAGCAAATAAACAAAAATTCAAATCTTTCCTCTTTACAATATTAGTATAGTTTATATAATAGTGTAGGATAAAAGTACTTATTGAATTTGCATAAAGGTACTATCATTTACCTCGAAACTTCTCGTGCTCATGAATGTTCCGTGCTCAAAATCGGGTCTTAGTAATGAACATTACTGCGGACTGCAACTGGCATCGAAATCCCCCAAGTCTAAGTGTAATTTCAGTGTTATTTCCGAATCTCCTCGTACGATATCGGAAAATCGTTTTATAGCTAGAATTGGAACTGTGCCCGATACATGATAATATGATTGACATTTATATTGGGATATAACATCAAATTTAACCCTGAAATACTGGCGTAACATGGAAAATTGACAGTTTGTGAAGTGGCGGAAAATTAAAAACATGTCGCAAAATGACATGAGTTTGAACATGACATAGCACATTTATCAAAAATTTAGTCACTTTCATAGTTAATAAATTATTATTGGTTGTATATTAAAATTCAAAATGTAATTTTATTGCAATAAAAACTGAAATGATTAAAACTGTTATACATAAAAAACGCTTTAACATTATATAGGGGAACTTATGAATATAAAATTTTGGATCTGGATACGGATAAACGAATAATATTATAACTGTTTCGGATACAGTTACGAATATGAAATTATTTCGGATTTATTTATTTAAAAAAAATCCTTCAACACAAAGGCACAAAGGCAGCATTTTCTACCAGTCAACCAAATGGTGGTGAAGAGAAAACATGGCTAGGGGCCCAGCAGGGTCGAAGCCTACTGGGCCATGAGAGGTGCAAAGGAGAACCCCGGGACCTTGGAACGAAGGCAAAGAAGGAGTTGGTTTTAGTCAGTAAAAGTCTGACGCCCCACCCAAGACGGGAGATGTCATTAGATGATTTCCCACCTACAAAAAAAAGGTACAAGTTTATTAAGAAAACGGATTATCTACTAGTTTCGGATAGTTTCGGTTACAGACTTTAAAATTATAAAAGTAAAACGCAAATAGCAAGATTTTACTTTGATTTCTGGTTTAGATTATATTTTTTTTTTGGTCGTCATTTACACTCCGTCATTATCCGAAACTATCTAAAGCCTTTCTATCGGTTTCGATAAAGGTTACGGATATTTTTTTACAGGTATCCGATAGTTACGGTTCTTCATAACATCCTTGCTTTTTATACTGTGTTTAAGCTTTTCATTTATTTCCTCAAAGAAATATGCTCTACATAACTTGACGAGGGTTTCATGACAGTAGTTTTGTAGTCACACTGGCGGGCATTGTAAAGCATGAATATTTAATTTTCTCATTTTTCTTAATGACTTGTAAACCTACCTACTTATACATATAAATGTTTATGGCTTATGTGTGTTTGTTTTTAGGGTTGCGTACCCAAAATGTAAAAACGGGACTCTATTACTAAGACTTCGCCATTTGTCCGTCCGTCTGTCCATCTGTCTGTCACCAGGCTGTATCTCAAAAACCGTGATAGCTAGACAGTTGAAATTTTCATTGTTGCCGCTATAACAATAAACATTAAAAACAAAATAAAATAAATATTTAAGGGGGCTTTCATACAACAAGTCGAATTTACCAGGTACGGAACCCTTCGTACGCGCGTCCAACTCGCACTTGGCCAGTTTTTAAATCGTCATATCGAAGTTTCATTTTCGTATTACGTTTTATTAATGCTACTAGGTCAATTGACAATTTGACACTTCAATGAATCCGAGATCCATAGGATCGTTCGTTATGGCAACACTTGGGGAGGTCTGTGTCCAACAGTGGACGTGTTTCAGCTGAAATGATGATGATGATGATGAATACAATGTTTATTTTTTTTGGGGAGAAATTATCAATTTGCCTGCTACGGTCTTCCCGCCCGATTATAATTTAGGTGTCTTCAAGGTGTGAATAGGCTCTTAATAAACTAGTGCGTCTCACCATCACCGATTGCATCACTACTTACCATCAAGTGGGATCGCAGTCAAGCAGATTTTTTTTTTCCTAGCCATTACTGTCCCACTGCTGGGCAAAAGCCTTCCCCAAACCTTCCAGACATTCTTCTCTCGAACCAGTTCTCGTGAAAGCAGAAGTTAATCAATAAAAAAATAATTTAAAAAAAAATCTGTTTTTTGTGGAGTGAGAGAAAGAATCAGAATATTAAATTAAAACCTGCCTCCTTCTTTTAGTTGTCGTTTGCGTTCTAAAACCTCGGTGAGTCCTTTGAATAATCCCAAAGCTTAATATTGAATAGCACTTTTCTGCACTAGTCCGGAAAAAAAAAATTGCCTAAAAGAAGTAAGGATAAGAACGGGTATTTGAATTAGTGTATTAAAAATGTCTTACTGCAGCACTTGTAGAAAGAAAACTGGCAGTCTGTCACTAAACACAAAATAGATAGCTACAGAAGTCAATCTACATACAAAGCGCGCTCGAGCAACGCACACATAGACACCGCTCACGGACACGATATCTCGGAGCGCCTCGGACCACTCGTCGAACAGTTCCGGCTCAAACGCTCATTAGTGTGCGTCCACCGAGCGTAAGTATAAAAAGTGAAGTACATACATGAGATTGTCTTCTGTACCTATCTATTTTGTGCAGTAATCTTGCACGTCTTCGTACTTTTTTTCAAAGCGTTTATATTTGAAAATAAGTGAGATAATAAACGAAGTGTGCATTAAATTAGCATTATGCGACGTAATAACACAGGTAATGGCGTGTATAGCGTTGCGCCACGGTACATGGCAAACATCCCATCCATTCGCACAAAGTGTTTTGAAAACACATTTTGCGTACAGCTTTTTTTTTCGGTGGGACATTCATTCAATGACATCCCGCTCTTGGGTTGTGCGTGTTGTAATAATGGGATGAAGGCTCGTAAATATAAAGGATATCATAAGTGTTTATATAGGGTGACTGGTAATTAGTGACCGATAATTAAACACGTAATTGTACTCATGATTACAAACAACTTTCCCAAAGAAACTTTTTTTTTATACTCATTATTTAACTTATATTATTTAACCGAAATATATAGGGTGACTGGCAATTAGTGTACGATACTTAAACACGTGATTGTGCTCATGATAACTAGCAACTTTTACTATGGGAACAAACTTGAAATTGCGAAAAAAAATCAGCTGTTCAGTACATTTATGTTTGCCTAATGTACTGAACAGTTGATATTTTTTTCGCGATTTCGGCTTTGCTCCCATAGTAAAAATTGTTTGTTGTCATGAGCACAATCACGTGTTTAAGTATCGTACACTAATTGCCAGTCACCCTATATAGGTATCTATACTGGTTGCATACATCGATGAGTTTGCAAGCGGCGCGGGAGCACTATCGCTATTTATAGGTAAGGTACATGAGACAACAGCGTTACGCGGCTAACAGCTGAGAGGTCGCGCGAATTTGCGAAAACAGCTGTTTTGGTATTGTAATAAAACTAATGAGTATAAAAAAAAGACGTGTGGCACTCGGGGACTGCCGCGGTAAAGCTATTGCATAGCATTTTTATCAACTTATGCAATTATAATTATTTATTTATTTTATTTATGCAGTATTTTTTTTCCTTTGTTTTTTTTTTCTTTGATATTAATTGAAGTTACACTTTCACACATTGAATTGAATTTCGATTGACTGTTCACTCATTTGTTTTCTTATCGGTCACCACGCTCAAAAAACAAATGAGTTTGGGGTGTTAAGTTATTTTCGTTACGGAATTTCTGGATTCGGTCTCCACGCTCAAGGCCCGCGATAGAAGCTATGCAATAGCTTAATAAGTTTCTTTGGAAAAGTGGTTTGTAATCATGAGTACAATAACGTGATTACCAGTCACCCTATATAAAACATTTCAAATGACATACCTAGTACAATAAACTAAGAAATAGGCCTATACAATAGAGATTAGCACTATCTACAACAGTGCGTACAGCTAAGGAGTGGAATTCTCTACCCAGAGTCTATATTTCCTGATGGGTAAACCTAGGTGTCTTTGAGTCAAGAGTGAATAGGTTACTTTTAAGCAAGCATGCTCCATCGTCGACCACATTATCCCTTACCATCAGGCGAGATGCATCAAGTTTATCAAATTAAAAAAAAATCATGTACACTTGGTATACAATTTTTAGGTAAAATAAATCACATAATAAGTAACCGGAGTACCGGTTACTTATTATGTGATTTTCTGTACTAAACTGTTTTATTAATCAATGCCAGTTTCTTACTATTTCGTTGAAATTCTGTTCCTGCCTACTAACCATTGATAAATAATATTTATTTTGCAAATAGGTTTTTAAGAAACATTTTTTTGACAATTTAACCTCTCGTATGCCGTAATTAGAGATCGAGAGAGATAGATCTACGCGAGACACAATGGCTTTTTAATTGTGTCTCAATTAAAAAGCCATTGTGTCTCGCGTAGATCTGCGTTCCGGCATACAAGGGGTTAAGCTAGATGAGGCCGGTGTTTCCTAGCTGTTTACTTAGAGAAGAAACACAGAAGCAAGCTCAGAGGTCAAAGTCTCTTTTAAAGTTCATACAGTAAACAATGTGATTAATTAAAACCACACAGATAAATGTCTGAGATAGTCTTTTAAAGAAAGAACCACACAGATTTGAGTGGACCTATCCAGTCTGTGCAAGCATTTTTCAGTATTCTTGCGCCCAAAAGAGTAGCATACAAAACTTTAATATGAGTAATATAAAATCGTTTTATATAACAGCTACTTTTTACCAACACATTTAAACAAAAAGCCTTTAAAAGTTTTTATTTCCGTCGATTCCATACAAATTATACGTGTACAAAAGATGAGCGTGTCCAACTCACATTTGGTTGTAATGATCACGCAGCCAGGTTTTCCTATTAATTTAATGTCTGCCACTGAACGCTGAAGTTCTCAGGTCAGGGGCCTTACTATGACTTATTAAAATGTCACGTCTTTTTTTTTAAGGTCATCAAAGGGCAATTATCCAATGACTTCTCCTGGTCTGGGGAATCAGGAGGGCATGTCAGACTTTAACTAACTAAAACTACATCCATGTTCTTTAGTTGCCCTTTGCGTTTTAAAACTAAGGGTTTCCTTGCTATACTAGCGAGCATAGGCTCTGCTAGGCCCCTACCGTTTGCTGACATTTCTTTGAAGAGCGCGGTAATCACTACGTCGATGTCGGGTTAGTCCGGTCGATTATCGGACTGCCAGACGGCGTGCTACCCATTGCTCGACGACCTTAAGCCCGCGTCTACCGGGGCTGGTAGTTGGGGTTGGGGACTCGGCGGCTGGGGCGTTATGATGTTCGTTCCCTCACGCGTGTGGTTTCCTACTTCGCTAGCATTACTGCTTCGCAAAAGGAGGCGACCGCCTGCTAGCTCCATCCATATAACAGTTCAGTTTAATCCATTAAGTGCTCGAGCTCGTGACGTCATCTGACCGCTAAGTCACATGGTCAGAACAAAAGAATCGGAGGCGTGGCAAACTCGAGACGTTCGATGCAAGAGAATAGAACAGAAACGGTTGTAACTTGGCTAGGAGGACTGAGATGAATAAAGACGTCATAAAAAAACCTACATAAATAGTAGGTGTATCCTGTTTTATGATGGAACATAAAATCTTTCTGCTGTGCAATAGTTTCATAAAAACTGTTATGCTCTAACATTAAGAAAACTAAAAGCCGGAAAAACATTAGTGACAAAGGAAACTGAATATTAGCAAGTCATCATCATCATCATCATCATCATTTCAGCCGATAGACGTCCACTGTTGGACATAGGCCTCCCCCAAGTGTCGCCACAATGATCGATCCTGTGCGTCCCGCATCCATCGGATTCCCGCAACCTTCACCAGGTTATCGGTCCATCTTGTAGGACGTTGCGTCAACGCTGCGTCTTCCGGTACGCGACCGCCACTCCAGAACCTTTCATTAGCAAGTAATGTGAGTAATCTACGAGACAGACTAGAATATGTAGATTATTGCCTCGGGCAAAAGCTAGTCTTAGGACTAGCTTTTGCCCGAGGCTTCGCCCGCGTATATAAAGCCTATGTCACTCAGGAATAAAGCAAATTTAATGTCTATCGATGAAAAAATTTTAGCAATCAGACCATATCCTACCAACAATAAAACAAACTTTACCTTTTTATAATATTAGTTTAGATGTGGATAATATTACCGTAGTCATAATACTCGTAACAGAAACTAAAATCTTTAAGAAAATGATGATAATAATTTTGTCAAGGCCGTTTCATCATCGGATTACCAGACGTACGACGATGATCGGCGGCGCGGAGACCTCTCGCGCCGGGCCTTGGTAGAGGCCATGGTCTGAAGCGAAGAGGAGTGGCAGACGGTCGCCGACTTCTGCGAAGCAGTAATGCTCGCAAAGGAGGAGACCGACCGCATCAGGCAACGGCGTTCTCGCCGCCGCCGCCGGGACTCTGATCCGATCCGATTTCCGGCCACCGTAGGCGCGGGCTTGCGGACAGTGAGCAATGGGTAGCTCGCTATCCGGCCGTCCGGTAACCGTCCGGACCAAGCCCAAGTCGTCGACGGCGCGCACTGTTCCCGCGTGCCTCAAGGAGTTGTCAGCAAGGGACCCAGTCGGGTCGAAGCCTACTGGGGCCAGGGTTATCCGAAAGGGAACTTGAGCCCCGGTATGAAGGCTAGAAGGAACGGGGTGGATCTTTTAGTCAGTAAGAGTCTGACACTATCTCCCGCTCTGCCCAAGAGTGGGGGTTGTCATTGGATGATTTTTTACCACCATAAAAAAAAGACGTACGACGATGGTATATGGTAGACATTATATCCGACCGTAGATAACAACATATTTACTGTTTTCAGATTTTTTCCTATATCTCTGCTATAAGACCATGCTTTGTGTCTTTCAGGATTCTGGGTCAACGGGAAGTATGAATTTCGATCTTTGAGAGTATGAAAACGTTTTTTTGCGACAATAACGGCCGTATCTTTTTTATTCGTTAACTTAGAAGTTTGATCTTTCACAGCTTGAGTGAGAGAGCAGAGGACCGCAGACTTGAGTATATGGTTTTAATTTCAACTCGATACCTCCACCCGTTCTCGAGATAAAGAGACTTGACAGACAGACAGACGGACGGACAACAAAGTGATCCTATAAGGGTTCTGTTTTTTTCCTTTTGAGATACGGAACCCTAAAAACTGGGCTAGTGCGAGTCGGACTCGCCGATTCCGCGTTCAATTCTCGAAGTTTTTTTCCAAATCGCAAAGGATTTTAAATAAAATAAAATTTTTGTGACCCATTTTTTTTTAGAGTTTTCAGATTTATTCCTATTCTTGTGCTATAAAACCTTGCTTCATGCAAAATTTCAGGATTCTGGGTCAACTGGGAAGTACCTACTCTAGAATTTTGAGTCCCTTGAGTGTCGAAATATACGTTTTTTGTGACATAAACAGCCGTATCTTTTTTTTTTCGTTAACTTAGAAGTTCGATTTTAACAGAGCTGCAAGAGACCGCAGATTTGTGTATATGGTTTTAATATCCTTTCGATACCTCTACGCGTTCCGTACTCTAAGAATAGCAAAGCCCAACACGCGTCCCTTTTTCCCTTCAATGTAGGTACTTCTAATAATATATTGGATTCTGAATGAAACACTCGAGAAAGTCCACTGTAATACTCGTTCGCAAATCATTTATCTTAATTAAAAGGGAACCTAGACGTGTACGGAACTAAAAATATTTTGGCTGAACCCTAAACTTCTATAATTAACTACGATAGATGAAAACTAGCGCCTACAAAGCCAATCCGACATTACTTGTATAGGAGTTAGGACTTTATTACGTGGGTCAGAGAGTTTATTATAGTTTTGTGATTAGATTAAGTCCGGTACCTAGTACAAAACCAATACGAGAAGTGAATTATTGGATTTTGAACGTTATTTTGTGCCTTATAAGGTTCATATGTGAAAGATGGTGTTTTAGTTATTGGAAATAAACTTTATAGTAAATTCCTTTTTGTTTGGGATATCGCTTAAGGGTATTATTTTATGTATTATTCTGCTTAATTTACCGTGAAATAAATTCTCAACTTGTATGTATAAGTTGCTCGTTTTGTTATTTTCAGTTATCTAAAATAATATTTGGGTTACATAACTAAAATTTTGGATGTTTTTTACACAACAGATAACATAATAAACGCACATCTAATCCTGAAAGTAATGTGTTCACAATCAGATACTGAATCGATTTCAACAATTTTTAAAGTAAGTATTTTTTTTATTAAAAACACAATTCTTGATTATTTATGGATAAAAAATTCATAGATCTTTTGTTTGTCTATGCGTGCGTCGATACTATTGCCAATGCACTACCAATGTAGTGCATCGATTCCCATAATACTTGCCTGTACAGTTGCCAAAACGGATCTTGGGCGCTCGGCGTCAGAGTGGAGACCGCTTTGCGCATTCCATACATTGGCAAGCCAATCGTCTTCATTGTTAGATACATGCAGCAACGCAGGGAACGAATTAGGAATGACGTCTATGACGCGATTGTGCGGCGAGTCAATCACTGACACTCCCCGCCCCTGCGTCTCAATTCGCACCACTAAAGAGACCGAATATTTGACTTCTGCGCAACCGCTCAAGATCTATGATGGCAACTGTAATTTTATCTTAAAAAACATTAGGTATCGAAGTGCATTTAAGCAAAATTTCAGTGTTTGATGTAACTTCTAATTGGGGTGCATAAGGTTGTCCATTATTTCAGTTACATGTTGTATAAGTGTTCCCGCACACGAGCCACAAAAAAGCCGCTTCAGGTTTCTTTTTGAGGCGGCCTTTTTTTGTGGCGCGCTTCAGCGTTTTTTTGTGGCCGCTTTTAGCTTTTTTTTTTGTGGCGACGTTTATTTGTGGCGGTTTTTTTTTGTGGCCGGTGTGCGGGCACACTAAGCGGTTTTTAGGTCACAGTTTTAGAACTCAAAGGGTAACTGAAAGCCATAGGTGTAGTTTTAGTTGGTAAAAGTCTGACAAGCCCTCATACTTTAGAGCCGCTCCAATTTTCCCTTCGTCTCCACTCTTTTGTTTGACTACCCACCTTAAAAAATATTATCTACCAAAATAATATTCCTTCCAAATTTTTTAGCACAATAGATAATACACAAGGAAATCCCTTTGATAAAAAATATGATTTACAGTGCAAGTTACTTTTATCGGCGCAGCAGACATTTTTACAACACTATATCAATTTTACAGCGGTCATAAATGATTAAAAAACTATTTGCGTTCAGTCTGATGCTTTGGATTTCACTTTGATGTGCCTACCGGTCACAATTTCATGTGAATATGACACACTTTTTTGATAGGGTTGTTGGTACACGTATACATTAAGCATCAAACGCAAACCAACAGGAATCGCTGCGGCGTAGCACCTTTTTTTTCAGTCATCCAGATGACATCCCCCACCCTTGGGCAGAGTGGGAGATAGTGTAAAGCTAGAACTACACTGCGCACACGTGTGCCACACACACCGATCTGGGCGCGTCGGTCGGTGGAAACTAGACTTGTAGAGCTACACTTGATCCACGCTACGCGACGGACGTCGTTCTACATAAAAATCAGGCGTGTTACACGTGTGCGTCGGTCTAATGTATTTCTAGGTTGAGACTTTTACTGTCTAAAAACCCACTCCTGTCACTTTGTTGTCTTTTGTACCGGGACCGAGTCTTCCTTTCAGAAGCAGATCCTTAGCCCCAATAATCTTCGACCCTGCTAGGCCCCTACGGTTTTATGACAACTCCTTGAGGCACACGGGAACAGTACGCGCCGTCGACATCTAGGGCTCGGTCCGGACGATTATCGGACGGTCGGACGGCCAGCAATCGGTAGCTCGCAAGCCCGTGCCAACGGTGGCCGGAAATCGGGTTCGGAATCCCGGCGTGGGCTGGGGTAGCCTCACGCAAAAGTGGAGTTGGGTCCTTACTTAACGTCTTTTAAATGGGTTTTGAGGCTTTAATTTGACTAATTCGGTAAAGTGGAATGCCTGATTTGCGCTCTACTATTTCTGTGACATAATATTGTTCCAATTACACTCAAAACTAAATAAAACTGAAAATTTTGACTTCAGCGCCATCTAGCGGGAAAATGGCCGCGAACAACCCGTAGCAATCACCTTAAACAAACATACTTAACTGACTTGATGATCTAATCGCTTAGATCACTGTGGGAATTTGTATAAAATAAGTTCAATTGCATCATAATACTCATTACCTATTGCAGTCACAGTAACCATTACAGAGTATTTACCGTTCCAATATTATATCTTTTCTATTAAAACTAATCGCTGAGATCCTCAAAGTAAGTGACTATTTTTAGGGTTCTGTACCAAAAGAGAGGACACGTTTAGTACGGATTCCGATCACACACCTAAACAGGCGTTGGACTGGAATCCCCAAGGGAAAAGGAAGCGTGGCCACCTCGACAAACCTGGCGACACACCGTGTTGGGAGAAGCGACGGCCATCGGATTGACTTGGAGCAAGGTGAAGCGTAAAGCTCAAGACTGATCGCGATGGGTGACTACTGTCAACGCCCTCTGCTTCAGATAAGGGACATAAGATCTTAAGTCAAAAAGTCAAGTACCCAAAGGGTAAAAATACGACCCTACTCCTAAGACTCCACTGTCTGTCACTAGGCTGTATCTCATGAACCGCGATATACATACTAAAAACTAAAATAAAATAAATATCTAGGTGGGACTCCCATCCCACACAACAAACCTGTTTTTTTACCAAATAAAGGTTGTAATGTACAATGCGTTCCAAATGAGAATAAGATCGCCCGCCATGTTGTGCTGTCACGATTTACTATCAAATCGAGGAAAGAAAATTGTAAACATTAATTAATTTACGAAAAATTTAATTTATTTATGAACTGTGAACGAAAAAAATTTAATCAGAATCCAGTTCTTTAATTTTACTTGTCTCTAAGTTCTTCAATTTTGCCAAAATTTCGTCGATTTGACAGTACGGCGAAACGTCAAAACATAGTAATCGGTCCTATTCTCATTTGGAACGCGTAGTAGTGTTCAGTGTAATCACGTCGGGGTCACTACTTTAGGTACTCTATGGGCTAGTAAATGAAATGACTGACTACGTAATATAATATTGATTGTCCGACTAATACTCGTACATAGGGCGGTTAGCGAGCGACTGATTCTAACCGCTGACGTTACAGAATATCATACGTGCCTAGACAGACCCCACAGTTGTATAGAACCTTTTATGCGCGAGTTCGACGCGCACTTAACTAGTTTTTAATATTAGTCCGTTTTCCTGCGATTATAAAAACCTTAGACCGTCCTTGCATTGTTCGTAGCATAGATTAGTATCAGTGTTAAATAAGAACAGAGTTTACAAAGGAAACAATTATTAAGGTAATTAAGTTTTGTTTTTAATTTTATCTTTGTTGCAAATTTTGTAGTTATTGTGTGAACTGGAGATCTATGGCAAGGATGACTCTTATGTTTTAGTATCATTTATTAGCCTTCGATAACAATGTTCTAGGTCTTTTACGATTAGAACAAATTGGTACTATAAAAGTTATACCACTTGTGAGATAATAATCTGTCGTTTGTGTATGTATTACATTAAATTAGATATTTTACTTCGATTGCCAAGTCAATCTAGGTCATCAAGGTCCCCTAAGTACGGACTGAATAAATTAACCGACTTGGTATTACATTGATTTCACAACTTTTTACAGTAGAAGAACTGAATCACAAAATAGATAGGTACAGAAGACAATTTACAAAGCGCGCTTGAGCAACGCACACATGGACACCGCTCACGGACACGATATCTCGGCTCAATCACCCGGTCGCACTCGTACAGTTCGGCGCAACACGCTGACTCTAGCGCGGTCACCTAGCGAAGGTATAAAAAGTGAAGTACATACAGGAGATTGACTTCTGTACCTATCTATTTTGTGACTGAATTGTGTGCCTTGGTTTTTCTACAAGTTATGTTTTTGATGGCATTGCCTTTTGCTATTGGTCCTAGTTATCATTCGTAGATCTTTAACAGTCGTTACAGGTAGTCAGTCAGTCAGTTAGTCAAGTCTGATCATCAGTCTATATACGGAGTATCAGGTAGCCACTCTATGTAAAACTTGGGTGTTCAGCCGAATACAGTCCGAATGGAAGCTGAACCTAAGCTAGTTAAAAAAAGGCTAGGGAGTCGAACTGTTGGATGGCCTCCTACAAGGTGGACTGATGACCTGGTGAAGGTTGCGGGAAACTGATGGATGTTGGAAGAGGACATACATCGGCTGAAATGATGACGATGATGATGAGATGAACTGTATTTACTTCATACAGGTTTTGTTACCGAAGTATACATATATTTAATAATAAAATTTTCAATATAAGTCTTTTCTTTTGAATTTTCTTGTAGTTCATCAGTCTAATCAATCACTACGCTGATTTACGAGTCTATATAGAAAATCTGTCCTGTATACCTAATACTGCACTAAATTTTGAAGCACTCAAACGTATTACATAATGGCCGTCATTACAAATTTTCCCATTCACTACGCACGCTACGCAAATTACTATTATAATAATACGCCAGGACGTAATACGCCAACATTGCGATACAGTCGTGTACAAAAGTATATCACTTTGTGGGAAACTTCTTTATATTTTTAGTTAATTGAAGTCAGTCTGTAGTGTTTTTCGCCAGCATCTCTATTCTGCCCTCATACCTTGTGCCTTTATATGGGAGCTAAAAATTTAAATTACAACTAGGTGAATTAGTAAGTCAATGTTAAATGCACAGTATTTAACTGTTCCTTAATTTTATTAAACTGTTTCGTGGTTTATTCCTGTTTCACCAAAAATACTAAGTGTGCACTAAAATATGTTCTTCTTATCTAAAGAATATTGTTTAAAATAAATAACACGTACGGGATAGCGGGGTTAATATTATGTCAATTGACTGCTCTTTTTTGTTTTAATGTATACATTTTTTTTTGTTTTGTTTTTTAGTTTTATTATTTAGATTTCAACGTGAAAAGTGTAAACTTTTGCACACGCCTGTATAGCAGTAATAATACAAAGCAGGGGTCGATGTTTTTAACATTTTATACGACACGCTTCCGACCTGTCACGGTGGGTCAGCATTAGCATAATAGGCACATTAATACGTGCCAAGTTTAACTTTTGTTGAGTGATGTAAGTTTCGTAATCCGACCGATCTAGGTCGGGATTTGACAGCATTAATATTAGAATGATTGACAGTTTATTATTTTATTCGGATTGGGAATTTAAAATTATAGGGTATTATTGTGTAGGTGTTTATTTTGATTGAGTAAGTTTATACTATGTTTGTAGAAATTTTAAAAATGAAATCGCGAATCAGTTGCGTATTATTATTTGGCGGTATTTTCTACCCGACTGTCCGTGAAGGTGGATGTTTTTAGTGCTTGTTATGTATTTTATATTTGTAGTGTAGGTACTAGCTACAAATAGTATGAATTAAATTAAAATTAACATTATTTATATTAATATAACGTTATAATAGCTTAGTATTTTTCTCCATAATTTGATATGAGAACATTACTTATTCTGCGTATTATTCATTATCATTATTATGCGTGTATACCTACTATTACACGAAAAAAAATTTTTTTTTTAATTCAAAATGAAAGTGTTGCCCCAATCTACGAATTACACCTACGAACGCACCCAGTTCACAAATATGTAAATTCACATACACAAGACACCCAGACTCGAAACACTTATCCGTAGGCAAAACAAATTGTTCCGTTAGGCAATCGAACCTGCGACCAGCAGCCAATCGCTCAACCACTGCGCCAACCGTGATTATTGATTCAATGTACCGTAACCAGAAATTCCGCAGGCTAAGATAAAATTATATGACATGTCGCTGCTATCCCCAGTCAAATTATATTATCTGCTGGATTAATTTAATGTACGTTTACGAACGCTTATTTTTATTATAGGCGGATAATTTTATTTTATCGTTTACCGAGCGTCGGTGCAAATAATAAGAATATGTTTTTTTTTTTTGCAACTTTTTTTTTTGGTTACATGTGTATGTCGGCGATTATCACAATTGAATCCTTAGCACCCTTTGGAGCTAAGGATTCAATTATTAAGTAGTAGTTCAGTTTAGTATTAAGTTAAGGATTCAAAATAGATTTGTTGATGTACAGAAGTCAATCTCCTGTATGTACTTCACTTTTATACCTACGCTAGACGATCGCGCTAGCGTCAGCGCGTTGCGCCGAACTGTACTTGTGCGACCGGGCGATTGAGCCGAGATATCGTGTCCGTGAGCGGTGTCTATGTGTGCGTTGCTCGAGCGCGCTTTGTATGTAGATTGTCTTCTGTACCTATCTATTTTGTGACCGAAGTGGAGTGAATCGCTGTTATATTGTACGGTGGATATACACTATTTTTTCGAGCTTTTCTGTAATGTAACGTTCTAACGAATGGTACAATACAGGTAAATGCCCAGTATCAACAGCATTTCTTGGTTCGTGAGGGTGATACATTAGAACATAATCATAGAGCGGCTCGTTATTCTGTTACTAGTAAATGCTCTATTCTCACCTGTACATGTCACATGAGCAGAATCATTTGAAGCGGTGACGGTTCGTAACGCCAGTCAGGGTGATCCTTCGAGTAGTAGGTACGGACGCTTCTAACGAGATCACTGGTTCTCTCGGATCACGATATACCTATACTCCATTTGTTTAAGTACTTATCTAAAGGTAAACTTTCCGGTTCTAACTTCTACCGGTTGCATTTCGGGTGTGCGTCGGAATTGCATAACCTAATTCTACCTAGCCCGTTCCATCATCGGACTACCAGACGTACGGCTATGCGCCACCGGTATATGGTGGATATCCCACCTACACGCACAAAACGTTTTGGGAACACATTCATTGTGCGTGCGGCTAGGGAGTGGAATTCCTTGCCGGAGTCTGTGTTTCCTGATAGCCACAACCCGGGAATCTTTAAATCGAGAGTGAATAGGTTTCTTCTAGGTAAGCGTGTTCCATCGTCGACCGCATCGTCGCTTTCCATCAGGTGAGATAGCGGTCAAGCGCGAACCTATCAACAATTAAAAAAAAAAAAACAATCTTGATACTTTTTATTTAAAAAAAAAATGTATAAAAGGCATACAAAGATTATTAAATTTTAGTTAATTACCTAACATCGGTTTAGGTAAATATTCAATTGTAAAGATTTTTAAATGATTTTTTTTTTTGTTATAAAGGACACGTCAAGATTGTTTACATTTAGTTATGTACCTAAACAAATGGAGTATAAGCACAAAATAGACAGGTACAGAAGACCTTATGTATGTACTTCACTTTTTATACCTACGCTCGGTGGACGCACACTAATGAGCGTTTGAGCCGGAATTGTTCGACGAGTGATCCGAGACGCGACCAAGACATCGTGTCTGTGAGCGTTGTCTTTGTGTGCGTTGCTCGAGGGCGCTTTTTATGTAGATTGACTTCAGTACCTATATATTTTGTGGTATAAGTCTGTATGTCGTCTAATTTTGCTGTTGCCATTATGTATACATAGAAGAGCACATAGGTGCTGTTTACTTTAAAAACAAAAATTTTTCGAGTAGACCTGCGATAGGAGAGCTTAGAGGATTTTGTTTTGATAACTATACTTTTCATATACAAAACAATAACAAAAATAAGATTTTAAAGCAGGAAAAAAAGAGAAGAGTTCAACAAAAATATATAAAAAAAAAATAATATGTTCAAAATTATTGAATCTACTAATCAGACATTGTCAAATCTTAAAAACATTTTTTTTTTTTGATGAGGTGATGGTAAGCATTGATGCAATTATTGATGGTGAAGACCACTATAGTTTATTATAAGCCTATTCACTCTAACCTTAAAAACATCTAAATTATAATTAGGCGGGAAGACCGCAGCAGGCAAATTGTTCTAATCCTTCGTTGTATGCAGTATAATATTAAACGACGAGGCGAAACGCTTAATCCGGACCATAGCGGTCAACAAAGCTCATTCAATTTTGTATTTTCTTTTTTTCTTTCACTAAAATCACTTCCTAATTCTTATTTTTAATTTGTATCCTTATTGCTTACAATTTTTTGTCTCTCAACCTTCAAATAAGTTTAATTTATATTTAATTGAAATAATAACTACGCAAGGTGAACTTTTAACGTCTGAGAATCAAAATACTTAAAAACTTAACTCACAAAAAATGCGTATCTTCATGTTGGTAAGTATACACGTGATGTAGATAAGTAATTAATTTAAATTAACTGTAAAACAAGAAAAAATCACAAGGACATAAGTCACGTTCACATCCCACCTACACGCAGAAAACGTCTTGGGAACACATTCATTGTGCGTGCAGCTAAGGAGTGGAATTCCTTGCCGAAGTCTTTGTTTCCTGATAGCTACAACCCGGGAATCTTTAAGTCGAGAGTGAATAGGTTTCTTCTAGGTAAGCGCGTTCCATCGTCGACCGCAACGTCGCTTTCCATCAGGTGAGATGGCGGTCAAACCTATCAACAATTAAAAAAAAAAGTTTACTCTAAAATTAATTTATACCCTATCTTTTACGATGCAGGCTAGTCCTAGTTAAAAAGATAGAGTCTACTATTGCATCGTAATGTAAATATTATTTTAAAACAATGAAAAGTACTATGAATTATTATTTTTTTTGCAGCAAGAAGCTATAATTTGTGGCAGTGTTTTATCGGATGTCGGATCTTATCCATTGACTCCCGCTCTAGGGTGGAACGAAAGGGCGTTGTTACTGGCTACAACCACGCCTATTTTCTTGGCATTTACGTCTTGGGCTCGGCCGCAACGAGTCCCGGTCAGCCAAACGGCCCATCGCTCGTCGTCCATAAACCGGCGCGGGTTTCCAACGTACTACCTGAATTATACTATTAGAAGACAATTTTAATAATACACCACATCTTCATAACTTTTTAGAGGGAGCACAGACACAATATTCAGTAGTTTTAATAATACAGCACTAAAATATTCCAACACTTAGCGACGTACAGCAAAGTAAATAGACAAAACACTCAGAAAACATGGTAATTTAATTTCTTAAATATTCATTATGCTGGAGAGCCTTGACTGACCAAAATTAATGGGAAAAAAATCTACTAGAAACAACAATGGACGACCTTGGCCTCTTTTTAACGCGTAATTATTTTAACGGCACTATTCTTGTTCTAACTGTTAGAATCATCACGGTTTTGTTCTATGGTTGTGGCAGATTTTTAAGTGTGATCGTTATCATAATTTCTGCTAATGTTAGAAGCTTTTGTAGATACTAAAAGGATTGTTACAATTTTGTTACAGTGTTTTCAGTCTAAAAAAGTATGAATTTCCTATCCTTTAAGTGTGCGATGCAGGGTAAAGTCCTCTCTTCAATTTTTTTTATTTACTTTGTCATTATGGTCCTTTCGAAGGCTTAAGGCTATGGTTTTAGAGGACCCAAACTGTCTGTTTTCCAAGAACTATGTTAAGACTGTAGAGATATCTGTGGCTTCACATAAGAACTAATCCTGCGCAATTAAAGCTCTCCACGCGATTTGAACATATAGAACAACCCGAAGTCATCTATCGGGCATTTGTCCACCAAACATACACCCGTCTGGCTGGAGGATCTTTTACGACAGAGGAATGTCGGACTTTACTCTTTGTTCTGCATACCTCTAAATTTGTGACCCCGACGTGATAATCACTTGCTCAAGCTTTCGAGCAGCGAGCCATACAGCACTAAACAACAAAATACAGCGGTTAATAATTATTATGTATTATCCATTGGCCACCTTGGGGGAGGTTTTCCAACGCTGCATCTTCCGGTATGCGGGCGCCACTCCAGAACCTTTCGGCCTCATCGATTATCTGTTCTGCGAGGGCACATAGCTCTAAATCGACGACCGAGAGGGTCATGGAAATCCGATGGATGTAAGACTGCACAGGATCAGTCGTTGTGGTGACATTTGTGGGAGGCCTATGTCCATCAGTGAATAGAATAGAATAGAATAGAATAGAATAGCATTTATCCGGCGCAAGCAACACAATATACAACAACATAAAATAATAATAAAAAATAAAAAAGTACAGACATACAATACAAGTTGCAGTGGACTTCAGAACATAATATTTGACCAAAATCTGAAACAAACAAACGATGAAAAATCTAGCATTCAGCTCGTTTCGAGCCAAGCAATCGCTGGACGTAGTACTTAAACTAAATTCAAATTCTTATTAATTTATTAATTTTGTGAACACAGGGTACTTAAAATGATCTTATATAATATATAGTAGATAGCCAATATGGGTTCATGAAGGGTAAGTCAACTGCTGCAAATTTGGTGACTTATGCTGACACCATTATTGAAGCAGTTGATGCACGTATTCAGGTTGATGCGGTCTATACCGACTTCAGCAAGGCATTCGACACAATTGATCACAATTTACTTATTGGAAAGCTGAAAATGTATGGTGTGTCGGATCCCTTGCTGAGTTGGTTCAAATCTTATCTGACAAACCGGACTCTTAGGGTTGTGATGAATGGCTGCCAGTCGGAAGCATATTCAGCTACTTCAGGTATTCCCCAGGGATCTCATGTAGGACCACCTTTATTCATCCTGTTCATCAATGACATATAGAAGTGCTTTCAGAACTCTGATATATATCTTTTCGCTGATGACCTTAAAGCCGTAAAAGCTATTAGAAAGCCTAATGATTCGGCTCAGTTTTAGGACGATTTGGATAGACTAAGTGAGTGGTGTGATCACAATAAAATGTCTTTAAATAGTAAGAAATGTAAGCACATCAAATTTACTAAAAAAAAGCTTGTTGCACCTGCTTGAAGAGGTGGAATCTATACGAGACCTAGGCGTTCAATTCGATAAAAAAATTTAGTTTTGTCGAACATATTGACCTACTTACGCTAAAAGCAACGAAATTACTTGGTTTCGTCATGAGAGAGGGAAAAACTTTAGAAATTTTAAAACAAAAAAGGTTATGTACAATTCGTTATTCAGAAGTCACCTAGAATATGGTAGTGTTGTCTGGTCCCCTAAGTACAATGTACACATAGAGCGTATCGAACGATTACAGAAAAGGTTCTTATGGCATCTGACTTATCATAGTAATAAGGGTAAACGTCTCAAATCGTACCGGGAACGATTGGAGTATTTAGGATGGTCTCGTTGGAAAAGCGAAGAGATATGCTAGATTTAATTTTCCTTAAAAAACTAGTAACAGGTGCTCTGAACTGTCCTGAGTTGCTCGGTAAAGTATCCTTCCATGTGCCTCGGAACCTACCGAGGAAAATAAATAGGAAGCTGTTTTGCATGCCAAAAAGCAATACAAATTTAAGGCAACATTGCTCATTGCATAGAATGTATGCAGTATACAAAGAAAACGATGAAGATATCGACCTGTTCCATACATCTGTGCCCTCTGTAAAAAAAATATTGTTACACAATTAACAACAAAAGTATATTTAATGTCAATTTCTAAATTCTGTTTGTCCAAATTTAATTTAATGATCAAATTATTCTTACTATTATTTATTCTGTGTTTTAATTATTATTATTATCTGTTAAGGCGTACAAATTAGTGCACGTAGTGCTCTTCTTTAAGTGATGGGGCACTTAGACGTAAGATTGTATTGTTTTTTCTTTATACATATGTAATAGTGCACTCATTGTTGAAGAGCTAAATAAATAAATAAAATAAAATAAATAACATGATTCGTCCAACCTATAATCCGCCGAAGGGCATACAAAATATTGATGCAAATGTCAATCTATACAATCAAAATTAAATAAACTGTAAAAATGTACAAATTCTAATAAATAGGAAACAATAATAATAATAAAAGCAGTGTCAGTGAAAGAAAATTGTCAAAAATTGAAATGAAACATAAAAAAGATTATACAATGTCAGCGATATTACAATTGTCAAAATTAAATTAACTTAAATACCTAAGTCATACAAAATGTCTAAAAATATACTTACTATGTCAGCAAAAAATTAAAATGATCAAAATTTACTCAACTTTACATTTACTTAACTATCATCCGTATTACAAGCTCTTTAATTCCATCTTAAATTAAAATACGAGAAAGATTTTAACGTCACTTTGAAAATTATTTCAATTCGTTGCACTATCCTAAATTGATAGCCTGAAGGTCTGTTTACCCTAAAACAGTTCCCAGCTAGATCGATATTCATATATTTACTCTTCAATTTTTACAAGCAGCGATCGTATCGCAGTGTGTCGGAAAACTTGATGGATTAACGGCAGGGTAGCTCCTGTATTCGTCGCGGTTGAGTGGGCAAAAATAATCGTTATAAAGAAGTAAGTGGACACAGAAGGTTGTATGGTTTCTGGTACGTTGAATTGAGGTTGTTAGGCTTGTAAGGAAAGGCAGAGTTGCGGGAATATTCCAAAGAGTAACTGTTAGCGAACTGACATCCACACGCCTCAACCGCCGCCTAAAAAGACGCTCCGGGCATCGGGAGTCGCAAAGCTGATCCCTGGTCACCACGGTGCGGGCTTGCGAACGACGAGCAATGGGCTAGCAACCTAGAAAGCTTAAGTCAAGAGTGAATAAATTGCTTCTAGGCAAGCGTGTTTCTTTGTCGGCCACATCATCGCTTACCATCAGGTAAGATAGTGGTCAAACGCGAGCCTATCCATAACAAAAAAAAAATACATGGGCGGCTTTATCGCATTCCGCTATCTCTTCTAGGAAACCCGGAATGGACTTGTCAGAACATAATGAGGGGCTGTCATTAGTTTGATCTAAGCTACCAATATTTATTACAACACTTGCACACGTGTGCTACGTACGCCAATCTGGGCGCGTCGGTCTCCATACATTTTATATGGAAACTAGATTTGTAGAGCTATACTACTCGTAGATTCACACCACGCGACGTGACGTCTTTCTACGTACAAATTAGGCGTGGTCCACGCGTGCCTCGGTCTAATGTAGTTCTAGCTTGATAGATACATATACATATAAAACTACCGTCTGTCTATTACTTAAGATAGATAAAAAATCCTTTTTACTCCCTCTGTTTCCCTTTCATTAACATAATCACAGCAAGTCAAATCATAATTTCCTACTTGATTCAATGCTGCTATAATTATATTACTTTTAATTTTACCCTGACGTCAATCAAATGCAAAGTTAATTGTTTAAGCGCAGCCGTGTGTAAAATGAAATCCCATTGTTTTAAAATATAAAGTTTCTCACATAAAGTATAACGTCCAGTAACGATGCTATGGAACTCGTATCATCCATCATCAGTGTCAGACTGTGAGATCTAAACTTCTTATGTAAATCTAGCTGACCCGGTAAACTTCGTAACGCCTAACAGTTAATGAATGTAGTATATCTTTCGATATAGTCAACCGATTGCGATGAAATAAAGCCTAAGTAATACATCAAATTACACATAATTTGAATGTGCAAAAATTATCTACATCTATTTCGTACATTTTACGTGATGCGCGCACAATTAAAAACTTCTACAAATTTATTATTTGTAAAACAACCGTATAAGTTTGACAGACCTGTTGGTCTAGGAGTCAGTGGCTCTGATAGCAGCCGGATTTTTGGCTGTAATGACATTGATGATGACCTTAACTAAGAACTCAAGACAGTACTCAATGTGTTTACACGGAACATTCCAAAGTGAAAAAACTTAAAGAACCTGATGATCAGCCATGCCAGCTATGCCATCAGCACCTATGCTAACATGTGGTCATAAAACGCAAAGGCTTTCAGTCAGTAAAAGTTTGCCACACCCTTTCGCTCCACGTTATAGCGGAAGAAATCATACTATGATTTCCCACCTCCCAAAAAAAGTGTTTGAACCGAATAAAACAAACCGCAGCAACTGACAGTTTTATCTTGTTATAAAGTAAGATAATCTCTTGATCACCACCATCGATCTTCGTAAAGCATTCGCTGTCTTTACGTAGCTTACACTAAAAAGAAACAACTAATAGCAAGTATACAGAAATAAAAATAGTTTTATCTACACTCATATCGTAAAGTTCTAGTGTAATGCATTATTGGCAGACTTAATCCATAGAGAATTCTAATAAATTATAACGATATTCAAAAAATCACAAAGTTACAAGCTTGTTATGTTACCTGGTTGTCCGCACAAATGCATGGTCATTGGACCATCCGAGCAACTGAGGGGTTATTTTGCTCACGTATCCAGCTATGCGCTAGTACCTAATGCCGACTATGACCTGCCGTGACCTTTATTGTACTTAGTGTCGCGACGTATCCAACCTGTCACCTTTTTAAATATTTTTGGGAAGAAATATAACATAGTGTAAAATTATTTTAATCGATTTAGATACTGATTCTCAACAAACTATATTCAAGTATCTTATAAACTAAAAATAATGTTTTATATTTTTCTGTAAGTAATATAATATGAATGTATAATATTATAAACCCAGTAAAAATAATATTATCATTCTTCTTCTTCCTGCACTTATCACATATTACTTGGGTTCGGCACAACGTTGTTTTTCTTCTATTCTGTCCTGTCACCGGTCACACTATCACTAACTCCCTTTTCTTTCATATCACTCCTCACACAATACATCCATCTTTTCTTTAGCCTCCCTCTCCATCCATCTACATGTATACTCAGAACTCTTTTAGTAACATGCGTTTTATCCCTCCTCTTCACATAACCATACCAGGGCAAACGATTTCCTTTCAACTTGTCAGCCACTGGCACCACTTTCAAACTACCTCTAATATACTCATTTCTCACTTTATCCCTTCTCGTCACACCACACATCCATTTCTACAATCTCATTTCCGCTACATGCAATATTTTTTCATCCATCGTTAAAAATAATATCATTATAGTTCATAATACAGCGCCACTACGCCACTACGCCGGTCGTAAATCAGTTTAACTTGATGTACTTAACTTAACTTTGGGGCTGCTTAAACTACGTGTTGTTTTCATAAATGTTTAAGGATAATACTTAAAAGTTAAGGCTTCGTTATTTCATTATCCTTTTAAAACTAAATGACAGTGACATTAAGGCCATATTATACGGTTCAGCCAGATTCATTTTGATTGATGGCGAGTCTTAGTGACTTTATTTTTGTGTTTACTCGGTTCAATTTAGTTGATTCATCAAAATTAAAAGGCTCAAATGAACCGTGTAATGTTGCCATTACAGGTTGTTTTTCAACCCATGGCTGGGATTCAGTGATATAGCGTTATTTGGGTTCTTCTATCACTTCATTTATTCTAGCATAGCATAGTCGGCCTTATAATGTTCCCACTGCTAGGACTCAGGCCTCCTCTCTAGGAGAGGGAATGGGCCGTAATCCACCACGCGGGCCCAGTGCGGGTTGGTGGATGTCACATGTCTTCGAATTTTTGGTTCTAGGACATGCCGGTTTCCTCACGATGTTTTCCTTCACCGTTTTGGGAGCAGTGGTGGCCGAGTGGTAACGGCCCCGACTTACGAGTTGTAGGTCGCGGGTTCAAACCAAGCCAGGCGCAAAAAAAAAAGCCAGGCGCATTACTTTGTGTAATTTATTTCATTTATTCTAACTTCTGAGAAATTCATTTGTAAAATATGGAATGTACAATGTACTTAAATAAATGTCTCGTGTCATGCTATTTATAATGTGGTCGTACGCCTCAGATATGGTTCGACCGATTATAATTTTTTTTGGGTATTTAGTACGTATAAGAATAGGTTGTAAAGTACTTTTTACCATCCCACCCCTAGCCCCCATATGGACTGCAGGTTTTTACGAAGAAAAGAGTTACTGTAGCACTGTATTACAAAGAGCAACTAAATAAACACTAGTTAAATTTAGATAGTGAAACTCTGACACTGACAGAGTGAAATTTAAAGCATTCCAGTTTAGGAATTTGGATTTAGAGAAAAAGCAAAAAGTGTAGTTCATGAAAATTTTACTTTCATAGTTTAGTATCGCAATCTACTAGCAGTTTTAAAAATAGCAGTTCGTGGAAACATGGCTTATAATTTTCAATAGGTTAATCAAAGTCTTTATATACCTACATATACTTTGATCAACCTGAAAATAATTACAAAAGACTTGAACAAACGCTAATAACATGACATTATATACAAAGCTATACATTTTTGCTTATTATTTGAAATTCCCTTGAATTTAATTTTCCTTTGTATTGTTTTTCTAACCTGTCAGTTTCAATTCAAGGCGTAGGCACAAAATAGATACTTAGATACAGAAGGCAATCTCTACCCACGCTCAATACATACCTACGCTCGATGGACGCACATTAACCTTTCAATCGTGGAAATCACAGACACAATAGAAAGACAATAGGTGCGCGAACGCCGGCGTTCGCTTGGGGTTTAATGAATGAGCGTTTGAGCCGGAACTGTCCGACGAGCGGGCCGAGGCGCTCCGAGATTTCGTGTCCGTGAGCGGTGTCTATGTGTGCGTTGCTTGAGCGCGCTTTATATGTAGATTGACTTCTGTTCTTATCTATTTTGTGGCGTAGGTTTCTTCGTTCAATAAGTTTTGAAACTAGTTTTAAAAGAAGCTAATGTTTTATTAATTGATTTTCTATATCCATGTATAAATATCAAGGTCGTGAATTTCAATATACTGCATGACTTTTGGATTTTTACTATCGAATTTAAACCATTAAACTATAACCTAGAGGTCTTTAACTCAAGAGTGAATAGATTGCTTCTAGGCAAGCGTGTTCCATTTTCGGCCACATTGTCGCTTACCATCAGGTGAGATAGTGGTCAAACACGAGCCTATGCATTATTAAAAAAAAAATATTATTATGGGTCTTGGGGTCTCCCAGCGAGCAATATAAGCATAAGCATAATCAGCCTTTTAATGTTCCCACTGCTGGGACTCAGGCCTCCTCTCTAAGAGTGGTAATGGGCCGTAATCTGTCATGCGGGCACACTGCGGGTTTGTGAATGTCTTCGAATTTTTGGTTCTAAAACATGCCATGTGACAGCGCATAGTGTACCACACGCTCTTCAAAGAGATATCAGAAATCCGTAGAGGCCCAAAGAGCTCGATTGCCGCTAGGGCCGCGGTGATTGTCTGAAAAGGGAACCCGTGATCTTAGAGCACAAACACTGGTGTTAATTAGCCAATATAAGGCTAATTCCGCCTCGATTAATCCCAAACAGGAGAAGTTGTTTCTTGATGTTTTCCATAATTCATCATCATCATCATCATCATTTTAGCCGAAAGACGTCCACTGTTGGACATAGGCCTCCCCCAAGCGTCGCCACAACTCTCGGTCCTGTGCTTATCGCATCCATCGGATTCCCGCGACCCTCGTCAGGTTCTTTACCCATTTCATCCATATTTAATTGTTTTGTGAATAGTGTAAAAAAATCTTCAAATAGTATTCGAAGGTAGATCTTCAATAGGCTAGTTGCCGTAAAAAATGTAATTAGTCCGTCTTTTAGATTATTCAAAAATAAGGGACACATATTTTTTTATTTGTAAATTAAACCAAAAATGACAAAGATTTAATTCATTAAACCCCAAGCGAACGCCGGCGTTCGCGCACCTATTGTCTTTCTATTGTGTCTGTAATTTCCACGATTGAAAGGTACGTGTAACATCACGGCGTGCTACATTTTTTCGCACGGGGTGACATCACACGTAACTTTAATGAGCTATATCTTTGTTATTTTTTGTTTAATCGTAAAAAAGAAAAAATATGTGTCCAAAATTTTTTATAATCTAAAAGAAGGACTAAATAACATGTAATTATTTTGACCCTGGAAACTACCCTATTGTTCTTTTCGATCCAAAATGTTCTTACTTATTTCGTTTTCATTTTATTTATCATATAGCCGTGCTCAACGATTCCACCCGCGTAAAATTTTGAACCTAATACTTTTCTTCTACTGCCAAGTCATCTCTGCCAAATGTCATCGAAATCTATTTAGTGATTTAGCCTAGCACCGAGAGAAACACTTGTTGTATGAATATCAGGTAAATGCTTTAGAAAATGACACCCGAATTGTTCGTAAATTTAGAATTGGAGCTATCATTCTTTGGCAGTGCTTTTGTTTGGCTTTTAGGTACAAGTAATATACTGTCAATGATTTTTTTAAGCTATTGCATAGCTTCTATCGCGGGCCTTGAGCGTGGAGACCGAATCCAGAAATTCCGTAACGAAAATAACCTAACACCCCCCACTCATTTGTTTTTTGAGCGTGGTGACCGATAAGAAAACAATGAGTGAACAATCAATCAAAATTCAATTCAATGTGTGAAAGTGTAACTTCAATTAATATCAAAGAAAAAAAAACAAAGGAAAAAAAGTACTGCATAAATAAAATAAATAAATAATTATAATTGCATAAGTTGATAAAAATGCTATGCAATAGCTTTACTGCGGCAGTCCTCGAGTGCCACACGTCTTTTTTTAATAATATAAAGTATTGCTTCTACTGTACAGTACTGCAATCACACCTGATGATAAGCAGTGCTGCAATCGTTGGTGTGAATGTGAATAAAAATTTACGTACCTACCTACCGTGATAATCTATAGATATAAAAATCAATGCCACTTTTCGTTGTAATTTTATAACTCAAGAACGGGATCACCTATCCAAACCAAATGTTTAGGCTTTGTTCGGACTATTTAGTAGATGGTTTATATGAAGTTTGGTAGGGTAGAGTAGGATATAGTAGGGTAGAGTAGGGTAGAGTAGTGTAGAGTAGAGTAGTGTAGAGTAGTGTAGAGTAGGGAAGAGCGGGAGCGAAGCCGCGCGGGCAAAAGCTAATAGTAGATAATTATTATTGTCACCCTAATATTATAACAGGCGGAAGTTTGTGTATACTTCTTCGCGCTCAAACGACTGTACAGTTTCGGATGAAATTTAGGCCACGGATAAGCTATGTCCTGCAATAGGACATAGGATATTGTTATCTCAAAATTAATTGTATCCCTTACAATATATTTTGACTTTTACGCGGGCGAAGCCGCTTGCACATTCTCGTCAATACTACAATGTATAATAATAATGATTAATAGAATTAGTATAAAGAGGAAAGATTCATGTGTTAGTTTGTAACAAATAAATTCGATAACTAATGAACGATTTAAAAAAAATCTTTATCATTGAGTGACGTGGCAATTCAGACAAAGTCACTAGAAAAAGTATGTGAATACATAAACATAAACGTACATAATCAGCCTCGTAATGTTCCCACTGCTGGAACTCAGGCCTCCTCTCTAGGAGAGGGAATGGACCGTAATCCACCACGCGGGCCCAGTGCGGGTTGGTGAAGTGTGATAATAAATTAACAAAATCAATTATTATTACTCACTCAATTCTTTGCTACGTAATCATTGGGAATTTCCCAACAATACGGTTTTTCCCATTCAAACGAGTTTATAATGTTCTTACATTATTTATGCATTGGTTATAAGAACTTACTTAATGCATTTCAGTATTAGAGCTTTAATCAGACTTACGATTGTAAGTAGAATTAATTTAAATTTAATCCGTGATATTCTTTGAATGTGATTTTATGATTAGATTTATTCAAATTGAGTTTTTTACCAATTTATTGACTGTATCGAAACACGAAAAAATCGGCCAAGTACTATTCGGACTCGCACACCCGTTCCGCCCAAGAGCGGGAGAAGTCATTGGATGATTTCACATCTAAAAAAAAAAACAATTAGAAAATCTCGTTTGTTGTAAAGGAGCCTTACTTAAATATTTATTTTATTATATTTTTAACTGACTTCGAAAACGAGGAGGTTCTATGTTCGGCAGAACGTATGTTTGTATGTTTTTTTTTTATGTATGTTCACCGATATCTCCGTCAATTGTGGACCGATTTTGAAAATTCTTTTTTTTTTTTAAAAGTCATGCTTACAAGTTGGTCCCATTGAAATATTGTTATAATATTAAGTTCATGATCAGATCGATCATGAACTTCGAAGATATCGCACAGAACTCCTCATAGGATCACAGCAGAACAATCGTAACAAGTAAAATTGCTTTGTTTATACGTATAGTTGATGACTGACTGAAGGAAAAGGGGGAGGGGGGATGTACCGGACTGATCTGATGATGAAGCCAGAAGGTAAATTAATGTAATCTAACTGTGTTTGGGATTATTAGAATCGTTATGAGATGCTCTCTGGCTATAAGGTATTTAAGTTTGGCTGAGAGGTATTTTTAGTGGTGGTATAACTAAAAAGTGTAAAATAAAAAACTTTTTACAAAATATAATACAACCAACTTCAATGTTAAAAAAACACTGAAAAGTACAAAATAACTTTAATTTCGGAAGTCGATGTTAAATAACGAAGAGACAAAACTATTATAGAAACACCTACTTCCAAAATTTTAAACTTTTCAGTATTTTTTAACATTGAAGTCGGTAATATTTTTTTTGTAAAAAGTTTTTTATTAGTACCTATTTGTTGTTATAGCGGCAACAGATCATCTGTGAAAATCACGGGTGAAAATACATCATCTGTGAAAATTTCAACTGTCTAGCCATCATTGTTCATAAAATACAGTCTGGTGATAGACAGATGGACAGCGGAGAGATAGGAATCTATTTTGCCTTTTGGATACGGAACCCTAAAACGGGTCAGGGAGATTTTCTCCAGCAGTAGTACAAAATGGATTGAGTGTTAAAGAGTTTTTAGTTAATTATGAACATTTTAAACTTCTTACATTTAAGGAAGGAAATACAAAATACCTACAAAAAATAGCTACAACCTAGGGTTCTTTAAGACAAGAGTGAATAGGTTACTTCTAGGCAAGCGTGGTTACATCATCGCTTACCATCTGTTGATATAGTGGTCAAATACGTGTCTATCTACAACTACATCTATTCTACTATAATAAAGAGGCAAAGTTTCTTTTTTGTTTTTTTTTGTTTGTAGGAGGTAATCTCTGAAAGAACTAATCTGATTGATAAATTTTTTCACCGATAGAAAGCTGCTTTAATTCTGAGTGACATATGCTATATTTTCTGTACCTGGGCTAAGCCGCACAGGATCGTTCATTGTGGCGACACTTGGGGGAGGCCTATTGGTTGAAAATTTTTTCACCGATAGAAAGCTGCTTTATTCCTGAGTGAAATATGCTATATTTTCTGTACCTGGGCTAAGCCGCACAGGATCGTTAATTGTGGCGACACTTGGGGGAGGCCTATTGGTTGAAATGATGATGATGGGCAAAAGATAGTAAAAAATATATTCCTTACACATAAACTTTCGCCTTTATAGATATTATTAGTATGATCCTCGTACACTTGAAGCCAATAAAGCAGACACAATGATGTCACCATTCAGAGAACCATTGCGCTTGCGACAACTAACCATATGACCTGTTATATTATGCGATAAAAAAACAGCTGTTTCTATACTAATAAGTTTTTCCCCGAGACTTGGATGAATGTTTATATTTTGATGTTTATACTGTTTAAAATTTGTCACATAAACATTTTAAAATTACCAGCTTCTGCCAGCCAAAATTATCTCCCATGTGTCTTTCTGGGACATGTTCTATCCGTGTGAAAAGCTATAACCAAATCTGTTCAGCCGTTTGAGCGTGATGGATTAACAAACATACATACACACATTATGTCCATACTAACTTTCGCTTTTAAAACATTAATGTTATATTATAATGCCTAAGTACTAGCTTTTACCCGCGCGGCTTCGCTCCCGCTCATCCCTACTCCACGCTTCAATATACCCTACTCTACCTTACTCTAACATACTATACCCTACTCTACCCTACCCTACCTTACCCTATCCTACTCTACCCTACTCTACACTACACTACTCTACACTACTCTACCCTACTCTACCCTACAATACCCTACTCTACCCTACTCTACCCTACCAAACTTCACATAAACCATCGTTCGTTGCCTTTCGTACCGGGGCTTGAGCTATCTTTCGAATTAACCCTGACCCCAGTAAGCTTCGACCCAGCTGGGCCTCTGATATTGCTGACAACTCCTTGAGGCGCGCGGGAACAGTACGCGCCGTCACCGACTCGGGCTCGGTCCGGGTAGTTACCGGACGGTCGGACAGCGAGCTACCCATAGCTCACTGTCCCCCTTCTTAGTGCTCGTCTACATTACAAAAAGAAATTTTGTGCAAAATTTCACGCTTCTAGTTCCAATAGTTTTGGCTGTGCATTAGTCATATATATGTCAGTGAGTCAATTTTTCCTTCTATGTTATATAGACTATAGCGGGACCGATGACCTGGTGAAGGTTGTGGGAATCCGATGGATGCCGGACGCACAGGATCGTTCATTGTGGTGACACTCAGGGGAGGCCTATGTCCAACAGTAGATGTCTATCGGCTGAAATGTTGAGACTATAGAAGCGCTTTTGTCTTAGTCAGTATAAAAATAATAGTAATATAATATAATATAAATATATGGTAATTTAATTTTAAGTATTGACTAATGTTTAGCATAATTTAATAAATTATAATAATAATATTAATTAGAATCAATATAATATAATGTAATTTAATAATTTTAAAATGAAATTTGCAGTGCCCTTTCAGGACGCATGTTAATACTGTGTCATGAAATTTTAATGCATGCTTAATATCCAGTGTTTTACATTTCAGCAAATAAATAAAATAGTTATCGTTGATATGTGGTTTTCTGTATCCTATAAATAGTAGAGGATAGTAATGTTTGCAAAGGTATTTAAATATATAATGTTATATTTAAACTAATAGGAATATTATGTTTTTATCCGTTGGTAATAACAGATATCGCTATCCTTAACCTAAAGTGCCATTATCTCACATTTTACAGGTTACGCCACAATAATATAATCAACTAACAAAATCTCTATGGATCTGTCTATGCAATATTTTTTCTACTATCAATAGATTCCGAGATAAATAAATAAAATCATCGTTGAGACCCATTGCATATATGCAAAAACATAATAATTTAATCAACCTTTTAAAGCTCCTGTGGCTGGTACTCAGGCCACGAGGCAGAAGGAAAGAGGACTCTAGGAATGGAAATAGGCCGTAATTCACCACGCAGGCCCAGTGTGACTAATTAATAATAATAATTCGTTTATTTTTCTCACCACAATATCACAGCAATTACAAAATTAATAAATAACGATAATTGGATTCATACTGTGGGAGACATTAGTTACAAATTGTTAGTTCTAGGACATGCTCGTTTCCTCACGATGTTTTCCTTAGCCATTTTGAGAACAGTGGTGATGAAATAAATTACACAAAATAATGCGCCCGACTGGGTTTGAACATAAGACATATACATTTCGTAAATCAGGGCCATTACCACTGTACTCCATGTTCCATTGATTTTTGTGTGATTCTAGGCTATCCGATGTATAACTGATAATGTGATTTTCTTAGATACTGGCATTGTAGTTTGAGGACGGTAGATCTGTGTACTTAGGTACGTGTATAAACCTATTTTTCCTCGTTTACGTAATACCGAGATAAACGAGCACTTACTTGTAATTGATTTCTACTCTATATTAACATAATGCTCTCTGTGTTATCTTTTATTTAATTCATGAATCGTATAGGAAAATTATGGAACACTTTGAGACATTGAGACACATGACTTCATAGAGAATCAAAACTAAAATTTTTCTGTTTTTTCTTTGTGAAATCCTTAAATGGCTCCACAAGTGATTCGCTGATACCCCACCTAAGATAGTACCTATCTATAAATATATCTACACTAATATAATAAAGAGGTAAAGTTTGTTTTTTTGTTTGTAGGAAGTAGGTAATCTTTGGAAGTACTGGTCCGATTGCTAAAATTTTTTCACCGATAGAAAGCGGCTTTATTCCTGAGTGACATAGGCTATATTTTATGTACCTACGCGGGTGAAGCTGAGGGCAAAAGCTAGTACTGGTATAAAGTGGTAGGGCTTTGTATAAGTAAGAACTGGTATAAGTGTGCGTCAGGTAGGTCTTTTGATAAAACACACTCGTATATAAATCTTCTGCCAACCTGCAGTACAGTTTATTATTTATTTATTGATAGGCTCGCGTTTGACCACCATCTCACCAGTTCACCGAGTTCTTGCAGAGTGCATGTAGCGTCTGACTTTTATTGACTAAAACCCACTCATGTTCCTTCAGTTACCCTGTGCGTTCCAAGGTTCCGCTGATTTTTTCGAATGTACAATATAATAAACACACATCTACATTTGTATGTTTGTAGGAAGTAATCTTTGAATGTACTAGACCGATTGTTAGAATTTTTTCACCGATAGTAAGCTGGGTTATTCCTGAGTGATATAGGCTATATTTTATGTACCTACGTGGGTGAAGCCACGGGAAAAAGCTATTTACAAATATATTACATAATCAACAGAAATACGATTGTTAAACTGCCTATCAGAACGGTTTTCCTAGTTGGCAAAAGTAGATATTTTGCGTTTTAATTAATATAGTTCAAATGATACGTGAAACCATTGTTGACAGAATTAGATTCGAGCAGCCCGGATAATGTATAGTCAAGGGCAAAATTGTGTAGTACCACAAAATAGAAAGGTACAGAAGTCAATCTTTATAGATGAAAAGCATGATGCTGAAAGAGTTTTGAATTTACATGTGGATGGATGGAGAGGGAGAGAGAGGCCAAAGAAAAGATGGATGGATTGTGTGAAAAGTGATATGAAAGAAAAGGGAGTTAGTGATAGCGTGACGAGTGACAGGACAGAATGAAAGAAAAAAACGTGTTACGCTGACCCCAAATAAAACGGGACAAGTACAGGAAGAAGAAGAAGAGAAGTCAATCTACATACAAAGCGCGCTCGAGCACGACACATAAACACCGCTCATAGACACGATATCTCGGCTCAATCGCCCGGTCGCACTCGTACAGTTCGGAGCAATGCGCTGACCCTTGCGCGATCGCCTAGCGTAGGTATAAAAAGTGAAGTACATCCATGAGATTGACTTCTGTACCTATTTATTTTGTGGTAGTACCTACACAGTTATCTAAATACAATCGCGGGCATCTTGTTGGGCATTTGTTCAAATGTTGACATTTGTGTTGTAGATAAACACAAACATCAATCTTATGAATCTAATAATGAGAAATAAAATTGTTTATTTGTTGGGAAGAGGTATTTCTGGTTTATTGAGGTGGATTAATTTTAATCACGAAATAAGTCTATACTAATAAATGTAAAGTGTGTTTTTTTGTTTTAATGTTTTTTTTGTTTGTAGGAGGTAATCTCTGGAAGTACTGGTCCGATTGCTAAAAATTTTACACCGATAGAAAGCTGCTTTATTCCTGAGTGACATAGGCTACATTTTATATGTACGCGGTCGAAGTCGCGGACAAAAGCTAGTATATTATAATTTCCATGGGAAGTTCAAGGAAGCAGGACTGATTTGAATCAAAAATATTTAATTATAGGAGAAACTGACTAACAACGCACAACCAAAACTATTGAGACTAGAAGCGTGAAATTTTGTAAAAGGTTCTCTGTTACGACGAGTACTAAAATTCACCCCCTAAAGGAGTGAAGCGGGAATCCTAAGTTTTTTTTTTGTAAAGCCTACTTTCAAGCAGGCGAGGTCACTGGCATAAGCTAGTTCCAAATAAACTACGTGAAGCACTTTTGAATTGTCAAAATGTTGGTCAGTCAAAAAAGTTAATCGAAATTGCACATTTATTTATTTATTCTTCATGCAACACAAAGTACATAGGCGGACTTAATGCCTTAGACATTCTCTGCCAGTCAACCTAAGGTGGTGCAGAGACTACATGTTAGGCGCATAAAAATAAAATGTATTATGAAAACACGAGTAAAAAAGTATAATTACATATATTTAATATTTAAAATACACATACATAATTATATTTAATATAATATACATATGTACTACATATATATTAATATAAAGTAAGGACAGAAGTTTTGAGAGGATACTGCTATTGGTGTAGAAAATGATTCCGCAACTTCCGCTTAAATGCACACCGGCCTTTCGGCCGTCCTGATATGAAGAGGAAGCGCATTCCACAGAAGCATGGACTGTAAATAGAAGGAAGAGTGAATAAAATCAGAAGTATGAGAAGGACAGCGCAGAAGGAGATTGTTAGAAGAAAGCAGATTTCTTGCGTGTGAAGAACAAAGATATTGAACGTGAGTTATGAGATGGGATGCAGGCGTGGGAGAGTTAAGCAGAGAGAAAAGAGTAGTCAGAGCGCGCAAAGTTCTTCTCTGGCGAATAAGCAACCATTTAAGCTCAGACCTGAAGTTCGACACATGGTCATATTTCCTCAGGTTAAATATGAACCGGATGCAGTTATTAAGGAGTCTATCAAGCTTATCCAGCAAGACCGCATTCAGGTCAAAGTAACACACGTCACCATAGTCAACAATAGGGAAAATCAAAGTCTGCACAAGCATTGTTTTCATCTTTGCAGGTAAACATTCCAACATTCCAAAGCGTAGACCCTTATGGCGAAGAACGAGCAAGAAACTCCCTGGGATTTCCTCTGTACTTACTAAACTACTAGAGCTGTGTATTTATTTAATCTTCATGCAACACAAAAGTACAAAGGTGGACTCAATGCTTTACTTGCTTTTTGTTTGAAATGAATTAGCTCAAAAACTGCTCGATTTTAACAATTCTTCCACTCGTAGAATGCTATTTTATCACTGACATAAGCTGAATATTTTCTACATTCTCGCAGACGAAGCCGCTGGCAGAAGCTAGCACATGAAGAGGAAAGATTTGTAACTTATCTTTGTAACGAATAAATTCAAAAACTATTAGACCGATTTTAGAAATTATTTTACTAGTAGAATGCCACTTCATCACTTTCACGTGGGTGAAGGCTCTGGTGAAGCTAGTGACAGAGAAAAAAGCTTTTTATTCCTAAATTAAGTATTTTTTTTCAAGAAAAACGTGTTGCGATCAGATTTTTCTGTTAATAAACGAGCCTTGGATTTTTCCAACTATGCTGGGCGGTCGGTTTTCAGTAGTGACCGACTGAAATACGATTAGCAGCCGAAACCTTCAGCGGCTTCGACTTTGACTTTTTTCCAGTTTTAGCCATAACCGAAACTGATGCGGTTTCAGAAAAACAGACAAAAAATAAAAATAATATTTCGACACAATTATCCCTAACTATATATTTTCGATAGTGTTATGCTTATTTAAATAGATAGAACAAAGAAGAATAGATAAAATAAAGTGTAATAAATCGACGATTTCATAAAAATCATAAAACTTGTAGATGAACGAGTCAGTCAGTTTTTAGGTACCTATCTATCACAACTCAAAGAATATTTACCCACTTTTTGGCCGAAACTAAAATTCCAGCCGAAAACAAATTTTTGGCCGAAAACAGCCGAAGCTGAACTTTTAGTTTTCAGTCTTCAGCTGAATTCCAGTATTTTAAATAGAGCGTCTCCTTTGTGCCGACCACATCAGTTATTCTACCTGTAGGTATATATCCTGAGTATCACCATACCCCTTGGCAAGACTGGCTCAAGATTTGTTGGCTTCCAAATAGCCGTAGCGGCTGTCAAAGACCAGATAAAAAATCTTAACAATGTTTAAACTTTTCCCCTTGAACTAATCACAAGCGATCGTCCCCATTTACATTGAAAGACCTTAACTTCATTAACGTAACGAGATAGTATCAACGAAAATGTCACATCGAGTTTCCTTACGAACAAAAGTTATAATTCAGGCTATTGTCCCAGTCTTCATAATACAAAATACATCCCTATTCATTCGCAGCTTTGTACAATCGCGCCCCTTTCCTCAAAACTGCTTCACCCCCCCTCGGTCGGTACGGAAGCACGTGTATCGTATATCCTGCTCTCACTTGTACTATCTGCAATCTCGCCCTCTCTTTCCACCGCCGACGACCAGCGCACGCATTGCAGGTGAACCGATGATTTTCGTTCAGTCGTGTTCCGAACGTCGCGTGGGCGGTACGCTGTCGTTCGCTCTACGTTTCCCGCGAAAATTTTACGTACGATTTAATTTAAAATCGTAATTTTCTTAGATAATACGTTGATATCGCGTTCTGCTATTGTTAATGTTCAGTTGATGTGTGGCGTTGATTAATTTGTTTAAAACTGTACTGTGGTGTAAAGAATTGTGCTTCCACCGCCAGGAGCGGCTGTTCGGATTAATTTTTTTTCGTGTTCATCTATATAAAAGTGAGTACATGTTTTGTATTTAGGTTAGATTCGTCTAGGAATAGTGGTACTGTTGTGAAGAAAAAAAATCTTACGGCTACTTTATGTAAACAACAGAAAAAAAAATCTGATAAGAAATGCTATAAAACAAAACCGGTTGAAATTTATTTTTTCAAGTACATAAAATTTTCCAGGAAGATAGAATATAAAATTGAATAAAACATTTTATCTGAAACACAAGAAAATTGTCCTGAATTTTGAAATCTATTTCAAACCTGTCAACGATAACAAGAAGAATTTGCAAATGTTTATTTTTCCAAACCCAAAAACATCAATGTATAATGACAGCAATAGAATATTCATTCGCCGACCCGAAAGTTTATTTGATAAAATATTGACGCTATATCTCCACGGGGTCGGTTCAAATTCGCTTCTCGGACTTAATAAGGATCGTAGAAAATTCAAGTTAAGGTTTACAAATTCTGTCTTCTAATAAATAACCGAATTAATAGCGATACCAAACTTCGAACTTTGAAGTCTCAATTCGCGATATTCTTATTTGAATAATTTTGATTCCAAACTCAAGCGTGTCGATCCCAAGTGACGGTTAATTTAATTCTGTTCTCATTTCGTGTTCTATATTCAATTTCATTCAATTGAGTTTTAAGCCAGTATTTCGAATGTAAAATTAAAAACCTACGTTTGTATTGTTTTTTTTTTTACTCTATGCCATGGCAATGGTCTTTGTCCTCGGTATCATATTATTTTAATTCCGTCTGTAATTTTTGTGACGGGCTTAGTGCCAAATTGTTTTTACTTTTTCCAGAGCATTAGAATTTGTGTGATTGCCTTCATTGTTTACAGTACTCTGTAATTTCTGCGATGAACGCGTGTAATTGGAGCAGATTAACGAAACCACAACTTACAGCAATTAATTCGAGACATTTTATTGTAAACACAATAGAAAGTTATGACACATCGTATAGTTTATTGCAATCATTTATTTTGCTCGGAAAATCGTGTCAGTGTTGACAAAAAATCTTGTTAGCAACATGCTCGATCACTTCCGATGCACAAAAACTATAAAATTAAAGAATGATTCCATGAAATTATTGTTAAAGGACGCAGAGAACACTAAATTATTGTAGCAGGTGCATGAGCCTAGCAGAGATTCGAATTAGATTGTTTAACAGTAACAAATAGCTGCTCATAATAAAATATATAATCAACGTCTTTGCATACATCTAAGAGTATAAAATATGTGCAGAAAAGAATCCCTATTTCACCTCGTCTAAATTCATTAGTATAATCATCATACATATTCTGCGCTTCTCGCCTTATTACGAAAACCCGACGAAGCAAATTTTTCTCAGTATTCATTTCATTTCTATTCTCGTCTACAGTTTATTCACATTTTGTTATAACAGAAATGAAAAAGTAATATCATGTGACTTTCTACGTTAACTCGTCCTTAGTTCAATTAGTTTGTATTATAATGTTTTCTTGTTTAGCAACTTCGATACATTGTGCAACTTCATATTCAATGATTTCACACATATATCTGAATGCAATGTTTTGAATTTCTATTCAAACATGCAGACGATCTCCAACCTTTTAATTATTTAGTTCATTTGAAAATCAATCACATATAAAACTAGACAGTTATTATCCAATAGCAGTTTAAATGTGCTCGTTAACATCTAAAACAATGCAGCAAAAAAAATATATTACGGAAACACTGACTGTACCACATGTTGGTAGTGTTAGTACAGTCGAATTCATTATACTATAAATAACAATCAGTACACGACCAGCAGACGGACAAAAAGGCAAACTAAATAATACTAATGCATGCCTAACGATTGTCGCTTTGACTTGTAAAGTCGAACTAGAAACTCGGGCTATTTTGGACACACATCCGACTACACCGCGACAGATAGTTGGCCGTCGCCAAACTTTCCGTATTTTATTTTCGTTTAAAAAAATCTTCTGTCCGCAATCCTTTTGTTACAGCATCGGTCTTTATTTTATTTTTTAATGTGTCCACGTTGCCAAGCCATAGTTAAATCGAAATTGTTGGAGAGATTTATAATATAATTTGTGAGGTATACAGCTGCTATCCCCATTATTATCTTGAAACACTAATGGTCTGGATTGCTCAACGCTTTTGTTAATGGTGTGATAATTAATCTATGTTTAAAAGCGCATTATTCTAAAAGTTAACCATGGTACTGAAAAATTTAGGGGATAACGTAAAATTTGATAAGGTGTCGCAGTTCTGGTTTTATTTTTTATTTGAGATTACTGAACTAATTAATTGTTGATTATAATCCTATGATTGTTTTAAGAAATTACAGTTACCAAAAAAATTCTTAGTTTTATATTCTAATTTATTTACCGTTGTTTTCCTAGTATTCTTCATCTTATCTGAATGTGTCATCTTGAGAATGCTCCATTTAGATTCCTCAAGATTATCAAGCCAAAACATCATTCTTACGGATTTTCATAATGTAATCTAGCTGCAGTTTCATCTAACGTTTATTTATCGTTTCAACTCAAACATACGATTCCAAAAAATAGCCTACTGGCTTTCGTGTTTATTGAAACGAATATTTGAAAATTCTGAAAACCTTTCATGCCGATACCGTTTCACCGATGACGCGAATTTTATGATCTAATTCATGCAAAAAAAAAAGTAGGAATCCCGATGCGGGAGCGGTTTTCATCGGAGTACAAATTAGTTTAGCCAAAACTGCGATATTGGCGTTAAAAATTTAACTGGATTTTCGAAGATTGCTCCGGTTTGAACTATTTCTATTTTCATCTGGAGAAGACTTTGATGTATCATTGAAAACGGTCTGAACCGTTTCGGAAGTTACTTTTATTGCATAAACAAACTGCAAATTAAAGCTCAACCTGAAAACATTTAACTTTGATGTCGTAATATTATTAGCTGGAAATGTAAGCCAAATATTGATGTGATGGATTGGTTGAGTGGTGACTGATGAGTAAAAATCTGACCTTAAAATAATATACAAATGTATCGCTTGAACAGCAAAAGTTCGAGGAAAATACTTGTGTATTTGAACGCAACATGTGCAAATGTGCAAATATACAATGCATAAAAGGAATTTACGTGACTAAAAACTCCATTTCTAAAAATAGCATGCAACATCACATTTATTTTGGTTCGTAACGGAAAAATCTAGAAATAAAAAGGGAAGGCCTGACTCATCAATGCCCAGCTTTAACCCTTAGGGCTATATTTGTGTTGGTTAGTGAAATATAAAACTAAGCTACCAAACTAGACACCATACAGACACCAGAGTTGCCACACGTCCGAGCTGGTCGCGTCACCAAATTGGTTTCGCAACCAAACATACCAGGTGAGTAACTCTCTATAGAGCTGTATACATTTTGTTGGTAGCGGCGACTGGTCGCTTCGCCATGGTGTCTCGGTGAAATATAGCCCTTAAACAGAGAAAGTTATTTTTTTTTAACAAGTTTTATTTTTAAATTGTAAACAAGAAATATGAATGAATTTTTACAATTTTAACCCCAATGAGAGTAAAAGAAAAGATTAGAAAGAATCGCGGATATAAACTAGTAAAATATGAGCTCGTTGTAAAAATAAAACATCAGACAGAAGTGAAATAACCAACACAATCAAGAATTAAAATATGTAAGCAAAGAACAAAAAAAAGACATAACAAGCAATATTATTAATACCCCATTTAACCTCAATAAAAATAACCCCCAAAATGAAATTGCTTGAGGCAGTCTTGGAATTTAAAGAATACTTCGCGACCTCATTACGTTTGTAAAAGAAAATAAAAATGTAGGTACTCTTGATAACCGTTCCAAAAAAATGTCCGTCAAAGATGATAGCACTTTTGTCGTCAGTGTTTGACTACCCTTCAGTTAAGACAACATAGACGTGGAGGATCAAGAAAAACGATTGTTTGCTTGTCATAATGTCAAAAATTCAAATTATTTTCGTGTCTAGTTGAGTTGGAATTTGTTCAGGTCGTTGCTTTTTCGTTGGTTTTATTTCTCTCAGTTTGCGTGGTAACAGATTTTTAAATATTGCTCATAGATTTTTACATGTTGCAATTGCCATATTGCACATGGTACCTAGTTATAAATTAAATGTATGGTTTATAGAAATGATATCGCCTGCCAACATCCTCTACTGGGGTATCCTAATCAAACTAATATTATAGTATTAGGCGAAAGTTTATGAGTGTGTATATTTGTTACTCCTTCAGGGAACAACTGCAGAAGAAATTTGGATAAAATTTGGCACACGGGTAGATAATCTTGGAATAGCACAAAGGATATTTTTTATCCCGGGAGTATGTTTTCTTGGGATAATTTTTACCTTTACAAAAGCGAAGCCGCTAGGAGAAGCTTATGATTCATATAACAGTAGATAAGAACAGTAATTGCCAATATCTTTATTATAGCTTGCCAAAATCTATGCGGTTTATAGTATTATAATGATAAGGAGGCAACTGTATACATGTAATGTAACTGTTTATATTTGCGTGGTGCCAAATTATAACATTTTCAGATTTATTCATTTTGTAGCTATTGTCTATACATTACGAAATTTCTCACTAGGTACTGTAACAATACGAGATATTGAGGATAAACATTTATTATCCTGTTATAAGCTAAACATTACTTTAAAAATAAAATTGATTCGTATCTCTAAATATTTCATTAAATATTTTAACGTTTCATGTAGTATCAATGTTTTTAACTGCTTTAATATATTTAATTACTTCATTGACGTACACTGGCATGAACATTAATTCTAGCTTTAATATCTTCGATTTCCAATTAGTATTCTCACGCACATCTAGCATGCTATAAGCTGGTTATCCCATCATAAGGTCTATGTTTCTGTGCCTTTGTAAATAATTCTACAGTTATCATTACGATGTCTTTTCTAAACTAATCAACGACGTATTGATTTTTAACATATTTCATCAATAACTTTATTAATAGCATCCATTACTCTGTAAGTATCAGTATCTAAACTTTTATCTCCTATATTAGTCATCGATTTTACATTTTCTTCACATTCATCATCATCATCATCAAAATCAATTTTCACGTCATAATATTGAAGAAATTAATCCATTAAAATTCATTTGGCTATACGTTTTAAACTCCACCGGTGATTGTTATTCTAACACGATATTGTGTACTTTGAGCGTTAAATGTTTATTTCAACGATCTATAGTATCCACAGACCACTGAGCATCTCGATACGGCAGGCGACACCGAGTTAATGCAAATAAAGTACTCGTACATAAGTTCATAAATAAATTCCGTGAGATTGTAAACCCATCTCAATAAGTGACGGTTTATAACTTTTTATTTTGAAATTATCTCTTGATAAAATATTGAGAGTTTATAATGCCACAAGATTTATTACAAGCCTACATGTTTATTATAATTTAAAAAGATACAGATACTAAGCGTTTCAGAGGGTTCATTACTGTTTCACCAAAACTAAATTGCCAACTTTTTAGTTAACAACCAAAGTTTCGTATAGGCACTATTTATTTGACAAACAATTAATTCTGTGAATATTTTATTTTATAAACACTCATTCTACACACATTTATTTGGCAAGTGCTTCTCATTACAAATATCTCGAATGATTAACGTATACACTTTTCATTGAGATAAAAGAATCTGATTCTTTTGGAAAAATCAAGTTCTTTCTTAGTACTGAAGTTCTTTAGTACCTAATACTGAAGCTCTTTAGTTATGGCATTTCGAGGTAATTCCGAGGTCTATGATCACATCCTATAGACGTGCGTCTACTGTGCGCGCAGCTTGAAATGTTTATAAAATATTTATAGGTTTTGTTTTGTTATTTTTGGATTTAGATGCTTTTATTTTACCTGACTCTATGGCTTATGTTTATTGTGTTAGAAAATAATTAATTTTATAAATATACGAGTATAAAGACAAGTTGATTGATGTGTTTTTGTTTATTTTGAGAAATGGGGTCGTCCAGTTTACCTTGTTATACTCGTAATAGGATATTTATGAAAATTTTATCCCGAACTTGTGTTACAAAAATAACACAAGTTCGCTGACACTTTTTAATATAACTCTTTTTTTGCGAGTTCTTTTCATAGCTCTCTATTATACAATCGTTTCGCGAATCGTTATGTAAAATTCGCATACTTTTTTTTTATAAATTTTGTATAAACAAAACCAATGTTCTACAAAATCATTTGAATAGGTTACTTCTAGGCAAACGTACTTCATCTTCGATCACATCATCGCTTACCTATATAAACTAATAAACAAATAAATAAAATTGGAGTGTCTGTTTGTAATATCAAGATACGAGTTTTTTACTAAATGTTTTATATGAAAGAAAATTCAGTATGTGTACTTGTAACAAAAAAAAAACTTTTTTTCTTTCACTGTTACATACCTGCCGTTATCAGAAGTAACTTAGGCTTTTATTTAAAAAAATATATTATGGTTCCAGGTACACAAAACTGACCGAATGGCATTTTACTATTATACAGTACAATTCACGAATGATGGCGTCCGTTTGCGCAGAAGGCTGCGCAGTAACGTGTTTTAGGAACCAAATGGCGACATGCGTGTGCGAGAAGAGTGTAGTACGCGCGAACGTTCGCAAAGGCTAACTTCACGGCCGCCATCATACGTGAATTGTACTGTACAATCTGTTGCGTACAAAATCAAAATCAACAAATGCGAAACATAATATTAATGGTTATATGCTCCATCTGTTTAGGTAGTTAACTAAATGTAAACAATCTTAACATGTCTTTTAACTAAAAAAATGTCTAAAAATTTAATTTAACATTAACAGTTAGATATTTACTTAAACCGATGTTACTAAGGTAATTAACTAAATTTAAATAATCTTTGTATGTCTTTTATACGACTTAAGTACACTAATATTATAAAACGGGAAAATGTGTATTTTTGTGTGTATGTTTGTAATGAATAAACTCAAAAACTACTCTGCGGATTACATAAATTCTTTCACCATTGGAAAGCTACATTCAACTTTGAGTAACATAGGTTATATTTATTGCCCGTGCAAAGCCGGGACGGGTCGCTAGTTTTAAATAAAAATACATATCAAGATTATTTACGTTTAGTTAACTACCTAAACAAGAGTATAGTTCAAGATAACCTTGAACTGACATCACAAAATCATTCATCCTCACATAATCCAACTTATCAAGGCCTTGTAGAGCATAGATTAACGCTTAATCCTAACAAAAAAAAAATAATTGTTTATGTAACGAAAATGTTGATAAAAACGATTAACATATCAACAAAGCGTGGAACCATAGAGTAGCAATTTATTTTAGACTAGCTGTGCCCGCGACTTCGTTCGCATGGACTACAGGATTTTGAATTTATTTTTTCTAAAATAAAAGTAGCCTATGTTACTCCTTATTACATCAGCTACCTGCCAAAATAAGTCCCTTCAAAATCGGTCCAGCCATTTCAGAGATTATCCCGGACAAACAGACAGTCAGACAAAAATTGTAAAAAATGTTATTTTGGTGTATGTACCGTATATAATATATATTCATATGCATGTAGTAAAAAGCAGTTATTTCAATATTACAAACAGACACACCAATTTTATTTATATGTACAGACTAGCTTTTATCACTGGCTTCGCCCGCATCCCTATGTCACTCAGTAGTAATAAATAGCACTTTATTGCTGAAAGGTTTTTTTTTAATCAGCTACTACACCGATTAAAAAAAAATCTTTCAACAATAAAATGCTATTTATTACTTTTTGAGTTTATTCATTATTAGCTACTCCCAGTGGCTTCGTCCTTGTTAAAATAGAAAATTATCCCCTGGGAACATATTTCTGAGACAAAAGGTATTCTATTATGCGATTCCTGGGCATGGTACACCCGTCTACCAAGTTTCATTGAAATCTATTTAACCGTTCAAGTATGATGAAGTAACAAACATACACACGATTGGCCTGTTGGTCTAGTGGTTAGTGGCCCTGACTGCTTTACCGCAGGTCGTGGGTTCGATTCCCACCCAGGACAAATGTTTGTGATGTACATGATCATTTGTTCTGTGTCTGGGTGTAATTTATCTATAATATGTATGTATTTAGAAATATATAAGTATGTTTATCAGTTGTCTAGTACTCATAACAAATGCTCTGCTTAGCTTGGGACTAGACGGCGTTGTGTGATAGTTGTGGAATATTATATTATTATTATTTCAATTACTTACACACACTCACAGAATGTTACCATCATATTACCAGAGTAGTACAGTCCGTTTTTGTCAATTTTACTTAAAGTACACTTATAAAACAAAACTAATTCTCAAATTCAGTTGAAAACCAGCGTTTGGCAACTACTATGTAGTTGTTTGGTATTTTGCTGAAATAGAATAGATATTTATAATATGGCGTATTCGTGAGACGCATAATGTTAGTGTTTTTTTTAATCTTTAGTTTCCATATAGGTCTCTATCTACTTATTTCTCTACTCCGCCGCTGGGATTCTGATCCCGATTTCCGGCCATCGTAGGCGCGGGCTTGCGGACAGTGAGCAATGGGTAGCTCGCTGTCCGGCCGTTCGGTAACTGTCCGGACCAAGTCCAAGTCGTCGACGGCGCGCACTGTTCCCGTGCGCCTCAAGGAGTTGTCAGCAACAGTAGGGACCCAGCCGGGTCGAAGCCTACTGGAGCCAGGGTTATCTGAAAGGGAACTCGAGCCCCGGTATGAAGGCTAGAAGGAACAGGGTGGGTCGTTTAGTCAGTAAAAGTCTGACACTGTCTCCCGCTCCGCCCAAGAGCAGGGGTTGTCATTGGATGATTTTTCCCACCATAATAAATGTGCTTACTTTCTTTGTATGCTTTGTTCCCATTGTTAAAGACCGTCTCTGAAGTTTCTACTGTAAATAAAACCACAATGTGCAGGTGTCTGTATAAAATACTTATTGCACATTACAGGTACAGGGCAAAGTTCACGCACGTGTGTTTCTGTAGTGCACGAAGCTGTAACAGGTTTTGAGATGCCCGAGGTTGCCATAGTAACCCATTTAGGAACTAGAATACACAATTGTTTAAACTAGTGAATGAATGGCCTGTTGGTCTTCTTGTTAGTGGCCCTGAATGCTATGCCGGAGGTCGTGTGTTCGATTCCCACCCAAGATTCATGTTTGTAGAATGAGCAAGGGGTGTAATATTAATTAAATGTATAATTATAATACATGTATGTATTTAAAAATGTATAGGTATGTTTATCAGTTGTCTAGCAAAGGTTTTGCTTAGTATGGGATTAGATGGCGCTGTGTGAAAGTTGCGGAATATTATTATTATAATGTAGCTATCTTCTTCTTCTTTCGTGTCGATCTGACTCAATTCTGGTCCGACCAATAATTTAGCCACCTGGATAACTCTGTCATTGGCTAGGAGCCTCTGCGCAAAATTTCAGCTTCTAATTTTGCTTTTTATATAAACAAAAGATTATTCTATACATATTCTCTGGTCTGCAGCCCCTTGAAGCTGTGGAAAAATCAAAAGGATACGGCCGTTTATGTTGCAAAAAATGTACTTATAATATATTTCGATACTCTCAAGGGAACAACATTCATAGGATACTTCCTGTTGATCTAGAATCCTGAATTTAGCATAAAGACCATGCTCATAGCACAAGTAAAGGAAAAAATCTGAAAACTGTAAATTTGTAATTAGGTACGTCACACGATTCGGAAAAGTCGTCGTAATTCAATTCGGGAATTGAACTGCTTTCATAGGTAAGTTTGTACGGAACCCTCAGTGCGCGAGTCCGACTCGCACTTGCCGAGTTTTTTTCTTAAACAAACTACGGCACAGTTTTACAAAATCTTTTCCCACAGAAAAGTATATGTACCTATTTTAGTTTTCTGCATACCTATTACGATTTATTATGTACACTTCCACACGGTACCCGATAATTGCATTCAACACATACCCGCCAAGCACTAATGACAACCATTTTCAGAGAAAAATCTATTAACCTGCCGAGTCTTAAGTAAAAAATGCGTCCCTTCGCCCAGCATCTGTTAAAATAACTCTGTCGGAGAAACTCTACACTTTCTTACTGAAATACTTTACAATGGACATACAATTTTCCATAAATATCTTTAGAACTATGGCGGACACTTTTGTTAACAGTTTGCCTTTAACATCTTAATTTATTGCTCAATTATTGCGATTATCTAGTGTAACAACGACGACGACTCTTTCATTATAATTTAAAGCGTTTTGAATTGTAAAGGGCGGTGTTCACTGTGGGTTTTGTCTTACACAGTTTTAAGATTATTATTTTATGGTACCTAGTCTAGTTTTCGTATTTAGTTAGATTGCAGCTCATGTTAAATAGGTGCCCTTTTCCCTTGCCCAGCCTTATATTTTTTCTTTTTACAATTTTTTAATGTATTATTTGGTTTTAATAAGTTTTTTCATGGCACAACAGTTTTTTTTTCGTTCTTTATTTTTCTTTCCTTCTGTCTTATTTTTTTTTCTTACTCTTTTTTTTAGTTTTAAGCTAAAATTGCCCTTTAACGTCTTAATTTATTGCTCAATTATTGCGATTATCTAGTGTAACAACGGCGACGACTATTTCATTATAATTTAAAGCGTTTTGAATTGTAAAGGGCGGTGTTCACTGTGGCTTTTGTCTTACACAGTTTTAAGATTATTATTTTATGGTAGTCTAATTTTCGTATTTAGTTAGATTGCAGCTCATGTTAAATAGGTGCCCTTTTCCCTTGCCCAGCCTTATATTTTTTCTTTTTACATTTTTTTAAATGTATTATTTGGTTTTAAAAAGTTTGTTCATGGCACAACAGTTTTTTTTTTCGTTCTTTATTTTTCTTTCCTTCTGTCTTATTTTTTTTTCTTACTCTTTTTTTTAGTTTTAAGCTAAAATTGCCCTTTAACGTCTTAATTTATTACTCAATTATTGCGATTATCTAGTGTAACAACGGCGACGACTATTTCATTATAATTTAAAGCGTTTTGAATTGTAAAGGGCGGTGTTCACTGTGGGTTTTGTCTTACACATTTTTAAGATTATTATTTTTTTTTTCTTATGTATGATTTGGTTTTAATAAGTTTGTTCATGGCACAACAGTTTTTTTTTTCGTTCTTTATTTTTCTTTCCTTTTGTCTTATTTTTTTTTCTCACTCTTTTTTTTAGATTCAAGCTTAAATTGCCCTTTAACATCTTAACCTTTCAATCGTGGAAATCACAAACACAATAGAAAGACAATAGGTGCGCGAACGCCGGCGTTCGCTTGGGGTTTAATGAATTGCTCAATTATTGCGATTATCTAGTGTAACAACGGCGATAACTATTTCATCGTAACTTAATGCGTTTTCAATTGTAAAGGGCGGTGTTCACTGTGGGTTTGTCTTTTACTGTTTTAAAAATTTTATTGTTATTTTTATTTGTAGTTGTTATATTTAGTTTAATCGCAGCCTATACTGAGTTAGGCGCTCTTTTGACCTCAGACAGATTTAAAAATTTTTGTGTTTTATTTTTATTACTGTTTCGTAAGTATCACACGGTTTTCATAAGTGGTTTGATGCAAAACTATTTTTTCATTTTTTTTTCTTTCGTTCTTTTCTTTTTTTCTTATATTTTTTAGCTTCGAGATGAAATATTTTAGGTTATATATTAAAATATATAATGCCAATTTTGTTTATATAATTCTTGGCTAAATATACGATTGAAATGGAGATGAAAAACGAGGTCAACACACTAGCCGATGACATCTTGTAAACTTCATAGTCTAGTCCTATTTTTAGTTTATTTAAACCAAAAATAAACTACTGCTTACTAATGGCTTCGAACATAGTCCGCACCTAAAACTGAATTCGTCTGAAACTATATTTTCGTCGTTATGGAAAAAACGATTAAAAATATGGCTGGTAATATTAATTTTCGCAGTTAAATAGTGAGGCGATTAAAAAGTTACGTGCTAGACAGTAAACGGGCGGTGAGTCGTAAAAACTTTGTTTAGCTGAATAAAATTAATTTCACTATTTTATTGTTGGTGAAACTTTTTTTTATTTATCCATACTAATATTATTAAATGCTGTCGAGGTCGACCGCGGCGAAGGTGGTGTGACGATTTCGACGACTCTTCGACGAAAACTTGGCCAGAGATCGCCCTATACTGACAGGTTTGGAAAGAGAAAGGGGAGCCCTTTGCCTTTGGCACAAAATATATTTAAAAAAAAAATTATAAATGCGGAACTAATTCTTCCTGTATTTTAACCTCTTCATGTTTTAATGGGCAAATGGGTTTCAATGGAAATTGGCACACGGATAGTCCATACTCTGAGATAGAACGTTGGATGCCCCGTTTACACGTGGGCCCAGACTCGGTCAATCGCCGTTCTATTAACGGGGAGGCTAGGTCAAAGTGTAAACGGGACATTACCTGTTTTACCGTTTGGAGTATGTTTCCTGGGAACAATTTTCGACTTTCACTCGGGCGAAGCCGCTGGCAGAATATAGTGTGAAAATAATGAAATATAACCTTAGTAATATTAATATTACTAAGTGTTACTGTAATATTGTTTATGAGCTGAATAAAATTTGAGCCCGTCATAAAATGTGGATTTGTACTTTTTACTAAAATAATTATAAAAAAGTTGATTTAACGGTTTGTGTACGTGACTCCAAGTGTGTGAAAGGGCTAGCCTTGTTGATAAATTAAAATAAATTAACAATAAACATTAATTCTCATCTCTAAACATCGCTCAAAAAGTTATCATTAAAACAAAACATTAAAATATCTAGTTACTCTAGTCCCTTCGGTCTCTTTTATTTAATATAACAGCATAAAACATTTTCTTTCTATATAAAATACATTACTTACGAAGAAATAAATAAAGTCACAATTACTTACTGGAAAAGCTTTCTTTGAAATTTTAGTAGACGGACATAAATAAATATAGAGCAAAGAATTTATATAATTATTTTCCTGTTACTCAAATAACTTAGACAATTTGTGACGATGACGAGATTACATATTTTTTGTTTTTGGGGTTCCGTTCCGTATCTCAAGCGGCAAAAACGGAATCCTTATAGAATCAGTTTGTAATTGTCTTCTGTCAAAACACTTTTTCTTTGAAACGCGTGGAGCTGATATTAAAATATCACCGAAAGGGCGCTCGAGCCCCGGTATGAAGGCTTGAAGGAACGGGATGGGTTTTTTAGTCAGTAAGAGTCTGACACTATCTCCCGCTCCGCCCAAGAGCGGGGGTTGTCATAAGATGATTTTTCCCATCGAAAAAAAAAAAAAAAATACCTACTGAGGTCTGCTGTCCTTTGCAATAAAAATCAAACTTCTAAGTCGACACAACCTAAAGACAAATCCGTTTATTGCTCCAATAAGGCGAATATTTTGACGCTTGCAAAGGAATAAAAACCTATAAGAGACTTCTCATTGACTTAGAATCATGAAATTTGACAAAAAACAATGCCATGTACAAGCAAAAAAAAATCCTTGGACTGTATATTTGTTGTTACATCATAAAATAATTATCTGTCTACTACTCAATTCGGATTTAAAACTATTTATATTGGTAAGTTTATACAGAACCCTCAGTGCGCTAGTCCGACTCACATCAGACTGTTTTTTTTTTAACGGTGTCCCTCTCCTAGATTTTTTCTTGTATCGTGGGTACGTTCACACAGTACACTAAGACCTGTAATAAGTCCGCAAAACTAATTACACGTAAGGTTTTATTAAACTTTCTGATCACTTATAAAGTCACAGGATCTTAATCAACTGTTTAACATAGCAGCAATTTTTTGCCGTCAATGTTTATTTTTTCTAATTTTCATTCAAGAATCTCAATGCATTGCTATGGAAACTGGTTTAGGAATAGTATATTATGGGCTATTTTTGTACCGCATAAGCTCTCGCATGAAAAAAGATGGACCATCGTAAGCCAGTTATGTTTGAGGGCAGGTGATCGGCTAAACCGCGGGTTAGCCGCGTCCGCACGCATGCACTAAGCTTAACATCTATTAATAAAGTACCTATAAGGAGTTGAAGGAACTATTCTATATATTATACGGACATTCTGAAATATTTTATCCTACGTGCTGGAATACCTTAAAGGGCATTTCCTTCGGTTAATTGGTCTTAGTCGCATACCGTTGGCGATAGAGTTGGGAGTTATCGAAAAAGTGAAGCTTATTTTTAACTAGTTTTTTCCCGCAGTTTCACTTGCAGTTAAATAGAATTTAAAGACGCATGTTTATACCTACCGGTGGCATATTGTTCCGCAGCTGATGTTAAATTAATTTTCATATCGCAAAAGAGAGCAATCCGGACTATTTATAAATTACATATTGACTCTGTCTTTACTAAAAGTCAATGAATGTGGTGATAACTCGGAATTTTCACACACACATTAGATTTTGGAAAGATTGACCGAATGATGGAATGATTGAGACCAATGTTTTTTTTTTTATCTGTTATAAACTAGTACTTGACTGCGATCCCGCCTGATGGTAAGCAGTGATGCAATCGTCGATGGTGAAACGCACTATCACACTTTATTAAGAGCCTATTCACTCTAGCCTTGAAGACACCTAAATTATAATCAGACGGGAAGACCGCAGCGGGCAAACTGTTCCAGTCCTTCGATGCACGCGGTATAAATGACAAGGTTAAACGCTTAGTCCGGACCGTAGAGGTTTCAACAACGTAAGGGTGGATGTATTTGACAGTTGCTGTAATTTTTCGATGAATTTGATATTTTTCTAGATTTTTTTACGATACTTAATAGTTATTCTGCTTTTATGGGTGGTGACGAGTCCAATAAAGCTAAGTTCATTAATTCAGTTCAGCTGATTTTAAATGTTTTTGAATGATGTAACTTATACAATTTGGTTTTATGTATATATGTCACCATAAAATTATAAATACCGTTTGGTTACAATCTATCGCGAGAGATTGTAAACTATCGAAAGATTCTGGGCCTTAACGCATTATCTTTCAGTACATTATAATCTAACGGTATTTGCAATTTTCATCATCATCATCATTTCAGCCGATAGATGTCCACTGTTGGACATAGGCCTCCCCCAAGCGTCGCCACAACGAATGATCATGTCAATTTTACGGTGACCTATACATACAGGACTTATTAGTATTATTTCTGATGCTTATACACTGATAACTCCAAATCTATCTCTTTCCATTTAGTCCATCCAAAGGTTGTCTGTACGAGATAACCCTGTGCAATAAGACTGCACATTTTATAATTGTTCGTTTTTCTTGTGCTTTTTATGAGATGATTATTATTAAATATAAACATTATTAGCTACTTATAATGAAACATTTTTTTGTTGATGAACCAGAACCGAAATGTCTGTCTGTCTGTCTGTCATTCTGTCGAAAAATGAAGAAGAGAGCCGAACCTGAATGAATTGAGACAAGCCTAGGCAAAGGAAGAAATTGTTTATTATTAATAAAAAAAAAACTCTTAACACCTTAATAATAAAAGTTCTAATATTAAGAACACAATTCAATCATGATTTGAAAGACACGTACCGCCATCTAGCGTCCTAAAGCAATTATCGTTTTTCTTCTCGCAGTACTTTTTTTTCTGAATTAAAGATATTCTATATCTTTTTCTGACTACGTGCCTACTATGCCAGACAACGAATTTGCAAAGTTTCATGATTATCGGCTCAGTGGTTTAGACGTGAAAAGGTAACAAACAAACAAACTTCCTTTCTTGTGTATGTGGGTATGTTTGTTATTTTTTCACGCTCAAACGACTGAACGGATTTCAATATTACTTGGTACACGGGTAGACCATATCATGAAATACCACATAGGAGAACGTTTTATCTCGGGAGTGTATTTCCTTTGGATAATTTTCTACTTTTACTGCCTGTACACGACTTCGGTCTTAGCAGCGAGCGGCGCAGTACAAATACAAATACAATATACAATACAATATTTCACAACTATCACACAGCGCCGTCTAGTCCCAAGCTAAGCAGAGCTTGTGTTATGGGTACTAGACGACTGATAAACATACTTAATATTTCTAAATACATACATATTATAGATAAATTACACCCAGACACAGAACAAATGATCGTGCTCATCACACAAACATTTGTCCTGGGTGGGAATCGAACCCACGACCTCCGGCATAGCAGTCAGGGTCACTAACCACTACACCAACAGGCCTGTCAAGTGTGCAGTGAGCTGGGCGGCATCGGTAAGCGGACGCGTGGCGCAATGAGCGGTGTCTCGTTGCATACTTCAATTATTTTCATACTTTTGTTCTTAGGCGCAAGGCAAGGTCGTGAACGGGCCGTTAAGCGGGCGAAGCCGCTGACACCAGCTAGTTTGTGATAATTATTAGTCCTAGGATGAATTAAATCGACTAATGCGAATGTCAAGGTGATAAAACTAGTGTTTTGAATTCGAAACGATTATATTAGAATATGTCAAATAAACTATCAATTCGAATTATTATTTATTCATACGCGATTGTTTTGACGATCAAATTCAGTGGCGTAGAAAAACTTGATTATTAAATCATATGGTTGGAGTTGTATTGTGTCAATTCTCAGATCGACAGGACCTAAAGTGCGGGAGTAAGTTTGTTATGAATAAAATATGTCTCACTACAGAGACGGAACTGTCCGGACTAGTGTTGCCACGTCCGTTTGTATAAAAATCGGGACAGATGGTGTAACAAATCGGGACTTAGGGTTTTAGATCGGCAGAAATATGTATATAATACTCGTAAATATTTTTAACAAAGACTTTTTTATGTAGGAAATTATCAAATGACTTCTCCCGCTCAGGGGTGGAACGAGAGGGCGTGTCAAACTTACTGAGTAAAACTCAGACTTCTTCAATCGCTCTTTGCGTTCCAGGGTTTTTGATTTATCGGGACATTTGGCGTCCCAAGGTGCAAATCAGGACGCGTCCACAGACCCCTAAAAATCAGGACATCACGCGCATATCGGGACGCCTGGCAAGACTATCCGGACCGAGCCCAAGTCGTCGACGGCGCGCACTGTTCCCGCGCGCCTCAAGGAGTTGTCAGCAACAGTAGGGGCCCAGCTGGGTCGAAGCCTACTGGGGCCAGGGTTAGTTACGAAAGAGTAGCTCAGCCCCGGTATGAAGGCACGAAGGAACGGGGTGGGTTTTTAGTCAGTAAGACTCTGACACTATCTCCCGCTCCGCCCAAGAGTGGGGGTTGTCATAAGATGATTTTCCCACCAGAAAAAAAAAGATCGACAGGACCTAAAGTGCGGGCGAAAGTTTGTTATGAATAAAATAGTACTACAGAGACGGAAAGCTTCGAAAAATCTCGATAAAAGCCGTGTAAGCCAGCGTTGGTAACGTTTGGCTTAACAGTTCCATGAACCAATATTCTTTGCTGATATTTTATTTATATTTTTCTGTCAGTACAGAAGCTAGTCTAAAAATATATATCTTTTTATATAAAAGAGGAAGCTGACTGACTGACATATCAATGCACAGCCGAACCTGCTGGGACTAGGATCGTGAAATCTGTCAGACGGCTTCTTTTTGTGACGTAGGCAAGTATTAAGAACCCTATCTACCTACGTCAAAATACAACCTTTAAAGGCGTATATAGGGTGACTGGTAATTAGTGTACAATACTTATATACACGTAATTGTGCTCATGATAACCAACAACTTTTACAAACATGAATTCGCGAAAAAAAAATCAGCTGTTCAGTACATTTATGTTCGCCTATTGTACTGAACAGCTGATATTTTTTTCGCTATCGGCTTTGCTCCCATAATAAAAATTGTTTATTATCATGAGCACAATCACGTGTTTAAGTATCGTACACTAATTGCCAGTCACCCTATTTAATAATAGCATGATCAGCCTTTTAATGTTCCCAATGCTACTCGAGCCTCCAGAGAGGGAATGGGCCGTAAACCACCACGCTGGCCTGTGCGGGTTGGTGGATGTCACATGTCTTCGATTTTTTTATTCTTGGACACGGTTTTCTCACGATGTTTTCCTTCACCGCTTTGAGAGCAGTTGTGATGAAATAAATTACACTAAGTAATGCGTCTGGCAGGTTTGAACCCTCGACCTACAGTAAATTGTTTTTATTTATTTATTTAAACTTCATGGATTTACTGTAGTGGTACCTAAATAGGTGGACTTAATGCAATAAAGCATTCTCTACCAGTCAAACTTTGGGTTATAAAACACAACATTGATTTCAATGTTTATATTGGAATATATTTTCAATATAATAGATTTAGTATCTCTATATTAATCTCGAATTTATTGACACATTTAAAATTATTCATGTATTTGTTTCAAAATTCTTGTTAGTAATATTAAGTTAATCCTTTAACATCCTTAAGCTTTTTTAAAGGAAAATATAAATGAACACGAAAGTTAAGATTTTTTGTGACCACTTTAATGCCAGTATTGCATGTGTTTTTCGTCCCTGGCATTTTATGTCGTGTCCTTTATAATTGAGGGCAGGTTTTTAAAATGAGTCACGTTGTCATACATAAACGACCTTTTTGTTTTCATATCAAAGTTAAACCACAGATCTGTTACAAATAAAACTTGATGCCTGTTCAAGCAAGAGGGATTGTCAGCCTTCTACTGACTAACACCTAATTATTATTTTTTTACAACTATCACATAACGCCGTCTAGTCCCAAGCTAAGCAGAGCTTGTGTTATGGGTACTAGACAAGTGATAAACATACTTATATATTTCTAAATACATAAATATTATAGATAAATTACACCCAGACACAGAACAAATGATTATGCTCATCACACAAACATTTGTCCTGAGTGGGAATCGAACCCACGATCTCCGACATAGCAGTTAGGGTCACTAACCACTAGACCAACAGGCCAGTCAAAAACACATGTTCCTTCATTTGCTCTTTGCATTCTAGGGCCACAGTAACTCTTTTCAACGTTCCCGGGCCATGGTACAGGCTATGGTCCGGAGCGAGGAGGAGTGGCAGGCGGTTGCCTCCATTTGCGAAGAAGTAATGCTATCAAAGGAGGGAGATGAACGCGCAAGGAAACGGCCCTTACGTCCCAGCCACCGTAGGCGCGGGTTTGCGGATGGCGACCCCACTTGACCTCCTCAGTTTTATTGAAATCTCTTTATGGTGCGTATGGAACCCTACGCGTTTTCGTCGAATCGGGCTTGGCCTGGAACTCAAACTTTGGAAGATGCATATAACTATCAGAGAATGCCTTTCAGCTGAAATGGTGATTATCATCACCGTCATCATCACTTCAGCCAAAAGACATCCACTGTTGGAAGGCCTCTCCAAAGTGGCTCCCATCGGATTTCCGCGACCCTCACCAGGTCATCGATCCACCTTAAGCCTTCCAATGCTGCGTCTTCCGGGTTCATATGGTGATAATGATCATCGCATCATCACCAGCCTTTTTAATGTTCCCACTGTTGGGACTCAGGCCTCCTCTCTAGGAGAGGGAATGGGCCATGATCCACCACGCGGGCCCAGTGCGTGTTGGTGAATGTCACATGTCTTCGAATTTTTGGTTCTAGGATATGCCGGTTTCCTCACGATGTTTTCCTTCACCGTTTTGAGAGCAGTGGTGATGAAATAAATTACACAAAGTAATGCGCCTGGCTGGGTTCGAACCCGCGACCTACAACTTGTAAGTCGGGGCCGTTACCACACGGCCACCACTGCTCTCTCTCTCTGATGATAATGATGTATAATAAAAATTTCGATAAAAACCACTACATCGATATTAAAAATGTCGACACGCACATTTCCCCAGCCCTATTTTGATAATAGTTTGCAGTGTAGCAAAGCAATAAATACCCTTCTAAGTTGAATCGTATGTCTTAAGATCAGATCATTAATTATGGCGTTGATACTCCTGACTAATTAGTTTCGCTTTATCTGTTTGTGCACGCACTACTTGAGGTGGCGACTTTTTTTCTGCCTTTACAAATAGGTATGGATTGAATCGTACGTTGATTTATTGGTGGCTATTTTTTTTGTTGGACTTGTGTATCGACTTATCTTGGGGTGTATACGGGGTACCAAACAACACCTATCGGGACCCAAGCCAACCTCACCTGCACGTGGTACACCCTGCTGACTAACACGAGGCTCTGGCGACCCGCCAACATGCACTGGACCAGCGTGGCGGGGTACGGTCCTATTCCCCACAAATGAACAGATTCGATGGATGCGGGACGCAAGGATCGTTCATTGTGGCGACACTTGGGGGAGGCCTATGTCCAACAGTGGACGTCAATCGGCTGAAATGATGATGATGATTGACTTATCTAATAGCTTCCCCCGCTCTAGGGTGGATCGAGGGGTAGACTTTTACTGACTAAAACCTGCCTATGTTCCTTGAGTTGCCCCTTGCGTTGTAGGGCTACGGGTTACCCTCTTGTAAGCGAATCCATCCAGTCCAGTAAGCTTCGACCCTGCTAGCCCCATACGGTTTTGCCGACATCACTTTGAAGAGCGCGTGGAACATTACGTCACAAAATAGTTAGGTACAGAAAACAATCTCATGTATGTACTTTACTTTTTATACCTACGCTCGGTGGACGCACACTGATGAGCATTTGAGCCGGAACTGTTCGACGAGCGGGCCGAGACGCTCCGAGATGTCGTGTCCGTGAGCGGTGTCTATGTGTGCGTTGCTTGAGCGCGCTTTATACGTAGATTGACTTCTCTACCTATCTATTTTGTGACTACGTGCCGTCGACGTTTACCGCACTTGTCATGATTTGACTGTATGTTTTCAATTTGGACTCGTGGTATTTAGGTTCAATTCCCTGATTAGGTTAAACATTGCTTTTTGTTATTAAAACAGTGTCATAATCTTCATGTTTGAATTCGTAAGACTCATACGTGCTTGTATCATAATAAAGTAAACCGATATAATAATTTTAACATTATTATTAATTGGCATTATTAACATTACTGAACAAAGAATTATTATGTATTGTAGTTGCATTATTCATTAAATAGGAAAACTCTTATTGTTTTGCAGATGGTGTAATAAAATTAAAATAATAATGCATTGCGGTTACGACTTATGATATTGTTTTTCAAATAAATAAATACGTGCTATGGAATTCACAATACATCATAGACACTATACAATATCTATACATCTTCCATACATATAAATAAAATTGGAGTGTCTTTTTGTAATATTGAAATAACTGCTTTTTACTACATGCATATGAATATATATACGGTACATACACCAAAAAAACATATTTTTTTAAAATTTTTGTCTGTCTGTCTGTTTGTCCGGGCTAATCTCTGAAATGGCTGGACCGATTTTGACGGGACTTTTTTGGCAGGCAGCGGATGTAATAAGGAGTAACATAGGCTACTTTTGTTTTAGAAAAAAAATAATTCAAAATCCTGTAGTCCACGCGAACGAAGTCGCTGGTACAGCTAGTTGGTAATAAGGCCTTTGTGAACAACACAAACATGTAGACGAAGGCAACAGCGGTAAATTTCCGGTACACGCATAATCGATAAGGTTTTCTGGGAGAGGGTTCATGGCGTAGAGTCTGTCAAATAAGTTAAACGAATTGGGTAATTATTAGGATTTAATTAAATCTGATGTAGTCAACACGAGTTCAATAATCAAGGTTGATTAAGAGATAGAGATCATTGTTAACTAACAGAAGAACCTTAAAAAAAGTATCGAATATAAGTATTTTTTAAATGATTAAATACAATTATACAAAATTCCCAAGTCGGTTGACTTATTAGACAGACTATAGAATTAAAATATTTTTTCTCTTCACAATCACTTTTACTTAACAGTACATATAATTAGGCAATTACAGACTTAGGTATATCATAATCCATCACAACTATACCAGGCCCGAGATAAACTTAAAATAAAGTACATTGACCTTTTCCTAATATCTCCAATATATCCAAGGTAACCGAAAAACCATAAATGAACTGTTTTTCAGAAAAGGTCACGATAGATGTCGATTCAAGACAACTTTATGTCTTTAATTCTGTTTTTTAACTTTTCAATCGTGTCTATTAGAGACACCCTGACCCTGACTGCTATGCCGGAGGTCGTGGGTTCGATTCCCACCCAGGACAAATGTTTGTGTGATCAGCATAATCATTTGTTGTGTGTCTGGGTGGTGATTTATCTATAATATGTGTGCATTTAGAAATATATAAGTATGTTTATCAGTTGTCTAGTTCCCATAACACAAGCTCTGCTTAGCTTGGGACAAGACGGCGTTGTGTGATAGTTGTGGAAAATTAAAAAAAATAAAATAAATAACAACGCGAACGCGTTCGCTTGGGGTTTAATGAATTAAATTAAAAATGTCAAAAAATGTAGGAGGGTCAATGACTTTTATTCCACGTTTATTTGCCGCCTACCTTAGTTATCTCGTCGGATTGCTCGACGGATTGCCCAAGACTTTTTTTTTTTCGGTGGTGAAAATCATCCAATGACAACCCCCGCCCATAGGCGGAGCGGGAGATAGTGTCAGACTCTTACTGACTTAAAAACCCACCCCGTTCCTTCAAGCCTTCATACCGGGGCTCGAGTTCCCTTTCGGATAACCCTGGCCCCAGTAGGCTTCGACCCGGCTGGGCCCCTGCTGTTGCTCCTTGAGGTGCGCGTGAACAGCGCGCGCCGTCGACGACTTGGGCTTGGTCCGGACAGTTACCGGACGGCTGGACAGCGAGCTACCTATTGCTCACTGTCCGCAAGTCCGCGCCTACGGTGGGATTGCCCAAGACTGCCATCTGTAAAAGTCGCCCCTCCAAACGGTGAAACTATACACATAAAAGACCATATTTCCCGCCATACAACGTTTATACAGGTACACGATTCGATTTGATTGCTACACCTTATTCGGAAAGCATAAGTGACCCGTGTCATATTGCCTTAATAATAAGAAGAAAATATGTGACTTCTAGTACCTGATTAAATATTTGTAGGTTAATTAAAAGACATCGTCTTTCTGTGAAAGTTTATATTTTGTCAACCTTTACTTATTTACTACCACTGTGCCTGCGACTTTCTTTTGCGAGAATCATCATCATCATATCAGCCGATAGACGTCCACTGTTGGACATAGGCTTCCCCCAAATATCGCCACAATCCTGCGCCCATGACCCCTATCCCCGATGGATGTCCCGCATCCATCCACAGTCCACCTTGTAGGAGGCCTTCTGGCGCTACGTCTTCCGGTACGCGGTCGTCACTCCAGAACCTTTCGGCCCCAACGGCCATCTGTTCTGCGAGCAATGTGCCCTGCCCATTGCCACTTAAGTTTGCGAGAATGTTTTCATAAAAACTTTAACAGCCTGTATTTTTGAGGTTATTTTTGAAAAACTAATAATGACAGTATTTATTATTAATTTTGATTGATAGAATGAATGCCAAGTTTCAAGTTTATTATCCCAAGAAATAAGATTCTCCATACAATCTTTAAAACCTCCTAAATTTTTCTATTGGGGGTAGTTCTGAAAACAAACAATGAAACCTTTATTATTTACTTAGGTTACTATTTATACTAATTTTCAAGGATATAAACACTGGTACATAGAATTAGATTTTGCATACAAAAAAAATACCCCCTTTTTCATCTTCTTAAGGCGTATAGTTCCTTGAACCATCTGGCCGAAATTATGTGAAAGCAACTCTCGCACTCGCCTAGGGGGCAGTACGCAAATCTGTGCATTTATTTGCGGCAGCAGCGCCCGGAAAGCGCTTTAAATCCATTTTCTCTGCGAGATATTGATTGATTAACATATGCAATGTTCACTTTGAAGAATATTTAACCAACAATTTTTATGTGTAAAAATGTTTCTAAAGGTCCAAGTCGTTTCGAAGGAATAGGGAAAAGTTGCGAAAAGTTGCGAAATTGCTAAATTTTTTTTTTTTGTCAAAAGTATTAATTGCACGAAAAAATCAAATGTTGATATTATTGTTCATGAATCTGTAATAAACATATATTTTTTTCAAACCAATTGACCTAGCCGTTACGGAGGAGTAGGCCTCAGAAAATCACTGTTTTATGGCACTTTTCGGGCGCTTGGCCCTTAAAGATTGAATTTCCAAAAACTACTCATTGCTCGCCTACATCATAAATGTCTAGTGGAAAATCTCACGTTCCTAGGCATAATAGTTTCAGTTATGCATTGATATGTCAATTGTAAGTCAGTTTATCCTTGTATATAGATAGGTTTTACCAAAAATACATCTACACTAATAATATAATAAAGAGGTAAAGTTTGTTTTTTTGTTTGTAGGAGGTAATCTCTGGAAGTACTGTACCCCCAGCCAAGTTGCTAATCTGCAATAGTTAACGCTTGTAGAAAGCTTCAAATATACGGGAATGACGTCGTCTTAACGCTCAGTCACGTGGTCAGAACAAAAGTATTGGAGGCAAGGTCAACTCGAAGCGTTCGGCGCAAGCGACACGGTTGTAACTTGGCTAGGGGCCTGGTTCGATTGCTTTCACAAATAGAAAGCTGCTTTATTCCTGAGTGTCATAGGCTATATTTTATGTACGCGGGCGAAGTTGCGGGCAAAAGCTAGTAATTTAATATTATACTTAAGAGTTTTAATTAATTTTTGCCAATTTCCATATTGGTTAATGTTACCAAAATATTATGTTTATTTTTACTAAAATTATTGTTTGACTGGCCTGTTGGTTTAATGGTTAGTAGCCCTGACTGCTATGCCGGAGGTCGTGGGTTCGATTCCCACCCAGGACAAATGTTTGTGTGATGAGCACGATCATTTGTTCTGTGTCTGGGTGTAATTTGTCTATAATTATGTATGTCTTTAGAAATATATAAGTAAGTTTATCAGTTGTCTAGTACTCATAACACAAGCTCTGCTTAGCTTGAGACTAGACGGCGTTGTGTGATAGTTGTGGAATATTATTATTATTGTGGAATATTACTGTTATTTTTGTCGTCTTCATTATATGGACCACACGCGATGCTTTTGTTTTGTATTAAACTTTATTACCTCCGATCACTATAAAAATAACATAAAAACAATAAGATACCTCGTAAAATTACCCATATTATTACCAAAACATGAATTAAAAGCGTGACTATTATGTTTTTTTTATCATTTATCAAACGCGCCGCCATTTGAATGAAACCTTTTGGAATTAATTTAACCGACTTGTTAAAAAAGACGAGTCATGGTTTAATGGTGCGGGGAACATTGTTAATTGTACGTTTATGACTATTTTTATGTGAGGTTTATAACTATAAATTTGCTACTTGCAATGTTAATGCGAAATAGGGAAGGGTTAATAAATGCATTAGCTTGGTTTTTTTTTTTTGTTAAATATACAATTAATTTTGTGAAGAGACATGAGAAAGGGAGAAATATATATAATATATATATATGTTTATTCAGGGTAAAATTTGGTAAAATGGTTACATAAAATCTTAAGAGTAATTACAAAGGTAAATGCTATGTTATGTGCCTGTACTAGGATAAACCTGTATCACAGGCGGTAGAAGCTCTTACATTATAGTTTTTTAGGACAATACTATTGATAACAATATTTAAAAAGTCTGTAAGTAGTGCAAAATATAATTAAATTATTTATAATGTTATATACCTAGTTTACTTAAACACTAAAGGTCACAATATGTTATTTTGTATTCTAAAACTGTTTCTTGCACTTTACTCTCTAGTTACACATATATGGTTTTGCGTCAGCAGAATTAGTACGAGTAATTGGGTTAAAGTCGAGGTTGCGTTAATTCTAAAGAGTTATGTTTACATTGGACAAATATGCTAAAATAATAAGAAAAATGATGGTTTGTAGGTCAACACGGAATTTTGAATCAGCAGTAAGCGTTACACGGAAGTCTGGCCTTGAGTATGACGCTCTAGGCGCCTTCCCGCCAAATGAAATGCATGTACTAAAATAGTTATGAGTATATATATGGAAAGATGCAGAGGGAGAAGTCATGAACGGACTGTGGGAGGAGTAATATAATACACAAGGGAGTCGGCGAAAACAATAATACATTTTGATACAAGTAAAGAAAGTTTACGGAGCCGAGTGCTGCAGTAACAAATGTTCATGTGTATCAAATGACGTTTTTCAATACACTTACGGAGATATAAAATAAACGAGATGACGGTCCAAGTAATTTTTTACACCACCTGCTCGATAATGTCGTTTTATACGTCATACAAATCTCACTTAAAGCAAGTCATTCTATCCCTAGGGAGATAATGCAGTATGGTCGATCCCTAGGGAATAATGAGATTTGAATTTGGAACATCAAAAATCGTCAACATTGTGAATTGTACGTGCATCGAACAAGTTGACTCTAAATTCAAACTGGCCACTATCAAAAAAGAAAAAGAAAGTAGAATAAAACATGCTTCTGACGGGAGCGATATAGAAAATTGAAACTAGAATCTAGGAGTAGTGAATTTTGTTTGTTTGATGAACTTGTAACACTTAATTGTATTCTCTAATATAATATGATTTGGTCGACCAAATTATCTTTTAATTATCTCACAGATGGTGTAAAAAGTAGAGTACGCAACATAGGGATAAAGCTGTCTTTGTATTGGGCCGCTTCAATTCCTCACTTCACTCAGGTTTCTTTATTAACTCCCTCGCAATGTTCGGAAGTTACTTATATAACCCTCACTGTCGTTCGGGATTAAAATCAGCAACCTTCGCTTCGTTCGGAATTCAACATGCCGCCCTCGACTTAAAGACACTGCTTTATCCCCTAGTCACATAATCTACTATTAATTATTTTTTACACCACCTGCTCGATAATGTCGTTTTACACGTCATACAAACCTCACTTAAAGCAAGTCATTATATGCCTAGGGAGATAATGCAGTATGGCCGATCCCTAGGGAATAATGAGATTTGAATTTGGAGCATCAAGAATCGTCAACATTGTGAATTAAAATGTAAGCGCATCGAACAAGTTGACTCGAAATTCAAACCAAAGAGTATGTAATCACTATGATTCAAACTGGCCACTAACAAAAAAAAAAGAAAATAGAATAAAACGTGCGTACTGACGACACGGGAGCATTATAGAAAATTGAAACTATAGAATCTTGGAGTAGTAAATTTTGTTTGTTTGATGAACTTGTAAACATAATACTTATATTTCTCTAATATATGATTTGGTCGACCAAATTTTCTTTTAATTATCTCACAGATGGTGTAAAAAGTAGAGTATGCAACACGGGGATAAAGCTGTCTTTGTCTTGGGCGGCTTAAATTCCTCACTTCACTCCGGTTTCTTTATTAACTCCCTCGCAATGCTCGGGAGTTAATTTTATAAATCCCTCACTATCGTTCGGGATTAAAATCAGCAACCTTCGTTTCGTTCGGAATTCAACATGCCGCCCGCGACTTAAAGACACTGCTTTATCCCCTAGTCACATAAACTACTATTATATCACCATAAGTACTTGAACTTAATTTAATCTTTAATATTAGGTACATGATCTTCGTATTAAATAAACTAACAATATCAGAATAATATGTTAATAAATATAAATTTAATCATTACCCGCTTCAATATTAAAATATTCTTAGTTTGCTGTTTAATATCTGCCCATAAACTCAATTTCAATTATTTTATAATGCTTCTGAGTTTATTTAATATGGTCTGTGACCGATAATTATTTCATATCGTGCGTGTTTATTGCATTAATAATGTCATGTTTATTATTTTATTTGCTGTGTATCTCTACGTAATAATATTGGATGCAAGATGAATGTTTTCCTGAGAAGATAGCAATTTTATTAAAAGCTGACATATCTCTAGGCTTAGTACGGCTTAAATCTATACTTGTAAAAATATATTCGAGATATCTTTAATCCGTGAACACTAATTTGAATATAAACTTTATCTTTGTGTACTTTAAGTTGATTTTTTAATGACGATTTGTATTGAAAAGGCCATATGAAAAGTATCCAAAAATTTAATTTTGTCACATTCGATATCAAAAATGTATTGTTCCAAAATTTGAAAATGATTTAGAATTAAAAATCTATAGTTACTAATATTTTAAAGATGCAAAGTTTTTTTTTGTTTGTAGGAGGTAATCTCTGAAAGTACTGCTCCCATTGCTAAAATGTTTTCACCGATAGAAAGTTGCTTTATTCCTGAGTGACATAGGCTATTATTTTATGTACGCGGGTGAAGCCGCGAGCAAAAGCTTTTTGTAGTTTTTTTTTTTTATTTAGTACAAATTAACACTAAGAATATTGTGTCCTCAAATACTGACTAAAACCCACAGTTTTCCTCCAGTTACACACCAGTAACTCTTTTGAACGATCCACAGTTTTGTCCTCAAAATATTCTGAAGTGAAGTTTGGAGTTTTTAAGTCAAAAGTGAACAGGTTACTTCTAGGTTAGCGTACTCCATCGTCGGCCACATCATCGCTTACCATCAGGTGAGATAGTGGTAAAACGCGGGCATATAATAATATATATATAAAAAAAAATGGTACAAATTCTTTTAGCGAGGCAAAATACCTGGACCAGTTGTATATGAGCAATTCAAACTAATTCATGATACTGTTCTCTATTCTAAAATATAGTAGACAGACAGACAAATCGAAAATAGTTGTTAGGAAATAAAATAGGTGATAAATAAAATTAATCGTTTGCCATTGAGCATTTGTTAGAAACCTACTGACCGTGATTTTGTTTAAACATTTATATTTTTTTAAATATTCTAAGGGACGAGTAGGAGAATTTATTTGAAATATATGAATTATCAGCTTCTGATTTTGTGTAAATGGCTTTTTTTATAATTATAATGACGTTTATTGACTATAATATTTAAGTGACAATAATAATAGATAAAGCTAGAAATATTAATGTATATTTTATTTATTTTTTGTAGGTTGTTATTAACTCACTTTTACTAAAATAACACTAATCAAAGAAATAAATTATTACAAGCGTTGGTGGTAGCGCCGCTCTAGGGTGGAGTGGGAGGGCGTGTCAGATTTTTACGGACTAAAACCCACTTCTATGTTTTTTCTTAGCCTTGCTTTCTTCGATTTTTCTCTTCAGAAGGGAACCCATGACCCTAGTTGGTTTCAGATTTGCTGGACCCCTACGATTTTGCTGACACCTCTTTAAGGCGGCCCGTAGAACATTACGCGCCATAAAACAGACATTTATAAGATTGGCGTTCATCATTGGTCAGTAGGCGACATCCCGTCATTCAGTGTCATTTTATTTTTGGCAACTTGTCATGATTGCTGTGACTCGGAACCAGCATTGTTCCAATGTTAGAGAGAGATAGAGTTAACGAACTCGTTTTTTTTTATTATCATCCAATTTAAAAAAAATCTGTTGTTGCCACATTTCGTCGAGTCATACGAACAAAATGTTCTGAAAATCGAATGTGTTTCTTAGATATGTTATTTAATTTAAATAGAAAGGCCGAAGCTAATTACACTATTTAAACAAGAACATTGAAAACAAAAAAAAAATCGATAATTAAAATAAAAGGAAAACACACCTATACAATAAATATGACTGTGTGACTATACAGCCATATTTATTGTATAGGTGTGTAATTTATGATATTTTGTGAGTTATGACTATAACTTATAAAATTTCATGCATTTCTGTGCATACATTTCTTGTCTAGGAAAACAATGCCTGAGGTATGGGTGATTGGCAGTGCGTATCTTTACTACGTAGGAACTCCCGGGATAGCACACACAAGTAACTTTTTGTTCAGACTAACTTGGTTACGCTAATTTATCGCGATATTTTTTTTTCGACTAGGTGTTGCATTCTTAACCAATAGGTTAGGAACAGATGAAGTGAAGAACAAGTGCAGGAAAGGGTTGCCTGTCCTGTACTTGTTTGTCACACTTGTGTGACCTTGAGAGGGATTAGACTACCCACGTGATCGTTTGTGGAATGAAATTTTGATGATGTCGTAGTTTTCAATGGCGTCAAAGTGACTGGTCGTGTCGCGCAACAAAATCGAAATCGTGTGTATGGTGTTTGTGCTTTGAAAAACCATGCCATCGTCTCTGTTATGTTAAGCTCTACCGTGGACTAACCATGTATTGTGAAATCCTTCCTTTAAGAGACGAGTCATTTTGACTTATCTTTCTACACGACAAGTCAAATCCCCACCCTGCAACAAGCCAACGTTCAAATGTTTCACAATCTTTGCCGGACAATACAAACTTATATTCCCTTACAATCATTTTCTACTAGGCAAAGTTGCCGGCAGTAGCTAGTCTACAAATGCTTTAAAAATTAGAGAATTAAGGTTGTCGTTGATTACGTTTAACTTCCACGAATTCCTATCCAACGAACAAACGGTCACATTTCCCTAGCCCGACATATTTCACATAGTTTATATTTAGCAAGCCATCGCGCATGGCGTTTGGATTTATATCCAACGTTTGTAGCTTTGCATACAAACTGTGGATCTTGTGTGATTTAAAACTTTGCACGTTATAATATATGGGTACTAGAGGTCATTCTGGTTGCTTCTGGTTTTTGAAAGTGTGTGTGAGTGAGATAGACGATATATCTATTTCATTGTAATGTGTGGAAATACGTATCGTAATTTCTGTTTTGTGTGATAAACGACAAATTATGTGTATTTTGCAAATAGATTTTTTAAAAACCATTTTTATTCGTCATTTTAAACTAGATGAGGCCGGTGTTTTCTAGCTGACTACTCTAAGAATAAACAACGAAACAAACTCAACTCAGGGGTCGAAGTCTCTTTTAGAGTCCACACAGCAAATATGTAAATGGTCAAAACATGAGAACTTGCAGATTAATCTCATCTTCCTGTCGTTGTCCTAAAATTATTTGAGGTCGGCGCAACATGTGTTTTTCTGCCATTCTATCTTGCCGGCAGTCACGCTATCATAGAGTTCCTTTTCTTTCATAATTATTCTTTTCCCTATGGTGTAATTTTAAAGCTAAAGGAATCATATTGAGTTTTTTTTCTTTTAAATCACAATAATTTTAAAAAGGTGAAGAATATGTGTGTAAATAGACTATAAGGTACAATGGGGTTGACGTATCCATGTGGATAAAAACCCATAACAATAAAGAAAAAAAAAGAGTTATTTTGTTACTTCTTCACGCTCAAACGGTCGAACGGATTTCGATGAAACTTGGTAAACAGGTAGACCATGTCTTGGAATAGCACATAAGATACCTACTTTGTATCCCGAAGTATTTTCTCTAGGAAAAATTTTCTACACGCGAGCAGAATAATGGCATAATTCATGATTGTATAATCAAATTCATGTCGTCTTCTTTTTAAAATGTAGAGATATCCACAAGGTCATTCCCGAAAAAAAACTAATATTTTACTACGGATACACGTGGTGCATTCATTATAAAAAGCTTCATATTATCCACTTTCACAACAAATAATAAATTCATCTTAATCTAGAAGAAGCAAACAGATTTATTAGTTTCTCTTTCATCGCTCACTTGTGTATTTATAAAAAGATACATTTTAAAACTATACTCAAATAAAACTTCATTTCGTACTATCGGAAGCAGAACTGTCTCCGGTATTTTTAGTATCATGCTGTTGTTATTTTTTTTTTTTAACTTTGCCTCGCTAGTGTGGGGCAAAGTTGTCAGTGGACGTCTTTTGGCCGAAATGACGATGATGATGATGAAGTCTGACACTCCTTCTCACTCTATCTACAGCGGGTAAAATCATTTGATGATTTCCCACGAAGTAAAAAAAGTAACCTTGTATAAACTATTTTTATGCACATTAAAACATCTTGGATTTTACGTATACTTTGTAATTATATTTTAACGTGACTATAATTGTCGACGTCCTACATTATCCCGCACGCGAACGACAGGTATTTTAATGCATTCACGTTTTTTTTTTCTTAATTGTATTATAATAATCAAGTAATTAATTCAATAGTAATTATACTGCTTCATTTTGAACACGTCGTTAAATTTTAAAGTAATTAAAAGTCTTGTTTGTTTTTTTAAAAGCGCACTTTAGATTTGTCAGACAATTGCAAAGTGTGACAATAGTGATATCTACAAAAGTGAGTTGTTATGGAGTGAATTTTCTTTTATTTTTATTACTCGATTGCGCCAGAAGGAATGTACGTATGTTTCTTTGGCACGTCGTAAAGCCTAAATGTTTTGTTGTATTTTAGCTTGAGAGGTGTTGTTAGATTTGTCTATTTTTTTTTTACGGGTGACACTGTACATCGTATTAGACCAATGTTATAATTATTTTTTGTTCAATTAGGTTATTAAAATATAAGACTCGAGGATACGATTTAAAAAGTATTACTCACTAATACGTAGGAAACAAAAGGTTTTAGTGAAACATTTGCTTTCGAGTCGGTTTTTACAAGCTTATATTTAGTTTCACCTGTCTCGATGTTTGTTGGTTTGTAATCAAATTTTTCAAATAAAAGATCCACTACTCGGTTGCCGATTGAGCTGAAATGTTGTATGCATGTGTAAATCATATGACAATGCAAAATTATTATGACATGGAGCTGATCTGATGTTCACTGAACTCAGATAACCCTTGTTATCTGAGTTCAGTTTTGCGCTTTTTGGAATAGAATAGAATAGAATAGAATAGCATTTATTCGGCACAAGCAACACAATATACCACAACATAAAAGAGTAATAAAAAAAAGAGTATTACAAACATACAGTACAGTTGCAGTGACTGTGCCTGAACCGAAAGGGTCACCAACTCAGCAATTGCTGGGCGTCAGACACCCAGCGCTGATTTTCAGTGACCGGAATGATCTTGACGAGTATTAATAGGTATAACCTGTCGCGTATGGAGACGGAATAAAAGGTTTATCTTCAATTTAACTCATTTTATAGTTAGATTAAGGCTTTAAGCGTATTTTTCTACGTAAAATTATATTAATTATCTATCAAAATTCATTCCAATCTCTCTCTAAACTTTTTCTTACCATAAACCTTAAAAGATTCTGATTACACCAACCAATGAAAACCAAACCAATGATGACCAATGTGTAACCTTCATAGTCGTCACAATACCGCGCTATAAAAGATTGTTATGAAAAAAATATTTTCATTGAAAAGTTGTTTTGGTATGTCGGTAAATAATTGAGTGCGAATTCAAAAACTTTGTAAGTAGTAATTTTTTTGCGATCGGGTTTTTTGAGACTGATGTCACTGTCACCAAATAGAAAAAAAATATTTGAGTATTACAGCCAAAAGAATTCACTACTGGATACCTATATGCCTCCCCCGAGCATCATTACAAAGACCGGTCCCTTACGTCTCGCATCCATCTCATTCCAGCGACCCTCACCAAAACATCGTAATAAATTACGTAATTTATTAAAACACCAAAAAAAAAATAGAAAATGAAAGTAGTCAAACACGAGCCGTCATGTTTGACAAACACAACGTCGGACTTGTTTAATGAGTCGCTTGTCAAACATATGCGTTTGTCAGACCTTGTTGACAAACGTACAGTGAAACAGCAAATAAAGATGATCCATTTGTTTACCTTTTTTTAAAACAAAATGAAATGAAAACGGAAGTGTTTTTTGGATGTTAAGATGGACGCTCTAAGTTCTAACCCGGGAATTCCAAACTTCTGCGAATTCCGGTAATTGTACCATCTGACAACCCCAGGTATGGCAAATGCCCTGACGTTGTTGACACTTCTACGTTAAACGTTTTACCTCGTCGGTTTATACCGCGTACATCGAAGAACTGGAACAATTTGCCTACTGCGGTCTTCCCGTCCGATTATAATTTCGGTGTCTTTAAGGCCCAAGCTCCCGAAAAGTGCCATAAAACAGTGACTTTCTGAAGCCTACTCCTCCGTAACGGCCAGGTTAATAGGTTTGAAAAAAATATATGTTTATCATAGATTCATGAACAACATTATCAACATTTGATTTTTTCGTGCTATTAATACTTTTGTCTAAAAAAATATTTAGCAATTTCGCAACTTTTCCCTACTCCTTCAAAACGGCTTGGATCATTAGAAACATTTTTACACATAAAAATGGGTGGATAAATACTCTTCAAAGTGAACATTGCATATGTAAATCAATCAATATTTCGCAAAAAAAATGGATTTAAAGGTCAGCCGCGCGCTTTCCGGGCGCTGTTGGCCGCAAATAAATGCACAGATTTGCGTACTGCCGCCTAGGCGGGTGCGAGAGGTGCGTCCTCATAATTTTGGCTAGATGGTTCAAGGGACTATAAACCTTAAGGCTAGAGTAAGCAGTAGAGGCCGGCTGGTAACAGCCCCGTCTTACGAGTTGCAAGTCGCGGGCACAAAACCCATCAAGCCCCTGACTTTGTGTAATTTATTTCATCACCACTGCTCTCAAAACGGTGAAGGAAAACATCGTAAGGAAACCGGCGTGGCCAAGAACCAAAAAATCGAAGACATGTGACATTCACCAACCCGCACTGGGCCCGCGTGGTGGATGACGGCCCATTCCCTGTCCTAGAGAGAGGAAATCTGAGCCCCAGCAGTGGAAATATTAAAAGGCTGATTGTGTATGTATGCAAGGCTAGAGGCTCTTCTCTATGTTAATAAACTAATGCACTTCACCATCAACCATTGCATATCTGCTTACCATCAGGTCAAACACTAAGGTAGGTGCCAGAAAACGATGAATAACGGTCATTGAACCTCCTACATTTATTGGCATTTTTAATTTCAAAAACGGAAATAAAGACATAAAGCTGTCTTGAATCGACATGTATCGTGATCCTTTACATGATCTAGTAATGAAAAGCAACTCATTGTTTGTTTTTCGGGTACCTACGCAGAGATATTAGGAAAAGATCAATGTTCTTTATTCCACGGTCATGACTTGGGGGAGGCCTATGTCCGACATTGGACGTAATCGGCTGAAATGATGATGATGATGAAATCTATCTATTAATCTATGGCCATTTTCTTTTACTTACTTTTTTTTAAGTATAATATGAGGATGTGGAGACGAGTCGCTAATTATACCTCCACCTTCTATTATGCTCTCTATGCCTCAAACCAAAGTGACATAAGCGCTGCCACCGATAAAACACTGGAAGTGTCAACGTTCATTTGCAAAATATTTTTATTTTTATTTTATTATTGACTAGTTTTTGCCCGCAGCTTCTCCCGCGTACATAAATATATATGCCTATGTCACTCAGGAATAAAGCAGCTCTCTATCAGTGAAAAAATTTTCGCAATCGGACCAGTACTTACTTTCAGAGATCACCTCCTACAAACAAAAAAACTAACTTTACCTCTTTTTAACGTTAGTTTAGATAGGCTGACCAATGTCTCTCCTGATGGTAAGCAATGATGTGGTCGGTGATGGAGCACGCTTGCCTAGAAGTAACCTATTCACTCTTGACTTAAAGACCCTGAAGTTGTAGCTATCAGAAAACAGACTCAGCCAGGGAATGCCACTCCTTAGCTGAATGCAGAATAAATATTTATTTGAATTAGGTACCTACTGTCATGTCATTGACACAAAGAAGATACACACTAATATTATAAAGGGCAAAGTTTGTATGTGTGTGTGTGTTTGTTACTCCTTCACACTCAAACGGCTGAACGGACTTGGATAAAACTTGTTACACGAGTAAACTATGTCCTGAAATGGATCGTTTTTTAATTCGGGAGAATAATAAAAATATTTCACGTCCACAAAGTTCACTCAACGCCGTCTAGTCTCAAGCTAAGCAGAGCTTGTGTTACGAGTACTAGACAACTGATAAACATACTTAATATTTCTAAATACATAGATATTATAGATAAATTACACCTAAACACAGAACAAATGACCATGCTCATCACACAAACAATTGTCTTAGGTGGGAATTGAACCCACGACCTCCAGCATAGCAGTCAGGGCCACTAACTACTAGACCAACAGGCCAGTCGAATGAATATTCTCTTATTAAGATAATTTTCTAGTTTCACTAGAGCAAAACTGCTAGTACAATTATAAAGAAGAGCTTTTAACACACAAATTAAGATTTACATAGGGATTATAGCGATTACAGTTTTCTTGTTAGAATAATATACTACTATGTGTAAAGAAGATGGGGATTTATGATGATGCGGGTGATTAATTTGCTTATCTTTAAAATCCCGTTATACGTACAATAGTGTAAAAAATAGTTATTTTTTTTTTTTAGCTTTTTCTAATAAAGTCTCTTTGACAAGCCTGTTTTACTTAGTAAATTGGGACTGGCTTTCAGTCTAAATATATGTCTTCTTTAGAGCGGAAACCTTTGAAGTAGACCGTGGAAACCGTGGCCCAGCTGGGTCGAAGCCTACTGGGGCCAGGGTTAACTCAGAAAGGTGGCTCAGCCCCGGTATGAAAAGCAAGAAGGAACGGGGTGGGTTTTTTAGTCAGTAAGAGTCTGACACTCCGCCCAAAGGCGGGGGATGTCATTTGGATGATTTTACGGGTCTGTAGTCGTTTGGGCCCGCTCGCTTTGGGCCCGCGGGATCAATCGACACAGTCCCATTTTGAAGGGGTCGATTGGACCCACCGCCCAATTTTATTATAAGTACAGTCATGAAAGAAAGTTAAATCTTTTAGTTTTATTTTTAACCGACTTCTAAAAAAGGAGGAGGTTCTCAATTCGGATGTTTTTTTTTTTTTATGTAATTTCGCGCATAACTTCGTCACTTGCCAACCGATTTGAAAAATTCTTTTTTTTTTGGAAAGGGTATACTTCCTAAATGGTCCCATAGTCACCAAGTCGGGATCTGATGATGAAATCTTGGCGAAATCGAATCGAGAGAACTCCTCAAATATTATAGGCAACCATTTAGTTCTTTTGGTATTTTCATCAAAGACTTAAGCATTTATAGTCAAAACGTGACATTTGATGAAGTGGAACTGGTGAAGAAGACCAGAAATGGCCAACGCAAGTTCATACTCACACAGATCTCCCAATGAACATAGTTACAAATAAATGAATAGTTCTGAATAGGTATGTTGAAAATGGTATCATCGATGTGGCCTGATGATGATGGAGCCGGTAGATAGGCATCGGAACTCCGTAATTAATCAATGTATCCTAGCCGTGTTTGGGCTTATTAGAATTGTCATGAGATGCACTTCGGCTATAAGATACTATCGAACTGATCTGATGATGATGATGGAGCCGGAAGGTAGACACGGGAACTTCATAATAAAACAATGTATCGCAGGGTTTGAGTTAATTGGAATTGTCATGAGAAAAAGGTCCTCAGGCTGTAAGTGTATTGCAACTAAAAAGTGTGAAATAAAAAACTTTTTACAAAAAAAAAAATAACCGACTTACTAAAAAAAAAACCACTAAAACCATCAAAATAACTTTAATTTCGGAAGTCGGTGTTAAATAACGAAGCGGCAAAACTATTATAGAAACACCGACTTTCGAAATTAAAGTTATTTTGATGGTTTTAGTGTTTTTTTTTTTTTAGTATTAAGTAGTTATTTTTTTTAAGTTTTTTTTTATGACTTAAAATATGTATATAATATTATTTATATTACTGAGAATATATATTTTTGATTTATTCAATTAAGTATTTACACTTACGCGCCACACTTATCTACAAACATTAAAACTAAATATTTTTTACTGTAATAATACCTAAATTAAGTGTACGAGCACTACTAATTTGAAGGTCAAGCATTTGGGCCTTTTACGGTTTACCTGTTCGGGTCATCCAATCACAGGCCTGCTTTTTTTGAATGTAGGGATGCGCTTTTGTCCGTTCTAATATAAAAAAGTATTGGACACGTATTTTTTCTTTTTTCGATTAAACAAAAAATAACAAAGATATAGCCCATTAAAGTTACGTATGACGTCACCCTATGCGAAAAAATGCAGCATGGCGTGACGTTACACAAATACGTGTCCCTTATTTTTGAATAATCTAAAAGACGGTCTAATTACATTTTTTACGGCAACTAGCCTATTGTTGATTGTTATATTTTAATAATACTATTTACTACGTTAATTTATACAACTTTATTTATGAACGTTCTTTTATCTGCCTATGATTTATAACGAATATATGTTTCACTTAATTTAAAAAGATTTTAGAATTTGATTGAAAATAAACTTTTAGATCTAACTGAATTGCTTTTTATTATATTTTAACTTACCACTTTTGCACTTGACTGTATCCACCAGTAGCTTTAAACAATGGATTTTTTTTTAATTTGTATGCGGGTCCAATCGACCACCAAAAATAAATAAAATAAATTGTGTGGTCGTTTGGGCCCGCGGGACCAACATCGAGCGGGCCCAAACGACTACAGACCCGATTTTACCCACCAAGCACTTTCTTTGCACTTATTTCAAATCAGTCATTCCACATACTTAATTTAACGACGCATTAATAATCAAAACTATGTCAATCGCTCGAAAATCTTCAATCCGAGCCAAAATAAATGACGAGTCTCAATATCAAAGAAAAACAAACAAATCAGCAACTCACCAGCCACATGATCGTGAAGCCGTGACGTAGTAATTGACGAGGATTAGTTTCTGACGTCATCTGCGCACGCGACGATCTATCAAGCAAACCAGATGTTCGTCTGTTTGGTTATTTAACGTAATTAGAAGTGAAATGGAAAAATAAATACGTTGGTGGAGGAAGTTGTGATATTTTGCTGGATTTTGACAAAACATTATTTTGTAACATCCTGCATGCTAAAACTGCATGTAGTATACCCATGTTTTGATAAATAAAACGATCTTTGTCTTTATCTATAACTTTCAAATTTGAACTTTTGGTAAGGTTACAATAATTCCCACCCAACTGAATTTTTTTAAGATTGTTCAGATTTCATTTATGATGGTATTTTACCATCATAAATGAAATCTGAAAAGTCCTTATCGACTCTACACCTGAAAAAAAAATACTCGAGGTACCTAATCCTACCAATTTCCAGTTGGGTGCGAATTATTCTAACCTCGGACACGGCCTCGGATGTCTAAATTGACCGGGCTAAAAATAGAAACGTCACATCTAATGATGCGGATCAAAAATATTGGCAGAAAAAAAAGCTACTGAAGAATTTGTTCCGCTTATTTCCCTCGTTTTTACCTTGCGTGATATTTTGTCGGGCGCCACTTGACAGAAACAAAATGCCTGGAATAGACCTGGATGTTCACCGGCTGTATGTTTTTTTTTCATCATCATCATCATGATTTCAGCCGATAGACGGTTGGACATGAGCCTCCCCAAGTGTCGCCACAATGAACGATCCTGTGCGTCCCGCATCTATCGAATTCCCGAAAACATCACCAGGTCATCGGTCCACCTTTTGGGAGACCTTCCAACGCTGCGTCTTCCGGTACGCGATCGTCACTCCAGAACATTTCGGCCCCAACAGCCATCTGTTCTGCGAACAATATGCCCTCATCTGTTCTCGCCAATGTGTTTTTTTTTAAGTTCATCGATTCTGGTTTTGTGTACCGATGTGGTTTTTTTGTTTTTAAACAGTAAAAGTCTAACACGCGAGAAATTATTAGATGATTTCCCACAAAAAAAAAATTCGAAATTATAAGCTGTAACAAAATAAAAACGTACTAAGGCCTGCAATTTCACTGTCATAGATTTTACCTAGAATGCAGCTGGGTGCGGCAAGTGTTCCTTTTGAAATAAAGTGCACCTATTTATTTTTGTTGTTCTTACTAAATTAGTTAGTAACGACGTGTAGATTTGTGAGTTTCTACTTATTTTAAAAGCTATTTTCTACTTAGCCCGCAGAAGGTTCCGGCGATTTACTAAATTGCTTCGCCTAGTCTAGTCTAAAGAAATATTTTTATAATCATATTAAGAAACTGTAATTGAGACACTATGCAACTTCGAAATTTTTTGTAGAAAAAATAACCATTATTCAGTCAATTATGACATGACGCGACACAAAATCGTAATTACCATTCACGCATGAAACCACAAAACCGACATTTCGACCTTCGCTTATCTTTTAAACGACATCATTATTCTAAGGGGACAAAGTTCATGGGTTTATTTTCAAAAGATTGCATTTTAACCTTTACGTTTCTTTTGAACGAATAATCCTTATTCATACTTGAATAGTCTTGGACACTGACATCAATGTAGAGAAGTATCTTTCTAAATATAATTTAATGTTGGTACTCATGGTTTTTGCGCAAGTTTTATACAATGGTCTACGCGTTAGGAAGTGATGGAGCTAAATTCATTATAAAGAAGCAGTGGATGCAAGTCATTTACTTTAACTGACCTGCGAATATCAATAGTACCTGTATTTGAAGCAATAAACTGACATAGCGACCATCTTATTGCTAATTCAAATTTACATATATTTAAGATGTGTTAGGACTCGTGCATTTTATCTCAATGAGGTTATTTAAACACCTGTTATAATCAATATATTGTCGCAAAACCATCTTAAAAGTCTTAGCCTGCTGCATTTATGCTATGTAATAATATGCTAACCAGATAAATATGCAATGGCTCGCTTGCAAGCGTGTATATTTGCAGAATTATATGAATAATAATAATATTAAAACCACCCATGTGCAAATAAAATATACAACATTTAATTCTCTTTTTATCGAAAAATTGTATTTTCCACTTCTATTATCCTACATATTTTTTATTACATATATAATATGGTTACATAATAAAACAATAATAAATTGGCTGGAGCGATAAGTCTGTTGTAAAATTCAATTGAGTGAATCGAATTATTATTTTATTTGCAGGTCATGTATTTACAATCTGATAATATTTTATTGTTTTCGTTAAAACCGTGACTTTATTTTATTGCCTTTTCAAATACAACATGGCTGACTATGTTATCCATTAATGTATGAAGTGAGTGTTCAACACCTATAAAGCGAATATCTAATTTGAAACTTATAATACTCAAATGTTGTAGACATTTAGTTCCTGTTTAATTTCTATTCTTGTACATATAGGTATAAAAGGTCCTGACTCACCCACTGACACCTCAACGCCCAACCCAAAAGACCTAGAACACTGAAATTTTACAAAGATAGGAACCTCTTTGTAAAATTTCAGTGTCTTAATAATGCATACAAAGAATTAAAACACGTTTTCCAAAATTAACTCCCTAAGTGGTTTGAGGTAGGTCTAAAGTTTGTATGAGGAAACCTACTTACAGAAACTGGTTTATGCTATAAACGACAGCAACAAAAAAAAAAAACATAAGTCCTCACACATTTTCTCTACGTATTTTGTTTACTAAGTCACAAACTTTTTTTTCTCGCACCCATTCATACAAACGACGTCACAAATTCAAGCCACTTTTAGTTTCACTATCTCTGTGTAGTGGCCATTTCGCGACATTATGCCACTATTTGGGTCACCGGCGCAGTCTGCGATGACACAGGGTGCGCTTTATTGTTCCCCTACATTATGTACCTTTGCTACATTTCGTGATATTTTTTCTTTTTTTTTGCGCCCACCGAACTTTACTAATGGACAATATGTGGGTCAATTTTTTTGTAACAACTTTTATGAGCGCTGACCTTTTTACGGGTTATGGAGGGAATAAATCTTTTGCGGATTTTAGTTTTTTATTGTGATTGGCATGTTCGTAAATAAAGATAGAGTTTCTTTTAGACGTTGACTTGAGTAAGACGGACAGTACACGATAGAACAGACCGATTTAAAATTTCTTCCGAACAGTCTCCGTAAGTTTATGTTTCTTTTATTGTAAGGTTCTTTCGCAATGTTTCAGTATTAAAACTAAATAAATATTTCTTTAAGCTTGTACTTTATATCGTGATATATGACGGACATAAATCGTCTTTATTATTAAAGTCAAATACAGGTTTTTTTTGATCCCCATTAACGATCTACATTTATCATTTGCTTCGGGCAATGGGAATCCATTTGGTCGTCTATAGCCCAGCTCTGGTCTTAAGGGCTTATTATTTTGGGTTCAAGTGAAGGTTAACTGATGGTTCACTGGTGATCGATGGTTCCTTTTTTTTGTGGAGATGCTTCTGATTTTTTTTTTGTTTTGTTTTGACGTAGCGTTTCGGTAACGACTCTTCGACTTCTTCTTTACATCTATATAAATAATAACTGCTTTTTACTACATGCATATGAACATATACAATTCGGTGCATACACTAAAATAACAATTTTTTAAAATTTTTGTCTGTCAGTCTGTTTGTCCGGGCTAATCTCTGAAATGGCTACACTGAGACTTTTTTTGGCAGGTAGCTGATGTAATAAGGAGTAATATAGGCTACTTTTATTTTAGAAAAAAATAACAAAAAATCCTGTAGTCCACGCGAACCAAGTCGCGGGCACAGCTAGTTTACAATATAATATGACTTAGCAGAGACATCTTTTGCAGTATTTTTTGACCCCTATCTAGTCTGATGGTAAGCGATGATGTGACCGACGATGGACGACGCTTAAGCTTGTATGTTTGAAATTACTAGTATGCATTAAGCCATCGCTAGCTATCAATGCTACCACGAGATTATTGGAAAGAGTTACCGTGGACCTGGAACGCAAGGGGCAACTGAACGTACACAAATGGGTTTTCAGTCAGTGAAAATGTAACACTCACTCTCGCTCCACCCAGAGCGGGAGAAGTTACAGTTATTTAATGATTTCTCACCTCCAAGAAAAGCAATCAATGCTCACTACTTTCTGTTTATAAAAAAAGTCTTACTAAAGCCTCTCTAATAAAGCAGCTCTAATAAAAATGGGTTCTTTGCACTCATAACAGATGTTCCAAAAAAAGTAAACATCGTCTAAAATAAGCGCAACCAAAAAGAAAACTGTTTCTTTATATATAATTTACCTATTGTTGTAGTAATTTATTTATACAGCTGATTTTCTGACCTTACATTTATTTTGTTATCGGAGTCACCGATTTCTTTATTTGATAATCTATTTCAAGGTTTGAGATATAAACAATGTTGAATATTAACATTTTTTTTTCGCATTATTTATCTATGTAACAATGTCTTGTTTACTTTACTGATTTTATTTTTTATTGAACTAAAATTTGATACCTTCAGCAAAATTAATTATACTAAACTTGGCTACTTCGTCTTTTTTATTTGTTTAGTCCATTTTAATAACGTTTGCTGACAAGTTCTTTTATTTGGGTCCTGTAAATATTGCCTCGGCACGGACTAGTCTACAAAGTTTTTAACATTTTAAAATAATAAAATTAAAACTTGTTCTAACTTTTTCATATTAATTTGGACAAAATTTAGGCTCATCATTTTTCTTTCATAACTTTTTTTTATCAACTAGGTATATCTGAAGTAACAATATAAAGAGGAAATATTTGTATTTTTATTTGTCTACACTGATATTTTAAAGAAGTAAAGTTACTTTTTTGTTTTCATTTCTTTTAATCTCTGAAAGGAATGGTCTAATTGTTAATTTTTTTTTCACTGATAGAAAGCTGCTTTATTCCTGAGTACAGAGACATGCTATAGTTTATGTACACGGGCGAAGCCGCGGGCAAAAGCTACTACCCAATATATAAACTCACACCTTACATTATCGATATTAAAATTATTTTACCATTAGAATGCTACTTGTATTGAAAAGTAAATTGAATAAAAATATCAAAAAACATAAATACATCTTCACTAATAAACATTATTATCATTATTAAGTTGTTTAATTGTGTTGTGTGATAGTTGTGGAATATTATTATTATTATTTAATTAAATAAATTCTTATTCAGTTAATTTAATTTTACTTTTTCTTCTTTTTTTACTTTAACTTATGTTAAAACGTACCTTTTTGAAAAAAATAAATTACATTTATTATTAAATTATTAAAAAAATATGTATGTTCTTAAATAAAAAAAAAAGTAAATTCTTCACCAAATCCACTCGTAACAAGTATCCATATTACTTCTTGTGTACACACCTAACGTCAAAGGATGAGCCTCGATCACACGGCTCCCGGCATATCTCAAGCATGACCGACACACTCGACGATCCTTCGTTCAGGGTCAAGGGCACTGTTCGAGTTTGATCAGGCTCAAATATAGTAACAACCTGTATATTGTTGGTGGTGAAAAGTAATCCAAATCTTTTGTGCATTGATAATGGGATATATTCTAATAAGGACTGATTTTTATATAGTCAAATAACTTTTAACTGGGGAATAGAAAATACGTCGTCGTCTATACCGCGTACGGTTGCCATCACGGATCTTGAGCGCTCGGCGTCAGAGTGGGGATCGCTTTGCGTATTCCATAAATTGGCGAGGCAATCGTCTTCGTTGTTAGATACATGCAGCAACGCAGGGAACGAATTAGGAGTGACATCTATGACGCGATGGCGCGGCTAGCCAATCACTGACACTCCCCGCCCCCGCGTCTCACTCCGCACCACTAAAGAGACCGAATATTTGACTTCTGCGCAACCGCTCAAGATCCGTGATAGCAACTGTACCTACAACGAAGGACTGGAACAATTTGCCTGCTGCAGTCTTCCAATCCGATTATAATTTAGGTATCTTCAAGGTTAGAATGAATAGGTTCTTAATAAATTAGTGCGCCTTACTATCAACGATTGCATCGCTGCTTACCATCAGGTGGGATCGCAGTCAAGGACTAGTTTATATCAATTTAAAATAAATACACGGTTCACAACTTTACAAATTGATACATTTAATCAAATCAAATCAAATCATTTATTTCAAGTAGACCATTTGCAGGCACTTTTGAACAGGCAAATGTCGGTCAGTCCAAATTAAAAAAAAATTGAAGCTAAATTGCACGTTCCAAAGCGTAGATCTCTATAGAGAAGAATGTGCAAGAAACTCCATGGACACTCTTTTAAATCATATTGAGTTACATATAATCTTGGTTACATATTTCTTGTTGCTTCTATTATGCGAGCACAATGTTGATAATTAAAAGAAAAATAAAAAATAATTAAAAGATAGAAACTGAATTAAGCCACTGGCAACTAAGAGATGACCAGTCTCAACTGACAACAATCAGACAACAATCAGAATCAAATAAATTGATGCAGAATTTAATTCGAAGGTTATGAATTTGGTTGAACAGTGTATACGCGCCTTTGAATGACCTTCGAAGTGTATATAATAATAGTGAGCATTGTTGTCGTATTCAGACATTATGGAAGGAGTTTTTTTTTATATCACACCTTTTACTAGACATAAATATGTTATATTTATGATTTTAGTGGAAAAGGTCTACTTATAACTGCTAACTTTGACTGTTATTTGACCTTTAAGTCAAGAGTGAATAGGCTCCGTCTTAGTAAGCGTGCTCCATCGTCGGCAACATCATCGCTTACCATCAGGTGAGATGGTGGTCAAACACGAGCCTACCAGTATAGGATAGCTGGTGGATTAGCTGGTTTTACCCACATATTTGGTTACTACTCGGCTCCCATCGGTTGTAGCATGATGTTATACGCATTTAACCTATAGCCTCCCTCAATAAATGGGCTATCCAACATTAAAATAAATTTTTCAATACGTTGTTCCAGTTCCATAGATTAGCATGTTCAAAGAAGCTATAGATGAAATAGGTCTTACATGATTTCATAAAATTGGCGTTTCATAAATGAGTTTCTTTGAACTATGATATAATTATTCTGATTGACTTAGAATCATAAATTTAAGTAAACTTTATAGTAATTATATTTTTAATATTAATTATAAATTTTATATATGTATATATATTTAATATTATTAATATTAAAAATATAATTATTATGTATAAAAGTTATCTACATCGATTTTGTATATTCTACGCGATGCGCGCACAATTAATAATTTTAACAGATTATGTATATGTATAGATACGATACATTTTTTTATTTTTTTTCCTTTTCCTATGTGTTTTAAATTTTCTGTTATTCCGCTATATTTATAACTATTTTCGAGAATTAATTTTAAAAAAAAAAACACGTATTATTTTGGAGGTTTGAATTCTGCTGTGGAAACAATGCGTCCCAAACGGTATGCAATAGTTGGCGAAAGACTGGTGATTGACGTGATGAGACTGCATTTGAGTACAAAGTTATTTGAGCAATCTAAAAACTGTATGTGTGAGTGAGTCGGTAAATATCGCCACTAATGTCCTCTTGTTTGCCAGAAACAATTTACAATTACCAATTCGTCTGCCATGCGTGGTAATTAGGTTTGGTATTCGAATGTCTCATTTGACCATTCTTTCGAGAAAATTAACAGATGTATATGACGACCAAATGGTTGCCAAGCATGAGAATCAGTTCAATTTTTGGTGCAGAAAATAGCATCTACAAATTGATAGCTATACTCATATGTCAATGCTCTTTGGGTAGCCAAATCTGCTCACAACTAGCCATAAGCAGCTATTCTCATATGATTCATGCTGATTAGAGAGTATCAGTTTCAGCCAAAATCATATTTTGCCAGTCAGATAATGACTTTTAAAATCCAAATTTGTACGTAGCCCGATATTAGGAATACCTTTTGTATCATAGGTGAGACCTATAGGTAGGTTATAGGAGCAAAGTTAGTGACGTTTTAAATATATATTATATTATATAAAATCTAATTCGTCTAAATGTAGACCCCTATTTCAGTTAGTATAAGTCTGTTGTATTAAAATTTTATTCTAAAATGTTTTTTGTTTGTTCACAGGTAAGGACCAGCAAAGTAAATTTATTGAAGTCAACAATCGATAACCCCTATTATAATCGTGAGTACTAAAACTTTAGGAATAAATTGGTAAATAAATTTCTTGAATACGTGGAAAATACTAGTATACTGGGTATAACAGAAACGGAAAGAAAGTCAGAGATTGACGCTGATTAAAAAAAAATGGGATTCTTTACTAATACTAAACTTAGCATAAGCATCATCAACCTTGTAATATTCCCACTGTTAGCACTCAAGCTCGTCCCAAAGAGAGTCAATGGGCTGTAATCCACTACTCTAACCCGACGTGGGTTGATGGATAAACATAATGTCTTTTGAATAAACAGTCCAATTTTGTTTTGGAAAAGGTAGAATCAGTTTCTAAAATATGGTCACCCATTTTTATTACACCCTGTAGATGATTATAGTGAGGAATGACAAAGCAGAAGTCAGAAACCGAAACGGTTGACAGGAAAGAATGGAAGAAAAAACCCGTATTGCGCCGACACCAGGTCACATTGAACAAGGTCGCGAATATGATGATGATGACTTCAAAATACTTACTAAAGTACTGTTAATTGATGAGCTTTATGAACTTAGTTAATTACAATCATTACCGATACATGGTGGACTTTACACTCTTACGACAAAACATTTTGGGAACACATTCATTGTGCATACAGCTAAGGTTTCACTCTTTAGATATACGTGTCTAGGTTGTAGCTGTATTCCCTGATAGCAACAATCTGGAGGTTTTTAAGTCAAGAGTGAATAGAGTACATCTAGGCAAGCATACTCCTTCATGGAACACATCATCGCTTACCATCAGATAGATAGATAGATATATTTTTTATTGTACACCAAAAGTAAAAATTACATGAGGAACTTAAAATGAATAGGGTATCACAATGAGTGGTTTTATCGCTCAAAGCGATAAGACAGCAAAAGACACAGATACAGATAAAGCATCAGGTGAGATTTTGGTCGAGAGCGAGTCCATCAATGCTAATACCCCAAGTAACTTGGAATATGGACAGGATGATGATAAAACACGTGTATCAAAAAAGTTCATATTCAATTCACTGAATGTGTATACTATTGGGTGATGTGATGAAGCAGCCAAAACACTGTATATTTCTTACAATCCCAGATTAGCGTGGCTATGCTGTACTCTATATATTATTAGACGGTAGTCCAAACTGGCTAGCGGCCAATCAATACACGATTGTGTTGTTTTTATGTTTCCAAGGCATACACGAGTTATTTGGACTGTCCTTATAATTTTCCTAATTATATTTTAGTTGATTATTAAAAGCTGTATAAATTATGTAATTTGTTTGTATTAGGGTTGTTAGTGGGTGTGAAAGGGAAAAGTAAATTAAATTTTTTAAGCCCCCAGTACCTGTACTTTTGGTATGAGGAAAAGTTGAAATTCAAAATTCATTAGGGTATTTTTCTTATCTGCTATATATCCATACTGTTGCTTTTTCAATATAAAATTTCGTAAACAAAGAAAAAAATATGTAGCTATCTGTACCTAGGTATCATTTTAATTATCCATAAAGTCATGAAGTAGGCAACCCTATATTCTAGCCGGTTCCAGGCATGTTTCAATCGCGTGATATGCAATTATGTCTGAAACTTATGTAATATTTACTCACAAGTATGCTAAAGGTAGCTACCGTTAACTCCAAAGGAACTTCATACTAATTATCTACAAAATGTGTTTCATGTTTTATATTGTATTCAAGGTAAGTCAAAAGTGAACAGGTTACTTCTAGGCAAGCCACATCATCGCTTACCATCAGGTGAGATAGTGGTCAAACGCGAGCCAATGAATTATAAAAAAAAAAATCAAGTGGTATGTGCCATGAGCATAATATAGCACACACAAATGTCAAAAGTCAAATGTAGATTGCTTCCGAAGCTGCATTGATGATTTCGCCTTCTGTTACTCATTAAATTAAATTACTTTGTTTATATTATTAACTTATGATTGTGCTGTATGTAGGATTACATATAACACAATCATAATTTAGATTGACTGATAACAATGACTTCTCAATTGATTGATTTTTTATTTAACCTCAAAGATTCGAACGTGACATACAGTTTTGAATACTTTTGGTATGAAAATTGTTTCAGCGGCACAAAAAAGCTATTGAAATTGGTCTTGACTTACAATTTATTATTTGTATAATATCTTTGTAACAGTTCATTCAATAATATGTGGATATAATAACCTCGCCTTGGACATGTCTGAAAGGGTCTTACAATATTTATAACGGAAAAATAAATAAACCATAAATCTCTGATATAGTGTTATTAGTCACTCCGAAACCAAAAGTGTTAAAGTTTAAAGAAAAAAAAAATGTTAATATTATAAGTGGATATTATAACATCACCTTGGACGTATCCGGAAGAGTCCAAGAATATGTATAAAGCAAAAAAAAAACACTGTATATCCCTCACAAATTGTTAGTCACTGGTAAACCGAAAGTGTTGAAGTTTGGAGATGATTTTTTTTTTGGTTAACACCCATTTCAAACCTAAATGTTTGAAGAGTTACCGAGTTACCGAGTAGACGGAATCATAAAAGGATAGCAAAAGCAGCAAATAGAAAATAGCAAATAGGATGGGTTAGGTCAGCAAATAGGATACAACTCGAGATATCGAAATCGATACCAATTCTAATTCCTATACTATTAAGGCACAAAAAGAAATCAATTGGTTTGTAGTTAATTATGCAAAACATGTTTTTACTTACGGAGTCTTTGTAAAAAACATAACAATAAGATTAAATTTACTACAACCTGTTCGCGTGATTACAAAAAAAATGTTAAACTTAACCGTCTTCGCTTAATTTGATGGAACCTGTGCCAATGAAATTATGTGATTTTATCTAGTGTTTATAGGATTATCTCATGAAAAAAAAAAACAATAACAAAAACCTACACACTGACTCACCAACCTACTATGCTAAGTTTATATTTTTGCCATAATACCTCAAATTAAAAATATTTTTATTTAACATGTCACGGTCATAGGCACTGAGAAAAACTTTTTTTTACCGTTTTGAGGGTAGTAGTGATGAAACAAATTATACAAAGTAAAGCGCCTGTCTTGATCCAAAGCCATATTGTACAACTTGTAAGTTGAGGTTGTTACCACTGGGCCACTATTGCGCAATGGGTAGATAATGGTAAGGGTTCAGGATGTGTCCTCGTGGGGGCGGAGACCTCTCGCGCCGGGTCTTGGTTGAGGCCATGGTCCGGAGCGAGGAGGACCGCCACCGTAGCCGCGAGCTTGCGGACAGTGAGCAATGGGTAGCTCGCTGTCCGGCCGTCCTGTAACTGTCCGGACCAAGCCCAAGTCGTCGACGGCGCGCACTATTCCCGCGCGCCTCAAGGAGTTGTCAGCAAAAGCAGGGACCCAGCCGGGTCGAAGCCTACTGGGGCCAGGGTTATCCAAAAGGGAACTCGAGCCTCGGTATGAAGGCTAGAAGGAACGGGGTGGGCTTTTAGTCAGTAAGAGTCTGACACTATCTCCCGCTCCGCCCAAGAGCGGGGGTTGTTTTATCCCACCATAAAAAAAGGGTTCAGGATAATATTCTACTTTCACGCAGGCGAAGCCGCTGCCAGAAGCTAGCAGTTCTATACCACCTTATTTTTAGTATATGCCAAACCTGAAACACCTGTCTAGTATTTTTATGTAAAGAATCTATGTACAAAAATTCAAAACTGTATTATGAAAAACCACAAAGTCTTATGCCAGTTAGGGTACCTGGTTGGCGACATAAATACATGGTCACCGGGCCACCTGGGTGACTGAGGTGTTTTGCTTCCGCACCCAACTGTGCGCTAGCTCCTAATGTCCACTATGACCTTTTTTTTTATTTATTTTTTTATGGTGGGATAAATCATGCATTGACATCCCCCGCCCTTGGGCGGAGCGGGAGATAGTGTCAGACTCTTACTGACTAAAAGACCCACCCCGTTCCTCTGCCGTGACCTGTTTTGTACGGTGTCCGACTTGTAACCTTTTTAAATGTTTTTGGGAAAAAAATTAACATGGTGTAATAGTAGTTTATGTGACTAGGGGATAAAGCAGTGTTTTTAGGTCACGGGCGGCATGTGGAATTCCGAACGAAACGAAGGTTGCTGATTTTAATCCCGAACGACAGTGAGGGATTTATAAAATTAACTCCCGAGCATCGCGAGGGAGTTAATAAAGAAACCTGAGTGAAGTGAGGAATTCAAGCCGCCCAAGACAAAGACAGCTTTATCCTCGTGTTGCATACTCTACTTTTTACACCATCTGTGAGATAATTAAAAACAATTTGGTCGACCAAATCATATATTAGGGAAATATAAGTATTATAATTACAAGTTCATCAAACAAACAAAATTCACTACTCCAAGATTCTATAGTTTCAATTTTCTATAATGCTCCTGTCAGTAAGCAGGTTTTATTCTATTTTCTTTTTTTGTTAGTGGCCAGTTTGAATTTCGAGTCAACTTGTACGATGCACGTACATTTTAATTCACAATGTTGACGTTGATTTTTGGTGTTCCAAATTCAAATCTCATTATTCCCTAGGGATCGGCCATACTGCATTATCTCCCTAGGGATAGAATGACTTACTTTAAGTGAGGTTTGTATGACGTATAAAACGACATTATCGAGCAGGTGGTGTAAAAAAATTATTGTAATCGATTCAGTTACTGATTTTGAACAAACTATATTCAGGTTTGGCATATAGTTAAAATAATGTTGTAGATCTAGAATGGCTGTCTGTCTTAAACTGTCATAAAGCTGTACGACGGCTCTTTGTGGGATCATACAATCATAAAATAATTTAACTGTTCTACCTACCTAATCTCTTTCGACAAGCAATGCGGTAGTCTATTTTTGAGTCAGGGCACACACACCGCATAAATTTGTCGCCTATTAAAATATGTCGAAATGTCTTCGTACATCAGGCTTGTCAGAAGTTCCTAACGACCATTTATGACTTGCTGACAAACGTGCATAGCAGTTTAAATAATGGCATAGCAATATTTGGTAGCGTGTATGAAATGCGGGCAATGTTGTGTGCTCGTATTCGGGCAAGTTAACGCTTGATACGTTTTGATATATTCGTTTTTATTGTGCACACAGTTCTGTTAAGGAGTGACATTCTCTGCTAGAGTATGTGTTTTCTGATTGCTACAACCCTTAGCCAAGAGTGAATTGGTTACTTCAGGACAAGCATTCTCTATGGTCGACTACATCGTCGTTTACCATGAACTGTAACCCTAGCCAAGTTGCTAATCTGCAATAGTTAACGCTAGTAGAAAGCTTCAAATGTACGGGAATGACGTCATCTCAACGCTCAGTCATGTGGTCAGAACAAAAGATTCGGCGACGCGACCAACTCGAAGCGTTTGACGCAAGCGAAACGGTTGTAACTTGGCTAGGGGGGCTGGTTAGATAATAATTTGTTTATTTTCCTTACCACAATATCACAGCAAAATTACAAAACTAAGATAATAACAATAATTGGATTCATACTGTGGGAGACTGGTGCCTGTGCTAGGCTTTTGGCTTGTATTTCAGGTCACCAGGTCTTCCCTTCTTTTAATGGATGTGATTATAATATTGCAGATACAAGCCTATCAGCCTATCATTATCTTTCAAGCCTTTTCCAATATACCTTGGTCGGTTTTCAGTCTTAACGTTAAATACGAGCCCATAAATAATTTGGCCACCGCAGGCGCGGGCTTGCGGACGACGAGCAATGCGTAGCTCGCTGTCCGACCGTCCGGTAACTATCCGGACCGAGCCCAAGTCGTCGACGGCGCGCACTGTTTCCGCGCGGCTCAAGGAGTTGCCAGCAACAGCAGGGGCCCATCTGAGTCGAAGCCAACTGGTGCCAGGGTTAGTTTCGAAAGGTAGCTCAGCCCCGATATGAATGCACGATCCCAGGGTGAGTTTTTAGTCAGTAAGAGTCTATCACTATCTCCCGCTCCGCCCAAGAGCGGGGGCTGTCATTTGGATGACATTTACCCAGCAAAAAAATAATAATTTCATCGTCTATATAGGGTGGCTGGCAATTAGTGTACGATACTTAAACACGTGATTGTGCTCATGATAACAAACAATTTTTATTATGGGAGCAAAGCTGAAATAGCGAAAAAAATATCAGCTGTTCATTACATTAGGCAAACATAAATGTACTGAACAGCTGTTTTTTTTCGCGATTTCAGGTTTGTTCCAATAGTGACTGGTAATTAGTGTACGATACTTAATCACGTGTTTAAGTATCGTACACTAATTATCAGTCACCCTATATATAGGCACTTAAATGTGTCAAGTTAGAAAAATTAAGTCGGATTTCCGCATGGCAACTAAGTGTAATTTCGCCTTTCTTCGTGTTACTGTCTTACTTTATATTCAAATGTCTATAATAAATTATATTGTATCTAACAATAATATGTGTGAGAGAACTCGGTTTATGTAAATCTCGTACCTATTGTGTTAATATTGTTGTATTTTTGTTTTGCGAATGACTTTTTAGTTGCCAGTCTGCTTTTGATGGTCGCTAATAGTTTAAAATTAAAGATTTTCATTAGATCATGTTAAAGTATTTGAGAACCTTGTCGATCTAAATTAATGAGGATGGAAACTTAACAATCAAGTGTGTATTTATAAGATTTTGTAAGCTACTAATTTAGTTTATTTCTTTCTTATAACAAGTCTAACAGAATAATAAGCAGTTCGTCACGTGACGTTAATTTTTTGCATATATCTGCGAATATTCATGCGTGATCTTTAAAGCTATAATTTCATGCATGCTTTTGCATCAAATGTCAAGTCTTTTCCAGAGCAACTTTCTGTCGCCACATTGTTGCTCAAAACTGGTCCGTCTGACCTTTGAAATTTTGAAGTTCTCCATACTTTGTGTAGAATTTCCTTTGTGTGTTGTAACACGCGATCCCGCTATTAAGTGACGTGTCAATAACTGGAATTATGTAGCTTTGTTTTGTATTCATTGATGTTTTTGTTCGCTTTCCGTTTTTGTTTGGCATTAACTTTCGGTAATGTATTGCGTCAATTCATTTTGTTATGGAAGGTTAATTTTGAGTTGGCTTAATGATGAAACCTCATGGGATCGTGTATCATGTTTTTTTTTATGTCATTTTAAACTTTACCTTAATGAATATGTCCTAGGGCCTTAACATGATGTGTTAAAATGTCAGGTGTACGAGCGAGAGAGATGGAGCTATAAATACTATATAGCTTCATCTCTTTTATAATTCGGTTAAGGTCGTTAAATGGATTACGTGGAGAGCTTGTAGTAGGGTGTCAGGAACCTTAATAAGTGTGGGGCTGAAAGTGTACCGCAGTTCTGGGATCAAAAGGGCAGTTGAAGGAACAGAGTAGGTTTTAGTCAGTAAAAATTAGACACTCCCTCTTACTCCACCCAGAGCGGGAGAGTATATTTAATGTTTTTCCGCCCAAATATAGGAACCGTATTGTAAATTATCCGCTGAAGTTTAAATATTTACTGTAAACTCTGTGTTTTATTAAACTAAATAAACTATCTTATAAAAATATATGATAAATCAACTGAGCAGTTATTTTTTAAATAACTGACTTGTGTCCGCGGCTTTACCCGCGTACAATATAGTCTGTGTCACTCAGAAATAAAGCAGCTTTCTATCAGTGAAAAAATTTTTAGCTATCGGATTAATACTTTCAGAGATACTACAAACTTTACCTCTTTATAATATAATAATAATATAGTGTAGATAACATTGAAGTAAGTAGGTAATGGTTTTAGCTGTTCTCCCTGACAACCTATAGCAAAAACACCGAACATTGAATCATCAACATCTGCACAGTACTCTGGCAGAATCAAACAAGAATTATTATCTCCTATACTATCCCATTCATACCTACATGCTTTTGAAGTCCGAATATATACATGCAATAAAATTTCCCTCCAACAATTACTGGCCTGGATCTTTTTGAAGTGCATTGAACAAGTGGCCGATCAGATGGTTTACGATCGCTCGGAATAGAACCGTTTTGTGGCAAACGTGTAGGTAGTTTGAATGCAGTAATTTTATAAAGAGCACTAGTGGCAGTAACGGCCCCTAATTATGAGTCGTACGTCAATCCCAGGTAGGCTCTCTACTTGTGTAATTTGTTTCATCACAGCTGCACTCAAAATGAAAAGGAAAACATCGTACGGCATGTCTTAAGACCCAAGGGTATTCAGCTTAAATCGCCGTCTGACGGTCTGGTAACCGTTCTGATGAAAAACTTTCTTGTGGACTATATTTCGCCATGTTATCCTATTTCCGGCGATATGGTTGGCGTCGCTCACTGTGGTCTCCTGTGTAGCACGGATTTGGTCTGACCAACGTAATGGATTCCCGTACATGGACCCTACTCTAGAACCTTTCGTCTCCATCGACTGCCTATTCTACGAGTAATGTACCTTGCCCACTGCCATGTTTTTTTTTCTATTGTTGATAGGTTCGCGCTTGACCGCTATCTCACCTGGGCCTCAAGTCTGCTATTACTATAGTGTCAGAATGGTCTATCATTGATTTCATAATTGTTGATTTTGACAAGTTTAGGTAATAAACTAATATAATGGCGTCATTATGACTTTCCGATGATCAACCACTGACACTCCATTGAAAGAAAAGGCATAGAATGGTAATCTCGTACATAATGACAAATGAATATCTGACGTATGCGGTAATCTGCAAAAATTTTGACAGTTCCTTTGATCAGTAACCTACCATTACAACGTCATTGCGCAATTAGTGCTTTTAATAAGCTCGATATTGTCATTCTACCACAATTATATTACAAGACCATTGACCAATCAAGGATCGATCATTATGAATTAGTAGATTACAAAATTTTAGCAAAATTACAATGGAATCGTGATGGAATGACGAATTTATAAAAATAGCAGACTTAGGCCCCTGATGGAAAGCGACAATGCGGTCGACGATGGAACGCGCTTACCTAGAAGAAACCTATTCACTCTCGACTTAAAGATTATAGCTATCAGGAAACACAGACTCCAGCAAGGAATTCCACTCCTTAGCTACACGTACAATGAATGTGTTCCCAAAACGTTTTGCGCGTATAGATGGGATATCCACCATGTACCGGTGGCGCATCGCCGTACGCCATTCAATTTCACGATTCATCGTTTGTCTATTTAAATTTGCAAATTGTTCTAAATTAAATCTATACTTGTTTGCAGGACGATATATTCCGCATTATTAATTTTACTATGTGTTAAATATTCGCAGAGCTAAATCATTATATTCTTGGTATAACAATTTGCAGAACATTACCGGTTTTCATATTCGACAGGTTGATCTGCCTATTAAAATAAATTGGAACCTCATCCTATAAATTGTCATGTGAATGAAATGTAACTTGCAATGAAATTATTATCTTTTGATTAAAACATGCAATTGATTGAACTGTCATTTGTAATAAAGTCAAAACAAGGGAAGTGCTTAACACAGACTGTTTTAATTACCACAGACAACATAGTACATAGTTATATACTTAAAGTTCAAGTTGCTAGTATCTATCCTAGATATTTCAATGCACACTTATAACAATAAACACTAGGATTTTATTGTTTGCTAGCTGTCAGTGCTTTGCCTTTGCAATTTGTTGGTGGAAATCAGTGATGTACTTGATATTGTAGTTATTTAAACATATACTTTATTGTACACCAAGATAATAAATGTATAAGATAATAGTGTCAAACAATTCGCGACCTTATAGCATTCCGCGATCTCTTCCATGTAACTTGGGATGGACAGATTGCAGAATTGCTAATATTGAGGCGCACTAGTTTATGAGCCTATTCACTCTTGCCTTGAAGACATTCAAATTATTATCAGACGGGAAGACCGCAGCATGCAGATTGATTCGAAGTACACGGGATAAACGACGAGGCAAAACGCTTAGTCCGGACCATAGAGGACACAGGATACTTTATATCCTGGGAGTACGTTTCCTTGGGAAAATTTTCTACATTCTCAAATCAAATCAAATCATTTTATTTGTCTCAATACAGGTAAATAACATACAAGAGGTGTTACAGAATAACAAAAATGCGCTGCATTCTACTGCATACAAATTTTATAAATATGTACACTTTGTGATGATGATTCTAATAGAATAAATAGTATATAATTAAAATGCCAAGCACTTGAATGAAGTAAAATTAATAAACAATGTCAAATATTAAAATGGTCATTCATAATCTTCTATAATATAAAAACCGGCCAAGTGCGAGTCGGACTCGCCCATGAAGGGTTCCGTAGCAGCAAGTAACATAACATAAAAGTTCTTGTAATGTGTTGTAACTTTGATCGATGTTTTAATAATAGTGTATTTTTTTCGATTTATGACGCATTAAAAAAAAACTACTTACTAGATTTCGTTCAAACCAATTTTCGTTGGCAGTTTTTATAGTAATGTACATCATATATTTTTTTTAGTTTTATCATTCTCTTATTTTAGAAGTTAGAGGGGGGGGGACACACATTTTACCACTTTGGAAGTGTCTCTCGCGCAAACTATTCAGTTTAGAAAAAAATGATATTAGAAACCTCAGTATCATTTTTGAAGACCTATCCATAGATACCCCACACGCATGGGTATGATGAAAAAAAAATTTTTGAGTTTCAGTTCTAAGTATGGGGACCCCCAAAATTTATTGCTTTTTTTCTATTTTTGTATGAAAATCTTAATGCGGTTCACAGAATACATCTACTTACAAAGTTTCAACAGTATGGCTCATACAGTTTCGGAAAAAAGTGGCTGTGACATACGGACGGACAGACGGACAGACAGACAGACAGACAGACAGACAGACAGACAGACAGACAGACAGACAGACAGACAGACAGACAGACAGACAGACAGACAGACAGACAGACAGACAGACAGACAGACAGACAGACAGACAGACAGACAGACAGACAGACAGACAGACAGACAGACAGACAGACAGACAGACAGACAGACAGACAGACAGACAGACAGACAGACAGACAGACAGACAGACAGACAGACAGACAGACAGACAGACAGTCAGACAGACAGACAGACAGACAGACAGACATGACGAATCTATAAGGGTTCCGTTTTTTGCCATTTGGCTACGGAACCCTAAAAATGAATCGCAAAATGTGTTGGTAAGCGCATAACTCAACAACGCCTGGACCGATTTCGCTAATTTTTTTTTTGTTGTGTTCGTTATTATGGGGAGAAGGTTCTTATGGAAAACAAATGAAAATTAGGGTAGTGTAGGGTAGTGTAGGGTAGAGTAAGGTAGAGGAGGGTAGAGTAGGGTAGAGTAGAGTAGGGTAGGGTAGAGTAGGGTAGAGTAGGGTAGAGAAGGGTAGAGTAAGGTAGAGGAGGGTAGAGTAGGGTAGAGTAGAGTAGGGTAGGGTAGAGTAGGGTAGAGTAGGGTAGAGTAGGGTAGAGTAGGGTAGAGTAGGGTAGAGTAGAGTAGGGTAGGGTAGAGTAGGGTAGGGTAGAGTAGGGTAGAGTAGAGTAGGGTAGGGTAGAGTAGGGTAGAGTAGGGTATAATAGGGTAGAGTAGGGAGTAGGCTGAAGTAGGGAAGAGCGGAAGCGAAGCCGCGCGGGTACAGCTAGTTTACTATAAATCTAGTCTTCTCTCGGGCAAAGCACTGGCCGCAGCTAGCAAACAATAATAAGATCCTAGTGTTTTTTTCCAAACCTGTCTAAATTAGGACTAGATGAATCTAGACTAGTTTAATAGACATTTAAAATTAGTGGTTCATAACCTTGGCCTAATGCAATAGATTAATGATCTTGTCTGTTACGTAAATGTATCATAATGATTAAATTATTATGCACTAGTGATGGTTATTGAGTACCAGGGTCGGTAATTTGGCTCCGTTCATATTTTCTGATTGATTGATTTGCAAGGTCAAATAGTAACCTTGTTTAAGTTGGTAGGATTTTTGGGCCGTCGGGTTTGTTTTTTTATTATCGACGAGCTTTTGCCCGCGGCTTCGCCCACGTACATTAAATAGAACCAGTGTCACTCAGGAATAAAGCAGCTTTCTACCGGTGAAAAATGTTTAGCAATCGAATCAGTATTTTCAGAGGTTTACCTCTTACGAACAAACAAAAAAACACACTTTACATTTTTATAATGTTAGTGTAGATAATAAAATATTCCGCAACTATCACACAATGCCATCTAGTTCTAAGCTAAGCAGAGCTTGTGTTATGAATACTAGACAAGTGATTGACATACTTATGTATATACTAGCTTTTGCCCGCGTGGCTTCGCTCCCGCTCTTCCCTACTTCAGCCTACTATACCCTACTCTACCCTACTCTACCCTACCCTACTCTACTCTACCCTACTCTACCCTACTCTACCCTACTCTACCCTACTCTACCCTACTCTACCCTACTCTACCCTACCCTACTCTACTCTACCCTACTCTACCCTCCTCTACCTTACTCTACCCTACACTACCTTACTCTACCCTACACTACCCTAATTTTCATTTTTTTTCCCATAAGAACCTTCTCCTCATAATAACGAACACAACAAAAAAAAAATTAGCGAAATCGGTCCAGGCGTTGTTGAGTTATGCGCTTACCAACACATTTTGCGATTCATTTTTATATTATAGATTTCAAAATACATACATATTATAGATAAATTACACCGAGACACAGAACAAATGATTGTGCTCATCACACAAATATTTATAAAGAACCTGTCGGTGATTCGGTCTTTCCTCATGACTTCCAGCCTTATTCGAACCTGGACCAATGACAGGGTGAGAAAAGGATAGTGCTATATGACCTGTAAAGCTCTGTCTCTTTTTGGCATCGGAATTGTGATATAAACGTCACAGCCTACCAGGACCTGCTTCCCTGGCTCTTTGTTTTGTGTTGTTCGTCTCGCTGTCGTCTACGATGATGACCCAGATTCGTCGATGATGAAATAAATGTTAATTCTTATGTCCATATCGGAATAGTTTTTAAGGCATCTTAGTATACTTTGTGATACTTATGAAACTTTTGTCAAAAATATGAAATACCTAATTTCAACTAAAGTTCAAAGAACCGATTAACTCAATAATATCTGTACATATAGTATATCCATAGAATTTTTAAATTGTGCACGCATCACGTCAAATGTACGAAATCGAGGTCATCATCATCATCATTTCAGCCGAAAGACGCCCACTGCTGGACTAGGCCTCCCCCAAGTGTCGCCACAATGAACGGTTCTGTCCCTCCCTTCCCCAGGTCATCGATCCGAAATCGATGTAGATAACTTTTATACATTACAATAGTGTGTAACTTGATATATTACTTAGACTTTGTTTGATTGCAATCGGTGGACTATATCGATATATATACTACATTCATTGACTATTATGTGGTACGAAGTTCGCCAGATCTGCAAGTTTTAAATAAATCATCAAAAAAAAACCTCAACAAAAGATTCTTTGACTAAAAACGTCGATCGTAACCTACATACAACCAATGTCAGCTGTCACCGATTACGTAGTGTTACGCAAACCTGCGCGTACGCATGCCCCTCCCCGCATTTCTACTGACCTCGAAGCAGCCGGCACTTTCGCTGGAAACGATCTGTGCTGTATACTGGAAGCGGTCTGTTTTTGTGCACTTATGTGTAAACTTAGTACAGATGATTCTGCACCTATTAAACTCCATTTTTTTAGGTAGTTAACTAAATGTAAGCAATCTTGACATTTTTTTTATTTATTTTTTCGGTGGGTAAAAATCATCCAAATGACATCTCCCACCCTTGGGTGGAGCGGGAGATAGTGTCAGACTCGTTCTGACTAAAAAACTCACCCCATTCCTTCGTGCCTTCATACCGGGGCTGAACTACCTTTAGGAGCTAACCCTGGCCCCAGTAGGCTTCGACGCAGCTGGGGCCCTGCTGTAACAATCTTGATATGTCTTTTATCTAAAAAAAGTCTAAAAAAAATATTTTAAAATGTTTACAATTAGGTATTTAGCTAAACCAAATGGTAAGTAATTAAATAAATTTAAATAATCTTTGTATGTCTTTTTTACGATTTATTTTAAATAAAAAGACGTATCAAGATTGTTTACATTTAGTTAACTACCTAAACAATTGGAGTAGGTATATGTTTACAATGGTGGCATTTCTTACACATAGATGCAGAATTATGTGTGAAGTAGAGGATGTAATTAAGTTCATTGCTGTTATTATCTTCGCCCAGTTTTTTTTTGTTACCAAGAAATAGCAGTGTAGTGTAAATTAATTGGTACACGTTTAAGTGTGTTACGTACTTGATTATACACTGTGGTGCAGTTGTAACAAAAAAAAATGACTGATTTGACATGATGGATGGAGTTGTTTGTTAATAAAAATACTTGTTGCTTTGTAAAATTGAAGTCGCTTCTAGTATTTTTACACGTTTCGGTAGCCAGACGAGTTGTCTTGAGATGTTGTTTGACGTTCGAAGAGGATTGAACTCAATGAAACAAGGCTTCAGGTGTATGGTGCCTTAACGTACTATTTGAGTGGGTCTTTCTTGCTGTTGTTTTATTCTGCAAATTAACGTCTACTTTTCCATATACTTGTAGAATAAGTACTAGTAGGTTTTTTTTCTTAATTATTGGAAACTGGAGTTGTTGGGGGGTATGTATCTCAAGTGTCTGTCCAACTGGACGTTACGTGGAATCATTATAAAAGGTGCGATATCTGTAAAATGGAGATGAGAATTTTAGTGTAATGTTGACTACCATAACGAAGTTTGCTAAGAAGGCTTACTCGAGAAGTTAGGTGCGAAATACTACAAAAATATTAGAAAGTGTCACATCCGTACTCTATTGGTTAACAAAGAAACTGTGTTCACCTTACATGGTTTAAAAGACTTAGTATCCAAGCCAAAAATGTTGTATAAAAATTATTGTGATCTCGATTTTGTTACTTTTTTGGGGTGGAACATCATTCATGACTTCTCCTGCTCTGGTGTGGAGGGCAGTATCAGACTTTTAATGACTAAAAGCACGCCTATGTCCTCCAGTTGCGCTATACGTTCTAGCGCTAGAACCACGCGCGGTTATTTCCCGTGTCAATAAACTTGTGGAATCTTAATTTGGATATACCTACTGATGAGTTTTAAATGTTACCAGTCATCATCATCAACATAATCATCATTTCAGTTGAAAGAGGTCCACTGTTGGACATAGGCCTCCCCCAAGTTACGACACAATCAACGGCCCTCTTCGTCTCGCATCCATCACAACCCTTACCAGGTCATCGGTCCACCTTGTAGGAGGCCTTTCAACGCTACATCTTCCGGTACTTGGTCGCCATTCCAGAACCTTTCGGCCCCAACGGCCATCTGTTCTGCGAGCCAGTTCATGCTCAATTATCTAATTAATTCCGAATTAATGATATTTGAAATTTTAAAACGTGCCTTACTCGGCAAAATATTGAAATACCACATGTCATTATCAGTGTTTGGCAAAACATAAAATAGAAGCCAATATTTACAAATGAAGCAAAGCCTTGCGGACTCATCGCTGGTATCGTGGTATCGGTACTCGTTATGTGGAAACCGGTTTTGATATTAAAATCCACTGCATTAGTCATTGCGAAAAATACGATATTCTTTTAACACATTGAATGCCGTAGTTAGCTACATGACTAAAGTCGGTTGCCAACATACATTTGTCTGTTTACGGATAAAATCAGTGAAAAAAAAATGCATATACATATAATTAGATAATATTTAATTGTTTCTCATCTTCAAAATCAATGCCACTTTTCGTTGTAATTTTATAACTCAATAACGGGCTCACCTATCCAAACCAAATGTTTAGGCTTTGTTCGGACTATTTAGTAGATGGTTTATGTGAAGTTTGGTAGGGTAGAGTAGGGTAGAATAGGGTTGAGTAGGGTAGAGTAGGGTATAGTAGGGTGGAGTAGGGAAGAGCGGGAGCGAAGCCGCGCGAGCAAAAGCTAGTCTCGTATAGATGTCCTACGTATATACCCATAGCTGGCGTCCTGTATAAATACCATATACGGATTTATCCGTAGTCGCCATCCAATGTGTTAAACATGTTGTATGTTTTGGTTGGGATATGTTTTATTATGATAAAAATACCTGTCTGTTTGCTACCTGCTTCTTTCGTTGGACAATATTTAGTCTCATAAGGAAAAGATGTTTAGAACACTATCAACGATTGCGTCATTGCTTACCATCAGGTGGGATCGCAATCAAGCACTCATCATCGTCATTTTAGCCAAAAGACGTCCACTGTTGGACATAGGCTTCCCCCAACTGTCGCTACAGAGACCAGTTTTGTGCATCTCACATCCATCGGATTCTCGCGACCCACAGCAGGGCGATGGCCCTCTTTGTACTAGGCCTTCCAACGCGTCTTCCAGTACGCAGTCGCCACTTTAGAACTTTTCCCCAACGACCATCCGTTCTTAATGACCGGTCCTGTGCATCTTGCATCTCGAAAAAACTGGGCAAGTGCGAGTCAGACTCGCTCACTGAGGGTTCCGTGCAAACTACAATTCCCGAATGGAGTCTCGAAGATTGCAGTTTTTTTTTGACGTAGTTAACAACAAATATACTGTTTTCAGATTTTTTCCTATAACTGTGCTATAAGACCTTGCTTTGTGCCAAATTTTAGGATTCTGGGTCAACGGAAAGAACCGAATTTCGATCTTTGAGGAATCAAAATACACGTTTTTTGCAACATAAACGGCCGTATCTTTTTTATTCGTTAACTTAGATGTTTAATTTCTTCACAGCTTCAAAAAAACCGCAAACCTGACCTGTCCTTTTAAAGGGACCGCAGACCTGAGTATATGATTTAAATTTCAACTCGACGCGCAAAAGCGACCGGCGGCCATTCTGAAATTCTGCGCTGTTCCCGCGCGCCTCAAGGAGTTGTCAGCAACAGCAGAGGCCCAGCCGGGTCAAAGCCTGCTGGGGCCAGGGTTATCCGAAAGGGCGCTCGAGCCCCGGTATGAAGGCTTGAAGGAACGGGATGGGTTTTTAGTCAGTAAGAGTCTGACACTATCTCCCGCTCTGCCCAAGAGCGGGGGTTGTTATACGATGATTTTGCCAATCGAAAAAAAAAAAATACCTCTACGCGTTTTTGAGATAAAGGGTCTTGACCACAGAACAGATAGACAGACAGTCGGACGGACAACAAAGTGATCCTATAAAGGTTCCGTTTTTTCCTTTTGAAGTACGGAACCCTAAAAATGGAATAGAAATAACTTAATAAATTCAAGAAACCTATCTCAACTAGAAATGTGATGAAATAAAAGCGTTGCACGATTCGTACCTAAGCTCATTTCTATGCAAACATACTTACGTCACAACATCAGGACTACGGAAAAAGAAACATAAGCCTTATGTATTTATAAATAATTTTTGCATAAAAATGAGGAATTAAGTCTTTTAGTATGTCATTAGAAGATTTTTTTGCTACTGATATGATTGAGGTTTCCTTAGGTGACCAATTTGGAACCGTGCACTAGCTTCTGACGTTTTATAAGTGCCCATGTAGACTCATGTGAAATAATAATCATTTGAATTGAATTGAATTTGAAGTGGCAGTAGGGCCTATTGCTCGCAGAACAGGAAGGTTCTGGAGTGGTGACCGCGTACAAAGACGCAGCGTTGGAAGGAAGGCCTCCTATAAGGAGAACCAACGACCTAGTGACGGTCGTGAAAATCCGATGGATGTGAGAGACAGAAGACTGGTCTCTGTAGCAACACTACTAGCCGAGACCAGCCAAACCAGACCAGTCACAGCACTGGACGCCTTTCAGCTGAAATGATGAAGATGATGATGTTTTGGCAAGAAATGTGAACTTTGCGTCTCGCAACCATCGGATTCCCTTGACCCTCACCAGATCATCGGTCTACCTTATACGCTACGTCTTCCGGTACACAGTCGCCATTTCAAAACCACCTTGCCAACATCGACTACAATGAATAATCATAATAATTCTTCTGACTGGCCTGTTGGTCTAGTGGTTAATGGCCTTGACTGCTATGCCGGAGGTCGTGGGTTCGATTCCCACCCAGGACAAATGTTTGTGTCTGGGTGTAATTTATCTATAATATGTATGTATTTAGAAATATATAAGTATGTTTATCAGTTGTCTAGTACCCATAACACAAGCTCTGCTTAGCTTGTGACTAGAGGGCGTTGTGTGGTAGTTATGAAAAAAAAAATTCAGCAGTCTTTCTTCTCACGCATATCAATAACAAGCATTTTGACTGTCCTTCTGTTGCTCACGGCTACGCCTTAAGGCTATTTATAATATGACGCGTTCATCTACAACATTAGTTTTATTATATGTGAAACCCCAAACACGTGTCTAGTACTTTTATGTAAAGAATCTATGTACAAAATTTCATAACTGTATCATGAAAAATCACAAAGTTATAAGCTTGTTATGTCAGCAAAAATACATAGTCAGCGGGCCATCCAGGCGACTGAGGAATTGTTTTACAATTGCATTTAGTTGTGCGCTGGGCCCTAATGCCCGCTATGATCTGCAATGACCTGTTTTGTACTTAGTTTCAGTGGTGTCCAACTTGTGACCTTTTTAAATATTTTTTGGAAAAAATATTACATGGTGGAAAAAGTATTGGAATCGTTTCAGTTACTGATTCTAAATAAACTATATTTAGGTTTCTCATATAGGTATGCACTTGCATTCAGTTGTGCGCTGGTTCCTGATACCCGCTATGACCTGCCGTGACCTGTCTTGTACTTAGTTTCAGTGGTGTCCAACTTGTGACCTTTTTAAATATTTTTGGGAAAAAATATGACATGGTGTAAAAAGTATTGGAATCTTTTCAGTTACTGATTCTAAATATACTATATTCAGGTTTCTCTACAAAAAAATAATAATTCTATATCACAACTTGTGAGGGGGACAGCTAGTAACTAGTAACAAAATAAACAACATAAAAACCGTAACAAGTAGACCGTCGAGTCAAGTGGACAGCTATTTCAACTTGATTCGTTTTTATTCTGCCTTCAAGCGATGGGTTTTCAAGACAGTGTGCAAGTAAGTTGCCAAGTAACTACTTATTCAATTGGAACTACTAGAAACCCTTTAGGCTACAAATTATTTGTAGTAAGTACTGTTTTCTTGTAAGTAGGATAATTGTGAGATAACAGGACTGTATAATAGCAAGCTAGTTACAGCAAAAAATCTAAAGTAGATTGTTTTTTTTTTTAAAAAGTTTCAAGACAAATCTATTTAGTTTGAGGCTGCGTTTAAAATAAATGAATTTTAAATAATCTTGGCTATTTTTATGAGATAAATTTTGTTATAAAGATGTAAAGTTTGTTTTTTTTTGTTTGTAGGAGGTAATCTTTGGAAGTACTTATTTATTCATTTATGTACACACACAAACACTTAAAAATGAAATGGACAAATACAGAAAAAAAGAGTACAAAGGTACTGCTTATTTCAAATGAAATTTCTTCCAGCAGACCTGCGACAGGAAAGTTGGAAGAGAGATGTAGACACAGTGTATACAAACGAATCAGAAAATTAAGAATTTACTAAATTATCTAAATTAACTTATATAATAATACATATATAAATACAACATAACCAGTAATTAAAACACTAAAATAGAAACAATACATAACATACTCATATATATATATGATTAAATTATAAATAAAAAATATCTATAAAATAAAACATTACGAGATGGTTGAGAGGTAATGATCTTTGACTAGTTTTTTGAAGATAGATATATTTTTAGCGTCACGGATGTTAGCTGGAAGTGAGTTTCACAGTCGTACTGCATGAAAAGAGAAGGAGTTGGAATAAAAATGAGTATTATGGGATGGGAAATTAAGATGGTATTTAAGGTGGGATCTGCATGGGGCGTCGGTACTAGTTCGATTGCTAAAATTTTTTCACCGATAGAAAGCTGTTTTATTCCTGAGTGACATAGGCTATCTAATATTTTATATACGTAGGCGAAACTGCGGGCAAAAGCTAGTTCCTTAATAAAAATAATCTGTACCCCTAGCCAAGTTGCTAATCTGTAATAGTTAACGCTAGTAGGAAGCTTCAAATGTACGGTAATGACGTCGTCTTAACGCTCAGTCACGTGATCAGAACAAAAGAATTAGCGGCAAGGTCAACTCGAAGCGTTCGGCGCAAGCGAAACGGTTGTAACTTGGCTAGGGGGGCTGGTACCACTAAGGTATGTCGTTAATATTTGAAGCATTTTGAATCGAATCTAAATGCAAAACTTGGTTATTTTTAGATTTTTAATAACTTCGACTAACTTGTGAGTTACTGCGATAAAATATTTCATAAATCTTTATCAAAATTTAACATAGTAGGTACACAATGAAATACATAGTAAAGACGTGACTAACTCAAATTCAACAATGAGTTTTCTCCCAGCAAATCTTTGAGTGCTCTGGGCTTTGAGATGCTTTATATTTAGGAATAAAACGCAAGCATTAAGTTATCACTTATCTTTCTTTGTCTTTCGTTTCCATGCAGTCCGACAGTGATCGCGCTATAGATCATGTCTCGGCTTTATTATTTTATGGTTCCGTACCTCAAGAGGATTTGTTGTCCGTCCGTCTGTTTGTCGGTCTGTCTATCAAGACCCTTTATCTCGGGAACGTGTGGAGGTATCAAGTTGAAATTAAAACCATATACTCAGCTGCGGTCTCTTGTGGCTGTCAAAAATCAAATTTTGAGTTAACGAAAATAAAAGATATGGCCGTTTATGTCGCAAAAACGTATATTTTGACACTCTCAAGGGAATTAATATTCATAGGGTACTTCCCGTTGATCTAAAATCCTGAAATTTGGCATGAAGCAGGGATCGTAGCACAAGTATAAGAAAAATTCTGAAAACTGTAAATTTATAGTTAGGTAAGTAGGTACGTCACAAAAAAAAAAAACTTTATTGCGATTCGGAAAAACCTTCGGAACTCAATTCGGTGATTGAACTGTTTTCTTAAATAAGTTTGTGCGGAACCCTCAGTACGCGAGTCCAACTCGAACTGGTTTTTTCATGGGAATTGTAACAATGTTGTGTAACTTCACAACTATCAATATGAAGGTTAAGTAAACTTGTCAGATATATGAGAATTGGTAGCAATAACTATATTTTGAAGTATGGTATCGAGTTTTACGAAGCATTGGCTATTGAAAAACAGAATATAATACTCGTAATAATATGATATTCCACGACAATCAAGCTAAGCAGACCTAGTGTTATAAGTACTAGACAACTGATAAACATACTTACTTATATATTTCTAAATAGGTACATGTATTATAGATAAATTACGGCCAGACACAGAACAAATTTTAATGATCTTGTTTATCACACAAACATTTGTCCTGGGTGGGAATCGAACCCACGACCTCCGGCATAACAGTCAGGGCCACTAACCACTAGACTCTAGACCAACAGGCCAGTCAAAATCTTAGTGGCAATGGGTATTGCACGCAGAACAGATGGTCGATGGGGACGGATAGGGGGGGAGGTTTTGGAGTGGCGACCACGTACCTGAAGACGCAGCGTTGGAAAGCCTCCAACAAGGTGGACCGCTGACCTGGTCAGGGTCGCGGGAATCTGATGGATGCGTGACGCACGGAACCGGTCGATAATGATGAGTTAGGTACCCTTATTGTTATACTAATTCTAGACAAATAATACATACGTTTATCGATTTGGTACTAGTAGCGCATTGGTATTGGTATCAACGCACACACAAACATGCTAGTGACGTAATCAAGATTTATTAAGAACTCATCAAAATATCTGGACATGCTACTTTCAAGATATGCGTTTATTGTATTATCTACATATTGAATAGGTATATACTTCATAAAACTAACCTACGAACAAACAAACATCTTCAAAAAGCTAGAACTACATTAGACCGAACGCACACGTGTATCACGCCTGATTTGTACGTAGAACGACGTCGTGTGGCGTAGACCGTCAGTGGCGTAGATAAGGTGTAGCTCTACAAATTTAGTTTCTATATAAAATGTATGGAGACTGACGCGCTCAGTAGCCTGATTCACGTAAAATCAAACAAGCCAAATATCGTTGAAGTTTTATAGTCGTTCGATCGAAGTCCTATCCAAAGGCGGTATTCACGATCTATCGACTTATTTCCAGTTACATTAATAAGTATTCTATCAGGATAATGTAATACAGATTTTTTTTTTAAATCGACGAATTTCAAACGACTTTAAAATCGGTGTCGTTCAAACTCGATTGATGGATGTGAATACGGAAATGGTCTAAACGACTAAATCGCTACGATATCGTTACGGTTTTCAATACGTGAATCGGGCTACTGATCGGCGTGTGTGATACATGTGTGCGCAGTGTAGTTCTGCCTTTATATTAAAACTTACCACTATTATGAAAATTTATATAGGTAGGTAGCAATTAGAAGAACAACGAGAGTGCTCTTGCACTCTCTTAAAATAGGTAATAAATTAAAAAGCGCCTAATTGATACTTATTTGTTAGTCTGTTAGTGCATTCTTAGAATTAGCATGTTTTCTTGGCACACATTGAGCTCTTTAAAATAACTAGTTCAACGGACCACTGCCGTAATCTAATCTAGATTGCCAACAGGCAGCTATTGCTAGTACTTATCTATGTTATGTGAAGTGCTTTGTCGCAGAAAATATGGCACTTGAGGTGACAGAACGTTGATTGTTCGCACCACTAGGGAGTGGAGCTTCTTACATATTTATTTATATATTCTGCACACCAAGATTATAAGTTAACAAAAGATATCTTTTTTTTTTGTTATGCTGTTCTGTCCCACTCCTGGGCAAAGGCCACTCCTTCCATTTTTCGCACGCCTGGACTTCTTCTTGCCAGTTCTGGTGGAATCTATGTAGTTCGTCGCGCTATCTCCTTCGCAGTCTACGACGACCGCGACGCACTGTTTCAGGGTACCAACTTTGTGCTACTTTGACCCACAGTTTGTCGGGCATGCGGCAGACGCGTCCTGCCCAGACCCAATTTAGTTTAACAGCCTTTTGAGCCACATCAACTATTTTGGTTTTGGAGCGCAGTATAGTGTTTCGAACTAAGGAAATTTTAAAACAAAAAAAAAAACATACAATAGGCGGCCTTATCGCACCCGGCGATTTGTTCTAGGCAACCTAGAATGGACAGAGATTGCCTGGACACAAAATGGTACGATGTACGATGGACCTATGCATCAAGGTTTAAAATTCTGTTAAACATAAATAACTTAAAAGTGACGTATTATTTTTTACGCATACATTATAACATTAACTAAGCCGGAAAACAAACATAAAATTTTCGTAACCTTTTTGTCACTGTCAGTTTTAAACAAAAAAAATAATGTTAAAAGAAAAACAAGACAAGAAAAATGTATATTAGATTTATAATTTTGTAATAATTTATGTAATTTATAATTTATTCAAACGCCTAGTTGACACTTCGCTTGACCCAAAGGTTGACTTTTACCTCGACCAGAGATTAAGCATTGCCATACAACATGGCACAATGCCACTGGGGACATTTCCTGTCGAAAATGTTGCTGAGGATTTAAGACTAGCTTTTGTTCGCGACTTCGCCCACGGACATAAAATATAGGTAGCCTATGTCACTCAGGAATAAAGCAGCTTTCTATCGGTGGAAAATTTTAGGAATCGGACCAGTACTTTCAGAGATTACCTACAAAAAAACAAACTTTACCTCTATAATATATAAGTGTAGATATTAAGTTAGGAGTTTTTCTTTTGTGTGCATGTATACCTAATATAGTTCAATAAGTGTTTTTAATAATGTGTATATTTCTCTAAAAAACAAAATGTAGTGGTTGTTAGTTGGCGACTGACTGGGGCCTGGTTATTAAACCTTTTTTAATTTTTATACTATAGTTTGTTTTTTTATACCCATTTTTTTTACAATGACAGTTTTGATTGTCTTGTTTTTCGGTTCGTGTTTGACTATCTAAAATTGTACGTCATATTTAATAATTTGCGTAATTAAATATTACTTTAACCACCATCGTCATTTTTACTTCATAGTTACACATACAGTCCACACGCTCACCAATATGTAGTTTCATCTGTTCTTGCAAGTTGAAATGGATTTTGTTGAACCGTGCTAAGTATTTGATTGAACATGTATGACGGCAATACTATAGTAGGTATACAATCCGTCATACATGACTACGTAACAACTTCAGTGGCAGTGGGCAAGGCACATCGCTCGCAGAGGGGGCCGAAAGGCTCTGGAGAGGCGACCACGTACTGGAAGACGTAGTGTTGG